>OY728141.1:2061982925-2064482925 GCA_963277665.1 Viscum album
ATATGATACCAACATTAATACAAATAACATAATAATCAATAATAATAGTAAAACTATTAGCATTAATAATAATAACAAAAACACTATAATAATTAAAAAATAATAATAATAATAATAACAATATTAATAATTTAACAATAACGATAACATAATAACCAATAAAACCATAATAAAGATTTACCGGTTATTTAACGTTCGAGCATCGGCACCACGTGCCGAGCGACGTGAAGCCAACGCACACATATCAGCGCACTTAAAAATAAATTTTATCCAGCTTGCTCGTGCCTTGAGCGCATGCCAAGCGACGTAAGGCCAACGCACACTTGTCAGCGCCACTGCGGAAGCCTCCTATCGACTCATCCCACACTCCAACCACGCAATTAGATAAACTGGAAATTAATTTATGAAATAAAAATTTAAAATTAAACGTATACCTCAATAAATTCCGGGCGTGACAATTCTCCCCACCATGAAAACTTTCTGCCCTCGGAAAGTCAGCTCAAAGCCTGATCAGAGAAAAGAAATGGGTACTCCTGCTCAACCCATGACTTCCTCTCCCAAGTCTCGTGTTCATCGTTCCTGTGCTGCCAAAGAACACGGACCAGAGGAATGGACTTTCCACGCAGCACCTTTTCCCGAGAATCCACTATACGCACTGTTCGCTCGACCATAGACAAGTCGGACTCTATCTCCAGCTCCTCCCAATTCAGCACATGCGACGGGTTGGGGTTGTACTTCTTTAGTTGGGAGACATGAAATACGTCGTGAATCGACGTCAACTGCGAGGGCAAGGCTAGCCTGTAGGCCACCTTGCCAATCCGCTCAAGAATCTCGAAAGGTCCGACAAATCTCGGTGTCAGCTTCCCCTGTTTCCCCAAACGACGGTGACCCAAGCGAGGGACCACTTTCAGGAACACTCTGTCCCCCACTGAAAACTCAAGGTCCCGCCGCCTCTGATCTGCATAAGACTTGTGGCGACTCTGAGCTGTCAACAACCGCTGCCTAATCAGCTTGACCTTCTCAGACGTCTCCTGAACAAGACTCGGTCCCAAGAGCGAGGCTTCTCCTACCTCAGCCCAACACAGAGGAGACCGACAAGGCCGGTCATAGAGCGCCTCAAAGGGTGCCATTCTGATGAATGACTGGTAACTGTTATTGTAAGCAAACTCGACCAGCCCCAAATGGCTATCCCATGAGCCTCCAAAATCTAACACACAGGCTCGGAGCATGTCTTCCAGAATCTGATTCGCCCGCTCCGTCTGGCCATCGGTCTACGGATGGTATGCCGTGCTCATCTTAATCTGTGAACCCAAAGCCTTCTGGAGGCCTCCCCAAAACCGTGATGTAAAACGGTGGTCCCTATCATAAACAACTGCCGACGGCACACCATGAAGTCTGACCACCTCCTGAACATACAAGCGGCCCAGTTCCTCTACCTTTGTTGTGTCTCTGATCGGAATGAAGTGAGCAGACTTGGTCAAACGGTAAATTACCACCCAGATAGAATTCCTCCCTCGAGGTGTACAAGGCAGGCCAATGATGAAGTCCATGGCGAACTCGTCCCACTTCCAGGTAGGAATGGGTAATGGCTGGAGTAGGCCAGATGGTCTCTGATGTTCTGCTTTCACTTGCTGGAAAGTATAACATCGGGATACGAAGTCAGCTATGTCCCGTCTCATACCTGGCCACCAGAACTGCCGGCGAACATCGTAGTACATCTTGGTGGTACCAGGATGGATGGCCCACTGAGACTGGTGGCTATCCTGCATCACCACCTTTCGCAGAGACAACGACACTACAGCACGACCCTTGAAGCATAGGACCCTCTGGGAAGACAAAGACCACTCAGAAGAAGTCTCCCCACCATGGAGAAACTACATAGATCGCTGACAAAACACATCACCAGGCTGCTCCTGCTGAATCAACTCTAGAAGGGCAGGAGTCAACTGGATGCTGGCCAAGAAAGTACCTCCACTGTGCTCCCTGCTCTCCAAATGCAACTGGGCGAAGAGCCCCATCAAAGTCCACTCATCGCTGGACTTCTTCAACGCCTGCACTGGTACTTTTCTGCTCAATGCGTCAGCTACCACATTCCCCTTGCCAGGGGTATAGACAATATCAAAATCAATACCCTGCAGGTACTCGACCCAGCGGCGCTGCCTCAAATTGAGATACCTCTGAGAGAAAATATAGGCCAGGCTCTTGTGGTCAGAATAGACCACAAACTTCTCCCCAAAAAGATAGTGGCGCCATGTCTTCAAAGCATGCATCACTGCCACCAACTCTAAGTCGTGAGTCGGATAGTTCTTCTCATGCGGCCGGAGTTGGCGAGAACCATAAGCCACAACATGGTCATCCTGCATGAGCACACATCCAAGGCCCGTACCTGACGCATCACAGTACACCACATAGCCCTTTACTGACTCCGGTAAGGTCAACACAGGTGCGGTGGTCAACCGCCGCTTCATCTCCTCAAAAGATGTCTGGCACTGTGGGCTCCACTCAAACTTCACCCCTTTCCGGGTGAGTGCGGTCATGGGGGAGGCAAGCCACGAGAAGTCCCGGACAAAGCGCCTGTAATAACCAGCCAAGCCCAGAAAACTCCTGATCGCAAACACATTTCTCGGCTGCTCCCAAGACATAACTGCTCTGATCTTTTCGGGATCCACTGAAACCCCTTGTCCTCAGAAGATGTGCCCCAGAAACTTCACTTCCCTGATCCAGAAAGTGCACTTCGAGAGTTTGGCATACAGGCGGTGATCTCGCAAGGTGCCCAAAATGACGCGCAAGTGGTGCTCATGCTCCTCCTCAGATCCAGAGTAGACCAGGATGTCATCCATGAATACCACGACAAATGAGTCGAGATATTGGTGGAACACCCTATTCATGAGTGCCATAAAAACTGCAGGAGAATTCGTCAGTCCGAAAGGCATGACCAAGTACTCGAAGTGACCGTACCTACTTCGGAAAGCCGTCTTCGGGATATCTGCTTCTCTCACCCTGAGCTGATGGTATCCCGAACGCAAATCAATCTTGGAGAACCACTTTTCCCCCTTCAGCTGGTCAGAAAAATCGTCAATCCGAGGCAAAGGGTATTTATTCTTGATGGTTACCTTGTTCAACTTCCGGTAATCAATGCACAACCGAAGGGTTCCATCGGCCTTCTTCGCGAATAAAACCGGTGCGGCCCAAGGAGAGACGCTCGGGCGAATGAATCCTTTGGATTCAAAATCGTCCTGCTGTATCTTTAATTCCCTCAATTCGGTGGGGGCCGTGCGATATGAGGGAAGAGATATAGGCTGTGTTCCCGGCGCCAACTCCATTGAGAACTCCACGTCTCGCTCTGGGGGTAATCCAGAAAAATCATCTGGAAAAACCTCTGGGAACTCATCCACTACACGAGGTAACCCGCCCTGTGAAATACCAACATCGTCCTCCAGCGCGAGCGACGATAACTGATAAGCATGATTTCCAAGCTCAGAGAGTGGAGGTCCCGCACGTCCCGACCGAGGATCCCATTCTCCATGAAAAAGCTGAGGAGTCCAATCTGGTGCTGTAAAGCTGACTCGGCGTTGATAGCAATCAATGTGCGCCTGGAAGCGCACCAGCCAGTCCATACCGAGGATCACATCAAATAGGTCCATGTCAAGGACCAAGAAATCCCATTCCATCTCGACACCCGACACAGAGAGTGCGCACGATCGGCACTTAAGGCCTTGCTACCTCTTTTTCCCCAACGGCGTTACCAACTCCATAGCACACGATAAAAGCTCGGATGGTAGGTTCAACAGATTCACAAAACGAGCAGATATAAAAGACACTGAAGCACCAGTATCAAATAAAACTGCAGCTACAGAAGATGCAACCAGAATAGTACCTCGAACCGTCGAAGGCCCTGCATCAGATCCCGCTGGTGCCTGATCCACAGCATGCAGTTGCCTGGTCCCTGCCTGAAAGCGACCGCTCGCCTGAGGCTCTGCCCTGATATGGATCTGCCCTGAAGACGATCCGATCCTACCACCACGCCCACCAAACCGAGATCCTGTCGTCCTGGTCGGCTCTGACTGAAATGATACCCCTCTAGAAGCCACTGATCCAGCCCCACTCTGATAAGGGTGTGCAGTCCTGCAGAAGCGCTGTAGATGTCCCACCACTCCACATCCATGGCATGGTCTGGGAGGGTATGGACAAACAGGTCGGATGTGCCCTGCCCTTCCGCACTGATGGCATACAACCGACCCTGCACCAGAAGCCCCAGATGAAAACTGCCTGGGAGGATGACCTGAGCTGCCATCACCCTTCTTCCATTGCTCATCACGCTTCCTTTTCTTCTCAGATGAACTGCCACTACCAAGCCCTGACACTGATCCAGAAAACCCCGACTTTCCCTTCTGGTCAATCTCGGCCATACAAGCACGATCAACCACCTCAGCATAAGTCTTCAGCTTGAACAAGAAATCATGGGAGTGAATTTCTGGTCGAAGGCCCTTCTCAAACTTCCGAGATTTCATGAATTCGCTCGAAACTATCTCAGGTGCGTACCGTACCAGTTCAGCAAAGCGATTCGCATACTCCATCACTGTCTGATTCCCCTGCGATAGCTCCATGAACTCCCGAGACCTAGCATAGGCTACAAACTCTAGACAATACTGCTCGTTGAAGAGACCCTTGAAATCCTTCCAGCTCATGTGCTCATGCTTCCCAGCCTGGACCACTGATTCCCACCATTTGCGACTGGAACCCTCCAGCTGGAACGAGGGGCACTTCACCCTGACTTCCTCAGGCATGTCAAGGAAATCGAACATGCGTTCTACCTTCTCAAGCCACTCCTCTGCCTTCTGAGGTTCTGAACCACCTCGGAAAGAAGGAGGTTTGCTCCTCAGAAACTCCTGAGTTCCATCCTTTCTGGAGCCAAATTCTTCCCCTCTAGCTGGAACAGGGGCGGGGGCAGGAGTCGCCCCTTGTCCTAAAGCCTGAATGGCTCGGACCATCGCCTCAACAAATCTCTGATCAAGCGGCGCAGGGGAACTCTCTCCGGCTTCCTCCCGTGGATGCATGGGAACTCTCTGGGGAGGCATCTTACTGAAAAAGAGCAGCAATCAAGAAACGAAACCATCAATAAAAAGGGAATAAAATTTTCCAACAAGATAATTATTCATCAATAAACCAATCATGCAGAAAAAAATCCATATAAAAGCTTTACTTTCCTTATCTGGTGTCCACGCACAGTCTGCAGCCTGCACGTCCCACCCAGAAAGAAAGTGAAACAAGCACCCTGACATCCCATGGTGTCTCAGTATCTGTCACGAGGCGTGCTGGCCAGGCACCCTACTCGCAACATGAACTCTGAGCCCCGACAGACCAAACTCATGTACAACCCAACTCATCCCAAATAACATAAACCACCAACAACACAACCTGGCTCTGATACCATTTTGTCACGAACCGAATCGGGTCCCCATCTGAACTGACGCCCGACTCGGCCCGCGGCAAGGCCCGAAGGGCGTTCCCGATCCCCACGGGCTGGCACAAGTGCCTGGGTATCAAAATAAACCTTGGGAACGATTTACCCGAGTGAATAAATGTAAAACAGCCAACCAAAGTAAACCAAACAGAGGTAAAGGTTACAGTCAAACATGTAGACAACCAAACCGGTTTTTGGTTCACAAGTACTCAAAACCCAAATAACACCAAAACAAGATAACCAAAGACCAACCTAAGGACTGTCGCCCGGTGTAAGGACGCCGCCTCTAGGCCACCACCAAAACGCCACGTAGATAGTCCTGCTAACAACCGGAACCACTGCTCCCAAAAGCTGGACCCCTACCTGTATCAGAAGTAAACAAGTCTACTTACACCCAAGGGTGTAAGTAGGGTGTGAGCAATCGCCCAGCAGGATATCACCAATAAAAGATTCCACGCACAACTATCAAAAGACAACCAAATGCAATGCTGAAATAAAGATAGAAAGAAGTGAAAAAGAAAATGGTTTTCATAAAATGATTTAAAAGAAAGGCAGTTCAAGATAAACACATTAGGATAGCAGTTCAGGTGACATAACACGTATCAGCATGCACGCAAGGTAACTGGTGGCACCAAAGAATGGGAAAAGCCCTATGGGTACTAGACTAGCGGGATCCTAGAACATCGTGTCTCGGTGAAACGTGGATTAGGCGGCCACGACCCTCAGATAACGTGGCTTAGAAGGCCACGCCCCTCAGAACATGTGGCTTAGAAGGCCACGACCCTCAGATATCTTAAGTTTAGTTAGTGTTGCAGTCGTCAAACCTGCCAGTGAAACCGGGTCGGGTCATCTCCGGAACACTAGCTCACTAGTCCCAGTCTCCCCACCTAATAACCCGGCTTCCCTCCTTGTGCTCACCTAATGATCAAAGTTCATATATAAAATGTCACATTATCACTTAGAGCCAAACGTGTCACCTGCACACTGATATCCTTTTTTGAAAAACCACGCACACACACCAAAACCTCCTTTTTCTTTTTCCTCTTTAAAAAAAACTTAAACCACACTACACAGTTTACAATTAATAATAAACAGCCAAAGTGAGTTTCCGCGATAAAAGAAAGGACTTGCAGCACATAAATACCACTGGAAAATAAAAACGCATTTAAAAAAGTAATTAAAACTAATTTGTTTATATGAAAACGAACTAGCAGGGTGATGGAAAATTAAACCAGCATGCAAAGGAACGCCAAAAGATAACTGAGTGCGGAACCACCTACCTCAAACGGGCGCATAAAAAGACACGGCGCCAGACTCCAGTTGCGCCGCGGTCGCACCGTCTTGAGTCGTCAACGAGGTCCTAAAAACAGCATAACGTTCATCGAGATCAGCAAATTGTTAACGTAATAATAATGATGATAATAATAATAGCGATATCAAAATAATAATAATAATAATAATAATAGTAATAATAACATAATAGAATAATAATAATAATATAAGGACAATAGAAATAATAATAGAAATAATAATAATAATTATAAACAATAGTAATAACAATAATAATGGTATTAATAATAGCATAATAATAATAATAATAATATGATAATAATAACAATAATAATAATAATAATAATAATAATAGCAATAATAATAGTAGTAATAATAATAATTATAAATAATAATAATAACAATAGTAGTATAATAATAATAGTATTACTAACATAATTATAATAATAATAATATGATAATAATATTAATAATAATAACAATATAATAATAATAACAATAATAATATAACTATTATTGACATATTATTAATAACAGAACAGTAATTATTTTAATAACACATTAATAATAAAATCAAGTCGTGATATCTTATTAGTTAAAATAGTAAAATGAAAAGAAAAAAAACAAAATAACCAAATGAAGAATGAAAAACCGGCGGAGTGCAGCAGGGGGTTTGCACCGGCTGGGCGGAGGAAAGAAGGGTGGCAGGGAAGAAGAAGAAAAGAGGAAGGAGAGGAGGAGGAGAGAAAGAAGAAGAAGAAGAGGAGAAGGAGAAGAGAAAGAAGAGGAATAAGGGAAGAAGAAGAGAAGAAGAAGACAAGGAGGAGGAGAAGAAGAGCAGCGGCAGGGGCGGCTGGTCCGTTGCGGTTGCAAGAGGAGCAGCAGGCCGAGGCGGAGGCGCGGCCGACGCAGGTCCGGCGGGAGGTGCAGGAGCGGCGAAATGCAGAGGAGAGGGAGAGAGGGGCGGGAGGAAGAAGAAGAGTGGGGAGAGGGGAGTGCGGATGCAGGAGGAAGAAGAAGAGTGGGGAGAGGGGAGGAAGAAGAGGAAAAGAAGAAGGAGAAGAGAAGATGGGCACCGACCGAGCAGGGAGGTGCGGCGTGACGCTGTCCGGCGGAGCAGAGGTGGTGCGCGACGTTGGATGGGCAAACCAGAGGCTACTATGGGTTGGATAGTGCTGGCCAAGGAGAAAAAGAAGAAGGCCGGTCGAGCGAGAGGCTGCTGGGTAGCGGGTGCGTAGCAGGGAAAGCCGGGAAGGAGCAGGCGGAGGGCTTCGGCTGGTCAAGGGGAATAACAGGGAAGTCGACGGCTCGGGCAGGGCGATGGAAGGAGGGCCGGTGTGAGGCAGGCTGGCGCAAGGTCGTTGGAGGTAGGAGGGAGGACGGCCAAACGGGAGGAGCACCAGAGGAGGAGGTAGCGGTCTCGACAGAGCGGGAGAAATAGCGGGGGCAAGGAGAAGGAAGAAAAAAAAGAAAACGGGGGGAAAGAGGAAAACGTGGGGAAGGTGGCGGCTAGGGTTTCAGGAGGGGGAAAACGTTAAGCAACAAACTAATATAAATTAATAATAATATTATCAAACAATAATAATATGATACCAACATTAATACAAATAACATAATAATCAATAATAATAGTAATACTATTAGCATTAATAATAATAACAAAAACACTATAATAATTAAAAAAAAAATAATAATAATAATAACAATATTAATAATATAACAATAATGATAACATAATAACCAATAAAACCATAATAAAGATTTACCGGTTATTTAACGTTCGAGCATCGGCACCACGTGCCGAGCGACGTGAAGCCAACGCACACATATCAGCGCACTTAAAAATAAATTTTATCCAGCTTGCTCGTGCCTTGCGCGCATGCCAAGCGACGTAAGGCCAACACACACTTGTCAGCGCCACTGCGGAAGCCTCTTATCGACTCAGCCCACACTCCAACCACACAATTAGATAAACTGGAAATTAATTTATGAAATAAAAATTTAAAATTAAACGTATACCTCAATAAAGTCCGGGCGTGACAAATAAAGTTTCCCATGGAGATACAATGGGTTATATAATGCCTTGTGACACAAAATCAATAATCTGGATCATTTTTTTGACTCAAAAGTTCTCATATGATATAGGGAAATCTAAATCATTGATGCACCCATGTGAAAGACTACCCCAAACATGATTTTACCTTGAGGGGTAGGTTTAAGATCTCAATATAAAAATTATTTCTAATACTGAAAATAAATAATAATCATAACAGTATAATCTACTTTGGGATTAATATTTATTGATCATAGCTCTAACTATAATTGTTCATAATTCCATAGAATCATATGGTAATCTAATATTCCAAGTAACACAGTTCACTTTTCCACCATGCTACATAATGCAATGCTTCAAGGGAATTAATATAACACAATTTATATAGAACACTAAGACTCAATATCATGAATAAAATCATTCTATTTCATATCATGTTGATGAAAATACCCAGATGACTTACACTGGAAAGACATCGAATCATCGCTCATGAACACATCAAGAAATGAGAATAACATCTAATTAGAATATTCAACCTGAGGAGAAGATGATTCCCCCTATGATTTATACTCATATTAAAAAATAAGGCATATAATTTGAATTATTATGAGCCTAATATATCCAAAAATCACAAAAAATATATATGTTTTAAAAATTATAACATTAAGGATATCTAGCCACTATTGCATTGGTACTCCGATGGGTTATTACTACTATTGTTAAACTACTCCACTGCACTGGCCTTACTATTATCCACCTCTATAAAAACATTAAACTCATGGTCATTAGGTGTTAGGGATATCATGATTCTCATATTCAGTATCTATATCTCCTCTCGTAGAAATATAATCCGATGATACATATTTCTAAAAAAAACCTTGAGAATGTTACAAATGCAGCTTATATATAATCATATACACCATTTCAATCGTCCTCCCTTAAATAGATGTGAAGTTATATTGATGATGGAGACTCCATATAAAAATTAAATATAAAATTTCAGGATCCCCGTAGATAAAACAAAACTATATTCAATAGGGATCTATGACATAGAGGGTTGAGATAAATACCTTACTATCCAAAACCCCAACTTTGCTCAAATCTACGACCATCCATGCAATGATTCACCTCATTAAAATATATTATGATCTCATATAAATTAATCACCTTAATCACCTCATCCCTTTTATTTGCCTAAATATGTTTTCGTAATTTAAATAGAGTGACAAAAATATGATAGTTATGTATAACTTCCCCTCAAGTCACCTTGACATAGACTCCTAATAGAGAATGATGTTTTGAAAATTTTGATTGATTTGATATATCCTAATAATGATATCTATTTAATTATGATCCCCATGTATAGGGAGAGAAACTCATACTAAATCACCATCCTACTCATAAACTACATGAACTCCATATAGTACTCATTAAGGAAATTAGTCTCGGAGACATATTATTGCTTATACACATAGGGTTATAGTATTCACAACTAACATTTTTATCTCCACTTTTGATAAACTAATTGGGGAGAACAATACTCAACCAGGAAAGAAATTACACTAAATGAAATATAAATGACCATAATTTTATATTTCCTAAAAATTAATGATACTTCACCCCTATTAATTCCCTAATCTATGATGCTAGAAACTGTGTAACATCTTATGATATTACTCTTCCTCCTCAGTTTCTTGATACGCCTAAAGAAAACTGTACCATCCACCTAAAACTAAATTTTCTACAACATCATTATACCACATGTAGCTTACATGTAAAAGAGAAAATTGAATCACATTTGGAAAATAGTATGTATTTTTTATTTTTTATTTATTTATCATTATTCAATTTTTCCCAAAATTACTCCAATATAAACACAATAATAACCAATAATAATATATATGTAATTATCTAAGCTCTCATCCCCCAATTAGCATCACATTACATAATTAATGTAGTATTAAAAATGTCCTTCTTCAGATAAAGGGGTATTCTAAAACCCCATGTCCAAGATACCACCCTTACTTTTATCGCATAATTTATTAATACAATGTTTACTCCCTAACAAATAATGAATTACATACATGTTATTATTCTATAAAATATGTCTTACCCATATACCATAATTTATTATACTAGTTTACCAAAATAATATACCTTATGAATCCTATCAAAAACCCATAAAAATATCCCTCCACCTTATGCTTGTATGATCCACCTCAGTCTCTAAATCGATCCTAATTATCTAAAAAGGGTTATATAAAAGAACAAGAAAAACATGTATGCTCTATGGAATCATCTTTAATACATCATATTTAATGATAATATGAGTATAATTATTATCCAATAAACATGTAGTAGAACTAAAATCAAACATGATGTTCAACTAAGCATTACCAACCACACCATGATTTACTCACATATTATCACAAATTGTATAATGATATAATATAAGAATAATATAATGATAAGATTCTCAAATACACTTCCCTAATAGTGTGTTGGTCCCATGTCCCACGTCAAATGCCTAGGCTTTCACCATTTCAATATCAACAACCATATCATACTGGTAAATCCCAAACTCTAAAAATGGCAAAATTCACATCAACATATCTGTTAATCCCTATATTAAACAAATTACAATCATCCTAAATTCACATCATAACCATATCATATCCATTTTCATTTCTCTAGGGTGTTAAGAACATGATTGAGATCAACCTCATTCAATTAGAGTACCACATATGACCACCACCCTGTAAAAATGTAACGATGTACTATACCCAAATTAAATTAAGGTAGGAGGGGGTGACCATCCATCAACACTCACCATATTGGTTGTTTTGGGAAAACAATGTTAATGAAATTTTGTCTCTTTCCGTTAAGTCACTCAAATTAAGTATCGTTCATATATAAATCACAAAAAACAAATAATATAGAGTCACAATAAATCCTATCCTTGGGGTACACCATGTCATTTATTGAATAAATCCTTTAATAAACCATCTAATCATTAGTACCATAAAAAATCATCACCTAATTCAATATATTATGAATCATGAGATGCATGAAATAATTCATTTGATCCACATAATTCCCATTTAAATATTTATTTATTTAGTTTTATACTTTCAAAATGATATCCATATTATTGTTAATTCGTAATATTTTATGATAAAACATTCAAAAGGAAACAGTAACACAACTCTATTTCCATATTGTTATTTATTATATTTCAATTCAAAAGATGTTACCCGAATATATCAACTATCCGATGAAATTAATTTCTTGATCATGAATAATCAATTCCATCCCATACAATCAAGAATCACTAATAAATCTTCTTATCTTTATGTGCATCCAAAAAAATATCCAATCATATTTAAAAAAACACCTCATGATTTAAAGAAGTCCCAAAAAATATTCATCACATTATTACCATCCACATTATATTTACCACCACTTATCACATCATCTCGAAATACAAGGAATGCCATGAAAAATAGTCAAAAACCATTTACATTCCATTAATGATCAATCAAAACAACTTTTCTACACTATTTCAAACCAAAATTTCTTACCACACATCCAAACCATGAAAAAAATATTTCCACCTGCATTCCCAACCTAAATCATAAGTACACCCTTACTGAATCGATGATCAACTTCAAATATATAAAAATATAGTATAATTTTTATTGAAAATATCATATCTTTTATATATCATTCTAATAAAAAAAATTATTTACCAAAAACAACATTCGTTAAATAGTCCCTTCATTGTGGGTGTTTTGTACCCATTGATCCCCAAAACTACCAATATTAAATGACCCCTTATTCTCCCTTCAAAACTCATTCATGACGTTCTATAAAAATCCAATTATGTTACTACCAATCTTACAACTATAGTGTGAAAAACATAAAAAATATCATAACTCATCTATATTTTCCATAATTTCACCAAACATAATCTCAACACATCAAAAACCCAAATTGCATAATGTATAATGATTATAATGTTTGGGCCATAATATAAAATCAGTTCTATATTGTTATACGTGGAGTGAAATTAGTTAAAAAAATTTATGTTAAATTTATTTATGACATTAAGAAGTATCCATGTAATTATATAATGTATGTGTATGTTTTTAGTGATGGTTCAAAAAAATTATTCTGCTAAATGAGTGAATTTACTTTTATAATATTCGTATAAAATATTTAATTTGGATTAACTATTTATAATTGGGTAATATGGTAACATTAGGGATTATCCACAATCTATTTCAACCAATGTTTTTTGTAGTTGAATAATGTAAATGGAAATATACAATTGAAACCTCAAATGATAATATGGTATTATTAATTACAAAATAGTTACATAATTATGGTTCTCATAAAACAAATGATATTTAATCACATCTAGGGTTTTTTATATGTGTTTATTTGAAAATACATTGCCATTTACAGTATTTTTCACAATATAGATTATTTTTTGTGATATGAACGGAAATATTATATATAGAATATCACAACATGGAAGGATGTTGAATGTTCCCAATAATTTTGAGAGAAATCATTTGGTTCCCAATAAAGGGATTAATGAATTATCATAAATCATATATATTGAAAGAGTTTGTTATATTGGATTATTATATAACTATCCAAATTATTGAAATTTTATTTTCATTGATTATGATTGTTAATTCTTTTTTCCAAAGATATGTATTTAGTTAAAAATGGTGCAAGTGTTTCAAATATTCCATGAAGTTATTGAATAAAAATATTATTTGATTGTATTCTATTTGAGATATATGTTAATATAAAATAGTGAAAATGTTTTTTCTGTTGATAATATTTGGAATTTTTTTTTATGTTTTTAGAATTAAATTATTTTATATTTGATGAATGATATACAATATAAAATTGATTTATAACTCTCTATATGAGTCATATAGGGGGATATATTTACATTATTTAAATAGAAAACAAAACTACTGTATAGTTTATTTTCTTCCAAAGATTCATAATTTGATTATGAATTATAATTCAATAGATGATGAAATATTTAAATTTCTTTTTTTATAACACCCATGAATCTAGGAATCATGGAGAAAACACATGAAATTAAATGAATCATTGATAGAGAGTGTAAATTGAAGATAAATAACATTAAATTCTATATGAATATTACTTGGTAAAATGGGGTGGTAATTTAGAGGAAGAAACATATGGTGGGGAATAATAACACACATTTAAGATCATTCCTAGGGTATTTCAATAGATTTTGTATAGTGTACCACCTATTATAAGACAACATTCTATCGTTTTTATTTTTAACATGGAAAATAAATTTAGTGGTGTTATTCACCACATTATCTTTTTACATTTATTAGATTATATGTCATCGTTTCCCATTTAAACCCACCAGGATACCATATATTTTTCTTGATGGATCGTAAATTATCACCTACTAAGAATCAAATTAATCTCTAAATTTACTATGAGATGTTTTTAAGAGTCATAAGAATATGATTTTCATGGAATAATATATGTTTATCTTTGGCATAAATGTGATTGAATTTTTCAATTATTATATGTGTTTGAAAATAGAGATATATAATATAAGAGGAAGAATAAGAAGACATATATAATGAAAAAAATAAAACATCAATACAAATATATACACACTTTGGACCTTAGTGTAGTTGAATTCATTGGATACAACGTGGTTAAAAATAGTGTATATACATCCCTACAATAAAATATAGAGTTAAGTAGAGTAATAAAAAATTGATAGTGAAACTGTTGAATGAATATAAAATTATGAAAATACAATAGTTTTCCTTCATCATAGAAAAATAAATTTTATATAAACAACATTATCATAGTAGAATTGAAGAATATGTTCTTTGATAAATGGATGTTTCCTTGAAACCTTGTGATGTTGAATGATGAATAAGGATTATAAGAGTGGGACAATATGAATTAACCAAAACCATGAATATAGAATTGTATCATTTTCAATTGTTTGTGAAGTAACACTCAGGTGGATTTCGGGGAATAATTAAATGAGAATTATGCTATCCATATTTGTTTTAAATTATTAGTTTTCTTGTATATCATAATTATATTTTCAATGATAAGTGAATTTCACTATGGAATAAAAATGGTTGTCTATTAGAAATATTTCATGCTTTGTAAATATACATATATTAATGGAAATTTAATTTTAGGAAAGACTGTGAATATTTAAGTGATGAAGTTCATTGAATAAATTGATCTAAATAGTGGGGGATTTGACTAAGATATTTATATATTCATTTTTTAAACAAATAAAATAAATCTTATCATTGTTGTAACTAAAATTAATAAATATTATCATATATGATAAATGTGGAATCAAATAAATTATTTAAAATAGAGTAGAATCCAAATATTTTCATGAACGAGTGGATTTTACGCATCAATGATGACGAATATCATTCCATTCATAATCACATATCATTGAAATGGATTTGGAATATAGGGGGTTGAATTTTTTCTTAAACGTAATATTCATTACATTGATACCATTAAAGAATAATGAATCCACTATTAATTAACAAATAGGGGTTTCCAGAAAATAAAATAGAACAAAGGTCCATGCATTCATTTTAATTTTATTCCAATGGTCATTGATGTGATACATGAGGAATGATATCCCATTGTAGTTGATTACGTGACTTCATGGGAAAAAATGGAAGACCTTTTCCTCGGAGTAATGGAATGAACCTTTATGAACTTTAATCACCAGTATAAACTATTTAATAAATTTTTTGTAACATAAATATTATTTTGTGTTTAATAAATATATCTTTTTTATGTTAGATATTTGATAGATGGATGTAGATGATACCTACCACAGAAGATTTTGAGTAATAGCTACAAAATTATTCTATGGTAAATTATGTATCGATATAATCATGGAAAACTATATTGATTATAAAATTCATGTCTCAATAGATGATGAACAAGAAATAAATTATGCTCTCAAATCAAGGGTAATCCTTATAAAATCTTTTCCTTTAATGTTCTCGTATATTTCCAAATCCCTTAGTAATGTTTGGTTAGATTTTTCATTAAAATATCCATAACCCATAAACAAAATACTAGTTCAAGAAGAAGGCATTGCAATTATATATATGTAATAAAGGTATAAATTTTTGGGCACACTAATTTGCTAGGATTAGTGTCCATACATGACCATTGTACACATCGATAGGTATAAAATACAATGTAGTATCCTCTGAATGGATACACATTTTTATCAGAATAGTTTTCATAGTCTCACATTATGTTAATATTTTAAGTAGTTACTATTATATAAAATTTATATTAATATCTAATTACAATAGGAGTGAAATTTTTTCTAAAACACTAAAAAATAAGATGAAAAGAGGGAAAAAAGAAGAATACTTTAAATCTAAAAAGGATCAACCACTCTATGGATATTACCAAAATATTATATATTCATATTCCAAATTTTTTAAACGATATCAATTTATATAAGTATATTCCATGATTATATAGTTTTTGGAGGAGGATTTTATTGAGATAGTTGAATATTTATAATATAAAATAATGGATCAAAGAAATAATAATTTTTTGATGGTATGACCTATAATCATAAATTAAATAATTGTATTGTTAATGAAAAATGAAATATAGAGTAATGTGTTAAATAAATTATGAACACACTAGGTAAGAGTTACAAATAGGGAATTGGACTAAAATAACATATGTAAATAAAAAGATTCTAAACACTATTCAATGAAAATATTTCTATAATTGGGTAAATGATTCAAATAAAATAAATGTGAAAAATATTTGAAAAAAACATTTTATTATATATGTTGTTCGGTAGTTGAATTTTTTATACAGAATATATATCCATGATAGAGAACAATGCTTGCAGGATAATGAATAAAGGGTAGGATAATTAAAGTATTCCATACAAGGAAAAAATTGATGAATGATTATTTTAATACAAATATAAAAAATGAAAATTAATATAGTCTAACAATTTGGGATGATTAGTAATATAACATCAATATTAATTGAAATGAATAGGAAAAAAACTATACATTTTATATGAAGCCTAATCTATTTCATCAGATGCTCGTGTGGTAAGGCTTATTGTTATCAAAATATCATAAAATATTTATTTTATTGAAATTTCCTCTTTATTTTTATAGACTAAAATTGAGATAATCTAAGTAAATTATTATATAAAAGTATTTATAAAATCAGAAAACAACAATAAAAAATAATTAATCTTATAAATATCTTATATATGGTATTATTTTTTTAAATAAAAAAATCATTATAACTGTGGATAATGAAATTTTATAAGAATACTACTATCATTTCAATGGTTGTTGGAGGATGGTGTTAGGGCTTCAGTTCCCCAAAACATGTCCATCAATTTTTTGAAAAATCATAGTGAAAACATACATTATACTCTATGAATTCATGAATGTTTGTAGTCAAAAGGATGACAAAAAACTATTAGTAATTATGGGTATTTTTTTGGTTTGGTGAAAATACCTTAATTTTGTGGATAAAAAATTTAATTTTAGATGCTAGAATACATCATACAGTGTGGTTATGTGTGTCATAGATATTACAAGGACTGTAGATTATGAATAAAAATATTAACAATATAAAAATATTTTAGAATTTCATGAATTACAGGTTGATTATTATTAATGTCATCAAAATAGTGAAATATAGTTATATAACTCAACTATTTGTGTCATATAATAAAATCAAAATGAACGACTAAATAAAATAGAAAAATAAAAATGAAGTATCTAATATAATAAAGATTAAATTTGGTAATGAAATGATAATTCCACTAAAGATTGTGGATAATGAGAATAGTTTTCCTTTGTTAACAAGGAATGAATTCCAAGATAGGTGAAATAACTAAAGTGAATAAATTCATTTATTTTTTTAAAAGTGGAAATTCCTTGGAATTAGGTGGAAAGTATATGGATATATGTTTTAATATGGATAAACCTAATAATAATAATATAACTACCAATCAAATATGGAATCAAAAGAAAATAACATTGTTAAAATAACTCATAATATACATTGTCGAAATTGTAAATAAAGATTCATGTATACCTAATGAGATTATGTCAATATAGAAAATGTATATTAAATAGGTATGAATTATAGAAGAAACCCATCTGAAATGTAGTTATATAGGATGAAAATATAATACTCTAGATGAATTGAAATTTGAAGAGAGGATGTCAATAAATGACGACCCAACAGTTTTATAAGTCAAAATAATTTGATAGTCTATTGCAGATGGATGTAGTATAGGGGATTACAAAACAATGTTACCAATAAAATTTGAGTCCATTATTAAGATGAGTATACCTGTATGTGGGGAATCTACATTCGGGGTTTACAAAATAATAAACAAATCAAATATATATATATATATATAATTTATGAATTCCATAATTCATAAAGGAATGAAATATATGAAAAATGGATTACAAAGTCATTGAGATAATAACACTTTATAGCTAAAAAATTAATTTATGGGTTTACAAAAATAAAAAATCCCTACTTCTCTTACTGAGAAGCAAATGGAAAACCTTTATATTCCCTTTTCTTATCAATTTTTACTTAACTACATGGAAATGGAGGAGTTTAAATTAATGGGGAGTTTCATGAGGATGTTATATATGAATAAATACGATATACTAATCATGGAGTTCTCCAAATATCCTATAAAAAATAAAATAATAGCAACCGTTGAGGGTGTAAAAGCATGAAAATGATTTATCAAAACATCATCATGTGATAAATCTATAATTATTGGATAACTATTCATAATTGGGTGATTGAATAGTCAAATCAAAATTTTTTCCCTTGAGTTTATTTCAATATGGGTATAATATGTAATAGTGTTTTCTATGTGTATGATAAAATAAATAGTAATTTTTAATCCTCACACATGAGGCAATTTTATGAAGATTATAAAGAGAGGTAAATTTTTCATTTCGAAAAAAAATTTAACATTCCCAAACATGAGAAAGTGAAATTTGTCTTTCATTATAGATTAGTCAAAGGATAAATTTTTAGTCATTCTCAATATATCATACTTTTTACTTGGTTATCCCTCATATACATAGATTATAGTAATAAATAACTTATTTCAAAAAATATGATCCTTATTATCCTTACCACAAATAAAAAAAGATGAGAATAATACCTGAAGTTGGGGAGATATGTTGTTCTACGTATAATTCAATGTATACAAACACATTTTTTATTCATGATAAAAATTTTATGATTAAAAATATTTAGTATCCACACATTCTAATATAAATTTATTTGAGGGAGTATAAAAAAACCCAAATTTTAGAATAGATATGTTGATCCAAACCTATGTTACAATAATATTATACCATTTATGATTAAAAATAAATACATTTTTCAATAATACACAATGAAGGATTTTATAGTTGGAGTGTCTTTGGATACATGGATATCGAAACAAATAGAAGAAAAATGGTCTAAAACATTTCCCATTTACTTCCTAACAACTATACCTATTATAAGACCGAACATACTCATTAAAATTTATTAATAACATTGTGATGGGAAACTGATGAATGGCGGAGATCAGAATCTCTATATGGATAATTATAAGTTATATCATCAAATGATCATATGTGAGTGTAATATAATCATATTGGTATCATAACATGATCATAACATACAATAATCAAACCGAGTAAGTTAATTATTGTTAAACATGAATCATGGGATAATTTTTTCAATCAAAATTCATAATTTATAAATGTGTTGAATCATCTTTAATCAATCACGATCAATGAGAAATTATCATAATCATATCACATAAGTTTTTTTGAAAACATATAATAATAGAAAACAATTTCCTAACTAAAGGCACATTAGGAAGAATATCATAGCAGATTGGGTTAACTCCCCTTCCCCATATTTCCCCTGTTAATGTCCACTCTTAAGGCTATCTTATAACACAATGTCACCTATTGAACTAGTTTCACTCCACATTCATTTCTATATTATCTCATCATATATCTTATATCACTAATTCATTCATGGGAAATAAAATTATGGGCTCATCCATCAATTATGGAAAACTACAAATATTATTCCCCATGAACATTAACAATTCATCATATCAGTAAATCCAATCTTGTAAAAATGATACATGTTCAATGAATATATAATCATCTAAATCATAAACCATCCATATAAAGAGTTATTTTTCATTATTGTATCATATCCTTAGGAAATAATAACAACCATCAACAGGTTTTTAGATAATTTTTTTATAATATCATGAGAATAATTATTGATGGAAATACGCTTTTTCTTCATATCATTTATTTAGTATGAAATAAAATACAAAATATTAAAGAAAACATTTTTATGATATCTGTGGAATATTATAATGGTAGCATTAGTGAATAATATTATTCATAATGGAAGAATATGTTGTTTTTGTGCTGTTCTGCAAAACAGAATTTCATTTTACATTGTTTGAAAAAAATAAGAAGCACATTATAATGGTAATGAAGTTAAGATTAATTATTTTATATCAAATTTATTAAAAAATATGTAAAAATTACTTTATAAAGAATTTTAGAATAGTTAATACATTCTTTAAATCAGTTATATAATATATATGCATGGAATAAAAGATTCCCAACCATATTTATAGAAATGGAATGTTTTCATTAAATAGATATTTCGGTATATATAGTTAAAAAATAGATGAAATTTCATAAGAAACATGAAATATAAAAAATTAACTAGATTATTATAATAAAAAATCAATTTTGAGGGTGGTATAACATAATTTCATCATCATAAAATTTATTCATAAACAATCCTGGTGAAAATGGGATTTCAACATAAAACCCTTACCTCAAGACTATCATTATTCATAATAACCCTAACCTACAATATAATGAATTTAAATTTTTTATAATTATCTGACAGAACCATAATCCGACCTATAATTCCATATATTATTTATTTATTTATAATAACTTTTCATCGGTTAATTATCAATCTCTACTTATCATAATCATATCAGGTACTAACTTCTTCATTATTCATGTCTGTTTTAGGTCAGTGGTCATTTTCCATGAATATTGATCATGTAACCTTTATCTCTAATTTAACTAAACATGATTTCCTAAAATTTGTTTTCCAAATAAATTTTATTTTTTTGATAGCTTGTATTACACAAAACATTGAGTTTTAAGGAACCATGATATGTTATTAATATTTTTATTTGAACAATTCCATTTTAAAATCTATATCCAAATATTAAAATAAATAATATTAAAAATATTAAATATTAATTATAACGGTATTATATAAAAAAATGTGATAAAAAATTGCGTTATTTTTAGTTATTTATTTATATTATTTGAAATACTATTATATAAATAATAATTTCTCATTTAATTTTCTGAAAAAAGAAATAATGTTTATTTATTTCATTTTCGTCAAATTTTATGTTTATATAATTGAAATAAATTTTCAAAAACATTACAAAACATAACTTTAACTGATATTTTGGCACATTTAAGAAAAGATAAATTTTTTGATGAATTGAACAAAATTACATCTACCAATTAAAAATGCCTTTAAATTTAAACAATATACAATATCTATATTAATTTTAAATTGTTGTGAAAGTTAAATTAGTTAAATTAGATATATATTAATTCAATTCATTTTATGTTAATAATTTTCAATATGAATATTGACATTAAAATGTTCTATTCTTTTGAACATTTTTGATATGTAAAATAGTTATTTTGCCACATTTTCAAGTTTAATTATAAATTATCATTTACCAATTATGTGAATTGAATTTTTAAAAGTGGATACAATTTTATTAATTTGAATAATAAATATTTTATAACAATTTCAACTTAATTTTTGGTGAAATTATTTATTAAAAAATAAAAAATGATTTACCACTTATGAGGTTAAAACATGCTTACCTGGGGAAAAATTAAAATGATAATGTATGGAATGACATAAAAACTTTTCCAAAACCCATTTTACGAATATATTTTTACCATATATTATCTAAGTTTCTATAATTACCCATCTTGGATCAATGTTGGTTGTGAAAATCTTGGGTAAACAATATTGTTTTCAAAAATTTCATGTTTGTCATATACCCCACTTGAAAAGGAAACTACTATCCTCTCATATTAAAACATAAAAATATATTTGAAACTAAAGACACCCAAATATACTAAAATATTATTTCCCTCCCCATATCCTGCATGCATTATTTGTGTTAGAAAACCATCTTACTGGAGGTTTTAGGTATAAATCTAATGAGATTCTCTAATGAAGATGTAAAATTATAAAACTGGTGTTTTTGTTTTATATTTTACCTCCACCTACAGAAAATAAACATCAAATATGATTGAATAAAAATACATACATCCTTAATATACATAAATGTTATTATAATATTTTCTTGTAATAAATCTATATCATCTCTCATTATATGTGAAATGAATCTATCTATCATTTTTACAATGGACTACCACCTCGCAAAATGATGTAATTAATTTTTCATCAGCACATAATTCAAAAGAATATAATAATGGATTTAATACTTATATGTTATAATAATGATAATATAAAACTTCTAATATTATAATTTTTCATTCACATTTTAATTTACAATTCCATGGGAATATGATAAGGCCGCTTGTAATAAAGGTAGAAAACCACATCACGAAACGATGCGATTTTTCTCACATATGATTTATATATAAAGTCATAATGATATATATAATAAATATATTAGATGTATATTAAATGAAAATAATTTTGGATATATAATATAATTTTTCCACTATTTTATTTCATCTTCATAAAAAAGGAACCAGATATCAAGTGTAGATATGGCCAGAAATCTCAAATAACGATGTGATTCATTTTTTACCGATGACATTGATTAAATCCTATAAATTATTATATAATAAATATATATGATATTAATATATTGTTTTTATTTATTTAAATTACGTGTCCATGATTTAAATTAAATTTATGATGATGTAAAAGATATATTCTAAATAATGTATAGAGAAGTTATTACACATAACATGAATTGAAAAATAATTGTAAACAAATTAGTAATGAAATTTCAGTAGTAAATAAAATATTTTATAATATATTTGATTTATTCTTTAATATTTTAATAAAACCCTATAATTTTTATATAGAAGTCTCTAACATGTATTGTCCATTTGAGACTCATGGTAATGATGTTTTGTCTTAATTTGACATTTTGGGACATATGATGTATTGTAAACCTAATATATTTTTTGGAGTGTATAAAAAACACCACTAACATAGAATATAATGAATTTATATATTAAAATTATATTTAAATTTCCATCTAATATTTCTATTTCATGGTGCATAAGATTAATTTTAAATAATTCCTTAAGGGTTTTATGATACCATGTCATCATTTATCTGGATTGAATATGTTTATGATTTTGATGATGAAATACTAGGATCTATATCTCAATAAATTCATTAAATTTATTTTCATATCATTATGTCATCTGAATACATGTTTTCCCATCATTTAACTCTCTTTATATTATCAAGTGATCAAAATAATATTTACAAGACAATTTATATTTATTTATTTATTTCTTAGAATGTCTAGTTCCATCCATATCCTTGTTTTGTAAAAACTATTGTGTAAAGTTTTTACTACCACCCCCACAATATTTTTTGAAGTAATATTTACACGTTTTTTATTTTATTAATAAAATTCAAGGAATCATCTTGTATTTTTCGAAACACTTCCCATTTGGATTTAACTAAAAATTTTAAAGGAATCATTTTCTTAACATGGATGACATAAATATAATATACCGCCATCATTCCCACTGAATCTTCTATATAATAGATTCTATTTTTTAGAAGATTAATACCAAGAAAAATAATTTCCCATTTTTTTAGTTTTAAATATGTGAGTTTTTAATGGAAAATATTCTTTTTATTCAAAAATATTCAAGTGATCCTTATAATAAATTACAACATTAAATAAAATCCATTATTGTTAATCATGAATTACATGGTTTATGAATGATGGATACAATTATTATTCTTTTATTCAATGAATTATGTTTTTAATTAAAATATTTTGAGAAAGAAAATTCATTTTTTATGGGATTTTTTTTGAAAAAAAGTTAACATTGTTCTAAGAACTAATCTATTTCCACATATTTTTCTTTGTTTAAAAGTTTTTGAAACACATTTATATTCACAGGTTCTGATATGATGATATTTTATGACTTTTAGCTCAAATATTCATTATTTTTAATATGTGATGGATTTTAACTTTGTCTCCATTAAATTGAATAGGTTATTATTGATATATAATGACATAAAAAGTACTAGAATGGGGAGTGATCGTAGTTCAATTATAGAATTTATCTACTATGATAGTCTCATGACTATCCCTGGACTACCATGGTAGTTTTGGAAGTGAACCCATTAAACTATTACAGTTTTGTAAACATTCCATAACAATGAAGGAAATGATTTACTATGATTATATATAGGATAAAAATCATTGTATTATGGAAATGTTATGTTCTCATGGATCATCATCAATGATTCTATATTGATTCATGTCTTATGAATTACAATGATATATCACATGACTCATGAATATGATATTTGATATATAGGTTATGGTTTTCCAATGTTATTTTCAAGTTCTGAGACCCTTATTCTCATGTTTTGATAATGTATGTCCCTTATTTTACCTAACTATGAATTTTAGAACACACCCTCTTTTGTTTCATTTTGAATTGTTATAAAGAAATTTACATAGTATTATATTTCTATTAATCGTTCTATTTATAAATATCATAGTGGGGGATGATGTAACACACTTTTGACATGTTTTTTATGGGATCTTATTCCCAAAGGCATTAGAAATAGACAAATCAACTTTGTATTGTTATATTATATAATTAATATTCATATATTAAGATGTGATATTCATGTATGAAATGTCTGGGTGTTTATATATTTTGTTTGAAAAAGATTTATATAATATTTGGATAATATTATATGAAAAACATAGTGAGATCCCAATGGATATTTTTATGTATTTTATAAAGTATATGATGGAGGATGTGTCTAAGGATATGTTAGAGTATATGAAATTGGAATGAAATTTGGGTAAATGATAGAGAAAATAATTTTTGATAAATTAAATTCTATTATTGGTAATATAAGTTGGTGTAACTCTAGTTAAGAGTTATCAATGGTTTGTATCTCAATAAATAGAACCTATAGATGGACATTGTCATTACCTAGGTCACACAAATAAGAATTACTACAGACATAGTTTGGCACTCTCAGGGGATATGGATGGAAAATTGACAAACTATTTAGAAACCATCATAGTGGATTTGAATAATGACAACGAATTTCATAGGTTAACCCTATTGTTTCATGTATTGAATAAAAGGCGTCATATTTTATAAATCATATAGGTTATTTTTCATGATTATGTGGCTTCCCAGCATGATTTTTCTTTCATACTCTATGTTAAAGTGTTTTATTCAATGGTTAGAGAGTGAATAAACCTTTTTAATGATGAGTGGGATGAATAATGAAATTTGTATCTACCTAACAATTAAAATAAAATGGGATATATAAGGAAATATGTTATTTTAATTCAAACACAACTTTCTGATTATATGAATCTTATTAAACAACAAAATGATAAAAGGAGGGAACTATGTTCTTTTGATTCCATCATGATCAAAAAATCCACCATCTTTAATTGGATCTACTAATCAGATCGTGGATTAGAAATTGATAATTATCATTAAAAATATTAATATTGGATATCTATAATTTTTATCTAAAATATGATCAATGGTGGACTCTTACCAAGAATATGAATCAATAAGATTAAATTTACTTGATGAAATTTGATGAGCTTTAATTTTTTTTCATATTTACATTCTATTAATTGATTTCAACAAAATAGAGAATGTATTATGTGAGTTAAAGTAGAAGGATGATGAATCGATTAGTAATTATAAAGATAATTTTACAATAAATGTGACATAATATTATGGTATTTTCATCCATATTACAAGTAATGTTAATCTATTCATTAGTTACTTAATTCTATGTCTATGATAAGAATTTTTTTAAGGGGCCACAGTATCTATGGATAATTTTTTTATATCAATTTAGATTTGGAGATTGCCGTTACCTATCAATACCATTGGATTTAAGGAAAAGGATTATGTAATTCAATGTAATATCAAAAAGGAAATGAGAAAAGGGGATTGAATTTCCACCATTATCAGTGTGTCGAAGTAAACATAGGAGAAATAATCTTAAGGGAACTATTAATATTTTTAATAATTATATTGAAGTTCATCAAAAAATATATTACTGATATTATGGGAAGAAGTTATATAATGATGTGAATAGAAAGAAATCTCTATATAATACAACCCAAATGATATAGAGATTCGAATGTATGAATTATGGGAATTTTACTAAACAGTGGCCAAACCCAAGTTTTAAAGAAAATAATCAAAATAATAAACTCTTATTTTGAAATTTAATATTAAAAATATTTCAATCCCTATTTTTATGAGGTGTGTGATAATGACATGGTGAAAGTTGCACTAACGAACAATATTGGAATGGAATATCTATTATATAACACTAGAGATAACCACACATTTATTTCTAATGAATTATTTTATGGTATCAATGTACACCCTCAAAAATTAGAGGTTTAATTACATGTTTAAATTTAATGGCCTAAAACTTCTAGCTTATTACATAACCCATAATCTGATGTTTGGGGTGTCTATGGGGTATTTGTGGGGTTTTTGGGACATGTGAGTCATTCCAATTGTGTGTCATTCCAAATTTTATTTCAAATTTCTAGTTTTATAAGGGTTGTTTTTTCTCTTAAGGCATGAAATCCTAGTGGTGTGTCATCATAGAATTGTTTCATCCTGGATGTTTGTTATTCTAGGGATGTTTCATTTTGATTGGTGTGCCATCAGAATGGTGTTTCATTATAGAGGCACATCATCTTTAGTGTTGTGTCATCCTTGCGGTGCTTCATCCCGGGGGTTTTTCATTCTAGAGGCATTTAATTTATAGTGGTGGGACATTTTTTGGTGTGTCCTTTATGGAATTATTTCATTCTGGTGGTGTGTCATTTCTAGCGGTATTTTATTATGGAATTTTTTTAATCAGGCCACGTGTCATTTCTGGTGGTATGTCATCCTAGCAGTGTTCCCTTTTAAAGGTGTGTCATCATGGTAGGGTGTCATCCTTGTAGTATATCATTTCTTGAAATTTTTTATTCTATCGATTTTTCATTTTTGATGGAGTGTCATCTTGTTGGTGTGTCATTTCTGGTAGTATTTTATTCTGACACTCTGCCATTTCCAACGGTTTTCTATTTTTCCATAATTTTTTGTTTTTTCCAAAATTTTATTCTTCATTTTGAAATCATTTTGGAAGAAAATATGTGTTTAAATCCCTTAGTTAAATTTTATAAATCCATTTTTATGAAGTTTAACCATGTCATTAATTTTTAAAAGGTCTTGATACCTTTGTAATTTTTTAAACATGATGTTATAATGAGATCTACTATTAGTGTTCAACTAAAATAATTCAAATAAAATTATTTTCTAATCTAGTCATTGTTAGTCAAAGATCATCAATTTATTCATTTCTTATTTAATCTCTTAATATGGATGGTTCAAAATACTTCTTCCTTGGTGTTGTATAACTTTCCATTGTAGCCTGTTGGAGATATCACTTCCAAAGAGGTAGTTTCCTGTTGTACATGTACCCGCTATTTTGGTCCAGTATGTTGATGAAAGGATTCTTCTTTATAGGTAGGATTTCATTCAGCATTCCTAATTTTGTATCATGTAGGATGTGTATATTAATGTATATTTTTGTCAACATTGAAAATTTGTAATTAAAAAATATAAAAGATATTATCTATATTAAATTTTAATGGGGTAAGGGAAGGTTATGTATGATCTTATCTCTTATTTTTTATTTATTGATGGGATAATTTGTATGGGATAATGACCCACTAAAAATCATAGACCACAGTGGTCTATGATTGTGATCCTATCTTGAGAACGATGGAATACTTGTTGTATGGTTTCTAAAAATCACATAATATATGATTGTATAATAACATATAGTCTGTTAATAAAATGGGCTTCCCTAGGATCATATGTTTTCTATTATTACACACTCAATTAAAGAACTGAGATTATAATGTTGTGCTAAGATAAATATGAAAATATGTTGAATGAGATATGATTTTGAATTGGGGAAGTGATGTTCATGGTTTGTTAATGTAGCTGGGTTATAGTGGATGATTGATATGTACTTGTCTATTAATATTTATCTTCATTGTACTACCTAAATTTTTTGGGCATTTTTAATTTCTTGGTTGGTGGGGATGGTTATAATAATGAGCATAGAAAAAAAATTGTAAAAGTTTTAGTAAAATAGGTTGGTAATGAGAAATTTATAAAATGGATTAATATTAATTACAGACTGAAAAAATCTATGGTTTCTATATTCTTGTTTGGTATTATGCATTTTTAGGTGGTAAAAAAGCATGGTAGTTAATAGTAGGTTAATGTTTTTTTTGTAAACCCTTAGGTTGGAATTGTGTACTTTTCTCTATATATATTAATATACATTGTATATTCATATGATTTTTATACTAACACCACCAATTTTAATCACAATGTTCTGATTCCCAAAAAATCATATAGGGGTGTCTTTCCCAATGTCACAGTGTGAGGATGGGTGAACAGCCATGCACTCATCCCTGCTCCCTCTTATAGATGATAATGTCCTTGGTGACTTCGGGTGAGTGTTGTTGTGTTGTCCCAGGTTTCGTTAGGATGACTTATGGTGTTTTCTCCCAAGTTTTTTCATAATATGATGTGATTTGTATCCCATGTGTTATCGGATGAGATGTGATGTGAGGTGTGGTTGATCTGGGGGCGGTATAGATGTTATGTGATATATTTAGATAATGTGGGAGCACCGAGATGTTTTTTGTTGGGTTGTGAGAGAGTATAATCAGTGGGAATGTTGTCCGACATACCCTATCATATATTTGATTTATATTATATTATAATAATTGGATGTTTTAATTTTTAATTGTGCCATTGTGACGTTGGGGTTATGGTTAGTCTACAATTTAGGCGTCCTTGTGTTTTTTTTTGTTTTCTCAGGGGCACATTAGTATTATCATTCAGATGTGCAAGAGGGACTTTTGTTTTACTACTAATTATACTTGTATTCTCACCCCACATATATAAAAATTATTTGAAGGTTTCCAATATGAATTTGCAGACCATGGTGGATAGTATTAGTTATACACTTTGATAGTTGTTATGCTGCTGGTCAAGATTTTTTAGGTATTGTTCTTTAAAGACTTTTATTTGCAATATTCATATTCAAACATAAATTTTGGGTTGGTTTTTTTCTTATATATATATATATTCCATGGATTTTTTTTTGGTTGATACATCCTATATCTTGATCATGTTTTTAATATATTGGAATACATCCGATATTGGGAAATTTTTATACCCTCAGTGCAAGTTTCCAGCCTGGGGCATACTGAAGGTGGGGCTCATGACTCATTATCTCCCTCTATTAATAACAAAATATTTGGTTTGAGGGAGTCATGGTAAAGTGGTATCCATGCTTATGGTTGAGAGATAATAGGGATATCGTACATTTCCATAGTGAGGAATTCATGGGTTTGAATGGTAATAGTTCCAGTTGAACTGTGGTCATGACAAAGGATATGGAGACTGGATAGGACATCGGATTTTAAGGCCCCCATGATAATATGTATGGAATTTGCGCATAGTTAACGATTAAGTGACATGATATGACATTCAAGGTAGATGCCTAGGATAGATACATATATCATGATGAATTGTGATTTCGTCTGAATTGGGGTTATTAGAGAAACTCATTGTGGATAAAATGAATTAAAGGGATTAATGTTTATAAAAATTTATCATAATAAAAATATCATTTTTCTGAGCTTAGGAAATCCTTTCTTCAATTTCAGTTATGTTTCCAAGTCAATGTCTGTATGTGGCTCATCCAGTAGATGTTTACATGATGACCTAGTTGATCAATGGAGAGTTGATCTGAATTAGTATGATGATCAGTGAATGTGGATGTAGCACAATCTTGACTGTTAGGCCTTGGTAATTTAGGAGGGGATTATCGCATATATAAAAAAACGCTAGTTGGATAGACTGTAATGACCCAGACATTCATTAATGGAAATCCCTCATGACCTAATTAAATGTCTCATTATGTAAAATGTTTATATAAAATTTCAACTTCAATTGTTTTATGATTTGGGATTTTTAAAATACTATTATGAATTGTGACTATTGTAAATATAATCGTTGAATAGTGATCAGATGATTAGTATAAATATAGGGCTTTACCAAATCCAATTTACTAAAACAAAGGAAGCGATGGCCTCATCTAGTAGACATGCGCCATACGAAGCCCATTTGTAAAAGCTCAGAAAGGAGGTTGCGTCATGGGTCTTTACTCTTGACCAATCCCAAGCCGAGCTTGAATATGTTATACTCAAGAGGAACTGCCTACCAGAGAAGTGAAATTTGATAGAGATTACCACCGGAGCAATGCTATGTCAGCCACCCCAAGATACAGTCACCATCAGACACCCTACCCTTTGGTCTTATGAGGGTGTTATAATGGGTTATGTAACATAAAATTAACACTATGGTCATGTAAATTATTTTTTATATAATAATGAATATGCATTCATTTTATTATGGTTACCTTGTAGATGGTTTATAAATCACAAATAGTATTTTTACTTAATATTCAACTAAGAAGTCTATTTTGATGAATTAATTAATTTTTGAATTAATCAATATTTTATTAAAATATTTTTACTATTATTAAATTAATATTTATTAAATGTAAATTATTCTATAATTTTATTAATGCAATCATACTTTTTTTATGGTTTGAAAGCCATTTTTCTAAAAACCCATGAATTTTCGATAAATGATGAATTTTATTTTAAAATTAAAAATTAAGATATTTTGAAAATTATTTCAATAAAATTTATACTATTTTTTTAATCAGGATGTTGAAATTTTCCAACGGTGAATTTTTCATAATTTCTTAAGACAATCAAATGTTTGGGTAAAAATTAAATACCTTTTAAATATATATTGTGTTTTATGACAACATAATGACCCAATAGTGATGTAATAAAATAAAATAATCCTTATGTTCAGAAAATATATGTTTTTCCACTATAATAATGTGATTTTTGGTTTGTTTGACTTATTTTACAAAGCATTAATGGACCCTTCAAGTTTATTAAATATATTGTCTTTTTAAATTGATTTCCATGGGAGTGTCATTCACCTCCACATAATCAAACCCATTATTTTAAGAATTTTTAACATTGGAATTTTAAAATATTGTATTCCAGCTCCATTTTCCAAAAACCATCGTAAAAAACCATGGGATGGTTTGTGTTTTGGATTAGTTTAATGAGAGGTGTCCCAACACTAAATAATAAATAATTCTATCACCATTCCTATATAAACCCACCCAAGCTCCCAATTTCTCCACAATCAATGCCTTTAGAGTTCTTCCAACCTCTTCCCTACTCTATTTAGAATCTTCTAAAGGTCCCCCAAGCTCCTAGTAAGACTCTCTAAAGCCTCTCTCAAGCCTTTAGAAGCACAATTCCAAGAAAGAGTTTTTCTTTCTTTCTCATTTCTATCCAATATCCGTTAAATTGTTATTCCCATTTAATTTCAATTATAAATGTTTGGGTATGGTTTTTCATCTCCCCCATACATCCCTCATTATTTTTGAATGACGTGAAACCCCTTTCTCTCTCACTAAATGCCTCCCATGTACACCTGTTATAATGCCGATATTCCGAAAGGAATCTCTCTATCCTCACTTATATTCATGAAATTCTTCTGTATAATGAATAAATATTCCATTACAATTGTTGTGGAATGTATCTATATGAACCCTTACTGTCCATTTCATGTACATATTATGAGACACCCCTTTCTCTCTCATCAACCATTTTTTTTGAATTCTTATGTCACTCCGTTACGCTGCCGAAATTTCACCGATTTTTCAAGCTGATGTCATTGTGTACTGAATACCATGCCCATTTCACTATGAAGGGTATTCAAATTTATGCATATTTACTTATTGATTATATATTTTTATGTATTAATTCCATATTTCTTTGTTGTGAAATAAATAATAATGTTTTATTAATCAATGATATATGATCCATGTGGCACACTTATGAATGAAATGAAACATTTCAGAAGGGTGTGCTCTTATAGCGCTCTAATTCATTAGGTGAAGTATAGTATCATGATATCTCAAGTGAAATGTGTGCTTACTGATTCTAATTCAATTTCAAAGCAGATTTACCCGTTCTTCTTGTGCAATGATGGTTTACAAATTTACTATGTGCAACGTTCCTTTTCTCATGCTAATTCCATGTTAAGTGTTGTTGCAACATTTCCATGTTATAATTATCATGCTTTATCATGACTTTATGTTTATTCTTCTATTGTGATCTATTGATATTCCTATTGTCTAACATGTATTGTATTCCTCATTTTATTCCATGATTATTCCCTTACTGGGCTTTATAGATCACCCTTTTTTATGCATGTCCTCATGTTATCCCATTAAATGCTAAGTACAAGAGAATTTAGTGGTCATGTAAAAGAAGTTTTCTGTAATGATTTTGTATTTCATGTATTAAGTTGTTATGTAATGATACTAATCCCCAAATACACTAAACCTTTCGAACTTATTTGTTGTATCAAGTGATGTTTATATAATAATTTTTTTTAATTGTGTAATAAAAGATCTGGGTTGTCATAGTTGGTATCAAAGGATAAGTTTTGTTATTTTTGGGATTAGGATCGGAAAACCCTAGTGAAGCCTTAGAGACAAGACTAAGTATAATAAATACAACACTATGTTTTGGTGATTATTGAGTAAGTGGTTTATCAAAAAAATATATCACTGTCTGGATACAAGCAGGTAGAGGCGGCACTGGCACAAATGTATCCTAGGGTTAAAACCCGAAAACATCGGTTAGAGCTAGACTCGAATGGGAATTGGTGCAGGACAATGGGCCTTACTGTACTCAAGGTTACAACACTTCTGAGGGATATTCTTTAGTAAATTCACAAGCATATTATTAACCATTATTATGGAACAAAAAAATTCCATGATAACATATGTTATAATGTTGATCAAGGAAAACATAGACTGAAGCCAATAAATTCAAATGTTTATGAAATAAAATTTATTTATAAGTATTTCGTTTTTCCTTGGATTACCCTTTAAATGTTACCCTAGACATTCCTTTTATTCCAGCCAATGTCCTTTAATTGGAGGACTCAGGCTAACAATTGATGTGAAGATAAATGTGATGACTGTACTAATGAGATGCCCAATCTAGTGGGAGTGGGAATCGTAAACATTGTCACGCTTCTCTCTCAGCTAACTCACTCTTTGAATTGAAATATGTGTCAGGAAGAATGTTAAACCCCACACCCCCCCCCAAAGAAGGAACAAGCCAGTATCGAGAGCTTCCTGAGATAAAGTCCTCCTACTTTTAATAGATCATCAGATCCCTCAATCACTGAACAATAGATCAACTCCATTGAAAAGATCTTCTCTATAATTCAATGTTCTGAACAAGAGAAGGTTCTCTTATCTGCTTATCGTATGGATGGTGAAGCCGATCAATGTTGGATGTTGATAAAAAATATGAATCCTAAGGAAAAGATGAAGGCGTTGGAATGGAAGGATTTCTGGAATATATTTTTTGATATATATTTTCAGCGAACCCTCAAGATTAAGATGGAAAGGGACATCCTTTCCCTCAAGAAAAATGGTGATGAGTCTATTGGAGCTTATAAGGAAAACTTCCCAAGGATTTCATTATATGCCTCTGGCTTTGTCGTTACCCCTGAATTATAGGTTTCCCGCTTCTTTGGTGGTCTGAAACATGGCCCATGGAAAGTGATGGTGATCCGTGACTTCGACAGCTATGACAAAATTGTCTGATGTGCCCTCAAGGTTGAAATGGAGATCATAGAATCTCAGGGGTATAATGGAAAAAGGAAGTGTAAGGTGGACTTCATTGTTGGCGGTCTGATGGATAAATCCAATGGTGCTAAGAAAATCCAGCACCCAACTTGCCAGTGGTGTGGATAGAAGCGCCCGGGAAATTTCCTAAATGGTACAAGAAAATACTTTAGGTGTGGAAGAGAAGGGCACCTAGCTGTTAATTATCATTATGAATAACTCATAGCTACGACAGATGAGAGGAACGCTTCGTTGGACTCTCAATGAGTTGTTCATTTCTACAACTAAAAAGATCCATGGCACCTTACAAATCAGTGCCCTCAGCCAAAGGTTTTTTTAGGTAACCAACAACCTCAATGGCAGCAAGGGCGAGCTTTTTCTATCACAACGGATTAAGTGAACATCGACAATGAAGTGGTGACAGGTAAGCTAGTTATTCATTCAATAATCGGGAAAATTCTTTTTGATTCTGGTTCTACCGATTTTTTATATATCGAATTCTTAGTAGAACAATCCCAACACCACCAAAAATCATGGACGTGAAGTTGTTGGTGAGTACGGGAAATGGGAAATCATTGAATCCGAAGAATATAAATCCACCCCTGTCAAAATTTGTGGATTAAACATCCCGAAAAACCTTTTCATACTCCCTATGGTGGAATTTTATGAAATTCATGGCATGGTTTGGCATTCCTTATATAGAGCCAACATAAATTTCTGTGAGAGGTAAATCCCTCTCCATGTGAAGAATCGACCCCCGATTCTTTACAATTGCATTGAGGAAGATGAATCTTTTTTAGCTCCATTGTCTCAAGCGTGGATATTACTAACCTATAAGAACACGTATATGACTAAGATGATTGAGTCTAAGAAGGCAACCATCCTAGAGAACATGCCTATTTTGATGTAATTCACGGAATTGTTTCATGAGGAATAGTCTGGTCTTCCTCTTAAAAGAGATGTTTAATTCTCACTTTATCTTATTCATGGGGCATTTACAATATCCAAAACACCATATAGAATGGATATTGTGGAGCATGAATTGATGAAGAAACAACTAGAGAAGAATATGGATAAAGGGTTTATACACCCAAGAGCTTCACCATGGGGTTCACCAGTCCTCTTCTTCAAGAAGAAATATGGTTCAATGTAGCTTTCCATCGATTATCATGAGCTCAAAAAAATCCCGATAAAGAACAAGTATCCTCTACCATGAATTGATGACTTGTTCGATCAACTTCATGGAGTACAATAAATATCCAAGGTGGATTTGTGGTTGGGATATTATCAAGTATGGGTGAAGAAGGAAGATACCCCAAAGAATAATTTTCTTATAAAATACGGGAATTATGAATTCATAGTAATGCCTTTTGGACTCACAAATGCTCCAAAACACTTCATGGACTTGATGAATATAGTCTTTAGAGATTACCTTAACCAATTTTTGGTAGTCTTTATAGATTACATTTTGATATACTCCAATGACAAAGAGGATCATGTGGAGTATCTAAGAACTGTACTATAGACCTTGCGGAAGGAGAAGCTCTATGAAGAGTACATCAAGTGTGAGTTCTGGTTAAAGGAGTTCTCATTATTGGTCCATATCATCAAAAGAAATGGTATATATGTGGATCCCTCCAAAATATATGCAATTGAGGGATGGTCGAGGCCAAAATTGAAAATGGATATCTGTAGATTCTTGGGTTTTACTAGATATTATCGACGATTTGTGAGAAATTTCTCATGATTTTCCATCCCTCTTACCAAAATAAAGTGGAAGGGAGTAAAGATTTCATGGAGTTATGAATGAAAAGAATGCTTCATGGAATTGAAAAAGGAGGCTTTTCACTACGCTCGTGCTCACTTCACCTACAAGTGGAAAACTTTCTGTGGTATTCAGTGATGCTTCAAAGAAGGGCCTGGAATTTTTGTGGATGCAAAATGAAAAAGTCATTGCCTATGAATCAAGTAAATTAAATGTCCATGAACAGAACTATTAAACACATGACCTCGAGTTGGCTGCAGTGATCTTCATTTTGAAACTTTGGCAGCATTATCACATTGTGGTGAAGTGTGAAATATATACGAACCCCAAAAGCCTCACATATATATTCACCAAGAAAGAGTCGAACATGAGCCGATGAATATGGTTATAGATGATCATAGACTATGACTCATCAATCCATTACCTCCCAAGGAAAGCGAATAAGGTGGTGAATGCCCTATGTTGAAAATACCTAGATATTCTATCATTGATGATAATTGAAAAGGATCAAATATTCTTATATTTGATCAGTACGGACATGGGAATAATAATCAATGGAACATCATCAATCCTTTCCCAAATTATTTCTCATCCGTCACTTTTGGAAAGGTTAAAGGATGCTCAAAAGGATATTGTGGGAGTTCAGGAAAAAGTGGAAGCTATCATAAAAGATAAATCCTCAGAGTTTAATGTTAATGTATAAGGAATTGTGAGATTTTGGAAAAGACTATTTGTTCCATCAAGTCCATAACTGAAGAAGGCAATTTTGGATGATGCCCATAGTATAATTTTTTCTATTCACCCAAGAAACACAAACAATTATAGAGATCTCTGAGAGAATTTTAGGTGGGATAATATGAATAAGGAAATCACTAAATAAACATTAAAGTGCCCAGTGTGTCATCAAGTGAAGGTAAAGAGGCAGAAGTCTAAGGAGATGATGAAACTGTTTCCCATACTAGAATGGAAATGGGAGAACATCACCATGGACATTGTCACCAGACTTCCAAAGTCATCCAAAGGCAACAATGCAATCTAGGTTGTTGTGGATCATCTTACAAAGGTTACACACTTAATTTCTATTTGGGAGGATTTCTCTTTGGATCAAATAGAATTGATATATATCTGGGATGTTGTAAGGCAGCATGGAGTACCACTATTGATTGTGTTCGATCGAGAACCACGATTCACCTCTATGTTTTGGAAGAATCCTAAACACGCTCTGAATACTAAACTGAACTTCAGTAAGGCCTATCATCCTCAAACTGATGGCCAATCTGATCAAACAATCCAAACACTTGAATACATGTTGATAGCATGCTCAATAGACTTTAAAGGAGGATGGGATCAACAAATTTCTCTGGTTGAGTTCTCTTATAATAACAGTTTCCACAGGAGCATCCAAATGGAACCATATGATGCCCTTTATTGGAAACGATTCCAAACACTAGTGTGTTGGGATGAGTTCAGTGAGCATAAGCGGCTTGGACATGAAATGGTTGATGAAATTTTGGAGAAGGTTAAAACAATTTAGTAGCATATCAAGGTAGCCCCAAGTCGACAGAAGAGTTATGAAGATAACCATCAACGAGACATTGAGATTAATGTTGGAGACATGGTCTTTCTATTCATATATTTTTGGAAGATTTTCATGAGGTTTGGAAGGAAACGTATGTTATGTCCAAGGTACATTGGTTCCTTCGATATTCATGATCGTATCGGGGGTGTGGCCTATCGACTAGCACTTCCACATACCATGTCCAAAGTACATGATGTCTTTCATGTATCCCTCTTATGGAATTATATACCATACTCTTCACATTTACTCACTTCGGAGGTGGTACATTTAAAGTATTATCTTTCTTATGAGGATCAATAAGTGATGATCTTAGATCGTAGTGAAAAAGTTTTAAGAAATAATACAATACCCCTTGTCGAGGTGTTGTGGCGAAAACTCAAGTTTGAAGAAGCGAAGTGGAAATTGGATAAAATGATGAAGCAGAGTTACCCACGTCTATTTTACTGTGGTAAATGAAAATTTAGAGGGAAAATTTTTTTAAAGGGGGAAGATGGAAAAATCTCAAAAAATCATTAATCGAAATCCCTCTTGATCTAATTAAATGTCTCTTTATGTAAAATGTTTATATAAAATGTCATATTTTTTGGATTTATTTTTTGGTTCTTTTAAAATAATATTTAGAATTTAGACAGTTGTTAATATAGTCTTTGAATTGTGATCACATGATTAGTATAAATAGAGGCCATTAACAGTTCCAATTTACTTAGAAAAAGGTATCTATGGCCTCATCCAGTAGATGTTCCCCATACGAAGCCCATTTTACAGATCTCAGATAGGAGGTTGCGTCTTTGGGATTTTAACTTTACCAAGCCCATGCAATGCTTGAATATGTTAAGCATGAGTGGAACTTCCTATGAGGGAAGTGTAAGTTCATTGAGATTACCTCCCGAGCAATGTTATCCAAGCCACCCCAAGAGTCGGTCACCATTTCAGACTTTATCCTTCGGTTTTATGAAGGGTTTTTATGGGTTTATATAACAATAAATTATCACTATGGTCATGTACATTATTTTTTAATATAATAATGAATATATTTTCATTTTTTTATTGTTACCTTGTAGATGGGTTTTAAAGAACAAATAGTATTTTTAGTTAATATTCAACTAAGATATCTATTTTGATGAATTAATTGATTTTTAAATTAAGTAATATTTTATTAAAATATTATTTTTATTAAATTAATTTTTATTAAATATAAATGATTGTATAATTTTAGGAATGTAATAGTAATTTTTATTATGGTTTGAAAGCCATTATTGTCAAAACTGGTGAATTTTCGATAAATGTATATTTTTATTTTAAAAGTGAAAATTAACATATTTAGAAAATTATTTAGATAAAATAAATTTTTTTTGGATCAGGACATCGAAATAATCCAATGGTAAATTTTTCATAACTTTCTGAGACAGTAAATTTTTGTGAAAAAAAATCGTTTAAATATATAATGTGTTTCATTACATCATAATGACCCAATAGTGATTTAATAAAATACTCTAAGCCTTATGTTCGGACAATATATGTTTCTCCATTAAAATAATGCGATTTATGGTTTGATTGACTAATTTTACAAAGCATTAATGGACCCTTCAAGGCTTATTAATCATCTTGTATTTTTTAATTGATTTCGTTGGGAGTGTGACTCACTTCCACGTAAGAAACCCCATTATTTTAAAAAGTTAGGACATTGTCCTTATGAAATAGTTTTTTTCCAATTCCCTTTTCCAAAAACCATGGGAAAAAAACATGGGCTGGTTTGTGGTTTGGATTAGTTTAATGTGAGGTGTCATATACCTAAATAATAAATAATTCCCCAACCTTTCCAATATAAACCCACCGAAGCATCCACTTTCTCCTATCTCAATTCATTTTGAGTTCATCCAACCACTGCCATAATCTCTCTATATTCCTACCTTGGTGCCTCAATCTCCCAAGAAGCCTCTCTCAAGCCATTGGAAGCACACTTCCATGTAAGGGTTTTTCTTCCTTTATAAATTTTTCCCCAATATCCTTTAAATTGTTATGCCCTCTAATTTCAATTATGAAAGTTGTGGTATGGTTTTTAACCTTCCCCATACTTCACCGTTTATATTTTAATTATGTTATTCCCCTTTATCTCTCATTAAATGCCTCCCATGTACACCCGTTACTATGCTAAAATTGTTAAAGGAATCTCTCTCTCCTCACTAACATTCAAGAAATTCTTTTGTATCATGAATATAAATTCCAATAAAAATTTTGAGACGTGTATCTATATGACCCCCTTACTATGAATTTCATGTACATATGATGTGACACCTGTTTCTTTCTCATCAAACATTTTTTGTGAATTCTTATGTCACACCGTTATGCTGCTGAAATCGCACCGATTTTCCAAGCCACTGTCATTGAGTAGGGAATACCAGGCCCATTTCTCTTTCAATGGTATTCACCTTTATGCACATTTAATTATTGAATATAATGTTTAATGTAAGAATTCTACATTCCTTTATTGTGGAATAAATAATTATGTTGTATGAATCAAACTTATATGATACATGTGGCACACTTATTCATGGAATGAAACGTTTAAGAAGGGTGCACCCTTATAGCCCTCCAATGCATTGGGTAGTGTATAGTATCCTGATATGTCATGTGAAATGGGTGTTTACTCATGATAATTCAAGTTCAATGAGGATTTACTCATGCTTCATTTGAAATGAGGGTTTACTAATTCTCCATGTGCAATGAGCCTTTTCTCATGCTAATTCCATGTTAAGTGTTGTTGCCACATTTCCATGTTATAATTATCATGCCTTATCTTGCCTTTATGTTTATGCTTCCCTTTTTCTATTTTTATATTCCTATTGTCTACAATGTGTTGTATTACTCATGTTATTCCATGATTATTCCATTATTGGTCTTTATAGCTCACCCTTTTCTTAATCGTATCTTCAGGTTATCCCATTCAATTCTATATAAGAGGGGAAGTAGTGGAAATGTAAAGGAAGTTTTTATTAAGGATGTTTTATTTAATGTTTGAACTTGTTATGTAATGATCCTAATCCCCAAAGACACTATACCTATCAATCTTCTATGTTGTATCAACTGATTTTTATGTAATAAATTAGGTTTAATTGTGTAATAAAAGATCAGTGTAGTCATATAGATGATATGGAGATCACTTTCAGTTTTATCTGGGCCACAATGTAGTTCAAAAACCCTTTCACGATTAGTCTAATGTGAGTATGCAATAATTGTGGTCCTTATACCTTAGTGAGGATAGAAAAGAAAATATTTCATTTTTTGACTTCAAGAAGGGGTTTTAGTTAGATTTCCTCTCTTCAACCAAAATTTTTTTGAATAAAAAGTTGTTACTCTCTCTTCATTAGTGGAGTATGTATTTGTAGGATCTTGGGAATAAGTTTAAGTACCTTTTCACATCTCCCAAAATTTTATTCCAGATGAGGATCCCAGAGTGATGCAACATGAGAAGGCACTCCATTCTTCAACAAAGTATGCGGTTACACATTTTATTATTCTAACGTAAAAATATATTCACATGAAGGAAGAGGTGATCAAGAGGATGTACTCACAAGGTGGTTTTCAAATAGTAGTGAACCAAGTGGTTTCTATAAGGATATGAGTTTTCCGTGGAAGGCCTCATGATCTGGGTCCATCAAGGTTTCCACTGTCTGGGATTCCACCACAGAAGCTTCCATTTGGTCTTCTGGTATCCATATAATTTATGTGGGCTTAGGACTAAAGGTTTTCATATATGGGGTCTATGGCCACTATGAGGACAGGAGCCTGATGGATTCTCAATCACAATTTGTATGAGGTGGGCAGGTTCAGTGTGAAACATAGTATCATTTATCAGTGAGGTCATTCCAACAATAGGGGTAGAATGATTAATCTCTAAATTGGACAGGACGGTTGAGTAGATGCCAACTTGAAGATATTCCTTGAGATTAAGGACCTTGAATAGAGTGTGTTTGGGGAGGAAGTCATCATCACAGAGTTAGGGGAGACAGGTGTGGTCAATTTCATGTAGCATATATAGCAACACAACATTGGAAATAGAACATTATATGTTTCATTAATTTATCATCTACACTTTTCATTTCTTTATTTGATTTTGGAGATTTTTATTCCATTATGGAACCCACTCTAGACCGTGCTCAAGGAAAAGACATTGAGAGGCACATCATACCCATGGTGTTGACTATGCTAGGTTAAGGAAAGAATATCTTGTATGATGTGTGATGGGGGTGTAGACTGATGATGTGGTTGCATCACTCCAGTGGGGATATTTTCTTTCGTCAGATGCAGTAATACAATTTCATCCATGGCCTCAAATGTTTTTATTTTGTTAATGATATTATTGATTACATTCAAAGGATGATTATATTATCATTCATGGATATCAACCATAGATTTTTGACTGGTGAGAAGATTAATCATTTAGGATAAATAAATGTGGAGATAATTCTTTCTGTGATGTCTGAAATGTGTGCAGGACTAGTGGGAGTTAGGGTAGTTAAGAATCCCATGGTCATCAGAGAGTTCCTTGAAATATTTTCCAAAGGGGATTTGACACTAAAACCTTGACAAAACATTGTGTTTATGGTAGAATATAATCCTGGTGAATCATTGATTGTGATCGATTCATATCATATTTCACCCAATGAGTCTAGGTAGTTGATTATTTAGATTGATGTTATGATGTAGAAAGCCCCCATCTGATCATTTGTGTCACTGTGGAGCACTCAGATGTTTTTCTCTAATAATTTAGATAGATGTCTGTGGTTGTGTATATACTATCGAAGGTTGAATCATATGACAATCATGAACTAATTCCCACTTCTAGGGATCAATGATCATTTTGATGAGTTGAGAAGGGTGATTTTGTTTTTTACGATCAACCAGTGGGTTGGATATCACCATTTAACAGTGAAAGAGGGTGATATAATGAAGACTATATTCAAATGAGAGTTTGGAAACATTGTGTATGCAGTCATTCTATTTGTTATTATGAATGGACCAGTTGGGATCAAATTTCCCATGATATCTATAATTCATGATTTCTTAGAATAGTTCATCATCTAGTTCTATGGATTCAAAATGACGGTGTAATTCTATAGGTGTTGACAGTTCCCATATGGCCTTATGATGTGTCTTGATGTATAAAATTATAGTTATCTCTTATTGGTCTATGAAGTTATTCCCTCATGAATGTAACTAGGCCTCCCATGATCTTGAGCTAGCACCCATTGTGTTTTCAATAATGTCTTGACAACATTACCACATTAGATAGTACTTTTTTTTATTCACAAATCATAAATTATTATGGTGTGTCTTTTTTAAGTATTACATGAATCTTCAGAATCGAGTGTGGATATATTTCTTCTGGGACTATGCTTTTAAGATATATTAAACCTTAGGAAAAGTGAATTTTGTGATATATTCCATGATAATAAATTCATAAAATGAATTTTTTTTCAGGAGTATATAAATTTTTGGAGAGAAACGGGGGAATTACAATCTATTCACTTGAATGCAAGGGAGGTTTCTAGAAGAGGTTGCTTGTTCCAAAATAAGGTGTTGTATTTTCTGATGCAAAAGGGGTAGAAGACATAGTGGAGAGATGCATAGATATAGGTGTTGTGTGATCACAATGTCAATAGTGAATCTCTAAAGGTATTGTTGGAGGATGCTTAGAACTAGACTTTATTTTATGGAATGATATTTTTTCCAGTATTATTTTTCAATGGAGTTATTTGTGATTTACATTTATCACCTTTGATGGTACAACCAATAATTTATAATCTTTACTATGGATTGAGGATATATTTTATGTGGATTTGAATGTATCAAGAAGTGGTAGAGTTTTTGGAAGGGTGCTCTATTTGTTGGTAGATAAATTTAGCAAATAGTTTCCAGGTGTTTTTTGAAACCCTTTGAGGTCCTTGAGATAAACTCTGATTACATATTGATCCATTTCATCATAGTGTTACCCATAGATCTAATATTTTGTCATCATATCTATGTTATCATGGAGAATTGATGAAATCATCCCATTTATTAGTTATCTAGTACTCTTGTACAATGAATTTTTTAGGTAAGAGGTATTTGGATGACGTATTGTAGCTGCTTGGATTTACAAGATCCATTATCATTAATCAAGACACACATTTTACCACATGACTATTAAGAGGATTTCTACATGCTTTTAGAACCCATTTTAACCTCATCACTACCTTCCACACTCATAAGGATAGGATGATAGAGGGAACTATCAAAACTTTTGAGGAAATTGCATGCATGATTTTTAGACTATGGTGGATCTCATGTATGACACCATACCTTGATAGAGTTATCTTATAATATCATATTTCACCCTTCCAATGGAATGGACCCATTTGAGACTTTTTATGGGAGATTGTGATGTTCATCGTTGTGTTGGAATGAGTCTGGGGAGGCCGAAGTTCTTGGTCTTGATGTGGTACAAATCATGAGATAAATGGTTTTTCTTGTTGGTGTGATGATGGAATTAGTACAGAATAGGAAGAAGTCTTATTAATTTTTTTGGAGGAGTCCATTGGAGATCTAGGTTAGATAACATGTGATCTATAAGGTTTCCCCTCAACATTGGAAGAAGAGGGTTGGAAGAGGGAGTAATATTTATTGCAAGTTTGTTGGTTCCTTTGATGTGTTGGGGTGATTTGGTGTGGTCGCTTATTGGTTGGAATTTCCACCATGGTTAGAAAGGATTCTTGATTTCTTCCAAGTTTCATAGCTTCATCAGTATCGTCATGATGACCCACATTTTATTGAATTGGGAGAGTTGGATATTGATAATGACACAACCTTCATTGAAAATCTCATGGAGCTCCAATAATTTTGATAGAAGGCACTGTAAGGATGGAACATTCCATGTGTTTGTGTGATGTGGATGCACGATAGCATTCAGTAGAGTTCATGGAAGATTGAAATGAAATTTTGGGCCTAATACCAATAGATTGTTTTATTATTTTACTCACTTATATATTTTCTAGGTGATGTGATGATCATATATTTGTGTTTTATGATATATTTTGTTTTCCCCTTAATGTGATTCGTGATGTGTGATATGTTATAATGTTCCAACAAGAGTATAATGGAAGTACTAATTGTTAATCAAGACCCATTTTACTATGATTTGATTAGACCAAGGTGCATGCACAGAGAGAGCATTATATTAATAGGGGGGATGGAATTCCCTGATTCATATTTCCAGGACAATATGGTAGTTTATCTATTATGATAGGTTGGGCTAGAGGGTTGGATTGGTGTCGGTGTTTCAGGTGTAACTAGATCCTTAAGAGATATCACTAATGATGGTTTCTTGGAACCTTCATCTCTATCCCTACAATATTATTTTCAATTATTGGGGGTGATAATAGTTTGAGTGGTATCTGTTGTAATGGAACATACCTTCTATATTGTTATTCATCTATAAATCTGATGTCCGAGATTTCTAATGTCAATCTGCTGTGTTTTTTGAACACGAGATTCATTCCAAATGCCTTTTTCTTCCAACATTTCACCAAATTTCATGATTTATAATGGTGTATAATTTTCAAAAATAGGTCAAAATGGAGATGTTTCATTCATTAAATGCTTCATCGATATAGTGTGTTATTATGGTGGCAGGTCATTTTTTGTGGGGTTTCATCTGGGTGGTGTGTCATTATGGCACTGTGTCATTTCTAGCAGTGTATAATCCATGTGGTCCTTCTTCCTAGTGGTATTCCATTATGGAGGCATGTCATTTCCACAGATGTGTCATTTTGGTAGTGTTTCATTTCAGGTGTTATGTCATTCGAGAAGGTTTTCATTTTCGTAAAATGTCATCCATGTGGTATGTCATTATGGAAGTGTGTCATTTTAGTGGGTTTAACATCTTAGTTGTGTGTCATTGTTGGATTTTCATCCTGGTGGTGTTTCATTTCAGGTGGTGTTTCATCTTGATAGTGTGTCTTTTTTGGTGGGTTGTCATCATGGTGGTGTGTTATTTCCAGCATTTTATCATTTTTGTAATGCTTCATTTCAAATGGTTTCCCATTTTTCAATAATTTTCATGTTTTCTAAAGAAAAAATATTTCCATATTTATATATTTTATGATAAAACATTGCATAAAATTCTATAATTAAGGTTATTAAAGCCTTTTCAAATGCGGTTAACCATATCATTAATTTCTATGAAGTCTTGATACCTTTAAAATGTTTCAAACATTTTGTTTTAATAAGATCCCCCTTTAATTTTCAACTACACTATTTGAAATATTGTTAGTTTCAAATATTTTATTTTGAAGAAAAATATCTTACTTTAATTCATTCCATATTTACTCCCATGAAATGAGAAGTTCGAAATCCTTTATCCACAAAGTCAAATAAAATTCTTGACATATCAGGTTTGAGTTCTTACTACCAAAGAGGCAGTTTCCTTCTATACGTGCACCCCCAATTTTGGTGAAACAAGGTGGTGAAAATATTATTACATCTATGTATGATTTCATTCATATTTATTGATTGAGTATCATGCAATATGGTTATATTAATGATATTACATGTTGAAATTTCAAATTTACATTTATGAAAGAGAACATAATTCTTCTAGTGTAAATATTAAGGGGGTGGGAGAATGTGGTTAATGGTTTAATGACTTTTTTCTTATTTATTGATTTTATGAGATGTTTGGGAAAATTACCCACTAAAAATCATGGCTATTGGTGGTATTCTCCTGATCATATATATTGTGATCTATGGAATTCATGTTTTGTGGTAGCTGATAAACATGTAATATGTAATTTCCTAATCATGTATAGTTACTTAATAAAATAAATTTATCTTGAATGATCTGGTTTCTGTGATAAAACCCTTAATTAGGAAAGTGAAATTGAAAAAATAACTGTTGCAGAATATGAAAAAATATTCAATGTGATATTGTTCTGATGCAAGGACATGATGGTCATGATCTAGTTGTGCAAGGAGGCTATAAAGAAAGAGAGATTTTTACTTGGCTGTTGGAATTTTTTTTCACTGTTCAACATATAATGTTTTGTTCTTTGTTACTATCTAATTTGAATTGATTTTTATAAAATTGATCTGGGAAAATAAAATTGTACAGGTTTTTATAGAATAATATTTTAATGATGAATCTGGAATTTTTTTTAATTTTAATTAATGAATGATAACAAATTGTGGCTTATGTTTTTCATGTATGGTTTCATGCATTTATATATGGTGGAAAAGTGTGAAGTAAAGATTAAGTTAGTGTTTTTTTGTAAACATAGAGGTTTCAATAGTGTGATTTTAAAAACATACAATTTTATATATTGTATATTCCTATTATTTATATAAGAAACCCACCCTTGAGAAGAACTATGGGGTGAAACCCATATAGTCACATGGGGTGTCTTTTCCAGCATCCTGGTGGGTGGGTGGATGCCTGACCACTGTCTATTTTTTTCTCCCTCTCCCAGGAAATAATGTCCCATATTTCATTAGGAATGTCTTGATGACTTGACTCATATGTATTCATGATGAGTTTTTGTGTAATTTACTAGGTTTCCTTGGTATGAGATTGAATGTGTGGAACATGTGTGTGTGGTAGATATACGTGTTGAGGTGTGGCCTAGGTGTGTGCGGGCGGTATGTGTTGTGATATGTTTGGAATAGGTGGGAGCATGATGACTTTTTATATTGGGAAGTGAAAGAGGATAATCAGTGGGAAAGTGTTACGGGGTACCCTATCATATATGTGATTTATATTATGTTATATTACATGTATGTGTTATTTTTTGAGTGAGCCATAGTGTCATTTGGTTTATGGTTAGTCTACATGTTATATGTTATATGGTTTTTTCTTCTTCTCACAGGTGAATTAGTATTATCTTTCACATGTGCATGGAATATTTTGATTTTCCAACTTTGTATACATTTATTCTCACCCAACGAAGAAAAAAAATATTTTGAGGTATCCATGAGGACTTTGTGGAACTTACTAGACCATGCTAGCCATACCCGGGGAATATTTTTCCATTGCAACTTGAGTTTTTTGGTTATTTTTCATTGATGAATTTAATTTCAATATTTTTTCACACATTCATTTTGGGTTTGTTTTTCTTTTTCTAATATTTATATTCCATGAAGTTGATTAAGGATGATATATCTTATCTCCAGATTTTGTATTCTTTAAGATGGAAATTCCTCCCATATTGTGAATTTTTTATATGCTCGGCGATAGTCGCTATCTTGCGGCTTACTGGAGGAGGCACATGTGGGGTTATTACCTCAAAAAATTTATTGTGGAATATTTGGTTGTTGGGGGTCATGATAGAAAATCATTAAAAGGGATGATAATAAAATATAATGTCTATTATTCTTATCAAGTTGAATTATAGTGAAATGTGTTGTAACGACCCAAAATTTCATTAATGGAAATCTCTCATGATCTAATTAAATGTCTTTTTATGTAAATTTTTTATATAAAATGTCATCTTATTTGGTTTTATGTAAATAATTTTGACCTTTGATAATATAGCTATTGAATAGTGATCACATGATTTGTATAAATATAGGGCTTTAACAAATCCAATTTACTTAGACAAAGGAAGTGATGGCCTCATCTAGTAGATGTGCCCCATACGAAGCCCATTTTTCATAGCATGGAAATGAGGTGGCGTCATTGGGATTCACTCATGACCAATCCCATGCTGATCTTGAATATGTTAAGCTCGAGCAGGACCGCCTACGCGAGAAATGGAAGTTGATAGAGATAACCACCTGAGCAATGAAATCTGAGCCACCCCAAGAGTCTGTCACGATCGCTTGCATTACTCTTCAGTCTTATGCAGTTTTTATAAGGGGTTTTGTAACAAGACCCTAATACTATGGTTGTGTACATTATATTTGTATATAATAATGAGTATACCTTCCTTTTAAAATTGTTACCTTGTAAATGGTTTTTAAAGTAGAAATAGTATTTTTAGTTAATATTCAACTAAGAAATCTATTTTGATGAATTAATAGATTTTTGAAATAATAATATTTTATTAAAGTATTATTATTATTATTAAAATTATTTTTATAAAATATAAATTATTGTATAATTTTTTGAATGAAATCATAATTTTTATTAAGGATTGAAAGCAATTTTTTTCAAAACCAGTGATTTTTTTATAAATCTTGATTTTTATTTGAAAAGTGAAAATTAAAATATTTTGAAAAATATATTGATAAAATGAATTTTATTTCTAGGATCAGGGCATTGAAATTATCCAACAACGAATTTTTCATAATTTTCTTAGATAGTCAAATTTTTCAGAAAAAATTAAATATCTTTTAAATATATAATGTGTTTAATAACATCATAATGACCGAATAGTGATTTAATAAAATACTATAAGCCTTATGTTTGGAAAATATATTTTTTACCATTAAAATAATATGATTTTGGGATTTTTTTACGTATTTTACAATCCATTAATGGACCGTTCAAGGCTTTTTAAACCTTTTGTCTTTTTAAATTGATTGCCTTGGGAGTGTACTCACCTCCGCATAAGAAACCCTATTTCTTTTAATAAGTTTGGATATTTTTCTTATAAAAAATTATTTTCCACTTCACTTTTCCAAAAACCATGGTAAAAAACCAAGGGATGGTTTATGGTTTGGATTTTGTTAATGTGAGATGTTCGAAAACTAAATAATAAAGAATTCCATCACCATTATTATATAAACCCACCCAAGCTCCCACTTTCTCCTGAATCAAAGACTTTGGAGTTCGTATGAACTCTGAAAACAAATCTCTAGAGTCCTTCCAAGGTGCCCCAACCTCCCATGAATCCACTCTCAAGTCTTTCCCATGGATTTGGAAGAACAATTCCATGTAAGGGTTTTTCTTTCATTCTCATTTTTGTCCAATATTCTTTAAATTGTTATGCCCTTTTAGTTTCAATTATAAATGTTGGGGTATGGTTTCATACCTCATCCATACTACCCTTTTTATTTTTTAATGTTTGGATACCCATTTCTCTCTCATTAAATTCCTCCCATGTACACCCGTTACTATGACGAAATTCTGAAAGGAATTTGTCTCTCCTCTTTTACATTCAAGAAATTATTTTGTATAATGACTCTAAATTACATTGAAATTATTGAGAAAAGTATCTATATGACCGAAATACTTTCAATTTCATGTACATATGATGATACACCCCTTTCTCTCTCGTCAACCATTTTTATGAATTCTTACGTCGCGTCATTACGCTACAGAAATTGCGCCGATTTTCCAAGACAATGTCATTGTGTAGTGAATACCATGCCCATTTATCTATCAATGGAATTCACCTTAATGAAAATTTACATATTTATTATAAAGATTCATTTATTAATTACACATTCCTTTATCATGGAGTAAATGATTGTGTTTTATGAATCCATGTTATATGATCCATGTGGCACACTTATGCATGAAATGCATTTTTTAAGAAGGGTGTGCCCTTATAGCACTCTAATGCATTGGTAAAGTATAGTATCATGATAAAACATGTGATAAGGGTGTTTAATAAATCTAATTTAAGTGAAATGAGGTTTTAATCATGATTCATGTGCAATGGGGATTTACACATGCTCCATGTGAAATGAGCCTTGGCTCATGCTAATTCCATGTTAAGTGTTGTTGCCCCATTTCCATGTTTTGATTATCATGATTTTTCATTACCATATGTTTATGATTCTCTTTTTCTCTATTGATATCCCTATTTTCTATCACGTAATTTATTCCTCATGTTATTCCATTATTATTCCCTTACTCGGCTTTATAGCTCACAATTTTATTATGAATGTCCTCAGGTTATCCCATGCAATTTTATTTTCATGTTTTAAGTTGTAATGTAATGATCATAATCCCCAAAGACACTAGACCTCTCGATCTTCTATGTTGTATCGAGTTAATATTATGTGATAAATTATGTTTAATTGTGTAATAAAAATAAGGGTTTTCAAAGTTGGTATTAGAGGATTGGTTTAGGTATTTTTGGGATTAGGATTACAAAACCATAATGAAGCCTTAGAGACAAGACTAAGTATAATAAAAACACCCCTATTATTTGGTCAGTATTTAGTATATGGTTTATCAATCAAATAAATCAATGTCTGGATACGAGCAGTTAGAGGCAGCTCAGGAACAGATGTATCCTTGGGTTAAATCCCAAAAACACTGCTTTGAGCTAGACTCGAATGATAACTAGTGCAGGACAATGGGCCTTGCTGCACTATTGGTTACAACACTCCCAGGGGATACACTATAGTAAATTCATAATTTGAGTATGAACCATTGTTAAGGGATAACAAAATTCCCTGAGAATATACGTTATAAATTATATCATGGTTAACATAGACTAAATCCAATAGATTCATATATTAAGAAAATAAACTTTATTTATAAGTCATTAGTTTAGTCCTTGGATTACCCTTTATGTGTTACACATAAAATTTATTTTATTCTAGCCAATGGCCGGTAATAGGAGGACTCGGGTTAACAATCGATGTGAAGATCAATGTGATGACTGTACTAATGAGATGCCCAATCCAATGGGAGCCGGAATCGAGAAATTTGTCATTATTCTCTCTCAGCTAAAAAATATTTGAATAGAATCATTGGCCAAGTGGAATTTTCAACCCCCACAAAGAAAGAACAAGTCGCTATCAAAAACTTCATGAGACAAAGGCCTCCTACTTTTAATGGATCATCTGATACCTCAATCACTGAATAATGGATAAACTCCATTTAAATGATCATCTCCATCCTTAAATGTTTTGAACAGGAGATGATTATCCTGGATAATTATCATATTGAGGGTGAATCTGATCACTGGTGGTTGTTGATCAAAAATATGAAGCATGAGGAGGAGATCAAGGCGTTCCGATTGAATAATTTCTGGAAGATGTTTTTTGATATATTTTTTCTACGCACCATCCATATTAAAATGGAATGGTAATTCATTTACCTGATGAAAAAAGAACACAAATATGTTTTAGCGTATGAGGAAAACTTCAGAAGTCTTGAACGATACAATTCTGGCTTTGTCGTTACCCCCAAATTCAATGTTGACTGCTTATTTGGTGGGATGAATCCTAGCCTATGGAATGCACTGGTAATCCGTGACTTCGACAGCTATGAAGAAATTTTTCGATGTTCCATCAAGGTTGAAATGGAGATCAGAGAATTTAAAGGGTATCATGGGGATATGAATCATAAGTTGGAATTCAATGCTGGTGTTTCGATGGATAAATCCAACGGTGCTAAGAAGATCATGCACCCCACTTTCCAAAGGTGCGGAAATAAGAACCCCAGAAATTTCCTAAAGGGGACGATGAAATTCTTTATGTGTAGAAGCGAAGGGAACCTAGCTGTTAAAGTCCGACATGAAAAACCCACAGCTGTAATAGAGGAGTGGAACACTTCGTTCGAACCTCAACGCATTGTTCATTGCAACAAATACAATGAACATGGCATCCTGCAAATCAATGTCATAAGCCAAGGGTTTTTGGAGGCAGCCAACAACCTCCAAGGTAGCAAGGGTGAGCATTTTCTTTCACTAATTCCAAAGTGAACATTGACAATGAAGTTGTGATAGGTACGCTAGTAACTCATTCATGAATAGAAAACATACTTTTTGATTCAGGTTCTACTCATTTTTTTATATCTCGAAAATTTGGTAGAACAATCCGAGTACCACCACAAATCGTGGATGTGAACATGTTGGTGAGTAAGTCAAATGGGGAAATCCATGAATACCATGAATATAACTCCTCCCCTATCATAATCTATGGATTGAACTTCCCAGTGAACCTCATAACACTCCCTTTGGAGTAATTTGATGCAATTCATGCCATTTATTGGATTTCCATATATAAAGCCAATATAAATTGTTGTGAGAGGGAAATCACTGTCCATGTAGAGAATCGACCCCCCAACTATTTACAAGTGCAAGGTGGAAAATGAATATTCTTATCTCCATCGTCACAAGAATGAATATTACATCCCTATGACCACTCGTATCTGACTCAAATAATTGAGTATAAGGATACAGCTATCCTATAGGATATTCATATTTTGAGGGAATTCACTAATGTGTTTCTTGAGGAATTGACATGTCCTCCTCCTAGAAGATATGTTTAATCATCAATTGATCATATACCTGGGGCATTGCTAATATCCAAAACTATGTATAGATTTTTTTGTTTTAGTGATTGAAGAACAAACAAAACAATTATATGAGAATCAAGATAATGTGTTTATACACCTAAGTGCTTCACTATGGGGTGCACCATTCCTCTTTGTCAAGAAAAAATATGGGTTAATGCGCCTTTGCATCAATTATCATGAGCTCAAAAAATCATGATAAAGAACAAGAATCCTCTCCCATGAATAGATGACTTGTTCGATCAACTTCGTGGATGGAAATACTTCTCTAAGGTAGATTTGTGGTCAAGATATTATCATCTAATAGTGAATAAGGAAGATATCCCCAAGACTGCTTTTCGTACAAGATACGGGCACTATGAATTCATAGTAATGCCTTTCAGACTCACTAATGGTCCATAAATCTTAATGGACATAATGAATAGAGTCTTTAGAGATTACCTAGACAAATTTTTGGTAGCCTTTATAGATGATATTATGATATACTCCAAAACCAATAAGGATCATGATGAGCATCTAAAAACCGTACTAGAGACCTTACGGAAGGAGAAGGTCTATGAAAAGTACAACGAGTGTGAATTCTGGTTTAAGGAGGTCTAATTCTTGGCCCATATCATCACAAACAATGGGATATCTATGGATACCTCCAAAACAAATGAAATTGATGGATGGACGAGGCCAACATCAGTAATGGATATCCATAGTTTCATGGGGTTATCTTTATATTATCGATGATTTTTGTGAAATTTCTCACTATTTTCCAACCCTCGTACCAAGATAACTCGGAAGGGAGTAATGTTTTCTGGGAGTGATGAATGTGAAGAAAGCATCAACGAGTTGAAAAAGAGGCTTATCAGTGCACTTGTTCTCACTTTACCCACAAGTGGTGACCTTTTTGGGGATTTCACTAATTCTTTAAAGAATTTCCTAGGATGCATGTTGATGAAAAATGAAAAAGCCATTTCCTATGATTCAAGGAAATTGAATGTTCATGAACAGAACTATCCAACACATGACCTTGAGTTGGTTGCAGTGATCTTCACTTTGAAAATTTGGTGGAATTATCTCTTTGTGGTGAAATGTGATATATATACGGACCACAAAATCGTCAAGTATATATTCTTATAAAAATAGATGAACATGCACAAACGAAGATGGTTAGAGCTGGTCAAAGACTATGACCCCTCAATCCATTACCAACCTAGGAAAGCGAACATGGTGGCGGATGCGCAATGTAGAAATGAACCAGAGATTCAATCATTGATGAGAATTGAAAAGGATCCAATCTTGTTATATTTAATGAAGATGGACATGGGAATCATAAATAAAGTAACATCATCAATCCTTTCCCAAATTATTGCTCAACCGTCATTTTTGGAAAGCATAAAAGATGGTCAAAAAGTTGATGTGGAAATTCAAGAAAAAGTGGATGCTATCAGAAAAGGAAAATCCTCGGAGATTAATGTTAATGAAGAAGGAATTGGGATATCTGTGAAAAGACAATGTGTTCCATCATGTACGGAGATGAAGAAGGAACTTCTGGATGATGCAAATATTTCAAATTTCTCTATTCACCTAGAAACACAAAGATGTATCGAGATCTCTGAGAGAATTATTGGTAGAATAATATAAAGGAGGAGATGGCTAAATATACATCAAAGTGTCTGGTGTGTTAGCAAGTGCAGGAAGAGAGGCAGAAGTCTAAGTGGATTTTGTAACCAATGCCCATACCAGAATGGAAGTTGTAGAACATCACCATGGACTTTTTCACTGGAATTATAGAGACATCCAAAGTCAACAATTCCATCTGGGTTGTTTTGAATCGTCTTAAAAAGTCTGTACACATCATTGCTATTCAAGAGGATTTCTCATTAGATCAACTGGCACAGATATATATTATGGATGTTGAAAGGCTACATGGAGTACCAATATCTATTATGTCCAATCGAGATCCTAGATTCACCTCTATGTTATAGAAGAGTCTTCAACATGCTATGAATACCGAACTGAACTTTTTTACAACCTATCATCCTTAAACATATGTCCAATCCGATAGGACTATCCAAACACATGAGGACATGTTGAGAGAGTGATCAATGGATAAATTAGGATGGAATCAAAATCTTCCTCTAGTTGAGTTCTTTTTTAATAATAGTTTCCACTCAAGCATCCCAATGGTACCATATGAAGCCCTTTATGGGAAAATTTGAAGAACATCGACATGTTGGGATGATGTTGGAGAGCGTAAGCTGCTTCGACTATAAATATTCGAAGAAATGGTGGAGATGGTGAAAACCATTCAGCAGCATATCAAGGAACCCCAGAGTTGAAAGAAGTGTTATGTTGATAACCGTCAATGAGATCTTGAGATTACTATTGGGGACACTGTACTTCTATGCATATCTCCGTGGAATAAGGTCATGAGGATTGGAATGAAAGGGATGATATGTCCAAAGTACATCAGCCCCTTCTATATTCTTGACTGTGTTGGGATTGTGGCCTATCGACTATCACTTCCACCTACAATGGCCAAAGTACATGATGCCTTTTAGGTGTCCCTTCAATGGAAGTATAAACCAGAACCTTCACATGTACTCTCTTCATAGGTGGTACAATTAGAGGAAGATATTTATTATGAGGAGAAACCAGTGAGGATCATAGATCATAGTGAAAATGTTCTATGAAAAAAGGCAATACCCCATGTCTAGGTGTTGTGGAGAAACCACAAGTTTGAAGAATCAACGTGGGAATAACATGAAATAATGATGTAGAATTACACACATCTATTTTAATGTGGGAGAAGGAAATTTCAAGGGAGAAATTATTTTTAATGGGGGAAGATTGTAATGACCCAAAATTTCATTAATGGAAATCCCTCTTAATCTAATTAAATGCCTCTTTATGTAAAATGTTTATATAAAATGTCAAGTTCTTTGGTTTTAGGTAAATAATTATGACCATTTCTATTATAGCCATTTAATAGTTATCACATGATTAGTATTAATATAGGTCTTTAACACATCCAATTTACTTATAAAAAAGAAGTGATGGCCTCATCCATTAGACGTGCCACATATGAAGCCCATTTATCAGACCATAGAAAGGAGGTGGCATCATTGGGATTCTCTCTTGACCGAGCCCAAGATAAGATTAAATATTTTATGCTCAATAAGGGACACCTACGAGAGAAATGGATGTTGATAGAGATTACCACCCGAGCAATGTTATCCAAGCCACCCCAAGAGTCTTTCACAATTACACACCTTACTCTTTGGTCTAATGCAGGTGTTATAAGGGTTAATGTACCAATACCGTAATACTATGTTTATGTACATTCTTTTTGTATATAATAACAAATATACCTTTATTTTGTTATTATTACCTTGTAGATGGGGTTTAAAGCACAAATAGTATTTTTAGTTAATATTCAACTAAGAAATATATATTGTTGAATTAATGTATTTTTGTATTAAATAATATTTATTAAAATATTATTATTATTATTAAATAGATTTTTATTAAACATAAATGATTGTATAATTTTATGAATCCAATCGTAATTTTTGTTATGGTTTGAATGTTATTATTGTCAAAACCCGTGAATTTGCGATAATTTTCAATTTTTAATTTAAAAGTGTAAATTAACATATTTAAAAAATTATTTTGTTAAAAAAATATTATTTCTAGACTCAGTATGTCAAAATTATCCAACGGTAAATTTTTCAGAGTTTTCTGAGACTGTCTAATTTTTGGGAAAAAATTAAATATTGTGTAAATATATAATGTGTTTTATAACATCATAATGACCCAATAGTGATGTAATAAAATACAATATTCCTTATGTTCGGCCAATATATATATTAATATAAAAATTATGTGATTTTTGGGTTTTTTTTACTGATTTTACAAAGCATTAATGGACCCTTCAAGGATTATTAAACATCTTTCCTTTTTGAATTGATTTCCTTTGGTGTGAGACTCACCTCCACATAAGCAACCCCATTAATTAAAGAATTTTGGACTATGTCCTTAAAAATTATTATTTTCTAATTCCCTTCTAAAAAACCATTGGTAAAATCCATGGGATGGTTTGTGGTTTGGATTAGTTTAATGTGATGTTTCCCAAACCTAAATAATGATAAATTCTCCCTCCTTATTAAATAAACCCACCCAAGCTCCCGCTTTCTCCTCACTCAATGCCTTTGGAGTTCTTCCAACCTCTGCCCTAATATCTCTATAATACTCCCAAGGTTCCCCAAGCTCCCATGATTCCACTCCCAATCCTCTCTCAAGCCTTTGGAAGCACATTTCCATGTATGATTTTTTCTTCCATTCTCATTTTTCCAATATTTCTAAATTGGTATGCCCTTTTAATTTAAATTATAAATTTTGGAGTATAGTTTATAACATCCCCCATACTTCCCTATTTATGTTTGAATGATGGGATACCCCTTTCTCTTTCTTTAAATTCCTCTCATGTACACCAGTTACTCTGTCAAAACTCCGAAAGGAATTTCTCTCTCCTCTTTTACATTCAAGAAATTCTTTTGTATCATGACTACTAATTACATTTCAATTATTGTGACATGTATGTATATGACCCCATAATTTCCATATCATTTAAATATGATGAGATTCCCATTTCTCTCCCATCAAACATTTTTATGAATTCTTATGTCACGTCGTTACACTGCCGAAATTGCACCGATTTTCCAAGCCAATGCCATTGTGTAGTGAATACCATTCCCATTTCTCTATCAAGGGTATTAATCTTTATGAACATTTACTTATTGATTAAAAATATTAATTTATTAATTCCACATTACTTTATCATAGAGTAAATGATTATGTTTTATGAATCCATGTAATATGATACATGGTGTACACTTATGCATGAAATGAAATGTTTATGAAGGGTGTGCCTATATAGTTCTCTAATACAATGGGTAAAGTATAGTATCATGATAAATCACTTGAAATGGATTTTTACTCATGTTAATTCAATTCAATAAGTTTTGACTCGTGCTTCAGGTGCAATGAGGATTTACTCATGCTCCATGTGTAATGGGTCTCGGCTCATCCAAATTCCATGTTAACTGTTGTTTCACACATTTCCATGTTATGATTATCATGATTTATCATGCCTTTATGTTTATGATTTTCTTGTTCCCTACTGATATTCTTATTTTCTAACTTTTATTTTATTTCTCATTTTTTTCTAGGATTATTCCCTTACTGGGCATTATAGCTCATCCTTTTCTTATGCATGTCCTCAGGTTATCCCATGCAATGCTAAGTACGAGGAAATGAAGTGGTCATGTAAAGGAAATATTCAATAAAAATGTAGTATTTCATGTTTTATGTTTTTATGTAATTATCCTAAGACCCAGAGACACTAGACCTCTCTATCTTCTATGTTATATCAAGTGATGATTATGTAATAATTTATGATAATTGTGAAACAAAAAGCAGGGTTTTCATATGTGTGTTCCTAAAACGTTTCCCCATCTATTTTGATTTGATATTACCTTATTTATGTATTTTATTTCATTATAAATATTCTACAACAACTATTAATGAATGGAATTTATGTCATATATTACGGAAAAATAATGATCATATATTATTTTTATTATTAGTATGAACATAGGATGGTGATCATGTACATTTTGTGGTTCTTGATTCCTATTATGAAAGGTTCATTATGTCAAATGATTATATGGAAAAAAGACATCAATGATATTACTATGTTTGGGGATTTTATTTATTTCTTTCTAGAATAGATTCCTAGTCCTCCTCTAAATCATGAATGGTTGATTATCTCAAATAATTCGGTTATATGTGTCTTTTTGGGGTGCACATGTTCTTTTTTAAAGAATAATTATGAATCAATATAACTCTGCATTGATTATCGAATGCTAAACATGGACAAAATTAATTAAATGTATCCTCTCCCCCTTATTTATGACTTATTTGATCAAATTCATGGAGCTCAATATATTTCCTTTATTGAACATAATTTTGGATGTCATAAATTTTTATTCTTGTAGGATATACCCAAGACCACAATTCATATAAGGTATGGACACTATGAGAACATTTTAGTTCCATTAGAACTTACTAATTCCCCCACAATCATTGTTGAATCAATTAATAGAGACTTTAGAGATTGTAATTTTGAGATTGTGGTTTTTAATATAGAATTAATATAACTCTATTAGAAGTGAAATGATGTACTTGAATCTCACATTAAAATTCTACTAAATAAGAAAAATAAGGATAAACTAATTGAAAAATTATAATTTTTTAATTTTTTTCTATATATATATATATATAGTGTTCATATAGTAATATTCTATAAATGTCTGAGGATATCGAGTGTTATCATATGAAAACAACAGTGAATAATATCAATAGTTTTCTTGGTTTAGGTATATATTATTGATGTTAACAGAAGAATTTCTCATGAATATATAATACACTAAACATGTCAACTCATAAAGGGGCCATGTTCCTAGGGAAAGATGAATGTGAGTGAAATTTGAAGGAAATAAAGAGAAGATCATTCAGTGCACCTATGATTACATTACCCAGTAATAAATATGGGTTTTTCATCTATAGTTATTCATACTAGAAGTTATTAATATACACACTATATTATAATGACATTTTTATAGAGTTTTCCTCATGAAAGATAAGTATTCCTGATCCAAATTTCCCAAACCTTGATTTAGATTTATCTATGGTAAATTTTGAATTAAATATATAGAAGAATTACCTTTATAGAGAGACGAATGAGTTATATACTGTTCAAATATGCCCAAAGAAAATACTCACATATAATGAGTTGAATATTCAACAAAGAAAATTCTTTCATTAGATTAAAAATTACGACTAATCAATAAATTACAACCCTATGAAAGTGAACATGGTGTTAGTAGATATGAGTCAAATATATAGGGGTAACTTGTCTTTTATGAGGATCACATAAGATTCAATGTTTATGGATTTTTAAATGATAGATCATGAAATGTTTAAGGAATTAATGATATATATTCTTTCTCAAATATATTTTCACCCATCTATCCATGTGAGGTTTAAATGGGTGAAAAATAATCATAAGTTGCATAAATATAAGGCAGTAAGTATTTCTATGTTTAACCATGATCATGATGAAATGATAAGGATATGGAATCATATATGTGTTTTACCAAACTAGATTAAAATAATGTTTTTAGAGTAAGATTATATTTTTTATATAATATTAATCATGTCAGTACAATGTTGTAAAAAGATTTGAATGTGTATTTCTGATGGGATAGAATGAAATGATATATTGTGGAGTTTGTTCCACAATACATTGTGTTTTGAAAAAATAATATTAAGAGGAAAAATTATAAGGGTTGTGTTACAACCATTTCTCACACCAAAATGGAAATGGAAAAATATCACCAAAGATTTTTTCTGTGGAATCCATAAAACATATAATGTGCATAATTATATATGGGTTTTACTCGATCACCATTTAAAATCTACAAAAAAATCATTATTATATAATAATTATATTCATATCATGTTGATTAGATATACGTAAAATAATTCATATAGTTTTATGGGGTTTGAAATTATATTGTATCTGATTGGGTTCTGAGGTTCACCTCAATGTTAAGGAAGTTTCATAAGCAATATCATGATACATAATTAATGTTCTGCATGACATATCATCCTTATAAATAAGTTCATTCTGAGATATCAATTCAATATTTAGAGGATATATTTAGATTCTATTATTTCGATTTAATGGGTGGTTAGAATCAACACTCTCTTCTGGTCATGTTTTCATCATATGATATATTTCACATAAGCATTCATACGGATCCTTATAAATTCCACTATATAATATATTGTATTACTCTAAAATCCTAATATGATGTGAGGGAATGAATAAAATTTGGACTGGGTATATACAAGGAACGTTTTGAGATGGTTAGAGTCATTTAGAAACTCCTAAGGGTAGTACAATGGGAGTAGAAAATATATGATGAAAATCACTAGCATGATCTATAGTTTGATGTTTATGAAAAAAATTACAAAAATTTATCCACTTAGAAATATTTAGAGATTTGTAATGAAATATAATTTCTGGCCTAGGAATATATGTCCCTATAATGTTTTTTGTTTATTTTGATATCATATATGATCCCTTTGTGATTCCATCCAACTTCTCTCAAGTCCATGATGTGTCCCAAGTATCCATCCAGATAATTTTCATTCATGCACTTTCATATGTAATAAATTCAAAGGTCTTAATAATGGAGAAATGAAATTTATATGATGAATAAATCTACGAGATTCTGTATTATATAGTGAATGTTCTATGAAATAAGACCACAGGCTTGGGAAATGTTTTTGTAGAAAAACACCAAGTTTACATAAGCTATGTAGAAACCTAATGTGGTGATGTGGGAGAAGTATCCTCAATTTTTGTTACCAAATTAACAATTTTTTTGTTCAAATTCATAAGTGGGTAATAATGAAACACCATGAAATTATATGAAATATAAATTTCTCAAATAAATTTAACGCCTATGAGAGCTCATATTACACAAAATAGTGAGTTCTAATGAAATGTTGTGTACTTTTAAAAATATTATTTGAAAAAGACCATTATAAAATGGTTAATAAACATGGGTGTAACACCTCAACCCTAGTTACCCAGATTCGGTGCATTATTACATAATATTGGCATGATCACAAGAAAGATCAAATCTCGAAAAACCGATTGGTTTAGTAGCCTTGGAAACACTAGATATATTCATAAGTCTTACATTACATTATAAAATGAAAAACTACTACAACAACATATTGTCTCCGTAAACCACACTCATATCCCCACATAATATCCCTGCAGGTCATTCATAATTTACTTCTTCACTTCCTGGGAAAAATAAAACATAGAAAAGGGGTGAGCTCAAATGCCCAGTAAGGATAACAATATACCAGAAACTTTCATAAATAAGAATAAACATTTAAGGCTATGTATAACTAAAACCAAAGCCTTTTAAACTTGAACTTCAACATAGTATGGCAAAAGTAAAATGAAATAATTCCATTTACTTGTTCACATGGATATTATACTAATCGAATAATCACATGCAATATAAATAACAACTTTCATAATGTTGGAATGCATAATTCCAGACTATCATAACCACATATCCAAGGCCTCATGCCAAGACTACAAATAAGATTTTGCCAAGGCCTTGTTCCAAGACACTAGTTTGTCTCATGAGACCTACAGATGCATCGAGGAGCTATAGAGGGCTCCACCCGTCACATATTAAGTCCAATGCATTCCCATATGAAAAGTTTTAAACATAACATAAACATTCGTATTAAAACTAGCATACGAAATGTCAATAATTTCACCATAAACTATGAATGGTATAAAAATAGCACATCCACAGTCAATCATATCACAAAACCTTCAATACAATATAGAAGTTTTGTATCATAATAAATAATCTTCAAATAAGCGTAAAATCCATCAAAGGTTGTTGACATAGATGAAATCAAAACACTTTTTGGAGAAATATATCTTTCTATTTTTGAAAGCATTTAAGAGCCATATAAAATAAAACATTTTCTTGAAAATATTCTTATAAGATTGTAAGGAAAGCTTTGAAGATTTTATAATGGCAGAAAATAACCGCACTCGCCGTATAAGTTAAAAAAAAACATTCTTACCGTAATTCTGTCGAAAAGGTTAAAAAGGACATTGTTTTGAAAACGACGGAAAGATTCCTCTTATAAAAAGTCAAACAAGGGTATAAATGACTTTAACCCCTATTCTTGTAAATAATAAAAATGTTTTGAAATACATTTTGAAGAAACATGGATGTGGATGATAAAGAGATCCCAGTCGATTATTACCTATAAAAAACCTCGGATAATGAAGAGATTGTGAAATAACCCTTACCAATTTGGTAACTTATGAAACATATAACCCATGAAAGAGGTATCATACAATTATTTTTTGGTCAAAGGACCAAAGAAAATTTATTAGCAAAAAGAAAACAAGGATTACAAGAGTCTAAAAGACGGGATCAAATTACAATCTTTAAATTGCAAAGGCATCAGATTATCTGGGAGCTCCTCTAGCCATGTTAAAGTCTGATCAATGCCTTTATTAGCGAGAGCATCCGCAACCATATTAGCTTCGCGGTAAGTATGTGTTGCAATGAAACTGACGTCATAGAGAGATTGAGGACAATTCATCCAGCGCGTAGTAATCGGCCAAGCAAGATGAATATCTTCCTTCCAAATGGCTTGAACAACAGTAGTAGAATCACTTTCAATCCATAAGTTGTTCCACCCATGATGAAGAGCAAAAGCAGTGGCATGAATAACACTTAGCATCTCCGCTTCCAGAGAGGTTGCAGTACCGTAGCCTCCAAAAAAGCACCCCATAATATTACCATGATGATTTCTGAAGACGGCTTCACAACCCGCAGGACCTGGATTTTCTTTAGAGGATCCATCCACATTGATTTTAATCCAACCAGGAATGGGAGGTCTCCATAAAACCTCAAAAGTGCGAAACGGTTTCGAGAAAATGGCCTCAACTCGAAGACGTCTAAGGATCATAAAATCATCCACCGAATTGTTGCAGGAACCATTCTGAATCAGCGCAGCTACCCGAATAGCAATAAGAATTCGCGTTTTACCTGCATTAATGTTGTGTGAGAAATTATTGGGAATAATCTAGTTTCTATCATACCATATCACATGTATCAGCTCTGAGACCCCAACAAGGAACGAGTTTCTGATTTGTTGAGAGTTGTCCTTAGCAACACAACGCTTAAGCTGCTCATCAATTGAGTTATGAACCAGCCATCTCCAATCAAAAGTGTCAAAAATATAGTTTCAAAGAGCGGTGGAAGTAGCAAAAGATAGAAATAAGTGGTTAGAATCTTCTCTATTCTAATTGCAAAGGCGACATTTTGAAAAAAGTTGGATACCAAAACTTTGAATACAAACATCAGTGGGAACCCTATTGTGGGCGAGACGCCAAATAAGAGTGAATCTAGAAGGTTTGATCCATGGTTTGTCAAAAAAATTTATCCATTTCATATCATTATCAGCGTTGTGTAAGGAATGATTATAAAAGTTTTTGGAATTAAGGATCCCTTTATGAGAAGGATCCCAAATCAATAAATCACACGAGGTAGAAAAATGGTAGGAATCAATAATTTGAGTAATTTTTTCGGGAAGGGAATCAATGTGAGAATTAATCACATTATTGACAGTGGAGTTGATGTCAACAGGGATATGGTCAAGGGGAGTCACAGAGATAAGAGGAGCACCAGTCCAATTGTCCAACCAGAATCTCATGGAAGAGTTTATCGAAACCATCCATCTAGCATTGTGAATAATATTGTCATAAGTGTCTCTAACAGAGGGACAAATGGAAGAGGTCATGAAACTTCTATTAGATCATTTCAATCTATCAATGAAACTGTTTTTGATAAAAGCAATAGGAGGGGTGTCATTGTGAATCAGGTTCCAAGATAATCTGGCTTGAAGAGTTTCATTGAAGAACTTCATGTTTTTAATACCAAGACCACCCATGGCTATAGGCTTACAGCACATAGCCCAAGGAATAGTCACAAGTTTTCTGTCCAAAGTGCTTCCAGACCAGAAAAAGTTTTTAATGTGAACATTTAGATTTTTAATGAGACTAGTAGGCCATTTATAGACCATCATCGAGTAGACTAGTTTGGAAACAATAACAGACTTAACAAGGCAAACTCTCCCCGCCATGGAGAGGGATTTTCCTTTCCAAGAGGAAAGTTGATGAAGAACCTGGTCAACAATGCTTGAAAAGTAGAAGGCTTTGGGTCTACCCCAGAAGATGGGAAACCCAAGGTACTTGAAAGGGATAGTACCTTCTTTGATGTTAAGCTCATTGATAATACTATTTTTTCTAGCAGAAGGGAAGTTTTTTCCAAAGTAAATGAAAGATTTATTCCAACCAATGACTTGACCCGAGACCTCCTCATAATGGTTGATAGCAGCTTTAAGAGTTCTGATGTTTTTAAGATCCCCCTTTAGAAAAAGAATGATGTCATCAACATAAAGGAGGTGAGTGGGGGCATTCACATTTCTGTAAGCCTGAATTGGTTTGAGCTTGTTATGGTCAACCATATGGGTGAGCAGACGACTAAAATAGTCTTCTGCAATGGAAAAAAGAATAGCAGATAAGGGATCTCCTTGTCTGACTCCTTTAGAACATTTGAAAAACCCTCTAGGCGATCCATTGACCAAAATGGAAACATGAGTAGAATGAAAGAGGATTTTAATTCTAGATATGAGTTTATCATTGAAGCCAAAACCATGAAGAACTTTGAAAATGAAATTCCAGTCCATAGTGTCAAAAGCTTTACGAATGTCTAGTTGAATGGAGATGTTTCCACCTCTATTTTTATTATTTAACATGTTAGTGCATTCCGAAGCAAGACAAATGCAGTATTGGATTGATCGCCCCTTGATAAAACCAAATTGATTTTAGGATATAATTTTTTCAGTAATAGTGTTGAGTCTGTTAGCTATAAGCTTGGTAATAATTTTATAGAGGGTGTTGATCAGAGCTATAGGGCGAAAAATATGGATTTCAGCGGCATTATCAACTTTGGGGATCAAAGCAAGGAATTGAGAATTTATGCCATGAGGTAAGAAACCATTAGCAAAGAAAGATTTAACGAGCTTGCAAACATCAGCATGGATGATATCCCAATAATTTTGATAGAAACCATTAGTGAATCCATCAGGTCATGTGGCACTGTCAGGGTTCAAACCAAAGATAGTGTCTCTAATTTCATGATCAAGAGGAACACCCAGGAGAAAACTGTTATCAACATCAGTAACAAGTGTAGGAATGGCGTCATTAATGCGGTCCTTGTTCATACAAGGCCCATTGAATAAAGATTCAAAGTAAGAAACAACATGATGAACAATGTCTTCTTCTTTATCCAAAAGGTTATCGCCATTTTTAAGGGAGGCAAGAGGCCTACTAGCTTTCTGAATTCTTTGTAAAGAGTTGTAGAACTTGGTGTTACGATCACCATCAGTGAGCCATTTGATTCTAAATGTATGCTTGCGGATGTTGTCTTTGAAGGCAAGAAGCATATAATTATGGGAAGTACATACACCACACAAAATGTAATGGTGGTAATATGACATGAATCTCACGGGAATAAGGAGTGAGATGAAAACCCCTTACCTTGTACTTTTCCTTGGTTGGGGTAGGTTAAACTCCTGTATAATGGTGAAATAATTGTTATTAAATTATACAAGAATCATATACATTAATATGATATCATATATGATCTTTTAATATTTATTTGAGAATAATATCATAGTATTATCATTGTTTCAGGTGTTAACTTACTTGTTTTCTTTTATATGTTTTGTTATGTAAGACATGTTTGTAAAGGATAGGTTGTATATTATTCATATACAGAATGATATCAAGTCCTTAAACATCATTTTTTAAATCATCAAATGATAATTATACTTGAATAGATACGATGGAGAATGAATCTCATTGCGTTCGTGGAGACGGTAGTCCGTACGTACGCACGAGCGACAATATCATTATTTTGATATTAAAATAATATATAAATGGATGGTATATCATATATACTGAATCATTAACATGTTATATTTATTATTTACATGAGTTACACATCATTATTATACCCATCCAAATAATATTATATTGAATAACAATTACACCACGACGTGGAGACGGTAAGCCGTACGTACGCACGTATGGTGACATGTTATTCAAAGGGTGGATAGAATACTGAATATGGTTGTACCATATTTATAATAACATCACAGTATGTATATGATACTGGAGTTATTATTTTAGAATGGTAACAATAAAGGAAGAAGAAGTGGAAGAAGAAATGAACTTGGAAAAAGGGTGGTGAAATCATTACCTCTTCTTCGGGTTCTTCCTTTTGATTTGATCGAAAGGGCTCCTTAGGTTGGCATTATGATCAAACTAAGGTCTCTAGGTTGTATTGAGGGATGTTGGGAGAGTATTTGGGCAGAGTTTGGCCGAACCAAAAGGTTTTGAAGGTGTGAAGAAATGAGAAGGAGGAGTGCCCTTTTATAAGAGGGGTGAGGGGCACCTTTGGAAAAGCTAAAGATATTAGTTTATAATAAATTAATATTAGGTTAAAAATGGATCCAAAGTTGAATATTCAAATTTTAATGTGGGGATGGGTCGAAAAAAACTCAACCAATATAATTTAGACAGGTTTGGGTACTTATATTAACCTTATCTTTAAGTATTAACTCTAAGTTAATTAGTTTCACTTTTACAATGTCTCTTTGTATTTCTATATAATATGGTTAATAAACTTACTATATACATCCAAGGGACCCCCAAGTGGTCCATTAATGACGAACCTATCATGATATAAGTCTTTTGGCCGAACCTTAGATTTTTAGGAATTTAATATCAATTAATAATATAATATTTGTTTTAAGAACTCTTTTATGTCAATTTTGACACTATTCAATAGTTGATTTTTTTGAAACTCATAACAGATTGATTACTTCAAACAAAGTATATTAAATAAATAATAATATATCATATTATCCTATAAAATTATTTTAATTCATTAAAAGTTTCATATTATATTTATTTGGGTATTTATAATATCAATTAATTTAATTTTTCACTATTTTAGTAATTACTGCATCTCAATTGTGTCATAAATAAAATAAATTATTTAATTTAGAAAAATTATAAATAAAATATCATTATGTAGGAAATCGTTTTATCGTTCTAATGAATATTTATAATCTAAAATCCAACATATATAACCCTATGTAATAATTGTTTTTCTAAAAGATATATGCTTGTGTCATTTTTGTATTCATTTTAACTTAATTAAAATATAGTGTCCCTATCACCTACAAGTGGAACCATGGGGTCCACAAATCGACCCAAAGATGCCTATGGTCTAACATGTATCAACAAATAAGGATAGGACACGTTTTAGGATAATTTAGTATTATTATAATATTATTTTGTTAACCCTTATTTACCAGATTTACCCTTAACCATGGTAAATAAAATATTTACCATAGTAATTAGTCAAAATGTCTAAAAATAAAAGTTACCTATTTACACAATTTGGACATCCTGATTCCAAATATGGAATCCATTTTTTTAATTCAAAACACAGAAGTTTAAGAAATTAATTTAAAATTAATTCCCGCTGTCAAAACGAAAAGCGTGTTTTTAAGAGATAATAACTATCAAAAGATTGACACTTGTTTATGTTCGGTTTAATTGTAAAATTATGTCCAATGAACAACATTATATTAAATGGTAAAAATATATTCTAAATATACTTTAAAACCACTCAAATTCATAATTTATCACTATTAATTATTTTGATTAAAAATGTTGTTTTTAATTAAAATTTAGTAATTATCACTATTCATCAAAATATGAAAGTTATCCGAAAAGTACCAAAATTTCACCTTAGGCTAAATTCGATATTCCGAATCCAGAAATGAAGTCCATTTTAAAATATAAAAAATATATAATTTCTAAAAGTAGGTATTACTATTCATAACGGCTAGTTTGATTGGTTATGGTGTGTTAGAACTCGGTGTTGCGTACAACACATGCTATCACATTATTCAAAGAGAAGAGTACCGTAGAAGCTTGGGGTGTTACATTCTCCCCTCCTTCAAATAATTTCGTCCTCTAAATTTCTAGAATACTACCGCATGAAAAGACTCGGGTGGTTCTTCATCATAAGTTCCTCGGGTTCCCACGTTGCCTCTTCCATCTTATGGTTTCTCCACAAAACTTTTACCAGACGCGTCGTCCGGTTTCTCAGTAATTGTTCTCTTGTATCAAGAATCCTGACAGGCTCTTCACAATAAGACAGATCGGGTTCCAGTTCTAATTCCTCATAGGTGAGTACATGCGTTGGGTCAGGCATGTATTTCCTCAACAAAGATACGTGGAACACATCGTGAACATTGGAGAGACTTGGCGGCATTGCCAATCGGTAAGCTACAACCCCAATTCGTTCTAGAATTTCGAAAGGTCCGATGTACTTGGGACTCAATTTACCTTTCTTACCAAAACGTATAACTCCCTTCCATGGAGATACCTTCAGGAAAACATGATCACCGACTTGAAATTCCAAATCCTTCCTTCGATTATCGGCATAGCTCTTCTGCCTACTTTGAGCTGCTTTGATGTGATTTTGGATTAACTTCACCTTTTCCACTGTTTCCTCCACCAGTTCTGGGCCTACAAGTTTTCTTTCACCAACGTCATCCCAATAGGTTGGTGTACGACATCTCTTTCTGTATAACGCTTCATATGGTTCCATCTGAATACTCGAATGGAAGCAATTGTTATAGGAAAATTCTACCAGTGGTAAATATTGATACCACATACCCTGAAAGTCAAGTGAGCAAGATCTCAACATGTCTTCTAAGGTCTGAATAGTCCGTTCTGATTGTCCATCTGTCTGAGGGTGGTAAGCAGTGCTCAAATGATGTTTAGTATCCAGGGATTTCTGAAGGCTTTTCCAAAATCTTGAAGTAAAACGGGGATCACGATCAGAAACAATCGATAGGGGTACTCCATGAAATCTCACAACTTCATTAATATATAGTCTTGCTAGACTTTCCTGGGGTAGATCTTCTCTTATAGTAAGAAAATGTGTTGACTTGGTATGACGATCAACAATAACCCATATTGCATCATTCCTTATAGGAGTCTTTGGTAGCCCCATGAAAAAGTCCATCGTAATATTGTCCCATTTCCACTCCAGTATGGGAAGAGGTTGCATGACTCCTCCAGGCTGTTGCCTTCCAGCTTTCACTTGTTGACAAACCATACATCTTGACACAAAATCAGCAATCTCCCTCTTCATGTTGTCCCACCAAAAATGTTCCTTCAAATCTCTATACATTTTCGTGCTCCCAGGGTGTATAGATAAATTTGAACTATGAGCATCATCCAACAATTCCCTTTTTAGATCAGGTAAATCGGGAACACAAAGTCTCTTCCCGAATTTCAAAATTCCATCTTCATACACAAAGTCTCTCAATCTCCCATCATTCACAGCTTTAATCTTCTTTTGGAATTCTTCATCATCAGTCTGAGAACTCTTAATCTTTTCTAGTAAAGATGGTTTGGAAACCATTTGAAAATGAATTGATGTTTCACCTTCCCTGGTTATTCCCATGTCCATCTTCACTAGATCCATGAAAAATGGATCCCTTTCAATTCTCATATTGTTCAAAACTCCATGGTCTTTTCTACTCAAAGCATCTTCCACCTTGTTTGCTTTCCCTGTGTGGTAGTGTATCATGAAATCATAATACTTGAGTAATTCAAGCCATATCCTTTGCCTCATGTTGAGTTCTTTTTGTGAGAAAATATACTTCAAACTCTTGTGATCAGTATAAATCTCACATTTTTCACCATAGAGGTAGTGCATCCATATCTTCAATGCAAATATTACAGCTTCTAACTCAAGATCATGAGTAGGATAGTTTTGTTCATGAATTTTCAACTGTCGTGATGCATAGGCAATAACTCTTTCATTCTGCACAAGGACACAACCAAGTCCTTTCTTTGATGCATCACTATAAATAATGAACCCATCATTCCCCAATGGTAGAGTCAATATAGGAGAATTGACTAATCTTCTCTTCAGTTCTTCAAAACATTCTTCACACTCTTTTGTCCGAACAAATTTAACCCATTTACGTGTGAGCTTTGTTAATGGGTTAGCCAATCGGGCAAAATTCTGGACGAAACGTCGATAATAACCCGCCAAACCAATAAAACTATGTACCTCAGTTATACTCGTAGGTGATGCCCATTCTTGGATTGACTTGGCCTTAGAAGGATCAACAGAGATTCCATCTTCAGAGACAATATGGCCAAGAAAAGAAATCTCCTGAAGCCAAAATTCACACATGCTAAACTTCCCATATAATTCATGCCTCCTCAGAGTCTTCAATATAATGCGCAAGTGATTTTCCTGATCTTCGTAGGTTTTGGAGTATACCAAGATATCATCAATAAATACCACCACAAATTCATCGAGATACTCCTTGAAAACTCTATTCATCAGATCCATGAATACAGAGGGTGCATTAGTCAATCCAAACGGCATTACGGTAAACTCGTAATGCCCGTACCGGGTTCGAAATGCTGTCTTCGGAATGTCTTCCTTCTTCACACACAACTGATGGTATCCAGATCGAAGTTCAATCTATGAAAAGTATTGAGCTCCATGTAGTTGGTCAAATAAATCATCAATACGAGGTAGGGGATACTTGTTCTTTATCGTTATAGCATTGATCTCCCTGTAGTCGATACATAACCTCATAGATCCATCTTTCTTTTTAACAAAAAGAACAGGGGCTCCCCATGGAGAAACACTAGGGCGAATAAATACCTTATTACTCAATTCCTCTAGTTGTTTCTTTAGTTCAACTAATTCTACAGTGACCATTCTATAAGGGGTCTTCGATAGAGGCCTTGATCCAGGAATCAAATCAATGGAAAACTCAACTTCTCGTTCTGGAGGATGTCCAGGTAAATCTTTCGGGAATACAACAACAAATTCTTTCACAACAGGTACATCCTCTATTTGAACATTCCTTTCCTCACCGATAGTTATTTCATTCTCTTCCTCCCCAATAATTGAATTAATTTGAGCTACTGGGGGTGGATATAAATAAGAATTAGGTGGTGACGATTCTGCTCTAAAGATAAGGTGTTCCTTATCATTATCATCAAGAATCGTAACCTCTTTCTTCTTACAATAAATCTTCGCATCATGGTCTGAAAGCCAGTCTGTACCGAGGATTATATCAAACAAAATCATAGGTATGATGACGAGATCAGCAGATAAAGAACATTTATGTGCTCTGATGGGGACTGATTCACAAAACTTTGTTGCAATGATACTTCCCTTAGGAGTTTTAACTGACAACTCCTTTATTAAATCAAATTGGAAATATCTAATTTTCTTAGCAAACTGGGAAGATATGAAACAATGCGATGATCTAGAGTCAAATAATTCATTTTCTAAACTTGACGAAACCATTAAATTACCTTCCACCACATCTTTCGGATCTTCTACCTCAGCAGTAGTGATAGCATAATCCTGGCCTTGATCCATTGGCCTTTTCTGAGGTAAGTTCTCCTGACGCTTAGGACATGAATATGCATAATGCCCCATCTCCCTGCAATTGTAGCACTAAACATTGGTAGCTTCCTTCATCCCCATGCAATCACGAGCTTGGTGACCTTTTTCACCACACTTATAACAGACTCTCATTCCCTTCAAGCAAGTACCAGGATGTTTCTTCCCGCATTTACCACAAGATGGATATTCAACCTTTCCCTTCTTCCCCTTATTTCCATTCCCAGATTGATCAGCATGTCTCTTCTTCTCTTGCTTTGCTTTAAAGTCATAAGACTTAGAGAATTCCTTTTTGGTCTTGATAGCACATGAGACAATGTCTTCGTACGATGAAAAGGATTGTGAGACTAATGCTCAACGGAGAAATGGTTTTAACCCATCAAAGAAATGATCAATCTTACTTCTTGGGTTACATATATAATCTCCATAATACCTTGCTAACATTGTAAAGTTATCCTCATACTTTGTGACATTCTCATCCTCCTTTTGTCTCAGACTCAGAAATGGCCTTTCCATATCTGCTCGATGGTCGCAAGGAAAGTATTTTTCTAAAAATAGATCTTTGAACTCCCTCCATTCCATATTTGATACTTCATCATCTTCCTTCATGTTTTGAATCAATGACCACCATTGATCAGCATCTCCAGTGAGGAGGTAAACTGCCATGATAACTTTTTCCCTTTCACTGCTCCCCAAAGCCTGAATTATTTTTTCTAGGGAATTTATACATTGCTCAGCTACTAAGGGATTTGTACTCCCATTGAACGTTGGTGGTTGTTGCCTCATGAATCGATCTAACATTGATCCTCCATGCTGTGGATCAGGGTGCTCCATAGGGGTAAGGTTATTATTTATAACTTGAGTAAGTTGTCCCAGTATGGTGATTAGCTGATCGGCACCAGTTGCATCACCAACTCCACTATAATTATCTTGAGCAGGGGGCAATCCCTATATGGAGTGCGTGCATTGATACGGTTTCCATTTCTTCCACTAGGCGCAATTTCTAAACAATGGCATAAACTAGATCAGTTTATGAATCAAAATACATAATCCCAAACTTATAAAACACTTAACATAAATTGAACTATTTATGGATATAATCCATAATCATAAAAATGTTTTCTTTGAGGAAGTATATGCTCATAAACCCTTCATAATGATTTGTAAAGAAAATGAGAGTTATCCTAAGCATATCCCCCAGGAGTGTCGTAACCAAAAGTGCAGCAAGGTCTGTTGTCGTGCACCAGTTCCTGTTCGAGTTTAGCTCAAAGCGGTGTTTTTGGGTTTTACCCCTAGGTACATCTGTGCCAGAGCCGCCTCTACCTGCTCGTATCCAGACAGGGATGTATTTCTCGGAAAACTCACAAAATCACTAGAATACCAAAATTCTAGGAAGTTCATCTATACTAATCCTCAATGTTCATCTTAGGTCTACGTGCTCTAATCAGAGTTTATCTAAATCTAGCTTCCAAAGTTTGTACTAAACATCCTCTGATACCAACTGTAACGCCTCGACCCTAGTTACCTAGAGTCGGTGCATTATTACATAACATTGGCATGATCACAAGAAAGATCAAATCTCGAAAGACCGATTGGTTTAGTAGCCTTGGAAACACTAGATATATTCATAAGTCTTACATTACATCATAAAATGAAAAACTACTACAACAACATATTGTCTCCATAAACCACACTCATATCCCCACATAATATCCCTGCAGGTCATTCATAATTTTCTTCTTCACTTCCTAGGAAAAATAAAACATAGAAAAGGGGTGAGCTCAAATGCCCAGTAAGGATAACAATATACCAGAAACTTTCATAAATAAGAATAAACATTTAAGGCTATGTATAACTAAAACAAAAGCCTTTTAAACTTGAACTTCAACATAGTATGGAAAAAGTAAAATGAAATAATTCCATTTACTTGTTCACAGGGATATTCTACTAATCGAATAATCACATGCAATATCAATAACCACTTTTATAATGTTGGAATGCATAATTCCAGACTATCATAACCACATAGCCAAGGCCTCGTGCCAAGACTACAAATAATATTTTTCCAAGGCCTTGTGCCAAGACACTAGTTTGTCTCGTGAGACCTACCGATGCATCGAGGAGCTATAGCGGGCTCCACCCATCACATATTAAGTCCAATGCATTCCCATATGAAATGGTTTAAACATAACATAAACATTCATATTAAAACTAGCATACGAAATGTCAATAATTTCACCATAAACTATGAATGGTATAAAAATAGAACATCCACAGTCAAACATATCACAAAACCTTCAATACAATATAGAAGTTTTGTATCATAATAAATCAACTTCAAATAAGCGTAAAATCCATCAAAGGATGTTGACATAGATGAAATCAAAACACTTTTTTGGATAAATATCTCTTTCTATTTTTGAAAGCATTTAAGAGCCATATAAAATAAAACATTTTCTTGAAAATATTATTATAAGCTTGTAAGGAAAGTGTTGAATATTTTATAATGGAAGAAAATAACTTCACTCGCCGTATAAGTTAAAAAAAACATTCTTACCTTAATTCTGTCAAAATTTTTAAAAAGGACCTTGTTTTGAAAACGACGAAAATATTCCTCTTATAAAAATTCAAACAAGGGTATAAATGACTTTAACCCATATTCTTGTAAATAATAAAAATGTTTTGAAATACATTTTAAAGAAACATGGATGTGGTTGATAAAGAGATCCCAGTAGATTATTACGTATAAACAACCTCGTATAATGAAGAGATTGTGAAATAACCCTTAGCAATTTGGTAACTTATGAAACATATAACCCATGAAAGAGGTATCATACAATGAATATGTAAATACACATAAATTAGAGTGTATTACAAAAAGAATATAATTATGGGAAGTACATACACCACACAAAAGGTAATGGTGGCAATATGACATCAATCTCACGGGAATACGGAGTGAGATGAAAACCCATTACCTTGTACTTTTCCTTGGTTGGGGTAGGTTAACCTCCTGTATAATGGTGAAATAATTGTTATTAAATTATAAAAGAATCATATACATTAATATGATATCATATATGATCTTTTAATATTGATTTGATAATAATATCTTACTATTGTCATTGTTTCGGGTGTTAAATTACTTGTTTTCTTTTATATGTTTTGTTACATAAGACATGTTTGTAAAGTATAGGTTGTATATTATTCATATCCATAATGATATCAAGTCCTTAAAAATAATTTTTAAATCATCAAATGATAATTATACTTTAATGGATACGATTGAGAATGAATCTCATCGCGTTCGTGGAGACGGTAGTCCGTACGTACGCACGAGCGACAATATCATTCTTTTGATATTAAAATAATATATAAATGGATGGTATATCATATATACTGAATCATTAACATGTTATATTTATTATTTACATGAGTTACACATCATTATTATACCCATCCAAATAATATTATATTGAATAACAATTACACCACGACGTGGAGACGGTAAGCCGTACGTACGCACGTATGGTGACATGTTATTCAAAGGGTGGATAGAATACTGAATATGGTTGTACCATATTTATAATAAAATCACAGTATATATATGATACTGGAGTTATTATTTTAGAATGGTAACAAAAAAGGAAGAAGAAGTGGAAGAAGAAATGAACTTGGAAAAAGGGTGGGGAAATCATTACCTCTTCTTCGGGTTCTTCCTTTTGATTTGATCAAAAGGGCTCCTTAGGTTGGCTTTCTGATCAAACTAAGGCCTCTAGGTTGTAGTGAGGGAAGTTGGGAGAGTATTTGGGCAGAGTTTGGCCGAACCAAAAGGTTTTGAAGGTGTGAAGAAATGAGAAGGTGGAGTGCCCTTTTATAAGAGGGGTGAGGGGCACCTTTGGAAAAGCTAGAGATATTAGTTTATAATAAATTCATATTCGGTTACCAATGGCTCCAAAGATGACTATTAAAAGGTTAAGGTAGGGATGGGTCGAAAACAACTCAACCAATAGAATTTATACAGGTTTGGGTACTTATATTAACCTTATCATTAAGTATTAACTCTAAGTTAATTAGTTTCACTTTTACAATGTCTCTTTGTATTTTTATATAATATGGTTAATAAACATACTATATACATCCAAGAGACCCCAAAGTGGTCCATTAATGATGAACCTATCATGATATAAGTCTCTTGGCCGAACCATAGATTTTTAGGAATTTAATATCAATTAATAATATAATATTTTTTTAAGAACTCTTTTATGTCAATTTTGACACTATTCAATAGTTGATTTTGTTTGAAACTCATAACAGATTTATTACATAAAACCAAGTAAATTAAATCAATAATAATATATCATATTATCCTATAAAATTAGTTTAATTAATTAAAAGTTTCATATTATATTTATTTGGGTATTTATAATATCAATTAATTTAATTTTTCACTATTTTAGTAATTACAGCATCATAATTGTGTCATAAATAAAATAATTTATTTAATGTCTACAAATTATAAATAAAATATAATTATGTAGGAAATAATTTTATATTTCTAATGAATATTTATAATCTAAAATCCTACATATATAACCCTATGTAATAATTGTTTTTCTAAAAGATATATGCTTGTGTCATTTTTGTATTCATTTTAACTTAATTAAAATAAAGTGCCCCTATCACCTACAAGTGGCACCATGGGGTCCCCAAATCGACCCAAAGATGCCTATGGTCGAACATGTATCAACCAATAAGGCTAGTACACGTTTTAGGTTAATTTAGTATTATTATAATATTATTTTTTTAACCCTTATTTACCTGATTTACCCTTAACCATGGTAAATAAAATATTTACCACAGTAATTATTCAAAATGTCTAAAAATAAAAGTTACCTATTTACACAATCTGGACATCCTGATTCAAAATATGGAATCCAATTTTTTAAATTCAAAACATAGAAGTGGAAGATATTAATTTAAAATTAATTCCCACTGTCAAAACAAAAAGCGTATTTTTAAGAGATAATAACTATCAAAAGATTCGCACTTCTTTATGTTAGGTTTAATTGTAAAATTATGTCCAATGAACAACATTATATTAAATGGTAAAAATATATTATAAATATACATTAAAACCACTCAAATTCATAATTTATCACTATTAATTATTTTGATTAAAAAAATTGTTTTTAATTAAAATTTAGTAATTTTCACTATTCATCAAAATATGAAAGTTATCCGAAAAGTACCAAAATTTCACCTTAGGCTAAATTCGATATTCCGAATCCAGAAATGAAGTCCATTTTAAAATATAAAATATATATAATTTCGAAAAGTATGTATTACTATTCATAACGGCTAGTTTGATTGGTTATGGTGTGTTAGAACTCGGTGTTGCGTACAACACACGCTATCACATTATTCAAAGAGAAGCGTACCGTAGAAGCTTGGGGTGTTACAATGGGTGTATTAATTTTTATAATTTTTTAAATATTATTTATTATGGTTTGATATAACCAAAATATATTGATAAAAAATGTGTATTTACAATCAAAATCTATATTTGATTGAAAAAAAATATTTTCTCATCAAATGATATTTATTTTTTTTATAAAAATAATATAAAAGTAATTTTTACACATTTAGAAATTTTGTTTTAAAATATAAACATATTTTCTAAAATATACATGTAATACTATTGTTTTTGTGAATTTTTTTTATAATTTTTATAAATTATTAATTTTTCAATGGCTGTTAAAAACATGTTGTTTTTTCTTAAAAACATCCCATTAATTTAAATAAATTAAAAATTCACAATTTTTTTTTGTGGATTTTTAAATAAACAATTATTTTAATTATATATTCATTAATCAAAATTATGTTATTATATTAACTTTCATTTCTAATTTTGAAATTTAATCTTTATATAATTTATTATTAATTCTCTATTGAAAATACATTTATCTTTATGTCTACGGGATTAAATTTAAATTTAATTAGCCACTTATGATAATGGATTTTGGAAAATTTCCTTCCATTATTATATGAAAAATAATAACTATTGAACAAAATTTTTAACTTATGATTTTGACAAAAATAATAGTAAAATCTGAACAAAAAATGTTACAGTTAAAAGTAAAACAAATTTACTAGGGTTTTAAACTAAAAAAAGTTTTAAAAGAAACTAGAAAAAAATCCATCACAACTTTTCATGAAATATTTCAGCCATAAAAACTAAATGTTATATAATGAATCATTTTTATCATTTTTCATCTGAAAAACAAGTGATCACATTATGATTTTTAAAAAATTCCACATGTGTTATCTCGCCTAGTTATAAAAAGCCACATCCTCTCTTATCATCTTCAAACAACCAAAACCCATAGTTTCAGGTAATACCTACTCATATATAACCAATAAATTCTTCTCTATATCATATAGATTGTATTATTATTATTATCCCCTATTATGATGTATTTAGATATAAACCCAATGAATTTCTTCGAAAAAGATGTATAATTCCTAAATTTTTTATTTTGGTATTAAATCTTCAACATCCTTAATACAATATAATATTATGATAATAAAATAACCAAATTATATCCCTTATACTTTTATTTTTTTATTTTAATCTAATGGACTACATATATCTTTTCTTGCATTATACGAGATTCAAAACTGTGGATCATGGGTGTGGAGGAGTCCAGCCTCACTAAATGATGCAATTGGTTTTCCACCAGCACCTCTTTCAAAATAATATAATGATATAATTAATTTTTATATATTATATTTTTTTATAAAATATTACTTCATAAATCATAATATACCGTATACCTTTCATTTACAATTCTTTTGGAATATAATAATGTTGCTCGTGTGTATAAAAGACTACCACCTCGCGATGCAATGTTATTCGTTGTTCACATATTATTTTCATGGGATTTAATATGGTTCATTCTAATTAATATATTATATATATGATATAAATATAAATAAATAAATATAATATAATAATTACCTCATTTTTATTCATTCATCAAGAAAATGGAAATAGTCTTTATGTGTATGTAAGGTCTATCATCCCTAAGAAACATGTAATTCATTTTCTTATCTAACTATAATGTATTGCTGTAAGTAGTTATATAATTAAAATGAAATATATATATATATATATATATATCATGGTTCACATTATTTATATGAAAAAACCATGATCAAAATTAGAGGACCAAAGACACCTAAAAAATAAACTTTATAAGAGAAATTAGTTGTTACACAAAATGTGATTTTAAAAATGAATTGATAATAAGTGGTTACAAAAATTAATAGGTAACAAATATATGGTATGATATATACAATTATAATCATGTAATATAATTCAAATAATTTTTTTATTATAATTTTGTATTGAACATGTTTGAAGTAAATCAATAAATAAAGAAAGAGATATTTTTATCTTTTTATATTTACTATGAAAACCAATATACTATTGTCCTATCATCATTTATGAGGTTTATATAAATACCATATTATATTTAATGTCTTGAAATTATTTGTTTTTGTGATATATTATGTTTAATGTAATATTATTTTTTAATGGGTTCACACTACATTGATAAAAAAGAAGTTAATTTTTTATGATAAAATCTCATCCATTATAAGTAATTTTTATGTTTTTTTATGATGATGAAAAATAATAATCAATATCCCAATATATGCATTAATTTTATTCTAATATGGTTGTTTCATTTGAATACATTATTTCCATTAGCTTTTTCCTTTTTATGTACAGAAGAAATCAAAAAAATCATGAAAAATCACCTTAATTTATATCTTCAATTGAAACTACTTTTTCATCCATATACATGTTTTCTAATACATGTTTTAATTAATTATTATATAACTATAATTTTGGTTTTAAACCCATTTTTTTCTTATTATTACTTTTTAATAAATGTTTTAAAAGGAATTTTCATTTTTTCTCCAAATATTTCCATTTTTTATTTTATTAAAAAATTGAATGGATTCTTTCTTTTTACATGTACAATAAGAATATAATTTCTAACCCATAAGAATAATCAATTTGTACAATTTGTATTTATTTTTTTCAATTTTAAATTTAATTGAAAATTATTTTTACATATTTGTATCATTTAGTTAAAAAAAGTTAAATTTATTTTTAAAAGTTTATTTTTCTGATAAAATATTCCCAGTGATCATTCAAAATAATTTTCCCTATATGGTGGTATCCTTTATTGTTTCAAATTCATTACTAGTGATCTAAACCAAGAATACCATTCTTATTCTCTATTTTAATGGTTTATTTTCATGATGAAATTATTTTTATGACACCCAATCCATTTTCCATATGTTAAGTCATGATGAAATGTTTGTGAGAAAAATTTCTTTTCAACAAGTTATACTATGACGAAATGTTTATGAAAACATTTTCATTTTAGTACATTGATATGATAAACTTTTTTTGATCATGTGTTATATAAATATAGGGTTTTTATTCTCTAATGTGAGGTACCAATATCTCCCTCTAATACATTAGGTAAAAATTGATATCAAAATAGATAAATAGGAATAGAATAGTGATTGATTCCATTTCTAAAAGGTAAATTGTCTTCTATGATATTCTTGAGTTTTAACATTGAATACATAAATGGTTTTTTGGTGAATCCATTCATGTATTATAGTTTCTTCATATTTCAATAATACTATGAAAATTATTTATTATGATTATGTGTATTCTACAAATCTATGTCTTATGAAAATTTTATTTTCTCATGCACCATGATAATTGATTCCAATATTTTTAATACATTAATAATAATAAATAGTTATTCGATATATTAATATATAGGTAATGTTTTCAAATTTTATTCACATGTTATCATACCAGTCTAATCATTATATATTTACATGTCTCACTAGTTTACCCTCACTCAGTATGTGAGGTCATCATTTCTTATGATTCCATTCCCTATATTTTGATGAAATTAAATATGTATGATATACATTAAAGGTTTATAGGTTGGAATTAAATGGTCAAAGTTGATGTGGTTAACTTATGGACTAGTGTTTACTATGTCCATGTTTCCAAAGACATTAGATATATATAATTCTTCCGTGTATAGTTATGTTATATATTGAATATTGATCAATGAACATGTAATTTTTGAGTATTATATGATTTGGTATTTATATAATTTTTAAAAAAATTATTTGAAATCATATATATTCAGTATATACATATTTATAATCATTTATATAAATATATTACTAAAAAATAATTAAATCCTTATGTGGAGATGACACCTCATAGGTATGGATGAGTGGCAGTTCCAATTTCCATTGGATTGAAAATAATATTGTTAATTATTAATTCATATTTTATGAATCATTTTTGAAGAATATATATCATATGTATTCATTTAATATATCATAATAATATACCATTAATTATGGGGGGTTTATGAGTTGTATCACTATATGGAGGCGGTAGTCCACTTGTACATTTTTTTGATACTTTCATCTCCCTTTGGATTGATAAGAGGTGGTAAATGGTTGTGCGACAATCATAATTAAAAATTATAATTTTTTTAAAATCATATTAATCATGAATTTATCAATAAAAATGTTGATATGACATAGAGTAATAAATAAAATTAAATTATTTTGTGAGGATTTTTACAACCTATTTGAGATAATTCTTTTACATTACACCATAACAAATAAACAATTGAACATTAGAAAAGGACATAAAATCTATGATTTATTCTGTCATTATATAAAACCATTTTAGTAGGATATATCAACTATAAAAGGCTCAAATGGTGAGAATAGGCGAGGACGAGAGGATCCCATTTATATGCAAGGCGCGGGACACAAATGTAATTTTAAAACATATTTCATTTCAGAAATTGCATTAACATGGGAATGTAGCTCCAAATAGTCAAGGAATTAATGATTGGATAATATAATTTTAAAGTATCATTTAAAAAATATAATTAAAAATTTTCTAGGTATTCATAACCCATTCTAATGTTCTATCCCATGGTAAACCCACTTTTACCTGAACATTGGAAACAAAATATTTTTTATACTATTTACCATTAAGAAAATTAATCTGAACCAGTTAAATTTTTTTCACTACTATAATTAGATATAAATAATCCAATTTATTATATTCAATTTATTTTATTAATGGAATTTAGTTTTATATATTTTTGTAAATGACAATGAAAACTTAACTTCAAAAAATGTATATTAATTTAAATAACACAGTTTTCATCAAGTTCATGCTTTGTCAAAAATTTATAGCAATATAATTAAATTAATGTTAACATATTTTATGAATATATTAAATTAATAATTAATAAAATATATGTTAAATTAATTTTATATGAAATAAACCATAACATATATGTAAAATATTTTTTTAAAAAGTTAATGTCAAAAAATTAATTACACAAACATAAAGTTTAATTATGAATAATATGTATTTTATTAAAATATTTCTAGTTAATTAATACTTATAGTATTTAATGATCAAATTAAAAATACTATAGGATAGTTATATAAATATATATGATTATTTTTTCCATTATCATTATTTTTTCATATTCACTGAAAAAAATATTTTATAAAGATCAAAAAATGTTACCCTAAGAAAATATTGTATTTATTAATTTAGAAATGGTTTTTATTTACTCAGAAATAAAATTTATTAACATGTTAGAAAATAATAAACATTTTAAAATAAAAATATGTGATAAAATCCATTTTATTAAAACGTATCTCTTATGCATAAAATGACTTTTCATGAAATTGAGTTGTTAATTATTTCTCAAAAATAAATCAATTTAAATAAATATAAATTTCAACAAATATTTTTCATAGTTTTTCATTATTACTGATAAATGAAAATGGTATGGCTAGGTAATAATGGTTTACTATATTATTGTTCATATAGATTCAAGGCTTTAGGTAAGGAAGACTATCAAATATATCTTTTATTATTTCAATTGAAATTCCATTTATATATTGGGGTATTAAATTTTAACTGAATTTAAAAACAATTCATCTGTGAAATTCCATAACTCTCATATAAATAGATAAGGATATATTTTCATCATCAAATCCTTATATTCTCATGTATCTCCATCAATTTCTTGATTCCTCTGACTAACATTAACTATATGAGTAATTTTATTCCATTGAACATTATATCACTGAAAAAAGATTTATAAAATTTGTTCTTCATTGGAATGATCATGATCTAATGGAATTCCCTCTAGTTAAAATCATTTAGTGGATCTGGTATTCATATAATCATGGTAGATTTATAGAATACATTTTGAAATTGTGAGAGGTTTATTAGGAGTTCCAAGAGATATGATATAGTCCTTACACGATCATGCATCTCAAAATAGAAAATATATATATGGTTCAACAATACCTTGTTTCAAAACCTCAAAACCTTCTTCTTTTTATAAATTCATATGAAAATATTATAAAAAACTTCAAATTATAGTTCTCACAATTTATTGTCAGTATAAATCTTCTATCAAATCTGATATTCCTAGATGTTCTATGGAATGTATCTAATAATCTATTCCATTTAGTCATCTGGACCAAGTCTTAGTAGTTTTCTTTATCCAAATTCATCTTAATATGTCAATATTATACACATATCTCTTTTTATGGATTCATATGGATAATTCTGAACACTCTAGTGAAATCTATTTAAAAGGAAACTTTGACTAGGGGAAGGTGTTTATCTGAACCCCCTTACAGATTTAAGGAATAAGATCTCAACATATCCTACAAGGTATGAATGATCCTCTTAGACTAACATCCAATATATGTATAATAATATATGTAGATAAAGAACTTTGTATGTAGATCTTATTGAATACTTTACCATAAAGTCATTATAATCATTGGATCCTGGTCATATAAAAAAAATGTGGTACCCATGTAACATTAATAATTACTTAATATTGATAATAGAATGATGATCAAGAGATAAATAATCTCTCTTATTAATGAGGTGATGTAAAATTTAATGTTGGAAGAATATGATCCAAATAGAATTATATCATTTTTTTTGGATTCCTAGAACAAAATATATTGTGATGTATTCCCTTTTCTATTTTGGTATGTGTAGTGACTATAATATCTCTTTAGACAATTGTATCTTAGACTTAACTCAGTTTTATTACAATCAATAAGATACATATTCTAATGTATCACTATTAATTTTGTCCCACTAGATATACTATTTTATATCTTTATACATGTTTATACTTCCAGGATGTATAATTAATTATATGCTAGGAAATTTTACAAATAATTACATTACCATGCCTTGTATTTATGGACACATTAATGGATCTTGAACATTATCATTCCCCTGTAATCATTGTTGAGCTCAGAAACAATTATCGTCTCCTATTACAAAAATTTATCCTTTTATAGACCTATATAATATTCACATGTAGAGATGGTTGAATTTTTATTTTATGAATATAATATATCTTCCCATACATAAATATTCAATGCTTAATCCATATCAAATACATAAATATTTTATAAATTGTGATTATCATCATAGATATGTTGGCATGATCTTTTCAAATCATATCATTATCCATTTTGTTCAAATTTTAGGGGTAGTAATTTATTATGAATATAAAATGATTAATCATATGAAATAATATTATTTGGTGCAAATTCATGTTTCTTTGGGTTAAAAAACATTTTAATCTTTTATAATTAATATATATATATCCTTTATCAATAAATATAATGCCTACAGGAATTTAATTTAATGTTTACCACTACATAATCCATGTCATGGGATTGAAAATTTTTCTCATGAAACATAAATCAACATGATGAATAAGTAGCCACCATATTATTATTGATGAAAATAAATCCATTCCACATCTTAGATAAATCACTATACATGATAAATGTAACACCCCAAGCTTCCACAATACGCTTCTCTTTCAATAATGCAATAGCTTTAATTGTACACATGTTCGAGATTCTCACACACTACGACCAATCAAAGTAGCTGTTATGAATAGTAATACCCACTTTTTGAATTATATAAATTTTATATTTCAAAAAGGACTTCATTTTTTTATTTGGTATATCTAAATTATCCTATGTTGAATTTTTGGTATTTTTCTGAGAATATTCAATTTTCGATGAATAATGAAAATACTTAAAAACAACATTTATATATCAAAATAATTTTTGGTGAAAAATTATTCTATTTAGTGGTTTTAAAAGTATAATTATAATATAATTTTACCATTTTATTCAATTGTGGTTGTTAGAATTAATTTCACATTGAAATTGGACATAAACAATTGTCAATCTTTTGATTGATATTGTTTCTTAAAAACATGCTATTTCTTTTGACAATGGGAATTAATTATAAAGTTAATTTATGAAACTTATATTTTTGGAATATTTTAAAATAGACATCATTTTTGAATTCGTGATATGAATTATAGCTTAGTGTGATTTTTTTGTATTGTTATGAAAGACATCAATTTTTTATGAATAGTGAAACCACTAAGTGGTAGTTAAAAAAACTAATTTTTCGTTTAAATGAAAATTTACCGCTTCAAAGAATTGAATTTCAAAAATCAAACATACATAGTTTTCATTACTATGTAAAATATGGTTCAATGGGATTAAAATATTTTTTTGGTGAATAGTAACTTTTATGTTTTATTAATCGTGATTAATATTAATTAGTGTAATTTAAGGTAAATATAATGATATAATAATATGAAATTACCTTTACACTATTCCTACCCTTATTGGATGAGTCCTGGCCGACCAAGACAATCAATGGGTCAATATGAGGACCCCATGGTGCAACTTGGGTTAGAAAATGTCATTAATAACTTTTTATTTAAAGTAAAAATAAACTTGTCACAGACATGTGTTGCTTTACTAAAACAATTATTACGTGGGGTTATATAAGTTATCTTTTCAGCTATAAATATTCATTGGAAATCTAACAAAATTTAATACATCATGGTAATTTTTTTATAATTTTTATACATTAAATAAATAAATTTATTTATGACACCATGATGATGCAGTGATTACCTCATTAATGATCAATTTAAATAAAATCAAAAGATAAGGTAAATCTAAGACATACACTAGTCTGAAACCTATTGGATGAGTAGATTTAGAACCCTTATCACCTTATCCTAGAAATATATAATTTTGGGACCTTCAAAATCCGAAAATAATTTCCTAATAATGTATCATTTCATGACTTTCCAAGAGTGCCCCTCCTCTCCTCTTATAAATGGCCCCCACCTCTACCACCTTATTCACACATTCAAAAACATCTTGCTCGGCCAAAACCTGAAAATATACTCTCTCAAATTCCCTATATTATTTCTAGAAGCCTCACATTGGGAAGAAGTCTTCCCAAGGAAGCCTTTGGCTCAAATCAAAAAGAGTTACCCGATTTTAAGGTAATGTCATCTTTTATGTTCTTTTGTTTTATTGTGCTTCTCCAACCCATTAAACTCTTTTTATTCCTTTCGTATGTAACAGAACCAGTAAATATAATATACTAGGATGTTTTTATGATAATTATTTTATTTACAATTACACAAACCTCCATTTAATTGTTAAAGAACTTGTTGTTTCTGTGGTTGTCGAATTACTGCCTCCGGAAACGATGATTGTTCAATCTTCTTTTAACACCTTTAATAGTGGCAATTAAGATGTCACTCTATTTATATATGAAAAATATTATGTTTATGTTTTCTTTATTATTATTTATTTTTTATTTATGGAACACCATTATGGGTTCCATTACGGGTAAACGAGATATCTTCATTTTAGGATGTGCGGACTACCGCCCCCTCAAAGTGATTTGAATCGTTAATTCCATATGTGGGACGCATAAAGGATGGAGTTAATGATATTATTTATGATATTGTACTAGAATTATAATATACCTTTATATCCTTATGATTTAATTCCATTAAATATGAAATATAAATGAAAGTAGTGTTCATGCGTACATACAGCTTATCGTCTCCATGAACATCGCATTTCATTTATTAACTCTAAATGTTTTGTAAAATTATAAATGAATGTATATACTAGATATATAGGATATAAATGATATTTACATCATGAATATAAATATATAGATGATGGATATTTTACCATATATACAACTTGTAATTATAAGAAGTTTATTTTTGACTCATGTACCAAGGATCGACAAAATGACCGTTATTAAATGAAATGATTATATAATGTTCATAACATGGTAATAAGTGATGTAAAAGGAATAATGAAGTTGAAAAAGGTTATTAAGTAAATAGAAATTAACTATATTTTATTATTAATGAGATTAAAGAACGATCGAGTCAAGTCGGACCTGAGGTAAGGGACTTCGTCTCAATCTCCTTTCATTGAGGAATATTTTGTTTTATACACAAATTTCATTTATACGGTGTATAAACCCCTTTGACTTTTACTTTTATTCAAAAAGGATATTTTTATAAGAATCATTTTTACTAAAGGTCAAAAGTAATGTTTTGTCTTATGTATGTGGCGATGATGACTTCTCTGCCTCCGTGACCATTATTTGAGTTTCGACCTCCTCTACAAGCCATAATTTTTTTAAATAAAAAATAAATACCATGTTTTAATTTTCTTTTATTTTTGTTTTTGAAAATGGTTCTGAAAGTGTTTTTATTATATCAATGTGTTTTATTGATATATTTTGATTGAAATGTGGAAATGTTATGTTTCCTTTATGCATGTTTTATGTGGTACAATTATGTTATGGTTTATGATATGTTTAAACCTGTTCATACGAGGAATGCATTGGACATAATAAGTGATGGGTAGAGCCCGTTGTAGCTCCTCGATGCATCGGTAGGTCTAATGAGACAGACTAGTGTCTTGGCACAAGGCCTTGGCAAAATCTTATTTGTAGTCTTGGCACAAGGCCTTGACTATTTGGTTATAATAGTCTGGAATTATGCATTCCATCATAATGAAAGTGTTTATTGATATTGTATCTGATTATTAGACGAGTAGAAAATCCATGTGAATAATAAAATGGCATTATTTAATTTTATTTTTCCATATTATGTTGAAGTTCAAGTTTAAAAGTCTTTTGTTTCAGTTATACATTGCCTTAAACGATTATGTTTATTTATAAAAGTTTCTGATATATTGTTATCCTTACTGATCATCTGAACTCACCCCTTTCAATGTTTTAATTGTTCCAGGATGTGAAGAAGTATTTTATGAATGACCTGCAGAGATAATATGAGGGGATATGAATACAATATGTTGTTGTAGTTTTGTATTACTTTATGATGTAATTTAAAACTTATGAATATATCTAGTGTTTCCAAGGATACTAAACTAATCGGTCATTCGAGACTTGATCATTTGTTATCATGCCAATTTAACATAATAATACACTGACTCTGGGTAACTGATGTCGGGGCGTTGTAGTGGGTATCTGAGGTAGTTTAGTACTATCCTTGGAAGCTATATTTAGAAAAACACTAATTAGAGCACATAGCCCTTAGATAGACATTGAGGATTAGTATAAAAGAAATTCCTAGAATTTTGGTATTATCGAGATTTTGTGAGTTTTCCGAGCAATACATCCATGTCTAGATATGAGAAGGTAGAGGTGGCTCTGGCACAGATGTACCTAGGGGTAATACCCGAAAACACCTCTTTGAGCTAGACTCGAATGGGAACTAGTGCATGACAATGGGCCTTGTTGCAATCTTGGTTGTGACACTCCCGGGGGATATGCTTAGGATAATTCACTATTTCTTTACAAACCATTATAAAGGTTTTATGAATATATACATCCTCAAATAATTTTTTTCTTATTATGGATTATATCCATAAACTGTTCAATTTATGTTAGGTGATTTGCAAGTTTGTTCTTTTGTATTTCGATTGTTAAACTAATCTTGTTTATGCCATTGTTTAGAAATGGTGCCTAGTGGAAGGATTGGAAACCGTATCAATGGACACACTCCATGATGGTATTTCCCTCCTGGTCAATATAATTATAGTGGAGCTGGTGATACAACTGGTGTTGATCGCCTTATCACCATACTGGGACAACACACTCTGGTTATGGCTAATAACCTTACTCGTATGGAGCACCCCGATCCACAACGTGGAGGATCATTGTTAGACAACTTCATGAGTCAAAAACCAACAACATTCAATGGGATTAAAAATCCCTTAGTAGCTGAGCAATGGATATATTCCTTAGAGAAAATATTCCATGCCTTAGGGAGTAGTGAAAGGGAAAAGGTTGTCATGGCAGTTTATCGCCTCACTGGAGATGCGGATCAATGGTGGTCATTGATTTAAAACATAAAGGAATATGAATAAGTATCAAATATGGAATGGAGAGAGTTTAATGAGATTTTCTTAGAAAAATACTTTCCTCATGACCATCAAGCTGATATGGAAAGACAATTTCTGAGTCTGAGGCAAAAGGAGGATGAGAATGTTGAAAAGTATGAGTCTAACATTACAAGGTTTGTGAGGCATGCTGCAGATTAAATATGTAACCCAACAAGTAATATTGATCATTTATTTGATGGGTTAAAAACATTTCTCCATCGAGAAATAGTCTCATAATATTTCTCATTTTACGAAGACAATGCCTCATGTGCCATTAAGACGGAAAAAGAATTCTATAAATCTTATGATAATACTGTAATGAAAGAGAAGAAGAGAGCGATGGATGAAAAGAAAGATAAATGGAAAATGGGAAAGAAGGATGTTCCATTATGCGATAATTGTGGTAAGAATCACATCAATACTTGCCTAAAAGTAATGGGAGTTTGTTATAAATGTGGAGAAAAAGGTCACCAGGAACATGATTGAAAATGAAAGAAAGAGTCTATCAATGTTGAATGCTACAATTGTAGGGAAATGGGCAAATATGCAAATGAATGTCCTAAGAGTCAGGGAAAATTACCTCAGAAAAGTCCAAGGGATCAAGTCCAATCTTATGTTGTTACTAAAGTTGAAGTTGAATAATTAATGTATTGGTGCTTTTGGACTCAAGGATGATATTATGGTTATAATAATAATGTGATATATATAAGGATTGTACTGTAGTACATGTTTTTTTCATTAAGGTTTTAATCTGATGAAGGTAATCATATTTTTAGTATGTGACAATAAGAGAAACTTTACTTTCTTTTGAGAATCTAATGTTACAATTGATTTTGGAATTTAGAGACCTTTTAATGAAAGTCTGCACAAACGTATTTTCCATAACTATAAAGGTTTTAATGGATTAATTTGAAATTTGGATAGTATTGTTTCAGGTTAAAACATTTCTAAAGATTATTTTTGGAATATTAAAATACTATAGTTTTAGGAAAAAGACAACCTGCAGGTCGTGGGATAACCAGTCGCGTCGAAGAAAGTTGGAGGAATCGAACCCACAACCATTGTGAGACACGCCTTTATTACCTACCACTAGCCTATAGGAAGTCCCTTGTTATTAAAAAATAGATTTCCTAATCAAATGGTGTTTATATTTGGAACCTTGTAAGATTAAGATAAATATAATATTTTTGAGTTCTATTATCTTTTTGAGCGAAAGATGAGTTTGTGGTAGAAATGAGTTGAAGGTTGAAACTCTACTTTTCAAGTATATATATATATATATCTTATTCTATGAATAAATTAATTCTTAAACTTCAGGAAAGTGATATTAAAACAGAAAAAAATATGTTATCCTAATACCTTATTTTTTATTGAACTGATGATATTTTAAATCACCATAGATTTATGGCTTTGAGGCCCTCAATTTTACACTTGTTTTTGATTGATTACTTCAATCACTCCCAACAAATATTTATGTTTTCCATCCAATTATGTGTCTCTAATTTCCACCAATGTTCTCATAATCGAGATCATAATTCGGTGGTGACTTTTTCATTTCTCTTTCCCTCTTATTAAGGCTAAATTTTATTAACCTTATTTCCGATAGGGGTTTTCCACAAAGGTATTTTCTATTTTCAACCTTTTATTTTTGAAAACAATTTCAAATTGTGAGGACACAATTTATTGATGGAGGGGAGAATGTAACACCCCAAACATCCATAATACACTTCTCTTTCAATAATGTAATAGCTTGCATTGTACGCAAGATCGAGATTCTAACACACAGCGGCCAATCAATGTAGTTGGTATGAATAGTAATACCCACTTTTTGAATTAAATAAATTTTATATTTTAAAATGGCCTCATTTTTGGATTTGGAATATTGAAATTAGCCTAAGTTTAATTTTTGGTATTTTTCTGAGAACATCCAATTTTGGATGAATAGTGAAAAATACTTAAAAACAAAATTTTTAATGAAAATAATTTGTACTGATAAATTATAATATTGAGTGGTTTTAAAAGTATAATTTGAATATTATTTTATCATTTTATCTAATGCTGGTCGTTAGAATTAATTTCACATTGAAATTGGACATAACCGCTGTCAATCATTTGATTGATATTGTTTCTAAAAAACACGCTATTTGTTTTGAAAATGGGAATTAATTATAAAATTAATTAATGCAACTTATATTTTTGGAATTTATTAAAATATAAATCATATTTGAATTCGGAATATCAATTATAGGTTAGGGTGAATTTTTCGTATTGTTCTAAAAAACTTCAATTTTTGTTGAATAATGAAACCACTAAGTGGTAGTTAAAAAAGCTGATTTTTCGTTTAAATGATACTTTACCACTTCTATGAATTGAATTTAAAATATCCTACATACATGGTTTTCATTAGGATGTAAAATTGTGTTCAATGGGATTAAAATATGTTTTTGGTGAATAGTAACTTTTAAGATTTATTAATCGCGATTAAAGGTAATTAGGGTAATTTAAGGTTAATATAATGATAAAATAATATGAAATTACCATTACACTTTTCCTAACCTTATTGGATGAGTCATGGACGACCAATATAATACATGGGTCAACTAGGAGACCCCATGGAGCCACATGGGTAAGAAAATGACATTAACAACTTTTTATTTAAAGTAAAAATAAAATTGTCACCAAAATGTGTTGTTTTACTAAAACAATTATTATATACGGTTATATAAGTTAACTGTTAGACTATAAATATTAATTGTAAATCTAATAAGATTTAATACATCATGGTAATTTTTTTTTATAATTTTTAGACATTAAATAAATAAATTTATTTATGACACAATGATGATGCAGTGATTACCTATTTAATGAACAATTTAAATAAAATGAAAATATAATGTAAAGTCTAAGATTTATAATTTTCTAAAACCTATTGGATGAGTATATTTAGAACCCATATCACCTTATCCTAGAAATATATAATTTTGGGACCTTTGAAATCTGATAAGCATTTCATAATAATGTAACATTTAATGACCTTCCAAGAGTGCCCCTCCTCTCCTCTTATAAAAGGCCCCCACCTCTACCACCTTTGTCACGACCCCCTCCCCACAAAGTGTGCCCCTCCTGGGCCGACAATGTGAGAAGAGAGATAATGACCACCGAGTCCCCCCTCCAGTAGGGTCCGGGTTGGCGACTAGCACCGAGGGTATAATAAACCCACAAATGGGAGGCATTACACTCTAAGAGAACACATGCAAAAGATAGAGATAGAATAGACTCCAATCAACTCCAAATCAGAACTGAAATATAAAAGAAATCCAATTACATATATGAAATGTCATGCAGAAGTACTAAAACTGAAAGGGGAAACTAAAAGTACCCAAAAGAAAGTAAAACGGCAGGGACCACAAGGCCGAACCGTTCCTCCTCCAACCACAAGCTAGTAGTAACCCGCTTGATCTCCAACTTTCTCCAAGTGACCTGAAAAACAGTTTATATATATATAGGGTGAGTATAACAGTATACTCAGTAGGATCCTCCCCAAGCCTCTCGTGCAAAAGTAAAGAAAGCATGCTAAAGCCCAGTGAACTACAAGTGAAACTAACTCGTCACCTAAACAGGTATTCTAAGTTCCCAACCTCACCATGGCTACTCTCTCCAAGTAACGCATACAAGAATAGAGCATATAATAAAGAATATCAATGGTACCCTGCTACTACTTCCCCACTGGTTTTCCTCTTTTCCCCAACGACATACGTCCTTTGCATCTCTCTCCAAGGCTTACCCACAGACACCTGGGCTAAGCTTTACAATCTGCACCTCGTGCACCAAAAAGGCTTGACCGCAGACACCTGGGCGAAGCACCACACCGTCCTCACAACTAACAGCAATCGGGAAAGTTCCGGGAGCCACCACAACCCGCATAACGTGTATCATTCATCGGGTATAATACCTCAAGCCATTACAGCTCATACTCCGAGTAAGGATCCTCAAGCCATCATAGCCTATACACGTTACACCTATAAAAGTCCATAGGATACTATATCCAGAATATATGTGTGTGAATAACTACAATCCATTACAACACTCTACACACATATATGGGGTAACTAACCGCTGTGCCTCATGGCACAAGTATCTACCAAGAGAAGAGAGCAGGGCCAAAGGGGGTAGTCAGCCATTCGACCTCCCATCAGAATGTTGGGGAAAACACCCCCCCAGGGCTCAGAATCCCCGGGGTGTCAGTTTCCCTTACCGACAGGGTGGAGTAGCGTATAGAAACACAAAAAGTACAGAATATATGTGCAACTGACATCCACACTATGGGAATTACCTAGTCTTAAATACAACTGCAGCTAACGTCTCTCAGACCCTAGGCTACTACTTCTAAGACTAGGTATCCTATATGCACAGAAACATTTGAAGAGATTTATTAGATTACTCCGTTCTAATTTTATCAGTTCCACTGTACATTAATTAATTCTTAAAACATTAAATAAGATTGAACAATTCCACATTAAACTGAATTGGCATCACATTCAGTACCAACTGCCCCTTTTAAGATTCGCATCACCTTTTAAATTCTAGTATCTCCATCCCCGTGGATTTTCACCATTTAATCAAACATTCATTACAAAATTACTTTTCCATATTCAGAGGCATTCTAGAAAAGCATCATATGCTTCTAAACACAAAGGAGGCTCAACACGGTGAGTTGATATACTACCCGTCGAGTCTTTTCCGCCTATAGAAAGAGCATAGACCCATTCTCCCTCGAGAGGCTAAACATGGAAGCACGTGGAATACCCCGCGCGTCTTCGCCTCCTTCGGAAGAAGGTTAGCAAGACCAGCTTCATTGAGCAGTGTGGAAAAGAAAAGCAGATTAACATTCAAAGAAAACCACAAGCATCCAACAACCACATCCATCCCATTCCATCACCCCTGGTGTCCTCCCCGACACCCACATGAATAAACTGATGAATCTCGCCACTCTAGGCGTCATCTGCTGCCACAACCACAATGCCTCCATGACTCCACATATCACAACAGCGATCTTGGCTCACATCACAGCACAAGCAGTAGGAAAACAAACATCACATCATGGGCTCTTGACCCTTTAACAAACAAGAGGGTAACTCAGAACCCCTTTTAGAAATTCCCACATAATATGTTCTCCAATCCATATTGAATTAGCAGATTTTTTATTCGTAGGTTCCAATTATGGGATACCTAATCAGTAAGCTATCACAAATAAATAACCATGCTTACTTCCCTAATTTGATTATCCTCAAATTAGAATGACTACAACAACTGCAATAACCAGATTAATTTACATGCCTCTTTATCTTTAGCCAATTAATTAACAATTAATTCTGGATTTATGTTCATTATCAAATTCTATCATGAACTAACAACAAATCAAAGAAAACATAGATATCACTCTATCTAGCAAAACATGAGGCAACTATTATCAAGGTATAAAGAAACAACATGCGATCAACCAATTCTCTTAATCTGGTTCAAGTATTTAATTAGGTCAATTTCATTGTGATCCAGAGGACTAAATCATGCTAATTCTACAATTGCACATATACAATTAGAGTAGCCATGAATCACCTACCTTGAAGAGTTCTTGACGTCCTTTATCCACACCACGGGTCACAATCCCCCTCTCTTGACAACTGCATCCACCAGAGGATGCCATGGTACGACAGTACCAACCAACCCCAAGAAAAACCCATTAGAATATTGTAAAATACATGGTATAATATGGAAGGGGGAAACAAGAGAAGATTATCCCCACATGAATGATGATAAAACATACCTTATTGGGAAGATTGACCGACACAATTCGGTTGCATCCAAAACAGAGAAGAACCAATCCTAGGAGTAAAGATTGATTGTGCAACTCCTACGGGATGGATTGAAAGGTTCTAGAGCCTCTTAGTTGGGAACAAAGGGAGAATGATATCTCATCCCTTTTTAAGATTTAATGGGGCGACAGTTTAAGATCTAGTTAATTCTCCATTAAAAACGGATCGCATTAACCCACATGGTTTGACAAAGTAAAACATTCCAAGCCTTAGGAATAATTAATATAGGATTTATGGCATTTAAAACGGCCTTAAGAGCCCTTAAAAATGATTTAAAATGTATTTTACGTCAAAGGAAACGTCAAATGGGGCAAAACTGTAGGAGTATGGAAACATTGTTCACCCACCGTTACTGTACATGAAACCGATATGTGAAACCGATCTGTCAGACTGATCTGTGAAACCGATCTGTGAAACTGATATGTGAAACTGCTCTGTGAAACTGATCTGTGAAACTGATCTGTGAAACCGATCTGTGAGACCGACCTGTCAGACCGATTAGTGAGACTGATCTGTTAGACCGATCTCTCAGACCGATCGGTGAGACCGATCTGTCACACCGATCTCTCAGACCGATCAGTGAGACCGATCTGTTACTGATCATAAAACTGGAAAAACTGTTCACAGAACCATAAATTTGGAAAAGTGTTGGGGATAAGTCCCCTTGACCTCCCGGAAAACCTCCAACACCAAAATTTCACAAAGTAAGGGACTGGAGAGGTCTGGGACATTACATCAGATACCTCTCAAAACATTCTCGTCATCGAGAATTAAAAACCAACCCAGAAGAAAAGAGGGGTCCGAACAACCACCCCATGAGATACCTCTTAGGGGAAAACCACCATGAGTTGTTCGAAAGCTGGAAAAAAACTATTACATCCAAGATAAAGGGAACAAACAATCCATATCCAATCAATTAAATCATAATATCACATGAAAAGTACATAAAATAAACCATGAAAGGTCTAACCATAGAGGAAACATCATTACGTGAAGGAGCTAAACATTAAACAACTCTGGGTACTGAGCACGTATCTGTGACTCACGCTCCCAGGTACTCTCCTCCATGCCACCGTGTCGGCACAAGACATGAACTAAAGGGATAGAACACCGACACAACACCTTCTCCTTGTGGTCTTGGATTTCCATAGGTCGCTCCTCGAAGGTTGCATCATCATCAATATCGATCTCTCCCCAATCGATAACATGAGATTCATCATGAAGATAATGGAGGACCTGTGATACATAGAAAAAATCATGTATCCGACTCATATGAGGAAGAAGTGCTACTCGATACGCCACATCTCCAACACGAGCTAACACCTCGAAAGGCCCAACAAACCGGGGAGAAAGCTTACTTCCACGACCAAACCTTCGCTGCCACCGATAGGGAGTCACCTTTAGAAACACATGATCCCCAACATTAAACTCTAAGGGTCTCTTTCTTTGATCAACATATGATTTCTGACGATCTTGTGCTATCTTCATCCTCTCATGAATCACCTGAACCATCTCTGTTGTATTCTGCACTAGTTCTGGTCCGAGAATTGCTGACTCTCCGACCCCAATCCAGCACAATGGAGAATGGCATGGCCAGCCATACAAGGCTTCAAATGGCGCCATACCGATGGTAGAGTGAAAACTATTATTGTAAGCGAACTCTACCAAGGTTTAGTGCTTCATCCATGAACCTACAAAATCAAGAACACAAGAGCGCACCATGTCTTCATGAGTCTGGATGGTTTGCTTTGTCTGACCATCTGTTTGAGGATTAAAAGCAGTGCTAAGGCACAGTTGAGAGACAAAAGCATGCTGGAGACCTCTCCACACCCTAGAGGTAAAATGAGGATCTCGATCAGAAATTATTGTCCTAGGTACTCCATGAAGTCTCACCACCTTTTCTAGACACTACCTCGACAAAACCTCCACTGAGCTCGACACTTTGATCTCTATAAAGTGGGCCTACTTTGTTAAATGATCCACTACCACCCATATAGAATCATGTCCTACCAGATCTCGAGGTAAACCTGTAACAATGTCCATTGAGATGTCCTCCCACTTCCACTGAGGAATCTCTAATTGCTGGAGAAGACCACCAGGAACACGGTGTTTGGCCATCACCCTCTGGCAGACTAAACATCGAGACACATACTCAGCAACCATACGCTTCATCCCAGGCCACCAAAACTGACTCCTCAAGGATCAGTACATCTTCGTCACACCAGGATGTACTGCCAAGGGTGAACTATGGAACTCTCAGAGAACTGTCTCGCGCATCGCCAAGGGAACAAAAAGCCTGCCATGATACAACACTCGGTGTTTTTCATCCTCTGAACAACCATCAGGGGCCTCACCACAAACAACTCTGTCTCTCCAAAATTCCACCTCTAGATCACCCAACTGAGACTCTTCCACCTTCTGCATCAGGGATGACTGCACCATCATCTGGAAAAGATAGCCTCTAACCCCAACGTCTCCCATATCAAGATGAAAAGCTGATAGCTCTTCCATCACTCTACAGGAATAACCAGATTCACGGACAACATCATTACGTGACTTTCGGCTTAGTGCATCAACTACAACATTCCCTTTTCCAGGTTTATATGATATTTCAAAGTCGTATTCCTACATGAAGTCCATCCACCGACGTTTCCGTAAGTTCAAGTCACATTGAGAGAAAACATACATCAAACTCTTATGATCGGTGAAAACCACAAAGTGCTCACCAATGAGGTAATGTCTCCACAACTTCGGAGAAAACACCACGGCTGCCAACTCAAGATCATGGGTGGCGTAGTTGTATTCATGGGGACGCAACTGCCGAGACCCATAAGAAACAACTGAACTCTGCTGCATGAGAACATAGCCTAGCCCCAGATGTGAAGCATCACAGAAAACATCAAATTGGACTCCCTCTGCTGGAAGATAAAGGACTGGAGCACTTACCAACTTCTCCTTTAGATATTCGAAAGTTGCCTGACCCTGATCAGTCCATATGAACACTTGATCCATCTTAGTCAAAGCTTTCAGAGGAGTCGTAACTCGGAAGAAATTGGCTACAAACCTCCTATAATAGCCTGTGAGACAAAGGAAACTTCGCAACTCTGACACGGTCTTGGGGGATTCCCATGACACCACTGCATCTATCGTCGAAGGATCCACAGCTACTCCGTGTTGGGACACAACATGCCCCAGGAAACAAACATCTAATGCCCAAAACTCACACATCGACAACATACCAAACAACTGATGTTGGTGAAGAACTCTTAAACGGCTCGTAGATGCTCTGCATACTCCACTTAAGATGTGGAGTACACAAGGATGTCATCGATGAAAACCACATCAAACTTGTCCAGGAATTCAAGGAACACAGCATTCATCCACCCCATGAAAACAGCTGGAGCATTCGTCACGCCGAATGGAATTACAACAAACTCATAGTGCCCATGTCTAAAACGGAAAGCAGTCTTTGGGATATCCTCATCCTTTACACGCATCTGATGATATCCTGACCGCAAGTCGATCTTTGAGAACCAACATGCACCCTTCAGTTGATCGAATAGGTCATCAATCCATGGAAGAGGATAACGGTTCTTTATTGTCACTTTGTTTAATCGACGATAATCGACACACAACTGCAAACTGCCGTCATCCTTTTTCACAAACAAAACTAGTGCACCCCACAGTGACACACTTGGCTGAACAAAACCACACTGCAACAGACCATCGAGCTGAATACGTAGCTCCTGTAACTCAGAAGGGGCCATCCTATACGGAGACATAGAGATAGGAGACGCTCCTGGCTGTAGCTCGATCCCAAAATCGATCTCTCATCGAGGGGGTAAGGATACAACCTCTTCTAGAAAGACGTAAGGGTACTCCTCTACGACCCTAGGAAATGCCAACTGTTGGACCTCTAAAAAACTTAGCATCATCCTAGACATCATGGATGATAAGGATGGAACTCGTCTATGACTCATCCGAGGATCTCTCTCACCAACCGACACCACTTTCTCTCCATCTTCATTAAAGAAAATGACCTTCTTCCTGTAGCAATCCACAATAGCCTGCACCGAATACAACCAATCCATGCTGATTATGACATCATATGGTTGTATTCGTAAACATAGGAAATCTCCACAAGAGCAGTGTTTCCCCAACACTACCTCACAGTCTCTAAATACTTCAAACAAGTCGGCTCGACCTGCAACTGGTATAGTCAACGCCAAGGGAACTGGAAGCCTCTCTACCTCAAGTCCCAAAGAATGGAAAAGGGTAGGTGATATGAAAGAGTGTGTTGCTCCTGAATCAAACAAGTCATACACCATGGTAGAAAACAGGCAAAGGGTACCTCAAACGACATCTGGCTCGCCTGGGGCTGGCAATGCTACAACATGAAGCTGACCACGACCTCCTCCACGGCCTCTCTGACCCTGATGACGACCACCACCACATCCGCCCTCTGATCTCTGAGGACGGGGAACGTCATGGGGCTGTCCTCTACCGACTCCATCTACCCTCGGGTGATCTAAAGCTGGTGCAACCTGCTGTTGCTTCCTCGGCTGGAACTGCCTCAACGGAGGAACCTGGAGTGGAGCGCCTGGTGCACGATGACTACTCTGAAAATTCGAGCCCTCCCGCTGTTGATTTCCATGACCACCATAATAAAATCAAGCTCTTGATCCTTTGGAATAGGCCTGAGAGCTGCTGCCTCCAGAGAAATGAGATGGAAAGGGCTGGGACCTACCCCCAGGTGAACAGAAACTCTTCTTCCCTAAAAACTGGGATCCCCGGACCACATCTTTGCTTCGTGTGGAATCATGAAGATTCCCCTCTCGTGACGATATGGTCCTATCCAAATTCCTCTCAACAACCTATACCCTATCCAGCACCTCAAGATACATCTTAAGCATAAATGGGGTGACCTGGCGCTGGATATCTGGATGCAAGGCCTCCTCAAAATGCCTCGCTCTGGCCTCCTCATCTGGTAACAGGTCTGAAGCATATCATAGAAGGTTCCTAAAACGGATTCCAAACTCTCGAACACTGGAGCTCCCCTGTCAAAGGGTAAGAAGCTCCTGGCGACTGGACGCCTTCGCAGTCGAAGAAAGAAACTCGACTCTAAACCTATCTCAAAACTCCCACCATGAGATCACTGACTCCTTGTGATCCCCAAGGAACAAGAACCACCACTGCCTCGCTGATCCACGTAGCATCGTCACAACCAAGGACACCCAGTGTTCCTTCCGAGCACGAATCAAACTAATGCCTATCTCGACCTCCTCCAACCAGTCTTATGTGACTGCATCTGAAACGGATCCCTCGTACTTTTGTAGACTCTTGCGTTGAAACTCTCGAAGTGTCTTCCTCCAAGTGTCATCGTCGTCAACCTCTACCCAGCGGTGATCTGCTGGAATAGCCTGCTGGCCATCTTCTACGCAAACATGACGAGGACGTCGACCTGGAGCCATACCTGTAAAATAACAAATGTTAGATCTCCTAAGCCTGGAATATGGAAGACTCAACATTAATTAATTAATTGTTTTGTTTTATTAAGTTTAGGTTACCTATCCTAAGGTCCACCCATTCAAACATAGGTGCAAAGAATAATGATGCATGATCCTTTATGAGGTCCCTACCCTGCAACCAGTATCACTTTGTTTAGTAGCCATCGTAAACTTAAAGGTCCATGAAACAGACCATAGGGGGCCCTAAACGCCTATGTCTCTGCCGGTCTCCAGTGTTTACCCCACTTGCTAAACATGAATGACACCATTGCCCGACCATCCCATGCATCCTCACCTGTGCCTAACTCCAAACATCATCCTATCCCTCAACTAGACCTCTGATAGCACTCTGTCATGACCCCCTCCCTACAAAGTGTACCCCTCCTGGGCCCGCAATGTGAGAACTAAGATAATGACCCCCGAGTCCCGCCTCCAGTAGGCCCCAGGTTGGCGACTATCACCGAGGGTATAATAAACACAAAAATGGGAGGCATTACCCTATAAGAGAACACATGCAGAAGAGAGAGATAGAATAGACTCCAATCAGCTCCAACTCAGAACTGAAATATAAAAGAAACCCATGTACATGTATGAAATGTCATGCATATGTACTACAATTGAAAGGGGAAACTGAAAGTACCCAAAATAAATTAAAACGGCAGGGACCACAAGGCCGAACAGCTCCTCCTCCAACCACATGCTAGTAGTAACCTGCTTGATCTCCAACCTGCTCCAAGTGACCTGAAAAACGGTTTATATATATATAGGGTGAGTATAATAGTATACTCAGTAGGATCCTCCCCAAGCCTCTCATTCAAAAGTAAAGAAAGCATGCTAACGCCTAGTGAACAACAAGTGAAACTAACTCGTCACCTAAACAGGTATACTAAGTTCCCAACCTCACCATGGCTACTCTCACCAAGTAACGCATACAAGAATATAGCATATAATAAAGAATATCAAGGGTACCCCGCTACTACTTCCCCACTAGTTTGCCGATTTTCCCCCAATGACATGCGTCCTGTGCATCTCTCTCCAAGGCTTTCCCGCAGACACCTGGGCTAAGCTCCACAATCTGCACCTCGTGCACCACAAAGGCTTGCCCGCAGACACCTGGGCAAAGCACCACACCATCCTCACAACTAACAGCAACCGGGAAAGTTCAAGGAGCCACCATATCCCACCAAACGTGTATCATACATCAAGTATAATACCTCAAGCCATTACAGCCCATACTCCGAGTAAGGATCCTCAAGCCATCATAGCCTATACATGTTACACCTATAGTAGTCCATAGGATACTATATCCAGAAGATATGTGTGTGAATAACCATAAGCCATTACGGCCCTCTACACACATATATGGGGTAACTAACCATTGTGCCTCATGGCACAAGTATCTACCAAGAGAAGAGAGTGGGGCCAAAGGCGGTAGTCAGCCATTCGACCTCGCATCAGAATGTTGGAGAAAGCACCACCCAGGGCTCAGAATCCCCAGGGTGCCAGTTTCCCTTACCGACAGGGTGGAGTAGCGTATAGAAACACAAAAAGTATAGAATATATATGTAACTTACATCCACACTATGGGAATTACCTAGTCTTAGATACAACTGAAACTAACATCTCTCATACTCCAGGCTGCTACTTCTAAGACTAGGTATCCTATAATCACACAAACATTTGAAGAGCTTTATTAGATTACTCCATTATCATTTTATCAGTTCCACTATTCATTAATTAATTCTTTAAACATTAAGTAATATTGAACAATTCCACATTAAACTGAATTGGCATCCCATTCAGTATCAACTACCCCTTTTAAGATTCACATCACCTTTTAAATTCTAGTAACTCCATCCTCGTGGATTTTCACCATTTAATCAAACATTCATTAAAAAATTACATTTCCATATTCCCAGGCATTCTAGAAAATCATCTTATTCTTCTAAACACAAAGTAGGCTCAACACGGTGAGTAGATATACTAATCATCGAGTCTTTTCCGCCTATCGAAAGAGCATAGAACCATTCTCCCTTGAGAGGCTAAACATGGAAAGAATGTGGCATACCCCACGTGTCTTCGCCTCCTTCGGAAGAAGGGTAGCAAGACCAGCTGCCTCGAGTAGTGGGGAAAGGAAAAGCAGAATAACATTCAAAGAAAACCACAAGCATCCAGCACCACAACCATCCCATTCCACCACCCCTGGTGTCCTCCCCGACACCCACATGCATAAACTGATGCATCTCTCCACTCTAGGCGTCATCTGCTGCCACAACCACAAGGCCTCCATGCCTCCACATATCACAACAGCCATCCAGGATCACATCACAGCACAAGCAGCAGGAAAACAAACATCACATCATGGGCTCTTGACCCTTTAACACACAAGAGGGTAACTCAGATCCCTTTTTAGAAATTCCCACATAATCTGTTCTCCAATCCATATTGAATTAGCAGATTTGTTATTCGTAGGTTCCAATTAAGGGATACCTAATCAATAAGATATCACAAATAAATAACCACGCTTACTTCCCTAATTTGATTATCCTCAAATTAGAACGACTACAAAAACTGCAATAACCAGATTAATTTACATGCCTCTTTATATTTAGCCAATTAATTAACAATTAATTCTGGCTATACATTCATTATCAATTTCTATCATGAACGAACAACAAATCAAAGAAAACATAGATATCACTCTATCTAGAAAAACACGAGGAAACTGTTATCACGGTATAAAGAAACAACATGCGATCAACCTATTCTCTTAATCTGGTTCAAGTATTTAATTAGGTCAATTTCATTGTGATCTAGAGGAATAAATCATGATAATTCTACAATTTCACATATACATTTAGAGAATCCATGAATCCCCTACCTCGAAGAGTTCTTGACGTCCTTTATCCACACCACGGGTCACAATCCTCCTCTCATGACAATGGCATCCACCAGAGGATGCCATGGTACGACAGCACCAACCAACCCCAAGAAAAACCCATTAGAATCTTGGATAATACATGGTATAATATGGAAGGGGGAAAGAAGAGAAGATGATCCCCAAAGGAATGACGATAAAACATACCTTATTGGGAAGATTGACCGACACAATTTGGTTGCATCCAAAACAGAGCAGAACCAATCCTAGGAGTAAAGATTGATTGTGAAACTCCTATGGGATGGATTGAAAGGTTATAGCGTCTCTTAGTTGAGAACAAAGGGAGAATGATATCTCATCCCTTTTTAAGATTTAATGGGGAAACGGTTTAAGATCCGGTTAATTCTCTATTAAAAACGGATCGCATTAACCCATGCGGTTTGACCAAGTAAAACATTCCAAGCCTTAGGAATAATTAATATAGGATTTATGGCATTTAAAATGGCCTTAAGAGCCCTTAAAAAGGCTTTAAAATGTATTTTACGTCAAAGGAAATGTCAAAAGGGGAAAAACTGAAGGTGTCTGGAAACATTGTTCACCCACTGTTACTGTACATGAAACCGATATGTGAAACCGATCTGTCAGACCAATCTGTAAAACCGATCTATGAAACTGATCTCTGAAACCGATCTGTCAAACCAATCTGTGAAACCGATATGTGAGACTGATCTGTCAGACTGATCAGTGACACCGATCTGTCAGACCGATCCGTGAGACCGATCTGTGAGACCCATCTGACAGACCGATCGGTGAGACCGATCTGTGAGACGGATCTGTCAGACCAATCGGTGAGACCGATCTGTCAGACCGATCTGTCAGATCGATCTTTTACTGTTCATAAAACTGGAAACACTATTCACAGAACTGGAAATTTGGAAACGTGTTGGGGATAAGTCCCCTTGACCTCCCGGAACACCTCCAACAACAAAATTTCACAAAGTAAGGGACCGGAGAGGTCCGGGACATTACAACCTTATTCACACCTTCAAAGACATTTGGCTCAGACAACATGTGACCAAACACTCTCTCAACATCCCTCTATTACTTCTACATGCCTCAGCATGGTCAGACATCTTCCCAAGGAAGTCTTTGGCTCAAATAAAAAAGAGTTACCCGATTTTAAGGTAATGTCTTCTCTTATGTTATTTTTTTTATTTTGCTTCTCCAACCCCTTAAACTCTATTTATTCCTTTATTTTGTAACAACAACAGTATCTTAAATATACTAGTGTGTTTTTATGGGAAGTATTTTATTTAAAATTACACACACCTCTGTCTAATGGATAAAGAACATACTGTTTCTATGGTTGGTGAATTAATGCCTCACGAAACGATGATGGTTCAATCATATTTTAACACATTTCATGGTGGCCATTAATATGTCACTCTATTTATATATGATATATATTATGTTTATTTTTTCCTTATTATTCTCTATTTTTCACTTATGCCATACCTTTATGGTTTCCATTATGGATAAACACGATATCTTTATTTTAGTAAGTGCGGACTACCGCCCCCTCAAAGTGATTTGAATCGTTAATGACATATGTGGGACATATAATGGATGGAGTTAATGCTATTATATATGATATTATACTGAAATTATAATATACCTTTATATAATTATGATTTAATTCCATTAAATATGAAATAGAAATGAAAGTAGCGTTCATGCGTACGTACGGCATACCGTCTCCATGAACGGTGCATTTCATTTCATAACTCTAAATGTTATGTAATATTATAAATTCATGTATATACTGGATATATATGATATATATGATATCTACATGATGAATATAAATATATAGATTATGGATATTTTACCACATAAACAACTTGTAATTATAAGAAGTTTATTTTTGACTCAAGTACCAAGGATCGACAAAATGACCGTTATTAAATTAAATGATTACATAATGTTCATAACATGGTAATAAGTGATGTAAATTGAATAATGAACTTGATAAAATTTATTAAGAAAATATAAATTAACTATAGTTTATTATTCAGGAGATTAAAGAATGATCGAGTGAAGTCAGACACGAGGTAAGGGACTTCGTCTCAATCTCCTTTCATTGAGGCATATTTTGTTTTATACAAAACTTTATTTTATACAGTGTATAAACCCCTTTGAATTTTACTTTTATTCAAAAGCAATATTTTTATACGAATCATTTTTACTATAAGAAAAAATGAAAGTTTTGTATTATGTATGCGGTGACAAGGACTTCTCCACCGTCGTGACCATTATTTGAGTCTCGGCTTCCTCTACAAGCCATATTTTTTTTAAATGAAAATAAATACCAAGTTTTACTTTTCTTTTATTTTTGTATTTAAAATAGTTTTGAAAGTTTTTTTATTATATCAATGTGATGTATTGATATCATATGATTGAAATGTGGAAATGTTATGTTTCCTTTATGCATGTTTTATGTGATACAATTCTGTTATGGTTTATGATATGTTTAAACCTGTTCATATGAGGAATGCATTGGAATTAATAAGTGATGTGTGGATCCCACTATAGCTCCTCGATGCATCGATAGGTCTCATGAGACAAAATGGTGTCTTGGAACAATGCCTTGACAAAATCTTATTTGTAGTCTTGGAACAAGGCCTTGATTATGTGGGTATGATAGTCTGGCATTATGCATTCCATCATTATGAAAGTGGTTATTGATATTTAATTTGTTTATTCGACCAGTAGTATATCCATGTGAATAAGTAAATGGCATTTTTTAATTTTTGTTTTTCCATATTATGGTGATGTTCAAGTTTAAAAGTCTTTGTTTCAGTTATACATTTCCTTATATGTTTATGTTTATTTATAAAAGTTTCCGCAATATTATTATCCCTACTGAGCATATGAGCTCACCCCATTCAATGTTTTAGTTTTTCCAGGATGTGAAGAAGTATTTTATGAATGACCTGTAGTTATAGTATGAGGGCATATGAAGACAATATGTTGTTATAGTTTTGTTTTACTTTATGATGTAATGTAAGACTTATGAATATATCTTGTGTTTCCAAGGCTACTAAACTAATCGGTCTTTCGAGACATGATCTTCTTTTATCATGACAATGTTAGGAAATAATGCACCGACTCTGGGTAACTGGGGTTGGGGCGTTATAATAAACCCTTCTAAACTATTAGGTATTGTGAGGATACTTTTACAAACCAAACTTCACTATAGTTCCGTGATATTTTCTTCACATTGATATATCCAGAGGTATTTGTCTCCACTTTGAGAAAAAATTCTACATTTATTAGATATCCTTGTGAAATATGTAAAAATAATTAATAATATCTAGAATATCAATGAAAATTGTAGATCTCATTCGAAGTGATTGATCCAGGGAAATTTTTAATAAGAGTCATCAATTATGGGTCCACATAAATACCCTCCCATAATATTATATAAATCAAAAATGAATATTTCTATAGCTAAATTTTTCAGGTTTTATATTTTTCATATGAATTATAATTATTTTGGATGTTCAGTACGTTATTTATGTGATCTTCATTCTCTTCCATTCAATGGTTACATATAAGAAAATTATCTTAAAAAATGACCATAGAATGAAAAACGAAATGTCAATATTCATCTAATATATTTTCAGAGTGGACCCTTATGTAATAAAAAAGGCATCATAATAAATTCATATTGTCTATCCACGATTTAAATTTTTTCTTAGTTATGTATTCAATTATAACCCTCAATTGATAGAACCCTTGTCAAATATCAATCATAGGAAAAATATTCCACACCTAGAAATTGATCAAAAAAATAATCTATATGGGTAGAGGATACTTATTCTTGATCAATAAGTTGTCATGTTCATAATAAACAATTTAATGTATCATTTATCTATAATTGTTAATAAAAAAGGGTTAGGTGAACCAAAAGGTTACCAAATTGGTTAAATGAATATCTTATGGATATTATCAAGGTTTTGTTTTTTAATACCTATAACCCAATCAAGGCCATTCTATATGAATTTTTTGATATTGTTATTGAATTTGGTGTGATCTATTTTTAATATTAAGATTCATTATTTTTAGGAGGATTATGAATCAATTTTTCCATGAAATAAAAAATGACTCATAGAATATATATGATATTTATTTTCTTTGTAACTGTCTAATATTAACACCCATGTTAATAGGAATAATGACCCATTGTATGGAAATAATTTCCCTTAGAAATTAACATTTATCCTCAATGTGGTAAAAAATAATTTATTGGTTTATAATATAAATTTTACTTAATTTTCATGTAAATGGATTTGGGTTTTATATAAATAATTCTAATCCATTACCAAAATAATATGAAATATAACTAGAGAGATAAATATATATATATATATATATATATATATATATTAATCACACAAACAAATCAAATTGGGAAAAATTACATACTCTCAGGTGATCATTATACCATTAATAAGTTTAACATAAATTTCAACATATAATCTTTGAGGATATTTATTAACATTCCTCGATACATATCCAAATAAATGGGATGTAAGATAACTGCACTCAAATAGGATACCTCAGTATTTAAGAATTATGTTAAAAAATTATTTTCATTCTACCTTTAATACATTACTAAAACCATAATGGTTAGTATGAATAGAAGGAATTGTTTACCAAATTGATTATTAATTAAACAATCATTTAAAAATTTCGAAATCATTAAACCCTCTTTACTATATACGAAACCATAGGTTTATAAACCATCAAATGAATGTAAAATATTATTTCAAATATATAAATTAAAAATTTAATAATACGTAATATTTATAAAATAACAGATATATTTATAAATCTATAAACAATTCCTTGTATAAGAATATTTTCATCAAAAAAATGAGTTATCAATATCAAGAAGTAACTTATCAAAAAATATTTTATAATTTTTATTAAAATTTAATTGATTATGATATCTCTAATTTATTTATACTTATTATAAATTACAATAAGCTTCAATATATGACTAATAATTTGGTGAAAAAATCAAATTTGTTTTAAAAAATTCATATTTTTCCATATTCGAAGGAAAATCAATCTATTTTGATAAACTATTATCATTATTAATAAGAATATATTGAACAAATTCCTTCAAAATTATATTAATATCATCAATTAAGAATTCCAAATATATTAAATATTAATTACATAGTTCACATTAAAAAAATTCAACAAAATCTAATTTTATTGAAAACATATTTTTAAAGCAGAAAATAACGTTTTCTGAAAATTATTACATATATATTACGAAATTATAAAAACATTTACATTAATAATATATGTATATATATATATATTTTAATATTCATAACCTTCAATTTAATGGGCAGGTTATAAAATTTTACTAAAACAAGGTTCATATTGACTTAGTGTTGCATGTAAAGAAATCTGTCAAATGCTTCAAGTTTTTTTAATCATATATATATATATATAATCATGTGGTTTTATAATGAGGATTAAAAGAGAAATATTATATATATTTTTAATAATAATAGATTTATTTTTGATAACGATGATGTCAGTAGTTTTTGGAGGGTAATATTTTGAAGAAGGTCAAATGATCCCATGCCATTATAGAAAGAGTATGTATTTCAATATAAATGGATTAAATAATTATCTTGAGGATTTAGAGTCATATGTGTTAGTTACAATATATTATTTATGATACATCTCATTATTTTAATGAAATTTTCAACGATGATTATGTTGAATAGATATACAAGTTTATTTTAATGATTTAGAAGTGTTTTGAGAATACATGAGGTGATTGATGTGAATTATGGGTTGACGCTCCATCATTTCAATTATATGTTAAAATTATATACAAAAAATGGTTTCATGTAAAAAGATAGTTTGGAAATGATATTTGTATTTTCAAAATAAATGATCTGGTATTATGAAAAATAATGTGACAGTCATTCTTATCATTGAATATAAATCATCCAATGAGGTGTGTGAGAGTCATTCTATCGGATTGATACATGATAAGATGAGTAATTTTTTCTCATGTTATTAATATAAAATGGATATATTTTCATTGTTTAATAAAATTTCCCAATCATATTTATAAAATCACTAAATAAAATATACATTATGGAGAAACTATTCTCTCCTAATTGTAGAAATAGAAAAGATATGCTATATTTGATGATGGGTTACTATACAGATAATCACATACATGGAGATTGAATGGTAGATCATAGGAAGAAGAACTCTGCGTGAAGATAAAGGGTCCCACATGGAATTCCAACTCTATGTATTTTAAAATGCATCACAATATCATATTACATAATATAAATAGTGATATCCACATTTTATTATTAATGTGAGATAATATTTGTTGTATTTATTCACCTCATATGATTTTAATATGGATTACACTATATGATGTTGTATTTCATCATCAAATAACATGAGATTATATTGTTTTTATTTGGATTCATAAAAATGATCCCACCAAATAATCAATGTACCTTTATTTTATCGTTCATATGATTGTAAATAGAATTGAACAATGATTAAGAGATCATTTATAATGACTATCTTATTTTAATGAAAACATTATTGTTTTTATTATCTAATGTATAAGAATATAGAGGTACAAAATCTATAACAAATATTAAGAACATACATGTGTAATTAATGAATAATCATCATATTTTATTAGTAGTTATCCTTCATTGTCTTGATCTTATAGTGTATAACCTAAATTTTTTTAAGTAAATTAATCCTGATGAAGAATTTTATACTTAAAAAATTTGAAAATTTTTATATAGTGAAGAACCACTACAAATAAACAAGTATAATGATACATTGATTATTACTTATCAAATCAATTTCAATGTTATTTAAACACCATAATACTTTTTTTTAAATCACATGAGACTTAGAAAATTCTATAAAAAATGATTCTCTAAAAGGATATGGTTGATTATTTTTAGAATAAGAGGCACCCCATGAATGATCAAAAAACAGTACTCTTGTGTAATAATTTTGTCCTACATACAAGGAGATACTATCATTTGAACATTTTTTAATAATAAAATGGGAAATAAAATCAACCACATATATATTAAATAATATAACCCTTAGTATTTTAAAATGTTACTATGTAAAATATCAAATGATGGTAGAGTTTCAAAATATCATGAAGAAATAAAATTCAATAGATGAGTCTAAAAATTATAATTCAAGAACAAACTAAATGCATAGAATATTAGAAAATCATATTCACATAATAAATTTAATGTTATCGTTAATAAGGATAAAGAATATTTTTATAGAAAATATATGATTCATATATTATAATTTTTTATAAATTGTTTTTGTTGAGAAAAATAAAGAGACATTGATTATTTAATTTAAAAATAAAAAATAATTTTACAGATGAAGAAAGGGTGTGTAAAACTATTATCAGTCAAAAAGAATAATATCTTGTTTTTCATGATGGTGCAGATTCTATACATTGAATAAAAATAAGTGTGTTCCTATGATAGCCCCATATCATAGAATAAAATTTAGAATAGAGAGGGAAATCATGAAACAACAATTAATATTGCATTGATTATAACATTTGAATGTTGAAAAACTCACAATGCATTTAAACAGATTGGGTTTTAGTTAATTCAACATAGTTGAGGTGTATAAATTCCAATTGATGAGATTCTTGAGGACAATGTTCTTTTTATTGTAGAATAATATCTCATTAAATTTGAGGTTGTAACTTTTATATTATAAAATGAGAGATATATTTCAATAATTTTGAGATATTCCCTTGAAGAACTCAAGGTAATAGGTGAAAAAATATCTTCATTTAGTGAGACAATGATGAATATGTGATAGAGTCAATTATAAAGCATCATACACTATATAATTGGAGGAAGATGGTAATTTTCCATGGAAGAAATATATGATACATTCATAATTACAGTTTGGAAACTAAAATGCAATTTTAATCAAGAAACAATATATTGATAAAAATTACATTTATCAACACATGTTAACCATGGAGTGCAGTATGCTCCCATATTAAGGTTGAACCTTATAAAATATTATATATGTTTATTCATCAGTATTACTTAATTATATACTAATGTTATGGATGAATGAGAATCCAATGTTATACATCTCTTAAAATGAATCATTGGTTCGAGAATATGATATGATAATTTTATGATAGGAAATTCAGTAAAACATTTTCACACTAATTCACCCCCGAATCCCTCAAAATAACCACTAGAATATTTTTTCTCAAAAAAATTGTAATCCTTTTTCTAAAAATGAATTTTTTATCTTACCTACTTTATTATTATTATTAACATAGTTCATGTAGAAACATGGGTTTTAATGGTCATGAATTGTATTATTGTTCATTTATTAAATGACATATACGATGTTTATTAATAACAATTATGTAATATATTAAAAATTAATATAGATTAATGTTTTCATTCAATGGTTTGATGAGATTTATTAAATTTTATGATGTTAAATGGTTATACATGATAGTTAAAATTTGTGATTTTCCCCTTTTTTCTAGGAATATCCTTGATTGGGTGAATATGTGATATTACATGACACAAAAATATTCTAATAGATGAATCTCATATAAATTTGATGTGACATCCGGAGTATTCCTTGAGTTTTTATATGTGATAACTCTATGTTCATTATTAGTACTTGGTGAGCCATGTATTCCATGATAATCTTAGAGAAGAATTTTTGATCCAGCAAAACAAGTATTGAATGAGTAATGTATGAATTTTTTATGTGACATGAATACACCTAATACATTATTGTACGTCTAAAATTGATATTAATTGAATTATTTAATCAGACAAACATATATATAATTATATATAATGTATTACCCCCTTTCGTTGTTTATGGTTGTTTTGGATTCACTTGAGGAGGATATTTGCAGGTATAATAAGTACCCACATTAGTTGCATACACATTACATGAAAAATTATTCATGAAATATTTAAATAACAATGTAAATAAAAGGTTCTATATAGTGATAGTTTTCTTACATGTTCATTGTTTATCAATGTATAGTTGAGCGGGTTGTACTCACCACTTTTTATTAATAATTTTAGTCATATTCTATTTCTTCATTCTTGTATGACATTCACTTGAGTTTTTTTTACATGAGTATTTGGAAATGTTTTGTTGTAATTTATAATATATAAGGATTTGAATAATCACCCCAATTTGTATCATAATCCCCGAATACTATTTATTATCCTTTAAACATAATATTGGGATCTTGAGGCCATGTATTTATCCCCCTTAGTGTCATGGTATTACTCAGTGTGGGGGGGGGGGGTTACACCAAAAACACAACATTCAATTTGTATTACAACTATCCTTTATGATACAGGTACGTGAGATGACGCTATATAATATTAAAGATTATAGATATAATTTAATAGGTTATATATATTCAATGTACATATGAGAGTCTAATAACTATTTAGATTTCTCAAATCCATATTAGATGTATTTTAGTTTTGATTCATTTTTATATATGCATGTCTACTAGTCCATCCAAGTTACATTCGATATGTTATTTGGAATGGTTGTGTGTGAATGTGTCTATGTTGAAAAATATATTAGTTGTAATTTATATAATTGTTTGAAATCCAATATTATTAAAAATTATTTTGGTTCTATCCATATTATTTATTAATTGTCATTATTTAATTTTCAATATGGTAGTATTTGTTTTGGCAAAATCACAATCCACCAAAGCATTCAAAACCCATAGTGATAGCTTCCATCCTTTACTGAATGAGGGGCATACATATGGTTACTGTTTATATGGTAAATTTTGGATAAAAGGATTCAAATAATAATAATCCATTAATATTTTTTTAAAATTATTATGATCGTAGCGTCAAAAATCATTAATTCATTAATTTTTCAATCTAAGAGATTTATTTGTAAACTACTCCACCCTAGGATAAATAATCATTATTTATATCAATGCATTATTAAAAGATCATGTTTTAATTATTTATTCATTTAGAATAATAAGATATTTTTATATTATATTTTTTAAAATTTATAAATATGAAAAAAATTCCCTTAATGAAATAAAACATTCACTAAATTTTCCTTACCTATTTATTATCTAAAAATTACCTGATGATACTTTCCTTCTGTTTTTATTTGAATGATAAATATTATCAAAAATCCATTATTTTTCCCATACTATCATTAGAGAAAATAATTTCTATATATTAATATTTTTTCTTAAAATAACAAGTTTTTTATCGTAGTTATGGGATTTTTTAAAATTTAAAAATTATAATCATTTCATTTATTCAAAATATCCAATATTACATGACTTACAATAACATTAAATTATATTGGTAAATTTACATGAATTAATATGTATAAATAATATGTATATAAAGTTTTAGTATCCCGTAATGTATGAATATATAGTTTAGTAATTTTTTTGATGTCATAATAACAAAACAATGTATTATTTTAATTTCATTTAGGTTATTCCATAAAAAATAAAAAATTTATCTTACATGATTTAAGAGGCCATTTATCATCAAAAAAATCGTTAATTTTCAACAATGTAATATCAATATATTTATTTTATTTTATTTTTCTAGTTTTTCCTCAACCATCCTTCAAAATATATCATCTATTCATTTTGTTATTATATTCCATTAATGTAATTTTATTTTATAATAATTAATTATTTCCTCATGAATTATTTTTGATTTATTGTAATTCGTTAATACTTATATGATCACTAACAAGTAATTATAATCATCAATAATTTATATAAATTAATAATTTAGTTTTAATTAATAAAAATAATTGATTTCTATTTTATATAATCTTATTAATTTAATAGAATCACTCAAAAATTGAGTTTTCTGTTTACAACGTTCATTTAATTATTCACTAGAAATATAAACCTTTATCAAATATCTATCATCATTACTCCATTATTTATTTCATATTGATTATTAATTCCCCATATGGTATTTCATTAATGTTCCTTATCATGCATATAATATTTCATAATATTCATCATTATTGTCCATAATGGAAATATTTCAATGTTTCATCATTGAGTGGGATCTATTTATGAATATTTTTCTATTTTAAATAAAACTATTATTAAAAAAATTAAAATACATATCCTCCTTATGTTTTTTACATTAATACATTTTTATTGGTATTCTTTATCAATATATACATAATTTCTCATATTAAAATTTTTAGAGGATTATTCAACTCCACAACTACTTAAATACGTAAAATGAATTATCATTATCTTATTTTTTTAATCATCTTAATGATGAAATTATTTTATTTCCATAATATATTACTATTTTATATCTATCATATGAGTATGAATTATCATGACCTATAATATCCATGAAAAATTATTTTCACCAAATTGAACCATATAAATTCCCTAAATTTGTTAACACCACTAGTTTTGGCCTATTTTAAAAGCAAAAACATATATTTATTACATTTTAATAGATTCTAGTGAATAAATCTTTATAATATTTAATTTCTTGGATTAATAAATAATAAATATGATGACATCGTACTTAATGTATTACATATATTTTAGTTTCTATTTTATTAACATTCATATTTATTATATAATTTTTAGAAATATAATTTAAGATATCATTTAATTATATTACTCCATTTTTAATATATTACATATCAAAATAAATATAAAATCAGCATTTATTGGGGAATAAAATATTTTGTAAAAGAATCTTACAGAATGAAACGAAAAGATACTTAATTTCACAGAAATAATTTTTTTTATAATTTTACATTCCATCCAAAAATAATTTGGAATTCATATTAAATTAATAGAATTCATATTCTATCAATAGAATTTAGAATAACTATAGTTATTTAAAAATAATGAACTGCAAAATAACTTAATGTGGCATCTAATCTTGAATTACACTAAGTGGTTTCTTCAAGATAATAGGCCACATGTACTCATGTTAACCTACCCATATGTTAGAGGCTACTGAGTATTATTGAGTGTCTATGGTTTTTATGTGTAGAGTCTATTCACCTTTGATTCGACTATAGCATAATAGTGATAATAATGTTATTTGTAAGAAATATTAATAAATAAACAGAAGCAGAATAAAAAAACCCAACTGATAAACATGTAGACACCAAATCAATATGAGATATAAAAATTAAGATCATTTAATAACTATATACAAAAAATATAATTACATCGGATATATTGGTATAAGAATATAAAATATCGTATATAAATGGATAGTACTAAAATATTCTTCCAATAGAATCATGAGAATAAGCTTGATCTTATTTTCCTACACACCATCATAATAGTAAAAATCAAACATCATAAGTTGGGATAATACATTTGTGTATCCCTACAATCATAAATTATATTTTGGTACTATAGGAAACCCTAATATTGTATAAGATAAAGATAGTACCCCACCACAAATAGGGTATAGTATATCTAGTTAGTTAATTTAAAATAATCATAATAAATGTAAAACAATGTAATAAATTATATACAATTTAATTGAGTTGGCGCTGGTTATTTAGGGCATCAGGTCAATACTACCTCGTTTAGCCTATGCTAGTTTATCATTGGCTAGGTAAACAAATTTATAAATATATATGGATTATCTGTATAGTGATATATATTTTTATATATATGGAGAATATTACTAGCTAGGACATAAGGCATAAATTTAGAATCCATGGGTAATAATATGAGTCTCAAATAGTGTCTATTGATGTCATTCCCACATATCAAAAATAAAAGGGATTCCATACCCATGTATCACATGTATATAAGACAGTAATCCCATTAATCAAAAAACATTGGTTTCTATGTATGATTATTAGAAATATATGGGTTTACATGAATTAGTATAACTAATAAAAGGGAATCCCTGGTAGATTATCACATGTATATGGGACCCCATTCCCATGTATTAAAAATTAAAGGGACTCCATGCTTATATACAGATCGTATATAGGAGACCATGATCCAGTATAAAAAATTGATGGGACTCCATGCCTGAATATCACCTTTATACGGGACACTATGTATAATGTCCCTAGACTATTACACATACTATTAAATGAATTTAGGCACAATTAAACATCAAATAAAAACATAATATCAAAAACATTTGTGTCTTTTGAATTCTAGAAACATAATTATTACATATAAAACCAAAATAAAAAGATCTATTATTTAAACTCCAAAATGAGATCCTGAATTACATAGAGATCATACTTCTGTATTGGATAACATGGTGAATAAATGAACCAATGGATGATCTAAAAAGGCCAGCAAGGGAGTTAAAATAGGGGTAAATCATATGACATGTGTGAGAATCCATAACATGATTGCATAAAAAGGCACAAAAAATGATTAAAAATATAGACAATAATATATTTCTTCTAGAATCATAAAGTCACGGAATCATAATAGTGTTTCATAAACATATAATAGGAAATAAACATGGGTAAGGGATAACGACAAAATATATATCACATAGTGGAATCATTCTCATAAAAGAATTAAGATTTCTCAGTTATCCAAAATGAAGTATCCTGAGACTAATCATGACACAACACATTAGAGGACACTCTAGGTTCACCCACTATGAAATTTATAGGAAAATGTGTTCCACATGAAGAATAAAACATATGGAATAAACAAAAGGGTCACCTATTTTGTGAAATGGGTATCATATTCATGTAATAATGAATAATTATGGATTTTATTACAATGGGGTACTATAAATAATGGATTTAAATTCATACATGGAAATCCAAAAAATATATTACTATATAATGATAAACCATGCACCATTTTTGTGAATTCATGTAAATAATAGTGTTTATGATATTTTATAACTGAACCACTTCAGTTCAGTTTAGGGGAAAATATAAAAGTGTATTTAAAGTGGAAAATGGAATATTTATTCAATAAAAACAAAGATAAAATGAGTTATTTTTTCATAAAATGAAGTGTTATTTGAAAAAATATATAGGTGGATTAAAATCTATTTTTGTGTGTACATGAAACTGGTAATTAAATTGGTATGTTCCATTTAATCATACATGCTTATCATCACAAATTGAGAAGGAATCTTTTTAAAAAATGTATTAATCCATCAAAAAAGGAAAATTATTTTATGATAGTATGTTTGGAACATAAAATAAATATGTTAAGAGTAATTAAAAATAATGAGGAATTAAATTGGTGTGTAGAGAGATATAAAATTTTACCTATAGTAAAAAAAATATGTTTAGAGAGAGTTCCTTAAATTTTTTATGAAAGCGTTCCATAGTTCTACATAATATAATGGATAATAAAATTATATAATTATTTTTAATTAAGTAGGAACCTATTAAAAATATATTTTATTTATAATGATTTTATTATATTAATTTATTTCCTTTTGATGAGTTATATGTTTTAATCTTATCGTTCATAGATGATCCATTTCATGGATTTCATGATCTTTTTCCTTGAATTTAATTCTGTGGGTTCATGTAAAATGGAAAAAAATATAGTAGTGGAAATATATGATATTGATTCAAAAATATATTTTTAAATGGTCACATATATAGTTTGTTTTTAGATATGATAAATGTATATCGAAGAAAATGGTAATGATAAATGTTTGTTTGTTTTATTTAATTTTCGATCATCACTAACTAGTTTTGTTTTATTATATAATATTATGTATATATTCCAGTTACCAAACCTCTAAAATTTTACAGTATTAATATTAAAATATGAATTAACATTTACAATAGTTTTATGAACATTTATGAAGGCAGTATGAAAAAACAAAAACTAATCTCCCACAATGGTTGTGTATCAATAAATCATGGTTGTTGTTTACATTTTTAAAATAAAAAGAGATATTAAGGTACATGAGGATGTATATCCCATTATATTATATACATGATATTTTAGATATCTTGTAACAATGGTTATAAGAGGTAATGGGATCATAAGAAATGAAAATAAATTAACCGAGAATGATGGAGAGATTTACCTCTTGAGTATCATCTCCTTGAGACCCTCGTTAAGGAACATGGAATTATCTATTTGTGAGAACCGAAATATCACAATGTCAGAAAGAGTTTTTAGAGTGCCAATTTTTAGAATATATAAATTCCCAAAGGATTAAATGGTATGGGAAGAAGATTTGGCAAGGTAGGTATTTTTTTAGCAAGAGGATAGGGGTGTTTTTTATTATATTATTCATTTGTTTATTATTTTGGATCGGAACTATCAATCATATTGAATACATTGACTTAATATATTTAATAGACAAGTATAATTTGATATAATGGTTCTTAAATTATAAATACAACATAAATGATTCAAAAAATAATTTATTTATTTATAGTTTTAAATAATGTAAATTATCGTATTTCACTATTCAACAAAAGTTCACATATTTTTGTAAAATCTGAAAAATTCACCGGAATAATATTTTTAAGTGTAATATTCAAAAATGGACTCTATTTTATTAAATTAATTTGTAAAATATGAGAAATTTTATTTTTAAATAAAATCATTATTTTCCTTAAAAAACATATTTTAAATATTATAAATTATTTTATGACAGATTGAAAAATTAATGAAGGTTTCATAAAAATGTATTATAACAATAAGTCAAAAAAATATTTTTGAATAATTTTTATGAAAAAAAATTATATTTTATATCATTAAACTAAATATAAAATTGTAATTAAACATTTACATTTCACAAAAGTATCAACACATTATTTATCAATTTTAAAATATTTACTTACTTATTACAGGATATTGATATATTATATTTTCATTTATAAGATACCATAATTTTATTTTTAACCTCGTATTTCAGGTTACTATTTTATTTCCCAAGTTACTATTCAAAATGTTCTCATTACAATTCTAATTTTCTTGTTACAATTACATTGGTAAAGTTTAATTAATTTATCTAAATACCATTTATTTCCTTCATTATTCATTTATAAAGTTTTTATTGTGTTCTCGGTGTGATAAAATGTGATTTAGAATATATAAAATAATTTAAAAAAAAAGAAAATTCTATTATTATATTTTTCTGTTGTCACATTCTTCACCCCTTATATAATTTTTCCCTCAAAATTTAATTTTTCAATTTATATGGAAAATAGGTGGGGGTACTTCACCATCCCAACTTCCTAGAATTCCCATGTATCCTATAAATACATATGATTCTACTATTGAAATTATAATATGTGAGTAGTCCTTTTGTGTAGAAATATATATCTATGCAATATGAGCTTAAATATATGCTCTTTATATTAGAGGTCATTCTCCAGTTGTACCACCACCATAATCAGTACATGTAAGGGATATGATATGTTAGTCCTCAAGAGAGATATGTGAAATACATTGGGTAATTGAGACAAGATAGTTGGTTGTTCTAGTTCATATTCCATAGCTCTGATATGATTAAAAATATATAAGGGGCAAATGTACCTAGGACTCAGCATTCATTTCTTCAAAAATCCTTTAAACACGTTTTATGGTGATATATGGAGGAATAACATTCCTCTGACCCTAAACTCTATGAATTTTCATAGACTGTACTCATAGATCTTTTTTCGACTATGGGAATCCCAGATATGTTGATATTTTTTAAAATTTTATACCATTTACTCAACCATTTCAGATCCCAACTGATTTTATTCAATGAATTCATCCTATCACATGATTTTTCTGCATCTTTTCCCATGATCGTCATCATATGGAGCTATTTTGATGCATGAGTTGGAACATTTTTTGTAAGCTGACATGACCATATGTATATTTTGGTCCCATCCACCTTTTAATTCCATAGAACATGCTCTCAAAATTCCTTCTGGAATATTTATATCCCATTCATATTCATCAGCAATTTGAGTATGATAATTTGTATTAATGTTCAGCTCATTGTTTATATCATGATTTATACATTTTTGGAACATAGATTTTAATATCAAATCTGGATTGGATGCAATTTATAGTGGTACTCCGGGAAGCCTCATAACTTCTATGATATATATCATTGAATTTTGATCACGTTAGAATCCATATAATATAGATATAAAGTGAGTACTATTCGTAAGATTATCCATGATGACCCATATAGCATTAAATATTGTAGATGTATTTGTAAGTCTGGTGACAATTTCCATGGTGATATTTTCCCATTACCATGTTGGTATGGTTAATTGTTGCATCACTACCTTAGAATTTTTTCCATTATAATTCATTAGATGAAAAACCGGGCACTCTAAGGTATTTTTAGCAATTTTATCATCATACTTTCCCACCAATAGTTGTATTGTAGATCTAGATACCTCATTATGAATACAAGGTGAATATGGAAAGTTGAGTTGTGTGAATCATTCCAAAGGGCTTTCCTTCCCTCCAGATTAGATGGTACACATAGTTGTGACCCGAATTTTGTGACTCCTTGTCATCAAATTTAATCATTGAAAATTTTCCATTCCTAATATATTTCACCTTTTCTGAATTTCATCACCGTTTCATTGAGTATATTATACATTCCCCATAATGTTTTATTGTGAAATAATTTGAGAAATTATTCAGGATGTTCCTTACTTAATTATTCATATTTAATTTATTTTTTATTTATATTTATATTTTATTATTTACAATTCTCAACATTGATAATGTTCTATGATCCTTTCTACTAGGATCATCCACCACTTTGTTTCCATTGCCTGGATATTAGTGGATTGAGCAGTCATAATCAATTATGTGTTATAACTATCCACATTGGTGTATATAATTCTCATTATTTGTGAATATATATTTGAGGATCTTATATCTGGTATATATATCACACTTCTACAATAGAAATAATGAATCAAATTTTTTTGCAAAAATATCACATCTTTCAAATCCAGATCTCATGGGGGGAATTTTTTTCCAATGAATTCTTAATTTCATTGAATAATTTCCTATCGCATTGTCATTTTTAATAAAAAAATGTACAGAATAGTGTTGCCTTTGTGGTCTATATGTTATCAATAAATGTATAACAAGGTCTGATGAAGTGATGATGATGATTGAATAGGATAATTTGTTACAAATCTTATTCCATTTGGATAATCAATATGAAATAACATTGGCAGTCATGCTTTATCATTTGGAGAATAAATATGAATTTAAATTGGATGTCATTCTTGGACATTGTCCAAAACAATTTAGTCAAATGTAGAGCTGGTCCTAAGTTCCATGACATGTGTCACTGAAAGACACGTTGATACAACATTTTAAGAACCCCGTGAATTTCTATATTTCATGATGAATTTGAAGGATCCATCTAATAAATTCCAATTTAATGATGGTTGTGAATTAAATCAGACGATCACTTGTGCTGATCCCCTAATTCCAAGACATCTTTTTAACGAGAACACATCAGTCATTACGACATTTAAGACTATGCATTATGATTTATTTCATGAAAAATGATGAAATGATCCATGAATCATCTATTATTGAATCAAAGGAAAAATATTGGTGATATTGGATTTGTTAATCCAAAATTTAAATAAAGACGATGTTTGAAAATGAAGAAGATGAAAGGATAAATGCATGGTATTTGAATGTATATGGGTGGTTTTGAATATTAAGGATGAATTCATACTTTTTTTATACAATGTACACAGTATATTCATTTACCAGAATACAGGTCCAACCATGCCAGCTAGCTGAAGCCCCCACACCCAAGGCATATGCAGGACCTGAGAAACTATCACACCCAATGGGAAGGACTAGATGGAAGCCTGTAAGAGGTGAATGGGGATTTTTTATAAGCCCCAAATTTTTTATAGTGGGTGATGAGGGCATTCTCGAGGTGGTAGATTAGGCTCCAAGATCGTGCCCATAGAGAACCAGTGCAGGGCATCACTAGAGGGGGGGAGATGAGTAATATGTATCTAAGGCTACAAGCCTTTATTGATATACCGCTCCTCCCCCAAAATCCGGTTTTGAAGTGGGATGGAAAAAATTATTTGATGCGATTTAAGTCATACGATACATTGCAGACACATGGTCCACCATTTGATCAATCATGGGTGTTGAGTCAATAACGATATCTTATGACTTCGACATTCCTTATGGATTTATGTTTTGAAAATCACAAAAACGTTTTCTTATGTTCGGAATATTTTTTAAGTTCTGTATTTTTCTTAAGATCCATAATGGTCATTCTGTTATGCTTACAGATATATCGTTATGTTTTTCCATTCTGATTAGACTTACAGATCTGTCATTCCGATTTTCCATTCAGTTATTTTTACAAGATCTGTCATTCCATTTTTGTCATTTAGTTTTTCAATACTGATTCGGGTGTATATATGAAGCCGATTTTTAGTACCGATTCTGTTGTATATATTATTTTGATTTTCAATAACGATTACAGTGTATATATGATGCCGATTTTCAATACTGATTCCGGTGTATATATGATGCCAATTTCCAATACCGATTCTAGTGTATAAATGATTCCGATTTTCAATACTGATTCCGGTGTATATGTGATTTTGATTTTTAATACCGATTCTGTTGAATATTTGATGACGATTTTTCAATTCTGATTCTGGTGTATATGTGATAAAAATTTTCAATACTGAATCTGGTTTATCAGTGGCTTTGATTTTATGAATCTTTTTTCCAGATAATTTTATTTCTGAGAATCTGTTTTCCTAATTACTTAAGATTACATTTTCTTCATATAGTTATAGTTTCCTAATTTATCATTCCAATGATATCAGATTCCATGATTTCTTATAATTAACATTTATCTTTAACTTAACAATGTTATTGTTACATGAAATGATATCATAAATTTTTTTACAATACAAACCATTGTATGTTTACCATGTGTCCAGGTCCCTCCAAAATATATGGAAAATTTGACCATTGGAAAGGAGGAAAAAATTTGGATGTTTTTCCTATAAATACAAGCTCATTTGAACGAGAAAAGAATCATATACATAGTAGAGAGAGTATGAACATGATGCATGTGAGATAACTGTGAAGTGATTTATAGAGAGAGTGGCTCTTAGAATGCTATGTGATTCATGCGGATGTCCTGAAAAACTTATTCAGGCATGAAAAACTTGTTCATAATTTCTTCATGTAGACACTAATCTTGCTGATCATGGGCGTCCGGTTTTGGAAGACATAGGATCTGATTTCCTTCATAATCATGGGCTTTTGGGTTTGGAAGGTTGGGGATCTGATTTCCTTCTAAATAGAGGGCTTGCGAGGATAGCAAGATAGATACCAATTTTCGTGTTGAGGGCTTACCTGGGTTTTGGTAAGGCAGACTTTCTTGAAAGTATAAATCAAGGAACCTTTATCCATGGTTATTGTATACCCTTATCATTAGGTTAAAAGAATACTATTGTTACATGTTTTCTTTTACAAGTTGTTTTAATTCTTCTGATGTATCTTAACATTGTTAAAGTAAGAAAGTATAACTTTCTTACAATTTGTAATTCTATTACTCTAATTATATATCATATTCTGTACACTTTAATGTAGAATCATTCTTTTAGGAAAAATAGAAAATGATTCATTAAAAGGTCATGTGAATGTTTGTTTAACCTTGTTAATCATAACTTTTAAAGGTTCCAATGGAATTTATAATGTTTTGAATTCACCACCCTCTTGTATACTGAGCATCTAAATTCTTATTTCGATCCTACAATTTGTATCAGAGGAAGGTCTTTGAAATAATTAATTTCACATATAAGTTTTCATGCTCAGGTTTTCCTTTTCTTAAGTTATTTATATTTGAATATATACTATTATTACTAATATGTTTTGTGGATGGAAATTCCTTTTTTGTATGGTAGGAATTCATTTTGGATATTTAGATAATCTCAATCCTACTAGACCACCATTCTTTGATGGAAATGACTATGATTACTGGAGAGATATAATGAAGACCTTTGTGATAAACACAGGTGTTGAAAACAACATTTTGTTAACCATAGATTATAAGATTCCTGATAAATAACATAGAACCTTTAATAATCCAAAAAAGGTCTAACATCAGCTAAACATTAAGGTACGAAATTCATTGATATGTTCCATGACTATAAACATATATAGCCAGATATCATTCGGTGAAGCTGCAAATAGTATTTAGAATAAGCTTTATGTAACTCACTTTGGAACTTCCTATGTTATTGAAACTATAAGAGATATGCTCAGGACTGAGTATCATAGTTTCTACTTCCCTTATGGAGAACCCGTATGTAAGGTACGATAAAGATTTATGACTTTTTTCAACAGCTTAAAATCCATGGGTGAGAAAGGATTAGATGATGAATCTCTTATAGACAAGATTTTTGACATCATGCCTAATTAATGGGAATCCAAGAGGACTGTTATTGATGATAATAGGAAAGTTACTCAGATTTCTCTTGATGAACTATTTGGATCTCTTCTTCAATATGAAACAAGAATAAAGAGAGATGCTGATAATATTAAGAAGAAAATGGGAATGGAGGAGTTTCTTATATAACTACTTCAAATAATATGAAATCCAAGACTCCTGAAATAATTAGAAGATCAAAAACTAAGAAGGTTGTTGTTCAATCTGAATCTGGGGAAAGTGAAGCTTTAGAAAATGAGTTAGCAAATCTTGCTCGGAGGATGAACAAGATTTCTAGACAGAAGAACTTTAAATATAGGTACAAGATGAAATATGGAAAAGATAATATTTATGTGGAAGTGACATGATATGAATGTAGGAACTGGTTATATAAGACCTGAATGTCCATTACTCAAGAAAATAGACAAGAAATAAAGGACTTATGAAAGAAACAAGAATATGTTCTACAGATCAATGCATAATAATGTCTTTAAAGCCAATGAATCTTTGATTTCCCATGGTGGAGACTCTTCTTATGATTTTTCAGAATACGAATCTTCTAGGAAAAAATATATTAGTCTTATAGCAAGAGCACTATTTAAAAACCATTGTCTTATGGCTAAGGTGGGAACTGTTGCATCCTCAACCGGTATGACTTTAAGTGAAAATGTTCCAGATAGATGTTTTTCTACAGATGAAGAATCGTCTTCATCAGATAATGACAATTATTTACCTTCTCATGAGGAGGTTTCTAGGTTTTCTATGTTTCATGAGAAGAGAAATTGTATAGTTTCGTAAAAATTTGATAATGAAAATTTTAGAGAATCAATTTTAACAAAAGAAATTTTAGATCGTTCAAAATATTTTGATGAGAAAAATGATGTTTTAAAAAAAATCTAAGAAGATTGAGGATGTAAATTATGAGAAGAATAATATTTCTGAGGATCTTAAGAATATTCTTTTAGAAAAATATGTATTAGAGGATATACATAACTCTAAATATATTATTCTTGATTATAATAATTTAGTCCTAAGACTAAAATCTGGGATATTTTCATTGATGAAAGTTCTTGCAAAATTCATTTCTGGTATGGAAAATTTTTACACGATGTATTCCCAAATCTCAACTCATGGTAATAGTTAGGGTCTAGGATATTCTCATGAAAAACCTATTTTTAAAAATATTTATGTTGTTCCCTCTAGAGACCCTTTTTTTACTAAATGAAAAAGTGGTGGGCCTTGAATGAAATTTTTTTCTTTAAATATAATTCAATCCCTTGGTTTTAATAATGATTATTTTTCCAAACAAATATGGTTACCCATGTTTTTGATATCTAATAGTTTTGGATCCTAGAATGTTTGGATTTTGAAGACCTAACTCTTTATTTTGTAGGAAAATAATGGAAGTACCAACAACATATGGTACATGTATAGTGGATGTTCTCGGGACATGATTGGTAATAAATACTATTTCAATAATATTTTAAAGAAAAAAGGTGGAAAGGTAACTTTTGGTGATTACTCTTGAGGATAAATTGTCGGTATAGTTAACATTATTCTTCATGGAAAAGATATTATTTCCAAAAAAAATTCATAAAAGGGCTTAAGAAAAACCTCATTAGCACAATCCAATTAGGTGATGAATGTTTCCTTGGGAATTTTAGAAATTATAGATGTTTTGTTCACAATACCAAGGATGAGTTTATTCTCTCTACCCTTCGGCACGATAATGTGCACAACTAAATCCTAGAAGACCTTAGAAGTCATGATCTACCTTTCCTTAGTGCATTTGAAGATCAATCATGGCTCTAGAATAGGAGACTAAGACACTATATCTTAAGAAATCTCTGTAAAAATTCTAAGTAAGAAATTGTTTAGGATCTACCGGAACATAAGTTTGATTCTACAAAAGTCTATGATCCTTGTCAATATGGAAAGCAACATAAATCTTGCATTAAATCTATAAGTGATGTTATGACTTATAATGCCTTATAGTTAGTACACATCGACTTATTTGGTCCAACACAAACTAGAAATATTAGAGGAAAATACTATGTGTTTGTCCTAGTTATTGACTACACTATATTTACATGGGTCTATTTTCTTGCAAATAAATCTGAAGCATTTTCTTATTTCAAAATCTTTAGAGCTCAAGTAAAAAATGAGAAAAACCTACCGTAGATAACTATTCATAGTGATCATGGTGGAGAATTTGAAAATTATGATTTGGGACTATTTTATTCCTCTAGAAATGATTTTAAACATAATAGTTTTTCAGATACTGACCATGGTGGTTGTAAAATTGATAGAAAATGTACACCAGAACATGTCATTTCTTAGGAGATTCTTTGGTTTCTTTGTCTTTCATGAAAAAACACTATGTAGCACTTTCTACTACTGAAGCTAAATATGTAACAGCTGGAAGTTGTTGTGATCAAGTGTTGTGGATGAAACACACACTCACATACTATGGTATGAGTTTTACTAAGACTCGGATTATGTGTGATAACACAACTTCCATTGGACTATGTAAAAACCCTACACATCACTCCCGTGTAAAGAACATAGATATTAGACATCACTTTTTTAGGGATCACACACTTAAAGCAGATATCATTCTGCAAATTATCAGAACACAAGAGCATCTTGCTAATATTAACACAAATTCTCTACCTTACGATATATTAGATTACATTAAACAAAATCTAGGAATGATTTCTGTAAGTTAATAATTCATATCTACATCATGTTTAAATAATATCCAAACATTAAGTTACTCTTTATTTCAGGGGGAGTACATATGTTTGTTTATTTTTCATTAAAATATTTTTCATTTCATTGGAAAATTTTGGATTTTAAATTATTGGATTTTGAAATTACGGATTTGGGAATTTTGGATTTGAGAATTTCAGATTTAAAATTTTTGTATTTGAGAATTTCATATTTGGGAATTTCAGATTTAAGAATTTTGGATTTGAGAATTTCGGGTTTGAAAATATCGGAATTGAAAATTTCCAAGAAAATTCTTTATACCGATAAATTTTTCAGAGTTTTCCAAGAGGTACTGTCACTTACCCTTTATTTTCTTATTCTATTTTTTAGTTTTTTGTATTTTAAAATTTCTTAAATTATGGTTTAGCATTCTTCAAAAGATCGAAATTCATTTTTTCCAAACATCCATCCTCAAACGTTTTATCAGATCCGATTATCTCCAGCCATTTGATTATATTATTGAAGTTGAAAAGTCATAGTTATGTCTTTATAAGGGGTGTATTTTTCTCACGTATCGCACCATCCTTACTGTTCTCATTTCCGAAGCTCTGCTGCCATCAAATATTTTGTTCTGAACATCTCCTTCACCCTGAATGACTCTTGAATCCTCAGCAGATCAGATGCCGGTTTCTAATGAGATAAAGGATTGGTCAATCATTAGGGAAAGGTTGGTTTGGCTAATGTTCTTTGAAAAATATGACTCAATTATTTCTAAGGTAACAAGATCTAATGGTTGGGAAAGCAATTGTTTGGCTAACGATAAATTCCATGATCCAATTTATCCCAACCTGGTTGTTCAGTTCCATGAATCAGTTTCTTTCCTCCAAAAAGATATTAATGTTCTTTTGATGTTCAAATCCTCTGATAAGACATATAAAGTTCCTTATAAGAAGGTAGAAAATGTTCTTAATACACCGTATGATGGTGAGATTATTATTTTCTCTCAGAAACTCTATGAGAAAGAAGCTTCTTTTGAGAAAGCTGTGGATTTGGTTTTTCTTGGTCTCAAATTTGTTAAGAATATGAAGATCACAAATCTCTCAATGAATCATAAGATGGTAGCCCTTTGGATGCAAGGAATCCATATAATAAGAAAGGGAGATAAGGATTATTTGATGATATGCGATATCTTTACCTTAGACTTCCTTATCAACCCAGTGAAGATCAACTTGGTGAAATACATATTTCTAACCATTTTGGTAACTAAAAGAGGATACATCATATCTCATATCCTTATATACCCAGCAATTATTTACAGGATAATATTTATGTGTCTCCAAGAGCTGAATGTTTCATATCGATCAGTCTCAAAGAATTTCAATATTTTGTTGTTTAGTAACGACACTTTAAGGACGATGAAAGTGGAGTTTAATCCAGAATCAAAAAACATTGAAGAAATAGTTGTTCAGGACAAGGGTGATGTTATAGAAACATCAAACTGCAATCTAAGAAAATAAAACTTGATGAACCTAGCATTCCAGTACCAGTTCCTAATGTCCTGGTATCAGAACCTCCTCTTGCAATGAAACCGAAATCTTATTTAGATGAAATAGTTTAAAATTGGATAGAAATGGTATCCACCAGAAAAGAAGGATATCCTTCTTTTTTTTAATCCCATAGAGGCAAAGGCCTTGAAAATCAAACAATCTAAAAATCTTGTAAAAGAAAAGAAGGAGAAGAATTTAAAGAAGAAATCCTCGGAAGCCCTAGTGTTCCAGTCTTTATTGAAAGCTGTGGAAAAGAAGTCTCAATATGTTCATAAATCTGAAGTTTCTTATACGAAACTACTGGCCACTTCGGGAATTCTGAAAGCAGTGAAAGTCCTAGATTTATCAAATCCTGTTCAAGAAGTATAAGATCTTATAGTTTGTGATGATGATGATGATGATGTTTTAAGGGAAGTGGAAGATTATGTTGGAACCCCTTCGAGTTTATTATTAAAATCTATTTTAGTAGAACAAGTTAGAGAACAAGTGGAAGGATAAATTGAGGAAGAAGTTGGGGAAGAGGGAGAATTTGAGGACAAAATTGAAGTAGAAGAAGAACAACAAATATAAACTGAAGTGGAAGAATAAGAAAAAGAAGAAGTTTTAACATCAAGCTACAGAAGAAGAGGAGTCTCAAGAGAAATAAGATGAACACGGAGATATTAATGTTATCTACGTTTCTGATGAAAAAACCCCATGTCAAAATCCTGACAAAGTTAAGAGTCTTTAGGAATCCTCACCTAATAAAGAAATTCCTCATATTTCTTCCAAGAGATTAGAAAAATTGGCTTCCTTAACACCAAGAGGAGTTGAGAATGGATATGATGTTTCAGGATCCGAGTCCTCTTCATCTGTCGAAAATGATTTTGTTAAGAGATCATTAAGAAAGTTGGTCAGCACAATTTCAGTTCTTGCAAACATAGATGCCCAGAGTGAAATGATGCAAGAAACCCTGAATCAAAATATGGAATCAACCAATATGCTATGGACATGGTTGTCAATAAAGAAACATAATTCAGTAATATTTGGATTGATTACAAAGATCATAAGGTTACTTTAAAAATATACTTTAACCATAACAAAACAATCAATGAAGATCCTAGGCTATTTGGAGATTTCATGGATGCAACAAAGGGAGATTTTAATTCTTGTGAAACCGAGTTCAAAAAGGTTAATGGTTCAATATCTGAAAAGGGTATTCAACTCAATTATGTTGCACGAACTGTTAGTAGTGAAATTGAATTCAGAGGTGAATTAGAGAAATATGTTGTTTCTCAATAAAAAAGGATTTTGTATTTAGAAAATCAGAACCTGGATCATGAGATCTTGTTGAAGAAATTTTAAGAAGATCATAAGGAATTCAAGAAACTTAAAGCCCAGATAACGAATATGTTGACTGAGTATAAGAATAGTGGATGAGTTTTTTTACATTCCGATGATTTGTTATAATGTAATCCTTTTTTCTAAAATTTTCGTAAGAAATTTCCTGCATATCATTATTTTGTTTTCATATGTATTCTTGCTTAACCATTCAGGTACATCTTACATTTCTCCATTACTTTCCCTCTTTTTGAAAACCACAATGTGGGAGAATTTATTTAAAGGAACAATTTAATCTCTGAGTAGGAGAATCTATTAAGTGGGAGTTTGGAATGAAAGGAAAATATCCAAGTAAGGGGGAGTTTTCATTTAAAAAGAGTTTTTTTTTCTACAGGGGAGTCATTCCCTTAAGAAAACCCATACTTTATAGATCAATAATATGATCCTTGGGAAACATGACCTAAGGGGGCATTAGTCATACTCATTTATTATCCCATTCAAAGGGAGTGATAAATTTTTCATACTAGTAATTCTATGTCGATATATTCTTCCATAGCAAAGTTTTATGTGCTTTACAAAAAGGGGGATATTGTAGAGTCAATAAGGATATCTTATGACTTCTCCATTCCATATGGTTTTATATTTTGAAAATCACAAACAATTTTTCATAAGTTCTGAATATTTTTTATGTTCTATATTTTTCTTAAGATACAGAATTTTCATTCTTTTATACATACAGATATATCATGACATTTTCCTATTATAATAGGCTTACAGATTTTTCATTCCGATATTCCATTCAGTTATTTTTACAAGATCTTTCCTTCTATTTTTGTCATTAAGTTTTTCAATACAGATTCTAGTGTATATATGATGAATATATTCAATACTGATTCTAGTGTATATACAATGTTGATTTTCAATACTGATTCATATATATATATGATGCCGGTTTTCAACACCGATTATAATGTATATATGATGCCGATTTTCAGTACCGATTCCGATGTATATATCATGTCTATTTTCAGTACCGATTCCAGTGTATATGTGATGCCGATTTTCAATATCGATTTCAGTGTATATGTGATGCCGATTTTTCAATACAGATTCCGGTGTATATGTGATATCAATTTTTGATACCGAATCAAGTGTATTTGTGACTCTGATTTTATGATTCCATTTTCTTGAGAATGTTATTTCTACGAATCCATTTTTCGTATTTCTTAAGATTATATTTCCTTGATAAAGTTAGAGTTTCCAAATGTATCATTACAATGATATCGAATTCCATGACTTCTTATACCTAACATTTATCTTAAACTGAACATCATTTCTGTTACTTGAAACAATGTCGTACAATATTTTACAAAACTAACCATTGTATGTTTTCCACGTGTCCAGGTACCTCCAAAATTTATGGAAAATATGACCGTTGGAAAGGAGATGACCATTGGGATGTTTTTCCAATTAATACAACCTCATTTGAATGAGAAAAAAATCGCACACATTGTAGATAGTGGATGAACATGATGCATGTGAAATAACTATGATGTGATTTCTAGAGAGAGAGGCTCTCACAACTCTCAGTGCTTAGTGAAGATGTCATGAACATCTTGTTCATGCATGAACAATTTTTTCAGACTTACTTCATGCAGACTCTGATCATGCTGATCGTGGGATTCTAGGTTTGGAAGACAGAGGTTCTGATTTCCTTATAAATCATGGGATTCCGAGTTTGAAAGATAGAGGTTCTGATTTCCTTCTAAATAAAGTGCTTGCGGGGATAGAAAGACAGAAACCGATATTCAATTTGAGGGCTTACCTAGGTTTATTTAAGACATACTTTATTGAAAGTATAAATCAAGGAACCTTTATCAAAGGTTGTTGGATAACCTTTTCTTTGGGATAAAACAATCCTATTTGTTACTTGTATTTTTTACAAGTTGTTTTAATTCCGCTGAGGTATCTTATCTTTGTTAAATATAGAAAGTATAACATTCTTACACTTTTTAATTATTTTACTCTGATTATATATCAAATTCTAAACACATAAAGAACTATCTTTCTTTTAATAAAAATAGAATAGTTTTCTTTAATAGCCCTTGTGAATGTTTGTTTAACCTTGTTTATCCTTATAAAGGTTCCAAATGTATTTATAAAGTATACAATTCACCCCATATCTTGTATATTGAGAGCCTACATTCTTATTTCGATCCAATAATGGGATCAATCAAGCACATCTGGGCCATACATGTAATCTCCACAATTTGGGATTTAAACCGGGTCATTCGATCTTCTCCACTGAGGTTTTCATCAACCTCTAGCCACCCCTAATGCACCAGAAAACTATTACTAAAGCCGAATGATGATCTCAACACTCTATGCATCATTTTATCTATTTCCCAAATCTCCTAGATCTTATCCGCATACCAAATCCCATTCATGAAATTTTATTTACATGTGTTCATGAAACTGAAGATCTCCAAGGGGGATAAAGAATTGCGGAGTTTTTGAGGCTATGATCAAAGCTCCATGATCAATCTTTCACGGTGAAGAGGATATGAATGAATTATTAAAGGCATACAGGTGATGTTTTTACATGAAATAAAATTTTACATTGAACAGAATGAAACCAGTGCCTACAACCATATCTATATCCCTTGTTTAAAATATTCCAACCTGAAGATCACGGATATTCCATGCTCTGAATTCCACGGATTTGAATGTGCAGATATGCATTGTTCCTCGCCTATAAAAGGATAGTAATTGATCCAAAAAAATTCTTCTACCATCTCTTAAGAAGGAGCTCTTGTTTCTCCGAATAAATAGAGATAAAGAAAACATCTTGATTTCATGGAAGTCAGTGTTCCATGAAGCCTAGATACGTGAATGAAGATGTGTCATGCATCCCTTCAGTGAAGAAGTCCCACACATCCCTTACAAGGAGGAGAAGCATGAACCACCCTGGTTTGTAAAATAATTTCAACACATGATAGGTTCCATTGAACCCTTGTCGTGCATGATGCATGAATAGTCTCCCACAGGAAAACAACCGGTGCTATGCACCCTTGTGATACTCTTTGAAGGTACCTAATCTGCGAGCCTACTTTGTTTCATGAGGAGAAAAAGAGGAGTTCGTAATAGGAGTTTCTAAAAATACAATGTCCTTGTAGAATAACATGGGACCCAAGGCACATTTTGGTCACATTATGAAGAAATAAAGTACATGCATGATGCACATGCATGCATATGTATGATTTGAGATACCCGAACAAGAAAAATGGTGGATCACATCCATTTGGGTTTGAAAATGACTTATGCATTAACACACATGAATATAAAATTTATTGAAGTAAATAAGATATTGTGTTTGTGATTGTGAAGAATAAAGTAGGTAGTGAGAAGACATAAATGGTGAAAATGGGGAAGATTGCATGCATTCTTGCATTCCCATGTACACTTAAAGACAACTAAAAGAAGAATTTGTGTTTGTGTAAATTGGGTAAATAAAAAGAGAGAGACATATCATGTGAATCAAACACACTCTTTTAAACTAAATATTCATGATCATGTGTGTATTGTTTTACAAAAAATATAATATGCATGCATGAAGTCATTCATAATCACATGCAAGTGTGTCAATTCCAATGATGCCATGTTTGGTGATCCTCGGTGTTTGAATAATCACATAAGTTTAAGTGATTCATGCCAAGAAAATAGGAAGTTGTATTAGTGATTTCATTTGTTACACTAAATAAGAATAAATTATGATATTCAAATAAAAGAGTTATTGGATCCCATGAAATCCATTCAAAAAGTATAGGATAATTCAGAATGAAACGAGAAATAGTTAAAGACGATCATTCATATGAAAATCTAGTGATTTAGAATACAAGAAGATAGATCGTAATGATATTGTATTAGATAATTATTGTATATTATATTCTAGAAGAGGTTGTGTGCACCACTGTAAAACATCTAATTGAAGTTTGGTATTTATTAGAAAAAGAAAGAATCACCCAGGCATTGTTGAGAACGAGGACTAATCAAAAAAATGATCACATTTATTGGGAAAGTCCAACATACCTTACCAAAGGCTATTGATGATTATTGAAGAGATTAACATGCGAGTTTGATTCAATAAGATCGTGAGGGAAGATCATAAGATCCATACACTTTGAATCAAGAAGCATCTATTGTGAAATCATGGATGAAGATGTTTTTAGTGGGACTCTGAAGCAGGCCAATGGAACACCAGTCACATTATGGGAAGCTATATAAAGAACGTGCTTTAGGACTCAAGAGCTAGACAATGTGACGTTGTATCAACCATTGCAATTACTCATCTGATTATAGTGGAGAATATGTTTTGGGGGGGGGGGATAACCAACACATCATGGAGTATTTCTTTGAATCGAATCTTGTAAATTCTTATGTTCAATTCCTTTATATTTACTATCCCATTCAAGGTAACGCTTAGAGACATAAGAAGAGTGGATTGAGTCTTTTGCTAACAATAGTAGTTGAATTTATATCAAACAATTAGTAAAAATATTTGAAGGTATCACTGATTCTTCCCCACCCCCTCTCAGTGATTCTCACTGATCTGGGCACTTCAATTGGTATTATAAAGACTTTACCATTAAATGGTCCAAGGGAGTCTTTATGGTGGGAAAATTTGTGGATATCAGTGAGAAACCTCAAATGAATATATCTTCTAAGACTCAAAAGAACAAAAACAAGAAACAAGAAAGGAATATAAAGAGTAATCTTCCTACTGATGTGAATACACATTCTACTAAAGGTAATATGGAATGTAAAACATGTGACCATACTTATTACTCTTTAGATGAATCCTGCTAAAGATGTGATGACAATAGTTAAATTAGTTATCTTCAGACTGCACTCAAATATCTTCTAATTAATGTCCCTAGAGAAGTGTTCATACATATTGATGCAAGAATTACAACTCTTGAAGTAGAAAATTTACAGTTGAATGAAGAATTATATGCCATGGAAGATGAAGTGGCTAAAAGGGTTGGCATATCCAAACTCTACCAATACATGTGAAAGAAAAGGAAGAAACAATTTCTATTTTCAATAATATAATTGATGAATTTAGTGAATAATTTCATGGAATTATTTGTTAAAATTAATTATTTTAGATTATATATAACGAATAATTCCATGAATTTGAAAATTATCATAATGTTTCTATGGTTGTAAATGGTATTCAATTGGATGAATATGATAACTAGGTAAAGGATCTTGACAAATCTCTGTAATAATTAATAAATATACTTGAAGATAAAATTTTATTGCAGAAGGATAAATGGGAAAGTAAGATGAGATCAGTTGAGGATGAGAATAACTCTTTCAAGATGATTTGTTTAGAGATGGAGGTGAAATTCAATAATGAACAATCACACCAATATGGAACTTCCCACACAACTGAATTAAGACATTTTTACACTCAATATTTCAATGTGTATTTTATTCCAAGAAGAATATAAAATCATCCCCTAATATAATAGAATTATCCTCTAAGAATATGTTATCCCATAACCCATTTATTTATTATTTCTACTAATGAAGTTGCATCTACAAATACATGTTCAATGCTAAAATCTGGGAAGATGTGCTTTGATAAAAATAATTATACATCAATTCAAATTTCATGGTTGGATTATAGGATTATTAAGAATAAAAACTCCTAAATGGATTCTCCAAATAAAGAATGATAATTATAGAAACAACAAAGCATTTAAGTTAGCCTTACTAATAATATAATTACAATAAGAGGATTTATTGGATACTATAGGTGTTTTCCGAAGATTGGGAATCATACAATGTATTTCTGGAAAAATATATTAGAATATGAAAATTATAAAAGGCCTAAATTTATAAAAGTTGATGTGATGAAATGAATCATCCTGCAATGCAATGGAAAAAACACATATAAATAAGAATATATATATCAAAAAAGGATTTGAATATCATGTTGACTTCTATGATAATTGAAATAGATGTGTTGAAAATAATGATGGGTTATGGTATAGTCCTATAATGCCTCATTCATTTGGTGATAATAAGTATAGAACACAAGAAATTAGGAGAAAGAAAAAAGATTTGAAAACCCTTCAATTTGGAATATTCCAAACAATGATGTTAAGAAAATAGTTAATGAAATTATTCCCGTGAATAATTATAAGTCGGATACCAACAATGTCATCTGAACCAAAAAAATATGCTTCTACTATGAAATGAAAAGTCATTACATAAATCACTACAAAAAATCAATGTAAATTAATGGAAGAAATTTGAAATTAAAAAATGGATCAGTCTAAGAGAAGTTAGAATTGATTGAAAACATTCTTGAAGTTAACTTTAATAAGTTGTCTAATAAAGGTAACATGAAAACATTAAAGAGGTCTTATGGAAGCACCAAAACATAATTCGTTATCAAGGAGTGTTTAGTTGTATGACCTAATCAATTTGAAATTTCTAGATAACAACCAATATATGAAAATTAAGTTCTATCTAAAGAAAAGGAAAAGGAGAAACATGTCATTCCACATGAAATACAATTAGAATTTCTAAAGAGGTTTTCAACACATGACAACCCAAATGTCTTAAAAATAATATGTATAAGGTTAAATATGGGTGAAAATCATGCAAAAAAAAATGTAGAATTATTTTACCATGCCAAATGGATATGTTGAAAATTGAAAAACATGCACCAGTGGAAACTACATCACTACTAGAAGATGTAATGAAAAATAATCAGTACTGGTTGATGGTGAATGTAAGAAAATGACCAATGAATTGAATGAAAAATCAGAATGTCCAATTGAGGGTAGAAATTCTCATGATGAGTACCATACACATTAATGTTACCTGGAAATGAGTTATTGGCTTGAGATAAAATTCAAAGTCTTGTTTGTCCCATTAATAAGCTCACATGAGTTCCATCTTATTGCCTTATATATTTTTTCAATATGTGTACATACATTTCAAGGAATTAATGATGAAGGTCATTTATAAGATGACATTTTATTGAGAAAAGTGGAGAACAAAATTTGGACACATTTTTCATAATTTGATAAAAACTTGATGTTTCCCAGAGTGGAGTATTGTCAACATGAAATATATTAAGGAATAAGTGATGATATTATCCACAATAATGAATCAAAATGATCGAACCCCCTAAGGGGGAGAAAATATGAAGGATATGATATCAAGGATTATGTCATGGATAATCTTTAAATTTATATCATCTCCCGAAGCTGAAAATGATGTATTCCAATCAAAAATTTATCTGTCGTTCTTAATTGTATTTATCATGTCAATTATGGAGGGGGTCCTTGATTGATGAAAATATGGGATGAAAGGGGAGATTCATATTTTCACATAAAAATTTTAATATTTTTTGTAATTTATGTGATAGATTTATCATGTTATTGATAAATCAGATTATCTCTAATCCCATGGTCATTATTTGATACACTATGAGCATGATTTAACATTCATGTTTGCTTATGGACAGAATTTAAAAACTTGGTAATATGTCACGTTTTTTCTACCCAGGGTTAAGCCTTGTAGAATTATTTATGATTCACTAAAGGCTATTTTCTATGTGAACAACGTCTCATCATCCCCCTCTAAAAAAAATTCAAGAAGATATTCTTTAAATGGATGAGAACATATTTTTAAATTGATCCCACTAAACAATTTCATTTGGATTCCAATATGGGGGAGAAAATATTGGCACCCATTTTGAACCTTATAAAATTGTGCCTATGTTATATTCATAACAAAATAAAAATGGGGATATTGTAGAGAATAGTGTTTCATTTGTTGTCAATAAGATTTCAATTTGGGTTTGGCAAGGTTGTGGTGTTGTGATGATGATGATTGAAGTGGAGAAGTTGTTTCAATGACTATCTCACTTGGAGAATCAATATGAAATGACATTGGATGTCATGATTGTAAATTGGGATAATCACTATGAATGGACATTGGATGTCAGAATTGGACATTCTCCATTATAATTCAGATGGTATTAGAGCCTGTCCTATGTTCTATGACATGTTTCACTAAATGAATCATTGTTACAATATTTGAGTAACCCCATTAAATACTCTATTGCATGATGAAATTGGAAGATCCATCCAATTCCTTCTAACAGTATTAAGGTTGTGAACTAAATTAGAATATTGCTTGGGACGATCCTAGAACTCCAAGACATGTGTTTAATGATTACACACCACTCATTAATACATTGAAGACCATTTAGTATGATATAATGCATGATTAATGAAGATATGTTCTGTGAATCATATATTATTGAATAAAAACATAAATATTAACGATGTTGGACATGTTATTCAATGAAGAAACTAAGAATGATGTTTGATGATGAATATTGAGAAAGGAATCCTGCATGGGATTTGAATGAAGAATGGTGGTCTGGTATATTAAGAATAAATTGATAGTTAGTCATTTATACATAGTACTTTGTATATGGCCTCACCCAGAAATTCGGTTATCTATGCTAACCATCAAAATCCCTCACACCCAATGCATGTGTGGGACCCAAGATTCTACTATGCCAATAGGGAAGGCATCGAAGCCATCCCAGAAGAGGTGAGTGGGGTCATGTATAAGCCCTCCTGTGTGAATAGTGGGAGGAATGAGCTCGCCTGAGGAGGTAGAGTCAACGCTATGAGTGCACCCTCCTAGAATCGATGTAGGGATGCACCGTAGGGGATGGAGGAGTAATATATAACTAAGGCCTTATGACTTGATTTATATACCCCTCCTCTCTTGTTATCGGGTTTTGATGTGGGGAAACAAAAAATTCTCAAGACATGATCTCAATTGTACGATGAATCGCAGAAATGTTTTCCACCATCCTATCAATCATGGGATTGTTCATGCACATCTGGATCATCAAAATGATCTCCACAATTCATGATTGAATCATGGCCATTAGATCATCTCCACTGAGGTTTTCATCAAACTCCAGCTAGCCCTGCTCACCCGCGAACCAATACTCATGTTGAACAATGATCTCACCACTCTAATAATCAATTGAGCTCATTCTAAGCTCGTCTATATTGTATTATTATAATGAGGCCCATGCATGCAATTCTATTTTAATTCATGCAAGAAACCAATAATATCCAAGGAGGCTGAGGCAAGGTGAAGCTGCCGAGGCTATGAAGAAAGATCCAAGATCTATCATTCTTGGAGAAGAGGTTATGAATGCGTCCATAAGTGCATGAATTTGATGTTTTAATATGAAATAAGGAGTTTAAGTTGAATAGAAATAAACTGATACATGCAGCCATATATCTGTCCCAAGGTAGAAATATTCAAACCCAAAGATAACGGGATTTCAATGCATTGAATTCCACAAATTCGAATGTGGAAATGCATTTATTTCTATTCCAATAAATGGAGAGGCACCAGGGAAAAAATTTGGCTTACATATTTTAAGAAAATGTTCATCTCTTTAGATAAAATATAGCTAAATAAAACCTCTATTGTTTTAAAAAGGCAATTTTCCACACAACCTATAAATTCGAAGAACATGTGCGGCACATACCTTGCGCGAAGGAGTCTCCCACATCCATTACATGAATGAGAAGCGTGAACCACCCTAGTTTGAAAAAGAAGCCGAACTGGTGATATGTTGCATCAAACTCTTTTCATGCTTCACACATGAAGAAGCTCCTGAAATCACACAACTAGTGCAACAAACCCTTTTCATACATAGTGAAGGTACCCAATCTGTGAGACTCTATTGTTTTATGATGATAAGAAGGGGAGTTCATAAAGGGAAAGTGTACAAATACACTTCCCTTGGAGAAGAAGAGGGGACTCAAGGTACTTTGTGTTCACATGAAGAAGAAATAAAGTGCATGCATGATACACATGCTTGCATATGCATCATTAGGGATACCTATACAAGACAAATGGTGGATCAAACCCATTCAGGTTTAAAAAAGACTTATGCATTAACCCACACAAGGCATCTAAAATAGAATGAAATAAATAATCTATTGTGTGTGTTCTTATGAATAATAATTAAGGATGTGAGAAGAAAGTTAAGAATAAAAGTGGGATGAGTGCATGCATTCATGCATTCCCATGGACATGTAAATAAACATAATGAATGAATTTGTGTGTGTGAAAATTGAGTAATGAAAATGAGAGAGACAATGCATGTGAATAAAACACCCTTGATGAATCTAAAATATTTATGACAATATGTGTTTGTGTTTACAATAAATATAATATGCATGCATGAAATCAAGGATAATCATATGACCATGTTTCAATTCAGATGATTCCAAGTGAGATGATCCACAGTGTTTGATTAATCACAGAAGTGTATGTTATTAACTCCATGAAAACAAATAGAAGATTTAGTGAAATTAGTTATTACAATAAAATAGAAGAAATTATGATTTCTAGATATAAGAGTTATTGGATCCCACGTACTTCAGGCATGAATTATATGAGAATTGAAAAATAATAAAGACATAGTTAAATAAGATGTTTTTTCTGATATTATAGTGTTTGAGAATCCTAGAAGAGATACAATGTTGATATTGTTCCATATCATTATTGAATATTATATTCATGAAGAAGTTGTGTGCACCATTTTCAGACATCCTAGTGAGACCATGTATAAATTAGAAGACGAAAAAATTACCTGATAATTGTTGAGATTGAGGACTCACCAGAAAAGTGATCAGAGTTATTGAGCAAGTCCAACAGAACTTACCAAAAGCTGTTGAAGATTCTCGAAAAGATTCATGAGAAGGTGTGATTCAACAAGCTCATGAGGGATGATCCTAAAATCCATCTATAGTGAATCACAAAGTATATCTAGGGAAAGATATGAGGAAGAAGTCTTCACTGGGACTCTGAAGCAGGCCAGTGGGACTTTGGTAACACAATGTTAAGAAGTACAAAGAACCACTTGTGGGAATCAAGAGAGATAAAATGTAACTATGTATCGACCATTGTAATTACTCATTTGATTATATTGTTGAATCTGTGTTGGGGAGAATTACCAACATAGTATGGAGTATGTCTTTGAACTGATCCTTGTCATTCCTTGTGTTCAATTCATATACAATTACTACACAAATTGAGGTAAGGCTGAGAGACACAAGAATTGTGGATTGAGGCATTAACCAACCATAAAAGATTAATTGAAAATAACCAATTAGTAAAAATAGTTATGTGGATCACTAATTCACCCCTCCCCCTATATGTGATTCACACTGATCTGGGAAATTCACAACACATCATATTCCCTTCATTGAAGAATCACTATACACATAAACGTGTTCCAACACATTTGAAAGTGATAATACTGGAGAAGTGAAAAGACTTATTTCAACTCATTGAATTAATAATCAAATTCACTAGTTTGTATAATATCTACAGCCTTTCGAGTGGGATTGTTTAATGGGTCTGTAAATCAAGATCATTACTTCACAAATAATTGTTAACACCATTATAGACCATTGAAACTAAGAAATAACTATATATGTTCACTTGGGACACTCATCGATTGCCTTTTTCCTATAAGGGTGTACATATATTCCTATACTGGTGTTAACTTTCCCCAAGAATTATACTTCATCCATATAGAAATTATATTTTTTTACATTTCATAGAGTTTATTCCGTCATAAGGTCTTTATCAATATATTCAAAAGCAACTTATTTTCCTCCTTGCTCATGGTGTATATCAGAATATCAACAATGAATACTACTACAAATTTTTGGAGGTACTATCTAAAGACTCCATAAATTATTTCATTTATAATTACTATAATATCAGTGAGTTTGAAGGGAATTATTATGAGCACCTAGTTTCCATACCTTTTTCAAAGGGAATTCATGGGAATATCTTCCTTTATAACCTATAATTGGTGATAACTTAACCATAAGTCCACCTTATAAAATAATTGACACCATGTAGTCTGTTAATTAAGTCATATATCGGTGGAAGGGGATAATTTTTGATCATTATGATTTTTTATATCATTATACTAATGATTTGGCGCATTGATCGATCCTTCTTATTTCTGAAGAGGAATGGTCCACCCCATGGGGAGGCACTTTGGTGTATAAAACCCTTGTCAATATTTTACTGTAATTAATTCATCGGTTTATCCAATTTAGTGGATTCTATTCTATACTATGTCATTTCTCTATCCAGATATCCATGAATATATTCCATTGAGAACACACACTCTCATTAAGGAGGAAAATATGAAATTATTCATGTAACACGTCTGAGTAGTCCCTCAAAATGCGAATGTATTTGATCTTGATTCACTCATTTTTTCAATAAATTAATCTAGATGTTGTTTTTCTTAGGAAAATAATATTCGTAGTTGATATAATTAATCTGAAAGAGATTTATCCGCCTCCTTACACATGTATAGAACCCGAGGATGCCTTGGGAAGTGAATATTGATCTTCCTTCCCCAAAAATTGATGTTTCCAATGTATATAGATAGCCAATCCGTTCCCAATATAGCCCCAAACATTACCTAAGTAATTAGGTATGTATTTATTGGAAATTTTAGTTCATAAACATTAACCACTATGGAGTTATATAAATTCGATGAAATAATCTCCCCAATCATTTTTCTTATAGATAACTCAGCCTTAATATTATTAGATGATGTTTGAATAGTTCTTCTAAAAATGAATGATTTGAAAGAATGAATAAAACCTACATTAAATTGTATGTTTTCTATTATTTCATTATAACCATCATACCTTTCCCCACATTATTTTTTATGTCCACCTTATCAGTAGTGATAGCATAATCCCTTACATTATTCGTTTGAGGTTATTGTTAATATCCTCTGAATATCCTTAGAATATGTCGTTGAATCGCTTTATGTCCATGTTCCTTTTAGTTGGAACACTGCACTATAGGCTGGGTCACGATCTAAAACTTACTCTCTTCTTCTAAATTATTTGTATTATTCATATCCATTCATCATTTATTAGCCATATTCCCATCTATTACACGTTTTAACAATCTCATGGTTTTCCATAGGTAGTTTCCTGGATGCTTCTTCAAAAACATTTGATATGTGTGATGTTGGGTTTTCTTTACATCATGGAATTTAGTTATTGATCCTTAAATAATTTGCTTCATATTCGCATTTCAATCTCTAAGCCCATGACACCATTGGGAGTCTCAATAATAAACTTCAACTATAAGGGAACAACATATAATGTCCACATCATTATTAATGTCTTGAATCACAAATCTATTTATAGAATCAGATTTATTCTTTTAAATAATTTTTCCACTATTCATTTAGTGTTAATGAAGAAGACATAAATGTATCATTAATACATTCTAAAATTTTCCTCACACACCATGATAGACTCATCAACATTTTTCTTCAGCTTTAGGAACTATCATTCCATATTAAGATATACAGTTCGTGGATAATATTTATTCAAAAATATTTTCTCAGAATCATCCAATTACATTGAATCAATCATTCTATTTTTTATTATTGTCTGCCACTGATCATATTTCCCATCAAAATGATAGACCCCCAAAAATATTTTTCTTGAGATCAGCATTAAAGAATAGATAATATATTCTCATTAAATTTAATCAATTTCTTTCTGATGATGTGATTAGAAGTTCCACTAAAGTTGGGGGACATTTTCACATAAAAAATTCAAGAACATAATTCACTGTCATAGAAAAAGGAGGGAAGTACACATGGTTCAAGTTATTATTCATTACTTAATCCACTACTATCATGATTTTGTGAGACATTTTTCCCATCGTGTTTGGTATTTCATTAGAGTATTTTTCATATTGAAAATCAAATTTATCATTAGAATGGGATCTCATATTTCCTTCCATTAAATACAAAAAAAAAAGAAAAATACATTTTCTAAGGGGGTTGAATACATAGATAATAAGAATATAAATAGGAACTATTGATTATAGAATGAGAAACATTTAAATGGAAATTATATCCTCTCATGAGATTCTTGATGTACAAATCTACGTTATTCATAGTGATGCAATTATCTCTATATTTTATACTCAATTTATTTAATCTTAAATCCAAAAATAAATAGACCATGATCTGATAGTAAATATAATGTCCATATCATTTTATGTATATTATTTCCTGAATTTAAGACTATTAATCCATTAAATAAAAACCAAGCATCATAAATTCTTGTTTATTTGTAATAAATGAAACATATTTATATAACCTGAATATAAAATAAAAACCCATTTCATTAATGAAAAATGATCTAATAACATCATATGAGATCTTATAGCTTATTATATTAACTTGGGTAACACATTAATGATGGGAAGACCAATAAATCCTATTATGGGTTTAAATATATAAATAAATCATAGAACATGGTATGGAAGGAAAACGTCATGACATAAAAAATGAATAGAACAAGAATAAACATATCTAGGAATAACATATAGAACATGGGTTTAGGTAATCAAGGAATTTTAGGAATGTGACCGTAATATATACCAAGAAATAAACATGATTCAAGGCTGACTGTATTAGCTATATCACATGGTTGAAAAAATCACAAAATGGAATGATTTTTACTCCATGTCCCAACATGACGTCTCGTGAGACTAAACAATAAATAATGAATTGGGGTATTATCTTGGTGTACCAAACATAACATTATCATTCATATCCATTCCACATGATTAATTAAACATAGGGATCCCAGGTTGAAATATATTGGTGTTATAGTCATGCCATAAAGAATAACCAAGGGGTTTATCATAATGGTGTTACATAAATAATGGAATAAAAATCATAATTGGACATTAATTATGAAACAAATTCATATATCATGAATAATTATTCTTTATTGTCGTGCAAAAAATTTAAAAATAGAGTTTAATAATCTTTTGAAATGATCCACATTGGTGTGGTTTAAGGGAAACTATAATAGCATATTTAATGTAAAAAATTGAAAAATATTTACTAAAAATAGAAATGAGATAAAATATTTTTACAAAATAATTAGAGTGATATATCAACAATATATATGTATTTAAATAAATAATCATGTGTTCCTTAAAATGGTTAAATATTTGGGATGATTCCTTTTATCGAGCATGCTTCTCGTGAAGAATTGGGAATATATCCTTATAAAAATATTATTTATCCATAAAAAATGATTATATTGTGGTATATATGTTTAGAAGATAAATATATCATTTAGGAGGACTAGTTAAAAATAATTTGGAATTAAATTTTTATAAAGATAGAGATACTGAAACCCAATGTAAAAAAACAGAGGATTAGAGAGAATATTTTACCTTATGATGGAAAATGATAATCACATCCATTCATATACTAGATATTCATATTAAATCCTTTAATAAATTAATTAAATGCTATTTAAACATATATTTAATTTAATTTAATTTTATTGGGTACATTTATTGACATTTTAATGGGTAATATGATTCAAAATTTTCATTCCAATAGTGTTCATCTCAATGATTTCATGATCGGTTCCCTTAAGGTAAATTATGGTATTTCTTATCCAAAGGAAGAAATTATATAGAATATTAATTATATGATATTTATTTAGCTCTATCATCTTATGTTGTCCCATGTATAATTTTTTCATATATGATAATGGTTCATTATATAACATATTAATGATGATTGTTAGTTTATTTTGGTCAATTTTCGGTGATCATGAACTAGTTTGGTTTTATCATTTTTTATTACATATATATATTATCAAGAACCCAAAAAACATGTAATGTATAATATAAAAATATTTTAATATATTATAATAGTTATAGGACCAAACATGTAGGAGGTAATATAAAATGAGAAATCAATATCCACAATGATGGTTAATCAACACATTAGAGATGATGTTTTCATTATTAAGAAGGAAGGAGGTGATAAGGTATTTGATGAAGGATATCCCATTTAAATAAAACAAATTACACTACATATATCATATTGTGTTTATCATATTATTTTGGATAGTTTTGTTGATTGAATGATATAAAAATGAGGGAAATTAAAAGAGAACAATGGATGGTTTTACCAATTGTGTTTCGTCTCGTTCAGAACATCGTTAACTCACCAAGAAATGGACTTTTGGTGAGACCAGTAATATAAACACATATGGGGGAGGTTTGGAATAGCAATTTTTTAGAATAAAATCATGATCTATGTCATAAATGGTGTATGGTGAGGTGGGGGTTCAGGTTTGTATATATTGCTGGTGGAGAGGGGTGTTTTTTAATATTTTATTTATATTTATTTTATTTTGGATCAATAATATATATAGTTTTTATTATTGTGGATAAATAAATATAAGGGTTGATATTTTAATATAATTGTTATTACATAATCCATACATCTTAAATGTCTTAAAAATTCGTTTTTTTACTTTTAATATTAAACGTTTTAAAATATTGTATTTCATTATTTACAAAATATTCAAATACTTCGTAAAAATACCAAGAAACCACCCTGAAAATATTATTATATAAAGAAATCACAAATGGAATCCAATTTACAAAAATATTTTTTAAAATATCGTAATTTTAAATTTTAATTAAACATTTATTTACTCAAAAAATACAGAGTTTAATATTATAACTAATTTTTATTAAAAATTGAATATTTAATATAATTCACATAATGTAATTTAATAACTATAAGAAAATGAAATATTAATTTATGAAACTATTTTATAAGAATATATTTTCTTTTAATTCATTATATTAAATATATAATTCTAAATGACCATTTTCATTTCACCAAAATATAAATACTCAATTTTCATTTTCAGAACATTTATTTACTCATAACATGATATAAAAATTACTTATTTTCATTTATAAGACACATAATTTTTATTCATACATTCATATGTGAGGTTAATATTTTTTAGGATGTTTTATGATTCTTATTTTTCACATTACTTTTTCGATAGTCAACTTACTATTCCATTAGTTAAAATATCCTAATATTCTATAAATATATCTTATATAACTAATTCTTCATTTAATTTTTTTTTACATGTGATTTAATTTGATTTATACTACTTGATATAATGACAAGAATTTATATTCAATGGAAAATATTACCGTTCGTTACACCATGTAATATTATCAAAATTTTTGGTTAGTATTTCATTTTGATAAGACAAGGTATTGAATCACAATCCATTTATCATTGTAGTTAATCATGGTAAATAACCATATTCACTGGAATGCCATGGGATGTTGTCAAACCACATTATCCCACATTTTTTCTTAGTCACGTTATATAAGAATCAAGAAAATCATACATTAATGGTTGATTATCTAAACAAATATTTTATTAATTTAACTAAATTCACATGGGAACACCTACTGTGGTAGAACATGCGACGATGGTGAACATATATCCATAAACCAAATTACGTAAATAATTTCTAGCATTAACGACTTTTTATATTAATAAAAATACTATTTTTCGGGAAAACACAGATGGTCTAGTCTGTGGCACAATGGTTATGGTTATAAAATTACTCATACCTTTGGGAAATATACATGATAACCTAACTCATGATCATAATTTTCCACTCATCCAATATTATATAGTGATTCAATTTGTATTCATATAAATAATTAGAATCATCAAAAAACATAAAAATAGGGTTAATTTTCTAACATAGATTTAGAAATCTTTATCATGAGATGAATACATAGAATTGGAAAGTGGATTGTTATAAATGTTATTGGATATCAGACACAACTGAAAGTGGATAAAATCAATTCCAAAGAGAGAATATATCTCTATACCTAAAGGAGAGGAGGAGGGAGAACTTTCGCTAATGGGGGAGTAATTTCATGCTATTGGGAATGAAATAGTGTGGAAGTCCATTTAAATAATGTAGGAAAAAAATAAAAATTTAGGAATTTTAAAAATACTCACAGTTTGGAAAACCATACCCCAAATATCCAGACATATTACCCATCGGACAAGCCCCTCACATGGTCTTGCCACACTGTTTTGGTAAAATCTGTGTCTGACTATGTGTATATATAGGTTATGTTGCACTAAGAGTATGGGATATGAACACATTTAAGAAAAAAACATGTACAACTATACATTTCACAACTACACTCACTGACTAGGAATCATGGGTTTTATTAGGTTTTTCCACGGTTTAATCTAACTATTCCACTGAAGAATATTATTTATATAATATCTATCCCAATAGTAAAAATCACTATGTTCCAATTGTGTGCCACATTTAGTTTCTCAAAAAACAAGTTATTTTGGATCCTGATGGTTCTAAAACCCAAATAAAATCTTTAAAAACATCGAAATGTTTATTCCCTAAAAATTGCTTTTTTTTGTGTACGAACTTTGGGTAAAATTATCTAAAGCTAAAAAATCAGTATTATCCCTTAACTGAGAAAATCATAAAAACTATTGGAATTTTGATTCCCTATCAATAACATTGGATATTATATATGTTTCCTAATATATATATTCTCAACCCCTATAAGTATAGATAACACCATAAAACTCCCCATTGACCTACTAAGATTGTGATTTTCTACTCAAATGGTTGTGTATTTTTTCCAAACTCTTAAGACACCCATAATAACCATTTCTATCCTATGGAACATTAGTCACCCAAAACATGATCCAACTCTCATCTAGTGATGAAACATAGAGATGAATCCCACCCAATAATGTCAAACAATATACCATATTGTGTCTTTATCTCTTCCATCAACATGCCTATGGTGCTTCCACAATAGGTCTTATATTTCTAATGGAAAATTCTAGGAAACAACAATCCCATAACTAGAATTACTATAAAATAAATATCTTATAATTCAAATAACTCTCATTTATTTAACCACAACATAATATAATTTATCAAACCTCGTAAACCCGCTAGTATACTCAATTTAAAAAAATAGGTTAAACATTAATCAATTGATGTCATACTAGTCATGTTGGCTTTTTAATTAAATCTCCAATCAACAATTTAAGATTCACCTATCGTGTTATGACACAATTTTTACTAGGATTTCCACATGAACCCCATAAATCTATTTTGGATCATTTTTTTATGTTTTTCATATAAGGCTAGGGAATAATCATGCATTATCATCTTTTATTGTTATTTATTTACATATATTATTGTATTCTACTTCCCATACTTTTTATTTCATATACTATATTTTACTATTGATTCAAAAAGTGTAGTCTCTCAATTTTTCTACCGTTAGACCATTGATACTTTTCCATAGCCTCTAACATATATGGATGCACTCTTGAGGACAAGTTTACAATAGGATCATGGAATAATTTCTATGGAATCTAGGTCCGGAATATAGAAAGATAATATTAAGAAGAATAAAATGTATATATGAAAATTTTTATATATTCATTAAGACCCTATGCTCTTATACCATTTTATATTTTAAATAAATATATATGAGTCATAAGAGGTTTGTAGTGAATCAGGGATAGAATATAATTTATTTAATTAATCTCCATTATAATTTCTTGACTTATAATTCCATTAATATTATATAATTTCATCTTATTTTATAAAAAATAAATTATTAAAAAATAAAAAAAATTTAATGAGGTTCACCCATATACTATTTAAATTTATCCTTGGTGTTATTTATTTTAAACAATTTATATAAAATTGAACAATTTATGAAGTCTATTTTAGAAATTTTATTATGTTTTACATTTTCATTTATAATTAGCCTTATAAGCTCGTAAATTGATATCAAACCTCAGAAAAAGGTATATGATCACTAGTAATCATTTGGATCTCCTTGTATTAGATAAATTATTTATTTCTTCTCGACTTCAAGTTTTTTTATATCTTATAAAATTAAATAGTCTCATCCTTGTAAAATAAAATCTCATTAAAAACAATAAAAATATTACTATATAAAAGGTATATTCTGCCTATGATTCCCATGAAAATTTTACAATATATTCATAGTAATGAAATCCAATTTTATCCATTTATAATTCTTTTGTATTTTAACAAAATATTGATTCAATGTGTATTTTTTACATTAAAAAATTATGATGGTATTATATCAATTTTAATTTTTGTGACTAAAATATTTCCATAATAATTCCATGATTTGATTCCACTAGTAAATAATCCAGATTTAGTGAAAATTTCATATGGGCCCCCCTAAATAAAACTTTTAACTTATATATTTTTGAATCTAAAAATGTGGATATATCATAGTCAAACTGGATAAATTACCTTATAATTATAACTCATTTAATCAAATACCAAAACATATTCCTATTCAATAATAATAATGTACAAGATAAATATCCAAAAATGAAAAAAATTAAACAAAAATGTAATCTATTCGAAATAAATATAGAAAAATTGAATCCATTCTACTATATAATGATAATTTACATACTCAATATTACATCCAAAAACATCCTTATTAAATAATACTAGGAATATAAATCTAATTCAAGACAAAATCATGATATGAAAATTTGGAGTGAGTATATACTAAAATTGATTAAGTTATTCATATAACACATAATGTAATAGTATGAAAAGGGAATATTAATTTATCCATGAGATTAAATACTTAATCAAAGATAATCATTTGGCATATATAAGGAATTATACCGAAAAAATATTATATATATATTTTTTAATTAAATACTATTTAATATGTCACCAATAAATACTTATTTTAGATCAATAAAAATAGACTATTACCTTATTAATTATATTACCTCATATTAATTATATCCTAAATAACATTAATGTAATGAAACCGGATTATAGCCCCCCTAAATTGGATGGGTCTTCCATCTAGGAACCCTACTATGATGTGAAAATCTTTTCCTCATCAAATATATCAATAAGGAATAACTACCAACATAATAAGTAATATCACTATATACTTCTAGTGTCATCAATTTATATCTAAATTTACAACTCCCAATAGGGTACAATAATATTATGACAGACAATTCATCCTACACCACACTTAAAAACCACAATGCTAGAGAGAATCTATCATCACATACATCATGCATCCTCTAACATTCATGAGGGTATAACATTATACTACAATATGGAATGTAAATTTTTTGATATTTTTAACTAATATCCTAATCTCACATCACATTCCTATATAAAAAATAATAATTATAGGTCTAACTAGACTACATGAAAACATTATGACAAGAAATTTCCTTTATGACACAATATTTAATAATCTACACCATAAACTAGAAATCCATTTTTGAAATAAAAATTTTAAAACTAATTCCTATGTTGGTAATGAAATCCTAAAACAATATTACGGTTTATAATGTATTATTTACATATTCCATCACAGAAGTCATATCACCTTGTAAAATTATACTAATTACAAAAAATTAACACAATAACACTTTATCTCATCAAGAAAATAAAATTTTATTTTCATATCATCTCATCATAAAAATATTTAAGTAACCTATATTTAATAACATCTTATATGGATTATAGTATTACTAGATATAAGTATACCAAACTCTCTAATACCCTAACTAATATCTATATTGATTTGATAAGAAAAATTTCCAATAATTATTTAGATGGGAAAAAAGAGAGTTTGGTATGGACCCAATTATAATGTCCCAGAATTCGGTAAATAAATTACCCTTTAAATGAATAATATCATTGTCTATCAAAAAATAACAATAAATATCATATCCTTTAATTTAATTTTTTTTAAATATTTCTGAGATTGGTATTTGTTATGGGTATGAAAATATATAATTGACAAAGCTTGAACATATGATGGCCTCATATAGTATTTTATTCCCCAAAGAAGACCTTATATTAATTAATTTGAGGGATATGGAATTTTATACCTTTTCCCTTCACCAATCTGAAGATGAGATTCAATAAAAATGAATTGAGTGAAACCATTTTTAGAAAAAAAATCAAGCTTCCCAGTATCACTATCGTAGCGACGTTATTTGAACTACCTTATAAAATTATTATTTTTTTAACTTTATTTTTAGTTTTTACACTAGTGTATAGGTGTTATGAACCTAGAGCGTTGGAGTATGAATTTTCATATTTCATGTTTATTAAAATATTAGTTATATTTACTTATTTTCATTATTACATTATATATACATCTGATTATATATTGAGTTTAATAAAAATAGCTTATTATATGATGGAATAAAAATAAAATTATGAGAAAAATAAATATCATTTAAATTAGAAGAATATAAATAGAAATTAATATAGATTTGATGCAAACTATCATTTCATCAACTAGTTTTATTAATGAATATTTATTTACATATAACTGATTATATAAATTTATGAGGTCCCAAAAAATTATTTTGTAAGGAATATTCTTTATGAAATGAATACTATTATATTTTTATAAATAAATATTCTCATAATAAAGGAAAAATTATTATATATAAATAATTACATTCAAAATATATATATTATTCTTTTAATAAACGAGTTTACATTTTCTAATACTTAAATTTTCTTTAATTAATGAGACAATAATGTTTTTAGATAAAAATTTAATTCAATATAAATATGTGTTGTTTGTTATTAATTTCTAAAAGATAAAAATAAATTTAATAAATACAATAAAATTGAATACATGAAAAATAATATATCTCCCCTTTAAAATAACGTGTTTTTATGTTTTTTTATTTATATACATTGATATTGAATTGTCCTAATAGTAGATTATATTTAATCGTTTTAAAATAATACTCTATATTTATGGTCATGAAAACATAATGAATTGTATTATATTAAAAATCAGTTCATAAGATATTAAAATATTTTAATCCACTTCTCTTCATTTAATAATATTAGGAAAAACCATGTAATGGTTTTTCTGTTTGATTATATTATTACCTCGAGCCCAAACATATTTTTAGAAAAAATAAAAAAAAATCATCATTTTTTCTATAAGTTACCATAAACCCACCGATTCCTCTCATATCAAAACTCAATGATGAAAAATATACACTAAATCACCCCCTCGATAACCCTCACTAGGTGTTCTCATGACCTTATTAAACCCTTCTAATCCTTTTACAGACAACATGTAATGTAATGGGTCATTTTCCTCTTCATCTTTATTCATGGGGGGTTTTTTGATTAAGCATTTTTTATTCCTAATTATCTTGTTAATATGTGTTTCGAACCAATAAATTATTGTTATTATTATTCTCTTGTAATTATAGAACATGTATCACTCCCATTAAACCCTTAAATTAACAATTATGTATGACTCTTATCAAACATAAATTATTCCTTTAATTTTCGTGACAAAATAATTTTTTTCTAGATACAGAACCCCATAATGACTCAAGGGTATTAAACTAGATGTACATAACCTTAATTGATTAGGGGAATCTATTATTGTAATCTACACTCCATAATAATGGGATTAAATGTGATTGAAAACATTCTTATGTTTCTGTTTCATGTGAAACACAAATTTATATATATAATATGATTATTATTGTTGGGTCTGGATATATATAACCCTCCAATTCATTTGGTAAATTTCTATCTCATTAGTTACCATATATGGTTAATGGGGGGGTTATCTTATATACAATATGATTTCATTTCATATTGGATATCCTTAACTTATTCATTTGATGTCAGGTTTTATGTTATTTCCATATTATTTTGATGGAATGATGTTATTAAATTATATCAATAAATCATTTTCTTGATTAGGATTATCACATATTAATGTCAACATGTTTTACCTCTAAGGTCAGAGTTAATATTTTACATTACGATATTATTTAATTATTCCCTCACTATTATTTAGAGCATTCATCTTTCTTGTATATTTTCTTACTTTATCTAAAGATGTTTTATAAGATCAATTGAATTTTAATGGAATTTTATGTTGTGTTTATATAATTCAGTTGTATCTATATTTAAATTTATATTCATATGAATATGAATAACAAATTTTACTTGGCCTCATGATCTTTTGGGATTGAGTTATGTGTATCAAGATACCTCTTATACTAAATTCAATTAGATGGATTCCATTGATCACTATGTTGCTGAAAGTAAATTTGAATGGAGTGGATTCTAGTGAATATGGGCCTTCAAGATATTACAGTGTCTTCCATACCTTTTAGGGATTGTTTAATTAATTAATTTATCATTAAATTAGAATTGGATCTTCCATCAAAGATAAATTATAGGAAATAATTGGAGCTACAAAATATGTTGTCCAACATCAATATAATTATCTATTAGTGGAATCAAACTCTAATGCAGGTGTTCATATATTGATGATATGGTACATGAATGTTCCATGATGGATGATTTCATCATGGATATAATTTCTTTCTATCTCTGAGAATATTTAACTAGATGATACACATTTTTTGAGGTAGGATAATCAAGTTACTATTGCTTTATCTAAAAGAGAAATTATGAAGACTTCCTCCTAATTTTATTTTTTTACATCAGGATTTTTCTCCTCTTTTTATGATTGGGATATATGTGGTGTTCTTCATTCTCTTATTTGTATGACCATTTTTACATCCACATTTAATATTTTATGACAGAATTTTTAGGAACATGTATCTCCTAGGTCCTGAACCTATTGGATTAATAGATCATGAAATATTGATTATAAAATATATGAGTTGTATTGTTGGTATTAGATAATGTCCTAGTTCTATTTGGCGACCAGGATTATAAAATCACATTAAAATACTAAAGTATATATATAATCAATGGTATACATCCCTAAATTTTAGAAAAGTATAATTATTTTATATGTCAAATAAAATCAATCCTTATGTAGATATTGAAAAGTTAACGTGGATTTTGAACTAATGTACCTTGGGGTAAAAAATTTAAGTGAGCATTGAGTAATAAATAAAAATTTACCTATTCCCTGACAAAATGTCCTAAATCTACTCCTTTGGTAGGAATATTCCAAGGTATATTCTTTGGTTAATCATATTCTTTACAAAAACCATAATAAAAGAAAATAAAAATACCCAAAAAAATTAATGTTATTAAATTGACCATTGATAACAAATAATTATACCTATAGATTCATATTTTATGGATTACATTCCATTTATGAGTAATCCCTTAAATGTTCTTAGTTTCTATATTTTAGGTATAATAGTTCTGAAATTTCCATCCCAATTATCCCATTATTTTAGTCAATGGAACGAAATATAAGGAACTGACTCAATAACCAATATTATGGGTAATGTAATGAATTTACAAATCATATTCTTAAGATAATGTGTGTATCCTTTGATAAATCCCTTAGATCAATTACTCATTTATCTATTGTTTTAAATATAATTGAGAATCTGAAGGAACATTGATATCTTCCTAGGAAATAGTATGTTATAATTGAGTAATTTATATGAAAAAGGCTTCCAACTTCTAGGGGAGGTTTTTATCAATTAATCATTCAAAAATATAAAAACTCCCTTGAAGATATATTATTTTCCATTAAATTTAAGAAGAATTTAAAGGATGTTATTATTATTTCTATCATCTGGTGGTAGAAGCTGAACATTGGTCGATGTTGATCGGGTATAAGATTCCATTATAATAATTTTAAGTGTAGGATTGTAAATAAATCACGAAAACGATTATCAGTAAATATTTTCCTAAATCACTCTAAATTAAAATGGAGATTTAGTTCATCAAAATATATTTAAATCGTCATAAGATGTTCACAATATACCTATATATGTTTCATTATCTCGAAAAGTGGCATGGACCGCACTATTAGTGTGCTAAATATGAATCGATAAAATGATTTTATAATTCTAGACATGGATTGTTATGAATAAATTGGATAATGTGCACATAAATTATAATTTATGATTGGAGAATGTCAATGGAAGTTGAAAATGGACATTATTTTTAGGGGACCAACAAATTAATATGATGGTGGTAAGATTGATAGAAATACAACTTGTAAAAAATATTGAATGAAGAATCCCAAATATTTACAAAAGTGGACCAGGAATTGCATTTTTTGTGGAATGTAGAGTGAATTCAAATGGGAGAAGCCTGCTGCTTTGGTAGAAGAAATGAATTTTCTATAAAACCATTATCATAATGTGAAATTATTCATCTAAAATTAAAAAATATACATTGTAAACAAACACACTAATCTCGGTTATGATGAATAAAATTGGAATAAAAACACCATGGCCTATGAAGCAAGGCTAATCCGTTTCTATAACAAATGCTATAGTGAATCCTGAAAAAGATGATGTCCTAACTATGTTAGTTAGTCATTCATGAATAGAAAGAATATTATTTGATAATGGTTATACTCCTTCCATCATTTAACTCATGTTTAGTAGAACAATTCAAACACCAACACAAAACATGGAATTTGAGTTATCAGTTAAAATAGAAAATCACTCAATTATTTCATTCAAATAATATAAGTTCTCCCATATTAAATTTCTTTTCTTTATTTTCAATGTTATACATGTTAGACTCCCTCTTTAACAATTTTACTATTTTCTAGAAATGGATTTAATTTACACCTATAAAACTCACATAACATATCAAGGGAATGAAATCAATGTTTATATCTAAATTCCCTTTGATTATATATAAGTGTGAGGAAGAGGGTGCATCAACTGTGGAATTATAATCTCATGTAAGTACATTATTTACTTATGAGTGATATTATCCTTATCATAAGATTTATTCTATAGAAAAGATCATATTTAACTATTTTCCCATCATAATGGGATATTTTGATATCATCCCCCAAATAAATTTTTACTATTTCACGTAAATGATAGGTTGATTTCATGAAATAATACCTCCCAAAATCATTTATAATATCTAATAATCTATATAGAATAACCATTATTGAACATGAAGTTATAATGAAGAAAAACAAAATTACTATTTTGACAAAGGGTTAATATTCCTGTGATCCTCCCCATGGGATGTGTCTGTCCTTTTCGTCAAGAAATAGGCTGATTCAAGGAACGTCTGAGTTTTTTTCATAATTCAAAAATGTCTTGATAATGTACAAGAATCATAATCCTTGAATTATGTCTTTTCTAATCATCTACATTGATCTTAGTAGTTTTATAGTGGAGATCTTAAACCTCGATATTATTTGGTAATGGTGATGAAGGAGGATATCCTAAAGAGTGAATTTCATATAGGGTACATGAAATATGACACCATACCGACTCCATTAAAACTCACTAATTATTAATCTATATTTTTGGAATTAATCAATATAGTCAATAGGGATTACCTCAAAAAAATAGTATTTATAAATGATCATATTTTATACTATAATTTAAAGGAGGAACATAAATATCATTTTAATTCTCTTATGAAGACATTGTGAAAGGAAAACTTATATGTGTTGTATAGTAAATGACTATTCTGGATGGTGAATGTAAAATTTCAGTTAATGATATCTCCATAAAAGAGATATCTATGGAGTATTCCATGATAGAGGCAATTAAATTATGGACACAACTATCATATGTGATGTAGATAAATATATTCCTTGAATTAGATGGGGTATTCATTGATCTGAGAGAAAAATATCATTTTTTAAAACCTATAAATAAAGAAAAGATAAAGGGTATTAATTTATATTATGACTGATGAATTATTTTAGATATTTAAATAAGTAAATATGTGGATAATCACTACACCTATTATTACATTACTCGCTATTGGGGATTGTTTTGTTATCTACAATGATTCATCTATTATGGGATTCCATGTTATACACATGGAAAATGAAAAGAGGATATCATATCACTCTAACAAATTAATGACCCAAGAGAACATCTAGAAAATTCCTGATCTAGAATTTTATGTAGTGATATACAAATCAATGATTTGGAAATTAAATCTATTAGAAAAAATGTGAAATATATATTGAACAATAAATTTTCAAGTACATATTCATAAAAAAGGAGATCAACAACAACAATGATTCTAGATATGTACATGGATTTCACCAATTAAATCAATTACTATCTGGGGAAGGTGAATAATTCTTTAGATTATATATTTATAAGAGGATTTAAAGGGATAAAATTTTCATGGAAATTAAAATGATGTACATGGTAATAGGGAATGGAATTTAATACTTCCAATTTTAAATAAATTTTCATCCATATATTAAAGATTGGATACATGATGCCCAAAATTATGTTAAGGAGGTGTATAAAATGGTTACAATTATACGATAGTTTAACTATAATAATAGAGGATTTATAAATCTAGGAACACAAGTACATATCCTATTCAAAAAATAACTAAATAGGAATCTCTGGATGATGTTAATAGCCCATCCATATCTATCCATCCTATAAGAGTACAAAGGTATTGTGATATGTATCATAAATATTGTTTGGTTAACCTAAAGGGATAGATTGAAATTTTTTTATCTGCATGCTTGTTATAAAAAAATTCAATGATATAAGATTTATGTCTATTGGAACGATAAAACCCTTAACCATAAGAAAAATTAAATCTGAAAATATAAGTATATATTTCATTATAGTACACCAAAATACATCTAAATTAAAAAATTCCTATTTGGGTGCTAGTCGGTCACCAAACAATTTTAGTGCATTTTATTTATATCAATAAATATTTCCCTGTTGACCATCATAATATGATATAGATATGGTATGTGGTAATAGTACATGGAGTTCCACACTATATTATATCTAATCTTCATATTATAATTAACATAAGGTTCTCTATAAAGGTTCAACATGCATTAGACATAACAATATGTTCATGTACTACATATCACCCTCATATGATTGTTCCTTATTTTAAAACCATTAAACATTTTAATGATTTTATAAGAACATGTTTACTGGATTTCAATGGAATATGGGATTACTACCTTCCCTAATATAGTTCATATATTGAAATAATTTTACTTATATCATTCATATAGGGCCTTATGAGGATCTGTATTGGAAACGTGTCGGACTCCGACATGCTAGGACGAATTTTTAGAAAAAAGATTGTGGTACTTTTTCTTATACAATGGATGAAATAGAATTGTCAATCCATTTGTAATCATATTAAATAAGGAAAAATTTGGTAGAAAATATATCTATGAAATCATTGATGATACATTGTGTTTGATGATGAAGATAAGGTGTTCCTTAAAATATCATTATGGAAGAATGTACTGAGGTTTTGAAATAATGAAAAATTGGTTCATAGTAAGTCAACATAATTAAGATACACAATTAACTCTTAATAGTGGAATTTTAACTAGAATTACTACCTAGCTTATCACAAGTATTTTTTATAATTGAATGTATTCCTCTGAAGAATGTCCATATGAGTACCCTCACATGTAATTAATGCAAAGGTGAAGCAGTGGTGAATTATATTTCTAATGAGGAGTGTCTATTGAAGATCATAGATCATATAAAAAATGTTCTATGATATTTAAAAAGTCACTTATTTTATATTAAATTGCATAACCATAATTTTGAGTATAAAAAAAGGGAGCTTGAGTAGGCCCTGAAACAAATTCATCCTCATCTTTTTTTTGTGTAAAAAATATATTTTAAGTGTTAAAGTTAACAAGAGTTTAGAATGTAATGCGAAAAAATATTAATGAACATATTTTTTTAATTAATAAATTATTTCTTATGTAATTTGGTTTTAGATAAAACATTCACTATATTTATTGTAACATTTTGGCCCATTATAAAATATGTAAAAAAATTCCCCATCATGATTAAATGACTATTAATCATCATAAACATTAATAATATAGTCATTATACATTAATAATTAAGATTTTTGTAAATTATATTTTATCATTAGATCTAAATGACAATAATTTATGAAGAAATTGATTCAACTAGTAGGATCAAACACTATTTTTCCCATTTATCCATGCTTATAAGGATGATGGGGTCACTAGGGTTTTTTAATGATCATTCACACCCTAATATTAAACAACTAAAACTCAATAGTGCCCATTTATGGGATAATTCCAATGACTTTAGATCACCAATTAAACCATGTCTACTGAACGATGATAAGAAAGTACTATTATCACTCACCTTACACTTGGTGTGAACACTTGTGTGCGGACTGGTTATGTATCCAGACCCCACTAGTATGTATTTTTATAATTATTTAATAAATTAAACGTTTTATATATATCTTTTCATTATTAATCTATAAATATATATTATTAAATATTCATTTTGATAAAATTATATTTTGACATGAAGACAACATAGTTGAATGTTTATTAAAATATATATAGTTTTAATTAAAACACATGTTTTCATAATTATATGTGTTTCAAAATCATTTATTTTCAATAATTTGTTTAAATAAAATATATTTATTTTGAAATTAATTATACCTAAATTTAATTAAGTCTTATGTGGTCTTTGTGAGGGTAAGAAAAATGGTTATGTTATGAAAACTAGTATTTTCCATATATTATTATTTTTTAAAATTAAAAATTCATATACTAAATGTTATTATTATTTTAATTAAATATAGTTTTTGGAATTATCACTTTTAAATTATCCAATCATAAATTTTTCCTAATTTTTTGAAATAGTTTATTTTTTTAACAATTAATTACGATATAAATATACAGTGTCTATAATAAAATAATAATAACCCATTTTTTATCTAATAATTACTATAAAAGAATAAACTGGAAAAAAAATTGATTCCAACATTTGAATAATTATTTTTTGACGTAAATTGGATTATATTACAAAGCATTTTGGAATCCTCCACTACGGGTACAATAATTTATGGTTTTAAAAACAATCTTCATAAGCATGACTCACATTCACATCATGAATAGTATAATTTAATGAATTTATACTCTTTATCTCATTACATAGTGGAAACCACTCTTAGTTGCTATAATCAGTCGGAGAAAACTATGATACTATTTTTTTTATTTTGGGTATTTTGTTACACTTTGTACAATAATAGTGTTTAATTTTAAATATATAATTATCCTCACTTTTGATATAAATATTGATGAAAATACCTAAAATATTCAATTAAAACATAATGATCATGATTATTTTTATAAATTTCCCTCTCAAAATACCTTCCATGAGTTTACAGTTCACTTAATAATATCATATCAGGCTCATGGAAGAAGTCACTCTATTAAGGGATTCTCTTCCTCTTCCTTGTTATTTATGTAATTCATGCATGCTAATATAATAATTTTCCAATAATCATTTATTCATTTTTTTAGACATACATGTAATATATTTCAGATTAAAAAATAATTATTGCCGACTATCACTCCCATTATAACCTTATATGATCATTTTTGTACTCAAATTATGCAGTTGAAATTATTTCAAGATTTTCTATTCCAAACAATGGTGTTGTGAAAAACCATAACCATTCCAACTAAATTGTAGTAGACATGGTCTACCTATATTTCATTAATTAATGACCTTTATTTATATAAACCTCACTCCATAATCATCGACTTAAAATTAATGAGTAATTTTTTTATTTTTTATTACCCACATGGAATCCTAATTCGTAGACATAATATAATTAAGATGGGAGGGCCAAGAATTATGTAGGCGCCCAATTCATTGGGAAATGTTTTTTATCAAGATATAACATGAATTGTGAATGGATTGTTTTTCAATGGAAACTATGTGACTATTTTTAGGTATTCATCCTTGATATAGGCTTATGACTTCCTTTTTGTGTTATTTACTGTTCATATAATTCAATGTTGTCATAAACGTATATCACGATTCAATGTATATGATTATGATTATATCCTTTTTATGTATTCATGTTACTCTTATTAACTCAAATTTAGTAATTTATTTTTTGGTATTCATTGATTATTCCCAAAAACGTATTTATAGTTAAACCATTATTATTCATTCCCATGATATATCATTATTTTTAAATGAACAATAAATTTTTAATTATATGTTAGGTAGTTTTCAAATAATATCATTTTTCACATTATTAATTTTATTTTGATATGTATCTAACTACCCAAATTTAATATCCCTAATAATGTTTTGGGGTCATGTAATGTGTATATTAGTGTAACATGTTATGAAATTAAGAGTACAAAAGATATCATTTCCCTTACCATGAATGTTGGGACTGAAAACTATATTATCATTAGGAATGATTTATTAACATATCTAGATAGTGAAATGATGTGATGAAAATATATAACTACCATATTAATTTTATTTTTAAAGAAATATATACCACCAGATCATGGGATTCCCATGTAAAGATTTCTTTATAAATTTTAAATCCAAAAAATGAATTTTTCATTCCACTCTATAATCTTATATTTCAAACATAGTCTTAAAATTATCAATAAAATCAATACCATTCTGATTGAAAAAAAATTATAAATGTAAATATAATAATCACACAAAAAACACAAGTATATTAATAAATTATGTGGAATATTATAAACAAGCTCTTCATTTTCAATTCATACATATATATATATAATTTTCATATCATTCAACCACCATGGTCCAAAAAAAATTAAAAAATTAGTCTTGAAAAATATTAAATTAATTGTCCCTAATACTGCATATAAATTCCACTAATATATCTTTAACAATGAATGATTTTATTATATGAAACTTTTTATATTTTATCACATCGATATCTTTAGTTTCATAGAACACCGAGCATAAACAAACCACTAAATATTATTATTTCCTTTTCCAAGTTATCAATAAGACATTGGAATGGTGGGAATGAATGACAATAGCTAAATTATGAAAATATAGTTTACATAGGTTTATATTAATATTTAATTGGTTTCTTGTTAATTAGAAATAAAAATTACAACCAATTGAACATAAATGATATATTCTTATAGGAGAGCTATATTATGTACCTAATGGAATTTTATATTAATTAATTAAATTAAAATAAATTTTTGAAATATTTTAATCAAATTTATATGTTATATATTCAATATTTTTTTTAAACTCATCCAATATTTTTTATATGATTAAGAAAATAAATAAATCCAATTTTTATTATCGAATACAAATTCTGTCAAAAAGAACATTTTCTCACGTTTTAATATTGAACCTATTTTAAAACTAAATTTTGATTAATTTTTTAAAAAATATTAAAAAATTAATTTCATTCTTTAAATATAAATATGAAAATTATCTCAGGGATAAATTTTGGTATCTTTCTAATATGTTTCATTTATCAATTAATAGTGAAAACAAATGTATTCCAATTGAAAATGACATTTTAATATAACATTTTAGTATCTTTAAATTATGTTTTAATTTTAATTTAATGTATAAATAGATAAATTATAAATAAATAATTTCAATATAGAATATTCTAATAAATTTCACATTTAAATGGATATAAAAACATTTCAAACATTTAAATATTTCACATAAAAACACACTTTTTCATTGTGTTTGTGAGATTAATTTTAAATCTAATTTCTACAATTATTTGAATTTAAATTGAAAAATTTTATTCAGAATAAAAAATAATATTTAAAAAAAATTATTCTCAATTTAATTTTTTGGTATTAATAATTTACCATGGTAATAAATTAATTTACTATGATACAAGTATAAAATGAAATAGGTTGAAGTTAATAAGGTAATAGCTTAAAATATATAAATCCTACAACATTTAATGATTTTTTGATATATTTACCAAAAATAAAAAGCCTCTAAAATACTGATTTTAAAATGAATTATTTGATATTAATTCCATGTAAATTTGGTTGGATTAATTATAAAATATCATTATTTTAATCACATTTTTTCATCACTCCATAGGTATAAATATCATCTATCACCACCCAATTTAGTAATACATGAGATGAATCTCATAATTATATACCTAAACTACTCATATTCACTATACTCAAATAATAATACTAATGGTCTCAGCAAAATACCATACCCAAGGTCTGCATGGGTCTTTCAAGGAGGGGATATTCAAGAGGCAATTTTCTCAAAACACCTCACTTATTTTATTATTCTTCTTCTTCATTCTCCTTATATCATTAATATATCAGGGAATAATCATTCCAAAATCATACAAATATTGTTATTTTATGTATATTTTTTATTATATTATATCCAATTCATTAATCACCTCCACTAATTCAAAGAAACAAAACTATTTTCTAAATTATATTAGTAAATTGTCACTATGCATAATGCTTTCAATTGTTTTTTATTACCACCTACATTGATGGTAATGAAAAAATATGGTTAAATAAAATGTTAATAGTTATATAATAACCAAATTATAATTTTGGTGCTAATATATACTTCTAATGGTAAATAAATCCACACAAGTTTTTGGTGTTTGGAATTTCTCTTAAATTTACTAAACTATTATCATTAAACTTATATCAAATGAATCATCCTAATACATAAAATTAAAATTATATATGGTACCATTAATACTTATGGATGTTACATATTATTTTTCCATTACACATATAAATTTATAATCTAATTTTACAAGAATATCTATAATGTTACACAAATGAAACGATCATGAAATCATGAATCAAGCGCACATGAAAACATGAATATTTTGAAATACTATTTATTAATGGGTTATAATATGTTATAAATCCATCAAATAAGGTATTATAAATAATAAAATGGTTCATTAATGATTTAATACCATTCTTATAACCATGATAAAGGATTTTGAGTAATGCTACACTAAATATAATTGTGAGTTAAGGGACTTCACATCCAACTTTTACATTTCTGGAATATATTCCTTATTCAGGACATTCTTTTTATGTGTGGTTTATGTTCTGCACTATGATATATAATCTCTTGTATCTAATTTTATTCATTTTATTTAATGTCTTTTTAGATATTTATAAATATTATGGGTCATATGATTCAACATATTACATTCGGTAAGTGATTTCATAACTCAATTTTCATTCATTAGGCTAAACATCTATTTCGTTGATTATTCCACACTAAGTTTATGTGTGAAATGAATTTTGATTATATAATGGTATATTTTTACTATTTTTATGGGTATTTAAAATGAATACACCTAATCTATTGATTTTATTAAGGAAACGATCCTTGTATGGACTTCCGCTCATTTTCACATCATTAAGTCATATTTTGATGATATGCACCCACCATCATTAATGAGATGTATATACATACAATTCGGAATATAATATCATGAGATTATATATTCACTTTATATTTAATGTTTTCTAAAATTTTATTCCTTAATGGGTATTATTATTTAAAATTTTCAAAGTGGCATGAAAAACATTGAATTTAATAATCTGAAATTAAAATGATTATTCAACATATGTGGAATGTATTAAATAAGAAGACATGGGTAGGGGCCAATTATTGTTAGCCCCAAGATTAATTTTTAGTCTCATGGGATTAATCAATTATGATAGATATATAGGGTTTTTAACTTTATACTATACCATCTTGTGAAATGTTTTGATGGTATTAGTTCTTGCGCCAGAAACATAACATCCAATAATTATGAATTTTTTATATTCAGAAATCCATCATTATTAACTAGAAATATTTCATTATGAAAACATATATCGATTTTTTTTCATTCCCATATTATTTATTAAATGGATTTTGGTTCAATTATTTAACTATCCATTCTGATTATGCACATTTTTTATTTCATAAGTAATATTTTACCCTTATATAGAATTTGAGCTCACCATTTTCTTCTGTTTTATTTGTTACTAGGTTTCTATGTACATTTTTATGGTTTATATAAGTTTTTGTTATGGGGATAATGTTATCCTCAAGGAAGATAAAAATGTATTTTATGTATAAAATTTACAATTAATTTAATATTTTTAAAATGTTTACCATTAATACTAAACTATTCTCTCCATTTGGGATGTGATTCCTTTTAACCATGCCATTGTAAAAAAATAAGGCACCCGTACCAAGCTAATGGGGTTCAGTTCATTACAATTTGTTTCAAACGATGATTAGTAGGAACCTAGGGAATAATATTTTGTTAAAATTCAATTAGGGAACCATTACCCAAAAACAGACATTCAGAATATTTCCTAGAGAAGCCATGTTTTTGATTTAGACATTAGTCATATAAATTTTAAATTTATGTTAACAATTTAACTACTCTTGGGATTATATATTATATTTCATAATGATAAGATATAATTTAGTTTATTCTATTTTCTATAAATGTCACCTGGATGGATGAATGGAATCAATACTCAATGTCAATTTGTAGACTGTTTTATAGAGGGAACTAATACAGCTAGTATTATAACAGAAACAATTATATCCATTTTTTGGAATATTAATGAGGTTATGAAAATTATCATTTCCTGGATGGAAAAATAAATTTAATAATAGGACTATTTGATTTTGGATCAAATTATGTGATATAATCCCCCATCCATTATTATCATTACTAGTACAATTTCAACTGATCACTGTATTATATATTGGGCGATGATATTTGAATTTTTGGGATTCAGTTAAAATGAATAAGACACACTTTTAATAGATTTCCTCAAATACAATGTTTACCAATTATGGACCTTGATCGAGAATACTACTGAGGAATAAGAAATAGTACTCATGGATTTTACTGTATTTAAGGATACATTGTTTTAAAAATATTTCCCTTATGGGATGAAATTGAAATTTAGTTAATATAACATAGTTTAAATAAAAATGGTGGGGAAAGTGTTTTAGAGTATGAATATTCTTATAGAAAATTAGATTTGTATTCTATATATTATATAATTAACAGATAGTTCATTATTGGGTATATTTTTGATGGTATCATAACATGTCTTCAAAAGATGCGGGTGACAAAATCATTTTCTTCCTATTGTTCAACCAAGAGCGGGAATGAATTATAAAAATACAACGAATTATAATGGATGAAAGTGAATAAAAGGATGGTATAGAAAAATATAGATAAATGTAATGATAGAAATACGGATTTCCCCACCAAAGATAACATTGGAAAGAATCGCCATAATAAGAGCATAATGGGATAAAGAGTTTGAAATATGTGTAGAGATAAAGGAAACCAAGAAAAAAATAAAATAAAGGATACAGAGTATACTATGTATTGATAATAATAAATGGATAAAAGGGAGAACATAAATGAACTCCCTAGGAATCAAATGAATATATCTATGAAGAACCAAAGGGATCATGTTCATACTTATATAGTTTATATAGCTGAAGTGGAAGGATTAGTTTTATCTTTTATTTGGATATTTGAGCAATGTTTTATAAGTAAATTATGGTTGATTTCCTCATTATAAGAATTATATATGTATGTAGATTTTACTATGGAAAATATTAATCATGTTTTTAAAATCTTCTGTGGATTTGTATCAATAGCCAATAGAAACAATTATGTATAAATTTGATGTTTCCTAAAAAATAAGATTTAGGGGTTATAAACATAACATGTTCTTGATGTCGAAATAATGATTTTTTTGGAATAGTATTTTTGATCATGAAATTGGTTATTTATTTTTGTGTTTACATCAACTTTTCTAGGTCTACTATATTTTTGGATGTAAGGAATATATTCAACAGAATAATATTTTCTTTTTGGAAGAACACATATTTCCATATGGGTTTTAAATGAGATAAAGGTGTTAATATATTTGGTATGTGAATAATAGAGTTAGATTATGTTGTTTGGGAAGTCTAATAGTTATTTTTGAAATCCTGCAACCTCCCTTTCAAATTTTTTAGACTATGAATTTTTTTTGATTTTTTATGAGTCTTATGGTTATCCACATGATAAATAGATTATGTGGACCCTTGCATAATATTGTTTGAGATTAAAAAATGATTTCTAAAATTTTATTGCATGTTATAACTTTTCTTATAGAAAATATTTAGAGGATTTATAAATGTCTTTTGGATATTATGATTCAATAAAATTTCATTTAGCATAATAATTCATCTTGATTATCCATTTCATTTCATAAGAGAAGAAGTGTGAATATATTAAAGCATAAGAAAATGATAAGGTAATGTTTATGAAATTGAATTAAATTATGTAGATTGTTTATTAGATGTACTTATCATGATATTAAAATTATCCTTCAACTATAAGACAATTATTTTTGAACAAGAAATTTATCTGTTTTTTTTTCATAATAAATGAATTTCCATTTTAAATGATAAGAATATATATGATTTTGGGATGGTTAAATTTAAAATTACCACATACTATATTTTTCCATGTCTTTGTTTTATCTTCTCAAAAAAAATTATTAAATTGCAAATCATTTTTTAACCATATCATTTCCCTTTCCCTCTTATTAAGGGGGTTGTTTTATTAACACAATTAACATTATGGGCTCCCCACAAAGGTTTAATTGAAGGATGCCGGGAAAAACTAAGAGGATACAGGTGAATAAGGGGGTCAACTTTTTCTTTTTAATGATAATGAAAATTTTCCCATGTTGGTTGGATCTTCTCAAATCATTAAAATAAATGAAATATGGGAGATGACATAACACTTTTTCTTAGATTACCAAAAAGGGCTACGTCTAAGGAGAATACACCAATATTGTGTTAGTAGTACCAAAATACACCAATCTTCACTAGTTTATAGATTACATGATTTGGTCATATAAACTATGTTCTAGGAACACTTCTATTACAAATGTTAAGAGAAAGATCACTAAATCCCTCAAATCATATCTGCCAACTCCTCCTTTATCACTACCTTGAGAGAAGACAAACTCAGGTTATCAAATTGAAGGACTCTTCAATAGATTTTCATTGAATCCTTTTTCTCTTTTCCACATGATAAACTTCTTGCATTGATGTCCAAAATTGATGCATTGGAAACCACTAAACCACTGAACCATATATTCAGAAGCATGTTAGAAGCCTAACATAACACTTGTTCTCAATACCTTGACCTAGGCACAAGATTTGGGAATTGTATTGAAAGATTATTTTTGTGCAACACCTACTTTATGCGCAACCATTATCTTTTGTGCAACTTCACCGAAGGGTTAACATGGCCTTTTCAGACTAACAGAACACATTGCGTGAAAGAATGAGTCACTTCTAATAATTCATGTGCAATGGCTGAGCAACCAAATTTTAGATGGAACAATATTAAGTCTAATGTAGCAATGGTTGCCTATTTATAGGCCTTGGTGACCCTGGGCACAAGCTTCTGACGCGTCTTCATCAGTTCTCATAAGGTTAACGTTGAGCATGTGAAACCCCATTGGACGTTGCATTGGGCGTACGAACCTTTTTGTACAACATCATCTTACACACACTCCATGACATTTCCATTTTTCATCATTCATATCTTGATGAAGGTCTTAGAAACTTGTTCCAAAAACACGTTCAATCTTGAATGGAAAAACCAATCATTTTTTCAGACTTCAAATCTTTCATGAACCTTGCTTTTCCAGAAACACATTTCTCTATTTTCCGATTTTTAGCCCCAAAAATAGGGAAAACACTGGGGAACAATGCCACCTTCAATACTACTCCTGAATCAAACAGTATGACCCCATTCCATGTAATCACCATGATCTTCCATGAATGTGATGACAATAACAAACACAATCCCTAATCAACCCAAAGTATATTGACAATAAACACAACCCAAACAGGTTTTTCTGCAAAGAACAACCTTGGTTCCAACAATATTAATGTAAAAAATTTTGAATTAATAAGTGAAATATCAAATTATAATGGTAAAATTTATTTATAGAGGGTATAATGTAACACCAGCTGACTTTATGGTATGTCTTTTAAAATTTAATCTCTTTGATTACTTCTGTTCAGAGAACACTGATCTTAAAAAAATGATTAAATATTATTATTTAAATTTGATAGTAATGACAAATCTATTATAATGGTGAGAATAAATGAGTTTAAATAAATTATGAAAATATAGTTTACATCTGTTTATCAAATTTATTCATTTGTTACCAATTTATTATAAATAATAATGAGAACCAATTGAAAATAAACGATGTGTTTTTATAATAAAAAAATTTAAGGACAATAGTATTATTTTATCATAATAAATATATTTTATCAATATTGTTAACATATATTTTTGAAATATAATTTTTATATTTCTATCAATTGTATTTAAATTCATCAGAAAAATTTATAGTATAAATAAAAGAAAAAAAATACAATTTTGAGCATAAAATTTTATCTTTTTCAAAAATTAAATGATGCCACCTTTTAATGGTGTTCCTATAATAAAACTATGTTTTTACCCATATATAATTTTATATTTTATAAATAATATATATATTCGTATTATAATATCAAAATTATGTTATGATGAGATTGAGTTATATTTCTTATAAGATTCATTTTTTGATGAATAAGGAAAAATACTGCATTTTAATTGAAACCTATATTTTAATCTACATTATTTATATAGTTATGTTTTGTTTTAAATTGGTTTTAAAATATATTTAGATCCATTATATGTCAATAAGATCAATTTAGGTCATTTGAATTAATTTCAAACAAAAATTGGATATATATAAAATTCAACCATTTCATCTTTTCAGATTAAAAAAACTCACCTTTTTTGTGTATACGAGATTAATCTTTAATATAATTCTCAAAAGCAGTTAAATTTAATTTTGTAAAATTTATTCCATATTTGTAATAATAAGTTTACAAATAATTTTTTATGGTATTTTTCTTTTTTAATTATAAAACATTTATCATCGTAAAAAATTTTACACCGTGGTGTAACTAAAAATGAAACATGAATAAGTAAAAAGGTAATGGATAAAAAAACCAAAAAATTGTAAAATTTTAATGTTCATATTTGGTATTTATCCACAGTAACCAGGCTCTAAAATATTAATTTTCGTACAAAATTTTTTACATTTGTACCACATGAATATGGTTTGATTTAATTATAAAATAAAAAAAATTAATCACTTAAACCACCTATCCTAAAGAATAAATATGTCCCCTCTCCAACCTATTTCGACTCAAAATAATTCAACATCATAAAATATATTACCAAACCACTCATAATCACTCTAACCGAATATTTTTTCTTCTACTGTCACCAAAATATCAAATTCAAGTTCCATTCGGGTCTCTTATGGAGGTGATATTCATGAGGTAATTTACTAAAAATCCCTCACTGATTTTCATTACTTCTTCTAATATCTACTCATCTCTTTCATCCATTAATGAATAAAAATTAAAAAATATTCTGAATATTACTGTTTTATTTTTCTACTGTAATATATTATATCTAGTAGTTTTATTATCTCCTCTAATTTAAAGACATGAAACTATATTCCAAATTATATCGGTTAAATGGCTCCATGAATAATGGTTTCTTTTGTTTTCCATTACAGCCTTCAGGGATTTTCGTAAACATATTTTTATGATTAAAAATTATGTAAATAAATATATATTAACCAATTTTATGTAATGTTACTAATATATACTCAAAATGGTATATAAAATTAAACAACTCTATGGTGTTTGGAAAAACCACAAGAAATAACTGATCAATTCTAATCAATATTTTATCAAATGAATCATCATAATAAAAGAAAAAAATTATATATGGTACAATTAAAACTTCATGAAGTAATTAATAAAATTTCATTACAATTATTGACTTATAATCCCATTTCAAAATAATATCCATCATTTGACACAAATGATCTCATCATGAAACTATGATACAAACACACGATAAACATTTAAAATAATGAAAAATATTTATTGAATGTGTCATAATATGATATAAAATCTTAACATAAGGTGTTATAAATATTAATATAATTATTTACTATATTAGTAACATTATATAATACATTATAAAAGAGGTTAAATAATTATTCACTAAATAAAAGCATGAGATACGAGTTTTCACTTCTCCTTGTTACTTATATGAGTTATATTCCATATTCACCATTTCATCATTACGTGTGGTGTATTTACTAAAAATTGATATATAATAACATGAATATGATTACCTTCATGTTACATAATATCACTTTTCATAATTGTTTCATTTATGGGACATTTTTTATGATAGATTACAACTGCTTTGGGATTTTATAACTCACTTTTCATTGATATTGTTAAACATTTATTTTATTGATTATGTCATTCTAGGGATATTTTTAAAAGGTCATGATTATCTCATAGTGTGTTTCCACTGATTTATGGGTATTTATAGTGAATAAAAACAATCTATATATATGATTTACAAAATGATACTTTTATAGGTCTTCATCTCAAATTTCACTTGATTGTGGAATATTTCATTGTTATGTGCACACATTCTATTATAAGATGTTTATATAGCATGTTTTACATATAATATCATGATTTTTTTCCCACTTTGTATTATTTTTTTCTGAATTATATTCCTTCATTGATATTATTATTTAAATGTTTCAATGTTATATGTGACACTATGATTTAAGAAACTATAATTAAGTTAAATATTCGACATATAAGGAATGATTTGGACATAAAGAAAGTGGTGGCGCCTGATTATAGATATCCCATTAATTAATTTTAACTCTTAAGGGATGATTTAATTAATCTAGGATTAAATGAGTTTTTACATGTAGATTGAACTATCTTGTAAAAGATCATGATGGTAGCGGTTCAGGTTCCAAATAGATTATTTTTAATAATTATGCATTTTATTCAGTTTAAATTTAATGAATATGTTAAAGTGTAATTAAACGATGAAAAATCTATTGATTCATTTCATAAAAATTTATTTATTAAATGTAATGTGATTTCAATTATCTACATTTGAATATTGATTATCCTCACTGATTAATTATTTCCATGACTATATTTAACCCTTGATAAGCCTTTGTGACCACCTATTTTTATGTTTAAATTATCTTAAGGGTTATAATGAACATATTATGATTGATATAAAGGGATGTTTTGATAGGGATTATGGTGTTCTAAAATAAAACTATTTTTTATATTATATCTAAAATTTAATTTTAATTTAAAAAATGTATCTAATTTACCAAGACTACACAATGGTGAAGTCCTTTAGGATGTTATTATTATATACAGACCAATTTATTAAAACAATGAACTGGAATCAGTCTACTAGCATCGTGGTTCTTATACTATAATGAATCATTACCACAATTCCTCATAAATTTTCCTCTAATCCGTTCAAGAACCACAAACAAAATAATTAGGGGATATCTCCTCATATATTTATAAGAGAATATGTTAGTATTCATAGAAGAGAAATGATCAAAATTTCTATCTCAATTTATACATCATATTCCACACCACATATATTCCCTCTATTAATCAATACCATTAAAATCATGAAATCCTCTTCAATATAAACAAAAAATATCTCCAATACATATGAGTTATAATATAGTAATGTGACCAAGAATAACTCACTCCTACATCATTTTCTAAATAAAAATACAATGTGTATATATATATATATGATAACAAACACAATTCTAGAAAACCCATATATTCAAAAATTAATATAATTTTAAAAATAATTGTAATATAATATTTGAATCATGACATAATGTCAAAGTATATCAGTATTTAAATGAAATGATGATTAATAGTATATTATTTTCTTCTAGTTTTTTTAATTTTGTTGAAAACAGTTATTTTTCGTCAGATATAGATCATTGTTTTTTGTTAAAAAATGATTTTATTTATATTTATTATTCACCTTCCATTATAATTTAGCTTTTTTTTGGAAATAAATATTTTAATAATATTATTCACATTTTTATTTAAATATAATGATAATATTAAATATAGAAACATTGTTATAGGTATTTTAAGGACAAAAGGGGAAGTGAATTTATTTTATTTGAATGTGATAATCCACATAATAAAAATTAATATACATTTAAATATGTATATAGAGTATTTATTATTGTTTATGTTAATGTTGGTCTAACATAGTTGATATTTTTAGTGTTATAGTTGAATTTAACATAAATTTTAAAAAATAAATTATCTATGTAATGCGTCATTTTATTCTATGAATTGGAGTTTTAGTTTTTCTATAAAAACTATATTAAAGTTGGTTTAATTTTGTAATACCTATATAATATGTCCACATTAAAGAGAGACTCCATGAATGATATGATAAAATACAACAGGAAAGAAATAGTTCATTGATTCTTGAAAATATTAATGTGTTGTATTATTATTATTATTATTATGTGTTAATAAATTTATAAAATATATGATTCTTAGTATACACAATAACCAATTAATCATAATGATGAGATGAATTGGTTGACATTATAATTTTTAATTTTATGTATAAAAATTTAGATAAATTCATGAGGTATATTTTTAATTTATTTTTTTATAAAATTTATATGATCATATATTATTTTCAAATAATTAGGTCCACAATATATCATCATGAAGATACTGATAATAATAATTAAAAAACACCCATAATATTACTTTCTTTGACAAATATATGATGTTTCCATAAAAATATGTTTTCAATATATTTGTCCTTCATAGATTTGACATTAATTTTTAACTATATAATGGGGTATAAAATATAATTTTATTAGAATTTTATTAATAAAAGTATTATTTTGAAATATAATAGGGATTATAATTTTATTTTTCCATTTATTTTTCTTGAATTGGAAGTTGATGGTGGTAACCATAATGAATGAATAATTATGGAAATGGAAAACACTATAATGTTTTTTTGGAATGATGGGGGTGGGACTATTATCCCTCCCATTTTTCATGATATAAGTTTGTAATAGTTCTATTAAGAGTGAATATTAACTCATGTTCTACATAATCAATATTCAATGTTTAATCTATGATGAATATAATGATGGTACAAATTGACTCATGAATCCTAGGAAAACATAATTTACAAAGTGATTTAAATATTTTATCAAAATAGTCAACTAATTTGTGAAAATTTATGTCAAAGTGTTTGGATATTTATAAACAAATGGTTGGATGTTATGGAAAATAGGAATAATAATAAATCCATAAAGAAATAAATATTTAAGTGAGACATTGTTATCAAGATATTTCAATATGGTTTGTTTTATAAGATATATAAATAGAGTTTCTCACATAAATATTTTGAATTGAATATTGTATATAAAATAGTCATACCATAATAAAACGACTTGATACATGAAGATCTATATTTTTTTCATTTCATGGTTGACAATGTAATTTTATTTTATTATAATGGTGGAAGTTGGGAATTAATGATTTGATTTCACAATGATGTGGAAGACAATAATAAATTTTTCATTCCATTACTGGTGAATTATAATTTCTGATGAATAAATTATTTTTTCAAAAATAAATGCATTATATCTTTATAGACTCTTCCACCAATTATTTTTTTCAATTTTGAAGTACTATACATTTTATAATTTTGATGTTTCAAGAGATAAATAGGGATATAAAATTGGTGTTTTTAACAAGAATTTAAAGAATATGTATTTTTTAGTTTTCAAAGTAAATATTGTAATAATATAATAATTTATTCAAGGAAAAGTATTTAAATATATTATTTAATTAAAAAAACATCTTCTCATATAAAACACTATATGATAAAAAGAGTCGATTTGATTGGAAATTGATGTTTATATAACACCGGATAAGATAGAAATTATACTCTGAGTTCTAAAAATATTATTTTGTTGGTTCTAAACGTGATTAAGATAAAGGATTTTAGTACTAACTCTATCGTACTATGAACCATTACACATAGTTCATGGAATATCATGTAAATCACATGGTTGGTAGTGAGATTTTTGAATGAGCTGGGTAGTGAGTTCTAAAATACTTATGATAGTTGAAAAAATTTAATGAAATATGTTATTCTCTATAATAATATGAATAAGTATTATGATTAGATTTTTTATGGTAAAAATTATCATCCCTATATGTATTCTCATTGTATGTACTACATTGTGAGTTAACTAAGTAAAACTGATTGTGACCCTCTTGTATAATTTATCATATAAAAATATTATATGTGTGAGAAGAAATAATTTTAACTAAGAATAAAATAATATCCTTGAATATACACATTTAAAATTATCATCTCTCTATTATACCCACCTAGGTTATCTTACTTTATTAGTTTCAAAATTATATATCAGTGTAGAAGGTTGTAATTTAAATGTATATTCTATATTTTGAATAGCAATTTATATTTATAAAACAGAAACTTATTTTCTCATTGGGATACTAAAATTTCATTTATAAGTGAATTTGAAGCAATAATAAAATCAATCATTTATAATAAACATGTACATGGATGTTGTATTTGGAATTATTTTTAATATAGACATTGTGTATCTATAAGAACGTGGTCATTATGATTTCGGTGTTCCAAACATGGTAACACATAGTGACCCTAGACATTTACATATATTATTACATTATTTTAGGCATTATTATCATCAAATAAAATCCAAGGATAAAAATTTATTCTCAATTTGTAATTCAAGGTAATAAATTTATAAACATTGATCTAGAATGAAAAATATTTCATTTAATCTCATATACGTGCTACTACATACCTTTAATGTACAATAAATTCATTGGATAACCTGGTAAATACATTAACAAATGGATGAGATAAAAATCACATTATAGGAATAAACATGGGAATAGAGCATAATACATTAACCAGAAACGAATAATCTAAAAACATAAAAATCATGCATCATGAATAATAAAATTGAAGAATAACATATAGAACATTGACTCTCATGATCATGGGAATATTGAAAATGTTGAATCAATATAAAGCATGACATGAAAATGAGTCAAATCTAAACAGTAAGATGGTATCACATGGTGGACCATGTTCTAAAATAGATTAGGTTTACTCAATAATACTATACATAATGTCTCATGGGACAAAACTTTTCCAAATCCACTTTAGTGAGGTCTCCTCACACCAATCATACATGTTCCTTCATACGTTCTCAACATAACGAATCAAACATAATTAATACTTTTCGGTTTTTACCCTATAAAATATGGCTATCGTAATCATTTAATAAAGAATAACCAAGGGGTATATAATAATGGAATCCATGAAATAATTTTTTTTAAATAATTCTCAGTCATTAATAAGGAAAACTATGAATATATCATGATTAAGTATGTTCAATTTAATTATATACCTAAATGGTAGGGTTATCTAACAATTTAAATGTCCCACTTTATATTGGTTTTATGGGAAAAATTAATGTGACATTAAAGAGGATAAAGGCACAATTATTTGAAAAACACCTGGTATGAACTAAGATATTTTTTCCTGATAAAATGAAAGATTATAGAAAAATATTCGAGGCTTGAAATATATGATGTATTTTAGATGAAAGTTTCTATGATATTGATATGTTTCTTTTAATCAGGCTATCATATCCAGAGGAATTTATACGAAATTCATTTAAAACATTTGACTCCCCATCAAAAAATGAAGAATTGAGATGCATAAATATGTTTAATGTATAAAAACCTAATATAGGACATGTATATTATAATAATGAATAAATAAATTTGGGGAAAGCGATATTGAGAGAGAGAAAGTGTAACCCAATGGTGATTTTAAGGCTCAAAGAGAACTCTTTCCTAATGTTTGAATGTGTTCTGTACTTGAACTTAATTTGTTAGATAATAAAATTAGATTTATTAATAATTGAATTTAAAACATGTTACACATATATTTTATTTATTATAATTTTTTGTGTTCATTTATGTCAATTAATTAGATTTATAATTTTTAATTTCATCATACTGAAAGTGTTCGTTTCATGGTTTCATGGTCCATTTTCTTCAGTATAATTATTGATGTTCTTCTAACTAGAAAATAATTATAAATAAAAAAATTATAAAGTACTAATGTATATAAATTTCATTAAATGTTCATATAAAAAATTTTATTCTAGTATCATTATTATTCATCTGATAAAATGTTAATGATATTTTTTCAGTTTATTTATGGTGACTTTTCTGAGCATTAAAAATGAGTTTCATTTTATTTAATACTATCATTGTATATAACTTCCAAGACAGGACATATTTTATTATATATATATTAAAATATTATTAAACAATAATAATGGTTCTATGAGAATCCTTGAATTTTTTAGTAAAAACAAATAAAAACAATATCCATAGAGAAGGTTATCCACCATAATTTAGACAATGAAGTCATTATTTGAATAAAAGGAAATGGTAATGGTGGTAGATAAAATATAATAAAATAGTAATATAAATTTAAAATGAAATATATGAAAATAATTTTATTATTTTTTGATAGATGAAGGAGGTGAGGATTTGATAAATGAGGAAATGAAATAAAAAATTATGGGGTGAGAATGTAGCCACTTCAACATCGCCAACATGAAGAACCCCTTATGGAACATTGATTTTGTATTTTTAAATAACAAAATAATTTTAATGCGATGAAGAGGATTCATAATGGAAATTATTATTATATTGATAATATAAATGTCTTATAATTTATGAGGATAAGACATGGTGAGGTGTTATATTTAAAGAGGATGTGAGGGGTGTTTTATTTGTTATATTCATTAGTTTGTTATTTTTCTTCAAGACTATATATTATTATTATTATTACTATATATATATATTAAATGGATCCATAATTTTCATTCAATGGTTTCATACAATATACATGACTAAAAAATCCATCAATTTTGAGTATAATGTTTAATATATAAAATTACCATATTTAACTATTCACCAAAAAAATAAACTCTTTTAGAGACATAAAAATAATAATTCATAAAAATTATTAGAAATGTAGATTTATAAACTAGATTCCTTTTATGAAAACAATTTTCTAAATATTAAAATGTCATTTTCCTATAGTATCACCATTTATTCAAAAAAAATACCAATTTTAATATTATAATAGATTTTATGACCATTATAAAAATTAATTATGGTCTCTTAAATTTATCTTTTCATTATAATGAAACATAAGAATATTTTTAGAATATATTTAATGAAAATAATTTTTTTCAATCAGTATTATTAAAAATATTGTAAAAGAACTTTTACATTTTAAAAAAATAAAAAAAAAAATTTATTTTATCATTTTAGATCATTTTTTACATATATCAGGATATTATTGTATTTTATTTTTATGTATAAGATAAATAACCATTATTTATAAATTCATAGATGAGGATACTACTCTAATGGCCTGAATAAAATTCCTAATGATAATATTACTATTCCCATATTCACGTTACTACTTCAATTGTATGTGTTCTCTAATTTTATAAATTATTCTTATTACATTATTAATTCATTCATATATATTATATCAAAAATATGTTTATTCTCATATTAAATTTTATTATTTTATTATTAAAATTATTTTTTTATTTCTACATCTTTTTGCATGTGTGAATTCATTCTAGTGGATTGAGCAGATACAAATTTTCCCATTAATTTTATCTTATTTTATATATTTCGTGTAACTACAATATTTTGAATTATTATTGGTTTTTTTTTTGAATAATGCTTCATTTTAATTTTAGGAGAATACATTTTTTATTGTATAATCTTAATGATATATATTTTTATGAAATAATTTTAAGATGTTAAATTCCATTGATAATATTATTGGTTATTACATTTCCCCCCTCTTTTGAAATTTCTCTAAAAGTATTTCAATTTATAAACTAAGATTATGAAAGGTGAGCTTATTTCTCCTTCATTTCTTCAACCAGTTCCGATGCTACCACTTCATACTTATCATATATCAATAGTAACTTTACTTGGTGATTGATATTATTATGTATAACCTTCACTATACAATCCAAAATCATCACCAAATACTCCTCATAATAGATATCATTTTCTAGTTATACCACATAAGAGATATTTATATGAGTGGGATAAAGAATTTAGTTCCTCAATATAAATATTATTATTACATAATTTACATTAAAAGATATTTTTATAAGTTCTTGTGATATGCCACATATATATCACAATAAATGGTCTCAATAGAGACTATGTTCCTGAACCATAATATTCATTTCTTAAAAAAATATCATAACATACTTCCATGGAGATATGCAGAGGTATACCTATCTCTAACTTCAGAATCTCTGTATGTAAGATGATTTGCTACATAACACTTGCCTCAGCATTAGGATGCCTGGATATTATCCTGTAAAATCATTAACTTCTTTATCATTTCATTGACCAATTCAAATCCAAACATCATAGGTTCACCAATGTCATCAAATAATGTAGGTGTCCATCATATTTTCCCTTAAAGGGAATCATATTCACCCATTTAGTTTCTTCTGTGGATGTAATTGTTATAAGTGAACATGACCAGTGGATTTTTTTTGATCCCCTCATCATTTAATGTTCATTATGAATTCTATCCACTTTTAATTTAGTATATGAATTTTCCTATAATATTTACATCGATCTGTTACTGATATGTTTTTCTAATGTTGCATGCAATGTTTAGAGTTTTTTGGAGTAATTTATATATGTTGTAGTTAACTATTAAATTTTATTTGGATTTAACTGATAATGCCAATTCATGTAATCTCACCACATCCATAATTATGATCAATTTATGTTGATCAAGAATGCAGATCCATTGAATCTCAATAATGTGAGAAGTGTTTGTATGATGATCCATAATGACCCATATGGATTGTTTTTCACTAGATGTCCTCAAATGTGTGGAGAAAATTTTATTTGTGTTTTTTTCATTTCATTTAGGTGTGGGTAATGGTTTCATCACCCACATCAATTTTTTTCACATTCACTTACTGATATACCAGTCACTATGATGTATATTTAGAGATCTATTTATTAATGTTTTTCCAGCATTAGTTATCTTAGAGATATCAATACAACTTGGTGATCCCTAGTCAAATTCAGAAGGTTGATATATGTGGATAATTAAAAATCTCTTTCTCTACCACATTATTTGGTAGTTCATATAGTCATTACCGAAATATTATGAATAATTGTAAATTTTCATCCCAAAGTATTTCCCCTTTCATATAGCTTCTACCTTTTTCATTATTTCAACCTCATTTCAGGTATATTTATATCTCTTTTATAAAATTGATTGATGAGAAAACATTTTTTAAAGGAATTAAAATGTACCTTTATTTAAGATTATCATATACATACGTTGAAATTATAATAAGATTTTTTCATTCTTAGTTCTGATCATTAATGAAGATAAAATATTGTTTTCACTAAAAACATCTACTACTTTATTTTTAGTACCCTTATTAAACCAGATTGATCCATCATAATAATTCATGAGATCTAACAGTTTTTTCAAGTTTATATAAATATCATTCTATAAGAATATATATTTAAGGTTGTTATTATCAGTAATTTCTACAAAATTCTCTTCAAATGAGGTAATGCCACAAAACTTTCAATGTGACGATCATTACAACCGACTATACATCATGAACATGATTTTATTTCTCATAATATTTCAAATTCCATGAGGCATAGTTTATCTAATTATCCATTCTCATCATTAAATATCCCAATACCTATATTAAAGCATCACTGTGTTCCACAATGTATTCTCCACATGTCTGCAGTGGAATTACGTGTATAGTGATAACCCTCCCATTCATCATATTGAAGAACTATTCACATTAACTGGTCTAGACAAACATTACTCCATTCTGAGTCGTCATGGTTTTTTGATTTTTGAAATTTTATCAAATTCTAGAAAAATCACTGGGAATACCTATCTAGACTTAGGAAACTACACATCTTCGTATAGACACTTGTCTAGGGAACTCTTCAATTGAATTTATTTGAATGGATTTACATATATTCTTTTTCATGTGATAACATGAACAGATAATGATACTTCCTCTATCTAGAACTCACATTTACTGGACATATTATATACATTATCTATTTGAAAATCTTCAAGAATAGTATTTAAATACTACATTTTTTTATTCTTTCACTTTTATTCTATCATAATATCTTCTATAAATACTAACAAAAATTTTTGATGAAATATCTGAAGAATCAATTAATTAATTACATGAAAATTCATGGTGCATTTTTTAGTTATAAGGGTGTCACTATGAACTCATTGTGTCAACAACACATTTTAAATGATGTTTTCGGAATATCGTCATTCAATTCTATTAAATGGTGATGTCCTGTTCGAAGGTCAACCTTATAGAAATAGTAATACCCATGTAGTTGATCAAACAATTCATATATATTTGGTAGCAGATAACTATTCTTTATTGTGATTATTTTGTGCTCAACATAATCAATTAATAAGACATTAACTAATCCTTCTTCATGAAGATGATAACCGAAACACCCTATAGAGAACTAGTTAGTCATATAAAGCACTAATACATATTCTCTCGTAACTGATTATTCTATTCCTCTATCAAAATTGTGGCCATACAATAAGGAGTATTAGATATAGGTATAGATCTAGATTTACGATATACTAATAAATCATCTTTTCAGTCAAGAGTAAGTCCATAAAATTTATCAGGGAAAAAGTCATTATAGTAACTCACCATGGGTATTTTTAATATCTGGATCCTCTGCATTGTTTAAATAATTTTAGCTATATATAGATTATCATAAGAAAAAAATATTCACAATTTAGATAATGATTCTATATGCATTCACCCCACTCCTTACACTAGTACCTAATTGAGGGATGACTTTAAATGTGAAGAGTGGCCTCCCTTTCCCAATAGTTGATATTGGATTTGTATAAAGATAGTTTATTCATGACCAATATAGAAGAAGACTCTACCAAATAATGTAATGTATGATTTTATGAGAGGTTTAATGACCAAAAATTAACCAAGGATGTTGCATATAATTTAGATGAAATATTTTCCCAATTATCTATTTTGATGTATAACTCCACCTTCATATTATTAGGTAGTGTTTCCATATTATAACTAAAAAATAAAGACTTGAATGATTTTTTAGAATAGGAATCAAATATTAAGTTCTATACTCATGAATTTATATAAAGTGTACATATAACTACATTATTTTCAAGAATTGCCTCTGCATCAATGATAGGTTATTCCATTCTATTTTACGTTGGAGGTAGTGATTTTTTATTGTCTCTAAAAAACCATGGAGAAGGGAATTAGATAAAATAATTCCCATGTTCCTTATTATTGAGACATTTTAATAAAATATGAGTTTTTATATGGACCTTCCCTTATTATTCATCATTAATGGGTTCTTAAGCTCATTGGAAAATATTTATCTCGACACCCCTCTCTTCATCTTTTGAAGCATATCCAGGTTTGTTTTAAGTAGTTCCCATGATGATACTTCACACACTTTTGACATGTGGGATAATGGGGTTTCTTTCCTTCAATTGATTAATCTATTTATCCTAAAATATTAAATTCTATTTTCCTTATTTTATCAAAAATCCATGGATACTAATTACCATGTCCAGTCTCAATTTCAAACATAATGTTATAATGAAAAATATCTTTATTGTAGTCAAATTATCAAATCACCATGTGTTTACATTGAATCAAAATGTATTTTCATTAACATGACATTCACCCACTAAATAAGTGGCCTATTATACATTTAGATTTTATGTAAAAGTCATAGGTGTATACTGCAAACCTTGTGAATTTTTTCAAATATACCCCAATTGAGATATATTATATTTTACCTCATATGAGGATCTCCCTATACATATTAAGATGAAGACATATGGAAAAATATTTATTGAACACTGTTTTCATGATTCCTTCTGAACCATGGAATAAATTTCCAACATAGTAATTGTTTTTTGGACCAGTTTCCACAACTGATAAGATCACACATCAAAAGGATATATTGTTCCTCTTTTGAGTATTAATGTATATATAAAAACATCCCAATGTAGTTAATCTATTATTCTGGGTGAGTGGATTATAAGAGCAACACATTATATGCATATTTTTCATATAAAGGACTCAACTATAACTTTCTACTTCTTAAGATGAGGATGATGTCAAATACCATTTATGTTATTAATCATAAAAAGATCCAGTTTTGCCAGTAATTTCATGATTTTTTTGGATTCCATTTCCATCATGTTTGGAATCTCATTATGAAAATTATATACTATCCAATCTCAATTATAGTTCAAACATTTTATTCTATTTCCATTCATTAATTATGATAAATGAATTATATAATATTAGTGGAATTCAATATATATCTAATAATAATTTTAAAAGTAAACTATGAACATATAAATAATGAAATATAAATAAAAATAATATATAAACACAGGATTCCCTATTTTTAAATATTGTTTAGACATGGTGATAGAATTATCACTAAGGTTATAAAAAATATTTTCTACTATTAATACCCAAAAATAACTAGAATATGCTTTTAGTGACACACCATTAATCAATACATACTCTAGTGATTTTACACTATAATTATATCTCTATCATTCAAAATTATTTTTTTGGTTTTAAGTTTTATATAGTTAAGAAAACCCAATACATAGTTAAATAATAAATTAAATGCGAAATGAAATATTAAATATCCATTTTCCACCATATTAATCCATTTTAAAATAAAACATCTATTTTCTCATCAAATATATTAATAATTTTAAACATGTCCTCATTTTCACTACAACTCATCCGTTACCCTATGAAATATATTTATACACTTTTGACGAGAATAAAAGGCTTGGAAAGGGATATAAATGAAGTGAAATTGTTATTTAATAAAATACCTAAACTCATTTTCAAAAAAAATATATTTTTTAGAATAAGGATTCTTGATTCCCAATTTATCAATATAGTAAAACTTTAAAATCAAATTATTTTTATGAAAAATCATAAGAAAAAATATAAAATATAACTGGGAATCATGGGGTATAATTTTCAGTATCAAAAATCCAATTATTGTAGAACTATTGAAAACACATGGAGTTACAATTATAGTTATATTATAATTAATCACCATAGTATTATTCATATAATATTTTAAGAGACACTTAATCAGTTAACTATTTCCCATTACTCAATGATTTGGAATGCTATAGCAATCTCTCCCAATATTAAATTACCATAGAACCACCTTTAACATAAAAAATTTCTACAAACTCATAAATCATTTATAAAATAATAAATATTGAGTAAAATTACTTTTCCATTTTAAAATACAATTTTATTTTTAGAGAATCATTTACTAATAAATGTTATGAAATTATTTGGAAAAATAATTTAATGATTTACATTAAAATCTTTTTTTTATATATAGTCCCTTATAAATATCATATCAACGATGTGTGTGTAAAAAATTGTATATAATATTTGCATTAAATATATGTTTACATAATACAATTGTAAATATAAAACAAGATATACTAAAGTCATTTTACATATAATACACACACGAAATAATCAATATGTATATGCTTATCCCAATGCTTATTAATGGCATTGATATTTCTTCACATTAACATTGTAATTAGTAGAATCATATGAACTATAAAAGTACTAATTATAAAGTATAACATTGATTATAATGAATATAATGATATTCATGATACTTTATATTAGATGGAATTATATACACCACTAAAAATAAATTTTTGGGGAATTATTAATATATCATATAGAATTATTTTGTAAGGTAAGAACCCATGACCACTTTCTTCTATTTAGATTTATATACTATAAACTCATGTGTAAGTATTTAAATAAAGTTATTAACTTATTAAAAAAACAATATTAATATTTATACTACTGTATGTAAGGATATATAATAGTTTATGACCCATTCATTAATTATAATTCATTCATTTAATGGTTTTAGGTGTGTCGTTTACTAGTTTAGTGATCGATTAATTTGTCCATGATTATGTTTGTTCTTATAAAATGGGATTAAAACTCCTGAAATATATTAAAATAGTATTAATGAAATTATAGAAGTATTGAATGTCCCATATATCATTTTCATTTCATATATGAGAATGATTCATCTGATAAGATGTTAATGATAAATATTTTCTCTAATTTGGTTTTTTTCTTGAACACCGTCAACAAGTTTTGTTTTATTTATAATTATGTCAATATATAAGTTTAAGAAAATACTATGTTATTATATACCTAAAAAAATATTATTTAACCAAAAAAACGTTTATTTACATCCATTATAGTGGTAATGGATGATAAATAAAATCATTATTCAGGGTTTCAATTAACTATAATATGTTGGAAATCACTTCCATTTCATTGAATAAGATGAGATAAGAAATTTAATGGTTATGATAAAATACATTAAAAAAACACTATTGTATTTATTTTATTATGTATTTACCATGAATTTATGGTTGAATGTGTTGAGAATAAAGTATAATAAGTGAAAAAAATAATAGAGGCGTTTTGGAATAATTACATCTTGAATATCAAATTATTAGAGGACCCATTGAGGACCTTGGATTTCATAATTGGGTGATACCAGAAGCACATAGATGTGAGGATAATGATTAAAAATTGATATTATGATATTTTATGAGAATAAATTATTTTCAGGACAAATGGGGTTTTTATGGTCGATATTCATACATGAGGATGACTAGGATTAAGTGACTAAGTAATGATTATTTTTTAATTAAATCCAACCACATTAAAGTGGAATTAATTTGAAATGTATTTATGATAATTAATGTTTTATCATCTTGGTAGTGTCTAAAAATACTAGAAACCCCACTAAATATTGTATTTTTTAGAATTTTAATCATTTTTCTTTTAACATTAACCCTTTTCATTATTTTACTTATACCGTGGTAAATAATTTTTACCACAATTACGTATTTATGGATAAAAATTAAAATGAATTTACAACAATATATGGAACTTATAACTCGAAATATTGAATCCATTTTACAAAATTATTACACATAATTGGAAAAATAATATTAAAACCTTAACCCTTAAACAATATGAAAAGAAGTGTTTTTAAAGTGAAAAATTTCAAATGTCTAAAATGATTTGAAAACAAATTTGAATGAGAATTAGATTAATATTAAATATATTGAATATAATGGTTTTTAATTTAAATAATTATAAAATAAAATAACATTATAATATAATTTAAAATTTAAAATAAATTATATGAAAATTAAACTTTCAATTAATATTTAGTATTTTCCATTATTAATTAAAAAATAAACATATCCAAAAATTAAAAAAAATTCACCATAAAGTAATTTTTATTTTTTATATGAAAAAATAATTTTATCGTTTCAAATAAAATTTATAAAATTGTGAAAAATTATTTGTAAAACAAGTGTGAAATCAAATGTGGAAAAATTTCCTTTAAAAAAATTTCTTCTTATGATTAAAATATGATTAATTATTATCTTAATAATATAAAATTTATTCGATTTGTTTAAGAATATTTAATTGGATATATTACACATATATATAATTATGATATTTTACTGCTAATGATAACTTTATTATATTAATATACAATATCATTACAAAATAACTAGTTTTTTGATAAAAACAAGTCATTTTTATTAAATTGGTTTTTAATTTCATTTATAATTAATTAGTAATAAATGTGTTAATTTTATAAATATGAATATTTTTTATTTACTTAATTGGGTTAATCACACTCATTCCATCTTTTCAAATAGATAGGTGACAACTAAAACTTTTAAATAATAATTTTTAGTCTATTTTTTAAGATTGATTTGGGGTATCATGTATGATGTAGTTTATAGTGTATTACTATAAAATCATTGGGAGAAACATTATCACCCGAAATGAATATTTTCACCTCAATTTGAACATGGGATTGAAAAAATAAGGTCTTAGTTTTTGAAAAAACATTTTTTAAATCCCACATAATAAAAATTTTCAATAAATCATCATTTTGGAAAGAGAGAAAAAACTTATAAATGAAACATGGGATAACACATACAAGATTTCTGTGTAAGACGAAATTTCATGGAAATGAACAGATGATGATAGAGGAATGATGGATAGTGATATAGAATAAGTATGTGAGAATGGTATCCATCACAAAATCAGACATCTATGATGCATTAAAAGGATATTGATTTCTCATTATGAAAAGTAATCAGATGAAATTTTTTATAAAATTAAGGAATTATGTTACTACTAAGACTTCAAAAGTAAAGAAATATACCGATTTAACTCATATTATTTAATCCCTTAAACTAATTCCAATATAAAATCATTTTTATTTAATGAAAAGTTATTCATGATGAAGTTTCAATCCAAATGAATTGTAATCTACTATAGAAAATAAAAATATTCGTAACCAAAAATTATAAACCATTATATGACGAAAAAAATACTTTAACATCCCAAATTCAATAGTAATACCCAATGTTCCTAATAGATTATTCAATTAATATCTATCCCCAAAATTTCAAAAAATAATTTATAATAAAAATTGAAACCAAAAAATATGAATGATTTCGTCACATATTCATCCAATATAAATTTAATACCAATTAAAAATATATCATTCTATCTTAAATTCTCCATCCCAAATTTAATCTCCATAAAAAATAATTATCAAGATATAATAACAGTTTCAATTAATAACTCTAAGCATAATAAATCATAAATGAATCCAAAAGTGAAATCCTCCTTTATATCTCAAATGTAATCCAATAATATTCTATTTAGCTAAATCTTATAAGGCACTAAAATAGTGAATATATTATGAAATAATAGTAATCAATTAATAAGTAAATAATTTTTCTCCATCCCATAGTTATGTACAAAATAAAATATATATATTCCCATAATTTACTTTTTTTCATCAATCAAACAATTTAAATAATAAAATACCATACTAATCAAGAAATCATGTAGTCTAGTGGTAAGCAATGAACCCTTTTTATTCTTCGGTTGTGTATTCAATTCATGAGTACTTTCTGGATATGAATGGTTTTCACTCATCCATTATGTTTTCCATTTTCTAAAACATTATTAATATAATTATTATGAAATTATAAAAATTTCATAATGACCCTTAATGAAATCATTAAAATATTTCTCTTCGTATTGTAAATAATACCTTTTATTTTTCATCAAAAAATGTATGAACTTATAATTCCCTCTAATTAAATGATCATATAAAACAAAAAGGCTTCTAATACAATTAAACATATTCCCACACCAAGTAATTTAATTTTTTGTAAAATTTTTTTTAATCTCATAAACTTTTGGGATACATGTATATAAATCATTTTTCAAAAATCACCAAATTTATCCCCAAATTTATGCTCTTTTTAAATCTTTTCATTGATTTTGATTCAATCTATCATATATTTCCAGATTATAGCTAAAAACATAATATAGAATAACTCTATGTTTTTCCATGATTCCCATAATATATATAAAATATAGTTATATAATAAATTTGAAAACTCTATACATACAAATTCTTCATTTATCTTTTTTCATTAACGATTAATCATTTTTCATAGTCTTCTTACAAAATGATTAATTCTTATAATAAAATATATAAAATATATCTTCATTATAGATAAATATAAGTTAAATTTTTTCCATTCTACAAAAAATAGTAATTTATAACTCATATCAGGGAATAATACTTTTATTGATATAACCATTAAATCATATGTAACATAAGAAAAAATTATTTGATATGGGAAACAATTTTGAGAGTTCACATGAAATAATTCTTGAAGAAATTTTGTTTAATTTTTTTAATAAATGATCCTCAATTATAAAACAGAAAATTTTATATTTAAATAACCCAATAATATTCTAAATAATGATTTAAGTAATTAAGTTTTCATTATATTGAAAAGCCGCTAATGTTTTATAAATTAAAAAATTAACTTTTGTAATTTTGCAGGATAATTCAAACTGAAAATGATTATAAAATTACCAAATATAGTCATTTAAAAACATTTTTTAAATATTAAAACATAAGTAAATATGAATTTATACATTATTATAATAATTTTAAAAACATTTTATGAAATATAAAATCATGGACCATGGAAAAGGATGAAATAAAAACAATTAAGGGAAGTTTTAAAAAACATTAATAATGTCCCGTATAAAAAATCATATTATTGATGTGAGAATTAATTAAAATTAAAATAAGACACATAAATTTTTTTGAGAATATAAAATTAGTTAGATATGTTAAGCAGTTTTTGAGAGGTGGCTTGAATACTAAGAAAACTATCATTTGAAAATGATTTTTTAATAATAGTGATAATGAAAACATCTGGAATGTATAAGAATTTTGTGAAATAACTTTTTCCGCACATCATGATAAATTATAATTGATATATAGATAAAAAACATATTAACCTGAAAGGTTAATATGATATTCTATTTTATTGATAATTCCCATTGAGACTCTATAATAGTTTTCCCTTAAAATCCATTACAACTAAATCAACTTCCTTTATCAATTCAATATCCAAAAATATCATTAATATATTAGTAACTCATTACATTATACCACTAATGTGGTATTTATGAATTTTATTTTATAATAATCCTTAAAAATTTAATCCTATGATGATATCAAATACTCATAATAAAATCATACAAGGAAACATGCTCATCTCCAATGTTTTCCAAACACAACTTTAATACCAACTATATGGACCTATCCTTAAATAATAAATATTCTTGTGATAATTAAATATGATTATATTTAATTTATTTAGAATGATATTTTAGGTTTAGAGTTTTATAGAGGAAGGAAAACACATTACATTGAAAACCCTTAAATTAAATGTGGAAACTTATACAATGTGTCCATTATTTCAACCATAGGAAATGATTTTAATATAAAACATGTTTTCCTTTCCTGATATATCATCATAATTTTTATTTTTTCATAATCATCATTCATATATATCATTTATCCTGTGAAAAACTTTGAAAAACATGGGATGAGCATAAATATCTGAGTAAAAGACAAACAAGAATATAAATTATTAGTCAAACACAAGTCCATTAAAATGTTTTCATAAAAAATTTATTTATTCATAGGAAGATATAAAATTTTAAAAAATTGAATATCAAAACTTATGAAAAATAAATGAATTCCCTAAAAACACATAAAAAATAATATAATATATTATATAGTAAATTGAGATATCATTTTACAAATAATACATACAAATATTGTATCTATCTTGGAAACTCATGGAGGAACCATCATAATTGATGTTGGAATAAGTACTACAATATTATTACTATAATCTCTTTGGAGAAATATAATCAGTTAACTCTATCCCATTACCCAATGAATTAGAGAGCTGAATTGGGAACACCAACCTTCAACTAATCACAGAACCACCCTTCCAGAAAAAAAAACTCCTGAGATCACATAAATCATTCATAACAGAAACACTCATGAGCTATATAGAATTTCAAGTGTGAAATATCTTTTCATTTTTAAAAATATGCACACTCATTAATGTAAAAAAAATATTTGTAAATAAATTTTTCAACATGTTAAGGATTAATTAAAAACATTAAGCGATATTAAATCATGAAGGTTCACTAATTCCCTATATATAAATAACATTCTTTATTATTTTGTAAAAATATTTGATTTAGTAACTTAAAAGATTGTTTTTTAAAGAAATACCCTTTTAAATATCATATCAAAGAAGTAATAATTTACCAAATTAATAATTTATGGAAATTTAAATTGAAACAACATAATATAGTTGATATGTAAAATAATATATTAAAATTTCATATCAGAGATAATATTAGCATGACATAATCAAGAACTATATGTTTAACTCCATGGTTTGAAATTAGTTTCAGAATTACCTTACTCATTTTATTAAGTCGAATTGTATTCACCCAAAAGTAATAATTATAAAATAAAACATTAAATACCATGAATATTATGAGATTATTTATATTATATATCAAATGATAGTATATACCCCACAAAAATGTAATTTGTGGTGAATATGCAATATATCTCACATTTTTAAAAAGTGAGATGAGAAACCATTACCTCTTTCTTAACATCACATTTTCATACATTAACATCATGTGTAGTTGTCTATATAATTTTATTATCTCATTTGAAAACTGTATTAATATTTATAATACCTTATATGATGATTTAAAAATATATAATGATCCATTCATTAGTAACAATTCAATATTTTTATGGTTTTTGGTTCATTGATTTCATGGTTTCATGATCAGAAAATTTGAGTATAATAATGGTTTCTATTTTAAAATAGGATTACCACACTAGAAGTATAATGAAAAGTAATTAATGAATATATAGATGTATTAATGTTCCAATGTATTATATTTATTTTTTGTAAAAGAATAATTCTTTTTATATAATTATAATGATAATTTTTTAGTTTTTTGGCTGTTTTTTGAACATCATTATCAAGTTTTGTTTAATTTATTATTATTTTAATATATTATTTCTATAACATGACATAGTTCTACATAATAAGTCATATAGTTTGTCGCAAAACACCTCTCTATTGTATAACCACATAGCAGGAACATTCAAATACAATATGGGGTTTTATTATGCCTCCCTCATTACTAAAACTCATGACCTCTTTCATAAGTTCCACTAAAAAGATTTATTAATACCAAGGATATATCAATTAAAATACTTTTTAACCATAATAATAATTTTATGAACATCTAAGAATGATTTCATCTAAAACTAAAAAATCGTTATTTAGGGAGGTAATTATTCAGCATAAAAAGGACGATAGTTTCATTTCATTGAATTCAAAATGGTGAGAAATGAAATTGTTATGAGATATTCCATTAGAAACGGAAAAAAAATTAGAATATAAATGCTTCTATATTTATCATTCCATTAGGTATTATTGACGTGATATGATAGTAGAATAAGAAAAAAAATAAGACATGTGTTTTTCAAAAGTTACCTCTTGAATATGATATCCTTGGAGAACCCCATAAGGACCATGGATTTGGTCATTGGCTGACACCAGAATAACTTATGTGTGGAGAGAGTGGGGTGTAGTGTTTTATATGGGATTTGAGGAGTATCAAGTCTTCTGGGAGAAATTTTGTTGGTGAGGGGTTGTTTTTATACATGACGGGGGATGGGATTAATTTATTAAATAATGATTATTTTCTAATTAATTCCAACCAATTTTAGGTGAAAATAATATCAAAAAATTAAGTATATAATTATTTTATTAAATACTATTAAATTACGATTAATACCATCAAATAACATTACTTTTTTTAGGTATTGTAATCCTTTTCATTTTATACTTATCCATTTTCAATATTTTACTTATATCGTGGTAAATATTTTATTTCATAGTAAAATTATTATGGCTAAAAATGATAATGACCGTAAAATATAAGTTGGCCCTTCAAATTAAAAATCTGAAAATAATTTTACCTAATTAAATTCACAAAATTGTTTCAGTTATTTTTAATACTAAAGTCCTAAGCACAAAAAATATTTGGTTTTTTCATGTGAAAATGTTCAAATTTATTGAATATTTCTATTCCCAATTTCAATGGGAAATTGATTCCAATGTAATTATTTGGATTTATTGATTGAAATATGAAATTATTATCGATTGAAAAAAATTAAAATATAATAAATCTATATGAAAATTTTGATCAAAATACACTTATAAATTAAAATTTATTATTTTTCAATACTATTGAAAAAATGTATGTTTCTAAAAAATTCTAAAAATAAGTACATATATAAAAATGTAATTTTAAATTGTTTAAAAATTTAGATTTAATCCTTCTGTGCCAGAAAAAGGTGGTATTATATTCTATTCAAAAAATATAACATTTTATGTTTAATATATGATTTACGTTTACCTTAACCCTATCAAACTTATTGGAATAATTTAAAAACATTTTTTCTGAATATATAAAATATTAGTTTCATTCATCACATTTATTAATAATGATAAATTAAATTCATTAGATTAAAATTTCATTATGTGAATAAAGAACATATTTTATAAAAACATATCATTTATATTAAATTGGTTTTATATTCATTTGGAATTAATCAGTAACCAAAGAATTTATTCGATAAACATATATAAAAAATAGAAATAATACTATTCATATTATCACTCATTATCACAATGTTATTGGATATGTAAATAATTTTACATTAAAATAGTAATATTTCGTTATTTTTTTAAACATCATGTGGCTTATATTATATGATATTTATCAGAGTTTTTCCTTTTAAGTATCTAGGTGTTATGGTTCTCTGATACCAACTATCTCGACATTATACTTTAACACATGTTATTATATGATTGTTTTAAAAATTATCCATTAAATAAAAAATAGTGATCGAAAATACTAGTGTATTTAGAAGACTATGTGCATGATTAGAGTACATAACACTAATATAAAAAATAATTTATTTGATATCCTTAATCTTATAAGAACTCAATTTTATCACCAATAAATACATAGTATAGACAGGGTAATATATAGTCAAATGAGATGAGATAGAAAGCTATGTAATGAAATAACCATGGCAATAAAGCATAGTATATGAGTTATAAAGGCATATAATGAAAACATAAAAGACATGAATCATGAATAACCATAATAGAATAATAACATATAAAAAATTTAATCTAATGATCATGAACTAATAAGAATGTGTTAGTAATATACAAAATGGCATCAACATGATTCCAATCTAACTACTAAGATGGTATCACTTGGTGGAAAAACACCCATAATGAATTATATTTTCTATCAAATCCCTTAAATAAAGTTACTTGTTACAAAATAATTACTCTTGAATTAGAGTTATATTTCCATTCACACATCATATGTTTTTAATTCATATATTCTTCAAATAATTAATCGATCCATAATAATATACATAATGTTTACTGTGGAATGTAATGGTTATCATATTCATGTTATAAGTTAGAACTAATGGATGTGTTATAATGGTTTCCATTATATATTGGATATATATATATATAATATAATGCTTATCAATTCCTAAGGATAAATAATAATAAAATATAAAAATAATTTCCAACAAAAATGGGAAATAATAAAGACAGTTGTTAGGTGCATTAGATATGTCCCTCTCAAGTGAATCCTTTTGGAAAATATTAATGAGACATTAAGAGAGATGAAGGAATTAATGTTTTAAAAAAATGAAATAAGGTAATTCTTCATTATAGTATTAGTTATTTTATAAAAAAATTGGTGGTATAAAAAATAATTTGTAGCGTACTTAAATGTGGGTAAAAAATCGAGAATTTCACATTAATCAGGGTTGTTTTATCTGGGGGAATTGAGAGGTGGTCCTTTTAAAACATGTAATTCCTCATAAAATAATGATTAACTCAGCTACATAAATATTATCGGTACATACACACATAATATAGTCAATTTATATAATATTAATTAAGAACATGTTGGATAATATAGAGAGAAAGTGTATCCAAAATGTAACATGGAGGTTGGGAGAGATCTCTAACCTTATGTCATAATGTCTTCTACACATTCACAAAATTTAATAGATAAAAAACATTTGTTCTTCAATAAATTAATTCAAAACCTCTTAAACCAATATTTTATTTAATATATTTTTATTAAGTTCATGTATGTCTGTTTTTATGTGTCATAATGTTTAATTTTTTCATCAAAAGGAGTTTGTTTCTTCATTTCCTGTTCAGTTTTCCTGTGTACAATTTAGGAATTTTGTATCAAATATAAATATTCCAACAGAAATAAAGATATAAATTTATAATGAAGTTGTAGATGATTAAATGGTCAAATATATAATTTCTATTTCTTTTATTAGGATTATTCATTTGATAAAATTATGTATATTAATCTTCAGTTTATTTTTGGCAGGTTTTTCACCCATTAAAAATTAGATATTTTATTGAGTATTAAAATTATATATAATTTATAAAGCATGAAATATGTTATAATATACATATTATAATCATATTTAACATAAATATTTTTTTCATTACTAGCCATGATGGAATTAATGAAAAATTAAAAATCATTATCCATAGAGACTGTTTGTCATCATAACATGGAAAAATTATTTGTTTCATTGAGGAAGAAGAGATGAGAAAATATTTTGATCAAATATATTCAATTATAAATATGAAATTATAGTGTATATATGATACATGAGTTTTTTATTTCTTTTTCAATGAATGATTTCATGAGAATTAAGAAGATGAATAAATGAAATAAAAATAGATGGTTTGATAATGTTACATCATGAATATCACCTCATAGAAAGACCCCTTAATAAACATGGTATTGGGAATTTGTTTATACCAAATGAACATGGATGTGGGAAATAGTAATGATAATGTTATTGGGTAGAATATTGACAAGAAACAAGGCTTATAATGTTTGAGGAGAAGGGGTTGTCAGGGGTGCTATTTATAGGGGATGATAGGGGTGTTTTTAATTATTATATTCATTAGATTAATAATCTAGGTCATGACTATCAATAGTGTATATTCCTATGATTAAATAAACTAAATAGTTCAATATAGTTCTAACTAATGGGTTCTTACATCATCCATGAAGAAAAAATTCATGTATTTGTCTTATAATGTTAAATACAATAATTAATTCTATTTCACTAATCACTAAAAAATATACTATTTAAAAAAATCAAAAAATTCATATTATAAATCAATTGACGTTTATATTTGAAAAATGGATATTTTTATGAAAATAATTATCTATATATTATAATTTTGTTATTTATATAAAATAGTATTATATTTGAAATACATTGATTTTAATATTATTATGAATTTCATAACCATTTCGATAAATTACTTTAGGTATCAAAAAGTTGACTTACAGTGATAATACAATATAATTTTATTATATAGATATATATTTTTTGAAAATAAATTTTCATTTTAATAATTATATTAATTTCAAAATTTTAATGAACATATACATATCACAAATAATACAAACACTTAAATTATCATTTTAAATCATTTTTTACTTATACAATGAAATAATTTTTTTAAAATTTTATTTATAAGATAAGAAAATATTATTTCTACATTCACAGGTGATGATATTAGTCTAATAGATAGAATATTATTCCTAATTGTAAAATTACTATTCTACTGGTCGTGTTACTATTCCATTGGTATAGGATCCATAATTGTTAACAATAACACAGATTTTATTAATTGTTCATTAAATTATACATTTTATCTATGTCATATAACTTCATATTTAAATTTAAATTTATGTTATTAATAATATTTTTTATTTCTAGATATCTTTTATTAGTGAGGTAATTCTAGTCGATCGAGTAGGTCTAATCATTCCTATTATTATTATCTTATTTTCTATTTATTGTTCAGCTATTATATTAACAATTAATATTAGTTTATTGTAGGAGTATTTAATAATCCTACTTTTATGACCATAATGTTTCTATTTTGTACAATATGTGATATTTTTTTTTATCAGAAAATTATAAGAAAGTATATAACATTGTTAAAATATTGTGTTTTTACCAAATGAATACATTTAGTCGATATTTTTCCACTACATTATTCGGGATATTGTTTCCATTAATGTTCATGTACAGTATATAGGGAAATTTCATGTCATATATAAGGATGAACCAATGGAATGTAATGAAAATTTATAGTTTTGTGGAATATGATTAGTGAAATGTAGGAAAATATAAATGTATCTATGGATTCATTATTTGATTGAACAAATTTGAATTTTTTTCAAGAATGTACATATAGAAACACTATAAAATTGCATTCTTTTAAAAATTATATTAAAAATATTTCCACCACATTTCAATATTATGGTTTTAGTTCTCTAGGAAAAAATATTGAATTTTTGTTGTAATATATTGTCTTCACTATATTCATATACAATATGGGATTGGGAAAATGATAGAAAAATAATAGAAAACATAACTTCTATCAATTAAATATTACGAAATGTTATAATTTCATAATTAATGATGACAAATGATAAAACCTAGATAAATCAATTACCCCATTAATTTACTATCATCCTAAAATGGGACAATAAAAATTTAGGGAAACTTTTCACTTTAATGATCATAGTGGAGAAATGATCAGAAACATATGACAGGTGTCCTTGGAAATTATAAGTTGAATAAAAAGACAATATTCACATTATGAAATAATTAAGTAATATTAAGACATGTAGTGTAAGAAGAATAATATTTTTACATAGAAATAAAATCTTTTATATATGGATTATAAAATAGAGGAAATAAAATTCATGGATACATTGGACATTAATAACCTTAATAAAGATGATTATCGAGGTGTTATATAGAAACAGAAATTTTATTTACAAAGTGATTGTGAAAAAGTTATGGTTAATATATATTGTACCTTAAATGATTAATTTTTATACTTAAAATGTTTGGATAGCTGTTTGGAGAATCCAAAAATATATGACAATGGTATAGTTATTAATTCCTTTAAATGATAAAATAAAATTGAGATAATGTATTAGTATTAAAATATAAATTAATAAAATCCAAATAACTGGATAAAATTTTTTCATATAAATATAAAAATTAAAGTGTAGTACCAAATCATTGATGGCATGACCAAACCAATAGTATTAAAGTAAAAATATATTAAATAACACTGATCATAATTCATTTTGATAATGATACATATTGAGTGTTTGGATGGGGACATGACTGTTAGGATAATATTCTAATATTTGAGTGTGTGGGATTCATAATATTTAATGTAAATTCTTGGATATAAAAAATGTATATTGGAAGAATAACAGTAACATGAAAACATATTTCATAAACATAAGTTTTTTATTTATTTAAATATTATGAAAATGTTGATCATAATTGAGGTTAAAACACTAGCACTCACTCCTCAAATAGTGACCACATTGGAAGAAACCTTAATGAACATAGAAGAAACAGTAAATAAACATAAAAATAATATGTATTTCTTGTTAAATTATCATTAAATTATTTGAAATTAAAAAATTATGTGTTCAATCGAAAATATGTATTACAAGGATTAAGGGATGTTATGATATATTTCTAAAAATCAATATATGTGGAATGTTTTTATCACTATTGTAACATTTTCATTGGACATTGAAAAAATTAATTAATTGATCATTATGAACATATAATAATATTCTACAATAAGATATAAATAGTATTTTATAGTGTAACAATAAGTCACTAAGTAAGATGAAAACAAAAAATTTATAATCATCATCGAGAGAGGAGAATAAATAATTATAAGTGATAGAGTAATATAAATTTCAACCCCAACAAGAGGTTATATTATAATTATAGGTTAATAAAAAAATGGATAATAATTTAATTCGAATATATATTTTATTAAATTACTGGTAATGACAAATAATATAGATCCACTATAGTATATGAAATTTACATACAATGGGAAACAAAAATCTCATCATTAGTATTAAATAACAGATTAAAATAGAATTTCAGTTTTTTATTGATAGTTTTTTATTGATCACTATATTTAGAAAGTGTATTATCATTTTTAAGGACATACTAAATATGGTTTTTATAATTTTTTAAGGCCTAATTAATAACATACATGACTATAGAAATAATGTTACATATGAATTAAATAAATTCACCAAATAAGGTTTGAATTTATTAGGGAAATGTTTTCAAAATAAATATAAACTTTTAGCTATAAATGAAAAATCTGTAGAAAATTAATTGATAATAATGTATTACTTATCAATCCAATATATTGTATAATAAATTTTGGGATAATTGTTTTTGCCACATTAGGTAGAACATCATATTGGAGTTAATGTAAGATGATCGATCCCAAAATATACCTAGAAATGTACTTGATAAAACTCATAAACATGAAATATGTGTTGATCAAAAACATAATATGGAGTGTTAAACAATAAAATATTGGAGGTTTAAATTGATACTAGAAGTGTTTCACTTTTATTATTATAGATAGGATCACTATATTTCTCCGATGGGATTTGGTACTATATAATAATCCTTGATGAATATAACATTGCGGAATGGTTCATAGTTACCACCCAAACCCAAAACGTGTTAGTTAACATAAAAAGTAATAATAAATTTATATTAATTATTATGGTTTTGAATATTTCATAATATTAAATGCTAAAATTATATAGTTTAAAAATAATCATATAGTGGATTATCATTGAATGCATGTGATAAGGAATCAAAATTTAGTTGTTAAGCACCCAATATATAATGTTGTAGTTGAGAGGTGTAAATAGATAATAAATGATATGAACAAAAATACTTGATTTAAAAAAGACGTACTAAATTTATTTTAAAATAAATCTACCATGTTTTCAATCTATAAAAAATGGATCTTTTTAGGTCCGGATGAAGAAATGACCCAATATAAGATATTTTATGCATACAATCTATCATTGAAGTACATTGTAGTTTTTTTTATGTAAATGATTTATTCAAAACAATTATAATAGACATAAAAAATTTGGTTCTCATGGAGGTGAAAGAATTTTTTGTGGATACTCTTCAATGAGATATGAATATTTATATTTAAAATATTAAAAAAATATGTGGTAATATTAATATTATTGTTTTTTAAATCCATAAAATGTTTTAACATAATATTAATCATGATATATAGGGAAATATTTATGAATTTAATAGATTAGTTTTGAGAACAAATGAATGGTATTGATTAATATAATTATACTAAAAATAGGGAGTTCAGATAAGTACCACACAACTAATAAGTCAAAACTTAAGGATGAAATTCAAATGAAAAAATATTATTAGTTTATGATATATATATAATAAATATGAATAAAGAAGTATGTAAAAAATCACAATTATCACATGTACATTCTATGAGTCTACATGACGATGCCAAACACATGAGCTAGATCTGGCCTATAAATGAAGACCTTCTCCAAATCATGAAAATTGGGCTTCTGAATTTCATTCATCGATTGTGGATAGTAATGTTTTCAGTAAAAACAATTAAAAATGAATGATATGTGTAAATTTAGTTATAACAAGTCATGACTAATGTAACACTATTTTTACTAAATTAATGTATTTTTTATAGATTATAAATTTACCTCCATTAATGGATTTGAAATAAATCATTTATTCTCATCTATTACATTTATAATAAAATTTAATGTATTGTAATTCTATTTACAATCTATTTTTTATAATTTAGTTCAAAGAATAATATTGAATAAAAAAATGATTTTATTATTAATGATAATGACATAAAAATTACATATCTACCGATTATGGATTATGACTTGAATAAATCACTAAGATTATGGTGTTTGAGACTTGATCATTGGATGGTAACGATTGGTTTTTATCATAAAACAAATTATCAAAATTATGTTTCTATAAGAGGAATGATAAATTATAGATATTTATCTTTTATATTGATTAAATATTCTATAAAGAACCAAATGTGTCTCAATTATTTTTTTTCATAATTCAAATGAAGTTATATTAAAATGTTAATGATTGGATGGTTGAAAATTTTCCTCTATTTGTAGGGTATATAATGAAAATATATAATATTTTTTTAAAAAAATTACTTACAATGCATTTCAGGGAATAAAACTGGCGTGGGGACTCAACTCCGTGATCCCCGCTAAAAAGCACAAACCCCCTAGAAAACACAACTAACTATATGTGGCATTAAATGGTGGAATACTTATTTTTCAATCTGATAATTAAAATATTGTTTAGAAAATAAATATAAACAAGGATTTAAGAAATTTAAAATCTAATATTAAACATGGTTGATTATTTTGATTGATTACTATAGAAAAGTGGTCATTGTGATGATGTATTGGGAGATCATTATGTTAATTTTGTACATAATTATACTGAATAAATATATAGTTTTTTTAAAAAATGTATATTATTTTGATCAATGTTATTCCAAATATATCCACATGTAAAAATCTAAATTAAATATTTCATTTATTAAGGAAATAATGGATTTTATTGTTTATATTTATGTAAAAATTCTATAATAGATTATATGATTTAACTAGGATATTTGATAATTTTGTTGATAAATAATATTAAATAAAATTTCTCATTGATAACCCTATAGTCTAAATATATGTAGGTAACATATTCTTGCAATGAAATTCATTATATGGAGAAACAAAGTAAGCATACTGGATTCAAAGAAAATTATAAAAATGGAATAAATTATTATAAAATAGGTGAAATTAATTGTATAAATATTCATATCCAATATTATTGTAAAATTTATATGGAGATGATATATCAATTTATCCAGGAGATATATGAGAATGTACTAGGTAGGTAGGAGTATGTGTCTATAATATGTAATATTAAATATGTTGAAAAAAAATATTATAATGAATATTTTCTATGAATATATTTTATGTTAGAGTTCTACCACATTCACACACTATAGACGTTTGTAGAATAGAACAACACTCTTTAATGGTTATTTTCAATAGTATATATGATACAATTACTAAAAGTGAAAGACTCATATATTAATAAAAAAGAAAAAGATCACAAAATTCTAGAAATGTAATATTTATAATAATACCACTATTGTTGGAACATGAAGTCAATATGTTATTAAAAATAAATATCAATTCCATTAAAACATTTATTTTTTAATTCCATCAATATGTGATCATAGATTAATTTTTATATACAATGTTTTTTATGTGGATCATATCCGTTATTTTATTTATTTTTTTATAATTAATATTCTATTTTTAATTTAATTATAATTTCTCACAACTTTTGTTATTTCGTTTATTTCCTCTATCATAATTGAAGATGGTTGTTTTATGCTTTATTATAATATAAATGAAATATTATTGATTATATTTATATTATTGATTATATCTTGATATCCACACACATTATGTATGTCTTGAATTTATTTTTAAGATAAATTCATGGAAATATGTTTTCATTGATTATATGTTTTAAGGGTTATTATAAAAATCTACATATGTATTTTATTTTTTGTGGCTATAAAGATACTATGGGGAATGTATTCTCATTGACTGTGAGGAAGGAATTGCATCAACTAAAAACTGAATTCATCTACAACAAGAATAAAAACTGACCATAATTTACAATTTTTCCATGTTCACAATAAACCACAAGAAAAAATAGATCAATTAGAAATCCTCATTCCACCATATGAGAAATTGTATTGATTGTATTTCTAAAATCGACCATTATCATAATAGATTGGCCATATGTCAAAAGACTGTGTTTGATAATAAAAAATTGTCTATTAGATCGAATTAATTATAATTCTCAATATATCATAATGACCAATAGAACGCGATTGAAATTTTTTCAAGGTCATGGATTCACTACAAGTTCCTACCTTATTTATTGCATGGAGAATTTGACTACACGTTATATATTGAGCCATCATAAGTTGAATTATAAATGATTTCATGAATAAGAATCATCCTTATAATTAAAATGATGTCATAACGCAGGGATTATTCTACCATAATTTGGACCTACAACAAGATATTTCAAAAAAAATTATTTTCCTACCACTGGAACATTATTATTTTTAAGAAATAAACCATACCACGTTTATGATGATCTATCTCTCATATTTTAAATTAATTATATATTTTTATTTACAATCAAATTATTTCATGAATTAGTTATAATTAATCTGATGATAATAAATTTTTAGATTCATTTTATATAGATTTAAATGACAAATAATAAGGTCCATATGAATTTAAAAGTAGTATGGGTTATTAATTAAATGTGTTTATGTTTTAAAAAAAATTTAATTTTAATATTTTATCTATGATAAAATTAGTTAGTATTCCATGAACAATAATTTTTATTATTATGTGAATTAATTAATATTGTATTCATTTATTATAAACCTCCCAGTATATAATTTTTATTTAGTAACAAATATCTATGTAAAACAATGGGACTATGATTGAAATATACTTTTTTAAAAAAAATCTTATTCATTTGATATAAAATAAAAAAAAATGTTTTTTTATGAATAATTTGTAATGAAGAAATTCCAAAATATTAATTTTTTATCCTATTGTTAATTTGAAAACCGTATATAAAGAGTTTGATATATTCAATTCAATACACTATACAATTAGTATATTTTTTTACTACGCTATGATACACACCATTTTTATATTAGTGTTTCAATTTTATGATTTTCATTTCCATCCACATATGAAAACCAAATAACTTATATCTTGATTTTTTTTGCAGACTACCACATCCATGGAGTGACATATATCATTATCATCACTACCGTTCTTTTATGGTTATGAGGATTAACTTAATGAATAAATGTTGAATGTATAATATCATTAATATCATTAAGAGATAAATTATACTCCACCTCTATTCCATCTTATTTATAGGGAATTGATAATTTTAAAAATGAGTTGTGTTGATAACCTTCTCCATGTAATATTTTTTTAACATGATGTTCATTAATAATGAAAACAACTTAAGATAAGAGTCACAAATGTAAAATTAATCAATATAATTTAATTACTATTTTGTTATAGTTAAATTATACACTTACTATAATAGCATAGAATGATAAAGTGATAAATTCATGGGAGATTTGACTAATATAAAAAATGGGAACCATTCTTTTTTAGTGCATGTGAGACTAAAACTCCATAGATAAGCCTTCCTACCCTGGAATAGCGATTAGGATGAATGAAAATCATAGAATACTCCCAGGATGTATGTGACTGGGGATAATTAATTGTGGATTGAACATGTGTTGGACTGTAGGTACGTTAATTAGTATGATGACCCATTTGAGGACCTGTGAGGGCCCTATGGAGGAGACTACGTGTCTTCAGGGGAACTTGTGGTACCTGGTGGGATATAACCCAATGACCCCATTATGGTGGAGTGTATGTTCTTGAAGAGAGGACCAATTATTTTATTGGTAATAGATCATGAACCAAGACTTATGTGTGGCGTCATTTCCTGGGTTTAGATATAGGGTCCACAATGAGGATGTTGTGCCCTAAAAGGGGGGGGGGGGGATATAACACCTCAGAATGATATCGGGTTAACTAACTAATTGATATAACACATGTCAATAAGGTGCACCATTATTTTAGGACGCCTTTCGAATTAGAACTTCTCAGTTATAAATTTTTTTCAAGGTGTAGTGATTAGGATGGGTTACCTTCACAGATGTTTCTCAAGGTGTGTTCGTGTGAGGAAAAAGCATACTAGACTGAACATGTGATGGCCTAAATGGAAATTTGTTAGTCTAATGACCTGTTCAGGCTTGTGGGTTGGCCCCATGGAGGGGACCATGTGTTTGTGAGGCAATGGGAGGTAATTGGAGGACTAGGATCTGATGACCGTGTTAAGGGAGGCTGTCAATTCTATTATCAGGGCCTAGTCATTACACTTACATGACTATACTGACCCATCGAGCTATTTCATTTTCAAGATTTGGTTAGTTCTATAAACTATATTAGCAATTTCGTATGATACTATCATTAATTTATCTAAAAAGATAAATATTATTATTATTATTATTTGTTATGTAATGTGTTTTCCATTTTATATTTTTGAATTTTTTTGTGTATTGCCAAATATTATTAATATATCTATCTCGGTCACGAGAATTACCAAAATTAGAATACAATAGTTCATTTTTCATGAAAAATACCATAAATAAGAAGATAAAATATAATAAATAAATCAAAAATTATATTAACTATTACTCACTAAATTAAATGTATATTAATATAGTTGTGAGAAATATATATAATAATTTTAATTTGATTATTTATGAAATTTTAAATATGCATATATAAAATATGAAACTAGTAAATAGTCTCTTCTCTATAATCATTAGACAATGAGATATGTTTCAAATTATACTATATGTTTTATTTGGAATACAATGTCTAAAAGAAAACTAATTTTTTATCACAATTAACTAATATTTATTGAGATTTATTGTCTTATTATATGTTATTTCTTTGATGGGGGTTTGATTAAAATTTAAAAATATTCATAGTCTTGGTTCTAACTCATTTCTTTCAATTGAGTTAGAAAGATTATAATTGAAATATATTTTTCCAATATTTATTTATTCTATATAATGATTAATCAGTATTTTATTTTATTCTTATCTTATATGGTTCAATAATTATACCTATTTTTGGATACATATTTCTTATTTTGAACAAATTTCAATTTATATGATGTACACACTAAATATTGTGTATTTTAGAAAATGAACTATAATAAATTTTTTATGTTTAGTTTCATTCTATTTCTCCTCTATTATTCATGGAGTCATTTGTATTGATCCATGGACAAAATAAATGGCATTTCAATGTTTCCCCACATCAATGTCAGTCATATGGTGTGGGGTCTCTCATATCACTCCCCACTTTTGGTCACTATCTCAGAGAGGCAGGAAAGCCTTGATTCCATTATATTCTATCACCAATGTACATGCTTCCATGGAATCAGTGATATAGTTAATGAATCATGGGTTGAACCCATTCATGTGAGGAAAATGGTTGCCTTTCACAAAAAACTCTGGATACTTAACATTAGTCATCCTTATTGGGTGAAAGTGTTCCCCCTTGTGATAGTGATTATGAATCTATCATGAAAGTGGTGGATTAGATAAAATCTGGCCTCATGGATACATGGAATGAATGGGTTTCTGAAGATCTCTCCATGAAAATGGAGATCCTTATTGATATGATCATTCACCCAGAAAGGATGGCTAGGATGTTCATGGGTGTTATATGTGTTGACGGGGGAGACATAAAATATGCTTCATTTCATGAATGCAAGAAAGTGATGAAGCACATGGTGAAACCCAATGTTCTTCTAGATGACGGGACATACTCAAATGATAGGGATGTGGTGGGGAGTCTTGTAAAGTCCCGTAAATTTCATGGAAATTTTTTTCTTAAATTCTTTGGGATTTTACGAGTACGCAGTTTCTGATGGCACCTAATTCTGAGGCCCGGTGTGCCCAGAATCAATTTCTGAAGTTTACCTTGGGTACATTCAGTGAATGAACGAGCGGGTTTTTATATCTTTTGAATCGATGCTCGGAATTGAAATCTGAGTGCACTGATGAACTTGTAGCGCCGATATTTGCTTAAGATGACTTTTACCATTGATCCGTTTTCTCGGGAGAAGAAGTTAATTTTTGGGGTTTAAGTGAGAAGTAAATATAATTGTTTGCTATTTTATTTTATTAACCATGGAAGTTAAACTCTTTCATGTGAATATGTTGGTGGGGCACACAACCACCCAAAATCCCATGTGTGATTATGAGGGAGGTGGGGCCCACATGGGCACCCATCTTCTCCCATTCAATAAAACATAACCCCTTTGAACTCCCATAATAATTATATGGAAACTTCCCAATAAATATTGGAATCCTTTAATTGTGCGACTCTTCCATCTCTCCTAATTAATCAGGCCAATACACTTAATCAATTATGTGAAATATGTGTTTGAATTTTAAAACTGAAATTAATGGCTTGAGTGAATAAAATAAGGATGAGCCTTAATTTATTTTGTGTTGGTTGGCTTGTTGTGTGATGTCTTTGGAGTAAAGCTTTTCTTTTCTCTTGGATGAACTTTTTTCTCCCACGAAGAACGGAACCTTTCATTTAAGAACACCAAATCCCCGAAGGACGACGACGCACCCTCTTTCCTTTTATCTGTGACAAAAAGGGAAGATGTTGCTTCCTCCTTGGATACTATCCATTTACGTCTGAGAAACCTCATCCCACGATGCCATTTTCTGCGACGCCCTTCGTTCGACAACTTTTGTTGAGGTAGGGGTTTTTACGTTAATGATTAATTTAACGTTATTCTTTAATTAATTTGGCCGATTGTTATCAACATAACTAGAGGATAACGGACCACACAAACATGGCCGATACACCTCCCCATTAATTTGTTGATCCTTGTTGAACTTTCTGACGAAGGTGGAGCGGTTCCATTGCACCACGTGGAAATGAAAAGGGGATGCGGCCAAAGCGGGCCCCGGTGAAGGTGCGCAGTGCCGTCGCGCCACGCCCGTGAGGCCGAAAAAGGCCGCGGCCAAGAACGGGCTGCGGCACCTTCGCGTCGCGCCGGTCGGATTGGAGCCACGACCAAAGGGCATGGAAGGTCTTCAAATGGGCGGCCGATAGAGCCTACCGCCGGTGCCACCTGAAGGCGGGACCCCCTCGGGTCCCACGGTTACAAAAAGGTCGGCCCTAATGGCTGGCCATTTCGGAAACTGGGGAGATAACCCCCCCTTCTCGTCTCGCTCGGCCGCGCCCAAATGGGTCGGACCCGGACCCGGGTTATTTTGACCCGGTTTGGGTCGACCCAAGGTGTATCGGTCCGGGTCAGACCGGTCCGGAACTCCTATTCTCGGGCAAATTCGTTCAAATTCCCATAACATGGGCTACGGACCTCGTATCCAACACCGTCAGTTGCGTGAGGATCCTTGGATCAAGATGGTCGTTTCAGAATATTAAAATAATGCTTTTAGTAATGTTTGGGTATGACCGGGTTAGTTCAAACCCAAAACCAACCAGGCCCTTGGAGCAGAAACTCCTATAACTTAATGACCGAACCTCCGAATGATGTTTCGTCGACCACGTTGAATTCAAATTATTGAGACGGTTCTTTTGGCTTACTCCACTCGAGGTTTTAACATAGCTGGAGTATGGTCGAGTTAGTATAAACTTAAAAACCAACCGCGCCCCTGGGACGAAAAAGCCAATAACTCTCAGATCGAGCGTCCGATTGACGCACAGTCTGTCGCATTGAGTTCCTATCTATGAGGGGGAAATTTGTTATACATCAACTATGGACTTCGTGATAGTTGATTTATCGGTCCCTTAGCTCACGGAGGGGACCCTCTTGAAATCGAGCTTGCTGTGTGAGGGAACCCTAGAGTTGGCTGTGAGTACGATGACGATGACGACTGTACTTGGATCCTACGTGGGTACGGCAGCGAGGACGACTGTACTTGGATCCTCTGTGGGTTCAGTAGCGATGAAGACTGTAGTTGGTTCCTACGTGGGTTCGGCAGTGATGGATACAATACATGGATCCTACATGGGTCCGACAGCGATGACTTCTGTACTTGGATCCTATGTGGGTTCGACAGGGGATATGATTCAGAGGATACATCTATCATCTCCAACACTCTTCATGATTAGTATACATGTGTGAGGTGATTCTTTATTTTCAATCATTCTCTTCTATATTATTTACTTTCTTTCCTGTGTAGATTGGGTTGTGCTTTTCTATGTGAATTGGGTTGACTTTCGTTATGTGGACTGGGTTGTACTTGGGATTGTGAGTTGGAGAATAAAAGGTATTTATGACTTAGGTATATGTATGAGAATATATCTAAGTAGAGTTGGTTGATACTTCGTGATTGGATCTTTCCATTGTGGTTTATGCTTCATGGATTCTGGGAGACCTTCAGGAGTCTCGGGGTCTCTATTGAGTATCGTATACTCACCCATTCACGGGCTATGTATGCACTACGTTGTGTTTTTCACAAACGACGGACAACGCTAATCGTGGTTGAGGATTGTGGAGTGGGATGGTACCAGGAGGTGGACTATCAGGCAGTACGTACACAGAGTGGATGACCGAACTTGAGGAACCGACATGACTATCTATACCCACCCTTCAGGTGGGAGTTCCGAAGGACGTCTTGGTGGTCGCTGCACTAGTTTTCAGCTATTGTACTTTCTTTTCTCAGATGTACTATACATTCAGTTGGGATTGTATAATGGCCCATTTACCTTCCAGTACTTACTTTTGTACTCATTTTACATAGTGTTTACATAAGCTTGTGTACTCTGTGGTGTTTTCTCTTATATAAAGGCAATGCTTTCCCATTTATCGGTATTTACACCATTGGTGCTATTCTCCAGCCCCTGGCCTATGGGAGGCGGGCTTGGGGTAGTCATGGCACAGGCCCTGAGGATGGGTCGTGAAAAATTGGTATCAGAGGAGTCGGTTCTACCATAGAACTCAAGACTCTTATAATTTGTTCTATGTGAAGCAATCGTGTTAAGGGTATTGAGTGTGGTTATCAGTCCAGGGAGTCCAATGTTGGTGTGGCGGCCGAAGTATCCATACACTAGGACTCTGACTTTTGATTTCTGACTCAGTGCATGAAAACATTGATTGCATGTGCGTTTCAAAAGTTTTATTTGTGATTACTTTGTTTCAGCTCACAAAGATTTTTGTATTAACTATGGCACACCTGTTTCTTTTCCGAATGGCCCCACGATGGAAGCCAGCTAGGGTTCCGAGCTTTTTGTGAGACGGTAGCCCACTAAGTGATGAGGCCTCGATGCAGGGCCCCATTACAGTGGAGGCGTCGGTGATACCTCTACCCACCGAGCCAAGAATTCCACCTCCCCAGCAGTTGATAGTGCATGTCGCCTGAGAGCACTGCACGAGTTTCAGCATCGGAGACTGCCCAGGTTCCGTGGGGAGATGGACCATCAGGCAGCCGATGATTGGCTAGAGGCTACTGTTCGAGTATTCAGATTAGTAGGGACACTAGATGACCTCATGGTGATACTTGCGACGAGTCTCTTTCATATAGTATAAGGTGGATGGTGGAGCCTGATGCTCCAGGTGCACGACTAGTCATCATTACATTGGTCAGAATTCAAGAGACACTTCCGCTCGGAATTCATTCCAGCCACCATCTGTGAGGTTCACATTTAGGAGCTACTACAGCTGCGACATGGTATCATGATAGTAGCCCAGTACTCGGTGAGGTATTCTGATCTCTCACGCTACCCCACAAACATGGTATGTGAACCATTCATCTGGGCTTGGACCTTGGAGTGGGGAATAAGGGATAGGATCATGGCATCGATGATCTCCATCAGCATTCTGATGTAGGCAGGGGTAATAGAGAGATCCCTTCTTGTGGATAGATTTCATTCTAAGACTGCACCAACAGCGAGAACTATCGCAGGGCATCATGTAGTGAATTATTCTATAGCCATCTGTAGACAGACGTCGTATAGTTCCAAGCGGACCAGACCATTAGGTGGAAGACCTCAGGATAATGGTTCGGAGGTGCATGGCACATGCAGTAGAGCCATTCATTCGAGAGACAGTCAGTGCTATGAATGTGGCGGACAGGGCCACATGGCTCGAGACTGTCTGACCCGCCATGCAGAGGAGAAGCAGATGGTTTAGGGACCACCCAGGATGAGGCAGTGGTTCGACTGTGGCGGTCCACATGGAGCAGGCGGACGAGGCAGAGGAGCTGGGTGGGTAGCAGGTGGTGGGCGACGCTTTGAGGCTCTACCACCACCACCACCAGGAGGTCCACCCCGACTGCAGTGAGATGGTGAACGAGTGCAGGCTCAACTTTAGGCAGTGGAGGCCTACGACCACGGCGCACCTGAGATGAGTCGAGGTACTATCTGTGTCTTCTCCACAGTTGTTGTAGTTCTTATATACACAAGATCATGTCATTCTTTTATTGTCGCTGCCCTTTTTCAGAGCTCGGAGATTATGACGGAGCCATTGGCTTGATCCTTACGGTATAAGACTCCTACGGAAGCAGACATGATGATTACGCACTGGTGCCGGCTGTGTGAGCTTACTCTAGGAGGCGAGATCTTCGACTGAGATCTTCTTGTAGCGGCGTCGAGTCCTTATGATGTCATCCTGGGCATAGATTGGTAATCTACAGTCCATGCTCAGATCGACTATATTAGGAACAAGGTTTGATGTGTCCTCACTGATGGGAGGAATTTCACCTTCACTAGTGAGAAGGGAGCCTTTTCAGCATAGGATGGACTCACACATAAGAGAGGACAGCCGATCACTCATCTTTTGTCTATTCTCATCCTAGGATTAGTTGATGTGCGGAGTCTGAGGATTCCTGTTGTGGTGGATAAGTGTGCAAAATTTTTTCCTGATGACGTTCCAGGACTACCTCCTTGCGGAGAGGTAGACTTCTTTATTGGCACGTACCCGAGGAAAGCCTCGATATGTACTCCAGCATATCGTATGGCTCCCATTGAGCTTCGAGAGCTATGGGTACATCTGGAGGACATACAGGGCAAGGGATTTATCCGACCTAGTGTTTCACCCTGGGCTTCTCCAATTTTGTTCTCAATGAAGGCAGACGGGAGCTTGTGTCTATGTGTCGACTACCGTCGCCTAAACCAGATGACCGTAGAGAACAAGTATCCATTTATGAGGATTAAAAACCTCTTCGATCAGCTCAAAGGAGCACGATGGTTCTCAAAGATAGACCTCCAGTCAGGCTATCATTAGCTCAGAGTTCGAGACGAGGATGTGCAGAAGGCAACATTCAGGTGTCGGTATGGCCAAAATAAGTTCTTGGTTATGCCTTTTGGCGTAACCAACTCTCCATCATTGTTCACGAGTCTCATGAGAAGGATCTTCCATCCTTACCTCGATCGATTTGGCGCAGTCTTCATCGACAACATATTGATTTAATCGACTACTTAGGAGGAGCACGCCTACCACTTGCAGGTTGTACTGGACACACTCTGAGAGAACCAGCTTTTTGGTAAGCTCTTGAAGTTTCAGTTATGGATTCGAGAATTCCACTTCTTTGGACATGTCATCTCTGAGGTGGGAGTTGCGGTGGACCCTGTGAAGATTGAGGCGGTGCTAGCTTGGGAGCCACCCAGGAGCATGACGGAGGTGCGGAGTTTCCTATGTTTGTATGGGTACTATCGGTCATTAGTTCCAGAATTCTCCAGAGTTGCATCACCACTCACAGCATTGATGAAGAAGTGGAAACCCTTCGTGTGGTCGGATGGATGACAACAGAGCTTCCGAGAGTTGAGACAGATATTGACCAGTGCACCCATCTTGAGGCTACCGGAGGAGGGCGTAGGGTATGTAGTTTATGGCGATACATCAGGGACTGTACTCGGGTGTGTCTTGATGTAATAGCGGGCAGTGATCGCATATGGATCATGATAGTTGAGGCAGCATGAGCAGAACTACGCTACCCATGACCTGGAGTTAGAAGCAGTGGTCTTCAACCTGATGATGTGGTGGCACTATCTGATGGGAGAGCGCTTTATAGTCTATTCCGACCACCAGAGTCTCAGGTACATCTACTCACATAAGGGCCAGAACCTGAGATAGTGTCAATGGCTCGAGTTCCTCCAAGACTATGACTTTGAGAGAGTATATACTCCTAGAATGGGAAACATAGTAGCTGATTCTCTCAGCAAGAGGATAGTCATTCGGCTACATAGAGAGGGGACATAGCAGTTAGCCGCTTTGCAGATAACCTAAGTGGATAGAGAGGGGGAAACCTTTCTATAGTCGCTCACAATCACTCCTCCACAACATTAGTGGGTCTGAGAGGCATAACGTGGGGACGTTGACTGTGAGACGCGACGTGCATAGATATCCCCAGGACATGCACCTGATGTATTCACTATAAGAGAAGAAAACATCATCCTTTTTTGTGGACGTACCATGGTACCAGTTGCATTACAAGATGAGGTGCTGAGAGAGTTTCACACTTCCCCTTTAGCTATACATTCAAGAGTGGAAAATATGTACCAGGATCTCAAATGACAGCACTGGTGGATGGGTATGAAGAAGGTTGTGGTAGATTTCATTTCACGATGCCTCGCCTGCCAGTAGGTGAAGGCAGAGAACCAGGTACCAGCAGTCTTGGTACAACCCTTGGAGGTTCCGGAGTTGAAGTGGGACAGGATATCTATGAATTTCGTGACAGGGCTTCCATGTACTTCTAGGGGACATGAATCCATCTTGGTGATTGTGGACCGAGTCAGCAAGTTGGCCCACTTCATACCAATCAAAGAGCAGGGATCGGTGGAGAGCTTGGGAAGCCTCTATGTTCAGGATATCATATGGATTCATGGTGTTCCATCAACTATAGTATCCGATCAAGAATCTCACTTTACTTTCTGGCTTTGGAAGGGGTTGGAGGAGGCATTCGGGATGCAGCTATGCCTGAGAACTTCCTTTCACCCATAGACGGATGGTCAGATGGAGAGAACCATTCATACTCTTGAGGACATGCTCCGTCCATGTGTCCTTAACTTTGGTCGTAGCTGGGAGGATCACCTACCCTTGGTGGACTTTTCATACAACAATAACTACCACTCCACCATTGTGATGGCACCATATGAGGAATTGTATGGCCGACCTTGCAGGTCACCTATGTGTTGGACAGACCTTGGGGAGTCCGCACTTGTAGGACCATAGATGGTCTAGGCCCTGATGGAGAAGGTACAGATCATCCAGGAGTCGATGAGGACTTATCAAGGCCAGCAGAAGTCTTATGATGATAGGAGGAGGAGACCACTAGAGTTCAAGGATGGTGACCACATTTTCTTATGGGTCACACATTGACGTGGATTACGAAGATTTGGTCGGGGCAGAAAGTTGTCTATGTGCTTCATCGGACCATTCCAGGTTCTCAGCAGGATAGGCGAGGTGCCTTATCACTTGGCTCTTCAACCTCAGTTGCACCGGGTGCATGGAGTCTTCCACGTATCTCAGCTGAGGAGATACGTGCACGACCCGACGCATATCATTGATCATGGGGAGCTGTATATCGATGACGGGGTGAATTTTTCATAGTTCCCAGTAGAGATCGACGATCGACAGGAGTGGGTCCTATGTGGATGGTCGATTCCACTAGTGTGCATTAGGTGGCAGCATGGGAACATTCAAGAGAGAACATGAGAGCAGGAGGCTCATATGTGTGCTCAGTACCCTCATTTGTTCCCCTAGTTTGTAATATATCTTTACAGGGAAGTAAAACCATGAGGTTGGAGTAATGTAAAGACCCGTAAATTTCAAGGAATTTTTTTTCTTAAATTAATTGGTATTTTATGAGTACCGAGTTTGTGACTGAACCTGGTTCCCAGGCCCGGTGTGCTCGGAATCAATTTCCGAAGTTTAGCTCGGGTACGTTTAGTGAACGAATGAGAGGGTTTTAATATCTTTTGAACCAGTGCTCAGAATTGAAATCTGAGGGCCCCAATGAACTCATAATGCCAGTATTTGCTTAAGATGACTTTTACCATTGATGCGTTTGCGCGGGAGAAGATGTTAATTTTGGGGTTTAAGTGTGAAAAAAATATAATTGTGTACCATTTTATTTTATTAACAATGGAAGTTAAACTCTATCATGGGAAGTTGTTTGTGGGGCCCACAACCACCCAACATCCCATGTGTGGTTATGAGGGAGGTGTGGCCTGCACGAGCACCCATCTTTTCACATTCCATAAGCCTTAAACCATTTGAACTCCCATAATAATTATATGGAAACTCCCCAATAAATATTTGTATCCTTTATTTGTGTAACACTCTTCTCTCTCCTCTTTAATCATGAAAATACACATAATCAATTAAGTGAGATATATGTTTGAATTTTAAAATTGAAATGCACGGCTTGAGTTAATAAAATAAGGATGAGCCTTATTTTATTTTGGGTTGGTTGGCTTGTTGTGTGAAGTCTTTGGACGAGATCTTTTCTTTTATCTTGGAAGAAATTTGTCCCCCCGCGAAGAACGACACCTTTCGTTGAATAATGCCAAATCCCCGAAGGATGACGACACACCCTCTTTCCTTTTCTACGTGACAAAAAGGGAAGACACCGCTTCATCCTTGGATGCTCTCCGTCGATGTCTACAGAACCTCATCCTATGACGCCATTTTCCACGATGCCCGTTGTTCGACAACTTTTGTTGAGGTAGGGGTTTTTACGTTCATGATTAATTTAACGTTCTTCGTTAATTAATTTGGATGATTGTTATCAACATAACGGGAGGATATTGGACCGCACAAACACGACCAATCCGCCTCCCCTTCTATTTTTTGATCCTCGATGAACTTTGTAGCGAAGGTGGCGCGGTGCCATTGCACCGCGCAGAAACGAAAAGGGGATGTGACCGAAGTGGGCCATGGTGAAGGTGTGAAGCGCCGTCACGCCAAGCCTGTGAGGCCGAAGGAGGCCGCAGACAGAAGCGGGTCATCGCGAAGGGGCGAGACGTCGTCGCGCCGCGCTGGAGATTCAAGAGGGCCGCAACCGTGGTGGGACTCAGCGCCGCCGCACCGCGCCGGTTGGACAAGAGCCGAGGCAGTTCTTCAAAGGGGCGGTCAACATAGCTGGCCCGCAGCGCCACCTAGAGGCGGGACCCCTTCGGGTCCCACGGTTACAAAAAGGTCATCCTTAATGGCATGCCATTTTGGAAACCTAGGGGCGACGCCCCCCTTCGCGTCCCGCTCGGCGAGCGCTAAGCCGCAGCCCGCACAGGTTGGGCCACCAGCGCCGGGCCGGGCCGCGCCGACTAGGCTGGGCGACACCCAAACAGGCCGGACCCTGAATCGGGTCTGGTTGACCCGGTTTGGGCCGACCCATGGGGTATCGGGCTGGGTTGGACCGCGTCCGAACCCTCAATTCTCGGACAGATTAGTTCAAGCCCCCATAACAAGGGTTACGTACCTTCGATCGATGCACCGTCAGTTGTGTTGGGATCATTGGATCAAGATGGTGGTTTTGGTATATTACACTCAATATTTCAGTAAATTTTGTGTACGGCTGAGTTGGTTCAAACACGAAACTAACCGGGCCCTTGGACCAAAAACACCTATAACGTAATGAGTGATCGTCTAAGTGACGTTCCGTTGATCATGTTGAATTCATCATAGTGAGATAGTTATTTTGGAAGAATTCGCTCAAGGTTTGGACATAGATGGATTACGGTCGGGTTAGTTTTAACTTAAAAACCAACCGGGCCCATGGGATGAAAAAGCCAAAAACTCTCAGACTGGGCGTCTGATTGACACACCGTCTGTTGCATTGAGCTTCTATTTACAAGACAGAACGTTGTGATACATCAATGCTGGACTTCGTGACAGTTGATGTATCGACCCCTTGGCTCGTGGAGCGGACCCTCTTGGATTCAAGCGTGCTGTGTGTGGGAACTCTAGAGATGGCTGCTACTGCGACGACGATGATGACTATACATGGATCCTACATGGGTTCGGCAGAGAGGACGATTGTACTTGGATCCTCCATGGGTTCGGCAGCGATGAGGCCTATACTTGTATCCTACGTGGGTTCGGCAGCGATGGTTACTGTACATGGATCTTTCGTGGGTCCGGCATCGATGACTTTTGTACTTGTATCCTACATGGGTTCGGCAAGGGAGATGATTCAGAGGCTACATCTATCATCTCCACCCCTCTTCATGAGTAGTATACCTGTGTGATCTGAGTCTTGATTTTCAATCATTATCTTCGATATGATTGACTTTCATTCCTTTGTGGACTGAATTGTTCTTTCCTGTGTGGATTGGGTTGTGATTTCCAATGTGGACTGGGTTGTACTTGGGCTCGTGAGTTGGAGCCATACTGGAAATGATGACTTAGGTATATGTATGGTCATATACTTAAGTAGAGTTGGTTCATACTTCATGATTGTATCTTTCCTTTGTGGTTTATCCATCGTGGATTCTTGGTGACCTTCGGGAGTCTCGGGGTCTCTACTGAGTATCGTATACTCACCCCTGCACGGGCAATGCCCTCACTACGTTGTGTTGGTTGCAGAAAACGAACAACGCTGATCGTGGATGAGGCTTGTAAAGCAGGACGGTACCCAGAGGTGGACAATCAGGTGGCACGTACACGGAGTAGACGGCCAGACTCGAGGAGCCGATGAGACTATTTATACTCACCCTTTAGGTGGCAGTTCCGGAGGACGTCTTTGTGGTTGTTGCTCTAATTTTCATCTGGTGTACTTTCTTTTCTCAGTTGTACTGTACTTTTAGTTGGGTTTGTATACTGGCCCATTTACTTTTTATCACTTACTTTTGTACTCAGTTTACTTAGTGTTTACTTCAGCTTGTGTACTCTATGGTGTTTATTTTCTTATATAAAAGGTAATGTCTTCCCTTTTATTGGAATTTACACCTTTGGTGATAGTCGCCATCCCCTGGCCTATGGGAGGAGGGCTTGGGGTACTCATGACACGGGCCCCAAGGATGGGTCATGACAAGTCTTTCCCGCTATTTCATTAATGACCATCTTGCGGGTGTGAAATGTTGAATGCCCGATGCCTACCCGAGTGGAGATGAAGAGTTTATGGATTTTATATGGAACCAATATTCCTCCCTTTATAAAGAGATGTTGCATGACATCCCAAAAGAGAAGGAAATCTATGATGAAATGTGTGCCTCAATGTAGATAGCAGAGCAGGGCCATAAGGATTACATGGATCTTTTTATAGTGAATCCTGGTATGTGGTTATATGTGCATTTTCTATGGTGATCCATGATTCTTTCCACGGTGGAAGCCAACCAAGAGGGGCTTGTTCAATGTCCCATTTCCTCCTCCATTCAAACAAAAACCCATCCACCTTTCACTACTACTGCCTTGTCAGATTTGGAAATAATCCCAATAAAATTCATATAACCAAAATCAATTTAGACTCTCATCACATTTTCCTCAGTGGATCTCCATGGATAAACATGACTTTGTGATGGGATGTTCAATTCTTGGATCATTCTCCCTCACTCAATAGGTAGTTAGGAATATCAACACTAAGTCTCATGGCTCTAACATGGATATAAAACATGATCCGAACCAGTCACATGATTAGTTTGATTAAGGATTCGACAAAAAATATCTTTTAGGTATGGGAATATCTCCATGGGTTACCAACCTCATCTACTGGAGTATTAGATATCATTTGATAGAAGTTAATATTATGGGAAAGTTTGATGGATTTTTCAAGGATTCACAGGTTTTAATACAGAGAAACCCAATCTCTTCTAGTCTCTTCATACTATTATAAGAAATTCATTATCTCCTCATCCATAAAAGCATGGAATGTGGCTTGATTCTCCCAAACAAAAGGAAGTGGAATCTCCCCTCTATATCACAACAAATGTTTTCTGATGATACCATGATTTTATTGAATCATAGCATATTATCTATCAGTATTCTTACCATTATTTTTGATGAATTTTTTCATTGGAGTGGGTAATCCATTAATAAGACTAAATGAAATATGTTCATATAAAAAAGGTGGAACTCCAAATGGGCTACCACACAATGCATCCTTCAGGATATGCAGACCACATGCTAGTTAGTAAATTACATGGGTTCTCCTATTACCCTAAGAAGACACCATATCATTGATTTTGATAATATTGTAAGTAGAATCACTGATAGAGTCTTCAACTGAAATAATAATTTCCTCTCATCTGGGGGTCGAATTTCCTTGGTGAACCATGTCCTCCTTGCCTCCCCAATTTTTTTTCTCTCCAATATTAAAGTGAAAATTTGATTCATCTATAATATTGATGAAATCCTTTTCCATATCATCTGGGATGCCTTGTTCGATGAAAAATGTACGTTGGTATCTTGGGGGAATATGGCTAGGCCTATACAGGATGACAAGATTAGTGTTCAAAGCCTCATAGATACTTTAATTTATAATCATGAAATGTTGACCTTGGAATTTGACAGATGCCACTCCTTTTGGTTGAAGACCATGGGAAACAATGTTTTGTGTATCTCTCTGACAAAAATAAGTAACATTTGTATTTTAATGTCCGTGTTGTTCCCACAATTCACCACTCTCCAACCCCATATTCACTGGATCATCAATGATGGGAATGTGTGTTTTTAGAAAGTCAACTGGGTAGTCACCATTTTATAATTCTTGGTCTATGCAACACACAATATCATCATTGAAGGGGCTTGGATATTCCCATGCTTTATTGAGGATGTGTTTGAGAATGATCAACAAGATGAATTCCATCTCATTAACATGAATTTTAAACAAGATATGTGCAAATTTTCCCTCTCATGGTCGAGGAACTTCACTACTATGTATTATAATCCCACCATATACCCCCATCCTCAGGGTGACCAATGGAATGTGATCCTTATGGTCAATGGTATTCTAACGATGTATAACCTTCTCACATGGATGTTCAAGAACGATGCAGTGGACACTGAAAAGAATATTTGTAAATTTTGAATCTAAATGGGTTCTTATTGCTCTTATTGTAGAGATCATAAATAGGATAATGCCTCCCATATATTATTTGAGGGTGTATGGGCTCAGGAGGTGTGGTCTATCTTGGGTGTTTTTACCACCTTCCCCTCTCATTAGTAGTTTTATGCCCCCTTAGACATATGGTAGTTTCAAGGATCAGGTAACAATAGAGAGGAGTGGTTGGATAGAACTATCATTTTGAATAAATATGTGTGATTCCTTTTGTAGGCTCAGGAAAAAGCAATGTTTGAGTTGATTATCTCTTTAAGGGTGTCCATTATTTATCCAACTCTTATCATTTTTCTCAATCTAATATGGCACACTACTATATGGAATGAATCCCACTATCTCTATTTCATGCAAAAAACCATTAATAGCCATTCCCCAACTATTTTCATAAGGAACCAACGGATCCACTGGCAGCCCCTCCCTTAGGATATGAAAATCAACACAGAGGGGTCCTACACCAAGGCTTATATGAGGAGTGAAGTTGCGGATTTTGAATCCATGGGAACCAATATTTTTTCATTTTTTCTTCCCCCATATATTCTTATTCTCTGTAGGTAGATGCCCTTACCTTTCTCTCTTTCCACACTCTATGTCGTCAGGTATGAAATTATATTTTGGAAGTGGAACTGACTCACTGATTCTTTACAACATAATGCATGGAACATTCCCTTTCCCACTATCTACATAATAAACTATTAGGATTTTTTAAGGAATGATCTCTGACAAAACATGCCTGAGTCACACTTTACTTGGGTAAAATTAAGTGTCATGTCATCAAAAATCTCATTTGGTTCAACGATCCGGGGTTTTTTCTTTTTTACTACATGAATCAATTGAAACATGAGGGGTGACTCTTATTAGAAGAGTTGGCCTTAGTTTACCCTACATTAGGACCCCAAGGCCCTCCCTTATCTCTCTCCCTCTTTCTCCCCCCTCTATTTTTAAATATTTTTTTTTTATTATGATAGTATTCATTTTTCATTTATGTCCTTATTCATTGGAATATTTTAATTCTAGTCAAGTATATTCTTTAAATTTTATTATCCACCTTATTTCTATTAATGTATTATTTAATATATTATTTCTTTTAATGATATGATCTATCATGTTATTAGGATATCAAAAATATACAATGTGAATAGACATGAAATTTATGTAGGATCGAAATAATTATGTAGATGCTCAATATAGAAGAGGGGGGGTGAATTGTATACTTTAAAAATTCCATTGGATCCATTAATGTTGGTTATGGAAAACAATATTTTCGCTAGACAAGGAAAATATTGGTTTAACAAAGTTAAACATAGCAAATTCACAACACCTCTGTTCACCGGCTGGAGAATTGGAACCAAAGTTAACGATATAAGATTCTACCTTAAAGTGTATAGAATCTAAACTAATCAAAGTACAAGTATAAGGAAGTATAAGATGATTATACTTTCTTTATAATACAATATACAGTGGAAACAAACAAGTAGTAAAACTACATGTAACAAACAATAACTCTTTTAACCCAAAGAGAAGGGTATCCAACAACCTTGGATAAAGTTCTCTTGATTTATACATTCAAGAAAGTCTGTCTTACCCACACCAGGATAAGCCCTCGATACAAAGATCGAAATCTCTATCTTGCTATCCCTGCAAGCCCTCAACTTCAAGGTAGTTGGAACCTCTGTCTTCCTCAGCAATGAAGCCCTCAAGATTCAACCTAGTCGGAACCTCGGTCTTCTTATCCCCAGAAGTCCTCGAATGTAATCACCAACATCCGGAGTCACACGAAGCAATTTGAATGAGCAGTTCAGTACACACAAGGCAGGAAAAGCTTCTCTCTCTAGAAATCACATTAACAACATGTGTTCTCTAGATCGATCAACATGTTATTAAGCTCTTTCAAAAGAGAACCTATTCATAGGAAAATTTCCAATGGTCGACTCCCTCTTCCAATGGTCATATTTTCCATGAAATTCGGAGGGACCTGTACACGTGTAACTCAACCAACGGTTAATTAGAAATATAATAGACGACAACGTTTTATAACAAACCATGTATAACTGAATGTACGACATCGTTTTGAAATGAAGCATATGTAAGTAAAATCTAATCAATATTTCGGAGTGTAAGCAAGTCAAAAGATCGGAGTCTAAAAAATAAAATTCGGAGTCTATGTTAAGAAATATTTGGATTCTGTTTTATAGGTATTCGGAGTCTGGTTTCACCAGATATCAGAATATGAACTTGCAGAGTTCGGAGTTGAACTACTTAAGAGTTCGGAGTCGAAATGCTTAAGTGTTCGGAGTCAAACTACTTGAGAGTTCGGAGTCAAAATTCTTCAGATTTCAGAGTCGAACTACTTATGAGTTCGGAGTCGAACTCCTTGAATGTTCGGAGTTGAACTACTTAAGATTTCGGAGACGAACATCTTCAGAGTTCGGAGTCTAGAATTCGGATTAGAACTACATTATAGATCACATCCAGAATTTGGATCCTAAAAAACAGAATGCTCCAAATCTTTTCATTAAATGGCTATGGGATTTTGGGTATGAATCTAGTTGTTGTACATAAGAAAATATGTCTATGTATAATAAAATCTAGGTTTGGGTAAATTTCCTTAAAGAAGTAAATTTTTCATTATTGGGGTAAAAATAATATTTGCTTAAGTATAAGGTGTTTGTGATTTTCAAAACAAGAAGGAATGGAAAAGACATAAGGAAAACCTTATTGACTCAAAAATCTCCCCCCTTTTGGAAATCACAAACTTCCTTTCAAAAAAGAATATAAGGATTTTGTAAAATTTCATTAGACTATGAAATTTAAAAATTATCTCCCTTTGTTCATGGATAAAAGTGAATACAACTAACTCCCCCTTAGGCATTGAAACTCTATAGATTGTATTCTGTGTTTCCAGAGAGGTGTTTTCATTATTTTAAGAATGAAAAAACTTCATAGTAGGAAACTCCCAATTTCTTTAAGGATATTTCTCTTAAAATTTTTTCCTTTATCCTCCTTAGGAGTAGTTCTTTTTCCTTCTCCCCCTTTGTGATTATCAAAAAGAATTGAAGGGAATGGATAAAAAATTATGATACCTGAAACATTAGTATATAATAAGATACGTCCAGCCAAATAAAATTTCATTAGTATTGGGAAAAAATATATAAGGAAAGACAACTACAACAAAAGATCGGAGTGGGTTCATTTGTCTTCCTTTTCCTTCGGAATGAGCTTCTTTAACAAGGTTTTGAGTTTCTTCAAGTCCCATTGATCTTCCTCACCTTGCTTCTCCAAGGATTTTACCGTTTCTTCATGGATTTTTAATGCTTCTGCCTGAGTTGTCATGACCCGTCCTCGAGGCCCGTGCCATGACTACCCTAAGCCCGCCTTCCATAGGCCAGGGGCTGGAGACTAGCACCAAGGCATAAATCCAAGTAAAAGGGAAGGCATTGCCTTTGTAAAGTAAAAAAACACCACAGAGCAAGCAATCAGATGAAACAATAAGTAAAAACTGAGTACAACAGTAAGTGCGGAAAGGTATGTGGGCCAGAATACAAACCCAAACTAAAAGTAAATTACAAATCGAAAGAGAAAACATAAACTGAAAAGTATAGCCACAACGTCGAGCCGTTCACTAGAAGTCCCACTTAAAGGATGAGTACAGATAGCCTCCACAACTTCTCGGGTCCAACTATCCACTCTGAGTACGTCCCACCCAGTGGTCCACCTCCAGGTACCATCCTGCACCGCAAGCCTCAACCACGATCAGCGATGTCCGTTTTCTGCAACCAACACAACGTAGTGCAGGCATAGCCCGTGCAGGGGTGAATATAAGCTACTCAGTAGGGACCCCGAGACCCCCGAAGGTCTCCCAGAATCCACAAAGATTATCCACAAAGGAAAGATAAAATCACAAAGAAACATCTGACACTGCTTAGGTATATGCCCATACATGTACCTAAGTCATCAATTCTCGTTCGGCTCCAACATTTGAGCCCAAGTACAACCCAGTCCACACAGGAAAGAAAAACATAAACCCACACAGGATAGCATAACACATTACACATAGGAAGCAAAACAGGATTTATCTCACACAAGTACACATCATTTGTAAAGTAAGAGAGTTCATCAGATGTAATCACTAATTCATCTTACTGGGACCCACGTAGGATACAAGCACTGTAATCATCGTCGTCGAACCCACAGAGGATTTCGGTACAATTGTCTTCATCATCGAACCCACATATGATTCTAGTACGACAGTCTTCATCGTCGAACCCACATAGGATTCCAGTACGATAGTCTTCATCGTCAAACCCACATAGGATTCCAGTACGATAGTCTTCACCGTCGAACCCACATAGGATTCCAGTAGGATAGTCTTCATCGTCGAACCAACATAGGATTCCAGTACGATAGTCTTTATCGTCGAACCCACAAAGGATTCCAGTATGATAGTCTTCATCGCCGAACCCACATAGGATTCCAGTACGATAGTCTTCATTGTCTAACCCACATAGGATTCTAGTACGATAGTCTTCATCATAGAACACACATAGGATTCCAGTACGATTGTCTTATCGTCGAACCCACATAGGATTCCAGTACGATAGTCTTCATCGTTGAACCCACATAGGATCCCAGTATGATGGTCTTCATCGTAGAACCCACATATGATTCCAGTACGATAGTCTTTGTCGTCCAATGCACATAGGATTCTAGTACGATAGTCTTCATCGTCGAACCCACATAGGATTCCATTACGATAATCTTCATCGTCGAACCCACATAGGATTCCAGTATGATAGTATTCATCATCGAACCCACATAGGATTCTAGTACGATAGTCTTCATCGTCGAACCCACATAGGATTCCAGTACGATAGTCTTAGTCATCCAACCCACATAGGATTCCAGTACGATAGTCTTCATCATCCAACCCACATAGTATTTCAGTATGATAGTCGTCATCGTCAATGTCGCAGTCGCAGCCAGTACTAGGGTTCCCGCACACAGCAAGCTCGTTCGGGAGGGTCCGCTCCACGAGCCGAGAGGCTGATACATCAACTGACACATAGTCCAGAGTTGATGTATACAAATGTTTTGTATCGTCAACAGGAACTCAACGTCGCAGACGGTGCGTCAATCGGACGCCCGGTCTGAGAGTTATTGGCTTTTTCGTCCCAGGGGTCCGGTTGGTTTTTAATTCAAAACCATCCCGACCGTACTCCACCTGTGTCCAAACATCGGGCGGAGTAAGACAAAATATTCGTCTCACTTGGAGGAATCTAACAAAGTCGACGGTACGCGAATCGGACGTATGGAGCTCAAGTTATAAGTGTTTCCGCTCCGAGGGCCCGGTTGGTTTCGTGTACGAACCAACCTGGCCGAACCCAATGTATTCTGAAACCTTGAGTGTAATATATATGAACAACAGTCTCGATCCAAGGATCACATCGCCGCGGACGATGTGTCGATGGAGTCCTGTAGCTCATGTTATGAACAAAAGACCGAAAATGGTACGAAAACAGGGGGTATGGGCCCGGACCGACCCGGCCCAACCCCCCCTGGGTCGGCCCGAACCGGGTCGACCTGGCCTGGGTCCGGATCCGACCCGACCGGCGCGGCCCAGCCCGACTGGGTGCCCCCCCCCCCCCCCCCGCGCGGGGGCCGCTCCTTGATACCCGGACGTGGCTTATGCCGCGTCCCTCCTCTGCGGCCCCGTGCGGCTGCGGGACCGGCCAGCGCTGACGCGACTTCAGTCGCGGTGGGTCATCCCGGTGGCACACCGGGTGCCGCCGCCTCCGGCCGCTGGCGCCACCATACCGGTAGGGCGCGCCGGCGGGGGCTTCCACGGACCATCAGATGCGCTCCGGTGGTCCGTTTTGCCTACGGTTTGCGCCTACGGCTCTCCAGGGATCCGAACATTCCGGCGAAGGCCTCCAATTGCCATTCCAATCAAATTTCGTAATGCCGATAATCCAGGCATCAACGAAAAACTGAGGAGGGTTTTTGGGCCGTGTTTGTTTGGCCCGAACCCTCCGCGTTAGGTGATAACAATTGGGAATATTATTCAACACATGAAAACATAAAAAGGCACAATTTTAATATTAAAAATGAACCTAGTTCCCAAAAAGAAACTCCCATAAATAAAAATTCCCGTCCCGCATATAAAAACAAACGCGGATCAACTTGATGATGTGTTTATCTGGGTTCTTTGTTTTAGAAGGAAAAAATCGTGGGAATAAATATTATTCTTAAATAATACCCCTACCTCAAGCGTTTTCGTCGAACGCGAACTCGTCGCGGAATTAACCATCGCAGAAGAAGAGGATCGTCATGGATGAAACGTCACGGAAGGAGCGTCACGGAAGAAGTGTCGTTGACATCGCGGTACACGTCGTCGCATCATCGATATCCGAGGGTTTGGCGATCTTCGTCAGAGGTCAGAGCGTTCTTCACGTTCTTCATCGAAGAAGAACGCTTTCCTCCAAATCCTCTCCACGCCTCCAGTTCCAACAGAAATAAAGTAAGAGTTATCATATTTTATTAACGCACGTGGCATGTTTGAAAAACAAATGAAAAGAAACGAAAAATTAATTCAATAAATTAATTGTAACGATTTAACCGCCCCATTAATGAGGCATTTCTTAACCAGAAAAATGCACGATTGACTTTCATTAAATAGGGTTTTCGCGGGTGCGTTACTTAGAGGAAAAGAAACGGTTGTGATCGTGTGGGCCCCACCTCACAAATATCCTACCAAGAGGGTTGGATATTTTTGGTTCCACCCTATCCGCTTCAACTCAGTTTAATAAGCTTTAAGTGGCTTTAAGTGGCTTTAAGTGAAATAAAATAAAGTTGTCTCACTACATTATTTTAGTTTATTCACATAACCCCAAAAATTAGAAACCACACCCGAGCAAACGCAACTCCAGAAGAGGCATTTCTAAGAATAAACCGGTGCTGCGATTCCATCAGTGCCCTCAGAATTTGATTCCGATCACCGGTTCAAAAGTTAGAAAAACCCGCTCGTTCGTTCACTGAATGTACCCGAGCCAAACTTCGGAAGATGATTTCGGGCACACCGGGCCACGGAATCACGTGCCGTCAGAAACTGAGTTCTTGTAAAATTCCAAAGAAAATTAAGAAAAAAATTTCTTTGAAATTTAAGGGTCTTTGCATCACTCTCAACATAGGGCATTACGTCTCCGTAAAGATACATCATAAACTAGGGAAACAAAAGCGGGTACTAAGCACCCATCTGAGCCTCCCGCTCCAAGTGCTCTCCTGGAGGTTCCCATGCAGCCATCTGACACGCACAAGAGGAATCGACCATCCATGTAGGACCCTCTCCTGTCGATCCTCGATCTCCACCGGGACCTCCGCAAAAGTCGCCCCATGATCAATGCCCAGCTCCCCATGGTCAATGATATGTGTCGGGTCGTGCATGTATCTCCTCAGCTGAGATAAATGGAAGACGTCGTGCACCCGGTGCAACTAAGGTGGTAGAGCCAGGCGATAAGCCACCTCCCCAATCCTGCTGTGGACCTGGAATGGTCCAATGAAGCGTGGAGACAACTTTCCGCCTCGGCCAAATCTCCATAACTCAAGTCGAGGTGTGAACTGTAAGGAAACGTGGTCGCCATCCTTGAACTCTAGTGGTCTCTGCCTCCTGTCAGCACAAGACTTTTTCTGGCTCTGAATTGTCCTCATCCGCTCTTGGATGACTTGGACCTTTCTGGTCCTACTCGAGCTGCTGAGATTTCTTCTTTGCCGAGAAGAGAAATCTGATCTCATCCCCTAGATGAACCACGTTCTTCGCCTAATACAGTCAATCCCATTATGGATGATACAATCCCATACCAAGGATGACGTCGTAAAGCCTCAACGCTACTACCAAGAGATCCAACCGTTACTCTCTCCTCTAAGGGTTGAGTCACACTGTCAGCATCAGTGTGTGGTCACTGGGTCTCCTCCAGTAGGTATCTCAAATTGAGGGTCAAGTCAACGGTTTTTTTAAACTGGAACCTCTTAGTAACAACACAAAGAGAGAACAGGAAGGTAAACGCCAAAAGAAAGGTTTCTTTTTATTACTTCAGCTCAAAGTAGAAAGACACAAAGCAACATCAAACAAACATCCACAGAGCTAGAAGAAACATGAACAAAAGTCTCCAAGTCTGGAGCTAGTCCCTCTCCTGTCCATCTGCTCCCGGAGCTCCATGATCGCAGGCCTCAGCTGCCTGAAGCTGATCTCTTCCCTGTCCACCTGTTCCTAGCGGTCGGGGTGGTCTCCCAGGTGGTGGTGGTGGTAAGGCCTCAAAGCGTCGTCCACCACCCACTATTCGGACAACTCCTCGGCCTCGCCCTCCTGCTCCCTGTGGACCGTCATGGTTGAACCTCTTCCTGGGAGGTCCCTCTACCGCCTGTTGTTCATCAGCAGGACGAGTCAGGCAGTCTTGAGCCATGTGAACTTGCCCGCCGCCTGTGTAGCATTGCCTGCTCCTCGAGTAGCTGGCTCTCCTTCGTGTGCCCCGCACAACCGAATAATCACCCTGAGATTTCACATCTAATGGTCTGGCCCGCTTGGACCTCTGCGTCACCTATCGAGTGCCAGCTGGAGAAGACTCCGCTATGGGTCATCCTGCAGAGGCTCCTGCCGCTGGTGCCTGCTCGGCGAGGAAACTCTCCACTAAAAGGGATCTCTCCAACACCTCTACATGCGTTGGAATTTTGAGGGAGATCATCGAGGCCCTGATCTCATGACTTAGTCCCTGCTCGAAGGTCTGGTTCCGAAAGAACGGATCTCATACCATATTGGTGGAGTAGCGTGATAGATCAGTAAATCTCACCGAGTGCTGGGCAACCGTCATGCTGCCCTGCCACAGATGTAGTAGCTCTTGGATGCGCACCACACAGAGGGTGGCTGGGATGAACTCCGAGTGGAAGATGCTCTCAAATTCCATCCAGAGGAGAGCTGCCTCATCGTGCACCTGTAGCATCATGCTCCACCTTCTGCCTGCTGCTGCGTGCAGGAGGCTCGCTGCGAGGATCACCATGAGGTCTGCTGGTGTCCTCACTAACCTGAAAACCCATACAACTGCCACCAGCCAGTCCTCAACGGACTGAGGGTCCGTCACCCCGCGGAACCTGGGTGGTCGCTGGCACTGAAACTCATGCAGTTCACTAAGGTGACGTGAATCGTCAACGGCTGGGGCTGGTAACATCGGTGGATCAGCGGGTATAGGTACCGCCGGTGCCTCACCTGTCAAAGGGCCCTGTACCGAGTCCTCATCGATTGGTGGGCTCTCGCCACGCACAACGCTCATAACCCTAGCTGGATGCCATTGTGGGGACATCCTGAAAAGAGACAGGTGCTCCACGGTCAGAACAGTATACCTGGTGAGCCGACACAAAGTAATCACAAAGAAAACTTGAAACACACATGAAATTAATGTTTTCATGCATTAAGTCGGAAATCAGAAGTCAGGGTCCTGGTGTACGGATACGTCGGCCACCACACCAACACTACACTCCCGAGACTGATAACCACACTCAAGACTCTTAACACTATTGCTTTACATAGAAAAAGATCAAAGTCCCATGTTCTGCGGTAGAAACGAACTCCTCTGATACCAATTTGTCACGACCCGTCCTCGGGGCCCGTGTCGTGACTACCCCAAGCCCGCCTTCCATAGGCAAGGGGCTTGCGACTAGCACCAAGGTGTAAATCCCGGTAAAAAGGGAAGGCATTACCTCTGTAAATTAAACCAACACCACAGAGAATGCAAGCAGAAGAAACACTAAGTAAAAACTGAGTACAAGAGTAAGTGCGGAAAGGTATGTGAGCCAGAATACAAACCCAAACTGAAAGTAAAGTACAACTCGAAAGGGAAAACAACAACTGAAAAGTAAATCTGCAACCTTGAGCCGTCCACTGGAAGTCCCACCTAAAGGGTGAGTACAGATAGCCTCCACAACTCCTCGGGTCCAACCATCCACTACGAGTATGTCCCGCCCAGTGGTCCACCTCCAGGTACCGTCCTGCTCCGCAAGCGTCAACCACGATCAGCGCTGTCCGTTGTCTGCATCCAACAAAATGTAGTGCGGGCATAGCCCGTGCAGGGGTGAGTATAACCTACTCAGTAGGGACCCCGAGACCCCCGATGGTCTCCCAGAATAAACAATGGATAATCCAAAAAGGAAAGATAAAATCACGAAGAAACATATAACACTGCTTAGGTATATGCCCATACATATACCAATGTCATCAATTCTCGTTCAGCCCCAACATCCGAGCCCAAGTACAACCCAGTCCACACAGGAAAGCAAAACATAAACCCATACAGGATATCATAACACATTCCACATAGGAAGAAACACGGGATTCAGCTAACACAGGTAAACATCATTTGTAAAGTAAGATAGGTGATCAGATGTAATCACTGATTCATCTTACTGGGACCCACGTAGGATACAAGCACTGTAGTCATCACCGTCGAACCTACAGAGGATTCCGGTACAATTGTTTTCATCGTCGAACCCACATAGGATTCTAGTACGATAGTTTTCATTGTCGAACCCACATAGGATTCCAGTACGATAGTCTTCATCGTCGAACCCACATAGGATTCCAGTACGATAGTCTTCATCGTCGAACCCACATAGGATTCCAGTACGACAGTCTTCATCGTCAAACCCACATAGGATTCCAGTACGATAGTCTTCATCATCGAAGCCACATAGGATTCCACTACAATAGTCTTCATCATCGAACCCACATAGGATTACAGTACGATAGTCTTCATCGTCGAACCCACATAGAATTCCAGTACGATAGTCTTCATCGTCGAACCCACATAAGATTCCAGTACGATAGTCTTCATCGTCAAACCCACATAGGATTCCAGTATGACATTCTTCATCGTCGAACCCACATAGGATTTCAGTACGATAGTATTCATCGTCGAACCCAAATAATATTTCAGTGTGATATTCTTCATCGTCGAACCCACATAGGATTCCAGTACGATAGTCGTCGTCGTCATAGTCACAGTCGCAGCCAGCACTAGGGTTCCCGCACACAGCAAGCTCGTTCGGGAGGGTCCGCTCCATGAGCTGAGAGGATGATACATCAACTGACACATATTACAGAGTTGATGTATCCAAAAGTTCCGTATCGTCAACATGAACTCAACGTCGCACATGGCGCGTCAATCAGACGCCCAGTCTGAGAGTTATTGGCCTTTTCGTCCCAGGGTCCCGATTGGTTATTAAGTCAAAACTATCCCGACCATACTCCACCTGTGTCCAAACCTCAGGCAGAGTTAGCCAAAAGATCCTTCTCACTTAGAGGAATCCATCAAAGTCGACGGTACGTCAATCGGACGTCTGGAACTCAAGTTATAAGCGTTTCTGCTCCGAGGGCCCGGTTGGTTTCGTGTACGAACCAACGCGGCCAAACCCAATGTATTCTGAAACCTTGAGTGTAATATACTGAAATGGCTGTCTAGATCCAAGGATCACATCGCCACTGACGGTGCATCGATCGGAGTCCCGTAGCTCAAGTAAGGAGCAAAAGACCGAAAATGGTATGAAAACGGGGGGTATGGGCCCGGACCGACCCGACCCAACCCCCTGGGTCAGCCCAAAATGGGATAACCCGCCCCTGGTCCAGATCCGACCCGACCGGCGCGGCCCGGCCCGGCGGTCTGGCCGGGGTGCTAGCGCTGGCCAGGCGCTGCGCAAGGCAGCCCTCCCCCCATGCGCGAGGGCTGCTCCGTGACACCCGGACACGGCATAAGCCGCGTCCCTCCTCCGCGGTACCGCGCAGCCGCGAGACTGTCCAGCACCACCGTGGCTTCAGTCGCGGTGGGACTTATCTACGGCGTGCCAGGCACCACCGCATCCTGGCAGCCGGCCGCTGCCTCCGGCCGCCGGCGCCGCCGCGGGGGGGGGGGGGGGGGGCTTCCGCGGACCACCGGACGCACTCCAGTGGTCTGTTTTTCCTGTGGTTTGTGCCTACGACTCTCCGGGGATCCGAACTTTGTTGCGAAGGCCTCCAATCTCCATTCCAATCCCATTTCGTAATGTCGTTAATCCACGCATCATCGAAAAACTGAGGAGGCTTGTCGGGCCGTGTTTGTTTGGCCCGCACCCTCCGCGTTATGTGATAACAATTGGGAATAATATTCAACACATGAAAACATAATAAGGAACAATTTTAATATTATAATTGAACCTAGTTCCCAAAAAGAAACTCCCATATATAGAAATTCATGTCCCGCATATAAAAACAAACGTGGATCAACTTGTTGATGAGTTGATCCGGGTTCTTTGTTTTAGAAGGAAACAATCATGAGAATAAATATTATTCTCAAATAAAACCCATACCTCAAGTGTTGTCGTCGAATGCGAGCTCGTCGCGGAATTAATCATCACGGAAGAAGAGGATCGTCGCGGAAGAAACGTCACGGAGGGAGCGTCGCGGAAGAAGCGTCATTGACGTCACGGTACACGGCGTCGCATCGTCGATCTCTGAGGGTTTGTCGTTCTTCGTCAGAGGTTGGATCATTCTTCACGTTCTTCACGTTCTTTGTCGAAGAAGAACGCTTTCCTCCAAATCCTCTCCACGCCACCAGTTCCAACAGAAATAAAATAAGAGTTATCTTATTTTATTAACACACATAACCTATTTAAAAAACAAAATAAAAGAAATGAACAATTAATTCAATGAATTAATTGTAACGATTTAACCGCCCAATTAAGGAGGCGTTTCATAACCATAAAAATTCACGGTCGAAATTCATTAAAGAGGGTTCTCATGGGTGAATTACATAGAGGAAAAGAAACGGTGGTGCTCGTGCGGGCCCCACTTCATAAATATCCAACCAAGAGGGTAGGATATTTTGAGTTCCACCTTATCCGCTTCAACTCAGCTTAAGCAGCTTTAAGTGGCTTTAAGTGCCTTTAATTGAAATAAAATAAAGTTGTCGCACTACTTTATTTTATTTTCTTCACTTAACCCCAAAAAATAAAAACCACACCCGAGCAAATGCAACTCTGGAAGAGGCTTTTCTAAGAAAACACCAGCTCTGCGATTCCATCAGTGCCCTCAGAATTCGATTCCGAGCACCAGGTCAAAAGTTAAAAAATGCCTCTCGTTCGTTCACTGAATGTACCTGAGTCAAACTTCAGAAAATGATTCTGGGCACACCGGGCCTCGGAATCACATGCCGTCAGAAACTGAGTTCTTCTAAAATTCCAAATAAAATTAAGAAAAAATATTCCTTGAAATTTACGGGTCTTTACATCACTCCCACCACAGGGCTTTATGTCCCCGTAATGATACATCATAAACTTGGGAATCAAAAGTGGGTACTGAGCACGCATCTGAGCCTCCCGCTCCCAAGTTCTCTCGTGGAGGTTCCCGTGCTGCCATCTGACGTGCAAAAGAGGAATCGACCATCCACGTTGGACCCGCTCATGTCGATCCTAGATCTCCACCTGGACCTCCGCAAAAGTCTCCCCATGATCAACGCCCAACTCCCCATGGTCAATGATATGCGTCGGGTCGTGCACGTATCTCCTCAGCTGAGATACATGGAAGACGTCGTGCACCTGGTGCAACTGAGGTGGTAGAACCAGGTGATAAGCCACCTCGCCAATCCTGATGAGGACCTGGAATGGTCCGATGAAGCATGGAGACAACTTGCCACCTTGTCCAAATCTCCATAACTCACGTCGAGGTGTGACCCGTAAGGAAATGTGGTTTCCATCCTCAAACTCTAGTGGTCTCTGCCTCATGTCAGCAAAAGATTTTTTCCAGCTCTGAGTTGTCCTCATCCGCTCTTGGATGACTTGGTCCTTTCTGGTCCTACTCGAGCTGCTGAGATTTCTTCTTTGCCAAGAAGAAAAATCCAGTCTCATCCCCTGTACGAACCACGTTCTTCTCCTAAAACAGTCAATACCGTCATGGATGATACAATCCCATACCAAGGATGACGCCGTAAGGCCTCGACGCTACTACCAAGAGATCCAACTGTTACTCTCGCCTCCAAGGGTTGAGTCACACTGTTAGCATCATTGTGTGGTCACTAGGTCTCCTCCCGTTGGTATATCAAAGTGAGGGTCAAGTAAATGGTTATTTTAAACCGGAACCTCTTAGTAACAACACAAAGAGAGAAAAGGAAGGTAAACCCCAAAGGAAAGGTGTATTTTTATTACTGCATATCAAAGTACAAAGTCACAAAGCAACATCAAACAAACATCAACAGAGCAAGAAGCAACATGAACAAAAGTCTCCAGGTCTGGAGCTAGTCCCGCTCCTGTCCAACTTCTCCCGGAGCTCCATGATCATAGGCCTCAGCTTCCTGAAACTAATCTCTTCCCTATCCACCTATTACCTGCGGTCGGGGTGGTCTCCCAGATGGTGGTGGTGGTAAGGCCTCAAAGCATCGTCCACCAAACACTGCTCGGCCAGCTCTTCTGCCTCGCCCACCTGCTCCCTATGGACCATCATGATCGAACCTATGCCTGGGAGGTCCCTCTACCGCCTGTTGTTCATCAGCAGGACGAGTCAGGCAGTCTCGAGCCATGTGACCTTGCCCACTGCATGCGTAGCATTGCCTACTCCTTGAGTATCTGGCTCTCCTTCGTGTGCCCCGCACAACCGAATCATCACCCTGAGATTCCCCATCTGATAGTCTGTCCCTCTTGGACCTCTACGTCACCTGTCGACTCCAGCTGCAGAAGACTCCTCTACTGGTCGTCCTACGGAGGGTCCTGCCACTGGTGCCTGCTCGGCGAGGAAACTATCCACTTAAAGGGCTCTCTCCAACACCTCTGCCTGCGTCGGAATGTTGAGGGAGATCATCGAGGCCCTGATCTCATGCCTCAGTCCCTGCTCGATGGTCCAAGCCCGGAATAATGGATCCCGTACCATATAGGTGGAGTAGCGCGAGAGATTAGTAAATCTCGCCGAGTACTCGGCAACCATCATGCTTCCCTACAGTAGCTGTAGTAGCTCCTGGATGCGCACCGCACGGAGGGTGGTTGGGAAGAACTCCGAGCGGAAGATTCTCTCAAAGTCCATCCAGAGGAGATATGCCTCGTCGTGCACCTAGAGCATTAAGATCCACCATCCATCTGTTCCCGCGTGCAAGAGGCTCGCTGTGAGGATCACCATGAGTTCTGTTGGTGTCCCCACTTACCTGAAAACTCGTATAACTGCCTCCAGCCAGTCCTCGGCGGCCTGAGGGTCCGTCTCCCCGCGGAACCTCGGCAGTCGCTGGCGCTGAAACTCGTGCAGTGCACTAAGGCGATGTGCATTGTCAACGGATGGGGCTGGTAGCATCGGTGGCTCGGCGGGTATAGGTACAACCGGTGCCTCAGCTGTCAAAGGGCCCTGTACCGAGTCCCCGTCGCTCGGTGGGCTCTCTCCACGCACAACGCTCGGAACCCTAGCTGGCTGCCGTTGTGGGTCCATCCTGAAAATAGACAGAAGTGCCACTGTCAGAACATTATACCTGGGGAGAAGACACAAAGTAATAACAAATAAAACATGAAACACACATGCAATTAATGTTTCCGTGCATTAAGTCAGAAATCAGAAGTCAGGGTCCTGGTGTACGGATACGTTGGCCGCCGCACCAACACTGGACTCCCTGGACTGATAACCACACTCAATACACATAACACTATTGCATTACATAGAAAAAGATCAGAGTCCCAAGTTATGCGGTAGAACTGAACTCATCTAATACCAATTTGTCATGACCAGTACTCGGGGCCCATGCCGTGACTACCCCCAAGACCGTCTTCCATAGGCCAGGGGCTGGCGACTAGAACCAAGGCGTAAATCCCATTAAAAAGGGAAGGCATTGCCTTTGTAAACTAAACAAACACCACAGAGCAAGAAAGCAGAAGAAACACTAAGTAAAAACTGAGTACAATAGTAAGTGCAGAAAGGTAAGTGAGCCAGAATACAAACCCAAACTGAAAGTAAAGTGTAACTCGAAAGGGAAAACGACAACTAAAAAGTAAAGCCTCAACATTGAGCCATACACTGGAAGTACAACCTAAAGGATGAGTACAGATAGCCTCATCAACTCCTCGGGTCCAACCGTCCACTTCGAGTACGTCTCGCCCAGTGGTCCACCTCCAGGTACAGTCCAGCTCCGTAAGCCTCAACCAAGATCAGCGCTATCCATTGTCTGCAACCAACACAACGTAGTGTGGGCATAGCCCGTGTAGGGGTGAGTATAATCTACTCAGTCATGACCCCGAGACCCCCGAAGGTCTCCCAGAATCCACAAAGGAAAGATACAATCACAATGAAACATCCGACACTGCTTAGGTATATGCCCATACATATTCCTAAGTCATCAATTCTCGTTAGACTCCAACATCCGAGCCCAAGTACAACCTATTCCACACAGGAAAGAAAAACATAAACCCACACAGGATAGCATAACACATTCCACATAGGAAGAAAAATAGGATACAGCTCACACAGGTACACATCATTTGTAAAGGAAGAGAGATGATTAGATGTAATCACTGATTCATCTTACTGGGACCCACGTAGGATACAAGTAATGTAGTCATCGCCGTAGAACCCACAGAGAATTTCGGTACAATTGTCTTCATCGTCGAACCCACATAGGATTCCAGTACGATAGTCTTCGTCGTCGAACCCACATAGGATTCCAGTATGATAGTCTTCATCGTCAAACCCACATAGGATTCCAGTACGATTGTCTTCATCTCCAAACCCACATATGATTCCAGTACGAGAGTCTTCATCGTCGAAACCACATAGGATTCCAGTACGATAGTCTTCATCGTCGAAACCACAGAGGATTCCAGTACGATAGTCTTCATCGTCGAACCCACATAGGATTCCAGTATGATAGTCTTCATCATCGAACCCACATAGGATTCCAGTACGATAGCCTTCATCGTCGAATCGACATAGGATTCTAGTACGATAGTCTTCATCGTCGAACCCACATAGGATTCCCGTACGATAGTCATCGCCGTCATAGTCGCAGTCGTAGCCAGTACTAGGGTTCCCACACACAACAAGCTCGTTCAGGAGGGTCCGCTCCACGAGCCGAGATGCTGATACATCAACTGACACATAGTCCAGAGTTGATGTATCCGAAATTTCCGTATCATCAACAGGAACTCAACGTCGCAGACGGCGCGTCAATCGGACGCCCGGTCTGAGAGTTATTGGGTTTTTCGTCCGAGGGTCCCGGTTGGTTTTTAAGTCAAAACCAATGCGACCGTACTTCACCTGCATACAAACCTTGGGCGGAGTTAGCCAAAAGATCCTTCTCACTTAGAGGAATCCATCAAAGTCGACGGTATGTCAATCGGACGTCCGGAGCTCAAGTTATAAGCTTTTCCGCTCCAACAGCCCGGTTGGTTTCGTGTACGAACCAACCCGGACGAACCCAAAGTATTCTGAAACCTTGAGTGTAATATACCTAAACGACCACCTCGATCCAAGGATCACATCGCCACTGACGGTGTGTCGATCGGAGGCATGTAGCTCATGTTATGAGCAAAAGACCGAAAATGGTCCGAAAACAAGGGGTATGGGCTCTGACCGTCCCGGGCCAACCCCCTGGGTCGGCCCGAACCGGATCGACCCGACCCAGGTCTGGATTTGACCCAACAGGCATGGCCCGGCCCGGCGTGGCGCGGCCCGGCCCGGGGGTCCGGCCGGGTGGCTCGGCCGGCATGCTGGCGCTGGCAAGGCAACGCGCAAGGCAGCCGCCCCCCCCCCCCCCCCCCCCCGCGCGGGGGCCGCTCTGTGACACCCAGACGTGGCTTAATCTGAGTCCCTCCTCCGCGGTCCCGCGCGGCCATGGGACCGGGCAGCGCCGCCGCCTCCGGCCGCTTGCGCCGCCGTGCCGACGGGGGCTTCCGCGGACCACCGGACACGCTCTGGTGGTCTGTTTTGCCTGCGGTTTGCGCCTACAGCTCTCCCGGGATCCAAACTTTGCTGTGAAGGCCTCCAATCGCCATTACAATCCCATTTCGTAACGTCGTTAATCCACGCATCAACGAAAAACTGGGGAGGGTTGTCGGGCCATGTTTGTTTGGCTCGCACCCTCCGCGTTAGGTGATAACAATTGGGAATAATATTCAACACATGAAAACATAACAAGGCATAAGTTTAATATTAAAATTGAACCTAGTTCTCAAAAAGAAACTCCCATAAATAAAAATTATCGTCCCATATATAAAAACAAAAGAGGATCAACTTGATGATGAGTTGATCCAGGTTCTTTGTTTTAGAAGGAAACAATCATGGGAACAAATATTATTCTCAAATAAAACCCATACCTCTAGCATTGTCATTGAACGCGATCTCATCGCGGAATTAACTCTCGCGGAAGAAGAGGATCGTCACGGAAGAAACGTCGCGAAAGGAGCATCGCGGAAGAAGCGTCGTTGACGTCGTGGTACACGGCGTCGCGTCGTCGATATCCGAGGGTTTGGCGTTCTTCGTTGGAGGTCAGAGCGTTCTTCGCATTCTTCACATTCTTCGTCGAAGAAGAACTCTTTCCTCCATATCCTCTCCATGCCACCAGTTCTAAAAGAAATAAAATAAGAGTTATCTTATATTATTAACGCATTGACATGTTTGAAAAACAAAATAAAAGAAACGAACAATTAATTCAATGAATTAATTGTAACGATTTAACTGCCCAATTAATGAGGCGTTTTTTAACCAGAAAAATGCATGGTTGACTTTCATTAAAGTGGGTTTTCGCAGGTGCGTTACGTAGAGGAAAAGAAACGGTGGTGCTCGTGCGGGCCCCACGTCACAAATATCCTACCAAGAGGGTAAGATATTTTTTGTTCCACCTTATCCGCTTCAACTCAGCTTAAGCAGCTTTAAGAGGCTTTAATTGGATTTAACTGAAATAAAATAAAGTCATCGCACTACATTATTTTATTTTCTTCACTTAAACCAAAAAATTAAAAACCACACCCGAACAAACGCAACTCCGGAAGAGGCGTTTCTAAGAAAAACCCGGCGTTATGATTCCATAAGTGCCCTCAGAATTCGATTCCAAGCACCAGTTCAAAAGTTAGAAAAACCTGCTCGTTCGTTCACTAAACGTACCCGAGCCAAACTTCAGAAAATGATTCCGGGCACACCGGGCCTCCGAATCACGTGCCGTCAGAAACTAATTTCTTGTAAAATTACAATGAAAATTAAGAAAAAAATTTCCTTGAAATTTACGGGTCTTTACATGAGCGTCCAAAGCTTCATTATGCAACTTTAACAACTCATCATGCTGAATGACTTTTTTCTCAAGCTCAATCCGGAGATTTCTATCATTTATAAGATTCTGAGCAAGAGAATTTTCCTTGTCATTCAGTTCCTTCAATTGTTGACTCTGGATACTCTTCTCAATAATCAGCTCATCTTCAAGATTCGTAATTTTTTTATCTGCTGAGTCAAACACTTCTTTCATGTCATTCTGAAAATTATCATACACAACCAAGTCTTCTTTAACTCTCTTAGACCACTTTGTTACCTTACTGCAAAACTTTCTATGTATATCATAGTCGATCAGCAAACTTTTCTTTTCAGCTTCCAACTTCACAAACATATACATGACCATGGATAAAGAATATGATTTCTGATTCATACTTTGTTGCAGAATCTAGAATCTAGAATCTATTGTTGGAAGAATCAGAATAGTGTCCACCAACTTTCTCAGAGACTGAACCACAAACTAATGCCCATGAGATGATGATTCTGAATCAGAAATGTCTCTTTGAGATTTCTCTTCTTCAATTTGCACGAGCTTTCTTCTAGAAGTACCACTAACCTCTTTCCTCCTGATGAGAACTTTTATAGGTGTCTCCATGAGATCTTGCTTCCCCTTATCAGATTTCAGACTGGGTTCCACATTAAGAGATACTTCCTCGGATTCAGAAACATGAACGATCTGGTCTTCATCTGGTTTCTGTTTTTCTCTACCTTCCTCAATAAAATTCCTCTCATAGGATTCTTCTTCATCATACAACACATTTTATTCTTCTTCTTGATGTTGCTTGCTAGCTTCCTCATCTCTGTTTCCTAGAGTAACTATCATTACTGATTCAACCTTATATTTATAGTCCTATACTTTCTTGATTAGGGTATCCAGATCTTCACTTTCCTATTCTTCTTCTTCTTCTTCAACTTCTTCCTCTACTACTTCAGCAACTTCCTTATCAGCTTCTTTAACAACTTCTTTACCCTTGGATTTATCCGAAGTGACATAGTTCGTGGCGGTAGTTTCTGGTAAAGAATATTCAAGATGGAAAGTTTCTGGAACTGGAAGCATTTCAGAAGCCAACTCTGTATCTTTCAGTAATGATTTCACCACTTCAGCTTCAGACATCATCTTTCTCATTTTATTTTCCTTCTCTTGTCTCTCTATCTCTTTAGAATCTTTTTACTTTAAGGACATAGCCTCAGTAGGGTCCAATCCGAATTGAGGATCCCCTTCCATACTCATTTCTTTATCTTCCCTCCACTTTGATGCTACTTCATCCGTATATGTTTTCTGCTTCTTCGGCTTGGGGGGAGCCGATTGATTTTCCTTAGCCTAAGGAAATTTTTAATCAGCAACCACTTTCTTAGCCTTTCACTTCTTCCTTTGCTTTTTGGATGGTTCTGGAGAGTGTGTTTCATTTTGATCTGCTTCAAACTCCTCGACATATAGGGGTTAAAATTCTTCAGATTCACTGGAAAAACCCATCTTCATTCTCTTAAGAGTATCATCACTGATTAGCATGTGCTTGCAATTCCGGATCTTTGATTTGCAGGGAATCATGAAATATTCTATGCATCGAACTGCCAGGTTATATAACAAGACAGTAAACATGATAATCTGAGCTCTCAAATTTCCTTCATTGATATTTTTGATCGTAACCAAGAGTTACCTCTTCAAATTTATCTTTCTTAGATTTACCAAAAAATCTAATACATAAATATCACTCTTCTTCAGATTTTATTCATCACCTCTTCTTGGAACTAGAAAGACTTACACCGATAGTTGAATAATTCTATTGTTCGAAGTTAGACGAGAAATCTTGATAGTTGAATCATTATTAAGCCCAAGACACTTCAGTGCCTTCTCTTTATTGAAACTTCCTTGCATATCGGGAAGATTGTGAGAGCAGAATTCACCTTCTCCTTCATATGATAACCCAACCAAGCTCGTGGCCTTAGTGTAAGAAATCTTAATATTCATCCCATAAGACTTGAAAGAAAACACTTCTCTGCCATCTTCCATCAGGAAGGAAATAGACTATTAAAACTCCATCAACAAATCAGTATAAACCAGATCCTGTTTATCTGAATTTGCTATGTAGACATATTCCCATCCGTTCAGCCTAATATTCTTTGAAATAAGGGAATCAAGATTATAGAAGTCCGGATGAACTATCATTTCCCTGAAAACTAACCACTTAGAGATCTGTTTCGCAGTTGACATATCTTGATATTTTCTTCAACATGCATTCGGAGTGAAGTAATCTGAAAGATTCGGATCAGCATTACAATGTTCGGAACCGACCTTAAGATGAGAAGCAGGGCTTCGAGACACAAATGATTGAAAAAACAGATGTGGGACGAGTCTCGGGGTCCCCTTTATATAGGCAAAGGTTGTGACCGTTGGTCTTCCAAAAGACATCGAACGGTTGAAAAAGCATTGATCTGATCAGACGGTTGAGAACACTCCAACAAGGAAAACTTGACTCCGATATTTTGAGGTTTTTTAAAGAAAACATCTGGATTTGAGGAAAAACTAGAATCCTAATTTTTTAAAAATAAGTAACATACTAGTAGACAATATTTGATTACAAAACTATAAGTAATAAAATCATATCTTACGGATTAACTAGAAATATTGTTCATAATTGGTAATACTCATCTTAAAAAACAAACTTCATTACGAAAGTTTCAGTACGAAAATCTTGTTACGAAAACTCTAGTCCGAAAATCTCCATTTTGAAACTTATCAGTACGAAACTTCTATTTCGGATGTTTTCATTCTGGGAATTTCAGTCCAGAAAATTTCAGTTCTGGTAATTCCCATTCCAAAAATTTTAGTTTCAGAAATTTCCATTCTGAATGTTCAGTTCTGAAAAGTTTGAAAAAAAACTCACTAAAAAAAAGTTACACTAACAATCAAATGTAATCCACCTATAAAGAGGAGTTTATTACTGTTAGGAGAATTTTTCAACAAGAAGTTAATGAATAATGATTTCTTTACAGTTATCATTCCTAACTTTTGTTTAATGTATTCAAATATATCAGAGGGTAATGATTTTGTTAAAATATCGGCAAGTTGATCTTTTGTTCTGATAAACTAAAGAATGATATCTCCTTTAAGTGTGTGATCCCTAAGAAAGTGATGTCTAGTATCTATGTGTTTTTCACGAGGGTGATGTGCTGGGTTCTTACATAGTGAAATAGAACTTGTGTTATCACTCAATATTTGAGTCTTAGTAAAACTCAGGCCATAGTCTCTGAGTGTGTGTTGCATCCACAATACTTGAGCACAACAACTTCCAGCTGCTACATATTCAGCTTCAGCTGTGGAAAGTGCTACAGAATGTTGCTTTTTGCAGGACCAAGAAACTAGTGAATCTCCTATGAAATGAAAAGTTCCGAATGTACTTTTTCTATCCATTCTACATCCACTAAAGTCACCATCAGACTTCTTTTCTACAAAATATACCCAAGTAAATCTGGTGTAATCATCAACTAGAACAAACACATAGTATTTGCCTCCAATAATTCCAGTTTGTGTTAGACCAAAATGATCCATGTTCAGTAACTATAATGCACTAGTTGTTGATACTTCACCAATTGATTTAAAACTAGATTTATGTTTCTTTTTATATTTACAAGGATCAAAAACTTTGGAATAATAAAATCTAAGCTTTGGTAGATCCTTAACTAGTTTCTTCTTAGAGAGTTTACATAAGTTTCTAAGGTTACTGTGTCCTAGTCTTCTATGCCATATCCAGGAATGATCTTCCATTGCACTTAGGAAAGGTAAATCTTGGCTCTTTAGGTCTTCTAAGTCCATAGTGTAATCATTCTTTTGCCTATTGGATGAGAGAATAAATTCTCCCCTGGAATTGTGTACTAAGCACATATCATTCCTAAAATTCACAAGGTACCCTTCATCACATAACTAACATAGGCTAATGAGGTTGTTCTTAAGACCCTTAACAAATAAAACATTTGAAATTAATGTTTTACCTAGAAGAACAATATTACCAATACCAACAATTTCTCCCTATGCATTATCGTCGACTGTTACCTTTCCTCCTTTCATTTTGATAATATTTTCAAAATAGCTTTTGTTACCAATCATGTGCTAGGAACATCCTCTATCCATATACAATGTATTGTTGTTGGTACTACATCTATCTTCCTGAAAAAAAGGAAGGAATTATACTTTTGGAATCCAAACTTGCTTGGATCTGGGAATTCTAGACATCAAAATTTTAGGAACCCACACTTTCTTAGAAAAATAGGCTTTATGAAAACCTAGAGATTGGGTTTTATTTAAAGAAAAATTCTTTGTCCAGGGACCACCACATTGACACTTGGTACAAAATGGGGCACATTGTGGAACAAAGTAGTTGTTACTAAAAATTGGTTTTGCATGTGTATAACCAAATCCGGATTTGTTTCTTAAAAGTCGTATTTGAAAATACATTTTAACAAAATTTTCTATACCATTGGTAAAGTTGGACAAAAACTTCTTTAAGGAAAAAATTTCGGACATGAGTTTGATAACCAAGTTTTTATCATCAAAATAATTGTATTTATAACTAGAGCTAGGCTCAAAAACACTTTTCTTAGAAATTACTTTTTGTAACTCTTTAGAATGTTTGTTCCTCTCAGAACTTTCTTCCTCAAGATTTTTCAAAGTACTTATAAAATCATCATTTTTCCTATCAAGATATTTAGAAAGATCTGATATCTCATTTGTAAGAATAGAATTCCTAGAGTTTTCCTTATCAAGTTTCTTATTGAGTTTAGAGTTCTCATGCTCATAAAGTTTAGAAAACCTATAAACTTATTCATAGGTAGGTGATGTATTTTCTTCATCAGAAGAGGATTCTTCATCTAAGGAGTTATAATACTTACTATCATTAGGATTTAAAGATACATTAGTCAATGATTCAGCATTTCGTACCTTATCCATAAATCAATGATTGTTAATAGGTAATCTGGCTATAAGACCAAGATTCTTCTTTCCTGATGATTAATAATAAGAAGTTTCATCTGAACAGTCACCACCAATGGCACTCCATGTGTCATTTTCTTTCAGAACATTCTTAGATTTGGTTTTGTAATACTTTTTCCTACTCCTTTCAGAATGCCTTTCTTTCATTTCTTTATTTTTGAGTAGAGGGAAATATGGTCTAATATGTACATCTCTCTTGAATTCGTATCAAGTAACTTCTCCATCATTCCATTCCTTCCTTTCCTTTTTATTATACTTGGATTAGAAATTTCTTTGGCCGACTATCTTTTTAATCCTTAGAGAAAGATTTGCAAACTCATTTTCTGAGATTTCACTTTCACTAGAATCGGATTGAATAACCACCTTCTTAGACTTGGATCTGGTTACACTCTCAGGAGTCTTAGCTTTCATATGATTTGATGTTGTTGTAAAAGCAATAGTACCATTCACATTCTTTTTTTTGATGTTTTCAGCATCTCTCTTCATTCTTGTTTCATGTTGGAGCAGAGTTCTGAATAGCTCATCAAGAGAAATTTGAGTGAACTTCCTGTTATCATCTATAGCTGTTCTCTATGATTCCCACTCATTGGACATAATATCAATTATCTTATCTACAAGGGCTTCATCATCTAACCCTTTTTCTCCCATAGACTGTAAGCTATTGACTATAGTCATAAACCTCTGTTTAACTTTAAATATTGGTTCTCCATAAAGAAAATTGAATCCATGGTATTCAGCTCTAAGCATAGCTCTCCTAGTTTCAATCACATTAGAAGTGACAAAGTGTGTAACTTTAACTTCTTACAGATACAATTAGATGCTTCACAAGAAGAAATTTGGCTATATATATTTCTAGTCATTGAACATAGTAATGTATTGTGTACCTTATAATTGAGTTGATACTCTTGCTTTTACTGGTTTGTGAAAGTTCTAACATCTTTATCAGGTATTTTATAATCACCAGTAAGCATAACGGAATTGTCCACTCCTGTGTTGATAAAAAAAGTCTTCATTCGATCTCTACAACACTCATAGTCATCAACATCAATGATTGGTGGTCTTGTAGGAATTAGATTTTCAATAGAACTAACATTGATTCCTTCCATTCTAAAAGAACTTGGGCAACCAAACTAGTTAGTAGAAAAAGATTGTAACCACAATGTTTGGAATGAAAAAGTTTGGAATGATAATTTTCAGAATGATAATGTTTAGAACAATAACGTTCGGAATGATAATGTTCAGAACGAAAATGAGCAAGAAAAACATAAATGTGAGTACGATTATTTCATAGACCTCCTCTGATACCAATTGTAGGATCTAAATAAAGATATAGATGCTCAATATACAAGAGGGGGGTGAATTATATACTTTAAAAATTCATTTGGAACCTTTAAATTTGGTTATGGAAAACAATATTTTCCTTAGACAAGGAAAATCTAGGTTTAACAAAGTTAAACAAAGAAAATTCACAACACCTCCAATCACTGACTGGAGAATTTGAACCAAAGATAACGATATAAGATTCTACCTTAAAGCGTATAGAATCTGAACTAATCAAAGTACAAGTATAAGGAAGTATAAGAAGGTTATACTTTCCTTATAATACAATATACATCGGAGACAATCAAGTAGTAAAACTACATGTAATAGACAATAACTCTTTTAACACAAAGAGAATGGTATCCAACAACCTTGGATAAAGGTCTCTTGATTTATACTTTCAATCATGTATGTCTTACCCACACCTGGATAAACCCTCGATACAAAGATCAGAATCTCTGTCTTTCTATCCTCATAATCCCTCAACTTCAAGGTTGTTGGAACCTCTGTCTTCTTCGGCATGGAAGACCTCGAGCTTCAAGGTAGTCGGTACCTCTGTCTTTCTATCCCCAGAAGTCCACGAATGTAATCACCAACATCCGGAGTCACATGAAGCAATCTGAACAAGCAGTTCAGTACACACAAGGCAGGAAAAGATTCTCTCTCTAGATATCACCTTAACAGCATGTGTTCTCTATATCGATCAACTTGTAATTGAGCTCTTTCAAAAGAACTCATATTTATAGGCAAATTTCCAATGGTCGGCTCCCTCTTCCAATGGTCATATTTTCCATGAAATTCGTAGGGACCTGTACACGTGTAACTCAACCAACAGTTAATTAGAAAAAGAATAGATGACGTTGTTTTATAACAAACCATGTATAACTGAAAGCAGGACATCATTTTGAAATGAAGTATATGTATGTAAAAGCTAATCAATATTTCTGAGTGTAAGAAATTCAAAAGTTTGGAGTCTAACCAAAATGAAATTCGATGTCTATGTTAAGAAATATTCGGATTCAGTTTTTTAGGTATTAAAAGACTGGTTTCACTAGAGATCAGAATCTGAACATGCAGAGTTCGGAGTCGAACTACATAAGAGTTCGGAGTCGAACTGCTTAAGAGTTCAGAGTTGAACTACTTGAGAGTTCGGAGTCGAACTTCTTCAGAGTTCAGAGTCGAACTACTTAAGAGATTGGAGTCGAACTCCTTGAGAGTTCGGAGTCGAACTACTTAAGAGTTCGGAGTCGAACTTGTTCAGAGTTCGGAGTCGAACTTCTTCAGAGTTCGGAGTCGAACTACTTATGAGTTTGGAGTCAAACCTCTTCAGAGTTCGGTGTCCAGAATTTGGATTAGAACTACATTACAGATCATATCCAGAATTCGGATCCTAAAAAATAGAACGCTCCAAATCATTTCATTATATGGATCCAGGATTTTGGGTATGAATCTGGTTGTTGTACTTAAGAAAATATGGCTATGTATAAGAAAGTCTAGGTTATGGTAAATTTTCTTAAAGAAGTAAATTTTCCTTATGGGGGTAAAAATAATATTTTCTTAAGTAGAAAGTGTTTGTGATTTTTAAAACTAGATGGAATCGAAAAGTCATAAGGAAAACCTTATTAACTCAACAATTTATTCTAATACCTTTCCCATGGAAATTTTTTATATTTTATTCCCTTCATGAAATGGTATTCAATAGATTCTCTAAATCAATTTATTAGATAAATTATTTATATATACTTAATTATTTTTAAAAATTCAATAAATACAATATGATTTATTATTTTTATTGAATGGTATTTACCTAAAAAGCTACATAATTTCATTGAATAATTTTTTATTGTCATTGGGTTTATCATGCTATGAATATTAGTGGAATTATAAATAATTTATATTTATTATTACTTTTAAAATGGATATGAAACCCATTTTAATTCTATGTGTCATTATGATGTGAGGAATGAACCCCAATTTATTCCATTGGGTTATTTAAGGTATGATGAATGATTGATTTCATGTGGGAAAACTATATATGGATGACTGATGGGTGGGTGCCTAAATCTCAATATAGTGCCATGGTATATAATTTAAATCTTAAAAGACGTGGTTTCACAAAAAAATTAGATTCTATCATAGTGGGTGCTAGTGTGTGACTCACAATGGTGATGTTTCCCTATACTAATGTTGGTGCCACATTAATATGGCATCCTAAGTTTATTCTATCAGGTATCATTTTTGTTGACTAATGATACCACAATAAATTGACTTGTGACATCATAATTATGCCACAATATATGAAATATACATTTTTGAATATAAAATTCAAATGTATCTTAATTATTCTAATATAAGTATTTTATTACAACATTAGTTATTGGATTTTTATCACTACTTTAACATTTATGAGAATTTTATCTCCCAAATTATTTTTCTTCCCCAATATTATATGTAATGGGTATTAACTTGATCGTTACTTGGTGGATGTTAAATGGGAATTACTATCATACTCATTTGAAGCACTCAATGGATATTATATGATTAATTTTCATTCTCTATAATGAATCATTATGATGGATTTTAGTATGATATTACTAACTAAGGTAGATATACGAATACTAAATCATCCATGTATAACAAAGAAATTATTCAAATAGATTCATGGATTAAACAAAAATTATAATTTGTTAAAAAAAGGATCCATAGTGTGACACATCATCACATTGTTGTTTTAAAATTTATAATTTTTGTATTATAATTTTTTTGTTTTAGTACTTCATTGAAACATTATCATGATAATAATGCTTATAAATGTATGGAACATGAAACTAATTTTTATTATAACCAAATAATAGAAAATATACAAATACATGAAAATCATAGTATATTCCTATAGTGATATAGAAGGTGTGTTTCATTGAAATATTTACGGTACTGAGGTTAATATCATAATAAGAAGTTAAACGTAAAACTATTAAGTATAATCATGAATATTTGATATTAATAATTAATATATACAATATTTGAAAATTAATGGGGATTTTATGGGAAAATTATGGACTTTTCTTCTGTAGTTTTACATTAATGTTTTGAAAAGATATATTAAATGCTATAAATAAACATAAAAATCCATTTTATGGAAAGTCTATTTGTCTGGACAAAAATATTGAAGACCACTTGACTGAGGGATGGAAAACACATAATCAAAAAAGATCGTTGACTTTGAGAAAAATGAATTTGATTGAATTGATTACCATTTTCTTGATTATTTATTTGAGAAAAATATATACATGATATTTTGGTGATGTTTTACTTGTTTGTTTTGGAATAATGATATATAATGAAATGTGTGTGACCTTTTGAAATAGTGGTTAATACATTATAGAGATAGAGATAGAGTTATTTTTTGGTGGAATATATGATTTTACTATGTTTTAATATCATGGAGATTTAAATGGTTTTTGGGGGACTTATATTTATGATAATCTTTGATCAAGGTATATAAACAATTGGGCATAGGATTGTATAAATAAATAATTTTCTCTGAAGAGTTTTATTAAAAATTATATATCTAAAGAGATAAATTTAGATATCATATAAATGTTTTGTCTGAAATGATGAATATATTATAAATACCCTCAAGTACACTAATTAGTGAGTATTAATTAAAATAGCACGGATCCAATTTATTGAAGGGGGTATAATGTGAAGGAAGAATACTTTACTATAAGATTTTTTTATTTAAGAAAACAATTTCGATAGATTTATGTATATGAAACACCACTGTTGAATACCAGAATACATATTGGATAAGAATTATTTTACAAGAAAAATAATGTATGGTATAAATATTTCAATCATTTATAAATGCATAGAAAATAGGATGAAGAATACTAAATATTATAAAATGGTGTTTTTATGAAAATTCATTGTTTCATTATATGATTTATTTAATTAAAATGATAATTTTTTTTGTTTCAAGAATTATATTTAATAAATTGATCTTCATTTTTTATTCATCATATAAAAATAAGTTTATGGTAATTTTTTAGATTATTCTTAAATAATTGAGTATTGTGAGTATAGAAAATACATATATTGCTAAAAAATTAATATTCAGGAAATTATCATAACACATTTCTTATATAAATATTTTTCATTCATTTTTAAAATAAAATATATAAATTGAATAAGAAAAATAAATTCTTATTAAAATGATACCTTCTATTAATAAAATTTAGTACTAAAATTTTGGAATCTAATGTAATATTTCATACTCAGGAATGTTTTTATACACTTGCATTAAAAAATTCATTTTTCATATTTTGAACATAAATATAAAAAATGGATTACATATTTAATATAAAAATTTCTATAGCACTTGATAATGTAAATTTCATATTTCTACATAAAATTAGAATAATTATTTTAAATTTAATAACTATGATTATTGTGAAAGAGGTATATTTAGTGAATTAATTTATTAATGTGGTGTAATATTTTAATTAATTTTCAATTAAATTATTTATAATGACTATAAAATCAATTTTAATCACAAATACTATTATATTAATATAAATATTAGTTTTATTCAATTCTAAATATGATTAAGATCACATTACGTTCATAAAATCATTTCTCTACACAAATTTTACATAAAAATTATTAAATTAAAAAATTTATTTAAAAATATTTATATATTGAATTAGATTGAATTGGTAGTAAGTATTGTTTTATTTAACTAAATTTATATAAGATGGGTTATCTTATATTTTAATTGAATCATAAATTATTTTGTCAAAAACTTGTAACCGATGTAATAATAATATTTGAAATGTGTAAAAATCATCATGATAATTGACAGAAGAAATGCTTAAAATATGAATATGAATTTTTTGGAATAATTTTTAACCATATCACACCCTAAAGTCCATTATTTTAAATATTCATAAATAGTAACCCCCAAAATAGTTCCAAACCATTTTAAAAAAATGGTTGTTTACAAAAGATCCATTTTCTTCACTTTTATAAGATTATTGCATCAATCCTCTAAAATTTGTAAATATCATTAAAATTTTATATTAAATGAAACCCAATATTTCTCCATACCATTTATATACCTTGTCCTAAATCCCGTGTCCACAATCTATTATTCTGATCCCTTCATTTTCAAGAAGACTATTAAATGATGGTTTAATTTCCTGAAGTGAATATGACCTACTATTTAGCATTTTATTCTTAATAATTTCATTCTAGAACTTTCATAAATATAGTTATATAATAAAATAAGTATCATTAATGTATGGAAGTGTTGTTTTATTATTTTAATAATACTTTATTATTCCTTTCCATCAACATATAATTACAAAATAACGTTGATTATGCATTTGTGTAGAGTGTTGCGTCTATGAATAAATATATTTGATTTTTGACCACCAATTATATTCACTTATTAATAGAATTAAACTAAATAATAAAGGTGGGAAATATAATATAATTATGAATATAAATGGAGAAATTATAATCAACTCCCATTCCCCCTAACATTTTGGGAATAAAAAATTCTAACTATGTGTCGTGTGGACTATGCCTCAAGGGCGTAATTTTGTTAATTTTTAATTTGAATTATATTATATCACCAATACACAAGAAATAAGACAAAAAACTAAATAACATTATAAATTTTATTATATTTATTATTTTATATTTATATTTATCACTACATTTAGCACACTCACCCATCGTGTTATATCGTGTTATAATTTGGGTTAGTTTAAACCCTCACATGAACAATGTTTTAATACTATGTCATGGAAGATTAAGGGATCAAAAATAATTATATTTTTCTAAGACAATAGAAAATTAGTTATTTTTATATATTCATTAAAAGGTTGTATTTTTTATTTATCATACAATTAAAAACCAACCGTGTTAACTAAAATTTCAAAATAAATATTCACATGATTTAATTTTCCAAAAAAATACAAAATTTAAGAGAACATATATAATAAATAAATATAATATGATAAAAAATTCCCCTTTGTAATTAATTTATGGAATAATATGTAAAATATGAATTTATAAAATGATCTTAATTAAATTATTCATAAATTTAGTCCCATGCATAGAGATAATCAAGAACATGGTAAGGTTTTATTTCATCAGATATTCCCCACTTTGGGAAATTTTATCATCATACTCTGGGATCTATTTGGAGTGGTATATCTAATTAAATTTTAATATTGTTTATCATGATTATATTATATTTCATGATTGTCAAAATAAAATTCCGAATTTATTCTTTCCTTGTATTTTGACTCAATAATAATAAAATATATAAGGGTTTGGGAGAAATTAATTTTAGTCAATTGAGTAATAAGATTTGTTATTGAACTATATAGTTTCATGTTATATATATTTGACATAAAGATTACATTGTTTTTTATTTCTGCCATTTTTTATGGTGATCAATAATTATTTATTATTTCACATTTCTCAAATTACTCTTACCTCAATGATTATGTTACCTAAAAGGGTTTATTAGTCTCAAATTTTATTATGACATACTTAATGTTATAAACCACGTTAATTATATATGGTGTATATACTACCTAGATTTTGTTTTGTATTATGAGTTATATTAAATTAATTTGATAATATATTTAGTTTTATACTTCTCCTCCGTAAATAGTTTTGATTCATTTATTTCTAAAATAGTAATGTTTTTCCCAACCACATTAAATATAAAAATCCCCCAAATGTGATAATACATATGGGGAATTTTATTAATCATCTTCTTCTATTTCAAAATCATTTTATACCCCTATATATAAACTTGTTGGTATTTTTCACATTGATGTTATTTAAAATGAATGGTTTGTAATCATCTAAAAGGATGTTGTTTTCAAAATAATAATGGAATTTGATTTCATTGTCATTTTTTTTAATGATTATGCATTTAATTAATATGAAGATGTTTTTTTATTTAAAATATTTATTTTCAACACCTAGGGATTTAATTCAAATTTTTATAAATGGAATTATTTTTAACATTATCTGTATGGGTCTTTATTAAAAAAACAATATATTCTACTTTCTCTTGCTATTATAAGTTTCTGTCACCTTTTCCATTTTATATTAACAACACTCTAAAATTTTCATTATTTTGAAGAAGAAAATATTTTTCTCCTTGTTGTGTAATATATTTCATATAATGTTTTTTAAAAATTCAACTATATTTATTTTATTTAAAATTATTTTATTAAATATCGTAAATATTATTATTCAGCTATGTCACTATCTATTGATATATCCATTTCTTGATCAAGGATATTTTAAAAATGATACCATTAACTATATTTTCTTACATAACATATTAAATGGTATTCTATATCAAATATATGAACCATCACATCCTTTTTCATTCATACCAATTTAATGTGAATGTGAAAAAAAATTATAGAAATATTTTACACTATAAATATGCTTTTTAATAGTACTATTATAAAATAGTGTTCATACAGATTTTATACATCGATTGATTTGGGAAATTGTTTTCATAACAGCATACTATTTTCTTATAAGGTGTAAATTACATATGTATTAATATTTTTATTGATTTTTATATACCTAAAATGTTTTTTAATATCATTAGATAATTATTTAATTTTTATCACATTATAATTTTTACATCTTGACCATAAACACTAAGTATGAGATAGAAGGTCACATGACCTCATGTGTGCCTACCCATATCCAAGAGTATTCTTACTTGTAGTGGGGGTCTATGTCAAACTATAGATAGATTGTACCCCCGATAGATTTTCATTAGATAGTATTAAATAATAAAGATAAATAAATAACCATAAGTCATCACAGTATTAATGGAGAATAATAATTATAGAATTCATTGAATATAAATAATATTTCATAATGTAATAAGACTTCCTTTTAAAATAAAAATGATATATAAATAAAATAATGGTGGTATCTTCTATTGTTTGAAAGGTCTATTATAGCCCTATAATACACCTACTCAATCATCCATCATAGGGACCTTCCCCTTCACAAAATCCCTCATAAAATCTTCACATGCTCTACTATTGTATGGTATAGTTTGAATTCAATAGACTGTAGGACCCCACTAATGAGTCATTATCGGATGTTCTCTTGTAAAAATTTAGTATCCCAATAATAATAAAAATTTAATAATAGACACCCAATAAAAATAAATTTTTCATCCCCTAAAAAAGTCACCAAAAAATTTCATCGATTTCTGCTTTACCTCAATGTCTTATGAAAATTTAATAAGTTTGAAACAACCAAACCATCCAATGTATTACTTACTCATGATGTGATAGAGAAATAATCATTCTTATCTATCACACTATTAGAGCATGTAACCTATGAAAACATAAATAGAACATCTATTAATTTTATTTACTAGATTATTCCATAGATTATGGAACTTGTAAAATCATGGATACCTATGGAAAACCCTAAACACGAAACCCTTTCTACCTCATTCTGACGCCTTGTGTTATGGTCGATTATTTCAATCATAAAAAACTAACACACACCCCCTAAATGGGTTAATCATTTTATGAAGTTCCACCATTCACCACTAAAAATCATAACCTCCAAGGAAAAATTAACAATCATTAATTGTGATAACACAAGTATATATAACATTACATCATGAGTATATATCAGAAAACAAAATATCATGTGAACATAATCAGTATGACAACATGCTACTCCAATATCACTCATTAGAATCAAATATCACAAATATTTCATTGTATACACACAAACACATGGGGTAACAATAAAACAATTTGTGATGATGGAAACACATAGAAAATAAATCAAGGTAATAAGTATAAACATGAAAAAATGATGTTAAGAAACATCCTATTTCTTAGTTGTCAATATCAGCACCTAGGTTCATTCAATATGTCATCACCAAAACTATGATCTATCACTGACTATAAAAACAAATATCACATGATTATTAATAATGAAACACATAAAACAACGCATTAATGATTCATGTGAAAAGTGAGGAAAATTGGGTCCAATGGGTAAATCTAAACATAACAGATGTTAACGAAACATATCTAAATAACCACTCTGCTTAAGGATTAAGAGGTTGAAATATGATATAGTATCTATGATTAACCTTTTAAATAATTAGTAGGAGTGATATTGTGTAATCCCATCCTCATTATTATTATGATTTATGATATACATGTCCAATACATATTGATTAATGTACACTTCTCATTGTAGTGTCGGCCTCCATGATGCAGGGTTCGACTACCACATTGATTCCTAAAGAAACCATGATATTGAGATAAGTATTAAATAATTAAACCTAACTGATTCATGTTATTATATAGTGTTAAGGCTAGGATTTTTGTTGGTAGTTTCTTCTACATCCCTTTAGATATTTTGTTAATGTCTATTTAAATCATTCAGGGAGTATAAGTATATTATTTGTGTGACTATTCAAAAATACAAGATATGTCCATTAATATCCCACTAAGACATTCCTGAAATATATTTCAATAATTTAAGTCCTTAATGGTTGTTTGTAAATACCATGGAACAGTCCCTCAAATTCTAGGGATTCCAACTATAGTAACAGACATTGAAAGTGACATTGAGGCATAATAATGGTTGTGTTGCACATCGTATAGCATAAAAGGATTTAATGTGACATAATTAAGATAGATTGTAATTTTAATGACATAATAATTATTTATACCAATATATTTTGTTTGATACTTTTACACTATAATAGATTATTTATTCCATAAAACAAAATTAAAATTTTCATTATGATAATTTAATTTCTGTTCTCACATTTAAAAATAATGTATTTCTTGGATTCTTTTCATATTGGTTATGAACCAAACATTCATTACATATAATATTTATACTGGGATGAATTAATGATTTCATGTTCCATTCATATGTATGGATTAATGACAGGTGGGGTATTTTATCAACCTCCAATGCATTGGTTAAAATTTTACATATCCAGAGGCATTTATATGTAGTCATAATTTAGTGTTTTGAACACATTGGTTTCAGTGGGTGTATCCACATGGTGGTGTTTCCCTTTGATAATTTATTTTCCAAATTTTTATGTTATGCTATGTTTTTTCTCTCATGACTCATGTTTATTAGCTATTTCTTTTATACTGTTTTGATTCATAATTTTTTTGTTATTCTAAGAATTATGGAAAATGATTTATTGTGTATAAAATATGTATATATTCTTTGTATGATGATAATATCATCTTATTATCTCTCATAACCATTTATTTTTTCACTTATCTTTACCCTTATAGAGTGTTGTATATCACCACATTATTATTATTTTTCCCTTTGTTGTGAGGAATAGTTCAACCAATTTCATTCTTAGACGGGTGTCTTGTAGGGTTTTATTATTTTGAGATATTATAGAGCCGTAAGATAAAAATAACACAAACAATACATTTTTTATATGATTTTGATAATAAATCTCACAAATAGTCTCACAAACCCAACAAATGAATGGTTTATTGTTTTTGAGGACTAACTAAATAGGAATCACTCACGAATAATTCTCCCTAATAAAACTATACTTGATTACCTTCTACGATATCCTTATTGATATATTTATCATCATATCCTCAGGAAATAAAATTTTAAGAAATAACTGAGTTTGAATTCTATATTATGGAAACAAATAAAAAAAAATTTATTATGGGTAGAATCATAATCATGAGAGAAAACATGAAAATTGAATAAATATATTTTTAAAAACAAAATTCTACAATATGAGTTTTCCATAGGTCATAATGGGGTGGAATTTAATATCAAATGATAAAAATTACAATTGATATGCTATATATATAAATGTTATAATAAACATCTTCAATTAACAATAACACAATCATATACATAGAATTATTGAATACACATTTGTATAGGTATTTCATAACTTGTCGGCATGGTTAAATTCCTTGAGTTTAAACTATAACACCCATGGGTTTTCTAAATATAAATTGAAATGCATAAAAATTTGTTTTACGTATATATTTAAAACTAGACTTTAAACATAATTTTCACAATTTTGTGTTTTGAATATTGAAAAACGGACATACACAGTTTTGATAAAGGTGATATTTAGAGTCTGATAGAATTAACATAATTTTTGATGAATATTAACATACCCTTTTGAATAGTAAGCTAACCTTATGAATTTTAAAAAACCCTTTTGAATATTAATATGACTCTTACGAATTGTAGCCAAACCTATGAAAGTTTAAATAAAATATAGGCACCTAAAAAATGAATATGAATATATTAAGTGTTCGTATTTTTTGATTAAATATTGATTTTCTTTAAAAATTAAATTTATCATATTTAGAAAATATTTTTATAAATATGGAGTTCATTTTTTAATTATACATGTAAAAAACACTTTAGGGTGATGTTTTGTGATTTTTATGTAAAATTAGAATTTCTGGGGAATAATAAAATACATTAATTTACTATATAAATATATTATAAATTACTTAAACTATTACTAATATCAGGAGTGATTTAAGAACCCAAATATCAAAATCACATTCAATTAATACTATTCTACTTCATAGAATTCTAACTATTTCTTGTCTTGAGAATAAATAATAAATTAATTATTATATTATATAGATAATTCTCCACCCCTCCACTACATAACCAACCTATCATCCCCCTCTTCCTCCCACACCTCCCATGCTTCAATCCTAGACAACATTCTTTAGAATACTATTCCAAAGACCTCTTCCCACGTTCAATGCCTTTTGGTCTATCCAAAATGCAAAAAAAAGGTCTTACAGAGTTTCTCAAGGAGGATTACATAAAAGGTGAACTTTTCTGCTCTTTTTTCAAAATCATTTATTTGTTTTATTATTATTTTTCTCTCTCCTCAACTACTCCCATCAAAATTCGATGATAATTCTAGTCCCAAAAATGTACTATATTTTCATTATTATTATGGAATATTTCATCATAATCTCTCTTTTCCACTACATTTCTACTATAAATGCAAACACCATCTAAGATGTGTTAATTTATCACACTCAAGGAAAATGGGTTTTTAATTTTCATTTCTATATTCAAGACTTTTCCTAAATCTTTTGTAATTGTCGAAACAGATCAATATATATGTATTTTATCATTTTTAATGTTCTAGAGTCCTTGAAAACTCATAATATTGAATAAAAAAAGAAATTCATTCTGCACAAAACCACCAAGCTAAATCCAAGAAGTTATCATTAACTTATCTAAGGAGTAATACTCATGGTATATAACCACAATCATTATAAGATCATTTATATATTCCTAATGTCTCTAATAATATATATTAAAAATTCAGGATGTTTATCCAAATTTCAAACGAACTTCAACTCGTTAATATAAGTAATTGAATAATGAAAACCAAGGAAGAAAATACTTCCAAAGAAAAAAAATGAATCTCTTAAACCAATCTAAAAGGGCATGAATTAGCCTAATATGGTTGTACATTATCAATTAAATGTTGATGAGGTTCTTTAATTACTTAATAATTAATCTAAATTTTTTTATTCATGTCTTTAAGAACAATCAAGAACACCTTGCTTCATATGGTAAGTGATATCTTAACTCAATTTCCATTCATTGAGTTTTACATCAATTTCATTGGTTTTGTATTTCCCAGATTATGTTTCAATGACCTATGATTGTTTTATTATACATATCCACTTTTATTGTGTGGTGTTTATGTTTGTAACACATGATTATGTAATTGATTTTTTATCAATCTATTGATATGTTCTTTGTAAGGGATCCTTTATTTCACTTTTATTATTGAATTTCTCATATATTATGTCATTCTATTTTTTAATTTCCAATGAGGGTATATGTTATTTCACCTCCCTCATAATACCCTTATGATATGTAAATGATGGTATAACCATTTACATCTATTTTTTCCTCACAAGAACACTTGATTCCTTTCCAAAATGATTGTAAGGGGTTCATCAACTCACTTTCAATTCAATGGGATTTTCATTATTCTCCTCCTGTTTCTTATAATTTTTATATGTGTACTATAATTAATTATATAATATCCCAATTATCATCCTGGTCAATGTATTCAATGATTCATTTGATTATTATTAATTCTTGTTCATAGGACACGATTGATAACAATGTGGTAAAGGTCCTTGTCTCAATTTTCTATTTCGTTGGGACTTACATTGTATTTTGCAACTAATAAATATTATTTCGTGTACCTACTACCCATTAGATATCAATTTTTAATTGAAATTATATTTCTATTAAATAACCATACACTCATATGATGGATATTATTATTGTCTAAGCCATATACCATTTTACATACGATGTTTATTTTGAATGTTGTTTATCTATGGAAGTGTTGATGAATCTGTATCCTGTATTCTCTAAGGATAATGTAATGGAATATTTATCTTGCCTCGAATATATGTATAAATAATAATTTGAAAATACAGTGATAGGAGGGCCACTATATCCCCTTGATGAATTTACAGGTCTCATTAGATAATCAGTTTCTGAATAACCCTTTGAGTTTGTTTCCAAAAAGCAGACAGGTTTCTACCAACAGACGTAAACCATTATGATTGAATAATGGTATCTTGTTCTAGATACATGTTTTCCAATTACCCATAATTCTTTTTATTCATTATCAGTTATTACTATCCATGAGGTTTTAACTATGGAAAAATCAATGGATTCCGTTTCTTTATCAATTTTTTAATAGAATTAGATTTCCATTAATTCACCATGCCATATTGATTGTGACAAGTTGTTTATTATAAAATTATATTTGATTCACTTTTAGTAAATTTTTTACCCTCACTAAGAAATTGATCTCACCAATTTCATTTGTATACCTTCAGTAGGTTATGATGAGGACATCACTTATTGATTTTTTGTGGATGATGTTTATTAGTTTTTGTTATGTATAATATTTTGTTGCCGGACCCAATGAATTCTGAGTTACATCTTTGTATATAAGTTGTTAAAGAACACTAAATTGATCATTCCTTCATGATTTCATTCTTTATAAACATGATAAAGTAATTAGTAATGTACCAAATATGGTTTAGAGGGGTCTTGGTGTTATAATTGGTATTAGAGGAAGTTTCATATAAACTATGGAACCGAGATTTGAAAATGTAGATTAGGGAACAAATTCTAATGACTGAATTTATGGAAAACATACAAGAAAGTCCTGGAATATTGGAAAGGAATAACATATGTGGATATTTATAGAAAATACATCACTACATGGATACAAACAGGTAGGGGTGGATCCTGCACAGATGTACCTATGAGTGAAAACTCTGACAAGGAGTTTTGGGATTAACTCAAGGTATTCTAGTATATAACAATGGGGTTGTCACACTCTTGGTATTGACAGTCCTGGGGGATATGCTTTGGATATTTCTCATTTTCTTTATAATCCATTATCAAGGATTTAATGTAAATATTTCCTTAGAGAGTCCATATTTATGAGATTAGATATGCATTTAATTTTAATTTATTCTATGTAATTTTGAAGTTGAGAGTATAAATAATGATTCATAATCTAATATAGTGTCGGAAATTATTTAGAACTAGCCCCTAATGGAAGAATGGGAATCAAAACATGTAAAAAAATTAATTATTATTAGTTTTAGTTACACATATTTTTAGTCTCATGTCTATTATTTAAGATAAATCCTTGTTTTATAACATTTAAGATCATGGAATGTCAGTTACGAATGGAAGCTGGATGTTCTCAAATGACATTATTATCCCTTCCTGATGATATTCTTTCAATAACTATTGCAGCATCATGTTCAAACAATTCTGAATCATTTTCTAACATACAACTCACTTGCAAGAAATTGTTTGAGATATCAAACACCTCCAATATACCTCAATACCATCGTGAATGATGGGTTGTATTTAATAAAATCATATTTTCTCAATATACTAATATTTTCATAAAAGTAACATTTTATCAAAGAATTTTCAAATATTTTACCTTATCCCAAGATTTTAAAGCATATTATGATTTTGAAAAAGGTGCTGAAGAAGGAGACCCTTGCACAACCTATTTATTTTTTCTTTTAAAATATATTCATTCACACCACAATTATAAAATTTTAAAAGGAATATTTATTTAATGTTTCTACTCAAAATTGGTTGTATTTCCTTATAAAATTCATGTTTTATAAGATGTTTTGAAATTATATATCATACATGATTATTTTGTGAAACAATTTTTTCGTGAAAACACATAAGACACGAGTTGTACAAGGTGGATATGGATGAAAGAAAAAGATGATCTTGAAGAATATCTAAATCATTTTCTCAGTGCATTGACCTTCTTTTTATGTGAGCATGATGACGATGAAACCAGATGGACACAATGATCAAGGTAGCGTACGTTTTTTAATAAGTAAATAAAATTGTGAGGAATCAATTTCAAGAAGGTGGGGATAATGCAAAACCACAAGTATTTCTAAAAATAAATGGAAATGCATAAAACTTTGTATTATGTAGACATTTATAACTATCCATCAAACTTATTTTTCCCACTTATGTGTTTTAAATTTTGAAAAATTGACATAAACCATTACGATATGGGTGATATTTAGAGTCTGATTGAATTAACATAATTTTGTGTAAGTAGTAACCTACCCTTATGAATAGTTACCTATACTTATGAATATAAATTTACCATTATTAATAGTAATATTAATCTTATGAATATTAACAATTCTTATAAAAGTCTAAATAAAACTTAGGCACTGAAAAAATAAAGATGAATGTCTTAAGTGTTCATATTTTTCAATTAAACAATTATTTTAATTAAAAATTAAATTTACAATATTTAGAAACTTATTTATTGAAAAATATATTTCATTTTTGGATTCTACACATTGAAAAATGGTTATGATTAATTTTTTGGATTTTTCTGAAATACGTGAATTTTGTGAATAGTAAAATATATAATTTATCTATATAAAAATATTATAAATTAAATTAACTATTCCAAGAATCATGAGTGATTTAAGAACCCACATTTCTAACTCATATTCTCTGGTTACTATTCTAGGTCACAGAATACTCACTATTTCTTTTCATTAGATGAGATGATAAATTAATGATTACAATTTTATAGAAACTCTACCCCCTCCACTATATAAACCACCCCTTAACGCCATCTTCCTCCCACACAAATCAAACTTCAAGACATTCATAAATTTGTCAAAATAATATTCCTAATAACTATTCACACGTCCAAGGTCCTCTGGTCTCACAAAAAGGCCAAAAAAGTTTCTTAAGGGGTTTTCCAAGGAGGAGTACTCAAGAGATGAACCGCCCTTCTCCTTTCTTTCAACTTCTTTTAAAAGTTTTATCCTTTTGTTTCTCTCTCCTCACCTCATCTCATACAAATTCCATGATAATTACAATAACTTACATATGATAGATTTTTAGTTTTCTAATGGAATGTTTCATCTTAATCTATATTTACCCTCTTTTATACTATAAATGTAAACACCATCTGAGATGTGTTAATTTATCACTCTCAATGAAGATGAGTTTTCAATTTGCATTACTATCTTCAAGACATGTAATAAAACTATTTTAATGTTTCAAGAAGATAATAAAAAAATTTATCTTTTTTTAATGTTCTGTAATCCTTACACACTCATAATATGGAATAATAATACAAACAAGTACTTTGTGCAAAAAACTACCAAGCAAAATCCAAGCATTTATCATTAACTTTTCGAATAAGTCATCTTCAAGGTATATAACCAAAATAATTATAAGATAATTTATATATATTTAATTTAAAAAATAATATATATTAACAATTTTGGACGTTTAACAAATTTTCTAATGAACATCTATTCATGAATACAAGTAAACATATTATAAAAACCATGGAAGAAAATGCATCCAAAACCATAAAATTAAATCTACTAAACCCATAAAAATATAATGAGTGAACCTAATATTGTTATTCCACATAAATTTAGTGTTCATGAGGTTCTGTAATTACTAATTAATGAAGCTATATTTTATTATTCATGTTGTTAAGATCAATCATGAACACCTTTGAGCATAAGGTATGGGATATCTTAACTCAATTTCCTTTCATAGAGATAAACATCAATTCCATTTTTTTATTTCCAAGAATATAAGTGAATGGTCGATTATTGTTTTATTCTATATATACAATTTTACTGTGTGGGGGTATGTTTGCAAGACATAATTATTTCTTTGATTTATCCTCAATCTAATGATACATTCTTTGTAATGGATCATCTCTTTCGCTTTTATTCAAGAATTTCTCCTATGTTATGTCCTTGTATATTTTAGTTCATAAAAATAGGGTATGTTTTCTCACCTCCCTCATACTGATCTCATGATATTTAAATGATGTGGTACCATATTAATTATCTTTAATCCCTCACAAGAACACATGTAACGATACCAAAAAGGTTTGTAAGGGGTTTCTCATCTCACATTCAATTTTGTGAGATTTTCATTGTTTGACTCTTATTTCTTATATGTGATATATGTGTGATTTCATTCAGTATATAATATCATGATTCTATTTAGGTTCATGGTATGAAAATATTTATTCGATGATTATTAATTTCTGGTCTCACGACACTATTGATTATAATGTGGTAACATGCCTTGTCTCAATTTTCTATTTCGTTGCGACATACTTTTTATTTTTCACCAAATAATTCTTCTATGGTGTACCTAAATCCCATTTGAGATCACATTTCATTTGATATTTTATTTATATTATATATCCATATTCTTATATAATGTATATGATTATTGTTTATGTCATAAAGCATTTTACATACAGTGATTATATTTAATATTGTTTTAACTGTTGAAGTGTTGATGAATCTGTATCCTCAATTATATGTGGATAATTTAATGTAATATTTCTATTTTATTGAATATATGTAAAAATAATTATTTGGACATGGGGTGATAGGTGGGGCCCACTATATCCCCTCTATGCATCAACAGGTCTCATGATACATTTAGTTGGGATCTAACTCTTTGAGTTTGTTTCCAAAAATCCGATGAGTTTCTACCCAAAGAGTTAAATCGTAATGACGGTGTAATGGTATCATGTGAAAGATACATGATGCCCAATTAATAATAATTATCTTTATTCATTATCATTTATTACTATCCATGTGGTTTTCACTAGGAAATAATATATTGATGCAATTTCATTCTCGGTTTATTAATGGCATGAGTTTTCCTTTTATTCACCATGCCATATAGACTTTGACAAGTTGTTAATGATCTAGTAATATTTGTTTAATTATTATGGTATTTTTAACCCCTACTAGGCACTTGATCTCACCCATTTCATTTTTTTACCATCAGTAGGTTATGAAGATGAGATTACTTATTGTGTTTCCATGGATGTAGTTAACTAGTATTTGTTATGTATTGTATTTTCTTACCTTTCCCAATGTAATACGGTTTACATCTTTGTATCTCGTTTCTTCAAAACTACTAAACTAATAATTCCTTTTGGATTTCAATACTTCTAACCATGCCAATGTAATTATTAATTCATCGACTCTGGTTTAGAGTGGTTGTGGTGTTACGTAAACTCATTATTATGAAAATATCTAATCCATATAATGATTATTCACAATATTGTTAATATATATAATCTATATAATTTTGACACTAAATAATTTTATATAAGACAATCATATTAATGTAAAAAAAAACTAGTTATGATTTTATAAAATCATCATCAAGTTCTTACTTAATATTTTTATTATTGCCAATTTGCATCATGTTAATGCATTTTTTTATAATAATAGAAAATATTAATTGTGTATAGTATAAAAAACATTATATCAGCAGGTATAAACCTTAATCATTGAATATGAAAGTGTAATAGGACCCTAATAGTATTCATACATGTTTTGGTGTGTTATAAGACATAAATAATTCTACATATCGTAACAAATCATGGAAAATAAAATGGGGTTTGTTCATTACATCTTAAATAACCCAAGAAATAAAAAATTAGGATAACCAAACTTCTAGATTGAATCACCAAAATCGATCTCATAGATATAAAAGGTTGATACCCAAAATATAATCACCCAAAAATATTATTTCATAGTAAATTTTGTAAGGTGATTCATCAAAAATTGTTTCAAATGAATCAAATACATAACACATAATAAATAAAATGGTGGTGAATATATAAATGGGTTTTTAGAGAACACTTTTGTAATTAGTGTAAATGAAGACGTTATTGTCACATTAAATGGTTTTTTCTAAAAGCTTAGTTATCAAAACACAATTAATAAAATTACTTTTAAAATTAATCATCAATAACATAAACTTTTAAATACATAATATATATCAAAAAGGAATTTGGATTTTAAAGTAAAATTTTTATTTTTAATGAATTAAAAAACCTTTTGATAATATGAAAAAAAATCTTAAAACCAGACATATTAAAATGAGAACTGATAAATTATATTAAAAATAATAAATTAGAAATAAAAATTTCAGAAGAGGTAATACCTAATTAGTATTCAAATGATAAAGTAGAACATTGGTGGTACAAAATTTTATGGATATAAAGGGAAAATTTTTGTTTAAGAGGATAAGAATTATTCATAACATAGTTATATTTTCATGATAGAAGGGATGCAATAAATTATAATGATTTAAATAAAAAGTGATCTCCCATTAAATTAATAGGGTATACTATATGAAATAAAAAATGATGCTCAACGAGAATTATTATAACTAAAGACATTATAATGAGTTATGAATGAACCCATATATTTTTAAGGAAGATATCAATCATATCACAGTGAAAAAATTAATGAAAGTTCATTTTAATAACATAAAAATTAATTTAAAATTTTATAATTCATTGGGATGTATTCATATTATAATGAATGAACAATATTTAATAATGTCAAATCATACCTTAATGAATAGTGGTTGACGTAAAACCACTTATGACTTAGGAAATATTTTAATAAAACCTCCGTGAAAGGTTGATGGATTGAATTTGAAAATTATGAAATCTGATTAAATTTAATTCAATATATTATATGTAAAAATGGTAGTAAGAACACTCTTTGAATGAAATTTTGCACAAAAATTAAAATGTGTCTTAGGGAAAAAAATTAAAATGTAACAAATACCTTATATTCCAACATACTTAACCATACTCTATCCTCCTATATAATGAATAGGATTATATTTCCAACTTATCTCAAAAATATAATATAACTATAAATAACTTTTTAATAATTATGTTATAACATTTTATTTAATATATTAAAATATTTTATAGTTTGTTTCATTATAAGGTACTAGAACATTCAGTTGTTAGTTTCAAATATACATTATGAAGATGATATTTATTCTCAAAAATTATTGTATAGTTCACTATCCGTAGAATATTCATGAAAAAATAATAATATTTTTAATTTCTTACATCAGATCAATAGTTATAAAGTAAAATATATGAATTATGCATGTGAAAATTTAAATCATGATGAAGATTTTTTTGATGTGTTTAATGATAGAAAGGTTTTAAATTTATAAATATAATACATACACAATAATTATTTTCAAAAAATTTAAAACACAAGAAATATATCATTTTTACATGATATTTCCATTATAAATCATATTATAATCATTTATTATGTATTTTTTATGACATCATTTACATAGGTTGTAAAACCGATTATTAAAATAATGTATCATATTGTTTTCATGTGGAAGTGATTAAATTTTTATAATTATAATTTTACATATTGAAAATTGTAAAAATGTAATAATTAGTATAAATATATAGTAAACTCATTCTTACGACCATCATTGTTGTGTGGTGATAACAAACCAAATTTATTGTTCATGGATGTTAATGTCCTCACATACACATGTTTAACAATCACATTTCATAATGAATTGAAAGAAAGATTGTATTTGAGGTATTATAATTTTTGAGATTTAAATTTTATATAGAAATAATTATAATTAATAAATACCTTAAATTTAATATAATATAATATATAGTGATGAAAAATCAATAATATCATCTTGTGGAGGTGATATTCCACACATATTCACAATCGATGCTATTTTTCCATAATGGAGGAAAGGATTGAATTATTTTATCGTAAGAAATATAATTAAATTTTAGAATTATAATTAATGTCATTTAATTATATTAATTATTTTTTAGACTAGTTAATATTGATATTTGTAATAAAAATAACTATTGGACATAAATACTAATGTTTTAAGATTGAATTTTATCTTGTAAAACTCATTAGAAATAAAGGCCTTAGAAAAACTAAACGTATCCGTAAAATTTTGTATATAGTACATGGTTCAATTATGGGCCAATTTTCAATGTTTTAATAGAAATATATATATAGGTGATTATTAATGTTGTAGAAATGTCAACTGTCAACAAGATAGAATAAGGGTAGTTTTTTAAGATAACATTAATATTTCGAAAGTTTAAGGTTACTATTACAATATAAATTTATCAAAAAGGGAAAATCAGGGGTAATTTTGTGTGTTGGGGTGGGGGTCTATATTCTCCTCATACACCCATATTTTGACATCCTAAATTTTTTAATGGTTTTTCTTTTATCTTTTTATCTTTTACCTAATCTATATTAACATTGTTAATTAATTTATATCCATAAAAATTAATAATAATGAAAAAAATATTATAAGACATGTTATCTAGTTTGATCCATCGTATTAAATGTTTTTATGTAATTTTACGAAGAAATAATTTTATAGTTTTAAAACATTAATTTTAATACAAACTCCTATAACATTTAAAAATATTTATAAAGAAATTTTTTTTTATGTTTAATAATATTTGTGAAATATGCTATTCTCATAAATAACTATTTTTATAAAACATTATAAAAAATACATATTAATTGTAATTCCAATCAATTCATAACAAATTTTCCCCATCTTAAATTTTAATTAGATGAAAATACAAGAAATTGTTTTTATTAAATTAAGATTTTAATTTAGTTCTAAAAATTATTGACAACAGATTTAAAAGAACAATATTTTTTTAAAATGAATATTTTTATTAATTAAATATTTTTTTCTAGTTATATAATCTTGTAATAGATTACAATGTAATGATGAAATCGAAATAAATAATAATTATTTCAAAATAAAATTTATTGGAATAAAAATATACATTTTTATATAATTGGAAAAATTCATAGTAAGAAAATTTTCATGTTATGACTTCAAAAAATGAATTTTATTTTAGGATATATAAATTCCAAATTTTTAAAACAATATCCCTTTGGAAGAAAATACATAATAGTCAAATAATAACTTTTCAACACTAACCCATATTAATTTTCATCCTCCCGATGATAATAACATATAATGATCTATCATCTCATTGATTACAATATATTTATTAATAAATTTATTATAATATTTTTGGTATGTTAACATTTTTTGAAGCATTAAACACATTTTATAAAAAAATTGATTTTATAATATCAAGAATATGCGGTCCTTATATTCTCTCCCAATTAAATAAATATATTTATATTTTGTATATGGGGTCCAATTACATTAAAAACACAATCAAACACCACACCACAATGTATATAAAATAATACAATATCTCCACCGCTAGGGGATAACACACATATCAACTTTCATTTATTAATTACCTAGCCTGTAGACTTAGTGGGAATAAATCAAATAAAATGTCATTAAATCCCAGTCTATTATCATGCCTGCAATATCCAATCTATATAAATATGTTCTCAAAATTCCTGCATCACTACATACCTATGTCATTCCTATGTCACTACCCACCAGTATCCGACCCAAGTTGAAATAAAAAAACAATTTCTAGAGTGTCACCAACAAAAAAAATATATCAATTTTATTAATAACTTTCTATTAATATCGATTTCTTCTTCAAGTAATCTATCAAAACAAACATCATTATTACTCAACAAAACACTAATTTATATTTATTTTTACAATATTTATCCTATTTATTCATGTACTGGTATAAGATAAAAAAATTATTTATACTATGAATTGTGATTTACCAATATTCAAATTTTTTTTGGATTCTATGTGATGATTTCCAATCCAATCCTAAAACAACATTGAAATGATGAAAATTATTTATAATAATAAATTTATGAATAAAATCCCATAAACAAAAAAATGGGATAGAAAAATAATAAAGATTGATATTCAATCATTTCATTATGGATTTTATTCTCGTAAAAGTGTTCTAGGTTAATTTGGGTGGATAGAATATTATTCCTATTACAAATGAAAAATAATTTTTAGTGAGTGAGTGTAAATTATACTCATAATTTTCATAAACAACATTTAATAATATTATCAACAAAGGATTTCTATTCTTTCCTTAATTTTGGAGGTTATTGATGTTTATTTTCCATGATAGTTGTTGGTTTTTTTGTATCGTTTTTCATAATTACAAAAATCCATAAATTGGTGGGATTTGACTTTTGTAAACAAAATTTAATTTATCAAAATACTCATCGTAAATCAATAATTGTTAGATTTATGGACAATACTTTCATAATTGAAACAATTACATATTTTTATGAGGCATTATCTATGTTTCTTCATCCATATTTTTGATATGTAAGAAGTTGAATCATTTTTCCTTCATATTCATTTCCACCTAATCATTGATGAGACTGCATACATATATTATTTAGTGTGATATAATGTTATTAATGATTAATTTTATTATTAATAACATTAAGAATATGGGTTATCATAACAATAATTGGTTCAATACTGGTTTCTATCCCATTTGGTTTCACATTATGTCCATTAACATATTTCTCTTCAAGAATATTAATAAATTTAGTTCTCACTCCCCAAATATTTTATACAAAAAGATAGTATTTCATGAGTGATAAATATTCATATCATAAGGTATTTATGAAAATATAAATGGTGGAATTTTTTAATCTTTGAAACCACCAAATTATATTTTATTCAAATATATATCTCTCTTTTTTAAAACATGTATTATTTATGTTGGGTTATTTTATTATTTGTAAAATAATTATGTAGCATTATATATCCATCATAAAGACCTGAAAATATTAATATTTGTTTTCAAATCATATCCATTAGGGTTTATCAAAGAAGTTTTATTGTTACAACTCTTTTTTATGCATCATGTCATGATTAATTCAATACCCAACACACACTATTCTTGGTTATTAAACCTAGGTAAATATATTCTAGATCTAATAGATTTTACTAACATAATATTATAATATTTTACAAAATTAACAAATATAATCATTAAAAATACCTAAAACTCCATTTGTTTCCTACTATAACTATCCATGATATACATAACTTAATTAATATATTTATTTCATGATTTAGATAATAACTCTCAATAAAAGTCTCCCAACACAAGGACCAAAAAGATTTTTTTCTATGGGGACTAATTACATTTAAAAAATACATAAACATTTTTCTATAATATAACTCTACTAGTCTCCATTTTATACTTCCTAGGAGTTATACATCCCTACATGACCTAGGAAATGTCAAATATAATAAACGATTGAGATCAAATGCTATGTTAGGGAAAAAGCATCAGTATTCAATCAATTATTGGATTATATGGTTTATAAAAAACTTGATAATGAATGAATTATCATTTTTTAAATATATAGGAAATAGAAGTTTTCAAAATTTCATGATTGAAGGGAATTTATTCTCAAAATAACAACAAGTACCATCAATAATAATATGTAAATATCATATAATAACCATATTCCATAGATTATAACATAAGTTCATAACATATAATTATAAAATTTACATCCATACTAGTATAGATAACATTTTGAACATTCTAAATGCATCATGTTCATGCACATTCTTGTGAACCTAGGGTGTATAGATCGTTTTCATGTTCAATCATATGAACAAATGAAATATTCATCATGGTCATTTTTATTATTTAAAAATTTTGAATCTTTTTTATGTTCTTGATTAGTCGTGTAAACGTACCTATCCTATATTGTGTTCATAGAACATAGTTATTCAGCATCATGTTCATAAACAACAGCTTTACCTCATGAGCTATAAAATATAAAACAATGTATTGTATGGTGATATATTAAATCATACCTAATATGGCATAAATATTTATTCACATAATAATTCATTAGTTAAACACATTCTAAAAACACATGGTAAATAAAATTTATTTCATTCATCAGATGATAATCTACCTAATGGAATAAAAATGGTTTTCAGAACTAAACCAAATAGTATCACAACAAATGAAATCGAAAATTAAATTGGGAGATAAAAAAAATTAAATCACCACTAAATACTATTTAATAATAATATTATGAAATTTAATCATTAAAAATATTTAAAAAATAATTAAATACACTATAATAAATAAGAAAATGATGGTGAAAATAGAAAAATGGTATTTTTTTAAAACCATGTTATCATTTATTTTTAAAAAATAAATATTATGACTTTGTAAAATAATTTTTTAATAAAAAATTTGTAAGTAAAGTCACTTTTTAAAAATTAATTTTAAATATAATCATAAAAAATATAGCACTGAAATTTATTAAAGGCTATGAAAGTGGAATTTTGAGTGGATGATAAAACATTTCATTTTTATATGATGGTATTTTTTTCACATGTGAAATAAATTATTTCAAATCCCACATAATAATTGATTTCTCAAAAATTCTTTTAAAAACTAGAAAAGGGACGTATTATGTTCACATTAAATAATACATAATTATTTTTCCAATTATAAAGGAGATTAATATGGGGGACAAAAAATGTGTCCAAGGATGGGAAACAATAATTTATGTCAGTGGGAATTATTATTATTATTGTTTCATCTTTAAGAAGAAATTTATATTTTAAAATAGGATTATATAAATTTTATTTTGTCTCCTAAGATATAAATATTTTATATCATTTTATATGATGAATACATCTTAAAAATCATTATAACCCAAGAATGAATATTGAGTCATAAAAATACTATATATTTTAGTGAAGAATCCAATCATATCCAATGAATAGGATGATCATTAATTGACAAAAAATTAAAATAAATAAAAAATTGTATTTTAAGTCAATGGGAAGAAGTTATTCCTTACAAATGAATTTTTTCCAATATAATCAATGTATTAATAAATGATTATTTCTTGATAAAAAATATTGTATGTCATGAGAAACATTATTATAAAAACCCAATGAATAGGAGGGAATATTATTTTTATGTTCCTATAAAATGAATACTTTTTTTGACATTATATATATAATTGGAATTATAATCACTATTTAATTATAATTAGTTCTTAATGAAATTTAATTTTCAGAAAATTCCCTTACATTCTATTCCAAGTTACTCAATATTGGTGGAACATCATATATAATGAACATAAATTACATTAAAAAAACATATTAACTTATTATAAACATATAATCATTTTATAATTAAATTATAATTATAAATTTATGGATAAATAATTGATTAGAGAGTTTTTCTTTATCATTTTTAGAATTTTTAGTTGATTGTTTTTTACAAAAAACAAAATGATATGATTTATTATTACTAAATTGTTCCATGTTTATTATTACAAAATTATTAATTTTATGACATCAATTGTTTTAGAATGATTAATTATCTATTGTTTTTATAAGGTGAAATACATGATAATGGATTTCAGAAATGGATATAGCAAGGGGCTGGTTATCAACATGTTTAACACTAGAATGGTGATATATTAATAAATATATAAAAAATAAAAAATCATTTCAAAATAATTGAATGAAATTAAATATATAATTATTAATTTCTATTAAAATTATATGATGTATATTAATCGTTTATAATATAATAATTACATCATTTTTTACATATGTGAAAAAACAAAATAAAATGATATCATATTACTATTTTTTAATGAGTAAGGGAATTTCATTAGATAATTAAAATATAAAATATTAAATGTCTTAAAATTTTCTAATTATTATATGTTTTAACTAAATTCTTTCTTACAACCATAGAATTTTGATGGGATAGAAAACCCATTATTTGATAACAGAGCCAGTTGTCCACAAATAGACCTGATTAATGATATCATTTCTCAAAGAATGGTATAAAAGATGACATTTGGTAAAACATAATTACATAATCATAAATATAATATATATTTCATGACCCCCTTCCTCCAAATATTCCCCTACAAAGCTGGTAATGAAGATAGAGATATAATGACTCCCTATGTACAGCCTCTAGTAGGATCTGAGGTAGTGACAAACACAAAGGGTATATATAAATCACAATATAGGAGCCAATACCCTTTTTATAGTAACCATGTTTAGGGGATAAGATTTTACACCCTAAAAAATTCCAAGATGCACACACACATACATATATAATGAATCCAAAATCCATCACATATACATGTCCAAAGTAAAACTGTTATAAATAAAAATAATATCTCCAATGTAAATACTAAACGAACCAAAACTATGTAGTGTCAAAGAAATAGTCCCAACATCCAAACTACTAAGGTTGCGAACGACCCTTGAAATCAACTAGTAAACATGAAATAAGTTATATATACATAGGGTGAGAATAAAATGATAATAATTTAGAAAATCCAAATTCACTCATGCACAAGTGAGAAAAGCACACTAATTCACCGATGAGAAAAATAGTATAATCTCAAAATCATCTAATAAGGTATACTATCCACCCATCCTCACCAAGTCACACTCACCAAATAATGAAATTCATGTAAGGTAATGTTGTATGAAAATAGATTATAGGGTTCCTTGCACCACTTCCCACTAGTTAACTACTCATTCCTAATAGTGAATGTCCTGACGCTACCATGCCCTTCCAAAAGACCCATTACAACATCATTCCTGCACACTCCCGGTATGAGTACCACATCCTGACTGCAAACACCATGGCCAGAACCACATCACATCCTACCAAAACACACCTTGTCCAAAAAAACATAAACGCATCTCAAAGACACCAGAGAAAGTACAACATATCACATCCTGAATACCCCTTGGAAAGAAAAGCTCCCCACAGACACCAAGGCCTTACAACCACACCACAAACATCCCAAATAGTCTTGGGACACCAATTCCAAAATGAGGGATTAAATAACATCCAATAACCATCCATCCATAATACCATAGGGATGTTGGAAAAAACTCCCTCCACTATAATAATGGGGGTGTTTGATACGTTGTAATCAATAGGGTGGGGAGCATATATAAATCACAAGGAACTATGTTTATATATATCGGTACCTAACACTATGCCCAACCTATGGGTTTTTAAAATAATAACCCTACAATATAAAAACATATATTGATTCCAAACCTATATAAACTTATCACTGTGAAAAATGGTCACATCCATAAGCTAATAAATGAATGATGCTTCACTACAAGCCATAACTTGAAACATACCCCCATAAAATTCATTTAACCAATTACCACTCTTCATAAAAAATTTGTTTAATTATTTATTTCATCCCTACCCATGAAACTACCAAACATAGCATACTATATGTTAAACTGAAACCCATAGACACATGAAAAAGACCATGGAAACTTTGAGTGAATGGTCATTTAAGGTAAAATATCCTTCTTCAAAATAAACTCTCTAAACCAATCATCAGCTTCCCCGATTGAGGAAAACCACCACACCCAGAAAAAATAACTAAACCAGCAAGTAGTCCCACTACACACTCCCATTTCATATAATGTTATCCAATTACTTCCACCATCATTCTTTAATGTTGAGTTTTCTTTTCCTTCTTATCAACAAGTAACCCCCCCCCCCCCACACACACAAACCTCATCACAACCACAATCGGTAGCCCCATTACATAGAAAAACCACACCACACACACATAGAAACATGAATATATCACAAATCAAACCAGAAACTTCACTTCCCAACCACTACTAAGATGAAGTCCCACTACATATGAATTTGACCCATTCCACATTCAATAAAAATCTCATCCTAAGATTCCATAACACCACTTATAACCCTCATACTCATAGATACACTCCCAACCACAACACCACATGACTAGAATGAAACAAAAGGTTGAAAGAACCATACCCAGCAGAGAGCCACACCAATTATAAAGGACTATTCAGATTCAACTACCCTCATTCTTCAATTACACATTGATAATTTAGGGGTGATCAGAGAAAATGTTCGATCCTGGTCATCCACATATTTAACTAGGTCTATGTGGTTAATCAATTTCATAATTTTATCCATTTGATAAGGATACAAGAATTAATATTTACAAGTCATATAGTTGAGAAAATAGAGGCCACCAATGACCATGATTTTCAGAAGGCATAAAACCCTTACAAAACCCAAAACAGATCATGTAAAACACATAAAACAATTGGTCATTATCATCATCTTCCCAGACCATTATTTATTCCTTCTTATTATCTTTATTAAATTTGGGTCCTAAATTATTCACAAGGATACAAGATTTCACCCACATTACATGATACAAAAGTAAAAGAGAATCGATGAAATTCCTACTGGGAATAATAGACACTCAATATTTTCTCCTTGTGCCTGAAACCGTGGATCGCGCAAGTAGAATTAATGATGCCATGGAAAAATGAATACCCTTCTACGAAAAAAACGTGATTCCTCAAGGAAGAATATCTGTCGGTTCACGAAGAATAAATGTATGTTTTTATTGAAATATTGGATCATAACATTAAAATAGTCATATCAAATATCAAATGGAAGAGAAATGGTTTCAGGGGACATTAATGTTGGTTCTTGGTTAATATCAGAGGAGTTGATTATTTTAATGTTCCCGGTGCATTATTTTATTTAATATATAATTAATATACATTTATATTCCATTATAAATTCTCAAACAAGATTTTAAACTGAATTTACATTAAATAAAATATATGAGGGGTCAAACGGGGAAAACAGGAAAAGTATGGGAATGACTCACCAATGGGTGAGTCATCAACACGAATCACCCATAGTGAGACCCTAATTTGAGTCACCTACCCGACTCACTGATGCGACTTGTCGACATGAGTGATCGACATGGCCACTGATAGTGGGTCACCGACATGACCCACCGATAGAGAGTCACTGAGATAAATCATTGATGCCTGACCTACCGACACCCAACTTATCAATTCCCGACTTACGAACGACCTATCATACCAACACCCTATCCTACTGATTCCCTGAGTAACTAATTACCAGAGTCACTGAGGCCCTTACATAATAATTCCATGACCACCCGACTCCCTGACCTACAAACACCCAGAGTCACGGTTGCCTCAAGTCACCGATTCCCTAACCTAATGATGCCCTAAGTCACTGATGCCCCCACTCACCGACAAGGGGTAGTATTTTTGTAAAGCTTAAAAAATTAGTCATTGAGGTCCCCAAGAACACAACAAACACTTTATTTTAATAAACCAGTGGAGAAAAGATCTCTGGTCCATTACATCAAATACCTCCTCAACTATTCTAACCTTCGATAATTTAAAACCAAACCCCAATGAAAGTTGTTTCAAAATAAAAACCCCATAATATACCTCTCATGGATAAACAACCTTATGTTGTTCAAATGTTGGAGTCAAACCCCTCATCCTCGAACATCTCCTCACACATCTGGTAACCCAAACATCCACACCTTACACCAAGCAAGTAACAATTGTTCTGATACATGAATTTGGTAATTCTTTCATCCAGGTCAAGATGTTATTCACTCTATGCAGAATTGAATCATTCATACATGTTTAAAAACATCTCAATTAATATGTCTTGATTATGAATATTCTATCCCCCTCTTCCACGTGGAAGTATTTTCTTTTATATTACAAAAAAGTAAAAATCTCATCTTAGGAGAAAGGTTCCAGTATTACATGACAATGAGAAACACATAATAAATACTCAAAACAACCCCAAGTACAGGGCATGGATCTACGTCTCCCTTTACTATGTACAATCATCCATACCAACATGCCTCCTCAACAAATGAACTAATAGAATTGTCCATTCATGCACCACATTCTTTTAATGATCTGGGATCTCCACTAACTGCTCCAAGAATGTTGTGTTTCCCTTGATATCCAACTTTTCTCATTCAATAATACAAGAGTAATCTTGAAGATACTGATGATGCTAGGAGACACCAATGATGTTGTGGATATTCTACAACTGTGGTGGAAATTCCAACTGGTATTCAACATAACCAACTCTTTCCAACTCCTTGACGAGTCCAATGAACCTTAGAGAAAGCTTGTTCCCTATACCGAACCACCACTTACAACATTGAGTGGAAACTATAAAAAACACATGGTCTCCAACCTTGAACTCTAAGGGACTCCTATTTTGATCAAAATAAAAATTCCACGAGTCATGTTCTACCTTAATCATCTCAAGAACATGATTCACCTTCTCGATCATACTCTACACTAGGTCGGGACAAATAAATACCCCATCCCGAACTTCTTTCCAGAACAATGGTGAAAGACATGACCTTCTTTATAATGAACCAATCAGATACATTCCAATGGGATAGTGGTTTCCCTTATTGTACGAAAACTCCACTAAGGGAAAATTTCTCACCCCAGCACCACCAAAATCCAAGACACGTGCTCACAACATCTCCCACATCATCTTGATGGTTCTCTCTATCTTCCCAACTATCTGAGGGTGGAAAAAGGTTTTGAGGTGTAATAGAGTTCCAAAATCATGTTTTAATACACTGTAGAATCATGAGGTAAAATTTTTATCGTGATATGAGAAAACAGATCTTCTAATTCCACGAATCTTCACAACCACATTCAGATACCTTCTAACCAATTCATCCACTACTCTTGTCTCCTTAATCATTATGAAGTGTGCCTATTTCTTCAAGAGATCCACCACAAACCATATTTCATCACAACCCCCTTGATCCCTAGGTATCCACATGTAGAAATATATTTACTTGTCATCCCCCAACAACTTGAGGACATATAAGTGAAGTAAAAAACCACTAGGAACATTATGACCATCCTTCACTTGTAGGTACACCAAGAAATTTTCCACAAACTCTGCCACTACCAACTTCATCCTATTCCTAAAAACATCTCTCTTAGGCTGTAGTAATTCATGTAAACTTTTGGGGGTACCGCTAATGGTGTGATACAAAACTCACTAAGATCACCCTTGTGTGTCACCACTAGAAAATAGAGATTCTCATGGCCTAGAATAGTTGAATTAGTAGGGTTTGATGCTACAGAATCAAACATGATGCAAATAAGAGAACTGAACAAATTGATAGTACCCCAAACGATCTCTAGACCTAATGGAACTACTGAATCTATAGTCTCAAACTGACCATGCCAATATCCTCTACCGCTCTTCCCTCGACTTCTTCCCCGACCATGTATGAGTGTGTGTACCTAAGGAACACTCTGAGGTCGGCCTCTACCTACTCTATCTTCCCTAAGTAGAGCAGCCGCCAACTATCATTACTGCTGAAATGACTTAGATAAAAATTGGTGTTGATGAGGGTTCTAAACCTTCCCACCTCCACTGTATTGAGATCAAACTAGTCAATTACTCTTAAGGTCCATGTGTAATCCACAATTGTAACACCTTGGTCATAAGACTATGAGAAAAGATCAAGGATTGGATGTTCAAAACTAGAATAGCTAAGGTCAACACCCCACTGGTCAAAACATTTAAGGACTTGACCCCAGATCCCTAAAACATGATGCATTCCTCATTGTAAAAATATTCTAGACCCACTCTTGTAGTGGAACTCCTAAGAATTTTAACCACTCCTCTACTTCCACCATCTTCGGGGTGACTTGGTACATCATTATGTTGGAGGGTATAACAGTATTCTAGTGAGACGAATGAAGTGCCTCCTCTAAGAGTCTAACCTGTGACCCCTCATTTAGAAATAGAACCCAATCATTGTGAAAAAAGATCCTTGAACATGATCCCCTCTTCCCATACTAATATACTCTCCTACAAGATGGTGAGTACCTCATATCACTTTTCATCATTCATGGTCTTATAATGGAATTCGTCCTGAAACTCCTCAAAATCGATCCACGTAACGGCATCCTTCTTCTTATCCCCCAGATACAACATCCACCACCGATATACAGCTCCCCTCATCTGACTAACATCCAATAGAACCTAGAAATCTATCAAAACCCACTTCAGGATGAAGGTGATATTGAGCTCCTTGTGCCATTTCTCTGTCTCTATGTCGGAGATAGATCCCTTGTACATTACTAGAGTCTACCAATAGAATCAACAGAGTATCTTATTCCTCGTATTTTCGTCCTCCACTCGATCAAACCTGCACTGATCCATTAGATTGGTCTATTGTTCCCCCACTACCTGAGCCACTCATGGGCAACAGCTGGGTGCCATAGCTAAACGTTAAAAAAGGAACTCCTAAGCTCGAGTAGTATGTAATTTATTTATAATTAATTTTAAGTCATAATGAATTTTAATTTTCCCAAAACATTATAAAATACAAGAACACAAGTCATCATGATGAATGCACCATTCATAGTGTCTCTATCCCAAAAATGGTGTGCCTTATCTTAGTTTTTCAGTAAGCTAAGACTCCTAGCCTCATATCACGGGGGCCCCTAAAATTCTATTTCCTTTCTGGTCATCCTTGGACATTGTCACATACCAAGATCACCTGACATTGTTTCCCAACCAGCCAATAAAATCCTATCTATTTCTAACTCCAAAATCTTTCATATCTCTTAACTATCACATCTGATAAACATTTTTCATGACTGCTCCTTCCAATGATGCCCCTCTTGAGCTGTTAAGGGAGAAGGATAATTAATGACACCTCGAGCCATCCCAACAATATGCCCTGAGGTGGAGACTAGAACAACAGGTATAAAAATCACACCACATTGGAGGCACTACCATTTTTATAGTAACCAGTATTGGGAGATAACATTTATAATCCTAAAAAAACTCCATGATATATTAATATATTTATATAAATAATCCAAAATCAAACACACACCCATGTTAATTGTAAAACTACTATAAATAAAATGAAAAACTAGAAATTAAATACCAATAGAAAAAAAAACAAATAGTGAAGTGAAAATTGTCCCAAAAACATAGAAATTAAGGTCTAACACGGTCACAAAAATATCCGAAGAAACATGAAAATATTTTTATATATGTATGGTGGGAATACAATAATACAGAGTCAAAAAATACAATGTCTCTTGTGAATTTGTATGATATGCGTACAAAATCCACTATGATAAAAATATCATAAACTCAAAATAACCAAAAAAATGTTTACTATCCACCCAACCTCATTAAGGAACCCCCACCAAATTAATGCAAGTCAAGTGAAGTAATGTATTATGCAAATTGATAATAGTGTACCCTATCCCAATTCCCATTGGTTAACATCTCATCACTAACAAAAAATGTCATGAAGCTACCATGCACTTCCCCAAACCCCACTATCACAACCCACCTGAACACATTTGGGCCACATACCACATCTCACCCACAAACACCTTTGACACAACCGAATCTCATCCTTCTCATAGACACATGGGCAACAAAACCACAAAATTATCATGAAGACTCATGGGAAAGTACAACATATTTCTTCCCAAAGACACATGGGAAAGAACACCTAACCTGCAGACACATGGGTCTCACAACCTTACCACAACCTACCCTGAAGAGTCTGGGGCCACCAATTCCTAGGAGAGAGAGCATAGAAGAGTCAATAACCAGTCATCCATCATCCCACCGAGATATTAGAAAAACCACACTCCCCCATAACAATGGGGGTGTTCAATATGTAGTTATCAACATATGTGGGGTACGTATAGAATCTATTATGAACTATATGTATATATATTGTACCAAACACTCATTAAAACCTACGGGTTTTCAAAATAACAACCATTCCATACTACAAAATTCCTTGGTGCCAACCCTATATGAATGTATCTCCAAAAATGATGATCACTTCTGTAAGTTTATAAATGAACACTAATTCACTACATGACACAACTCAAAACACACCACCAACTAATTAATTTAACTCATAATCACTTTTCATTAAAAAATTCATCTAATTATTTTTTCCATCCCTAACCGAGACACTATTACACACAGTACACCACACGTATCATCATAACCTACACACACTTCACAATGTCCAGAGATACTCCAGTCAAAAGGACCACACAATATAACAAAATCATTATTCAAAATTATCCCTCCTAATTTATCCTCATCATCCATACTGCAAAAAATGAACCACATCATGAAAAATGAAAATACTCAAACATCTTTAAGTCCGATTACAAAATCCCCATTCTTGAACACTCATCCAACTACTTCCTCCATCATTATTCAAAGTCGGATATACCTATAATTCCTCTCAAAAAAGTAAACCCCACAAACACACCTCATACTAACCACACCCGGCATCCCTACTACATAAAAACACCATACACAAAACACAAAGTAACATATACAGAAAACAAACCAAACCAATAGCCACACTACCCAACCACATCCAACATAATGTCCCACAACATATCAAGTTAATCCATTCAATAATCAATCAATATATGAGCATGATAATCCATTACACCACCTATATTTCCCAATACTCATAGCCACACTCTCAGACACAACACCAAACGACTAGCATGAAACACAAGGTCAACAGAACCATACATAGCACACAATGACAACAAATAGCAAGGACTACTAAAATTTATCAACCCTCATTCCTTAATTCCACTTTGATAATTTGGGGGTTATCAAAGAACATTTTGATACTAGGTAATCCATAAATTTAACTCAGTGTATATGGTTATTCAATTTCTTAATTTTATCCATTCAATTAGGAAACATCAAAAAAACATTCACAATTCATAAATTTATAAAAAAAAATTCCAATAACATCCAATATTTTCCGAAGGTATACATGCCTTAGAAAACACAACACTGATCAGGGATAACATATAAAACAAGTGACCATCATCATCATCATATTTCCAGGATCACATTTATTACTTCTTATTATCTTCCTAAAAATTTGGCCTAACATTATTCATAAGGGTACCTGTGTAAACCCACCTCACATTATACACAAATAAAATATAAATTAAGAAATATTTATCTCGAATAATAGAGGATCAAAAATTTATACTATCATAAAAAATAAAGGGTCGTGAATTTTTCAAGAAAAAATTCAAGGAAAATCGAATCCATGGATACTCCATGGATGTGACTTCCCAGGAAATAATGGTTCAGGGAAAACCAAGAGAAAAATAATTATTAAAAGGAAGAGATGATATCTTCTTTAGAAAACCCTGATCTTATATCAACAGAATGGAAACAGTTTCAAGGGATGTTATATCCAAACAATGGTCAAAACTATTCATTTTTAATATGTCAATGTCCCTTGATATTTAAGATATTATATTTATATTTAATATACCTTGGAATTCCTTTAAAAAATCTGAAATGAGGTTTTAATATCAATATATAGCTAATAAAATGTAAGAGGGGAGAAAGTGGAAAAATTTGAAAAAAATAGAAATAACTCACTAATGTGTGATTAGATGATAGGAGTTAATGAGTGTGAGTCACACACATGAGCCACTGGTGTGACTCTTTAACATGACTCCTCGACAAGACTCACAGACATGTCCCAGTGACAGCAGTTCCCCAACGTGACCCACTGATAGTGAGTTGCCGATGTGAGTCAACATAACCCTATGCAACTGAATCCCTGACATAATGATTCCATGACCTCGTGATGACATGAGCTACTGACACATTGAGTCTCCAACACAATAGGTTATTGAAGCCATGAACTACAGATGCCCTGACCTACCAATGCCCTGAGTCACCAACCCCCTGGCATACTGTTGCCAAAACCCACCCAACCTTCCACTCGTATACACTATAACCCATTGAGCCTGAATTTACTCTCATATTATCACTTTTGATCCACATAATGGTTTCTTATATATTTTATGTAGCCCATACCATTATTTAAAAATCACCCTTACAAGGTAATGTATTCTCTTCTTTTCCATTCAATTCACTGACTTTCTTGATACTATACATTTTAATTTTAGTTTTTTTAATTTTAATGTTTATTTACACACCCTTTTACTATCCTAAAGGTTCATCATTACTGAAAGAGAAAAATTTCACTATATTTAAATCATTCTATGAACTTTTACACACATCTGTTATGCTACTGAAAATTTTTAATGATTTTACATAACAAAAATGTTTGTTTTAAATACTCATCCAAATTTAGACTCAAGGGTAATCCCCAATATGTATGCATATATAATTTATTGCGGAATATCATTTATTTAACACCTAAACTATAATAATATGATTAAAAGTTATGAAATATGTTCTAACGTTGAATGATGAAGGTACAAAACAACTACATCAACGTAATATGAATATGTTGGGAGGGCCCAAAATTTAACTGAAATCCAGTTCATTGGGTATTGATTTTAACTCATGAGATTACATTTATGGTTCACATATGGTTATACTAAAAATAATTAATTATTTTGTATTGGTTTTCATACACAACATACGATTATGTTATCGTGTTATGTATTGTCTTGATGTCATCTTCTAGTATCATTATTTTATGTTCACATGTATAATTATCACCCTTTTATGCACCATTATGTGATTCTGGACTCAAGAGTGTGGCATTAATTATTTTATAATTTAATTATTACCATATAATTATATTAATCTCACCTCTTTCTTATGCTTGTCCCCAGGTTATCCAGTTCAATTTTAAAGATCATTCGCCTTTTAAGGGAATACTATTAATTTTTATATAATGTTTTGTATCCATATTAAATTTGATTTTGATATGGCCTAATTACACAAATACACATGAACTCTCGATTGTTATTCATTGTATTATGTGCTTCTTTTGAAAATAAATCAACAAATAATGTCTAATAAAATTACAAGTTTTCATATTTTGTATCTAAGTGGGATTTGTTTTTGTGAATTGGTATTATAAATCATTTTTGAAACCACATGGGATAAGGAAAACTTTTTTCTAAATAGAAAATAATTTTTTATCATATATAGTGAGTTATTTCCAAAAAAATCAATTCATTCTACTATAAGTGGATATGGATCTGGCATTGTTCTATATAGGAATAATAACTTCAAAATCAAGCATTGGATACTAATTTGATCATCACATGACACCCAAAATAGAGGCCTTTTTGTACGGATTACTTTACATTCCCTTTGGATAATCATTATTTAATTGAAAAAAACATTATGAACAAATATTAATGGTAAAAAATGCATATAAAATCTTATATTAACAAATAAACCATGATAATATATATTTAAATGATGATATTTGTATGATTAATAATATATTTCATTTATATGTTATCCCACAATTTTTCATAGTTATCATTTATGTGGAAAAAATAAAAAAATATTTCATCACTAGGTCTATTTTGAAGGATATAAATCATTTATACATGAATTAAATAGTGAAATTTTGGTTTATTATCCCTTCATTAATTTTAAATTTCCTATATAAATATTGTTTTATATGTTATATCTTATTCAAACAATTACTTGAACAATTTATAGAAAACCTCAAGTCATAGAATTCGTGTTATTAGGAAATTTTTTAAAAGGGGATGTTATTTCATCCCATGCATATAAACTATAAACCATCAATATTACCGAGATTAATGTTATATATTAATGTCTAACAATCCATTTTTATTAATTTTTTTCATATTTTGATATGGATTATCATTACTTGTTCAGATCCAACATATATCTCCAAGAGATGGTATTAATCCCCTATATAATGAATTTAAATCCTATTCGATACAATTGTAATGAGGAGTGTGAATCTATATTAGAATAATCATCTAACACAAGTATATTTTTATCTTTTTGAAAGGAGTATCTAGGTTAAATGATTGTGGCTAATGAATAAATAATCCCTAATGACATACTAATTATAATGGAATATTGAGATGTGTTCCCCAAAAAACATCAAAGTATTTCTCCAATCTGAGTGGTTGGGAACACAATCGAAATTAAACATAGATATTTTCGAATATCCCTTACTCCAAACTAAATTACGAAAATTTAACTTAATGGTATGATGAAGATTCTAAAAAATAATCTAGATAATGGGTTTCTACACCCAACTAACTCACTATTGGGTACTCTAGTTATTATTATCAACACGAATGAAGGGTAAATTAGACTTGGTATCGATTATTTTATGCTCCATGAGATAGTGTTAACAAATAAATATACACTGCCACATATTCCAGACTTGTTTGATCAGCTACATAGATCGAAATTCTTCTCTAAGGGGGATCTTTGGCCAAGATACTATCACGTTATTTTCCAAAAATGTGGTTATCCCCAAGGAATGTTTTCATAAATGGTGTGAGAAATATGGGGTCAAATTTATTCCATTTTGAATCACTAATTCTCTAATTATATTTATGGATATAATGAAAATGGTATTTAAGTGTTACCTTGTTAAATTATTAAAAATATTAATAGACTATATTCTTATCAACTACAAAAGCATGGATAAAAATGGTGATCATTTTATTGATGTACTAATTTCCTCGCTAAATGAATAAATCTATTTATAGTACCAAAAAATTATTTTTTGGATGAAGAATGTATTATTTTTCGGACATGATACCAATAAAAAATTTATATCTTTGGATCCTTCAATGATGAAGGTAATTAATGGATGGCGTAGAACAAACAATAAAATATATCAATAAATTCCACATATTAACTATGTAATATTTTTTATTTTTAATAATATTCTAATGATTTTCATTAAAATTATACACTATAACATTGAAGGTATTGATTTTTTATAGACTATTGAATGTGAGGTGATATTTAAATGGATACATATAAGATATATCACTTCACTCATGAAACCATTTCCCATTATTGGGGAAGGATTTGCGATCAACAATGATTCATCAAAAATTATATTGGGATATAAAATAATAATTGTGGGAAGAAATTCATATTGAGTGTTTTTGGAATTAGAGGTTTATAGGGGATGTTACAGATGGATTATAGGGTATTTTGGGGAACAACCCTACAAAAAATGTCATTCCTAAAGCGTATAGTTATGTGTTTCACTATAGTGTTTGTCATTTTACCATTATAGAACTCTTATGTAGTGTAGGGAAGCTCAATAGCAGTCTTTAGGATACTTCTAAATTAGTTGAGTAGCTATGACGTAGAGGCATGGTGTGGAATTTCAATTATCATGGAATCCGAGTGATATGGTGTAGAGCTTGAGGCCAATACATATTTTGATTCATGGATACTTCCATTTAAGGGGTGGCTACACTGTAGGATATAGGGTTCAAATTGGTCCCTTTCATGGTTGTGGCCATTTTGTGGAATGGTTTAATAGATATGATATAACCCATAGGTCCAGTTTAATAGGATCATATTGGGTAACTGAAAACATACTTTGAACATAATAAGCAATGGCCTAGTCCCTAAGGTTTCTATAAAGATGGTTCTATTTTAGGAATAGTAATGATGTATGTTTTCCTAGAGAATTTCTAAATAATATCACAAGATGGGTTAAATTGGGATGTTTTGAGAATTACATTTCCAATGAAACCACCCTCTTAAACATATGAAGTATCCAATATATTACTTAACAAAAGGATATTGAAAAATAAAAATTTTGTAGGAAAAGTATCAAACATATGAATTTTTATTACTATTAATCACATATCCCATTGTAGAAAGACTCTATTCTTTGTTTTAGGAGATTTTTACAATGATTTTTTTCAAAGGGGCTCTAGACTTTGTAAAAATATTAGTTACTTGTTTCAAAATTATAAGGAGATGTTACATGGATTTCCCTTCACAAGTCCTATCCATGTACTTAAAATTCACAATTACAATGAGTTCATATGAAATATAAATTAATTACATTTTCTCAATTAATTTAGAAGAATTTTCAATGAATCAACTAAAAATATATAATGACATGTCAAGATAAGAATATTACCTTCAAGGAAATGTTCTAGAGGTTTTTAATAAAAATTGATACACATGTAACCATATCTTGTAAGATTATTTTGTTTCTTTTATGTACTCAAATTCAATATTCATGTTATCTGGTATTTTGAATGTGTGCATGTATTCCCACATCATAAAGAAGCTGACTTTCCCAATTATATCTCCTCATTTACTTTGAACCTAAAAATGTCGGATAATAAAAAAACGTACTTTAAATGTTTATAAAAATGGTTTTAAATATAAATTATCTGTATTTTACAAATATTGGATTATATAATCTAACTGATGTTATAACAAATATTATTCATTGGATTAATCCAATCCTAGAAAAAAAGGTGTCCATATTCATATTTTTTATTTATATCGTAGTTAATTGATATTCATAATAAGTGAAGTGAATTCTCATGAGATTACGGTAATGTTATAAAAGGTTATCTTGATGATTGGGATGATATCATATAGTTTATAATATAAAAAGTTGATAGAATTGTTCTCAAAATAATTTACATAGAATTTTTATATTAAAAAACATCTCATATCATTGACTACATAGAATAAACTAAATTCACTATTTTTTCAAGATATGTTTTTCAATGATAATTTGTTTGATGATTTTAATATAACTCTTCTTATGAATTTGGTATTCGTAAACTTAAATAAAATTCATAATTTAATTCTCCACGACCAGTCCAGTTCTGATCATATGGTAGATAATTTACTTCCTTTGTAAAATACTATATTACATCTATATTATAATCATTAATTAATAATATTCCACATTATAATTTTGCTACGAATAAGATAAATCAAATTCGAAAATATCAAAGAATAATTTTTTTTGTGTATGATAAGTTCCTTTGAAGTAAATAACTCACAACATATAAAAAGATAAAATCTAAATCATAAAAGATAGACTAATTACATTGACAATAATGATTTTTTAATCAATAAACTACATAAAAATTAACATTATTTGTAATACCACAAGTTTATCTAACTGTATCCCCCATTTAAATGATCAGAAAACGAAAATGAAAAAAGGTTAAAAGAATAATGATATATTTATGTTTAAGAATTTCCCTTGTGTATCATCTCCCCTATTTTTTTATATCATAAATATATATGGTGATGGTAAAATAATAAAATTAATGGAATAAAAATATTTTTATGTTTATTTATGGCCTACTGAATATATGTAAAAAAATTCTATGATTTTATATGTAATAGTATTAATAAAATATAGGGAATACAAATAGAAAAATAAATGATTTATTAAAACATACAAAAATAATTAAATTAAATAATAATAAATATATAATAATCAATGAGAATAATAAAGTGTAAATAATCATATAATGATAAAAAATTAATCCAACTAAATATACCTATAGTATGAATAAATGTATTATAAACAGAGTCATTAGAAACATAAATTATATGTAAACAACCATTAAAATATTTTTAAGATTAAATTTAACTAAACATCCCATTAATATATAATTTATTTTCTGTGGATATGATCTGTGTTTTTAATGTAAAATCTATAAATATTGAGGTTTTATAACTAATAAAGATGTTATAGGCATAGAAGAATCATCATTTTCTACAACAACACCATCCAATGTATTTAATGAACCTTTGAGTCTTGTTTTATCAGATCATAAAATCCTTAATGAATTGGACTGAGTGTTGACATATGTATAATAATCATGTTCCTAGGTAATGTGATATACAAGTATAACAGATAATACATAAGTGGTTTTAGGTAGAGGTAATGAAACTTTTATAGGAAACCTACGGTTTATACTATAACAGATTTTCGAAGGATAAAAAATTTATTTTAATCTCTATGTGGATCCCACATGGAAATATGATATGGTCAGATTAAGATAATGTACTTCTAGTTTATGGTATATTTCATATGCAAAAATATAAAACATCTTCCTCAAATCACCTTTGATAATATATGATAGAATAATACTTCAATTACACACACCCTAAGATAAATTTATACATATGTTCTATAGATTTCCTATCTTTTCAAAAGTAGAATCAATTTATTTTACACCTAAAACTAGTTATCTAAGAGACCAACTGAAGCATCTTCAATGACAAGAAAAAGAATGAGAAAGAGAAATCTTATTTTAAGGGGAAATTTTGCTGTCTTTGTTCACTAAAAATATTCCACTATTTCTTCTTATGGAAATCATAAACTCATGTATTATGTTACCAACTGGTAAAAATAACAATTTTTTTCTACCACATAAAACATAGTGGATAATGATCAAACAATAATATTTTATGAAATTTAATTCCAAAATTGGTATCCATTGATACATGAACTGAAATATTCTACATTTTGGCACTCTATATATCAGTAAAGAACATATCTCATTATAAGACTAATCAAAATTAAAAATAGGCCATTGAAGAATTATTGTAATTTTCCTAATTTTAGAAGCCACATCAGTATGAATATATTTCAACATCTCATTAAATAGAATCTCTTGTTTCACATATTAAATAGTGGATGTCAATGTGTCTATTGAGATAAATACCCCATAAAAACTTGATTCTATAAAAACATTATCCTCATATATGTTTCATAATGTTTCTCTTGTAAAATATTTCTGAATATTCTCTAAAGAGATTGAAAAAACAAATTCAAATCACCTAAATCATCTTTTTAGATGGAATGTTCTCCGTTGTTCCTTATTTTGATTATAGACTCAGCTAATTGATTCCCCAATAAATAAAATTCATTAATTAGATTTAATTATAAATCATGATCCATTTTATCTGGAACAAAAAACTCTTCTTTAGGGATCTCAGAACTAGTATTTTATAAGAGAATATGATTAGACAAGTCTTTATTTACATTATCATTGATATCTTCATCACCTTGTTAATTCCCATCAACATGTTGTACTTAATCAGAAAGATATGAATATATTGACTCTATGATTACTTATATTATTAAAATGTATAGAGTTGGTTCATATTCATTGACTAAATCTTCTTCTTCACTACTAGTACCATTCTAATTTATAAAACATAATAATTACCTTATGAATTTTCAACAATTCTCTATTAATAGTGATATTTCATAGGGTAGTACTACCCCAATTGATAGTGGAAATAGTTTTCTATTAACAATTTTATCTAACCTTATAATGGAAATACCACATTTCCTTTAATGAATAAAAAGGTAAAATATAAGGCTGGGTTAAAAAAATGAAAAAGTCTTTTCCAATCAACATGATTATGATTAGACATCATTGGGAATTTCATCATCATCTTAAAATTCATATAAAAATTAATATAAATATACATTTTCTTTCATCAAGAGTCTCATTGTACTTAAATTATAATACATCTATATTCACCACTAAAGTTGTTATAGGAGTAGAGAAACATGTGGAAACATCAATTGAATCCTCATAATGGACTACCATTCGAGATGACTCCCATGAGTATTATCATGGAATATCTAAAACAATTCTCTAAAACGGATGAGAAAATCATATTCAAAGATTAAATACATTGAATTACACTACACATCAACACAATATAACTCATAATTATTGAAATATTATTCTGTATAATACTATTTTAATTTATAAAAATAAATCCTTTCAAAAAAAAACACGGATAACATCATTACAAATAAGTAACTATTTAATAATATATTTTTAATATATTACATATACTTCATAAAATATCATTCTATATTAATTGGATTCTCTATAAAAAAATTAAAAAACAACTTAACATCCAAAAAATTGATTTTTTATCATACTCTCTATTTCATTTTGCAATGGCCCACTAAATGAATCTTACAATAATATTTCTCTTAGCTTGTAATTAGTTTATATGATTCTATTATACATCTTGATTTCTATAAAGGATATTAATTATTTATTAATAGATTACATCACAGACTTATAGTAAGGGATTTACAAATTGAAATGTCTTTCATGAGGGAAATGATAACGGTCAGCCATTTTTATACATTATATTGTAAAATATTTTAGGTTTACTATTAATATATTCAGATCACCATTATGACAAAAATGAAACACAAAAAGTTCCTAGAATTTTCATTCTTCATTTTCATAGAAAAGACTTTTTCTTATCTAATTGAAAATTAAAACCAATCCTTGAGTATTTAAAACCATTTTAACAAACATATCCATTGCATCATGAAATATGAAATCGATAACCTTTCTAATCATAAAATTTCTTGTGCCCATTATATTCCAATAATAGAAAACATTACCACCATATATACACATAGATTTCCCCAATATAAAATATTATTTGAAATATTTTTGTATTAGTGGACAAATGGTTATCTTGGAAGGGATAATATGATTCAAAAAATAGGGGTTTTTCTATAGTAATGAATTAAATTAATTTTTTTTCAGTAACTAAATAATTTATCAGAGTGATGTTGAGGAAAATAATTATAAACTAGCTTATTTGTCTCATTGAGATGTAAATAATAATGAAAATTAATATTCAGAATCTTGAATTAAATAGGGAATGTTAAATATTTACTATAGATAACTTCTCATTATAAAATAAGTAAAATAAAATGAACAAAATATAAATTAAAATAATTATGATTTAAAACTCAAATCTATAAAGAGGTATTGTATTATTAAGAATTACTCTTAATTGAAATTCTATGTAATAATATATAAAGGTATTTCACCCTTTTTTATAGTATACAAAATATTGCTTCCTTAAATAAATGTTCACTGTTATAGAAATATTTTAACCTATTTTTTAAAAAATTGATTGGACATCTGTTATCTCATTTGATTAGAACATGACATTGATAAAATCAAAAATTCATTAGGGTTTGTTTCATCTAAAACACCATTCAAAAGTACTTCTAGCTATAATATATTCACATACAATAATTTATAATTCAATATATTTTTATTTCGTAAATGACCATGATAGTAATTATTTTCAAAGAAATTGATAGGTTCCAATGGTTATCTTACATTTTAGTGTACACACACTAATGTCAGTATCTATATAAAAAATTTAAATAAAAATTGTTTTCAATAAAAAATATTTAATGAAAAATATTTCTATTTAAAAATTTTAAAATAAATTTTACAATATTTAAATGATATTCTTTTGGATTGTAATGAATTATTATACACAAACATACTAAAAATACAATTCTTTGTTTACTTGATGAAAGATAAAGTAAAAAACCAATTATTAATCTATATAAATTATTGTGAAATGATTTTCTAGCTTCATAAAATCACAAATTAAAATTGTAAGTCGTGTGAGTTGAATATGTCTAATTATTTTTTGTGAAAACATTTTTAGTAATCCATGATTTTTTTTAAATAAGTTACAACATTTCCAAACACTATTTGAAAAATTTTAAATGAAAGAAAATAGTATAACCCACTCATTATAATCATTTAAATTTTTTGAATATTTTTTCAATATTTATTAGAAAATGTTATTTTATGACCCAAAAATTACATCATCAAAAAATATTTTAAATATTAAATTACCTCTTGATGATTCTTTCTTGAAAAGTGTGGGGTATTATTGTCACATATTAAACCCATAAGATAAATTATAAGAACTAATCATTTATACCAAGTTCTATGTGGTTTAATACTTCCATATAAAGATTTTGTATGTTCAAATTTAGTTTTTTTGGAAATTAGTGTTTTTAAAACTAGAAGTTTGTTAAAAATAAAAATCATGAAATAAAAATCTATTTATAAATATATATCTAACATGCATATAATAAAATTTATATTTAATATAAGATTTATATTCTAGTAGTATTAAAATTTCCACTATCCAAGCTACCATTGAAAAGGAATCTTCATTTTTTATTAATTAATCATGATTATATTATTTTTAAAATAACCTAGCTTTATTTATATTGATCACACTGTTATCATATTATTTGTTTATAAATACCCATGTGGGTTTAATTATAGGATGGGTTGTGGGTCTATCATCTCATTTAAAAAACATATTTATCTTGAATATGATTAATTATTCTTCTTTTTCAACAACCCAACTCTCATTATTCAAAGCATCTTCTAGATGTTTTTTGTTTTAGTTGGGATAAAAAAGATGAAAATTCTACCAGTTTTCCATCATTTACACTTTTACTTAATCCAACATCTATGTTTCCTATAACTATATAAAGAGACTAATAGTTTTTGGATTCTAAGTAGTCTAGGTATCCAAAATTTTGGTTTACTAGTATCATCCATTATATGATTTAGCTCATGAAAAATAATTTCAAATAATCATCTATTTAACTATTAGTATATATTTTAAGTATTATTTCTTTATAAAAAACACAAAACTCATTAGATTAAATCGATTTTTTTATCAAGAGGGTTACATTCAGTGAACATCGCATGAGTCAAAACTTTAACAATTCAATATATTATATTATACATTCTATAAGGATTATAAGTTGTATAATAACCTCAGAAGATTCCATTATCAGATTTTAGATCAAATTTACTAAATTTATCATTAGAGAATATGATATGAAAATTAAATTCAAATAATTTAATGTATCCTAGCTTTGTTTTTATGTTATTCCATAGTTTAGAAAGTATTTTCTATAAGATAGACCTTCATATCACTCTCTTAATGAGATATCACTTTGTATCATAATCTTAATCCCCAAAATAAACAAGCATGGTATATTCAAATAACATTGTTTTAGAAATATCTTGAAAGGTTATATTTTTCCTTTTGACAACATTATTCTGTTTAAGTGTCATGGGGGGTAAAAAATTTATGTATAAGAATATATTTTGAGAAGAATTAATTAGAATATTTATTCACAAATTCAACTCCATTATAACATATAAAATAAATAATTTCGGCATCCTTTTCATTTTACATAATCATAAAAATAATAACAATATCAAAATAGGATTCACTCTTAAATTTAAATAATTAAACATGAATAAGTCATGAAATATCATAAATAAAAAAATAAATAATGTTTTCTATAGAATTTATTATAGTTCTATCATGTAAGATAAAATACATATGGATAAAATATATGGGTCTAGATGTAGTAACATCTTTTATTGGAATATAGGATGACTTTTTGTTCGTTACAATTTGACATGTATCACATATATTCACTTTATTAAATTTATTATTATACAAAATAGAAATCCTATTTATTTAGAATGTTTTTTATTAGAATATAAATAACAAAATATCAATGATTTATATAAAAAATCCATGATTTATTTATTTTATAATCTCTTCAATTTACATTATATCTACACAATTAATAATGATAAAATGTAAGGGAATAATGTATTCTTGGTTCTCCCAACATGAGTTATTTTTATTTAAAAACCATGTCAACATTTCTATAAAAACAAAATAAATTACTATCATCATGTAGTTGATAAATACATATAATGTATTTATTTTATCCATCTACATAACATAATATTATGTTGAGGATATATTATGGATTTATAATAGATCTAATGAAAGAAATCTTTCCTTTTTCAATGTTATGACATGTTTTATAAACTACATCATCCATAAACAATTAAAGAATGTTAGATAAATCACATATATGGGTTATTTAATAGCCATTATCTATGATATTTGTTTCATTTATATTTATATAGATAGTTCCCCATATTAGGAAACAAAAAAATATAAATTGATTGCTCTTAACTAGGAATTGGTCAAGAAATTCCAACTACCAAAGAATTTGGAAATAGAATACTATTGGGTTTTCCAAAAAATCCAGTAATTCATTGTAAAAAACATTTTTCCATAAAATAATATTTCATTCCAAAAAATAGAAGATTTTATAAATTGCCATTACTGGTATATTGATATAAATTACAATAACAAGAAAAGTAACTTTGTAGAGGTAAATGTAATTTTTACTGGGAAAATTTGTTTTTTATAATATTTTATCTATTATCTATGACTTCTTATTCCATATTTTTCTATTATGAGTTTTCTTAAATGGATTGTTTTGTGTAATCCTCCCCTTTTTAATCCACTTTCATTATATTTGATGTTTGAAACATATTCCAATGTAATTTAAATTATGTTATTCTCTTTATAACATGATGTAGTATAATTTTCCAACAATGTTTTCAAAAAAATTACCCATATCCTTGTCTTCATTAATAATATTATTGTTTTATATTTTTTGGGAATTGTTTTTCTTTTTTAAGATTCCATTCATTGTTTCTTATATGTTACAATGTTTATATTATTCATCATATGAGAAAATTTCATTTTCAAACTTAAACATATGCTTATAAGTATAATGAGAATATACCTAATCCAAATGTTCAATGAAGCACATGTTTTCCTTTTTATGAGATGTATAATATTATAATTTTTTTATAAATAAATTTTACTATATATATACTAAAAACATTTGTAGTTCAATGACTTCTTAAATCTAATTTTATATCTCACATTCCAAAAACAATTGTAATAGTTATTATTTTCATAAAATCAAGGATAAAATTTCTTCTTGTTTCCATGAATTTATCACTCATATAATCTTACTTCAATAGAATTTCCAACATTATTCTGGTACTTATTGGAAGACCTTCTGAATGCTCTTAGATTGTTATAAGAAATTAGGAACACTCATGTTTATATTTAGTGTGTCATATTTTGATCCAGAATGTCCTGAGGAATATTATTATTCAAATGAATTAGTGACATGTATTTCCTTGTTGTTTTTAACATATACTTGGAGAAAAAATTTCAATGAATCATTTTTCATCTTAAATAATTAATTTTATCTATCTTCAACATCTATTTATTCCTTGTAAAACAAATGTTTTCAAATTATATCATTGATTTTAAAATTACTGACCTAATTAAATTATGTGATAGTAGTAGAGTTTCCACTCTAGATTTTTTGTAATAATCATAAAACAATAAATACTTAATATGGCTTAGAAATTAGTATTCCTTGTGTAGAAAAATTATTCTCAATATCTGCAAGTTTTAAATTAAACATATGAATAATCCTTCAACCAATTTGATTATGTCAAACTTATTTTTGGATGTATCATATATACGGCCCTTTACATTGTTTTTAAATTTATAGTAATCCACTATTTTAGTTAAAATATCATAGAGTGACTGAAATTGAGAAGCTCATTTGAATTATTTAAGACCTATTCCACATATTATCTATTTCATAGAATTATAATTTAGATCATAAGTTCATTTAGTGTCATCATACCATGTTTCTAGTTCTATTTTAGGAATATTATAAGGCTTGAAAACTATCTAGTAGACTATTAAAAAAGTGAAAATTAAATAGATTGGAATTCATTCATTAAAATAGTAACGATTATCACCATTGAAATAAGTTGATTTAACCATTGAAATAACATATCTTCTCTAATCCTTAAAAGCAATTTGAAATAAGATATTTTAAATTTATCATATAATAGTTGTAAACTCCATATTCAAGGGCAATGATACATTTTCTCATAATATAAAATGAATAAATGAAAAATTAATAGAGGTCAGTCATGTTCGTAAAAAAATAATTTTACATTTAAAAAACCATCTTAAATGTATCATGGATCCAATATTTCCATAAAAATATTTTGAAATGGAAAAATATCTCAGAGTAAAAAGATCAAAAATTGGAAATATATAGTTGTTTGTGGAACCAAAATCCACAATTCCACTCCACCAACATTCTACACTATAATTTTTTGTTTTATTACTACGAAATCCTCTTTCACCATGGATCCCAGTTGATTTCAAGTAGATATTATTTGATAAAAACCTCTCAGATATCTTAACTAGGATCTAACATCATAATACATATCCATGAACAAAATATTATAAATTAAAATGATTTTAAATTTTAAATAAATTAATATAATTTGAAGAAACAATGTATCACATGGATTTTAGATGCAACTCACAATGTATAAGGACATGTATAGATAAGGCAATTGTCTTTAGACTATAGATTTGGATATTATTCTATTGTAATAGAAAAAACTGTATTCACGTCATGCACTAGTATTTGATTTATTTTTATATTCAAATTTTTTTAATGTTTTTATAAGTTAGTTTACATGTCCATTTGTATTCACTCTTCATGAAGAAAATGACATTCCTATTTATATCTCAAAATTGATATTGACATTAAGTATAATGGAGACTCACAACATACATTTGAATATTACATTGAAACTTTATATAAGATTTTCTTTTTTTGAAACAATGAATTTGTATACATATATAAAAAAATTATTTTATATCATGTGTTGTATGCAAAATAGAGTTGAGATTCTATTACATTAAAGACATGGTTTCAACAATCCACTAAATATTATTCATATTATTATTTATAAACATCTTTTATAACCACACTATTATGCATAGACATATCATAATTAAAAAATTATTTTTAAATTTGTAGTAAATGGTTTTATATATAAATCCATATTTATAAAATGTACTAATTTTTTAAAAAGTTTTTTATATGATTAAAAAACAACGTTCTCTTAAAAATATTATTATTTAATGTTGTGATGAAATAAAAAATTAATTATTATAAAAATGAAAAAATATTTTAGAAATATAATTACTTTTTTAAATATACATGTCAAAATTATATTAATGTTTTTTCTTTATAATTTTATGAAATGTTAAATTTCTCATTGGATAGTGAAAAATACTAGTTTTTTATAAGATTTTTCTAAACACTTACATCATTTAAAAACATCCAGATTTTTTGTAAAACTTTTACTGATTTATTTTTTCCAATTATATATTTATTAATCAAAATATTGTAATTAGAATCAATATATTTTTTAATTTTTATATTAAAATGTTGTCTATTTTATAAAAACATTCCCTTTAGAAACTTGCATACTCATCCCATCCATAGGATTAATTTTAAAATAAATATTTCCCCTTCTATGTGTCAAATTATGAAGATGGGTTTAATATTTGATATAATAATAATTTATATTATCTAATATGCTCAAATTAATCCTTCAATATAATAAACAAAAGAAACAATAAACATTAATTTCAATGGTTAAGGTAAAATGGGTTTACCACCTGTTAAAATAAAAATATAAATGTATGAAATGACACAAAAAAAATTCAAACACCCATTTTGTGGCCATATATATACCCTATAATAACTACGTCAATATAATGGATCATTTGTAGGATTTTCTCATGTGAAAAACATGGGTACGCTATTTTCTTTTCTACTATTAAAAGGGTACCACATAACTAACGTATAAAATGCCTCTCATACTCTCTCTTATTAACACATTATAATCCATTTGTTTTATCTAATACCTACCAAAATACCTTCCTTAAATTCCTCATCACATCATATAATTTATATATTTTTTTCAAAAAACCAACCATGGTAGGATTTTGTTAGAATCAAAATGATAATCCCCAAAAAACAGGGGACATTCTTTAACGAGGGTTTTTGTTTAATTTCATCCTCCAAAATTTTGAAATCATATTAAACAATGATAATATAATATAATAAGCATCATAAATATACATATAATTTATTATTCATTGTTCATGAACAACATCAATCTTATTTTATATCAAATGAAAAAATGATAACATATCTCATCTGTATGAAAGGCTATTTCATCACAATCCGAAGTGAAATTTTTTCCATAACCACCTCTCATTGTTAAAAATTATGATGGATTAATGAATATTTATGATAATGTTAATATAAATAAAAAAATTTAAATATATAATCACATTTTTTAAATTTTAATTCCATGTTGTATGATGATGATGATCTTGTGTATAGAGAACGAATTCCTTGCAAAGTAATGTGATTCATTTTTAAAATTTAAAGAATATATATGATATATATGAAATATAAATTTCACCAAAAATATAATATATTATTTTCTTTTTTTATCTTCATCCATTAAGAAAACGGAAACAAAATTCAGGTTTATATAAGACCTACTGTCTCCATGAATGTTGTATTTAATTTTCAAAATTTAACACTGATGGATTACATTGGAAATATATAGAATAAATGTATATTTTATTTTTTATATAGTTAAAATTTTTAACATTATATAACCATAATCAATGTTTGTGTATAAAATCAATCAAATCAAAACATTCGTGAAAAATGGATCAATTTTTACCCGAAATTTTAATTTTAACAAGTAATAGTTTATAACTTTATAATAAAATGTAAAATTTACATACATTATGATATGATATAAATTTTTATGATCATAATATATATTTATAATATATATATATATATTATAATCGGCAGAGTGTTATCGAGGTAATAGGAAATCATGGTAATGGATATGTTTCTCATATTTTACTTCTATGAAAAAAATGTGATGTTCTCCATCTATTAATTTAAGGTATTGTATATACTTCCCATTAATGTATTTTAACATGAATATATTGAAAAGTATTAGAATTTATATATCCATTTTCAAATTTATATTTCTTGTGCCTTATCGCCTCGGTCTCCACAACATTAGCCCCTAGGTCGTGGTCTCTCTACCCCGCTATACTTCTTTCCATAATTAAAATAATAATTGTGATGATGATGATCAGGATTTCTTATAATGATATTTCCAATGACAAAATCTTATGATATGTCTCTCAAGATCATCATTTATTTTATTTTCCTTTATTTATATCATTAGAATAAAAACAATTATTCATTTTTCTCTTTATATCTATTTATAGTGAAAAATAATGTTTTTAATAAAAATTACCACTATTTCTCCCATTGTTCAGAACCATTTTCTGTAAAAAATAAATTTGTCCTAGAAATTTTTTTAAATACATGTAGAAGAGTTATTTCATAAAACAATTAATTAATTATTTCTAAATAATCCTTTAAGATATTTTTGGTTTTTAAATAATGATTCTGAAAATATGTTCTGTATTGAGAAGTATTTTACATTGTGGAAAATTGATTTTCCTAAATAAATGTTGTATATTATTTTTAATGCTTCCCTTATAAGATTACTAGTTTATTTTTAGGGAAAAGGATTCAGAATATGTTTTAATTATTATTAAGTTTTTTTTAATCAAGAATGCCTATTTCCCAAAATATTTTTACAAGTAGTGTTTTAACATAATATTCCAATTTAAGGTGGCATCCTTTGATTTTACTAATTCACTAATAGAGAATATGATATGATGATATGATTCTAATTATTTCTCCTAATAGTTTATAAAGATGATGAAAATATTTTTATAACCCCTATAACTATTCTATGGGGTTTACAACGATACAATTCTTATGTAACCGTATTCTTTTACATGGTTTATGTTTTAATTAAATAACGAAATGATTAGTAAACATATTTCATTTACCTAGGTTATGTTATGATATAATATTAATGAATCCCATTTATTTTCATGGTTAATGATATGATGACTATTATATTATCTTTTGTAATAAATATTTATGATTTTCAATATGTGATGTGTGGGACAAATATCACCCTCCAATACATTGGGTAAAGAATAATATATCATGAGATAAAAAATATTGGACTGGGATGTGTCCCCTTTTTATTAAAGGACTTTGTCCACTATAATAGTATTGGTAGTGAGTCGTAACTATTATTATGGATTTTTTTGAACACATTTTAATGTGATCGTATTTGAAATGAGAATTGAATTACCAATGAAATAATTTTCTATTATTATATGTATGCCAAAAAAATATGCCTCTTTCCAATGTTATGCTCTCATGGTTCATGTTCATTAATTCCATTATTAAAAATGTATTATGAACTACCATGTTTTTTTCATGACTCATTATTACCATCAATGATATAAATATGTAATCTTTTTTAATGTTATTCTTATGTTCTCATATAATAATACTCGTGACATGTTCAAATCTCCCTTGATTACCCTTATTATACATCGTATCTCACCCTTTCTTATGATCTAATTCCCTAGGATATGATGAGAGGTATTCTATATAACAAGTCAATAAAAGATTCTTGTCATGAAAAACATAGTGGGAGATAATGCATCTAGCTTATAGAATAGTTTTTTTCATGTCCATGTATCTGAAGTCATTAGGCCTAAATGATTTTGGAATGGTTCATTTTTTTATGTGATTAATATTTATCTATTATAACGTATAATTATTCCTGAGAATTATGGGGAATCATATTATTAATTTAATGTGTCATTCTATTTTGAAATTTTGAATATTCTTGGTCATCGATGATGACATAAATATTCTTTTTTAGGACAACCAATTCATGAAAAAATGAAACATCTTCTAAATCGATCATTAATTATTTTGTAAACTCTTTTTTGATATGATTAAAATTATTAATTGAATAATTGATATTCTATACTATCATTATGAAAATAATCATGGTGATTCACATTATAGATTAAACTTCTTATGAAAAACATCTCATAGAATTATTATTCTAAGACAAATTTTTATTAACCTCATTAGATAAAAGAACTAATATCTTCCACTATGTTGAATAATGTGAATTAACTATTTTCATAATAAGAAATTATTCCATATAAAGATTATTATATAATCATAAGATAATTCCACTTTTGAATTCCCTCTTCATTAAATAATAAAAAAATTTAAATATATATCTGATGGATATACCTAGATTTTTTCATATATATGATGATATACTTCCACTAAAAGTTGTTATTTTACTTAAGTAAGACAAAAAATTTATATTATTCTTCTATATGATAATTATTTTTTGAATAAGATATATAAAATATCAAAAATACAATTAAATAAAAGGTATTTGGTATGATAAATTCCATTGATGTAAATATATCCCAACATATATGATCATAAAATATGAAACAATTATGTTATACTCATTTCAAAATAAATATGTATTTATTTTAATCATAAAAAAATTAAAAATAATAATATATATTCAAAAAAATAATTTCTTCTAATAACATACTCTTTCGGGTTGTATCAGCATTTCTATCAAAAGTGAATGCCTATTAATAACCTTAACCCATAAAATACCTATACTTCACACTTCTCTTCTTTTCAAACAAGGCACCATAGTGTGGTTGTCAAGGAAATTAGTTTCTTTTTCCATACGTATTATGACTCATAATTTAGAGATCGATCTAATTTAGTGTATATTGAGTTCCACCGCTACTCTTTATCATTTTACCTTAGTTTTATTTTATTTTCCTCCCATTACCCTTTCTATTCAATGTCACTTGATATATAATATTATATTGAGATTTAAATTGTTATTTTTGGTGCATTTTTTGAAGGATTGATTTTGGTGATCTTAGTTTCCTCATTCTATTAGTGACAATTGATCCTCAATATTGGTTTTTTCCTATGGATAATGTATATTATTATAGGTATGTTATTAAATGAATATATTTTGTATACATTAAATTATAAAATGAAATTTCATTATCCCCTCGAATGGAAGGGATGTTAATCTAATAAAAATTTCATCAGATTAATTAAAATAACATATGGATATTATGTTTCCCCTTTATACAATGATAATTGTTTGAATCATATTTTACTATATAGTGTTCTATTAATGTTGTTCTTATTGGGATTTTTTTATTCTATGTTTTATTATGTAGTTTATGATATTATAAAAGAATATAAATATGAAATTAATTGAATAATTGGATTAATAATTAATATATAGGTATATATATAATCCAGTTTATATTTTTATTTAATTGTAATTCATTTTGATATAATGCATATGTTTATTTGAATATGATCTCCCATGAGGCAATGAAATTTGGTAAAGAATATAATTAATGAATAATTCATATTGATCACGATAAAATGGAAGGGAATGTTAAAGATAACGGTGGTTCTATGGGTTGTAGAAACATAAATTAATCATAATTGTTTCATTAATAGTATGATAACATCTTAAATACAATTGATTATATTACCTATAGTTGTATCTTTAAAAAAAATTAGTTATTTAAATATGGATTTAATCTATTTTTTATTCATATAAATTCATAGGGTCGACAGTTCCCATTATTTCTAAATTATGGATGCCATATCGTGGTGGTTCTGAGTATCATTTATGTGAATGATGGAATCCCTATTTTAGGTTGGATTTTCTCTACTGATTATTCATGTTTTATTCCTCCATTATTCTTTTTTCTTTATGTGATCCTTTGGGTTATATAATAAAATCTTTATATAGTAGATCATGTGATGGGTGATTTCATATAGGGTGGGGAGGCCGAAATTATATGTCATCAATTGATTCCTGTTACAACGAGATGCATTGGAATATGCATGTGGTTGTCCGGGATGACCCCAATTATGATGGATCAAGTTGATGTTGGGAATACCATTTTAAGAGATTTATTCTAGGTATCTTCAAGATATATATATATTTAATGGGAAATTTTCTAGTTACTTTTTTATCATTATTCATTTCCCCACTATTTGAGGCAGTTCTATGATCTTTGTTGTGTGATTTACTTGAAGGTATCATAGTATGGTTATCCATGTGTGATAATAAAATGGTTTTTATAATGAATAATTATTGTTTAACCCATGATTTTGGTTTTTGCTGGAATTATAATGATATGTTTATATTAAGAAACAATATAACTATATTAGATTATTTTTGGAGGGAACATACATTAATTTAATGATTAATGTAATGCAATTCCAAAGAATGATTAGTGTTATTTTAGGGACAATGAAATTATATCTCAAATGAATTATAAAAAACAGTAATTAAATTAATATAACACTTTAATTTTTTGTGTTCTTATTTGATATCAATTCTCTAGTAGCAGCAGCTGTGTATCCAAGAGATGATATATATAGTTGATATTATGACTATGTTATGCTCATAGTGTGTATGTGAGGAGTATTATATCATTTATATATTTTTTATTTAATTAACTACAACAACCAAGTTTTTTAGGAATACTCACATATAGCTGTTTATAAGAGGGTGTGTTCCCCAACATCCTGGTCGAATGATGGATGACTATCTTTTAGATGGGGCCCTTCTCGCTTCTCTTGTTAGTTAATAGTGTTTGGTATGCATGGTGGTATGTTTCTTTATATATATGTTTATAGAGGGTTGTGAGGGATTCTATTTATTTGACACACACGTATAATTAAAAATAGTCTCAAACATATTATTATATGCATCACATGTATAGGATGTGATGGATTGACATACCATAATCATTGAAAGAGTTTTGATTAATTGTTTTGTATTAACTAACGATTGATACATGTCATGTTGGATGTGGTGTATACTAGAGACCCTCAGATACTATATATTGATGTGATATGGGATGAGTTTATTTTTATTCATGATGTGCATGTTGTGATACATACACTAGGAGTTTGAGGGAGGGATTATATTGGAGGGAGATGGTGTATGACTTCATATGTTTGGGATGTGAGAAAACCCAGTTAGAAAGTGGTACATGGGTACCCTTATTGTTGGTATTATTTTATAGACTCTATTTTATAAAATACACAGTGAGATATATCAATGGTGAGGTAAGGATCATAGTATACCTATTTTAGTGATGAGTAATATTCACTTGTCGTACACTTTAATTTAACATACATTCATTATAATTTTTACTATAGGATCTTGGAATCATCATATTGAGTATACACTTATTCTCAACACATGAATATATAAGTTGTTATTCAGGTCATCCGGATCTTTTAGAGATCTAGATGGATATTACTAGCTCATGGAATTTCATGAGTTGTTGGGGATTTATTGTAATTACCGCATTAATCTTTTTGGTACTTATAGGTTCCTTTCAAATTTTTAATGTCATTTAAACTTATATTTATTTATTTAGGTTTTCCATTTCTATATCTATGAGATTGTTTTTATTGGGGTATCTACCTTACCTATCTCTTATTAATTTTTACATAGTGGATAATATATACCATTTATGTTTATTATACCCTTGGTGCTTGTCACCAACTAGACACCTACTAGAGGGGAGACTCCTGTTGTAATTGTCTCCCTTTTCTCCCTACTCACCCATTCGTGGTATTCTTTTTCAATAGGGGGTTGTGACATAATTGTATCGACGGTTCATTTTGAGGGACACGATGGAGATTATAGATTGTTAAATGTTATGATTTTATGGGTTCTTTTGGAAAGAATGATATAAAATTTTGTGAAGACTTTTAAACACGGGAGTCCATATGAGACATAGGTATTTACGACCCCTAGTGATTTGATGCATGCACCCTTAGTTTAACATGTCCTATGAAAAAATGTGATAGTGTTTATGGTGTAGTGACATCAAAAAGGATTATGCATCATTCTTATCTACCCCTGTATTCAAAATTGGTAGACATTGGAATATTTTAAAATCATAAAATAATAAAATGAATAAAATATATACTAAATGTAAAATATTTCAAATTCCTATTTTAGGTCTCTATCCATTTTTTCAACTTGTAGGTATGGATCTAGGTCAGACTCTGTATTATATTCATGATGAACATATTCTATAACATGAAATATTAGACCCCTTCATTCTACTAGTCAATAAAGATGAAACTTCGAGGATGAAATTGTCAGTGTTTCCAGGATAGATCATATGGTTCTGTGAGGAGTCCATTTAAAATTCAGTCACAAAAGACCAGTTTGAGGAGTTTGACATGGCCTTTAGATTGATTCATTCATTAAAGGTGAACTGTGTTTTAATGTTTTTGAAGACACTATGTGGGGTAGTGATGAATTAGTAGATATTGGTCCTCATGGAATGTGAGGTTTCCTATGTCTCTTGAGAGATGTTCTAAGACTTGTTATGAGTTGTGTTTCCTTTTTCCACTACGAAGTCGGCTAGCTGCCAGGAACATCTTTCCATTTGATAGGCTAGTCCCAGCATGCACTATATTGAGATCTATTTTAGGAAAAAAATTATATGTCTCATATTTGTTTCAATATGTGGGGTCTTGGGAGATTAATTTTAAGGAGGCATTTTATCAATATATCAAGTTCCAAGTAACACTATATATGTTATTGATATATCTCATGGTGTTGGAGAGTGTATAGTTTCATAAGATGATGTTATCTAGTATATATTTTTATGAGATGGGAGTCATCAGAATTTATCATGAATCATATTTATGTTAATGGGTTCCTAATTTCCTACAAAGAAGAGTTTTTGGTCAGTTGAGGGTAGGACTCATCCCACATCACCTCATGTCTCCAAGTGTGGCATCTCTCAGAAAATTTCCAATGGACCAGAATTTTTATTATTACATAGGTTGAGGTATTTTGCAGCTAGAGTTCCTAACCATTTTGATCATTAATCCTATAGTGGATGATCCTTTTTAAGTTACTCAATTGAGGTAGTTTTAATTGAGGCAACAAACACTAGGTGTTCCAATTGGGTATTTGAATAGAGGATATGATGATGTCCTATGAGATCCATGAGATTCATATCAACCTCAAATATGAGAGTGTGGTTGTGTAGGATGTCATTGTATGGTAATAAAGGTCGTGAAGTTAGTGGTGGTCATCTTAATTATCTCATATTACTAGAAAAAGGTGATCAAGATGTCCTTTTTTCCCATTGATTTTATTTCTACATGGGTGCATGATTTATTTATGTTTTGGTAAAAAACATGTTCATTTCACCTCCATTTTCAATTATTTTAGTATATTTAGGGAGAGGCTACCCATTACATTGAAATAGACAAAACTAGATAGAGGACGATCAGACAAGTAAAAAGTTTGTTGCTAATTTGTTCGTGTGATGGGGAAAAATTTCTCATTGGGAGACGACCAACGATTATAGATTTAGGCAGATGAATTCATCAATATCATGGATTAGTTATTTTAGATCAATAATATTGTGGATTTATATAGTAGGAATATGGTTTTCTATTATGTCGAAAGAAATTCTATACTTTTCATTAGAATTCACAACCAATTGAAGAGTAAATAAATTATCCGTCCATGTCTTCATTGAGGCATAAGAAGATGTTGAGAACATAAAAGGATCAGAAAATGGTGTTTTCCATGGCCATAGAAGATTACCTCGATGTCATTGTAGAGGTGGTAGTAAAATTACAACCATTATTGGAGATCTAGAATGGTATAGATCTACAATGAGGATTGAATCCTATCTCGATGTCTCTGTACATGATGGCTCTTTCAGAGTTATGATAGCTTAAAGTACATACCATTGAAACATTTCAATGTGGTTTTGTTCAGACATGTGTGTTACCATGTGGTTCCCTAGTATGGTTCATAAATATGGATGATGGTATTTTTTAGCTCTATATCTACTTGTATCACTTGAATTAGGTGACATTGAAGATCCACTATCCTTATATTTAGATTGATGATTTATTCAATTAGATAATTGGACCTTGATGGATCTCAAACATCAATAATAGTTTTGGATATAATCTAATGTTGTCAATGAATGAGGATAATCATAAAATTTCATTTTGATGATGTAATTGGAATTATGTTTGGATTATTATTTAATTTAGTGTCATAAAACCTATATCTATGTTCATGGGTTTGATGAATGTAGTGTTCAGGTATTTTATAGACAACTTCATCGTGGTTTTCATCGAAGACATCACTATATACTCTATATCTGAGTAGGATAATGCATAGTATATGTCTGTTGTTTTTTGAGTAATTCATCATGATAAACAATTATGTATGACGTAAAAGTGTGGTATCTAGTCTTGTGATGTCAATTTAAGAGGGAATTTTGTTTCCCATGAGGGAGTGACTATTGATCCATCGAAGATAGATGTAATTTTTTGGGGGATGTCCCCAAGACATTGGTTAGGGGAGAGGATACACTGGTCTTCTAGGTTAATACAATTGTATCATAGCCAATTTTATTTGTTTTACAACTCCTGTGACCACCTTGAGCTGATTGGGTCTGATGTTTTTGTGGACTGACTAATAACTGGTATATTTTGAGTAACTATGTTAGAGGTTATTCAACACTATAATACATTATTTTATAGAATTGGGAGTTCATTTTGAGTTTTTGTTGTACAACGTATCCAAGTATGGTTTATGTTTTGATAAAATAAAGTTCAGTATTTTAATATTGGTCTATGAAGTTATCCCCCATGAGTGTAAATATTCGACCCATTATCTCACGTTTAATGTGGTTGTGTTTTCATTTAGGCATTGGTGACACTACCTCATTGGAGAGAATTTTTAGTTTTCCCTTATCATAAGATCAGGAGTCATGTAATCTCCCCACATTGACACAAACATATGTTTGTGATGCTAGATGGAATTCTTGGATGACAGTAACTCATAGAATGTGTATAAATTGGGAAAGTAAAATGTAGTGGATAAAGCACTAATCAAGATGTCACATTATAATTTCATTCATGAATCTTGAGATTATTGGAGGGTTAAGAATTTTCACTCAATGATGAATATAGAAATGGGATATGACATAGTAATAGGTTGTATTATATAGATGATAGTGTAGTCTAATTTGGTGCCACGGGAAGAAGTGTCCAATCTAGGGGATTCTGATTTGGTGGTCTAGAGGGACTGACATTGGTTTTAGATGCCCTATATCAATCTTCTAAGGATGATCTTCACTGAGTGTTGTTTCATTGAAGATATTTTTCCCTTTTTTAATGCATGAGGTGGTTCATTGTGACTTCCATTTCACACCCATATTAGTGAATCCAGGTATGAAAATGATTTAATGAGTTTTTCAATATCATTTATGTTGGTCAAGGATGAAGCGTGTGGTTTTCAATTTTTTTACTCATGTTTGTTCTACCAAAATTTAAATGATAATCACTATTTTCTACAAGGTTATTTCTACCATTAGATATTCTCCACTATAAGTGGGAGGACATCATACATGACTTTGATGTTGGATTGCCTCATGTTTAGACTATTATTCTTCATGGATTATACTAGACCATTTGATGAAATTATCCAATATTATAAATATATGAGAGTCATTCTTAGTGGAATTTTTTTCGTGAAAAAACTATCGTAGGGATGGAACACCACAACATAATGAGGTAGATCATTTATGATCGAGATCCTCACATTTCCTTAATATAATGGAGAGTTCTACAACATAATTGTATCTATATATTATTCAATATTACTATTTACATTCACATATGGTTGGTCAGACAAATGAGACTATCCAGAAAATGAATACATTATGCAGTATTTTGTCATATATTTCGAAGGATAGTGTATTTTGAACATTTTCTCAGTCGATGTTTATTATAAAAATATCATCCACTCCACCCTTGGTTTTCCACCACGTGAATCTTTATATATCTGAACATTTAATTATCCATTGTTCCATACAAGGGTCAGTGTTTCCATAATTCTCAATAAAAAACTAGTTGAAAAAATATATAGATGGATCAATGGATTTGTAGAAATATTAAGGAATGATCAGATCACTATAATTCCAATTCAAATGTTTTGAGGAGTCCAATAGAGTTCGATATTGAATATCATGTGGTTAAAATATTGAATCCCTTTCATTGGAAGTGAAAGTTTAGTCCGTAGGAAATTTTTTATGACCCGTTTTATGTCAATTTTTGGTTTTATCTCATGTTGGAGTCACTCAATATTAGATAATAAATCCCCCATAGATATTCTTGATACAAGATGTTATTCATGTTTTACTACTCTACCATTACCTTGATGGTGAATATCTCATCATTTATCTGGGTGAGAAAGATGTTGATGATGATGTCACCTTCAAGGAGCAGCCTACATAGATCTAAGGCCTCTAGGAGATAGTGTTGGGTGGTAACGATATTCTCTTTCTTAATGTATTGTGGCATAGAAGAGGAAAACATGGTAAGTTATTCATAGATACAACCTTATTACCCCAATAATTATGTTTTTTATATCTTCTATTGTTGTTATGATCAGTGTGGATTTTTCACCCCATTCCCATTATGAGAAGGATTAATCATATTTATTATCATGTAATTACTGTTGTTTGTGAGTTATCAACAACAATAAAGTGTTCAGTAGATATTTGTTTTTTGATTTATTATTTCTTCTATGGGGAGGTTTTTTATTTCTTATGATATAGTTATTTGTGAGAGGTATTGCATGGGGTTTTTATTTGGATAAAACCTTTCTAATTTATTATATTTGTGTTAGGTTGTATTAATAAGGTATTAGCATAGTTTGAGAGGTATCTCAAGTAAGGGACTTATATCTAATATCATATTTTTTTTGTTCTTTATTGGTGATGGATGTTCTTAGAGGATGTTCTAGGAAGTTTGGTCATTTTTTTATTTTTTTTTGAGCCAATTCAAAAAAAATCATTCGTGCTACATAGAGGTAGATGTTGGACCATAATGTTGGTAGGAACAATATAGTAGACTTAATATATAGTGTATGGGGTGTTCAGAAGAGTTTAATGGAAAGTTAAAAATTGGGGGTACATTTGGCATAGAGGTATGCTATAATATAACCCTTTAAATAAAAGCATAGTGTTATGATGTGAATCACAAAGGCTGTTACATAGTGGGTATCAATGATACTACCATTTGAGGGGTAGTTATGTAATAGGACATATGGTATATTGTGGTCCCTTTATCGAAAGTGGGTATCCTATTTCATGGACCATATAGAAATTCAATAACACACAGATCTGCTTTAATATGATCTGGCTATGGATTGTAGAATATCCTTTGAACGAGGGTACCAATGGAATGGTCCCCCCAGATACGTCATAGAATTCGCAGTACCTATAAGAGGTGAGATGTAGTATGTGTGGTCATTCCCTAGTCTCGTTGAAAAGTGTGTTCCATTTAATACACGATAGACCATTTGATCTCCACTCATACTCGAATATCTTCCTCAAACCCAAGGTACCCTGGAGTAGTTTTTAAAGACTTTATTTTCTAATTCGAGATGGATCAATCCCCAGATTCCGTAGATCAATCCATGGATATTCAAGGAAATTTATACATATTTCCTCTAGTTGTTGACCATTTTTTCCTTACTTTTGTCCCATTATTTATTCCAATACATCGTACATGATCTCCACTATTATTTTGAGGGTTAATTTTATTTCAATGAATTTGTGGAAAAACTTTTCAATTGGTCAAAATTTTATTGTGGGAGTTGGGATGAAAGACCCACAATGTTTATTCATTATCATGAGAAGGTAGATGAGTATTTTCATGTAATATATTAATTAGTTATGTTCTATTTACATGATATCAAAACATTATGAATATTTATCCCATTGGATTGTAGGGAAATAGTTATTATAAATATTTAATTAAATTGATTAATAAGTAGATATCAATAACATGTTGAACTATTATGTCTGGATAAATTGTTTACAGTTGTTTTACTAGATATTTTTTAATCATTGATATTATTATAGATCCTTTTTATTATGTTATGGATTATAATTTAGATTATGGAATTGAAAAATAATGTAATTTTTTAATTAATTTTTAAATTGGTGTAAAAATTAAAGGAGAGACATGATTCTAATTCATCATTTGTTTGAATTTTACGGTAATGAAAATTGACACAATGCTCATGCTAAATTTAATATGATGTTACATTACATAATGTAATTTTATAATTAATGTGAATAACAATAATATTTGTTGAGAAAGGAAAAAATTAAATGGGTGATTGAATGATAAAGGTGGTTTTCTTGGATATTGATACAGAAATTAATTATTGGAGCATGTTTTATAGTATGATAGATTCTTATTGGTAATGCCTTAGTTTATCCAATTTGTAACCTATGAATAATTAACATAATAACTCATGGTGAAATATAAAATTTTGTCTGATAAATATACATGGTTGGGGTCATGAGTACTTGTTGGTTATAATGGATAGATTCCTTATGTTGGGGGTCATGAGTGCGTCTTTATGTAGAGGAAAACTTACTTGTTCTTGTCCTTAATTTCCGTATTGACTATATATATAATTATTTCCTTAAAATATTATATATACTTGAGCGTTTACACCTGATGTGTTCTGATCCTAGTATCACTGGGCATTGTATGAATGATGTCATATAGGGAGGGGAGGCCCAAATGTTGTTGTATTAGTTGATGCATGTGACGGCAAGATGCATCTTGATATGTATATTGATGTTAAGGATTTCACAGAAGGTGATAGAATGAGTTGATGTATGTATTACCAGTTAATTTTAATAAATATAGATTCCTTCTTAATTTGAAACTACTAATGGATCTATGTCCAATTTGTTTTACATGAATTCATTTACCTACATCCAAAGAAATCAAGAAGTTATTATTTTTAGGTTTTCCCTTGGTCGTAGCATAAGATGGTTTCCCAAGGGTACTCACATTATGTAATTATGTTAATAAATAATAATAAATGATTTCCCCTTGGGTTTGGTTCTTATTTGAATTCATATTATATGTTAATCTTGAGTAACCATAGATTCTATTTGGATTACTCCGGGAGGACATGGACATGACATTGATGATTAATATAATGAAATTAGAAAAAATGTTAATGGTTAATTAATTTCTAATGAATAAATTTTTTAAAGGAATCATAAAAATGAAACATGGTATTTAATGTTGTTTTTAAGTGGTTTTCTAATTAGATTATATCTAGTCCATAATAGTTCCAAATATGTGTCTTGGATATATTAAATATAGTTGAGATTAGAACTAGGTAATTTCCATAGTATAGTTGTGATATTTATTATATACTTTATTTTTTTGATTTTATTTAAAACATGACCTATGTTGATTTGGGAGACTAACACTTAGTGGGCTCTATGAGGGTGTTCACCCTAACATCGCAGTGGGAGGATGAATGGATAACTACCATCACATTCCTTGAACTCATCTCTCGGTTTTTATATTTGTTGTAATTCATTATGGTAACTTTCATATACATATATATGTATATAAGAATGTGTTGTATTATGGTTTTTTCAGAAACATGTATTGTTTGATATAGTATCCAACAGATTATAAATTGTATAACTTGAATTTTATTTGATGGGTTGAGGTACCATACATGGTGTATGGGCTGTGATTGATTGAGTTTTAATACCCAATGTATGATTCGTATATTTTCAGCTATGATAGATCTATAAAACTATTCATGTACTATATGATGATATGATATGGGATGATGTGAATATTCGGTATCAAAGTTATATGTTCTAAAACTTATCCTAGATGTCTACAGGCTGTATTATTTTTGGGTGAGATGGCTCAAGATGTGAATCATTGGGTAAATCCATCAAACCAATGGGGAAGATGTAGCGGGGAAACCATATTAATTAAAATATATTATATTCCCTATTTTATGAATAACATGTCGATAAATATGAATGATGAGGATTGGAAACAATGTATACCGATTAAGGTGTTGTGTTGGTTTCACTTTTCTTTCTCTTTTATTTAACTTAGATTCATTAAATTTTTCGTGAGAATCTATATAGAGGATCCAACTATGTATATTTGTTTTCTCGGAAAATGTTTATGTTTACTATTTCTTATCTAAAAATGATATGGTAAGAGATCAGGCTGGAAATTACTAGATTTTGACTTTACAAGAGCAGTTTGGGCTTCATGTTGGCTTTCACGTAAACTTTTTGATATTTGTATTTTTCTGTTTAGTTTTTTTGTTACTATATGTAATTAAATATATTCACATTGGTTTTACTTCCACACAACTCAAATAATATTTTTATTGGTGTATTTTTTTTCTCTCTAATGCCTGCTTATATAGAGGGTAAGGTTTTCAATGAATGAATATTATTCCTTCAGGTGTAGTCGACAACATAAGGGATACTATAGGTGGGACTCTGGTATTCACTAACTACATTCTATCATTTCTATCCCAAGATGTGTATTCATTGATGGGAGGGGTTGTGACATAAGTCTTATTATCATGATGGATGAAAAATTGATAACCTATTCCTTCCCAAAATAAATAATGCCTGAGAAGAACCACCCAATCCATGATGTTGGTTATAAAAAATTAAGGATTATGACATTGAATTACATTTATATCAAGGAATGGTAAATAAAATTTTATATTTTATTTTTAGATAGTATTATGAAACAAAATACATGAAGATTATTTTATGGGATTTAATCATATTGGACATTTATGGATGAAAATGGGAATTATAATTGTAACCTTAACCTACCATAAAATTAACTTCTAAACCATCCATTTTTAGAGGACTAAGAATTAATAAAATAATGATAAAGATCTAGATAAAAATGTTTTGTATTTTTTAGATATTTAGTTTTCTAAAAATGGATTTATAATATTCTCCACCTTGATATATGTCCCATCAAAACCAGAACTGAAGAGGGAACATTTGTGTGATGTGTATAACTCATCCTTCTTTTTTCATCCTTGAATCCATAAAATATTTACATATCTAAAACAAATATTTTATTGGGGTAACACGATGAGGGATATTATATATATTTTTATCTGGATTCATCAAATTCCAATAAGTCAAGTCTATGGGAAAAACTCTAAGGGTTTGATGCAACTATTTACCAAACAACTGTGTAAATGATAATATATAACAACGTATTTCTTCTTAAATCACTTTAAATAATCTATGAAAGTTAATGCAATTTTAGTGGTACTCAATCACATTATTATTTTATAACACCTCATTTATTTGAAATTATTTTTATATTTAAACAATCATACAAATATGTATACATATAATAATAGGTAGTAATGAATGGTGCATCACTCTCTAATGTATCGTATTGATACATGTGGTATTCCTTGAGGTTTTAGTGGAAAATTTAGTACGTATTTTATATAGAGTTGAGTATCAGTACTTATTATCACCATCATTTGTGTGGATAGTATGGGAAAACAATCCATACTATATAGTATATTTCATGTTCTTTGTCAATGAATTCCAATAGATTTTAGACTCATCAGCTCCCCTAGTAAAGTTCATATATAACTCATACTTTCATTTAATATAAAAATTACTTATATTATAATAAATTAATTTTCTAACTAATTTATCAATATTTTTTATATGTTTAATTATTTTAAAATATATTGATTGATAAAAAATTCTATAAAACACAAAAAAAAGAAAAAATATGGTAAATATTTCCATTAGAAAAACACAATCTACAATGTAGGATGTCTATGGGATTTATTCATAAATCAAAACAAAGGAAGAATGATGAAAATAAGCTTTTGGTTCTAGAAAGGAATAATTCAAATCCTTAATTTCATATTCACATTATAAAAATTGATGAAAAAAACATGTGAATAAATTGTTTAATGAAAACATTTCTTTTTTCATCAGCCAAAAAATTCCTAGATTGAGATATATATCATATGGGGAAACTAGAAAAAATTTCTGAGAATTTTACTTTTGAATTAATTTTTTATTGTCTCCCACAATTTATGACATTGAACCACCAATGAATATTGGGATTGAATGAAGAGTAATCTTTGTCCAAAATTTTGGGTCAATTAATGAAAACCTGAGATCCCCAACATCCAATAAATAAAATGTCCAATGATCCTCTTAAAAATATCCATTGGGATGCCAAATTATCGGGAAATGATACGCATTGTGATGTCCATCACCAGCTCTTCTTCCCTATATAGTTCATTCTATCAATTTCATTTCTACTCCTCTCACACTTTCTCATTACTATGTTTAGTGGGTAGCCCCCATGTTCGGTTGTGTGATGTATATAAATGGTGAAGGTATCTTGAATTTTATATTTCATTTTTTGATTTTATATATGGATTTCTACATTTATATATTTTAATTTCAACCACATTAATTTTTCTTTTGAGTTTTGAAATGGGTAAAAATTAGTAATGTAAAAATTAAAAGTACATAATTTATTTCCATAAATAAGGAATAAACATTGGATGGTTTTAGTTAATCATGTTCTAAAATGACATATGAGGTGATATTGATTTTTTATTTGACTGAATGTACATTACCCGGAGAAAAGTGGTATTCCTACACTATGAATGCGATACCAAAACCAATGATCACCCTCATCTCAAATCTAACTTAATATTCAACAAACTAGTTTAATTTTTATATCCATTCTCACTAAAACACATCAATATAAAAATCTCAAGAATGGTTTCTTACATGATAATCAATTCCTAATAATATTTTATCCTTCTCTCAATTTACTAGAAACATCAAATCAGCCATTTTATATTAAATTCAATAAAACTGCCTCACTAAGACTATGGGTTGATAACAGAGTTCACCACATGGAATAATTAATTTTTTAAATTAATTTTTTGATTATGTTAAAATTATTAATTTTTCTATCCCCATAAGAAACTAAAAAAACACTCTGGGAAACCAAATTTGTGGTTCAATTGTGGGGAACAATTGGAAATTAGTATTAACAATATTTATTTTTATATTATAACTTTATTTTAATTACCATATTTAAATTTTTTTGTTCGTCGTGTGTGCTTAATATATTTAATACTTTATTCCTGACTATAACAGTTATTATAAATGGAAATACATCATTGAGACCGAACAATCATTGAAATAATGATTGTGAAAACCAAATGAAAAATCCTCTATCGGGGGATAAAAAATTCGACAGATGCATACAAAATTGATAATATATTATAAGAAATGGTGGAATTAATTAAACCATAAAAACTCATTGTTCAATAATGAATATTCATACCATTGGGTTCTTCTACACACCTTGAGATCAAGACAATGATCTTTCGGATGATTTCAAACATGATGATGTTTGATAGAATACCTCGTGAAGATCAAAACACACACCTACAAAGTTTCTTCAATCTCTGTGAAAATTTAAAATTTTATAAATTTTCATGTAACGTGGAAATAATTCACCTACATTGATTATCATAACAATAGAGAGCTTGGGATTAGATCCAAATATTTCTAGTACATTCCATCATAACATGGGATAAGAATGGTAGAAATTTTCTCACCCACATCATTCTACCCTCTATGACTATGAATCTTCTGGTAAATATTCATAATTTCAATCAACTCGAATAGGAGTCAAGATATAGAGCATGGGAGTTCATTATGTATGAAAATAGAAAACTCCCACATTATTGAATATAAATTTGTATTTGAATCCAAACTTTTTATAAGGTTCATGCTCAAGTAATCAAATCAATTTTCTAAATTAAAACTAGTGGGTCCCTGATGGAAAAGCTACCAAATGAAAGAAATTAAATATTAACTAAGATAACTAAAAATATATTAATGTATATTTCTAATTAATCATATATAACTGGTGTGCACATGATAGCAAAAACATTTATATGTTGGAAAAAATTAAATCACTAAAAAATAAAATGATTTTAATTGTAAGAATAAAAGACACAATTTATTTATATATATGAATTATATTATGAAAATTATAAACATTACAATAAATTACGAGGTACTAGACTAAAAAAACATTGGAAAGGTTATCTTTATATTATTTTTACATATATTGTTTATGTATCCTCAGTTGAAAATAAATGCATGAATTGGTATTGGTGTTGACCAGTGTAGCGATATTTTTTATTGTCCTCCACTATATTATCATTGTTTATGCATATTTTGATTTTATCTATTGACTATTTCATAATATATCATTGGGATATTTTTATCTTAAATCATCCTACATTTATATGTTGATGTTATTCTCACATGGCTTATGTTAATTGATATAATATATAATTAATGTATTTTTAACAATAAAATTTTATATAATGGCACTTTTTTGGGTTTTATAATATATACGGTATGGGTATAAAATGTTATTCTCATATTCTCTTACAATTGTTGTCATTTTATATTGATATATCACTTGTTTACCTTTATTAATCATCTAATATCTCCCTTTTTTAATATTTATTTCCCCTATTTATAATGAATGGTATTATTTAAGATATATATATTAAGGGTTGTAGTTATAAATTAATTTGTATAAAATTATTGGGATAACTTATGAACCAACACCATATGTATTAATGTTTACAATGAAATTAATACTTTAGATTCCTTAGTCATGTTTATCATAAATGAAATGAATATTTATATATTAAGATCTATAATATATGTATTTAATTCTTATATCACTACGGTTGTTATTAGAGGATATGATTAGTTAAACATTGAATATTAGTTGATTAATATTTAGTGATAACCTTATGGATTAGTCTAATGTTATGTCCACATGTATAACAATATCCTTGAATTCTGGGGAAGGATTAAAGGAGTGGTTTCCACGAAATTACATCCATATCTAGATACCATGAGCGTGTGTGGATATCAAAATGTTGTACCATGTCTTAGTAACTATGAAAAAAGGTTTATTGGGTTTTTGATTGATCATTATGTGGTTTATCAAAATGGTATATACTGCACCCTGGGTTTGTCATTCTAGGGGTATATGTTTTGTAAATTCATAGAATCTTTACGAAAAATCATGATGTATTTGAATATATTGATAACCTGAATAACTATGGTTATAATTAATGTTATATATATTGAAAATTAGGTTTCATTATTTTTAAATAATTTTAATTGTTTTTCAGGATTGATGACTTTTATTAAATATTCCAGATGATCAGGATATCTATTTTTGTTTTGTTATGTTATTGGAAACATAATGAGAATATAGAGGTGGTGAATGTTATACTCAAATAATATAGAATATTAAATGAAATTAATGAATTCAATAATATAAAAAAAATATTATTGAAATTGTTATTTTTATAATCAATGAATATATTTTAATTTTTTGTGAAACCCCAAAGTGGCATGATGATCAAATCTGAAAATACTAGTAATTCGCCAATTAATGTTTATAAAAATGTGCTTCATGAAAACATTTTCATTCCCCATTTAATTAAGTTTGATTTTATATTATGCATTGATTGATTATATATGTATATATAATATATTAATGTTTGAGGAATTAAAGTCACATATGAAATTTGTGAATAACAAACAATTTTCAATCACTATGATGATAAGTATTAAATTTATATGAAAATTTCACCCATTGAATGGTTCAGTATTCCAATTAAAAGGGTTTTTTATTATATATTGTTGTTGGGGAACTATGAATTAATGATATACCTACTATAATAGAGTTTTGTTATATCTTTCTAAATTATTTTCATAGTCATACATAAAACATTGAAGCTATGTTATTAATAGATTCCATACCTAGTGATATTCCAATTTCAAACAATCCTTATAGAATGGTTGAGTTGAGTTCATGTATTAAATAAGAATCACTATGAGAATTCTATAATGGGATTTATTAGTGAAATTGTGTCACCTAGGATTAAACCTATTCTTTTTTTGAAGAAGAATGTTCGATTCATTTGTCCATGTATTGACTATTAGAAGACGAACATGATCAAAATAATGGAAATTTATCATCTCCCCATATTGATGACTTTTTTCATTATAATCATGAAAATAAAAAAAATTTATGATTGACTATCATTGAGTATATAATCAATTGAGGTTTAATAAAGAGGATATACCCATGAAAACATTTTGACATCATATAGATAATATGAATATATAGTGATTCCATTATATCATACTTTTTCTCTAACAATTTTCAAGGATTTAATTAATATATTCAATAGAGATTCCCTCATTCTGTTTCATGTATACTTTATAGATGTAATTCATATATATTTATAGGAAAAATAAAAACATTAATCTCACTAATTAATTATAGTAAAGACTATTTGGAAGAGAAATTTGTATGTAAAATTTACCATATGATAATTTAAAGTCAATAAAGTCTCATTTTTTATTATATAATCTATAGAGTGGGTATATAGATTTATCCATCAATTAATGAGGCTATTAAACATTAGTCTAAACTAATGAATTTGACTGAGATACTTATTTTTCTTGGTTTGGATGGATATTATCTACGTTTGGTGGATAATTTCATCTGATTTTATAATATAATCTTTATGAAGTATTTTAAGGGATCAAAATTCTATTTGATAGATTAATGTAAATAAAATTTAAAGGAACTGGAGATATTATAAATTAATAAACGTTTCATACATTTTAATGTAGTAGATAATGGTATGTAGTCTATATTGATGCATAAAATAAGTAATTATGATTAATTATCATATTTAATTATATGGGGATAAGTTTTCAATATTTAAAATTGATGTATTGTGATCAAAATTAATCAAATATTAATTTGGAGATAGTGATTTTTAAATAAAACATAAACATGAATTATTTTTATGAGGAAATACGTGACTTAAATATTAGTAATAAATGTTTAGAGAATATATATTCACAAAATATCTTTGAACATAAATAAGGAAATATTGTTGGACCTGATTATAGATTATGAATTCTCAATAAATTACTATAGTGGGAAGGTGGAAAAGGTGTATGGAACTTTTTGTCAAAATAATCATTCCAGATTATCTAGAATGATGATCACAAAAGATCAAAAAAAAATTTGAATTTTAAATGGATGGATCTATAAATATTATTTTAATGGTGATATATTATATTTCATAAGTAAGTGTTGAACAATAAATCTATGTGAAAAATAAATTGGCATCAAATAAATATATAGACTTGTAGATGAAGGTGTGAAATTTTTCTGAGTTTATCTATGATCATGATGGAATAATATTTTTATGAACTATGTATGTGTCCCATACATAAATGATTTGAAGTGGGAAGTGTTAGAGTAAACTTATAGTTCTCTTTTCTTTGGTCATCGATGAAATATAAAATTCCATAGATTATTTAAATGAGTATTTTCTGTGGGACGACATGAAGACACATGTTGTAGCATTTGTATTTCAGTGCAAGGGATATTTTAAAGTTTTTATATTTGAGAATTTCTAAATGTATTTTTTTAACCACTATACCTTAAATATTTCAATGTCTAAACAATCCCATTTATTTTTTCATTAGACTCCCCAATACATATAATGTGAAAAATGTTATATGGGTTTTATTTGATCTCCTAATGATGTTAGCACACTTCATCACAAACAGTAAATAGTTCTATCGATATCATCTTTCAAAATTTTACATTATCGAAATCTAAAGTTTTTATGGAAGACCATGTTATATTATTTATAATCAGGATACTAGTATTTCCTTGAAGTTCGATTGTGTTCTTAAAAAGGCATTGGATATATACCTGTGATTCACCATTTACTATTATCCTTTTATAGATATTCAATTTGAGATAGCAATCAAATCCCTAGGGTAAATTATAACATATTTTTCTACAAATTTCAAATGTTGTTGCAATCAAAACCTTTCATTACCAGATTCTTTATAGAAAAATAGATTATACTGGAGAATTCAGATTTCTTTTTATAAAAAAAATATGGAAAGAATTTCTAAAATCTGACATGATGGTATGATGTCATATAATAAAACATATTGGGTGCTAAGATAAATGAATAAATAATAATTATCTTTAGTTGAATTAAAAAATATATAAGGTTAGAACAATATCGGCCAAAAAATATGATGAATATCATTGGCATGAAAATGAATTTGATGATAGTGAGAGTTTTTTATAAGAATATATCCATCGATGAATGTAATGATATTTTTTAAGAATGTAATGATAAACCCAATGTATATTGTCCATTTTGAGATTCACGATCAATTAGGGATAACATCATATCTCTTGGAACTTCCTCTAAACCTCAATCATGTTCACGATGTTTTCTGTGTATCTCTCTGAAAAAAGTATTTAACTAACCCAAATAATGAATTGAACTCATATTTACCCCACTAGAGAATGATATTTAATATTAGAAAAAACCAAAGGAGATTATGGATTTTAGTTGTTAGGATCAGTGAATCATGACCACTAACATAGTCAAGGTTTGTTAGAGAAACTATCAACATGAAGAAGCTATAAAGGAACATAAGGGTACATGTATCTACATTTGTTTGCATCAATGGGATGAGTCTTTAGGGAGAAATTAATTTAAATATTTGTATAATATAACACCATTATACTTTATGAAATATTATATTTCAAATGTATTTAGTTTCATTTATAGTTTGTATTAAATGTAATACAGTGTTTTATCATAGCACAATACACTGTTATAATTATTATGTTAACATGACTATTATATCATAGATGGTAAAATTAATGGTCTGAATAACAATGGATTTTTATTAAAAAAAATTTAAAGGTGTTATATATGAAAAATATATTTTTCATTATGTAATAAATTTTTACTTTTGTCATCATATAATTTGAAAATAAATTTCTCCGAGAAAATATTATTTTTATTTTTTTGTGTGAATATTTTACTTTTTTAAACATTTTGAATATTAATTTTTTAAATTATTTTAATTTTTGAATTCAATAATTATATTATATCTTAGGTTGAATTAATGAAAATTTTCCATATCGATAAATGTTTGGATGATTACTGAAAAAAAACCATATTTTTATAGAAAACCACATTTTCAATACAAGTGTTTAAAATAGATAAATTATAGTATAAAATGTATTTTAATGAAAAATTTTAAAAAATTATAAATTATTTATTTCAATTATTTTTATTTTTTTATATTAAAACATTTTATACTAATAAATATATTTTCCTTGAAAACAACCTTTTTGTCATATTTGTGAGAATAATTTTAAGTAATCATCTACAACATCTATGAATTAATTTTTTAAATATGGTTTCAATATATAGAATGAGTAGAGTTATTATTTTATAATAATAAAAATTTAATATTTTTTATAATGAATATTTATAAACAAAAAATATTAATTATCATGAATGAGTTTAAAGAGAGTTTACGAGCTGTTAAACTATAAAGTTAAGGGTATTGTTTCTTAGAAAAATTGTATAAAGACTCTTGGATGAACATAATTCAACTATATTATATCCCAGATTCAAATCTATATTTATTTGGATGTTCATTATAGGGGAAAAATTTATATTTTTTCATTACTTTGGGAAACATCAATGTATTCCTCTTGTAGCTTCTTTTCCCCCCTTATTAAAGGACATCACATCTCCTTTCATATTCACACTCTGAGAGACACCTTTTCTAAGATTAAATAGTGAAATAATTTCCATGCTTCATCCCCACATTATTGAATCTATATTATGATTATAAAACCCTCTTAAGAATATTTTTTATAACAAAATTATTTTTTATTAGGAAGAGGTATTATTCTTAATTGTGTACTTTTTTCATCTACTTCCTTATTATATTATTTAACTATAATGATATATTATCATAAAAAATTTAAATTATACCATGATTTTGTTATTTTATTTGCATAATATATATCAATATCCTCTTTCATCAGTTGGGAAATGTTATTGTCAATCGTGTGTTTGGATGACTAACACCATGTGAACCGATGTAATTCATTTTCTATAACCACCCCTCACAGCTAGATATAATGATTTATTTAAACTATTTATATAATATTTATTATGTTATGATAATTTTTCATTTATTATATGACATTAATCTTCTTACCTTTTAATCTGTGGAAAATGATATTGTTGTTCATGTTTACATGTGGACTACCACATCCCAAAATCAGAGAAATGCATTTTTTTATTTACTAATGAATGGTTAAGATGATATATTCAGTAAATATATATTTGATATATAATATCCGAAAATTATTTCTTTAATGGTGTTATATTATTTTAATTTTATTCATTATAACAATCAATAAATTGGAAACAACGTTCATGCGTACGTACGATCTACCACCTTTATGTACAATGTAATTCTTTTTTTATATCTAACTAGTATGGATTAACTATAATACATGAATAATTATTATATATAAGATATTTATATCATGTTTAATATTTTTGAGTTAATGGAAATATGATCAGAATAAAAATTCCAAAAATATCACACCGAAACAAAAAAGGAAAAATATTTTTCTATTATTCAGAACGTGATGTTAACACATAATTGTTAATAAATGGGTGATTAAAGGTTATGAGTAAATCATATATGGTATGATATATATGAAAATGGTTCTAGACTATATATACGATAATACTATATTTATAATATATGAGGTTTGAATGTGTGTGAAGAAATTCAAGACATGAGGTAAGTGGATTTCATCTAACTTTTTTTGATGAGAAAGATAACTTATACACAACTTGTTTCTTAAGTGTGGTTAATATAATACCCATAAATTTATTTTATGATTCTTCCCCTAAAATTATGTTATATATATATCACTCTAATTTTATTTCCTTCATGGATATTATGATTCAAATGATATAAATGTGTTATGGGTATTATTTTTTAACAACATTGTTTATTAAAGTTATTTGTTATTATGTTCTGATGATGAAATATTAGGATATATCCCCCTTGAAATATAGTACATTTCAATGACTATTTTTCTTTATAGAAACTAATTTTTTTTCTTTTCTTTTTATATCTCTATATACTTAATAGATCAAAATATTTTTTAAGAAAAACATACTTTATTTATCACATCAGTCAAAATTCATTTATATGTCATAACTATGTTTTCTAACCATTATTTATATAATAATTTTAATATTCTCCAATTATTATTTTTATGAAATTTCCACTTCTATTTAAATTTGTTTAAAATATTTAAAATTCATTACCATTTCATTTTATGATTATTGTTCATATGATTTTTTACTAAAAATGTAAAGGAAATCATTGTTCATCATGTATGATATGAATGAAATTTTCCACATTCATGGAAACCCATTGATCTAAATAATACATTTTAGGCTTAAAAAGATATTTTCAAATAAAATATTTTCATTAATGTTTAAAAAAATATTATTGTAATTATTTTTAAAGAAACTATAATTATACTTCTCTCAATAAATGTTCTTTGAAATCATTCAAAATAGCATCCCATATATGATATCAAATTTTCTGTTACATGGGGTGAGGATATGATACTATGGTAACATTAATATTATTTATCTAGATGGTTTATATATATTAAACCCATCAATTTTAGTGGTTTATTCTATGAAAAATAGGTGAAATGCTTATGAAAACTATTTCCATTGCATGGTTCATGATGTATTGATATTTTTAATGTTTACATATATTCTAAAACATGTATCAATGGTCTTATTTATTATATGGGTTTTCCTATTATAACTAAGGATGATTTTACAATTATAAAAAAGATGGTTTTTATGTTATAACCAATTATGTTTTTTATGTAACAACAATGAATGTTGGATACATTATAACTACGGTCATAGATTCCATTATAACCAATGAAGGTAGTTATATTATGACACATGTTTTTTTCATAATAAAAAATTATGGTTTATTATGTTATAAACTGAGGATGGTTGAGAAATTGTTTTCTCTAATGCATTATCTAATGATTTATAAATCAGGAGTTAATTATGTTATTCATAAACATGACATCATGTTCAAAATTTTTATCATGGACCTAGTTTTCATGTCTATATGATTAATAGTAGACCAGGTTTTTATGTATATAAGTTTATAAAAGGAATTAATTTCATTTCCTTAAACTGATGTGTGGACTTGAGTATATTTCTTATTTTTTTAAATGATCTGATCGTATTTATTTCCACATTTTTAGGGATGATGTGGTTTATTTAAAAACAATTTTTTGTAAATATTAGTGTTTCAAATACACTAAATCTTTATAGTCCATAGGCATTCATCATTAAAACAAACATCATATTTATCAATTTTTAGGTAACATCTATGTATTTAAATCCCATATCATTATATTATACACATACATAGGGGTTTTATGATTATGATGGATTATTTATCACAATTCACCAATCACCTACTCTTCATACTAACCCTTGATGTTGATGAGTTAAATATAGTGAGATGGTCTGAGGAAAATTTCTTCAATTTAATCAGATCCTATATGAATGATTTATGGGTTTCTAATTTTTCATAGATAGTGAGTCAGAACATCATCGTTGATTTAAATATGAGGAATCCAGATGTCCTGGTCTAGTGAATTTTTACACTTACATATATAAGGGATACCTCTACTGCCAGTAAGCATCTTCTTGAGTATTCTTGATTGGTAAGTTGTATTCAAATTAAAATCATTGAACTAAATATTGTAAGTCAGAATTTTGTTAGTTCTAGCTGTAAAAATCCCCACAATACCAAGGTCCTAGTTTAGTGTTTAGAAATTGAGGAAAATGGGTCATCTTCATCATGATTGTAGAAATATTTCTCCATCTACAAGTAACTATTGATCTTCTCTGACTAAAAATTGAAGAGAAATATTAACATATCCACATCAAAAAAGGATTTGGGTTTCTACCAATTAGTTAGGTAGTAAAGGTGGACATCGATATAAAATCTAGTCTTCTGAGATCTAGCACCAACAGAGTAGGTTGCCGTAGGGTATTCAAGAAATAGCTCAGTGATGTTTATCTACCCTGGTATAAGTAGTAAAGCCTAAAATATAAATGTAATGTTATGGACCTTATATAGTATGGTGTATGAAAATAGTAGAATCTATATTAGTATCTAAATTTTTTCCCCAAGTTCTTATCTTTAATATCCATCTATGGATGTAATGGAATGTCTTCACATAGAGATTAAGTACTTATGTGGCATGATAACACATAGAACCCAACTAGTCATTCGATCAGAGTGTTCTTGATGATGGAAGTAATTACTCTTGAATGAAGTGGATATCATATCACACATATATTCTTAATTATTCATATTTTATCTTTTTGAAATAATTTAGTGGATGAATTTTTTTGAAAAAAATCATGATTAGGATGGTAAAAAACAATGTATGGTGTCTTTTACATCTTCTCTGGGGGGGGAGATTATATACAAAGTGAATAATTAGAGTTCTAGAATATTAATGCTAAACCATTGTGATGACCCAGACTCTCTTGGCCCTTCCCTTTGCCAAAATCCGGGTCCTAAAGGGGTGGCGTATCGGTGAGACCGATGGGCGCGACCGATCGGTGAGACCGATCCGTGCGACCGATCAGTGAGACCAACCGGTGAGACCGATCGGCATCACCCAGCCTTATCGAGTTGTTTCCAGTAGCACTCCTTTTGCGCAAATAGGGTTTTAAACCCTATTCTGACTCATTTAAGCATGTTTTAAAGACCCGTAACATGCATAAGAGTTTTAATTAAATACTTAATCAATTCATGAGTTGTCTTAAACCACCTGAACCCTTTTTTGTGATGAGTGGAGCCATGGGGTCAACCCATGACCCCCGCACCTTACGCGGTTTCGCATTTTCACCCCAACTATCCCCGGCTCTTATAAACCAAGGGTTAGCCGTGGTTTCTCTTTCCTCAATCGTGGCTTTTCACAAACATCTTCTGGTGCATCGGGCTCTCCGCATAGTTATCCGTAATGTTCTGCGCCCGAACTAAGCGTCGATCGTCGATCAAACAAGTAGGGAATTTCTCCTTTGCCTCTCTCTTTTGTGTATCATGTGGGGTGGGCGTGCTTTTGATTCTGTAGGATTGGATAAACTAGAACTAATTAAATATAATGAACGAATTCTATAAAGAAAGAGGGGGCTGTGATTGTTGATGTTGTTTATGTTATTACCATCTTGCTGAGTTGTGCTGGCTTATGCCTTCTGAAAATCGAGGCCATTGGTGGTCGTTGTTTGTGCACTAATGAACCCATGCTGATGTTTTAAATGGATTTTTGTGGTTGTAAGCTCCAGCTGTGAAAAGTAATTGGTTAATCACGTATATCCAGAAAAATATATTAAGGCACCAAGATCATTACTTCTATGATAACCCCCGGTTAAAACACACGAAAATTGAAATCATGGAGTGTGTTAAGTTGTTTAAATCTGAAAATACTGGCATGACCCTGACTTGTGTTGATGGTGGTAGTTGGTTGTTTTCTTTTCGGGCCTATTGCTGGAAATGTGGGAGGGGATGGGATCTCCTGTCTTGTACTCTTGGTGGTTGGGTGAATTTGGGGATGGGATCCCCTGTTGGTATGGACTCTATGATTGTGAGTTTTAAGACCCGATGGTTACTTGTTTATATCACAAATTGGAGTGGGATCCTCTGTTGTTGAAAACCGGGTGTGGGCATTATGGTTGATGTTTGACTGTTTACTTTCCTGGACTTGTGCCTATGCTTAATATTTTCCCAGTAGTGCTTAAACATAAACATTTTTATTGAACATGAAACAAGAATGGGACAACTGGGTTTTGTTGGCGAGAGTCGTGACTTGTGACTCGGATATAGTGGTGTTGTGTTCCGTAGGCCGGTTAGAAAAACCTAGACTTTGGGTGAGTGCTTGTTACCTATATCTATACTTGTAGTTTTCTGTTTCTTATTCGTGCCCCACCCATGTTTAGCCCTTAGTGCTGAACACCACCATTTCATGGGGGAGGGTGTTTTTCCCAACACTATTCTTGGTGGCTGGTTATTAGCTCCATTTCTGCTCCCTTTCCCGGATAGCCCAAGTATCTTCGGGTAGGTTGTGATGGCATGAGGTCCATTATTAGCCTAAGAACCTCTGGGCGGGGTAGTGTGGTGGTTGGCCAGGTGTGTGCGGTAGGTGATTTCTTAAGTGTCTTCAGGATGAGGGATGGGTGTCTTCAGGAGTGGCAGTGGATTTTCTAGCCCAGGTGTCTTCGGGCGTGGTGGTGGTTGTTTTGGCCTAGGAGTTTGCAGGCGTGGATACGTGTGACAGTTCTGGACCAGGTTTGTGTAGGTGGGATTTCGGCAGTGGGACTGCGTTTGGTTGTGGCCCAGGTGTGTGCGGGCGGGTGTGGTAGTGGGACTGCGGTGAGAATGGCAGGATTGGTCCAATGCGTAGGATGTCTCAATAACCAGTGGGAAAGTGTCACGGGGTACCCAAACATCGATGTTCTCTGATTATATATATTACTTGACTTGCTTTATTTGGGGAGTGTGCCTTGGTGATGCCTGGGGTGGATAGTTTACCTTGATAGGTGTTTGGTTTGCTCTATTATCATGGGACTTTAGTACGTTCCCCCACTTGTGCACGAGAGTCTTTGGTTTTCCCTACTGAGCGTACTTGTGTGCTCACCCTACGTATATGAAACTGCTTTCAAGTTTCCAGGAGGACTTTGGAGATCACGCAGGACCTTACTAGCTCAGACCTTTGGAGCAGTTGCAGTTGTTGTTTTTCTTTTCCTCATTGGTACTTACCTTTGTATTCACCTTTTATAACTTGTGGCTTTACTTTTGGAACATGCATGTGGGAATGGATTATTTTTTGCTTTACATTTCTTTTACCTGGGTGTTGTTGAGATTCATCATCTTATCTCTCGTTCTTATAAAACAAAATGGGTTAATGCCTTCCATTTGTGAGAAATTTATATACCCTTGGTGCTGGTCGCCACTCCAGGACCTATTGAAGGCGGGTCTCGGGGGTCATTATATCTCCTTCAACTTAAAGAAGGATGGTCCTGGCAATCTGCTGACCCTTAACTCTTTTTGGTGAAGGCGGGTCGTGAATGAATGGTATCAGGATGGTTGAGAGATAGGATGGAGTTTAGAGTTAGGCACAGTGAAGATTGCATGAGATGGTAAGGCAACAGTGTTGGGTGACCTTGGTGCGTGAATTAGGTCGGGGAAGACCGGCTAGGACACAGGATTTTAGGGCCCCCGTGATCCGATGCAAGGACTTTGTTCCTACCGAACGACCATGTGAGACTACACTGATTGCAGGGTAGAGACCCTAGGAAAGGTACATTCATCATAATGACTCGTGTTCTTGTGTTTCTAGAATGTCTTGGGAATTAAGAATAAATTAAATTTTAAGAAGTTTTGAAGATGATATTCTGCACTACTTGGGCTTAGGCATTCCTTGTTTACCTTGCAGCTATGGCACCTGGAAGGTGACCACGTGTGGTACAGGCGATCGAGGCCCCAGAGACTAATTTGGCCGATCGGCAGAGAGCTGATCGAGAGGAAGAGGGCGACCAGTGGCAGAAGACTCATCGGGCCTTCCAGCGACAGGCCCTCGAGAAGTATTAGGGCAGCACCTCCAATAGGAAGACAGAAGGCTGGCTAGAGGAGCTAGTTATAGCCTTCGACCTGATTCGAGCCCCGAACGAGTACTGGGTTCCTCTATCCATTAGCCAGATGTAGGGAGCGGCACGTCAGTGGTGGATGCTTTACCTGGGGGGAGGAGAGAGTCTAAGGTGGCTTGGGCGGATTTCGAGAGGGAGTTCCGGGAGGAATTCCTCTCCTCGACGATGAAGGCATAAAAGAGATAGGAACAACTCTCCCTCCACCAGGGGAGTATATCCGTGAGGGAGCTAGGGATCAAGTTCAAGGACCTCCTACATTTTGCTCTGGACCTATTTCCCGATGAGGAGTCTCAGGAAAGACATTTGTAGGAGGCGTTCCGACCCTCCCTCTAGTATGCTGTTACCCCCATTACCCTTCTGAAGTACTTGGAGGTCCAGAAGAAGGCCGAAGTGGTGGAGAGGATGCATTCTCTAGGAGAAGTGTCACGAGAGGGGATCCAACTAGGACCATCGAAGGGGAAGGTCATCAACACCAGGCCTCCAGCGTTAGGACCCTCCAGGATCCGACCCGCAGGGAGCATACCACAGCAGTTTCAGTTTCGATCCCCCGAACCTCGCCCTTTTCCTTCAGGCCTGGGACCACGGTGCTTCATTTTTGGTATCCCTAGACATCTCCGGAGTCAGTGCCCCGACCGGGTGCAGTACAGCAGTCGCAGTCATCCCCAGCACCTGCCCCAGCAGCAGCTTCCAGCCAGACCTTTCCAGCAACAACAGTAGGGACATCGAGCTCCTGCTCCTCCGAGGGTTGACGTAGGAGGAGGAGGCTGACCTCAGGGTGCTCAACAGGGACCTCGACCAGGGCGTGGTCGGGGAGGTGTCCAACAGCCGAGGGGTAGGGGAGCTGGGCGTGGACAGTTACACGCTGTAGAGGCAGCAGCTCTAGCAGGTCCAGAGGTTGTTTGAGGTACGATCAGTCTGTTTAGAACTCTTTATTATTCTTTTTTCGATACCAGAGCTTCTCACTCTTTTGTTGCACCCAGTCTAGCCCATGCCTTGGGTCTAGATGCCGAGAGACTTCCAGTGCCCCTGGTGTTGAGCACACCGGTCGGAGGTCAGAACGACATGTTGTTCATTTGTCGGGGATGTAGACTGATGTGAGGCCCACATCAGTCGCTTAGGGATCTTCTTCTGCTACAGCTTCAGCCATACGATGTCATCCTAGGCATCGACTGGCTATTTTATGTGTGCGCCGTCATCGAATGTTTTTGATGAAGGGTGGTTTTCTCAGACTTGGATAGCCGGCGTGTTACCTTCACTGGCGAGCGGAGCAGTCCGAAGGGAAACAGGAAAGAGGAACCTCTCCTCTCCTTGTTGACCGAGCTGACAGTGGAATCAGTAGATGATGAAATGGTGAAAGTGCTAGAGATCGTCCGTGAGTTTATGGAAATATTTCCTGAGGAGGTGATGACTCTAACCCCTCGATGTGATATTGAGTTCGGGATAGACCTTCAGCCCGACGCTCGTCTGATCTTGATGGCTCCTTACCGAATTGAACCTTCGGAGCTACAGGAGTTGCGGATACAGATTGACGATCTGATGAAGAGGGGTTATGTTCATCCGAGCGCGTCACCATGGGGCGCTCCATTCCTGTTCGCAAAGAAGGCAGATGGTGGCCTCAGATTGTGTATAAACTACAGGAGGCCGAATCAGGTAATGATCAAGAATCGCTACCCTCTTCCGAGAATAGATGATCTTTTCGACCAGCTAAAAGGGGTAGGATGGTTCTCTAAGATCGACCTACAGTCTAGGTACCACCATCTGAGGGTGAAAGAGGGCGACATCCCGAAGACAACGTTCAAGTGTAGGTATGGACACTTCGAGTTCCTAGTCATGCCCATCGGTGTTACAAACGCCCCGGTTGTGTTTATGGGGCTTATGAACTCCATCTTCCGAGAGTACTTGGATCGGTTCGTGGTTGTGTTCATCGACGATACCATGATCTATTCGAGGTTAGAAGAGGACCATGCAAAGCACCTGAGGACAGTTTTGGAGGTCCTCCCGCAGCATCATCTCTATGGGAAGTTTTCAAAATGCATGTTCTGGACATGAGATGTGAACTTCCTCAGGCACGTTGTGTATGAGCAGGGGGTAGCGGTTGACCCATCAAAGGTTGAGGTAGTTGTTTCTTTGGCAGCACCCAAGAATGTGGCGGAAGTCTGATGTTTCCTCGGGATGACAGGTTACTACCAGAGATTCGTACCCAACTTCTCCCGAGTAGCAGCCCCTTTGATGGCTCTGACCACGAAGGACCAGGCTTTCGTATGGAGTGAGCAGTTCCAGTCAGCCTTCAGTTATCTGAAAGATAAGTTGTTCAGTGCCCTAGTACTGGGATTACCAGCAGAAGGGGCGGCTTATGAGGTGTTCTGTGATGCTTCAGGACAGGGCCTGGGATGCGTGCTGATGCAGCGACAAGGGGTGATCTCTTATGGGTCCAGGAAGCTACGTTCCCATGAGCGTAATTACACCACCCACGACCTGGAGCTTGCAGCGGTAGTTTTTGTGCTAAGGTTGTGGTGGAACTACCTCATCGGGGAATGCTTTGTGGTCTTCACGGATCACAAAATCTTGAGGTATATCTTCTCCCAGCGGGACATAAAATTGTGACAGCAGAGATGGGAGGATATCCTCTAGGATTACGACTTTGAGATCTCTTATAATGAGGGAAAGGGCAATGTGGTGGCCGATGCCCTGAGCAGGAGGACGCAGAAGTATGCGGTCCGAGAGTCGGCAGATTCCTGGAAGGTGATGGAGGAGTTGGCTGCCTTACACCTGGATGTGAAGATGGATAGCGGAAGAGGACGCCTATATCAGATGACAGTGCAATCATCCATGTTTCAGCAAGTGGAGGAGTCTTAGTTGCGAGACCTAGAGTGCGATGTGATGAGTGACCAAGTTGACCAGCGCAATGCTCCGGAAAGATGGACAGAGGATGGTCAGAACCAGATGTTTTTCTAGAAGAGGTTGTTTGTCCCGGAGGCGATGCGCGGCAAGGTTCTCTGTGAGTTCCACAACTCACCCCTGTAGGTACACCCAGGAGTTTCCAAGATGTACCAGGGTTTGAAGAGGTAGTTTTGTGGACCGGAGTAAAGCGAGTGGTGGCAGAGTTTGTGGCCAAGTGCATAGTGTGTCAGCAAGTGAAGGCTGAACACTGAGTTCCAGGCAGCCTACTGCGGCCTCTAGATGTCCCCGAGTGGAAGTGGGATGAAATCTCGATGGATTTCATCATGGGACTACCCAATGTCCAAGGAGGGTACGACGCCATCTGGGTGGTAGTGGACAGGTTGATGAAATCGGCTCACTTTCTAGTGATCAGGGAGTCGAGTACTGTGGATTCTTTAGCACAAAAGTACGTGGATAAGGTGGTGCGGTTGCATGGAGTTTTGAGGTCTATAGTCTTATATTGGGATACACGGTTTACCTCGCGAGTCTGGAGAGGATTGTAGCATGCGTTTGGCACCCATTTATGCCTTAGCACTGCTTTCTATCCCCAGACAGATGGACAAACAGAGTGCACCTTCCAGACCTTGGAGGATATGCTACGAGAATGTGTTTTGGACTCAGGATAATCATGGGTGCGATACATGCCTCTGGTAGAGTTTTACTACAATAATAGCTACCACTCTACCATCATTATGGCCCAGTATGAAGCTTTGTACAGGAGGCCATGATGTTCTCCTCTGTGTTGGACCGAAGTAGGAAAGACAGGCATCCTTGGCCCGAAGGTGGTGCAGAAAATGACAGAGAATGTTCAGCTCATACGGGAAAGGATGAAGGTGGCCCATGAACAACAGAAGTCATATGCTGATACCAGGAAGAGGCCATTGAAGTTTGAGGTTGGGGACCACATGTTCTTCAAGGTCTCCCCTCGTCGTGGGTAGCGGAGGTTCGGCAAGGGGAGTAAGCTTTCTCCCAGATTCATCGGACCCTTCGAAGTGTTGTGGCGGGTCGGAAAAGTGGCTTATCAGCTAGCATTAACACCGCCGCTACTAAGGATACATGATGTCTTTCATGTGTCCCACCTCTGTCAGTATCTGCACGACGATTCACACATCCTTGATTGGGGTGAGCTGGACATCGAGGACGACGTGACCTTTGTGGAGAGACCAGTGATGATCGAGGATTGCAAGGAGAAGGTGCTTCGCGGGCGAACCATCCCCTTGGTTCGTGTGTTGTGGAGACATGGTGGGCTTGAGGAGAGTACATGGGAGAGGTAAGCACAAATGTGTACCCAGTACCCAGAGTTGTTTTGAGTTTTGTTCCTTGTTGTACCTGTTGAGGTAGAACGTTTTGTCTTTTGGAAATGAAATGTACTGGTTTTCTTTCCTCTGTTTGTGTGTGAAAAGCCCCGGCTATGGGAAGGAGAGAACCCGGCCCCTAATCAAGATGCATTAAGGTGGATGAGATTAAACCCATGAGGGTGAGTCAGTGCCGCACAAAGCAGATAATATCTTGACATGGTGGAGGAAACTACCAAACCCACATGCCCGGGAAGTTTGGAATGGTATGTTGCATGGTTCGTGACAAGAAGGTGTTCTCAGTTATCAATGAGGTTCACTATTGAGAGGTATCTTTCGGGGTGGTTGTTCGAACTAGCCTTTTCCTTCTGGGTTGTTTAAATTCTCGAGGACGAGAATAGTTTGAGAGGTATCTCATGTGATGACCCAGACTCACTTGGACCTTCCCTTTGCCAAAATTTGGGTCCTAAAGGGGTGGCATATCGGTGAGACCAATCAGTGAGACCGATCGGTGTGACCGATCGGTGAGACCGATCGGCGTCACCCGGCCTTGTCGAGTTGTTTCCAGTAGCCCTCATTTTTCGCAAATAGGTTTTTAAACCCTATTCTTACTCGTTTAAGCATGTTTTAAAGACCCATAATGAGCATAAGATTTTTAATTAAATACATAATCAATTCATGAGTCGTCTTAAACCACCCGACCCCTTTTTTGTAACGAGTGGAGCCGCGTGGTCAACCCACGACCCCCACGCCTTACGCGGTTTCGCGTTTTCACCCCAACCGTCCCCGGATCTTATAAACCAAGGGTTATCCGTGGTTTCTATTTCCTCGATTGTGGATTTTTACAAACAGCTTCTGGTGCATCGGGCGCACCACATCATTATCCGTAAAGTTCTGCGCCCGGCCTAAGCGTCGATCATCGATCAAAGAAATAGGGAATTTCTCCTTTGCATCTCTCTTTTTTGTATCATTCATGGTGGGCGTGCTTTTGATTCTGTAGGATTGGATAAACTAGACCTAATTAAAGATAATGAACGAATTCTATAAAGAGGGGGCTGTGATCGTTGATGTTGTTTATGTTATGACCATCTTGTTGAGTTGTGCTGGCTTATGCCTTCTGAAAATCGAGGCCATTGGTGGTCGTTGTTTGTACACTAATGAACCCCTACTAATGTTTTAAATGGCTTGTTGTGGTTGTAAACTCCTGCTATGAAAAGTAATTGGTTAATCACGTATATCCGGCCAAATATATTGAGGCACCAGGATCTTTCCTTCTGTGATAACCCCCAGTTAAAACACACGAAAATTTAAATCATGGAGTGTGTTAAGTCGTTTAAATCTGAAAATACTGGCATGACCTTGACGTGTGTTGATGGTGGTTATTGGTTGTTTTATTTTCGGGCCGATTGCTTGAAATGTGGGAGGGGATGGGATCCTCTATCTTGTACTCTTGGTGGTTGTGTGAATTTGGGGATGGGATCCCCTGTTGGTATGTACTCGGTGGTTGTGAGTTTTAATACCTGGTGGTTACTTGTTTATATCACAAATTGGAGTGGGATCCTCTGTTTTTGAGAACCGGGTGTGGGCGTTATGGTTGATGTTTGACTGTTTACTTTCCTGGACTTGTGCCTATGCATACTAGTTGCCCATTAGTGCATAAAATAAAACATTATTACTGGACATGAAACAAGAATGGGACAAATGGGTTTTGTTAGCGAGAGTCGTGACTTGTGACTCGGATATAGTGGTGTTGCGTTCCGTAGGCTGGTTAGAAAAACCTAGACTTTGGGTGAGTGCTTGTTACCAATATCTATACTTGTAGTTTTCTGTTTCTTATTCACGCCCCACCCAAGATGATCACTTAGTGCAAAACACCCCAATTTCATGGGGGAGGGTTTTTTCCCCAACAGTATTCTAGGTGGCTGGTTATTAGCTCCTTTTTTTCTCCCTTTCCCGGATAGCCCAAGTATCTTCGGGCATGCTATGATGGCCTGAGGTCCATTATTAGCCCAATAACCTTCGGGAAGGGTAGTGTGGTGATTGGCCAGGTGTGTGCGGCAGGTGGTTTCCCAATTGACTTCGGGATGAGGCCTAGGTGTCTTTGGGCGTGGCAGTGGATTTTCTAGCCCAGGTGTCTTCGGGCGTGGTGGTGGTTATTCTGGCCTAGGTGTTTGCAGGTGTGGTTACGGGTGATAGTTGTGGCCCAGGTGTGTGTGGGTGGGATTTCTCCAGTGGGACTATGTATGGTTGTGGCCCAGGTTGTGCGGGTGGGTGTGGTAGTGGGACTGTAGTGAGAATGGCTGGATTGGTCCGATGCGTAGGATGTCTCAATAACCAGTGGGAAAGTGGCGCGGGGTACCCAAATATCGATGTGCTCTGATTATATATATTACTTGACTTGCGTTATTTGGGGAGTGTGCCTTGGTGAGGCCTGGGGTGGATAGTTTTCCTTGATAGGTGTCTGGTTTACTCTTTTCTCACGAGACATTAGTACGTTCCCCCACTTGTGCACGAGATTCTTTGGTTTTCTCTACTGAGTGTACTTTTGTGCTCACACTACATATATAAAACTGCTTTCATGTTTCCAGGAGGACATCAGGGATCACGTAGGGCCTATCTAGCTTGGACCTTTGGATCAGTTGCAGTTGTTGTTTTTCTTTTCCTCTTTGGTACTTACCTTTGTAGTCACCTTTTGTACCTTGTGGCTTTACTTTTGGAACATGCATGTGGGAATGTTTTATTTTTGGCTTTACTTTTATTTTACCTGGGTTTTGTTGAGTTTAATCATCTCATCTCTCGATCTTATAAAACAAAAAGGGGTAATTCCTTCCATTTGTGAGAAATTTCTATACCCTTGGTGCTGGTCGCCACTCCAGGACCTATTGAAGGTGGGTATCGGGGGTCATTATCTCTCCTTCAACATAAAGAAGGAAGGCCTTGGCAATCTGTTGACCCTTCCCTCATTTTGGTGAAGGCGGGTCATGACAACCATAACAGCAAGGTCTCTGTGGAGTGAAATACTATATTACTATCGCATTATTAGATGACAATGGAATGAAACAAATAGATTTCATTTTGTTAGTAGATCATTTCAAATACATCTTCCCTATGGAATTTTTTGGACTACCTCATGAGATAGAGGTAGAGTTTATTATTGAGATAATTGTAGGAGATGTACATATATCTATTCTGCCACAGAGGATGTAAATTATTGAGTAGGATGATCTTAGGAGGAATTTAGAGGTTTTGGAAAAAATGTGATTATCTGACCCAGCACATCACCATGCAGTTCAACAATTTTTTTTTCAAGAAGGAATATGGGGACCTCTTGAATTATTTAGATCAATGGATGTTGAAAAAACATACAATTATGAATCGGTATCAATTACCACTTGTATAAAAAATCATCGACCATTTTTTAGGAAAAAGTGTCTTTTAAAAATTTGATTTGATGTTGGGTTTCCCTTATGTATGTGTCTAGACTACTGATATAAAATATTCAATATATAGTAGTTGATATTAATAGTATGAGTATCTACTCATATTAATAAGTCTCTTGAATGTGCTAACTAATTTAATTAATATAATGAACCATGTTTCCACTCATACCTAGAATCATTCATTGTGGTTTTAGTGGAGGAAATATTATTATATTATCATACTCAAAAAATCTATCAAAAAAATGAATTCATCATGAGAATAATGATAGGGAATAGGATTAATTCCATGCCAGGTGAATTCATCTATTGGATGGAAAATGTTAACTTTACGGTCAACATAATATCAGATTTGGGAGTATCAATTGACCTAGGCATATGAATATTAGTAGATTTTGATGAGCAGCACATGAATTTATTTTACATACATAGTTTACTCATGATATATAGATATTATAAGTGTTTTATTCTAGATTTATCATGGCTTGTATATCCTCTCACTGTCTTCACCAATAAGGGGTTAGAATTTTAATAGATTGGAGATTTTGAAATATCTTTTCAGGGGTTGAAATGAAGACTTACCTCAGAGACAATCATTATTTTAACTGATCCTAGAAAAGGATATATGATTTAATGTGATGAATTAGGGTTTGGACTTGGATATGTTCTTATGAAAGGTGAGTGATCCATAGAGTACAGGTCTCGATAGTTCAGACCATGTGAGTATAATTACTTATTCAAGCCCACATAAAGAACTTGGGTTCATGAATTGTGTTGTTTGAGGAATTAAATGATGGGAGATAGTTTTTTGGTATATACAGGCCATCATAGCCTCAAATACAAAATCAAATAGTTTGATTTGAACATCAGATAGTGTATATGGGTTGAATTCTTATAGTCAATCTTCATTATTATTGATAATAATTATTATAAGGGTAAGGTAGTGGCTTATTCTATGTGCTGATAGTCTCAAACACATTTTATTCAGGAATCTAGTAGCGAGTGTCAGATGAAAAAATTATTTTTGGAAATACACTTGGTGGTGGACTACTTTTATGGGATGCCTATAAATTTATCATAATTAGTTATATATTAACTTATATATAGAGTAAATTGGAGACAACAATCATATACTGGGGACTTGGTCCTATGGGAGGGTGTTTTAGGGAAGACCCACCACCTAGTTGGGTTATTGATTAGGATGGGGTCTTACACATTCATGGGTATGTCTAGTTTCTATAATACATAATAGACTATTTGATGTGGGAGTTTCACTCAATCTGTAGTATAGTATATCATTGTCTTACAATGATTATTTTAGATTTATGACACTAGTATTGGTTTTTGGATATTGAAGGAGATATAGTTGTTTACCGACTATTAGTATGTGGATGCGGCACAACGGTGACCACTAAATATTTTATATCAATTAGCCATAACATAAATAAAATGAAATCACATCACAAATGATCTTTTTATGAAACTTATAAGATCCCAGTGAGTTAGTGATATAGAATCAATGATTATTTTTAGGCTAAAAAAGTTTTCCCACATATTAACTATTTTATAGAACTTTTTAGTTCACAAACTAGGTAGGTTGTATGTCATGGATATCATATGCCATCATGGGGATCCGCACACCAAAATATCTTTCCATGATTCTCGATTAATGTCACAGTTCTAGATGGTTTTTCACAAGTCCCTAGTTTTATAAGTTCTTTTATGTAAAAACTATCACCAATAGACTAATATAGAGTCTGATCGTATGATGCATGTTTAAGAGGACACACTCTGAGCATGTCTCCCATATTATGGATTTTCATGGGAACGAAACATACCTATTTTATTATTTTCATAAAATAACCAATTAAATTAAATGTTGGAAATAGACCCTTGGAGGACATATATGGTAGGTCATATTGTTAACCTAGGAGTTTCTTAGTGGAAGGATAGACAACATTACTAGGACCTCATCTCATCCAGAAGGCCTTGAAAAAATAATTCCCTATGAGGAAGAGTATGGATATTAGTAAATATATGTTTACGTCTTATTTTAATATTCGAATTGACAATTCAATGTGGAGGAGTTATATTGGATCTACTTTTGATTTTCCCAATGATTGAGGCATTGAATTATTATGAAATATGGAAGTCAGAACCAAGGTGCTTAGGACCTTTGAGATCATTGAAATAGTTATTCTTGTATTATATATGTTGGAGTTACCTCATATATATTCGGTGATCTATAATGTATTTCATGAATATGTATTTAACAGTTATCATTTTTATCTATCTAATTATTTGTATCTTGATGAGATTCAGTTTGACGTTGTTGCTTAGTTTGAGGATTATTTAGTGTATAATGTGGATTTGAGTAGAAAGGACCTCCTTGGAAATTTACATCTTCTTATATTGGTAAATTGTTTCCATGGATATATTAGAAATGATACCTAGGAGTGAGTGGTGGATGTTCCTGTTTAGTGGATGAAGTATTCAAATATTCTTTTCAACCACCCTTAAAAGGGAATCATTTGGATGAGTTGTTTCAGGGATAGGACTTTGTCATATATTTTATTTTCCTAGATCTATATAATTATTTAAATTAATATATAAACCACTTTTTTACTAAAATAATATTTTCTAAAGATCTATTAATGATATATGATAATCTAGGGTAAGATTAGATCTCATAGAAGTAGTTTTTAGATTAAACAAATGAGGAACATGGTAAGATCATGTTTAGTGATAACCAGGAAGCTCAACCATATAGGTTATATGTGATAAAACTTGGATATTTAATCCATTCATGTGAGGCCACACATCCATGATAAAAATATCAGAGGAATTATAAAGTTAAAATAAATTATGAACACAATATATTTATAATCATACACTTAACCATGTAATGTATCCCTTTAGGGATATTCTTTTCACTTGGTTGGGTACATTTTTGTCAAATGTGATTCCACACCATGTTCCCATTATAAAAAGTGGAAACAACCATTCTACCCCAAATTTTTTATAGCATTAATGTTTATTTATCCTTCATCATTCTCATTGTAGAATCCACTTTCATTGAGATATCATTCCTCTCCTCCTATGAATTTTGAAATCTCTTTTTTTTGGGATATAAATCTCTCGAAAGTCATCATATTAGATATCCATATAAAATATTTTTTTTATTCTTTCTTCATTACTTCATTTGACTCTCTATATAAAATGATAAATCAGATAAATCTGATATGATTAATTTATGGTGTCTCTCTATTTCATTGGTATTTACCGTTCTAACTAGAATTCAAAGATTATATTGAATGAGGATCCATATATAAAGCTAAGGTCTATAGTTTGGATTATTTCACAGAAATGTATTCATATTAATATTATGAACTATAGTTTCATGTGTCATGCAATCCATGTTATTCCTTATAAATGTCTACTAAATTAAATGATGGGAAGTTTTCTTGTATTGGATAGTCTTAATTATTTAATTTCACAATCAGAGGATATATACCATGATTTGTTCCACCCCTTAGGGTGTGTCACTTTTTAATACCCATTAACATCATGTTTTTAAATTAAATTTTACACTCAATTGAGTTAATATTTTTTCCCTTATGAATTTCTTTTAATTTAAATTATAAAAAATGTTTGATGGTAAGACAATTATCTTTGGAACCTTTTCATTCTTGTTTATATATTAATTTATACTTATGAATAAAAGGGATAAATTAATTCCAGTAATATAATTAATGGAACAACTTTATGGATAGAAATTGACCATGAATCATTCCATTTTAAGGAGCATAAATGGGTTCTAACTCACAATGCCTCATAAGGGTTCATTGCGTATAGTAAATTAAAATGATTATATCACGCTAGGGATTATTTGTGGATTCATATATAGAATAGGATAGATATGATCACTGGGTGAAATTGTTTACATTTACTCATGGGTGATACTTGGTACCCTAAGTAGAAAGCATTAGAATATATTATAGGTAAATTTCATTATCTAATACATTGATAAAAACCTATTTTCATATGTGAATTCCATAGATGGGATTAGAACACAATGATAATATACCATGTTATGACTAATATCTATATTTCAATATGAAATTCCAATTATGTGATCATATGGTTATGTGTTCATAATACACCTAGTTTGATAAAATGGTCTCTATATGAAACTCCTTGGATGGCCTTAGTGTTAAAATTATATTAAATTAATATTTACCAATTCAAAGAAAACACTTTAATACCACCTAAAATATACAAAAAAATGGATTTGTATACATTATCTATTATGTTATAAATTTAAGGGGACTAATTTACCTCCTTTACAAATAAGAACAACTGGGTATTCATTGTCATGGTTCCAGTGTCTAAATCATATAATAATTATTTAAATCATAATTTAACAAACATTTAGAGACATTTCTATTTAGGATGAAAATTGTATCGTCAGACTGGTGTCCCATGAGGAACCATAATAGATTAATTTTATTTATTTACTTATTAACATTGATCATTACATTAACATATCTCATTGTATGTTCACAAATTGGAATGTTCAACATACTATTAGTGGTGGCCTATAGTATTTATTTCTCACCCTGTTTGGGGCGCTTATTGGAACCCAAATAGAGTATACGGATGGATGTAGGGACAAAGGGAAGTGTCCAGCTATAGGCGATTGATTTCCAATAATACAATTGTTATGATAGTAGAGGACAGGGAATTTTTTCAAAATTCTATTTGAGATAGATTTTATCCTTTTTAGTTTTTATAGTGAGTATTGTGTATGCATGTTCCCATTATATCCCCCATTTTTTATAGCTTCGTGACATTACATCATAATTTGTATATGTTTATGGATATGGATCGAATTATTGGTTATGCCCGAAATATTATATTTGGATAATATGTTCTTATATAGTTCATTTTATACTATTTATGATGCATAATGTTATTTTTTATCATTTATTCACACGATGATTTTTAAGGTATAGTCTACCCACCACACCATCATAGACCCTCTTTGGTAGTCTGTGGACTTTGATTTATGAGAAGGAACCCATTAGGCCATGTGTCTATTATGATACTTTTGAGACCATTATGATTATTATATATTGAGGATTAAAATAATATCTAACTGACAGAAAATGAATTGGAGGTTGTAGTGACCTTTAGAATCATACCATATGAAGCACATTTATTTGAGATAATATGTGGGATAAATTCCAAAAAAACTCACCTTCAACAAAATACAGGATATGATTCAACAATTAAAACTCATATTGTATAATTTTAAAATTATCCAGATCATGGAACAATCCATTATTTACAAAAATACCTAGGAAACTTCCACTGTTAGACACCTTACCCATGGGGTGTACACTGTTGTAATAATATGTTATATAACAAAACCCTTGTGTTATAAATTTTTATATTTCCCTTGAAATATAATATTGATATTAGTAATCCATATTTCATGATTTCCTCATATAAATATATATATTATTAAAAAAATAAATCTGATAAAAATTATATTTTCACTCAATGAAAATAATTTTTTTGGGAAATAATTATTCTCTATTAAGACACTCATTTTTAAAAAGTTCAAAAAAAATTCAAATAAATTTCTATTTCATGAAATATTTTTGGTAAATAATATTTCTCAAAATATAAATGATTATCTATTTTAATGATGTCTAGTTAAATTTTTATAATGTTTCTACAGTTCATTATGTAGTAAAAATAGTTATATTTATATATATAATAATTTTTATTTATATTTTAGGATTATGATAATTGAAAATTTATATTGGTAAAACAAATATCATTTTTTAAAATGAATTCATAAATTTGTTTGAGTGGGGAATATTGCATTACTTTTGGAGAAAGATAAATATTTTTCAAATAGTAAATACTATATAATTAAATGGTATGAATCATGACACCATAATACCCTAAAAGTTATGTAATTAAATCTATCATTGTAATTTATAAGAAAATAATATTTACCCATTATAATTTTTTTATGTGAAATAATTAATTTTATAAACCGTTAATTAATCCTCAAATACCTATATTATTTTTTAATGTTTTTAATAAATTATTTATGAACATGAATCACTTCCAAATAATGCATGGTATTATATTATTAACATTGGTTCATATCCAAATAAAATATTGAAAAAAGCATCTGTATAAACTTGGTGAATAATCCAAGGAAAATGTTATGATTTTGATTATTTTATAACTTTTACTTGGCAACCTATGTTTAAAATTTTAAAAAGAATTACCATGTTGTTTCAATAAATACCCACCAATCATCGTATTGTAGTTAAAAATATTACTATATATCACTCTGTTACTCTACATATAATTCTCCAAATCTCCCCCATATTGTTTCCATGATTTTAAAAATCTCTTTCTAGGAATTCAGAAGAACCCTCTCAAGCTAAAGGATTCCTTCATATTTATTTTTATTCATGTACATTCTTTATACTTGACCTTTTTATTTAAAATTTTATATAATGTAATTCATGTTTTAAAATTCCTTTATTATCTTTATAATGATCATATATTGATAGAACACCTATAACAGTCATGAAACTATTTTATATGTCATTATATAGATTCTTTATTCAATCCAAAAATTTCTATGATTTTCCATCCCATGATTTTTTATTTTGAATTCCCATCCCCATTTACACATAAGGGTATTCACCGAGATTTATTTATCCTTAATTTAATGGGGGCTTACATGTATGTAAATGACACTCTTTAACTATGGAACTAACATTTATGAATGATTCTATTATGTATTATGCTCTATGTAGAACACAATTACATGTACATAATATAAATGTAGTGGGTGGGACCAAAATATTATTTCACTGCAATTAATTAGGTAATGTTTTAATTGCATGATATATCAAATAATATTTATGGGAAGTTATCGAATGAACACTATATTTTTGTTCCCTAGTGTTTATCATTTAATTTTTTATGATTTCTTATTTTATATTATTGTTTCCTTCTAACGTTACCTAGATAACATCATCATATATCATACTTTGATGCTCATGTTTATTAAATTGACCATTTATTATAACATTAATAATCCTATTAACCCTGGTGTATTATTTTATCATGTTATTCTTTAATTATTATATCAATAGGATTTAAATCTCATACACCTCTTATTTAAGTTCATGGTTATCCTGTGCAGTTTTTGACGATTAATGAGATTTTTAGTGAATTGTATGGAATTTTAATGTAATTATATTATGTCCTAATTTTATATAGTTTTAAAATGTATATAATTACATAAAGAAAATTTTACTCTAGATCATATAAGATTATATTATGTGTTTCTTTATATTATAAATATAAAAATAATGTGTATAACTAATATGTGTTGTTATATATAGAAAATATTTTAGAGATATTTATTTTCAAAGTCTACAATATCAATAAAAATTTCATGTCAGATAATTTAAATTCAAAATCTGATGATGGTATATTTCATGGACATTAAAATTATAGAAAGGAATATTTAGTATAAAATTAAATATTATTTGTTATTGAAGAATATTTTCATGTTAAAATTCATAAAACTCAATCAAAAGAATGAAAATATAATTTTTACTAGGCTGAGGAATACTGTTGTGATTATAGATTTAGAGGAGTTAAATATTCTGATTTGGATAAACCATGTGAGTGATATAGTCTCTATAATTATCAAAAAATAAATATCTATAAATAAAATCATGTTGAAAATATAATGGCTGATTTAACATTATCTCTTTGAATATGAAATTTTATAACTAATGATTTTTATTATCTGATATTTTATATTCGATACCACAAATTAGAAATTAATAACCCTTTTAATCAAATTGTCTTATGTAAATTCATGAAAAGTTAAATTAGTTTCACATAGATAATTTAAGGTCAATAATTGATTTCGCTATGGATAAAAATTATAATCAATCCAAATGCATCATTATGAATAATTATGATGAGTATGATAAAATAAATATAAACATATATAAACTAGTTTCTCAATATATAATAAAGGTGAAGGAATTTATTTTGATGAATCATTTTTACTAATTGAATAATAATAAGATGTAAGAAATATTTTTCAATATAGAACTCATTTCGATAAAATATTATTCAAATTCAATTCAAATGTGAATATTTTAAATCATAAATGTCAAAAAAATTATAACAACCCTTGTGTTCTGAGAATGAACCTATACCAACACATTTTTAATGCTTCTATAATAACATTATGATTTGAAAGAAAAACCTGTCTTGTTTTGAATGATTATATTGTTAAAATTTAAATATTGACTAAAAAGGTGTAAAGTTGATCACAAGTTTTCTATTAAAATATTATCGCGTGATATTTTTATGGATATTTTATTTATTGATGAAATAACATTTTAATCAAAATCTCATTAAATTTTTAATCAATCTTTAAATTCAATGTTAAGTGGTTTTTATATGAGTTTAATGGCCTAATATATATTCTTTCTTTTTCTAAAAATTAATCAATATAATGGTTTTATGTTTCTATATTAATGAATTTGTGAAAATTATTTATGGGAATGATTTACTTTAGGATTATTTAATGTATAAAAATTCCAGTGAGTGTCTTATGAAAACATGATATGGATGAGTTTTGAAAATAAATTGAAGTCAAAACATTTAGAGGAATTATTAGGGTCTTAGTATGCCTAAATGATTTTGGGACTCAATTTATGTTCAATTTCAATATTAGTTATATATATCATTGTAGTCAAGAGGAATGTAAATTCCATGTTATTAATAAGATTACGAAATATGTTAATGGATTTTGGAATCGTGGGTGATTTTATTATACTATACCTTATTTTTATTTATTTGGTTATAATGAGTCTATTTGTGGTATATTCAAGATTGATAGGAAAACACATCAATTATTTTTTAATTTCTAAATAAATTTTTAGTCTCATTGAGTTATAAGAAATCAATTTGAATCATTATAAACATATAAAAGTAAATATTTATTTTTAGTATATTTTTTCTCATAGAATTTATTTATTAATCAAACACTTTATAACATTGGATAGAAATTTCAAAATATCACAATTTATTATGATAATTCCACAATAATATCTCTTTATATAAATACCTTACAATATTCTATATTTAAAAATATTAATAACAGATATATAATACCTGAAATTAAATTTTAAAAATAGAATATAATACAATAATATATTTGTACATAGAATGTGATTTCAATCTGTTATACTAAGCCATCAAATTTATTTAAGATCAATGAAATTCTATTTAATATTAAAATATTCGAAATATAATTATTTATTACTGACATATGATTAATGGGTTTCATTTTTATTTCTCAATTTAGGAATATATTATAATCCATTTTCAAATTTATGTGTAATGATAAATGTATAGATATTTTATTACATTGAACTAACTCTTTGATGCATATTTTAAATTATACTAGTTAATAAATGTTTTTTTATATTTTTAAATTAATTTTTTATATTTATTTCATTATTATCCTGTTATTATATTTTAAAATATTATTATAGCATCGAATTTATTTACATAACATTAAATTTATTTCAGTGTGGTATGATAAATTTTTTTCTATTATCACAGCAAAAATGTCATTTTAATTTCCATTAATCATTATAGGGATCTTTCCATGTTCAATGCAATCAATACAAGTGTTAGTTTTGTTCTTGGTAATGAATGTCTAACTTATGATGACAATTTATACACATAAACTATTGGTACATTAAAAGGGGAGTAACTTAATCATTTCAATCTATTTCAAAAATGGAGAGGAATTTTATTTATTTTATAATGATGAAAAATATTGGAATCTTATTCATTAACGTAGAAACATTTTCTATTTTTTATATTTATAAAACTTTTTTTAATATTTTAATTTTTCAAGGGTTTGGTTGATTTCTTTATTCTCATTTTCACGAGTAAAGAAGGATATTTTATTATTTCACTAAATATACAGAAAAAAATTAAGGATATATCTATTATTAATTACTATGTTTATATTTAAAGTTGTTATGTATTTTTTTATACTGATTTTAGAAAAAACATTCAATAAAATTTGGGATTGTATGTCATAAAATATTAATTTTAATTGTCAGTTTTCAAAAATATAACTTTGTATTGGACATACCAAGGATGTCAAGTGACTGTGAGGCAGTATAATAATTCGAATTTATTATATAAATAGATGAAATTCATGTACAATGCATCAACTTCATGGATGAAACTATAATCCTTTGGTCAAATTTTTTTGAATTCATGAATAAACCACATGAATAAATTGATTGACCACAATCACTCACTATGTTTCATGGAAAAATGTTTGTCTATATGTCCCCAAACCACCTTAATAACATTGGTCCAAAAGTAAGTGAATTTATGGTTTATGAAAAGAAAATATCTTCCATGTAGTGAATTGACTACACATTGAGTTTTTATTGACATTATTGACCAATCAACCGTGATTGATAAATTTTTTTCAGTTTAATGGACCACATATATATGTATTCATAATTTACCACATCAGCTGTTCATCCAAATGTTAAATATTTATTAACCACTTGTTGAATACTTATTGGCCACATTACAAAGATTGACAGTATGAATAAATGAATGACCTCCATCAAGGGTATACATAAACCAAGATCCCTTTTCTACATGTTATATCCTCTCTCAAATTTTTAACAACATTAATAAAACAATCCAAAACATAAAATATACAAAACCTATTTTATGGGGATATATTTTTCTGATTTTTTCATATCATTATTTATTTTGATTTACTATCACATTTTTCTAGTTATCTTCAATGATCTCATTATTTTTAAAATACTTATTAATTACTTTTTTTGAAGTATTTCTATTTGAATGTATTTTATGTACATTAAAATAATTTAAAAAGAATACAATTTATTTTCCAAAATTACATGAAATAGTAAATATGTGATATTCATATTTAAATATTATGGAATTTGAGTTTTTTTATTGAATAAATGAATGGATTATATCGATAACATTAACATTTATTATTTTGGAAATATATTGTTGTTTTGTTCTATTTTAATACTAAATTAAATTTAAAATAACATTTTTTTTAACAATATATCAAAGTGAACCAACTATTTTTTAATATGAAATTGTATGAAGTTTAATAATCATGTAAATAATTTTATTCCAAATAAAAAAACATTCATGATCATTAAACGTTCTAAAAGAGGAAATAAAATAATTTTTTATGTATATTGTAAATATTAGAACTCAATAAAAATTCATTTGATAGATCTAGTTCAAATAAAAATAGGATTCGTATATTTTACAATATAATTTTAGACATAACTTTTGTAATCATTCACTGGAACACTATCAGTTATAAATCATATGTATCATCATTTATTACTAGTGATAATATTTTTTCGTCAACAATACTACTTGAATTGATAAAAATAGTTCAATTTTATTTTAATTAATTCTATCAATTTATGTTCTCATAATTATATTTGGTTATAAAACTCATATAAGGATGATCTGTAGCGTTATACCACTATATAAAAATGTTAGTGTGGGTTTTCACTAAATGGTATATCACATAGGATTTAGCTATTACATGGTTTCAATAAATTTATGGTTGTTTTATTAAAGCACCTAAAAATAATCTTTCTTTGTTTTGACTCCATGTGAGAAAAATCTAGTCTTTGTTTGTTCCTTTAGGGTTAGAAATGGAAGTTTAAAAGATTTTTAGATCCCCAAAAAATTGAAGATTCCTTAATAGTGTCTTTCATTTATCTATAAATTTATTGGAAGTAAAAAAATTATATTCTTGATAATTTTTATCTAAACACAAAAGAAATATTGTGTTCTTCTAATTTTTTTAACTGAAAATATTAATTTCAGTTTTCATAAGTATTTTAAAATCTCAATTCATCCCTGGTAGACCATTTAGAAATCCACATATTAGGTTTAAATGAATACCTAATTCCCTTAAAATATAGATATGAAATGTATTGATAAGTCATTAGATTTAATTTTTTGAGTTTTTATATCTTTTTTATATCAATTAAATAATCGCATTTTAAATTAATGGAAGAAAGAGTTGTGATAGGACAACATATTTTCATACCTTAAAAGGAATGATTTTTATATCAATTTGATCCAACAAATATATTACTATGGTATTTAAATCAGGGAATCAATTATTTATGAATTATTAAAATATATTATGAATATTCAAATGAACTTTTATTTTAATTGGATTTCATTTCACATGAAAATGTTTTTTAGGAATTATTATCCACAACTAAATATTTATTGGTATTTATTTTTTAAGTGGAATCTAGAGAATATTTAATTTAATAATTAATGTTTTCTATAGAATATATTGCATAGTTATTATTCAACAAGTGGTGATTGGAATATTTTTCATATAAGAAATTTTTTCTAGAGTGCATAATAATGACCTTTTAATGGTTTTATTTCTAAATATTTCTTTTACCCCTTACTTCTCATAACATTAATTAATTATAAGAGAGTATTGTTTATTATGTGTGATTAATTTATTACATGATTTGGATAATGAAATACATATATATTATGGTTTTTGAGTAGGTTGTATTTGGTTATAAAAGTATTTTCAGTAAATAATATGGTGGATTTTGATGAAAAATCATCACAAGTATTTTTGAGTTATCATAATTTAAAATGTGTAATAATTTTTAAATAATAATAAAAGAATCATAAATAATTGATATCAATAAGTTTAACGAATTTTGGAAAATTTCTTTCAAGTATGAAATAAATTTCCTCCTAACACAAAGTAAATAATTTAAATATTTTTGTTAGAGGAATATTTAGAGAATGTTTGTTTTTTCCACAAGTATTGAAACGTATTATTCCCAAAAGGTGGATAAGTAAATTTTTTGGGAATAAATATATCGGTAAAACAACATGAATTGTTCTATGATTTAGTGATTTCAATATTTATTAGAAATAAATGAAAATTACATGGTTTCTTTAGAAGGTAGTATTTAACTGTCAATATGCTGTTGAATCATAACAAAAATAATGAAGATATATTATGATGAATTCATGAATCTAAATATAGTGGATACTAGAGTAGTATAATTTAGTTATTTCAATAGTACGAATGGATTGTTCTATGATAATAACAATAAGCCTTGGTTTCATCAATATATAATTTTCTAATACATCAAATTTCATATCTTTTAGTGGAAAATATAGTTTCAATATTTTCACTATTTATAAAACAATTATAGAATATGATTGGAATAAATTGCAAATGAAATTGTCGAGTAGAGGGATACATTAATTTTTGAAAAAAAAAAATTCTTGCAAAATTGTAAAAGTATTTTCTCACATAAAAAGGATATATATGATAAGATATATTTTATGACTATTTAATTTTATATAATTTTTCAGAGAGAGATATATCATTCTAATAGTCTAAATTCATTTAAATGTATAGTTATAATCTTGTGGTTGATGAAAGGTAATTTTTTCACTTATGATGATGTAAAAACATATAATAGATTCTTATAAGATCAAGGTGATCACTCAAAGATATGTGATCTTTTTTTTGTGATATGATAACTATGTTCATTTTATATACGATTTTTTAAAACCATCAAGTTTAGATTGTAAACTATTTGATTGAATGAAAAGATTTTTATTATTGTGACTTTGTTATAACAACAAATAACTATGTAAAAATCCTTTGGTGTAGACTAGTGTCGGAAAATAATTTAAACTTTCCTCTGTATCATCTTGAACCAACAGACCAAAAAATTGGTAGATGGAACAGTTTTAAAATGACCTCAAAAGTGCCTCTTTGCATACCTGAGGTAGCCGACCAGTAGTGAGGGTCCACTGGTGGTACTCTGGGGATAATATACCCTCATGGTAAAAAAAAATGAATAGTTATATATCAGGTGTAAGACAATGGAAAATATTTAAAAGAATCAATAAATTATAAATAATTGAAAATCATAAAATAGAAACTTAATAAAGTGGCTAATTCCATGTACAAGACAACACACTCATTTATATATGAATTTATATAAAAAACAATATTAATAAAGAAATGGAATCATAATATTATGTTGTTCAAAAGTAATGAATAATAAAAGAATCCATGAGGGTGAACAGCACAAGCCTCCTAACTACTAGCTCAGTCCTGGGATACTACCTCCCATGTACACAATATAACAGAAGCTGAAATCTCAGGACAAACAAACATGAAAATATACTCGGATAACCTAGTGAAGTTAAGGCCTGAGCTGGGTGTGAGATTAACTCTATAGGCCAACACCAACTATGTAAAATTCACAGTCTAGATTTTTATATAAAATATGCAGTGTTCTAGTATAACAATGTAAATAAGTAATGTTAATTTAATAAATAAACAAGTCAGGTCAGGTTCCTCAGTGACACTTAAATGACCATACCTTCTTTATCCATAGACAGAAAAATTTGACCCATTGGAAAATTTTATAATTATGAAAAGGAGAAGTTGATTAAAAAAATCAAATAACAGCTATAAATATATTTACTGATCTCAAGCATGTGATTTGGTTGGGTAGATACATCACGTTGATATAGTTTCCATGAACATTATTTTTTATAAAAGTAACTACAAAAAATTAATAAGAAATATATGGTGCCCATATGAGGGAAACTATAACAAGGAAACCATATAATTTACCAAGAAAATCATAAAAGGTTACTTTCATATAGGCTTTTCCCAATAAAATCCGTGAAAGGCATCTCAAGTATCACTTCGAGCTTAATCTAAGACTGCACCCTCTGAGGCCATACCCACAACCTCACTTAGGGGACCGTGTTTCACTTTTGTCCTAGTACAAATATCTCTTCAACTATACCATCTAAGGTGTCTCCCCTATGGAACCAGTATTTCTCATAATGAGGTAATAAATTCATGTTGAGACCTTCTTAGCATTATAATTTCACCCCTAGAATATATATTGTATATCAATGAAATTGGTCATATGAATGATGAGCCCTTACTTGGTGTTCTATTGAATGATAACTGAGTATCAGTCACATCATCCATAATTCATTTAATAAATTAATTTAAACAATACAAAAAACACCATGCTAATGGGAGTGACATATGAAATAAGGACACATTAAGGGTCTATAATCATTTTACACTACACTTATTTATAAAAATGTGGACTTATACACATTAAATCCACATCAATAGGTAATATCATAAAATAATCCCTAGAAATTCCCTTACTATAAATCACTTTAGGAATAACACGTAAATCTGATTTTGAATTTAATGAAATTGCAACAAATTTAAAGGATTTATTAGAAAACCTAATGTTTTTATTAGAAAAATTCAATTAGTTAAATTTAGGAAATACAATTATATCATAAAGCATAAATAACCTACATAATGTTATTTTTTATTCAAGAAAGGATGCAATTTAATAAAATAAATTAAATGTATGGTAGAAGGAGTGTCTCTAACAATTAAGAAAAAAAAATTATAGGGGTGAACAAATGAACCCACCTAAAGAAGGGAGTTCATGTTGAGTTCAAAGCCTCCCACCTAATAAATAATTGTCTAAACGTATCACATGTCAAGTGAAAATATTAACACAAGTAATTTTATTATTTTTAAGATTCATCGTGAATTTTTGGTGTACGAAACAACAAAAACATTTTATAAAATGATAAAACTCAAGGGAAAGGCTATATTACCACTACCAAAGACTTAAGAGGACCAACTAATCCATTATTGACCCTTGTTCTAGTACAGTTTGAGAGATGTTGAATAATTATATGAATTCCTATAAAATAATACAAATTATGTAAATAAATAGTGTAAAAGAAGAGAATATAAATGAATAATGGAAGTAAGTGGATTCATATTATTAGAAAGAGATATACAATTCAATTAATGGAACTCAAAATGAATATTTTATTAGGGAGATATCATCATCCTAGTGAGAGAAGAAGAATAACCTAAAGAGGATGGTATTTCTTGTAGAGGGGGGATATTAAAGGAGGAGGAAAATGATTTATAACATAGGGTAAAGGGGTAAATTCGACCTATTAATGAGGTTCATGGTTTGGAATCACATTTTTCCAAACTGTGTTACAGTTGTGTTTGGAATACTACATAAAGGTATTGTTAAAATAGTTCAGACATAGGTATTGACCAAACCGTGCAACAATAATGATAAAAAATTGTTCACATATACTCCCTAAATGGAATTATACATGCGGTCTAGAATCACAGTATTGCCAAAAAATGTGTAAAAAATGAAGGCCACTACATCTCACCTAAATAATGTGCAAATTCTATATTGTTGGTCCTTATAATTTCAAACAAACCATGTGACCTTACCAATCCAACTAAACATGTTTTTTCATGTCCCAATGATTTTGAAACTCAATAAACCAAAAAATACACCTCTTAATATCCCATTCACATCTAGAAATGACATATTTATATGTTACAGAACTCCTACTAACACACTAAGGTCTAGTTGAAAAAATAGAGCATCCACCGAATGATAAAATTCAAATTACTTTGGAGTTTCATCTGGTAAAAAAACAGGAAGCTACAATTCCCACCTTAAAACATCTCTTCACTGTGAAGCCTTGGGAAAATTATAAGAACATCAATCTACCTACTCTGGACATGAAGTCTAGTTAAAATTTCCATGTTTCATTTCTACATTCTAAACTCACCTTCTATGGTCACCTTTACATATAATACATGATCCCCATAAACATGATCCAATGCTTGTTTTTACCAAATTGAAACATCATAACAGAAATCAATCTATCCCATCAACCCAATACACCATCTTATCATCATCTCATAAAAAAGCTACCCAGTGGTTATTTCACTATAGTTTTTGGCATTTAAGGGCCAATTTCGAATCATTGTTTCTCCACTATTAGAATTGTATTTAAAAATAATCTTTTTGCATACCAATGACTCTAGAGATAGAAGACACAATTCTTGATTTGATTTAGTGGTTGATTCCAAAATGACCTGATTGAATCTAATTCATCTGTCCATTCTATTAAAATCTATAATCAAAATTTTCATTGCAGCACTATTAGAATAAATGTTTTCCTAGAACACTTCACCACTGACTGTGTTTAATGAACCTATTGGACAATTGTAAAATCCAATACTTGTTAATTAATCTAAAAACAATGATATTAGATGGATAGTATATTTAAAACGATAAACCATGAGCATTTTAATGAATATATATTTTTATTTTCTCTGAGAATGTTCAACGAATCCCATAACAAGATTCTGATGAAAACGATAGTAAAAGGCCTCATATAATTTGACATACCAGAACATGAATATAGATGTAATCCCAATCCAATACACATGGATCATTAACCCTTATATTTCACATATTTGCCATAATATGGTCTACGGTAACCTAGAATAAAAAAAATAGAGTCTATGGGATAATACAAGAAAACCCATAAACAATTGTTACAGGATATAGTTCTGTAAAAAGACACACATTAATAAACAATGTACAGTGACAAAACTCGAAGTGGAATCAAGTTAATTAAATGGTTAGTATCCACGATTCGGTTCTATGCATTCATGCTCCGAATCCCTTGTATCACTCAGGATTATCCAAACATTCAATGAATCTATGCCATTAGCATACAATACCAATGGAAACCACTATAATTACCATAAAAATTTAAAATTTAGTGTGGTGTCAAACAAAATCTCCTCATTGAACCTTTATTATGTCAATATAGGGGAAATAATTATTATTAAACCCAGAGAACACCAAGAGGACATCGAGATCTCTGAAAGGACTTGAGACCCATAATTTGCATCAAAATAATGTTCTTCATAAAAAAAATAATGAATTATATCACTCAAATGAAAGATGATGGTTGAACCACCATACGGTTACATCATGAAAAAATCTCATCTTCTCCTACTAACACATTTTAATTTGAAAACAATATGGCATTTACTAGATGAGGTATCATTTGATTGTTCAAGAACAATCACCAAAGATAATTCGTATGAAATTGTATTTACAATGGTTTTATACATATAAAAATTTTCACATTAGTTTATCCTTAAAATAAATGACATTAATATGTCATATTACCTAACCCATTGGTATTTAGAAATAGAACTCACCATCTATGAATATTCCTCCTAGTAGTTCCTTGTGTACTAATAAATACTCATTTAACCATAAATAAGGAAGAATTCCCCACCATAATAGTGTCCAAAATGTCTTATTTAGAGAGAAATGGACCTCATTCCATGGAACACACTCCATCATCCACTATCTAGAGATCCTAGAGGTGGCTAACATGCTTTTAACAATAATTAAACAGAGAAAAGTTGGAAATAATCCACATAAAAGAAATAAAAATCTGGTTTATGATTATAAATATCCATGTAACTCCATTACATCTAAGACCATGTACATTAAATAATATCGAATAAAGGCTAAAAAAACCTAATCAGCATTTAAAGACAACTGATATAAGGCCCCATCCTTAAACCTTACTTAATCTTGAGTTATTACAAGATTACACATTGAGGATCTTTTCAGGTTTAGAGTTTTTGAGAATTAGATCATAAAACTTGCATTACATTCCACATTTAAACAACGTGGTTACATAAAAGATAGTATTCATTTTTTCCCATCAACAGAAACATATTTAAAAAATAAACCATGGATTCTTTCTTGACACTTCCTTGACACTATCATCATAACATGTACCTTTCCCTTGACCTGTCAAAAACATTTCAAAAAAACATGGGATGAGCATAAAAAGCTCAGTAAGGGTTATAAAAATATGGAAACAAAACATGAGTTAATATACACATAAGAATGAAATCATACTTTACCCATAAAACATTGGCACTTTAACAAACCTCATCAAATCATGAATAAATCATAGAAATCATTATACATAAAGGTAACTTGAGGCATTCATAACATTCTTACGTAGGGAGTAACCCTCTTGGTTACGTTTTGAATTCCCACCACGGTATATTCCCTAAATATCTTCGGAGAAACCTTAATGTTTCACTCCTTCACTTTACCCAATGCATTGTAGAGCTATATCAGGCTCACCCGCCCTTAGTTTATCACGGAACCACCCATCTTCATAATAATTCCCAAGAACCATAACACAATCGTATCACATAAAACATGCATAAAGGAAACATAACATTTCCACTTTTCAATCAAAAGATATCAATACAACACTTTGATATAAAAACCTTATGAAAAAACATTTTCAATACCAAAATAATAGAAAATTAAAACATGGTATTTATTTTTCTTTTAAAAATCATGTATGGCTTGTAGAGGAAGCCAAAACTCAAATAATGGTCATGGTGGCAGGGAAGTCGTTGTCGTCGCATATGTATGACAAAAACATTCCCTTTTGCCATTTAGTAAAACGATTCATATAAAAGATATTCCTTTTTTGATAAAAATAAAAGTCAAAGGGGTTTATACACCATATAAAATAAGGTTGTGTATAAAACAAAATATTCCTCAATGAATGGAGATTGAGACGAAGTCCCTTACAAAGACGGTATCCTTGGTTTAAGGATAAATAAATTACATAATTATTTGTGACAAATGAATACACCAAATATAAGTGGATATTAAATGTAAAACAATCAGAGATTATTCAAACATATTCATAGAACATCATATTCAAGGAGTACAAGTTGATCCCAAAGAATCAAATTTGGGTTAAGAAGTTCCCTTGCAAAAATTTGACAGCCTAACGACGTCACTACAAAATTCAGAAAATCAGTTGATGAGAGATAAAAATGGTATCTCATCACATGGACATAAAATTTAAATCAATAAGGATATAGAAGAACATATCCCAACATAATAGTATGTGAATTAAAAGACATAACAAAAGAAGTCTTTTAAAAAGAGGAGGGTGAAAGGTTCCTTTACCGACATGGGTATCTTTCGAAACATACGCCCCGTGAAATAAGGACAATAAAACATTGATTTTAATACTCATAAATGAAATTATATTACACAATGAGTAAAACAATGGGCAGTACATACACCACTCAAAGGAAATTGTGCCAAATGTAGCATAAATCTCACAGGAATAAAAGTGAGATGAAAAAATCCCTTACGAAAACTCGGCAGCATAACGGCGCCACTTAAAACATTCAAAAATGGATCGATGAGATAAAATAAGGTCTCTAATCATATTAAAATAATGTTTACTTCAAGAGGAATATAAAAGAACATCCCCCAATATAACAAATAGGAGCTTAAAATAAGTGACATAAAGGAGAGTACTTAAAAAGAAAGAGAGAGGTTAGATCTCTTAAAAATATTCTACAGCCTAACGACACCACTCAAAACGTCCAAAATGGATTGATGAGAGATAATAGGGTCTCTAATCATATGAACATAAAAATTACAGTATTAGTAATATAAAATAACATCCCGATCACACGAAATGTGAGCTTAAAAGGAATAGAATAAAAGAGTGTACTTAAAAAGAAAGAGAGGGGTAGGGTCCCTTACCTCGGGTCCGACTTGACTCGATCATTCTTTAATCTCCTGAATAATAAACATGAGTTAATTTATAATTCCTCAATAACCTTTTTCAAGTTCATTATTCCTTTTATATCACTTATTACCATGTCATGAACACTATGTAATTATTTCAGTTAATAACGGTTGGTTAAACGATCATTGGTACTTGAGTCAAAATATGCTCTTTATAATTACAATTTGTTCATGAATCCATTATATCCAGAGTAATAATCATGATGTATATATCATATATATAATATATATCCAGTATATACATGCATTTATAATATTACATAATCACTTAGAGGTATGAAATGAAATGTACCGTTCATGGAGACGGTAAGCCGTACATACGCATTAACGCTACTTTCATTTCTATTTCGTATTTTATAGAATGGAATCATAATGATATAAAGGTATATTATAATTTCAGTATAATATCATATATAATACCATTAATTAAATCCTTTATACATCCCACATATGGCATTAACGAATCAAATCACTTTGATGGGCGGTAGTCCGCACTTCCTAAAATGAAGATATCACGTTTACTCATAATGGTAACCATAAAGGATATGCCATAAATGAAAAATACAGAATCTTAATTAAAACATAAACATATTATATATAATATATAAATATAGTTACATCTTAAGGTCCACCTTTGAAGGTGATATATGAGTTTTGAACAATCATCGTTTCGTGAGGCAGAAATTCGTCATCCACGGAAACAGTATGTTCTTTAACCATTAGATGTACGTGTGTGTAAGTGTATCTAGAATACTTATTATAACAACAAACTAGTATATTGACGATACTGGATTTGTTAAAAAAGAAATGAATAAAAACGGTTTAGGGGGTTGGAGAAGTAAAATAAAACAAAAGGACACAAGTGAAGACATTACCTTCAAATCGGGTAACTCCCTTTGGTTTGAGTTCAAAGGCATCCTTGGGAAGACTTCTGCCCAAAGTGAGGCTTCAAGGAGTTAGAGAGGTATTTGGAGAGACAAAATGGGTAGGTTTTGGCCGAGCCAAAGGCTTTGTAAGTGTTTGTAAGGAGGTAGAGGTGGGGTCCTTTTATAAGAGGAGAGGAGGGGCACTCTTGGAAAGTAAGGAAATGTTACTTTATTTTAGAATGAGTTTCGGATTTTAATGGTCCCACATTGATATTTTTCACGGATAAGGTGATAAGGGTTCTAAATCCACCCATACAATAATTTTTGGACATTGTACGTCTTATATTTTACATTATCTTTCCATTTTATTTAAATCGTTAAATAATGAGGTCATCGATGCATCAACATGATGTCGTAAATAATTTAATTTATTTAATGTCTAAAAATTATAAAAAAAACTACTATGATGTAGGAAATCTTTTTAGATTTTTCAATGACTATTTATAGTCAAAACTATGACTTGTATAACCCAATATTAAAATTATTTTAGTAAAACTACTCATGTTTGTATCATTTTAATTTTAACATTAAATAAAAAGGTATTTATGTCATTTTCCAACCAAAGTGGCTCCATAGGGTCCCCAAGTTGACCCATGGATTATCTCGGTCATCCATGACTCATCCAAAGAGGGTAGGACATGTGTCTAGGTCATTTCATATTATTAAAACATTATTTTTACCATAAACTACACTAATTACCTCTAATCGCGATTAAAAACTTAATAAGTTACTATTCACCAAAAAATTATTTTAATCCCATTGAACCACATTTTTCTTCTTAATTACAACCATGTATGTCGAATTTTTGATATTCAAAACACAAAGGTGGAAAAATTTCATTTAAACGGAAAATCAGTTTTTATAAGTACCACTTAGTGGTTTCACTATTCATCGAAAAATGAAGTTTTTCAGAAAATTACCAAAAATTCACCCTAAGCAATATTTGATATTCCGAATTAAAAAATTATTTCTATTTTATAAATTTCAAAACATATAAGTTGCATTAATTAATTTAATAATTAATTCCCGCTATCAAAACAAATAGCGTGTTTTTATTAAACAAAATGTATCAAAAGATTGACATTAGTTTAAGTCCGATTTCAAAGTGAAATTAATTCCAACGACACTATTAGATTAAATGGTAAAAATATATGCTAATTTAACTTTAAAAAAAATCAAAATATAATCTAATAATATAAATAAATTAGATTTAAAAGAGGTTTTGAATTAAAATACAACATTTTTCACTATTCATTAAAAAAATGAACTTTATCTGAAAAATACCAAAAATTTACACAAAGAAAATTTTGATGTCCCTATTCTAATGAAGAATTTTATTTTGTAAAATATAACACAAAAAATTGTCAAAAAGTGGATTTAAAAGTGGTTTTCCTTCAAAAGGCGGTTAATCGACCTTTTAAAGAATATTTGAATGTCTACGCTTAAAATTGGATTCATTCACATTTTTAATCCTCTAACATATATAATCATTTTGTAGTTAATTCTTCTCATTCCTTCCATTAAAATGGCTAGGCGTTAACAACTATTTAAAATAATATTATTTTATTATTAGAGTGCAATGTAAGATTCCCAATAAACTCGTTGTTGTGTGTTGGGTACGCCATCAAGCATAGCGTCCCCTTTAAAGTCATATTAATATTTTATTAACAAATATGGATAAATGTGAAAATTCCATACTCTTTATTTACCTGGGGTGTTACATCCTTCCCCCCTTTTGGGAATTGCGTCCTCTCAATTTTAAAATTGGGCTTGGAAACTTCATTGAAAATCCCATATCAGAATATGATTCAGTAAAACAATCACTTTAAAATAAAGAAAGATAAGTACAAAGGTCACCCGAGTTAACCCATACTAGGATTCCAAGTATGAAAATATGGACATGGAGGGAAAAACAAAGGTGCATGTTCTGATGGGGAGTGATAGTAAACATGTCTAGGAGAAAGTTAAACATAAGAAAATCACAAACTTGTGATGGGTTAAACGGTTTTCGATTCCCCAGGAGGAAAAGATAACAGACAACACTTTTGTTTTAAGTTACTCTTCATTGAAGTATTTATTCATAAGGAAACATAATCACTTATCATGTTCACTTTCAACTTTTATTTGATTCCTTACACAAACTCATATTTTCTCCAAAATATGAGTATTTAGGAAGACTAGTTCACATTAAGAGTACTATAATCAACTTCTAGGGAATCACCTAATCCACAAAATAAAACTATATACTTCCCATGTCTTTAGACTTTAACCAAAAACAAAACCAAAAAGGTTAGTACAAGATCAGATAATCCAGAAAAGGATAACCCTTTATAAAAATAAAATCTATTCTTAGTCTCCAAAATTTGTCCAAAAAAACCCAATGTTCAATGAGGAACATTCGATAAACAATTTGTACATAAAATTCTTCAATGTAAACCAAACTAATATTGAAACCCAAATATTTGAAGAATTTAGTCACATAGTCTTCCATGTTAAATCGTAACATTTATCTCCAAACAACATCAGTTGCTCTTAATGTCTCGTATTGAAAAGTAATTAACCTACTCACATATCCTCCATGATAGGTTAATAAATTTCCATAGATAACCCAAAATCAACTTACTCATAATTCATAAAATCATTTAACTAAAAAGAACCAGTCAAACTAACCAGGGACTTCACGTAGTCCAGTGGTAGGCGATAAATACCAGTTGCACTTTGGTTGTGGGTTCGATTCTCACAGCTTTGTCCGACACGACGGGTTGTCACACGGTCTGCATGTCGTCCTTTTTCCAAAACTATATAATTCTCAAATCATTTCCAAAAAGAGATAAAATCATAAAAAATATTCATAACATAATTTAACCTCAATTTTATCTCATGCCTTTCACTTCCATCATAACATATAGTAAACCATAATTACCTCAAAAGTAAGGATCATATAAACCCAAATGGTCCTTTATAACTATGTCCACAAAAGAACAGTTAACTATTCCTTGAATAAAATTTTCATATATTAAACATCAGGGTTACACATACTATAAAAAGTCTTCTAATGTAACCCCATCATCAAAAGTGACTTAATACTCTTAAGAATTTCACCATAACTCTTGAAGCCCTTATATGTTGACTTCTTACTCATTCAACATCCTTCATGATCCATTAACCATTCCATTCAAACTTATTATGAAATACTTCTTTCCTACAAACAAAATCATGAATCATATCCTAAGATTACAAAATAGGAAAACAAAATTTATGAAATAATCCATAAATTGGATTGGTCATTGTCAGTTTCGTCATCCTCAATCGGAATGGCATTAGGTATTGGTAAACGAATATTTGCACGATCTTGGTGATCCCATTCATGAAAATTCTTCATAGGACATGTGTTTTCATAATGACCATGCACACCACATTTAAAATATTCAATTGATCCCTCAGAAAGATCTTCTTTCCCTTTCCTCGAGTCAACTAGATGATTCCTTTTTCCATGGCAGGTTCTTGCTTTATGACCTTCATTTCTACATCTATAGCATATTTCTGCCCCTTTGAAACATTTTCCTAGCTGTTTCCTTCCACATCTTTGATAAATAGGTTTTTTAACACACATACCTTTATGATTATTACCCGTATATCCATAGGGATTTGTTTCTCGCATATATGATGCCTTATAGAAATCACCAAGGTTTAGGTGGTCAATCATGACTCCAGATAGTTGGTTGAGGATAAACACAAGAGTTCTCATTGCAGCTCCCATATCATTCAGTTGCTTGCTCAAAAAACTGTCACAGTTTCCTTCACATCCACTGTAACTTTGGTACCTCCTAGATCCAGCCATTTACTAAAACCCAAAAGGTCAATGTGAGTATATCAACAAAACTATCATGTACTAATGAGGAAGATAAACACTAAGATATACTTACTCATTCACTTTATCTAAAAATAGGACTCTTTCTAAATTCCTAACCATTATGTTAATGTCACTTATGCTTAAAGAATACCCTAACCTCTAAAGTTATCTAAACCGACCATGTATACCAACTATAAGGCCCCATCCTTAAACCTTACTTAATTCTAAGTTATTACAAGATTACACATTGAGGATCTTTTCAGGTTTAGAGTTTTAGAGAATTAGATCATAAAACTTGCATTACATTCCACATTTAAACAATGTAGTTACATAAAAGATAGTATTCATTTTTTCCCATCAATGGAAAAATATTTACAAAATAAAGCATGGATACTTTCTTGAAAGTTCCTTGACACTATCATCATAACATGTACCTTTCACTTGACCTGTGAAAAACATTTCAATAAAACTTGGGATGAGCATAAAAAGCTCAGTAATGGTTATAAAAATATGGAAGCGAAACATTAGTTCATATATACATAAGAATGAAATCATACTTAACCCATAAAACATTGCCACTTTAACATACCTCATCAAATCATGAATAAATCATAGAAATCATATGACATAAAGGTAACTTGAGGCATTCATAACATTCTTACAAAGGGAGTAACCCTCTTGGTTGCGTTTGGAATACCCACCACAGTATGTTCCCTAAATCTCTTTGGATAAACCTTAACGTTTCACTCCTTCACGTTACCCAATGCATTGGAGAGAAATATCGGGCTCACCCGCCCTTAGTTTATCACGGAACCACCCGTCTTCATAATAATTCCCAAGAACCATAACATAATCGTATCACATAAAACATGAATAATGGAAACATAACATTTCAACTTTTCAATCAAAGGATATAAATACAACACATTGATATAAAAACATTATGAAAAACCCTTTTTAATACCAAAATAAAAGAAAAGTAAAACATGGTATTTATTTTTCTTTTAAAAAGAATGTATGGCTTGTAGAGGAAGCCGAAACTCAAATAATGGTCACGGCGGCGGAGAAGTCATTGTCATCGCATACGTACGACAAAAACATTCTATTTTGTCATTTAGTAAAATGCTTCATATAAAAAAAGATTCCTTTTTGGAGAAACGTAAAAGTCAAAGGGGTTTATACACCGTATAAAATAAGGTTGTGTATAAAACAAAATATGCCTCAATGAATGGAGATTGAGATGAAGTCCCTTACAAAGACGATATCCTTGGTTTAAGGATAAATCAATTACATAATTATGTGTGACAAATGAATACACCAAATATAAGTGGATATTAAGTGTAAAACAATCAGAGGTTATTCAAACATATTCATAGAACGTCATATTCAAGGAGTACAAGTTTATCCCAAAGAATCAAATTTGGGTTAAGAAGTTCCCTTGCAAAAATTTGACAGCCTAACGACGTCACTGCAAAATTCAGAAAATGAGTTGATGAGAGATAAAAAGGGTATCTCATCAAATGGACATAAAATTTAAATCAATAAGGATATAGAAGAACATATCCCAACATAATAGTATGTGAATTAAAAGACATAACAAAAGAAGTCTTTTAAAAAGAGGAGGGTGAAAGGTTCCCTTATCGACATGTGTATCTTTCGAAACATACGCCCCGTGAAAGAAGGACAATAAAACATTGATGTAAATACTCATAAATGAAAATATATTACAAAATGTGTAAAATAATGGGCAGTACATACACCACTCAAAGGAAATTGTGGCAAATGTAGCATAAATCTCACGGGAATAAAAGTGAGATGAAAAAATCCCTTACGAAAACTCGGCAACCTAACGACACAACTTAAAACATACAAAAATTGATTGATGAGATAAAATAAGGTCTCTCATCATATTAAAATAATGTTTACAGCAAGAGAAATATAAAAGAACATCCCCCAACATAACAAATAGGAGCTTAAAATAAGTGATATAAAGGAGAGTACTTAAAAAGAAAGAGAGGTTAGATCTCTTACAAAAATTCGACAGCCTAACGGCACAACTCAAAACTTAAAAAATGGATTGATGAGAGAGAATAGGGTCTCTCATCATATGAACATAAAAATTAAAGTAGTAGTAATATAAAATAACATCCTGATCACAAGAAATATTAGCTTAAAAGGAATGACATAAAAGAGTGTACTTAAAGAGAAAGAGAGGGGTAGGGTCCCTTACCTCGGGTCCAACTTGACTCGATCTTTCTTTAATCTCCTGAATAATAAACTTGAGTTAATTTATACTTCCTTAATAACCTTTTTCAAGTTCATTATTCCTTTTATATCACTTATTACCATGTCATGAACACTATGTAATTATTTTAGTTAATAACGGCCGTTTAAACGATCATTGGTACTTGAGTCAAAATATGCTCTTTATAATCACAAGCTGTTCATGTATCCATTATATCCAGAGTTATAATCATGATATATATAAAATATATATCATATATATCCAGTATAAATGCATTTATAATATTGCATAATCATTTAGAGGTAAGAAATGAAATGCACCGTTCATGGAGACGGTAAGCCGTACGTACACATGAACGCTACTTTCATTTCCATTTAGTATTTTATAGAATGGAATCATAATGATATAAAGTTATATTATAATTAAAGTATAATATAATATATAATACCATTAATTAAATCCTTTATACATCCCACATATGGCATTAACGAATCAAATCACTTTGAGGGGGCGGTAGTCCGCACTTCCTAAAATGACGATATCGCGTTTACTCATAATGGTAACCATAAAGGATATGACATCAATGATAATTAAAGAAGCTTAATTAAAACATAAACATATTATATATAATATATAAATATAGTTACATCTTAATGGACACCTTTTAAGGTGATATATGAGTGTTGAACAATCATCGTTTCGTGAGCCAAAAATTCTCCATCCACGGAAACATTATGTTCTTTAACCATTAGATGTAGGTGTGTGTAATTGTAGCTTGAATCCTTCTTATAACAACATAATAGTATATTTAAGATACTGGAGTTGTTACAAAAGAAATGAATAAAAAGAGTTTAGGGGGTTGTAGAAGCAAAATAATACAAAAGGACACAAGTGAAGACATTAACTTAAAGTCGGGTAACTCCCTTTGGTTTGAGCTCAAAGGCTTCCTTGGGAAGACTTCATCCCAAAGTGAGGCTTCAAGGAGTTAGATAGGGATTTGGAGAGACAAAATGGGTAGGGGTTGGTCGATCAAAAGGATTAGGAAGTGTGGGTAAGGAGGTAGAGGTGGGGGCCTTTTAAAAGAGGAGAGGAGGGGCACTCTTGGAATGTAAGGAAATGTTACTTTATTTTGGAATGAGTTTCTTATTTTAATGGTCCCAAATTGATTTTTTTCTAGGATAAGGTAATAAGGGTTCTAAATACACCCATCCAATAGGTTTTTGACATGTTTAGGTCTTATAATTTACATTATCTTTCCATTTTATTTAAATCGTTAAATAATGAGGTCATCACTGCATCACCATGATGTCATAAATAATTTAATTTAGTTTTATGTCTACAAATTATAAAAAAAACTACTTTTATTTAGGAAATCTTTTTATCTTTACAATGACTATTTATAGTCAAAAATATGACTTGTATAAACTCGTATAAAAATTATTTTAGTAAAACAACTCATGTTTGTGTCATTTTAATTTTAACATTAAATAAAAAGGAATTTATGTCATTTTCCAACCAAAGTGGCTCCATGGGGTCCCCAAGTTGACCCATGGATTGTCTTGGTCGGAAATGACTCATCCAGTGAGGGTAGGACATGTGTCTAGGTCATTTCATATTAATAAAACTTTATTTTTACCATAAACTACACTAATTAACTGTAATCGCGATTAAAAACATAATAAGTTACTATTCACCAAAAAAATTATTTTAATCCCATTGAACCACATTTTTCTTCTTAATGGAAACCATGTATGTCGGATTATTGAAATTTAAAACAAAAAGGTGGAAAATTTTCATTTAAACGGAAAATCAGTTTTTATAAGTACCACTTAGTGGTTTCACTATTCATCGAAAATTGAAGTTTTTCAGAATATTACCAAAAATTCACAATAAGCTATATTTGATATTCTAAATTCAAAAATTATTTCTATTTTACAAAATTCAAACATATAATCTGCATTAATTAATTTAATAATTAATTCCCGTTTTCAAAACAAATAGCGTTTTTTTATGAAACAAAATGTATCAAAATATTAACACTAGTTTAAGTCCGATTTCAAAGTGAAATTAATTCCAAAGACCACTATTGGATTAAATGGTAAAAATATATTCTAATTTCACTTTAAAACCAATTAAAAAGATAATATAATCATATAAATAAATTAGATTAAAAATAGGTTTTGAATTAAAATACAACATTTTTCACTATTCATTAAAAAAATGAACTTTATCGGAAAAATACAAAAAATTTACACAAAGTAAATTTTGATGTCCCGATTCTAATGAAGAATTTTATTTTTTCAAATATAACACATAAAATTTTCAAAAAGTGTATTTAAAAGTTGTTCGCCTTCAAAATGCTGTTAATCGACCTTTTAAAAAATATTAGAATGTCTACGCTTAAAATTTGATTCATTCGTATTTTTAATCCTCTAACATATATAATCATTTTGTAGTTAGTTCTGTTCATTCCTGCCATTACAACGGCTAGGAGTTAACTACTATTTAAAATAATATTACTTTATTATTAAAGTGCAACGTAAGATTCCCAAGAAACTCGTTGTTGTGTTTTGGGTACCCCATCGAGCATAGCATCCCCTTTAAAGTCATATTAATATTTTATTCACAAATATGGATAAATGTGAAAATTTCATACTCTTTATTTACCAAGGGTGTTACATCTGATCAATATTTGGACATCACTCTAGGCAGCAGGTCATGTTTTATTTCCACTAACATCCAATTTTACCATTTTTGAGATGACTTGTGACTCAGACATTACAACATAATGTTTAAATTACTACCATAAAATCCCAACGGTTCATTGTATGATAATTGATATTTGATGATTAATGTGTGAAAAAATATATACTAACTTGATTCACTCAAATCAGAACAACACATCCATGAAACTATCTATAGGCGCAAATATATATACAATATAAAGTATCAGATTGAACAGAACACAGAACAAGATTAGAGTCACACAACATAAAACAACTATCAAAATGGATGAAGACCTCCCTAGTCTCACTCTACTAAATAGAAAGAAGCCATTCACATGAACTATGAAGTTGATGACCATTCCCTATACATGTCTAGCTACTGAAGCTGAGCATTACATGATATTGAAACCTTTAATAAGGCTCACCTTTTCTATGGACCACCCATTAATCTAAGGGTTTCACTTTGGAACTAAAATTCTTTCATTAACAACATCACCTGAATCATTCCATATGTCACTAAAAGGGTCAAAAGAGCCAATAAAGGGATATAAAATATGATGTCTCTACCTAAAACATTCTTCCACTTACTAAAATAGAAATCATCAACACTTCCAAGGTATCAATCTTGAAAAAGAAACTCGGCCTAAGTGACTATGATTTAGGTTCATGTGATATGGAATGTGTCCTATAGGTAAATATCACGTATTCATTTCAAAGAAAAATACTTATGTAAAAACTTATAAAGGATTTAAACTACACATACAAGGTGGTTAAAGTTATGGAAATCACTTAATGTTCCATTTTAATTTATTGAACTATTTCAAAATTAATTCATTGATCATTTCAAGGCTCATATTTTAAGAAAATATATATCCATTCTGAATAAAAGAACCATTTCATTTATTTAAACAAGTTCGTAAGAAAAATAGGAAATTATTATATTACATTCTTTTCCAAAAGGTATTCATTTCACTAAAATACCATCTTATTTAGGATATTTTATTCAAAAACATAATTCTAAACATCACTCATTTATTTATATGTCCTCACAACATGGTCCAATTAATGAAAATTTCTATTGAAATAAAAAGAGGAAAAACCTCTATTTGCTACAATTTGTCTATCCAATAACCATGTACTTACACAACTCTAACCAATGTAGTTCAAAATGTATCTTATTAATTAAAGGGAGACATGGAAAGTAAAATTCCACCAAACGCATATATTTTTCACTATATATGTGGATATAGACACCTTAAATGATAATCATCATATCGTCTAAGCACACCCCCATGGGGTTAAACACTAGGTAATATCAATATATTTATTGGAGATCTATGAGGTTCCTATCAAGTCATCGTGTTTTCAACTAATATAACACAATCCATTTATTAATAACATATTAAAAAACCCATTGGTTATTTATTACATTAGAAATAGTTTCCAACTAACCTACATAGAACCAGTTTTTCATTTAATAATTTTAACCATATAGGTAATGTTCCCCAAGAAACATAAATACAATCCTGAATAAGGTAACCAATTTTATTAAGGATAATTTTTTTATTCCTCAGTCACTATATATAAATCTCAAAACATATTGTTTAGTTACATAGGAAACCACTTCTTATTTTATAAGGCACCCATACACATTAAAAATAGTAGGCATCTCACAATGTTCCACAACAATTTAATCATGAAATTAAATGAGAACATGACATCCTTAACACTCATGAAATAGACTTTAAGAATATAAAGTGCATCCGTAATGGTTTGATTATATTTTTCACCATGTTCTAGTTAATAAATCACCTATACTCTTTACTATTATGTATTGGATCCCATTTTCCAGAAACCATAATGTTTCAGCACATGAAACCCATTTTCCAGAAAATAAAAAATAACATTATTGGGTATTAATGTGTCACTAAAAAAATTGACACTATAAAATTTATAACTAGGAATTATAGAAATATAAATAATTTAAGGTAATGCGGATTGTAAACAATGTGAATATTGAAAAATTCAGATGGATGCATTATGATTTACAAAGGTTGGCTACTACATCAGCCGGGAAACTCAACAACATGGTTTATATAACACCAAAATCAGAGAAGCATTGACTAAAACTCAAGACAATCATTCTAATTAAACACTTAGTCATGTTATAAAGAATCATTCAATAAAATACCTAACCAGGAAAACTCTAAACCTAATATTGAAATTTTTGATGAGGTAGATAAAATACATTATAATAATACCTGTATGTTAGTTAAACAAATTTAAAACAACATTGTAATTAAATATAAATGGAATGGATATGATGGCATGTGAATCCCTATGTGCCTATAATGATACATGAAATGCTTCATCCATTCCATAATCAGCCAATGTAAAATTAAAAGGCTCAGAAATTTGTATGTAAAAGAAATTAATTCAATCACTCAAGGTGAATTCAGATCAAATATAACAACATAAATTAAGAAAAATAGTCACATCACTATCCATGTTGATTGTTCCACATATATGGTTAGATCATCCACATGAACAACGTATTACCATGTGTTCACACATTCTTTTCCACTTTTATACCTACCCAAAACAATAATAGAAAAGGGAAAATATATATTCTTACAATTTGAAACATAGTAGCCAAACTAACAAATGCCTTGGTAGCCAGACTGATTTTTTCATGGCCTCAAGTTCCCCTCTCTATATGTTAGTGGCTTCTAACTAGTGGTGATGGTCTGCTATTAGCAATGTTGGGAGACAATATACTCATTATTAGAGTCTAAAAGTGGTATATCAGGTGTAAAACATTGTAATAACGTTGAATAATTATTAATAAAGGGCACAACATTGAAACACTGTTATAGATAATAAATAATGTGGGAAATTCCACTTATATAGAAATTAAGTTCAGGTCTAAATGAAATTATATAAACTAAAATAGTGATATACAATAAGCATTATATAAAAGTTCAATACAATAATAAATAAAATAAAATTACTCCGTTGTGTTGAACTTGACTAGGCTCCCAGGTACTAGATCAGACATGGGATCATTACTCCCATGTACACAGCACAACACATGTAACACCCCAACCCCAGTTACCCAGAGTCTGTGCATTATTACGTAACATTGGCATAATCACAAAAGATCAATTCTCGAAAGAACGAATAGTTTAGTAGCCTTGGAAACACTAGATACACTCATAAATGTTACATTATATCATAAAGTGAAAAATCACCATAACATAGTCTCCATAGTCCACCCTCATATCCCTTTCAGACTATCCCTACAGGTCGGTCATAAAATATTTCTTCACGTCCTGGGAAAATAAAACATAGAAAGGGGTGAGCTCAGATGCTGAGTAAGGATAACAACATTGCGGAAACTTTCCCAAATAAACCCAAACATTTAAGTCAATGTATAACGAAAACAAAAGCCTTTTAAAATTTATCTTCAACATAATATGGAAAAAATAAAATGAAGTAATTCCATTTACTTATTCACAAGGATATTTGACTGGTTGAATAATCACAAGTAATATCAATAACCACCTTCGTAATGATGGAATGCATAATTCCAGACTATCATAACCACGTAGCCAAGGCCTCGTACCAATACTAAAAATATGATTATTTCAAGGCCTCATGACAAGACACTAGTTTGTCTCATGAGACATACCGATGCATCGAGGAGCTATAGCGGGCTCCACCCATCACTTATTAAGTACAATGAATTCCTCATATGAACATGATTAAACATAACATAAACATTCGTATTAAGACTAGCATACAAGTTGTCAATACATTCTCCATAAACCATGAATGTTATTAAAATAACACATCCATAGTATAACATACCACAAAACCTTCAATACAATATGGAAGTATTGAATCATAATAAATCAACTTCAAATAATCTTAAAATCCATCAAAGGATGTTGAGATAGATGAAATCAAAACTATTTGAGAGAAATAACTTTTTTGAAATAATTTAAAGGTCACATAATTGTAAAAGAAAACATTTACTTTGAAAATATTCTTATAATCTTGTAAGGGATGCTTCAACAATTTTATAACGGCATAAAATAGTTGCACCCACCGTATAACATAAAAAAACATTCTTACCTTAATTTTGTAAAAAATGTCAAAAAGTACCTTGTTTGGAAAATGACGGAAAGATTTCATTCAAAAATGTATATGGTCAAATAAGGTTATAAATGACTTTGATCCATTGTATAATAAAAAGTAAAAATGATTTGAAATAAATTTTTATGAAACATGGATGTGGATGATAAAGAGGTCCCAGTAGATAATTACATATGAACAACCATGAATAATGAAGAGGTTGTAGAATTAACCATTACCTCGTATATGACTTGACTCGATCGTTCTTTAACCTCATGAATAATAAACTAGAGCTAATATATAATTTCTTAAGAACATTTTTCAAGTTCATTATTTCTTTTATATCACTTATTTCTATGTTATGAATATTATGTAGTCATTTAAGTTAATAACGGTTGTTTCGTCGATCTTTGGTACTTGAGTCAACAATAATCTTCTTATAATTACAAGTTGATTACGTGGTAAAATATCCATTATCTACAGAATTATATTGATGATTTAGATATCATATATATCCAGTATATACATGCATTTATAATATTACATAACATTTAGAGGTAATAAATGAAATGCACCGTTCATGGAGACGGTAAGTCATTCGTACGCATGAAAGCTACTTAAATTTATATTTCATATTTAATGGATTTAAAACATTATAATACATAGTTATATCATAATTCCAGTATATTATTATATATAATATAATTAATTCAATCATTTATACATACCACATATGGTATTAACGTGTCACATCACTTTGAGAGGGCGGTAGTCTGCACATCCTCTAATGAGATTATCGTGTTAACCATTAATGGAAACCGTAAAGGAATGATATGAAAGAAAAATACATAAGAAAAAACAAAAATATAAACATAATATAAACATAATATATAAATATAGAGTCATCATAATGGACACCATGATAGGTGTTAAAATAAGATTGAACAATCATCGTTTTGCGATGTAGTAATTCGCCACCCACATAAACAGTATGTTTTTTAACCATTAAGTGAAGGTGTGTATAAGTTTAAATCAAATTACTCTCATAAAAATATCATATTATATTGAATAATCTGGTTTTGTTACAAAATAACGGAATAAATAGGGTTTATGGGGTTGGAAATGAAAAATAAAACAAAAGAACATAAGAGAATACATTACCTTAAAATCGGGTAACTCTTTTTGATTTGATTCAAAGGATTTCTTGGGAAGACTTCTGCCCAAAGTGAGGCTTCTAGGAGTACAAAAGGGAAGTTGAGAGAGTATTTGGGATGAGTTTGGCTGAGCCAAATGGCTTTGACGGTGTGAATAAGGTGGTAGAGGTGGGGAACTTTTATAATAGGAGAGGAGGGGTACTCTTGGAAAGTCATGAAATGTTACATTATTATGAAATGATTTTCTGATTTTAAAGATCCCAAAATGATATATTTCAAGGATAAGGTGATAAGGGTTATAAATAAACCCATCAAATAAGTTTTAGGCAAGTTTACATCTTATATTTTACCTTATCTTTTCATTTTATTTAAATTGTTCATTAACGAGGTAATCACTGCATCATCATGGTGTCATAAATAAATTTTTAATATAATATCTAAAAATTATAAAAAAATTACCATGATGTAGTAAATATTTTTGGCATTACAATGAATATTTATAGTCGAAAAATTAACTTATATAACCCCATGTAATAATTGATTTAGTAAAAAAACACTTGTTTGTGACAATTTTATTTTTACTTTAAATCAAAAGTTATTAATGTCATTTTCTTACCCAAGTGGCTCCATGGGGTACCCAAGTTGACCCATGGATTGTAATGGTCGGAAATTACTCATCCAATAAGTATAGGACATGTGTAAAGGTAATTTCATATTATCATAACATTATATTTACCTTAAATTACACTAATTACCTTTAATCGCGATTAATAAAACATAAAAGTTACTATTCACCAAAAATTATTTTCATCCCATTGAACCTTATTTGACTTACAAATGACAACCACGTATGTCAGATTTTTGAAATTCAATTCATAGAAGCGCTAAAAGTTCATTTAAATGAAATATCGGTTTTTTAAACTACCACTTAGTGGTTTCACTATTCATCAAAAATTGAAGTTATTCAGAAAAAACAAAAAATTCACCCTAAGTTATATTTGATATTCCTAATTCGAAAATAATGCCTATTTTAAAAAATTCAAAACATATAAGTTGAATTAATTAGTTTAATAATTAATTTCTGATCTCACAAAAATAGCATGTTTTTAATAAACAATATATATCAAAAAATTGACAATTGTTTATATCCAATTTCAAAGTGAAATTTATTATAATGGCCACCATTGGATAAAATGGTAAAATTATATTTTAATTATACTTTTAATCCAGTCAATATAATAATTTATTACTCAAAATTATTTTCATTAAAAATGTTGTTTTTAAGTATTTTTTCTATTCATAGAAAATTGGAAGTTCTCAGAAAATTACAAAAAATTCAAATCAGGATAATTTTGATATTCCGAATACAAAAATGAAGTCCATTTTGATATATAAAATTTATATACTTTCAAAATGTGGGATTTACTATTCATAATGGCTACTATTATTGGTCGCGGTGTGTTAGAATCTCAAACTTGCGTACAGTGCAAGCTATTGCATTATTGAAAGCGAAGCGTACCGTTGAAGCTTACGGTGTTACATTATAACCTCCTTCAATAAATTGCCTCCCCGTAATTTGAAATTGTTCATCGAAAATAAAAGGTTGAAATTAGAAAATACCTTTGTGGAAAACCCACATCAGAAATAAGGTAAATAAAATTTAGCCTTAATAAGAGGGAAGGATAAATGAAAAAGTCACCATCAAATTATAATCTCGATTAGGAGAACATTGGAGGAAATTAGAGACAAATAATAAGAGGGAAAACGTAAATATTTGTAGGGAGTGATTGAGGTCATCAATCACAAACAAGTGTAAAATTGAGGGCCTCAAAGCCTTCAATTTATGGTGATTTGAAATATCATCAGTTCAACAAAACAAAAGGTATTAAGATAACACATTTTTTTAGTTTCCCATTCCTAAAGTTTAAGAGCTAATTTATTCATTGAATAAGATATAGGTATATATATATATACACTTGCCATGTAGAGTTTCAAACATCAACTAATTTCAGCCACAAACTCATATTTTACTCAAAAATATTATATTTATCCTAATCGTACATGGTTCCAAATATTAACACATACAATTTAGATTAGGAAGAAAAATTAATAACAAGGGACTTCTTGTATGCTAGTGGAAGGTAATAAAGGCATGTCACACTATGGTTGTGGGTTCGATTCCTGTAGCTTTTTTCAACATGGTGGGTTATCCTCCAACCTGCAGGTTGTCCTTTTCCTAAAACTATAGTATTATAATATTCCAAAAATAATTTTCAGAAATATTATAACCTTAAACAATACTATCCAAAGTTCAACTTAATCCATTCCATCCTTTATAGTTATCCAAAATACCTCTATCCAGGCATTCTCTAAAAGGACTCTAAATTCTAAAATCAATTGTGACATCAGATTCCCCAAACATAGTAATGTTTCACTTATTGTAACATACTAAAAAAATGATTACCTTCTTCATATTAAAACCTTAATTAAAACTACAAGTACTGCAGTATAATCGTTATATATATCACATTATTCTTACAACCAGAATATAATCCTTGAGTCCAAAAGCACCAATACATTAATTATTCCACTTCTACTATAGTAACAACATATGATTGGCATTGATCCCTTGTACTTTTCTATGGTAAGTTTCCCTGACACTTAGAACAATCATTTTCATAATTCCCCATTTCACTAGAATTGTAGCATTCAACATTGATAGCCTCTTTCATTCCCTTGAAATCGTGAGCCTGTGGAATTTTTTCTCTACATTTATAACAAACTCCCATTCCTTTTATTCAAGTAATGGGGTGATTCTTTACAAAATTATCGCATAATGGAAAATCCTTCTTTCCCTTTTCCCATTATCTGTCTCTTTTTCAACCATTCTCTTCTTATATTTCTTAACATTATTGTCATAATATTTAGAGAATTCCTTTTCTATATTGATAGCACACGAGACTATATCATCATACGCTGAGAAAGATTTTGATATTAATTATTGATGGAGAAATGGTTTTAACCCATCAAAGAAATGATCAATCTTACTTCTTGGGTTTCGTATATAATCTCGAGCATGTCTCCCTAGCCTTGTAAATTTAGACTCATACTTCGCAACATTCTCGTCCTCATTTTGTCTTAGACTCAGAAATTGTGTTTCCAAATCTTCTCGATGGTCACTAAGAAATTATTTTTCTACGAAAATATCTTTGAACTCCATCCATTCAATATATGATACTTCATCATCTTCCTTCATGTTTTGTATTGATGACCACCATTGATCAGCATCTCCAGTGAGGTAGTAAACTTCCATGATAACCTTTTCCCTTTCACTACTCCCCAAGGCTTGGAATATTTTCTCTAGAGAATTTATCCATTGGTCGGCTAATAATGGATTTTTACCTCCATTAAATGAAGTTGGTTGATGTATCATGAAGCGATCTAACATTGATCCTCCACACTGCAGATCATGGTCCTCCATATGGGTAAAGATATTATTCATAACCAGAGTGAGTTGTCCCAGTATGGTGATAAGCTGATCAACACTAGTTGTATCACCATCTCCACTATAATTATCATCAGCAGGAGAGAAATTCCAATATTTAGTGTGTGCATTGATACTGTTTCCATTACTTCCACTAGGTTCCATTTCTAAACAATGGCATAAACTAGATCAGTTTATGAATCAAAATACATAACTCTATACTTGTAAAACACTTAACATAAATTGAACAGTTTATGGATATAATCCATAATCATAAAAATATTTTAATTGATTAGTATATACTCATAAACCCTTCATAATGGTTTGTAAAGAAAATGATAATTATCATAAGCATATCCCCCGGGAGTGTCATAACCAAGAGTGCAGCCAGGCACATTTTTGTGCACCAGTTCCTGTTCGAGTCAAGCTCAAAGCAGTGTTTTATGTTTTTACCCCTAAGTACATCTATGCCAGAGCTCCCTCTACCTTCTCATATCCAGACAGGGATGTATTGCTCGTAAAATACAATAAATCTATACATTACCAAATTTCTCAGATGTTCCTCTATACTAATCCTCAAAGTCTATCTTAGGGATATGTGCTCTAATCAGAGTTTATATAAATCTAGCATCTATGGTTAGTACTAAACTACCTCTGATACCAACTATAATGCCCCGACCCCAGTTACCGAGAGTTGGTGCATTATTACGTAACATTGGCATGATCACAAAAAGATAAAATCTCGAAAGTCCGAATAGTTTAGTAGCCTTGGAAACACTAGATACATTCATAAATGTTACATTACATCATAATGTGAAAAATCACAATAACATAGTCTCCATAGTCCACACACATATCCCATTTAGACTATCCCTACAGTTCAGTCATAAAATATTTCTTCACATCTTGGGAAAATAAATCATAGAAAGGGGTGACCTCAGATGCTCAGTAAGGATAACAATATAGCGAAAACATTCATAAATAAACATAAACACAAACATTGAAAGAAATGTATAACTAAAACAAAATCCTTTTAAACATGAACATCATCATAATATCGAAAAAATAAAATGAAGTAATGTCATTTAATTATTCACATGGATATTCTACTAGTCAAATAATCACATGTATTATCAAAAACCACTTTCATAATGATGGAATGCATAATGCCATACTATCATAACCACGTATCCAACACTTCATGCCAAGAATACAAATAATATTTTGTCAAGGCCTCATTACAAGACACTAGTTTGTCTCATGAGACCTATCGATGCATCGAGGAGCTATAGTGGGCTCCACTCGTCACTTATTAAGTCCAATGCATTCCTCATATTAACAGGTTTAAACATAACATAAACATTCATATTAAGACTAGAATACAAAATGTCAATAATTTCTCTATAAATCATGAATGGTATAAAAATAACACATACACACTCAAACATATCACAAAACCTTCAATAAAATATGGAAGTTTTGAATCCTAATAAATCAACTTCAAATAAGCTTAAAATCCAACAAAGGATGTTGACATAGATGAAATCAAAACTATTTGAGAGAAATATCTTTTTTAAAATAATTTAAATGTAAAATAATTGTAAAATAATACATATACTTATAAAATATTATTATAATCTTTTAAGAGAAGATTAAATGATTTTATAATGGTAGACAATAGTCTCACCCACCATATATGTAAAAAAACTTTCTTACCATAATTTTGTAAAAAATGTCAAAAAGTACCTTGTTTGGAAAATGACGGAAAGATTCCTTTCAAATATGTATAAGGTAAAATAAGGTTTTAAATGACTTTAACCCATTGTATAATAAATAGTAAAAATGTTTTGAAAGTAATTTTTAAGAAACATGGATATGGATGAGAAAGAGGTCCCAGTATATAATTTCATATGAACAACCTTGAATAATGAAAAGGTTGTAGAATTAACCCTTTCCTCGTGTCCAACTTGACTCGATGGTTCTTTAATATCCTGAATAATAAACTAGAGTGAATTTTTGCTTTCTTAAGAACCTTTTTCAATTTCATTATTCCTTTTATATCACTTATTAACATGTTATGAAAATTATGTAGTCATTTCAGTTAATAATTGTTGTTTTGTCGATCTTTGGTACTTGGGTCAACAATAAACTTCTTATAATTACAAGATGATTATGTGGGAAAATATCCATTATCTCTAGAATTATATTCATTATGTTGATATCATATATATCATATATATATAGTATATACATGCATTTATAATATTACATAACATTTAGAGGTAATAAATGAAATCCACCGTTCATGGAGATGGTAAGTCGTTCGTACGCATGAACGCTACTTTCATTTATATTTCATATTTAATCGAATTAAAACATAATGATAAATATTTATATCATAATTACAGTATATTATCATATATAAAATAATCATCTCAATCCTTTATACGTACCACATAAGGTATTAACGAGTCACATCACTTTGAGGGGGCGGTAGTCCGCACTTCCTCTAATGAGATTACCATGTTAACGCATAATGGAGTCCATAAAGGTATGATAAGAAAGAAAAATGCAGAAGCATAAAGAAAATATAAACATAATATATATCATATATAAATATTGTGTAATCATAATTTCCAACATGATAGGTGTTAAATGAATATTGAACAATCATCATTTCGTGAGGCAGTAATTCTCCACCCACAGAATCATTATGTTCTTTAACCATGAGACGAAGGTGTGTGTAAGTTTAAATCAAATAATTATCATAAATATATACTAGTATATTGAAGATACTGGTTTTTTTACAAAATAATGGAATAAAAAGGGTTTAAGGGGTTGGAGGAGAAAAATAAAACAAAAGAACATAAGAAAATACATTACATTAAAATCAGGTAACTCTTTTTTATTTGAGCCAATGGATTCCTTAGGATGACTTCTTCCCAATGTGAGGCTTCTAGGAGTAAGATAGGGATGTTGATAGAGTATTTGGGAAGATTTTGGCCGAGCCAAATGGATTTGAAGGCGTGAATAAGGTGGTAGAGGTTTGGGCCTTTTATAAGAGGAGAGGAGGGGAACTCTTGGAATGTAATGAAATGTTACATTATTATGAAAATATTTTCGGATTTTAAAGGTACCACAATGATATTTTTCGAGGATAAGGGGATAAGGATTCGAAACCCAGACATCCAATAGGTTTTAGACAACTGTATGTCTTAGAGTTTACCATATCTTTTCATTTTATTTAAATTGTTCATTAATGAGGTAATCACTGCATCATCATGGTGTCATAAATAAATTTATTTATTTAATGTATAAAAATTATAAAAAAATTACCATGAAGTAGTAAATATTTTTCTTTTTTAATGAATATTAATATTCAGAATGTTACATTATATAACCCCTTGTAATAATTGTTTTAGTAAAATAACACATGTTTGTGACAATTTTATTTTTATTTTAAATAAAAAGTTATTGATGTCATTTTCTTACCCATCTGGCTTAATGGGGTCCCCAAGTTGACACATGGATTTTTATTGTCATGAATGACTCATCCAATAAGTGTTGGACAAGTGTAAAGGTAATTTAATATTATTATGTCATTATATTTACCTTAAATTACACTAATTACCTTTAATCGTGATTAATAAAACATAAAACCTATAATTCACCGAAATTTATTTTCATCCCATTGAACCAAATTTTACTTACTAATGACAACCACGTATGTAGTATTTTTGAAATTTAATTCCTAGAAGTGGTAAAGTTTCATTTTAACAAAAAATTAGTTTTTCAAACTACCACTTAGTGGTTTCACTATTCATCAAAAATTGAAGTTTTTCAGAAAAATACCAAAAATTAACCCTAAGATACATTTTATATTCCTAATAAAAAAATGATGTCTATTTTAAAAAATTGAAAACATATATGTTGAATTAATTAATTTAATAACTAATTCCTGATGTCATAACAAATAGCGTGTTTTTAAGAAATAATATATATCACAAGATTGACAATTGTTTATGTCCAATTTTAAAGTGAAATTAATTCTAATGACCACCATTGGATAAAATGGTAAAAATTATATTATAATTATAATTTTAAACCAATAAATAGTATAATATATCACTATAAATTATTTTGATTAAAAAAGTTGATTTTAAGTATTTTTTCTATTCATTGAAAATTCAGATGTTCTCAGAAAATTATAAAAAATTCAACTCAGGATAATTTCGATATTCCAAATAAAAAAATGATGTCCATTTTGAAATATAAAAATTATATAATTTCAAAAATTGGATATTACTATTTATAACGGCTACTTTGATTGGTCGCGGTGTTTTAGAATCTCGAACTTGCGTACAATGCAAGATATTGAATTATTGAAAGAGAAGCGTACAGTGGAAGATTGGGGTGTTACAACACAATCCATAATCAATGGACTTGTGAACATGATATTCTTATCAGGTACCCTAGTGCAATTGTGTTCAGATAAGGGTTTGAGATATACTCAGTAGGCCAACACCCATGGTGTAGAAGTTTTAGTTTAGTTCATAAATATAAAGTAACTAGTGTGTATGTATATCAATTTAATGTTGAAATGATTTATAAATAAATAAATAAGTCTACTTAGGTTCTTCAAGGACACCTAGATGACCATACCTGCATCATACCAATCAGAAAATGTATGAATCATCAGAAACATGTGCAAGTAGGATAAGGGAAAAGTTATAACAAAATTAATTAACAGGGATAAAGAGATGGATTAATACAATGAGTGTGATTTGCCTCGATGGAAATTTACCTTACAGGTGAAATGTTCAACAAAAATCGATTCTATAAATATAATTACCAAAATTAATTATGCATTCTACAAGGCCCGTCAATGGAAAACCATAACCCGGAAACCATGTTGCCTAATAGGGTCACCATAAAATCTCAATGATATTAGAGTCTATCCAATGAAATCCATGAAATACATCAAAGTGTCACTTCCAACCTAATGTGAGATAGTGACCTCTGATACTATACTAGTTACCTCATTCAGGGGGACCAAGACTAACACTTGGAATAGTAAAAACATCTCACCAATGTGTTCATTCTTGGTTTCCCCTAGGTAAACCGTATATCACATAATGTGGTAAGAGGAATGCATGGTGAAACCATCATGGAAAACTTGTGACACCCCCATTGTATAATGAATTTATCATCAAATATGATCAAAAGCATGATGAATCCATCCTTGGTGTTATATGGAAGTATACTATACTATCACACATATCATCCCATAATTCATTTAATTCATTAATTTAAACAATAAAAAGGCCATTATAATGGGAATGACATATGAAACAAGGATAAATTGAGGGGACACACCTATATTATGCTCTATATATTTTTAAGAATGATATACATATAAAATAAATCCACATAAAGAGTAAATATCATGAAACAATCCATAAAAACACCCATACCATAAACCAAATAACGTTATAACACATAATATCACCTTTTCAATTTGAATATAACACTTCTCAACTTGTGGCTTTAATAGAACGCGTGACCATTTTATTCAACCAATTCATTTAGTTAGATTTTTGAAATACAGTTCTAATACAAAGAAAAAACAACCCACCCCAATGTGGTTTTTATATGAGAGATAATCATAGTTTATCACATGAATAAAAAAGAATACCTAATGGGGTGTCTCTACCATTTGTGAAAACAATTTAATAAGGTTGAAAAAATGTTCCCCCTAAATTGGGTGGATTGGGATGAGGTCATAGCGTCGAACTACACCATGTAGGGTATAAATGAATCACAAAAAAATATAAGAAAATTAACTAAAGGGATTTTTTATTTTTGAGTGATACCGAGAATTTGCAACAAGAATCATAATGAAGAAAATTTATAAAATGAAGAAACATGAAGGGAAAATTAATAGATCAGCTATCCCTTTCATAGGATTACCCACTCATCCAATATAGTGGTTTTATTTTGTATTGTGTGAGAGAAAACAATGAAATAAATGAATTCCATAAATATACTGTGAATTAGGTCACACCAAATGACCTTGAATAGGATAATAGAAATGAATAACAGATGATTGATGACTCATAGAATTACCAATATAAATCTAAATCACTTGAAATAAAAAAAAACTAATATCGTATGAGGGAGATCTTGTAATCCCTTAGATATGAGAAGAGAAATCCATGGAAGAGGATCCAACATGTGGTGGAGGAAAATGAATGGTGGAGAAAAAATTAATATGAAAACATTGGAAAATGGGTAATTTCACCAATTAAATGATTCACATGGTTTGGAAACATGTTTTTTTGAACCATGCACCAATCATTTGAGGGTTACTGATTAGGCAGAGGGGTCACACGGTTTGGCTGCACAAAATTTCTAAAACATGTACCAACCATGTTAAAATAGTGCACATTAACCACTAGAATGACACTAGTAAAGTGTCTTAGGTGAACTATTTGGCAAAACAGTTCAAATATTGTGTGGTCCACCATATCTCAGAAAAAGAAGGATACAATTTACACTGGTGGGATACACCACTTTAGAAAAACCGTGTGCCCATACTAGTCTAACAAATCATTTTTTTAGGCATGGCTCTCCCAAAACACAGTAAACCACAAGAGACACATCTTGGGATGCTGTCCAAATATAAAAAAAATATTTTATGTGTTATATAACATGGACTTACACACTAAGGCTTTGATTAGGCAATGGATGCCGCCGAAAAATATAGTTAAAAATATTTTATAATTTTATCTGGTACCCAAACATAAGATGTGGTATCTTCTATATCATTTTATTATTTAATGTATCTACCAAAACTCAAGTGACCAAGTGTCACTATATATCTATTTACATTGGTATAAGATATATAGGATCTCATCCCAAAGGAATGAACTTTTTGTAGTCTTCAAGAACAATATACATTCATGAATCCTATATTACATAAGTAATATAAAATAAATATAAGAAAAACATTACATCATCCTTGATATTATTCATAATGTCCCTATCCATTTCATGGGAAAATGAAAATATATATAAGGTTATCTCAGATGTTATGTAATATTTATATGCATTAAATGTTATCATGAATCAATAATTTATAATAAATATTAAAGGATTAATTATTTTAAAACATGTCATTTAATCAATAATGTTATAATGAAATGTATTCATGGATCACATCGAATGAAAAATATAATTTATAATAATAAATTCATTATAAATTATTAAAATATAAATTATTGGGAAAAATTAATTCAGATATCTTCATATTTCTACCATCATGGGTTTTTTCAAATATAATTTAAACTATGGGTAGTAATACCTAAAACCCATTTAAATAATCGTATCCAACTAGTTTGTCTCACGATACCTTTCAAATAATAAATTATCTGATTTAAATCCATTCTCCACCTATCAATACATGTCCAATTCTTTCATAATATATTGAATGGCCAATTTGATTCATAAGAAAATATTTCTTATTAGAAAATATATTTATTGTGTAAAAAATAGTGATTTATCAAAGATATCCCTTGTTAATTAGAGAACCACCATTTAAAAAAAAATTATTTAGAAATGATATGTGGCTCAAGAAATAATCATATCCATGATACAATATATATATTTATATTTAAGATAGATATGGTTTCTAATGATCTGAAGAATGTAAAAGCTTTAAGAGGATGTCAATGAATACAAATTTTTTTCAAGAGATGAGATATGGCCATAAAATCATTAGATAATTATATTTTATACAACGGTATTATATTTTAAATAATGTAATAAAATGTAATTGAAGAAATTAAAATATATTTCCATACAAAGTTTTTTGAAAAAATCATTGAAATCATAGAGAATTTTTTTTGTCCTTAATATTGTTATTGAAGTGGGAATCTGTGTTAATGATGTATATGTGAAACATTAAATTCCATTTGAATTTTTATATATAACTCTAAAAATAAACATTTCATGAAACCGTATAATTATTCATTTATATCCTCTTAAAAATAAAATAAAACTTATAATTCCATTCATAAATCATTTTAGTAATAACAATGTATTTTTAATAATTTTAAAATATATGAACATGAATGAAAATAGAATTTTTATTTAAAAAATTAACCATGATATATTAAAATGAATTCAAACATTTGTAATCATCTATAAATATATATTCTTATTAGATACTTCAATGTGGTAGTATATACACTGAAAAAAGTAAAAAGGTTCACAATATTGTAATAGGCCTCAATTAAGTGGAAACTACGACAAAATCCATTACATTAAGCATGAATCATCATTTATAATATTTATATTCATGAATAATAATAATATCTTAATTATTTATTTCATTTAGAAATTAATTAATTATTAGGATTTTTATTATTTTAAAACTCTTTATTTATTAATGATTTAATACATTAAGTTCACGTCAATCAATTTGGTGATATTTAGATCATAGGTCAAAAATGAAATTGATAGGTTTGTTATGGTAAAATATGATTTTGTTCCATCATAAATATAATAATAATAATAATAAAGTATCATTTTTACATAGAAATGATACTTCTAAAACCAATCAAAAAATATTGTTTTCAAAATTTTACCAAAATTATTATTGTATAGATGGTAGTTTATACAAACAGAAGAGTAATGTTCCAATTATTCAACAATCATGATGTAAAGAATGTAATTGTTATAATATATTAATATAAAGATTATTATATCCTATATATTATATTATTTCATTAATTAAACCTATATATATTATCCATGTTAATTTGTAGTGAAAAACCAATCACATCTCTTAATAGAGGTTGTTGTTGGCACATACGCACAAATGATGTTATCGTTCTTAAAAGAATGGAAAGGTAATAAAACATGTGTTTTTTTAATTTTCTATTATTATTTATAATTAATTAGTGCCATATATATGTATATTATATGCATCATTATAACCAACATTGTGAGAACATTATAAAAAAAATTAAAAATATTTGCAATGTGGTAGTTTACCATACACACAAATTAGGAGTTTGTTTAACATTTTATTGAAGAGGCGATGGATATTGGTTTTATAAAATTAATCAGAAAAGTTTTGTAATTTTTTTATTATATAGAATTATAATGAGACCTTGTACCCTGAAAGCATGTGATTCCGAGGAACGGAGAGCTCAGAACATAATTTTGAACTTTTTAAAGGTACATTCAGTAAATGTGCAAGGGGGTTTTTCTATCATTTGAACTACCAATTTTATCATAAATATAAGGCTACCATTGAAATCATATCATGGTGATTCACCTAGAAATTACTTAACTTCTTCCGGCAAAGGCCGAGCACAAATGTTAATTTTCATACATTTCGAAAAAAATAATAAAATAATTTAAACGAATCATTTCATTTATTTCTCATAGTTGAGTGGAATATGGGGAAAATGTGGTGCATTGATGGGGTGACTATGAGGCTCATTAATGAAGGGTCAATGATGGATCATTTGAATATGTTATGCTATTATCTTAATGACTCATTAATTTGGCTCATTAAATATGGATAATTTAATGAAAATTTTTAATGGGCGCATCATCACTGACATTTTTGTTTTCTTTTAATAATCCAATGTATAATGTTTTGGAATTAAACATGGAGGATTATATGATGATACTTTAGATAATCCCCCCCCCCACCACACAATGAATGAAGAATGCCTACTGATCTTCATCATCTTTAACGCACCTCGAATAACAGATCCGGAAGTGATGACGTCGATGCCATGGACTCCTTAGAACAAACTTTTCGGCATCGAACAACAAAGAGGTAGGGGATTTAAATGATATTGATTTTCATCCCCATTTTTTTATATAATAAAAAAATGTGGATCAATCCATGAACTGGTTGACACGTTATTCATGCGTTTATGCGGGAGGGTAACACTATTGGTGATTTCATTATCTGGGATTAAGATCATTCTTGTACGATAAAATAACAATCCCTAAGCCTCCCCCTAATTATAATACTCTAACATGGAGGGCCTGGGATAACATGAAAAATTCCTGAGCAACTTTGATTTTGTTTTCAGGGTTGATATATTCTCAAAATTACAGCAAGGGTGATTTAAGACCTTCACAGTGAAGAAGGCGAACTCTGAAGGCCATTGACATAGGCGGTGTGAAGAACAAACCCCTGGTGCGCGTTTACTGGTCCACCAAAGGATCTTCTACCATGCTGGTGGAGAAAGCACTCAACAGTGGTAGTGGAATGCTCAAGTCACATATTATTAATTGGGATGAAGGGCCTCTGGCCATGTCGATGGTCTAGTGGTGCGGCTCGCCCATCGGTGGAATACTGCGGCTGGAGACCGCGACCATCAGGTCGCTGCAACAGAGGAGGCGGTTCCAGGAGGGGCACCGTGTGGAGGGGTGTCTTGCGACAAGTACAGCTGGCTGGCTGGAGGAGTCACAATCTGTTGGCCATTTATATAGGTGGGAGACCTATGGCATCCCGTGGGAAAGAGGTATATGGACACTGCAGGACGTTGCGTCCCGGTTGGATGCCATGTCCCAGCTGGGATGTGCACCACCGGCCCCTCCAGCAGCCGGTCCCCTGCTAGCGATCCGAGATCCTAGCAGTCCAGACTCACAACAGTGGTCTGGACCCATAACTAGTTAACTAGACCCATGATGGTAGGTGTTAAATGTTCCCTTCGAGTCGGGTCGGACTAAACCGGGTCACCGGGCAACTCGGCGGGCAAGACCCCCGACCAAACTGAGCTGGTCCAAGCGATGTATATTTGGCCTAGCCCTCTGCCTAGGCTGAACCGGACTGACCCCAACCCAATCCAGGTTAGTTTGAGTTCATCAAAATGAACTGGAGTTTGTGGTGCCCTCAGGCCTGGTTGGATGGGTCGGTCAGACTGGGTCGGACCGGGCTCTGCCACAACTGGTCCCATGGTTACTAAAACAATTGTATCCTACAAACCGGGCATCCGATCAATGAGCTGTTTGTGGTGTTGGGACCCTCTTGATGAGGGTGATATTTTTGAAGTCTATTTAGAGACTTTTTTTGGATATTTGGATGTAAAGAATGGCTGGAGGAGCTGCTCTCCCATTTTCTATGTACGGAACCCTACGGTCGGCTGAGACCCGATGACTACTCGGTGGAGGACCAGTGGGAAGTGCATCTGTGTGACTCAGAGGGTCTATGGTGTGGAGATTCAATTTTTTTACTGATAGACCCACAATATTCGACCAGGGTAGTTCCTCAATTCGGCCAAGGTGGGAAGCGACTCTGTGTGACCTTGTAAGCCCATGGTGGAGAGCGACTCTATGTGACCCATCATAAACATGCTAATAATCATGGATGAGTACAATATAAGTCCACACATTCTGGGAAGTAGCTTTGTTTGACCAAGAAGTTCCACAGTACATGATAGAGGTGGATTTCTCCAACATATGATGAGTTCAATGATGTATCTTATGATGCTATTATCACAACCCTAAAATATACCATGTCTGAGCTACCATGTGCTTCGATCGTTTACATTGAGGATTGACGTTTGGTATTTACTTCTTGTCACGGGGTCCCTACTCAGTATTGTTATACTCTCCCCTACATGGACTTCACCCAAACATTTTGTTTCTAGTACAGACGATCGATGTTTTGACAGAGGTGCTTAGGGGGATGGGACTAACATACTATACGATGTTGGTCATAGGGGCCTAGAACCAAGTGGGTCCCAATAGGACCTCATGGACATGTCATACTACTTATTCTCCTAGTATCTTTACTAATCTCATGATCATGAGGGAATTTATGTGAAGGGCCATCAAATTTTCTTTTTGTACTTTTCTAATTTTATTTCCTTGGTTGTTTTTTACTCTGTCCTAATTACATTCAATTGTACTTCATACATTGTCTTTTTTTAGTATACTTGTTTTTCCCTTTAGTGTGTTGGGATGTGGTTGGGTGTGTGTGTGCGTACATGTACTCATGAAAATACCTCCCACATGATGGTTTATGCCTTTGGGGCTAGTCTCCAGCGATTGGCCTTTGAGAGGAGGGCTTGGGGTAGTTACAGAATGGGCCCCAGGGGACAGTTCCTGACAAAGGGAAATCAATGGGCAGTTAGTCCAACCACAATGAGTAGGAGTCCATGTTTCATATTGGTGAAATAGTGTTAAGTGTTTTGAGTCCAACTTTCGGATTTGGGGAGTCCAGTGTTGGTGCATCGATTGACATATCCATACATCAGGACCTTGAATTCTGTTATTCAACTAAATACCTAAAGACATTAGTTGCATAAGTATCTCTTTATGATTTTTTAATAAAATTAATCTCACTAGGAAAATCCTTATAACTGTGGTTCATCTTGATCTATCACAGGATGCCTCCACATAGATGAGTAGCCATGATCCTGATACGAGGTCATCAGGACAGCCCTCCTAGTGACTAGGCATCTGTTTAGGGACCAATGCATGAGATGGCCCTCCCAGGTGGTGAACTACTGATACCACTACACGATGTTCAACATCTACTTCTGGAAGTTCCTACAGAGGAATTTCATATTTTAGTTCCCTTCATGAGTTTCATAGGGAGAGAACTTCAAGGTTTAAAGGGGAGATGGATCCTCGGGTCGCTGAGGACTGGATATATGTTGTGACGTATGACTTTTTCGTAGTGAGGACAAAACATTACCATATGGAGATCCTAGCAGCGAGACTTCTATAGGTCTCATCATGGATATGGTAGAGCCTAAACACCCATACAAATGTTGTGGCAACCCTCACATGGTATGAAATCGAGCAGAATTTTCTAGATTAGTTTTTTCCCACGACCATTCACTATCTACTAATCTAGGAGCCACATCACATATAGCAGGGCATAATGACGGTGGGTGATTACTCAACATGGTTCACTAAGCTATCTCGCTACTCCAAAGACATGATTCGAGAGCCTCTCATCAGGACTTGAGGAATTGAGTAGAGAATCAGGTGGGAAATCATGGCCTCAGTGTTGTCTCTCAGTATCCCTACCTAGGACTGGGTGATAGAGAGAGTCCTTCTTATGGATAACATCTACGTTGAGTAGGCACCAATATATAGAGTCCCTAGTATATCGTAGGCAGTAGAGTCTTTACCAGGTAGAAGATAGAAGAAATGGGGGCCCAAGAGGGTCAGGTATTAAAGAGTCTGAACCCAAGACTCAAGGTCGGTAGTGTGGGGCTCCCAATCAAAGGGGATCCAGCATGGAACCAATTAGTTCTTTTCATGTACTGGAAAGTGACACATGGAACGTGCCTTCCCGACCCTCCGTAAATATAACCAGTAGATGGTCGAGTGGCCTCTACGTCAGTGGAAGTGGTTCGAGCGAGGAGGTCCATAGTGCAGCAGATGTGGGATGGGAGATAGTTGAGAAGCAGGTTGTGGGTGATGGTTTGAGATATTACCACCACCACCCCCCAAGTTGTCCACCCCAGCTTGAGGGAGAAGGTGGACATGAGAGAGCTTAGCTCCAGGCAGGAAATGCTTATGACCATAGTTCTCCATAGATTATCTAAGGCACGATATGTGACTTCTCCTCCCAAGATACCTTATGTATAGACAAATTCGAAACTCACTCCCTTCTTTCCCTAGCTGTCGTTCGGAGTTCAAATATTTATGGGTAGTCGTTTGATATATCATTATGGAAAGAGACTTCTATGGGAGTTGATTTGATTATTACACACTGGTATCAGCAATGTGATCATACTCTAGGTGGTGAGATCTTCATATGGGATCTCCTGGTAGTTGCGTCGAGGCCTTACGATGTCCTCTTGGGTGTGGAATGTTTATCAAAATTCCACGCGTAGATTGACTGTTTTAGGTGTATAGTGTGGTGTGATTGTAGATATGGGACCTATTTTTCCTTCACTAGTGAGAAGGAAACCCTTCTAGTGTAGGACATACATTCTTAGAAGATTTTTCATCTGATCACTCACCAGTTGTCTTGCCTCACCCTCAGAGTAGTGGATGAGAGGAGTCTAGGCTTTCTTATAGTGGTGGACGAGTACGAGGATGTTTTTCCTAGGGATGTTCTAGGATTACTTCCTCATAGAGAGGTATACATTTGCATCATCATGTAGCCCAGGATGAAACCATTATCCACACTGTCATATTGGATGGCCCCTGTGGTGTTTCACATTCTAAGGGTAAATCTAGAGGGCTTGAAGGAGAAGGGGTTCGTAAGGCCCATCATTTTACCATAGGAAGCTTCCATGCTTTTTTTTTTCAGGAAGGTGGGTGGGAATTTGAGCTTGTTCATTGAAATAAAGAACCTAAACTGGGTGACCCTGAACAAAAATTATCCACTACAAGAAAATTAATGACCTATTTGACCAGGTGACAGGAGAAAAATGGTTCTCAAAGATAAACCTCATATCTAGCTATTTCCGGCACTAGCTGTAGGATGAGGAAGTAAAGAAGACAATATTTAGGTGACGGTACAACCACTATGAGTTTCTGGTGATTCCTTTTGGTGTGACCATCACCCCAGTAGTGTTCATGGGCCTCATGTACAGGATCTTCCAGCCTTCCCTTGATTGGTTCATTGTGGTCTTCATTGATTACATCTTTGTGTACTCAGCATTAGAGGAGGATATTGAAACACACCTACGGATAGACCTGGATACACTATGATAGCAACATCATTATTGTCATATCTCAAAGTGACAATTATAGGGTTATTCATTCCACTTTTTGGGACACGTCGTCTTAGAGGTTGGAGTTGCGGTAGATCTACTGATTATAGAGGCAGTTCTTTCTGGGAGCCACCTAAGAGAGTGAATGAGGCCAAGATCATCTATGGGCTGGCTAGATAATATCGGAGGTTTGTAACCATATTTTCTAGAGAATAATCACCCTTATATGAATTGACACCAAAGGGACATCCCTTCATGTGGATGGAGAAATTTCATAATTGTTTCTAGGAGCAGAGGCGGAGACTGACTAACGCCCCCATCTTGAGACTACTAAAGCAAGGCGTTGGGTATGTAGTTTACTGCAACTGATCTAGGACCAGACTTTGTTATGTCCCGATGCAGGAGAAATATGTGATCACATACAACTCATGCTAGTTGATGAAGCATGAGAAAATCTAATCGAACCATGACCCAGAGTTAACAATAGTGGTCTTTTCCAAGAAGATGTGGTGAAACTACATGATGGGTGAATGAATTATGGTTTACTCTATCCACAAGAGTCCCATGTGTATCTTTTCAAAGAAGGACCTAAACCAGAGACAATGGATATTGCTAGTTTCCTCCAAGACTATTAATTTGAGATAGTTTATACTCCTGGAAAGGGGAACGTGGGGGCAGATGCACTCTGTAGGAGGACTAGTTTTCAGCTACTGGGTGAGGTGATGAAGTAGTTAGTTGTGATGAAGATATACTTTGTGAATGATGATGGGTGTGCATACCTTAATTCAATGATAGTTAGTCCCACACTCTTACAACGAGTTGGGAGGAATATCTATAAGATGATGATTGTGAGGCCTGACGAACTTAGTTATCCTCAAGATGGACTCCTGATTGATTTTTTATGGTTGGGGAGCACACCGTTCTTTTTAGAGTGCACACAATAGTACCAGTGAAATTTCAGGAGGACTTGTTGAGTGATTTTTTTGTCCCCTTTAATAGTACATCATAGAATATAAAATATGTACCAAGGCCTCTGATATCAATACTAGTGGCCAGGGATAAAGAGTGTAGTGGCCAAGTTCATTTCATGATGCCTCACTTGTCATCAAGTTAAGGCTCATCACCTAGTTGCAGTAGTCTTGGCCAAGCCACTCGAGGTACCAGTGTATAAATGTTATGATATCTCAATGTATTTCTTGATAGGGATACCACGTATGTCTAGAGGCCATGATTCTATTGGGGTGATCATTTATCGACTCACCAAGATGTCTCACTTCTGACCCATCTAGGATCAAGGATAATTAGAGGTCTTGAGATTCTTCTATGTCCAAAATATAGTGCCCTTACATGGGGTGACTTCAACGATAGTCTCAAATTGTGAAGCTCACATTAAATCCAAGTAGTGGATGAGATTACAAGAGGTGTTCATGATGTAGCTACATTTGAGCACAACTTTTCATCCCCTGATAGATGGTTAGACAGAGTAGACAATATAGGCCCTGGAAGACATGCTTCATGCTTGTGTACTTGATTTTGGTCATAGTTCGGAGGGCCGCCTAACCCCGGTGGAGCTTGTGTTTAATAATAGCTACCACTCCACCATTGGCATGCCAATTTTTGAGTCCTTGTACGAGTGGCCTTGAAATTCACCCATATGCAGGACAGAAATATGTGACTCTACACTCACGGGTTTGGTGTTGTAATAGGATACCACCAGAAAGGTACATATCATCTAGGAGCAGATGAGGACATCAAAAGGCAGGAAAAATCTGTATTCTTATAGGAGATGAAGCCCATTGGAGTTTTATGAGGGAGACCACGTGTTCCTTTGGGCCTCAACTCGAAGAGGATTGTGGAGATTTTTCCAGGTGTAAAAATATCTCTGAGGTTCATCAGACAATTTTAGAACATGTGCAGAGTTGGAGAAGAGGCATTCCGCTAAACCCTTCCACCAAAATTCACTGGCTTATTGATATTTTCCACGTGTCGTAGTTGAGGAGGTATGTGCATGATCCATTTCACTTCATCAATCAAGGTGATCTAGACATTGAAGCTGAGGCTACTTTTGCATAGTTCTCAGTGGAGATAGTGGTTCGACATGAGCAGGTCCATTGTGGGAGGTCTATTCCTCTGGTGCGAGTTCGGTGGTAGCACGATATTCTCTTGAAGTGAATATGGGTATGGGAGGCTCAGATTCATGCTCATTACTTCGATCTGTTTGTCTAATTTTTTTTTGATTTTGGGGATGTAAATCCCTAAGGGGGTAGATTGTAATGTATATGATATTCTATTTACTTTTCTCTGTTCTGTAGAATAATTATGAGACAGAATTCCTTAAATGAAAGTGATTCTGAGGCCCACAAAACCCAGCATAGATTTTTGATCTTTTTTTATGGTATGTTCAGTAAACATTTGAGTCGGTTTTCATATCTTTTGAAATAGTTCTCAGATAAAACATATGAGGTAATTGTTGAACTCTGAGCACTGGTATTCTCCTAAAAATGGATTAACATCATCAGACAAGGGCTGAATATAAAAGTTATTTTTCAAATTTTTCAAGAAAAATAAAAACATATTTTAAATGAATTATTATTACTCATTCTCGTTGTTGTGTGGAATATTTCGATGCTATGGTGTAGTGACAATGTATTGATGAGATGAATTAATGGAGGTTTAATGATGGATCATTTGAAACTGTAATGTTGTAATCCTAATGAATCATTAAATGTGGCTCATTAAATATGGTTAATTTAATGAGCATTAATATTGGGAATAGTTTCGTTGTGATTTTAATTTACATTGTTAATCGAAGATGTGGAGTTTGTGAATTATACATGGAGGATTATCTGACGAAAATCTAGTGAATATCCCCCACCCCTAATGAAGAATGCCGAACGCTGGTGGATTTTCATTATCTTTCATGCACCTCGAAGAACGAAGTCTGATGTTACAATGTTGACACCTTGGAATCCCGTGGACTCATGCTTTGGCATAAAAAATCAAAGAGGTCGGGTTTTTATATAATTCTAATGTTTTTCACTATTATATTCTAGAAAAAATAAACACAGATCAACGTATGAAAAGGTTGACCCGTGCTTCATGCATTTATGCAGGTGTGTTACATTATTGGGGATTTCTTTATCTGGGATTAAGATTATTTTTTAGGATAACACAAAAATCCTTGAGGTTTCCCATTTATTATAATGCTCTACCATGGTGTTCCAAGTACAACATGAACAAGGCCTAAGCACCTCTGTTTTGGTGTTCTTGGTGGCTAAATTCTCAAAACAATGGAAAGGGTGATTTAAGGCCATCACACTGAAGAAGTAAAACTATTTAGGCCATATCTATAGGTGGAATGAAGAATGGACAACTGGTGCACATTCGGTGGTCTGCCGAAGGATCTGTCACCATGTCGGTAGCATTAGTGGCATCACTCACCAACTCCATGCCAGGTGATGGGACGGAGGGCCGCTAACCACGTTGGGGGCTTGGTGGAGTGGCGTGCCTGTTGGGCGCCATGACAGATAGAGACTGTAGCCATTATGACACGGTATCCGAGGACGTGGTGACAGGAGGTCTGTTGTATTGAGGGGTGCCCCATGACTGGAACACCTAGCTGGCTGGAGGAACCACGGTCTGTCCACTGTGACTGGAGTTTCCCACGACGTCCCACGGGGCAGAGTGGACAGAACACAGCTAGACGCCGCATCTCGGATAGGTTTTCCCCACTGACCGCTCCATAGGTTGGAACCCATCTAGTTTCCAGAGCCCCCAGCAGGGCAGACCCATGCCTACTGACAGAACCAGAGCCCTTCGGGCCTATTCAGACAAAACCAGGTCGCCTAGCGATTCGACGACCTGGACCCCCGTCCAATCTAGGCTGGGACCAACAATGCCTATTGGGCACGGACCCATGTCTAGGCCAAACCAAACCAACCCCGACCTGAGCATGGTAAGGTCAATTCTATCTCTATAAACAGAATGATGTGGGATCCCAAGGTCGGTCCCTGTCTTAACCGGCCCCCTGGTTACTAAAACGCCCATATCATGCAAATTGAATGTTTGATCAATGAGCTGTTGCATTTTTTGGTCCCTCTTGAAGATTCAGATCTTCTGGCATGATTTTTTGTGACATCATTGACCTTAGAGATGAGAGTAATGTCTTGATAAGATGTTATCTTAAGAAAAATATGTACGGATTTGTGCAGTAGGTTGAGACATAATGTCTACTTGACGATAGCCCAGTGGGAAGTAGCTCTGTGTGACCTAGTAGGCCTACAATGGGGAGTAGATCAATGAGTCTTGACAGACCCATGATACTCGACAGGAGGAGTAACTCAGTTCATCCATGGTTGGATGTGGCTCTGTGTGACCTGGAAGGCCCACGGTGGGGAGTAACTCTATGTGACCTATCATACCCATGGTACTAATCTGGGATGAGTACGATAGTAGTCCAAGGTTAATTGGAGGTAGCATTTTGTGACCCGACAGTCCCACTGTACTCGAATGAGGAGGAGTTATCCAGATGTCGGGGATTTTGATGATTTCTCTCCTGATGCTACTATCACTTCCCAAAATATACATGGTGTGAGCTCTCCTGTGATTTGTGATTTAATTTTAGGATTATTGTGTGGTATTTGATTTTTGTCTTGGGGTCCCTAATGAGTATTTTTATACTCACCCCTACATAGGCTTCATCGACACGTGTTGTGTCTGGTGCAAATGATGCACGTTTTGAATTTGGTTCTCAGGGGGACAGTATAGATAGACACATCAATGGTGGACTTAGAGGCCTAGGACTAGGTGGGTCTCAGTAATACCGGGCATAAATGACATACTATTTTGGCTCCTATGATCTTCACTACTCTCACGATCAAGTCATGTTTTCTGCAGATGGCCAGTAGAGTCTCCTTTTTGTACGTTGTTGTTTTCAGTTCCTTGTTGGGTTTGTATTATGGCGCACTTACATTCTATTGTACTTCAAACTCAGTGTTGTTTTACTATAATTATTTTACCTTGGCATTGTTTTGGGACATTGTTGGAAATTTTTGTGCATAAATTTACTCAGAAAAATGCCTCCCACATGAAGGTTGACACCTTCAGTAATAATCTTTAGTTTTTGGCCTTCAAGAGGTGGGCTTAGTGTTGTCACTATACTGTCCCTAGGGGATGGGTCATGACATATTCTAATAATATGATAACATATTTTTCTAATATACAAGTTTTATTATTTAATTATCATTTAATTATATTTAAAGTAGTAGGGATATGAACTAAAATATAAATTCATCGTTAATAATAATACCTTTTCTCTAGACAACCATTTTAGGATTTTACTTAATGAATTCCATGATTGGTTTTCATATAAGTATGTGCACTATAGGTGATTATAATGGACCTAGTAATGGTATTTGGATAGTTATTTTAATAAAAAAATGGTTATTGATGTTTGGAGAGGATATGAATGTGGGTTTGATTTTATAAGTGGGGGAGAGGACACAGTTTTAATTTACAAACATAATAAATTATATTAATATATTACTTAATAAAAATAGCTGATAATTTTTACATTTATAAATATTATATGATATTAGGTCTAAATATGGACTAAAATTTTAAATTTTAATTATATTATATTATTTAAACTATTTTCCCATTTGTTTTACCCCCATGGAAAACACTTTTTAACATTAACTATGGTGAAATATTTTTATTGTTTTTAGAATTCATTATGACTATAAATTGATATATAACTATTACCTAAATATAATTACCATTATTAAAAATAATTTACACTTATTATAAATTCCAATCCACTAAAGTGGCCAAATATTTTTTCAAATTCATCTTTAAAAATGGTTGAAAATGGATTTTCGTATAAAATGTTTTTGAAGTAAAAAAAATTTATAGAAATTTAAAGTGTGAAATTATTTCCAATGATAATAATTGGAATTCTAATAATATAATTGAAAATATATTTCTATGAAAAAACATTATTGAAATAATCTTTGTAAATACATTATGACCATAAATATTAATACCATATTTCTAAAATAGGTCATTGATATCATCAAAAATACTGATAATTGGAAAAATATGTTTATGGACACCTTTTCTAATGATTCATAATAGTTTCAGCCTCTACGAATATAATAAATATATTTTCCATTAACATAATAATTTCATTTAATTACACCGTGAGCTATCTCTAACTCATCTATTAGTATATTCTTTATATAGTGATTTAATATACCAATGTATATAACTATATCTAATGATAAAATTAAACCATTTTAAAAATGGTTAAATTTTAGAAAAGAATATGACCCAACACTGTAGAATCATTTCGAAGGTTGTTAGTAGTGCCTAGTTTAGGTTATTCTGATGAAACATATATTTTTAAAAATTTAAATACCTCAATAGTAGGGATATGTTAAGGCATGACATTCCCTCAATGATGTGTTTTGATAATAATTAAACTTTCTACTAAATCACATTTTGTGGTTATCAATACCAATCAAATTAGGATTGTAAACTGTAGATGAAAAACACTATATTATAATCCTTGTATATTCCATAATACATATATCTAGGATATCATCAATAACATACATTTACAATATTATCTAAAGATCTAAATATAGGATATGATTAATCATTCCACTTTAGCTAAATCAATATTATAAGCTTAACCTTCAAGCCTTAGCTTCTTCTAAGGAATATTTTATTGATTCATGGGGAATTAATTTTCATAGTGCCTCATCTCCTTGTAGTTGTGACATATAATTTTATCATTTTTATTCTCCCATTTTAATTATTTATCATGGTGACCCTTATATAAATACTTATAATATACTCTCATTTCTTTCATATATTTAATTAGGTGATTATTTTCGTAGTTAAAACATTTGAAAAAAATACTTCATTACCTTCATCCCTTAATCTCTATTTTTCATTACCATCTTTTGTTTTCTCCCATGAATAGGTTTGATCATGAAATGTACTTCTCTTTTTTCGATGGAACATAAAACTATTTCATTATATGATGAATAATGTTGAAACAGAAGATCTGTTTTGAGACATGGATTATATTATTTAATGAAATTATAAATTTTTATTTTCATGTAACATATAAAATATATAGCATACCATTATAACCGTGTAATGGTATCATAATACTCCACAAAACATTCTTCCCCTGGTTTATTTAAAATAATGAAATTTATATTCATCTCAATTTTTTCCTCACAAGGGAAATATTTTCAAACAATTTTCCTTAAAATCATTCCATTCCATTTGTTATATATACTCTCCCTACTTATTAGTTTGTATCAATGACCAATGTTCATCGACATCCCTATTGAAAAAATACTTTACAAGTGTATCCTTTTACCTGTAACTACATCATATTTCCATAAATTAATTTCCAAAGCCTTCGTCTATTTCATAACAAACATTTTTTCATTTGGACCACTAAATGAAGATGTCCTATGTCACATAATGGGATACCAAATTAGTTAATCTCATTGTTTAAAATGTTCCTCTATCCCGGGATGATTATTTTTTATAACCTAATTTTGTTTCTCAAATATATACATGACATAATAAGTTCTAATACAAGATATATCATATTTTTTATTAGGTAAACTTCTTAATTATATATGATTATTGATACCCTTCTTACTAATATGTTCCATTTATAATTAATGGAACACCCTATATTAGATCATAACACTCTATAACATAATGTATAATCCAAAAACTAGTGATGTAATTAGCATAAATAAATTGTTTTATTCATATTTAATCTCAAAATAATAAGAATGGATTTTAGGATTTTTACCTATATTTATCATCAAATTTTATCGTAGGGTTATGTTAAATAATATATTCTTTATAAATCTAGTTTCCATGGTTTCTATTAGACATTCTCTGATACAAACTGTAACACCCCGACCCTAAAAGCCTCACAAAAGTGCATTGAATTATTAAATCGGAATTGATATAAGATAATAATCTAAATTTAATGATAATTTTTTTCAATAATATAAATATAAAATATAAACATTTTACTATGAAAAAAAATAAAACATAACACATATAAAATTCCAATATATCACTCCTCAAAAAATCATTCTATGAACACATATTCATAATAAGGGGAATGAAAAAATTAAGGGTGGGCTCAAATTATTCTAAATGGTTACTTATAGTGGAATATATCAAGAATAAATGAGAATAAATAAACATGGAAAGGTAGATAGTTGAGAAAACCTTGTATTCTTATAACTAGATAAGGCATAAAGAATATGGAATGGTCAATCACTGAACACATTCCATTTAATAAATAGTCTGAAATTAAAATACATATATTTATTTTTTTCAAAGTTAAATACTCTAGATAATAACTGAAATAAGTTATGAATGATTGGCATTTTTTTTATTGGAAATCATGTATATAGAAAATGATCTAATATACCATCATGATCTACCTTCAAGATAGATTAAACTACTATAACATGCCCAACTAATTTATCAAGAAAGACTAATCATGCATCATGGGGCTATCGATAACATGGTCGAATCCATGTATACCATTCCAAAGTATTATTCATATATTGAATATTAAATTTAATTAAAAAATTATATTCTTTACCATAAAATTTCACTGTTGAAATAAATATATATATTTATCAATATATCTCAATTTTATCAAATAAAATTCAATGTAAATATGTAAAAAATGATATATGGCTTAGTAAATAATCATATACATTATACAAGAATATATATTTCAAAATTAATTGTAATTTCCAATGAATTGTGTTTACAAGAAATTGATTTCCTTAATATAAAGGGGAAGAAGCCGCACCATAAAAATGATTTCTGTGGTGAAAATGGTGTATAACTCACGGAAAGATATGTGAGGTGTGAATCCCTTACCTTGTGTCTGATTTATCAGATGTGCCTAATTATTCTGACTAATTAACATATAATAGTTATTTAAATTCTTGTGAATATATTTCATGTTTATTATTACTTTTATTCTTTTGATAATGTTTTTCTACAGTTACTTATGTAATTATATTTATGTTGTCCTTTCCGAACAAATTCACCTCATAAGTCAAAATCGACTTTGGTAGGTCAACAATGGAAAAATTAGTAATTATTTTAAAAAATATATAATTATAATCATGATATATTTATCATTTCATACATAAATTATACACTTTAAAAAAGTCATTAATGAGGGTTATGAAAAATTAAACAATATTTTAATCATGGAGACCGTAGGCCTTACATATGAATGTGTAACATTCCCATTTTATCAATTATTGTTTTAGAAAGAAGGTATCTGACATTATACCTTAAAATAATTATAATTATATCATAAATAAAATTATTTTTATAATATACACTTATATATATTATTCTTTTGATGTAAAAGGAATTACATTGTTTGAAATAGGGGGTAGTCCACACATCCACAAATGAATTTTTAAATTCTAATTTTGTAAAATGGGTAATAAGAGAAATAATGTATTATATTTAAAAAAAGTTAATTATGTTATTAGTATCATATAAATCAAATTTATTTCATATTTTTTCAATTAAACACATCGTTAATAAATTCCATGTAATGATTGAATGTATCGCTTCGTTTTGAGGAGGCAGTAATCCACATGTCCACAAATAATGTTATTATATTTAAATAAAATCAAAGGCATACTGTTTTTATTTTATATATAAATTAAATAATTATAAATACTAAATAAATAGTATATATATAATATGAAAAATATTTTTTTCATAATAATTCCCAACCATGATAGGTGTTAATTGAAAAAAAGAATGACATCGTTTCATTTGGAGGTTCTTCGTCAGGCCCGAACTATAATTAGGTTACCGATTTGATTGAATTTTGTTTATGTTTAGGTAAAAAAACATAAGATAACAACATCATATAATAATAAGTATATGAATTAAATAATAAAATAAAAAATTAATGGGTCTAGATAGAAATAAAACATGAAAACATTATTAAAGAATGTTACCTCTTTTCAGGTAACTCCTTTTAGTTTGCAACATAGGGATTCCATAGATGGATTTCAATGAATATTTAGGCCTCTTGGATTAGGGAAGGCATATTGTGAGTGTATTTTTTAATAGGTTGGATGATCCAAATTGACATTGGATTTAGGATGAAGGGGTTGAGTTAATAAATCATTATAGTGGAAGTGGTGTGTAATTCATGTAAATACAAAAAGGTAAACACAATTGGGCAGAAAACCTTAACTAATCTACATAAAATATGGAAAAATAACGGGTAAAATTGGAATTAAAGTGGATTAACTCTCACACCACTGAAAATGGTAATCATTTTTAACTTTTTTCTCCATAGTTGTTATGATTCATTATTTTTACCATTTATTTTTTTATTAAAGTAACTAGTTTTATATCCTATGAAATATAACTACTAATAAAAAATTAATTTGATACTCATTATAATATATATACCCCATTATTATAAATATAATATCAAATTTTAAAAAATAATTATCATATTTTTGGAAATTTATTTTAAATCAATCGCACGTAACGTGCAAAAACGGTACTTTAACTTGAACCAAGTTAATAATGTTTTTAATATCTAAGGAACACTATGATAAAAAAATAACCATTTTATAATTATTTGACCATATTTTATATTTATTAACATTTAATGATCCTTTGGATGAATAAATATTTTTAGTTATTTTGACTCTATTAATAAAATATCATTATTGTACAATAATATTAATGCCAATTTTGACATTATTTATTTAATTTTATTTTAAAAATATGAAAAAATTATTGTATTTTAAATTTATTATTCTAAAATATTTATAAAATTATATATTAATCTAAAATAATGTAACACAATATTTCATAAAATTTATTTTTCTATTATTTTTTTAGTGTCATTTTTTTATTTAAATATTAACTAAATAATCCATGTGTTATCATTTTTTAAGCATTGAATGTAAATATATGGTAATAAAAAATAAAAATTTAATTAATATAATAGAAAAAAAATCATTTAGCATTATAATTTGTTTAAATATAAACAATATAGCTTCTCTCATACTATTAATCATTATAAATGATAAAGGTAAGGATGGTTCCTTTTTTCTCTTTTTTCTTACATAAGTAATTATATTAGTCAAATTACAAGAATACTATCAGTGTAATTGATAAAATTAGAACCAATATTGGATATTTTTTTCATATTAGAATAAAATTGGTTTTGGACATGTGTATAGGTCATTTTTTCCAAATGATTAAGGTTTAGTCCTTCGTTAAGATGAATTTTACCATAATAATTGTAATTAATTTTAATTATTTTCACTAATTATTTGATCAAAAACAAATATAATATTATTCAAGAAATAAATGTAACACTTTTTAAATTCAAAAATATTCAATCCATAAATGTGGAAAAATTAAATTTAAATCTAATCTCATAGAAGCGTCAAGAAAGTGGGTTTTTTAACATGAAATTTATAATCAATTGAATATTTTTTCAAATAAAAATTCAGCATGAAATATATTCCAAAGACCTAAATAGGGTTAATATATGGTTATTTAAACTATTTTGATTTTAAAAACCTATTGAAAATATAATTTATCACCAATAAATATTTAAATGAAAATGCAGTTTTTAACTAAAATGCATTATTTTTAACTATTCATCAAAAAATGAAACTTCTCAATAAAAAAATTATCTCTAATATTATTATGAAATTAAAAAAAATCAAAAATTATGTTTTTTTTACATCTTAAATTAATAAATTAGTGAAAATTTATTATTGAAATAGGTTCTCCATTAAAATACTGTAAAGCTCGATCTTAAGTGTAACATAAGTTGACTCAGTATTGGGTGTAGTGTAAGCTTAATACAGTGTTGTGTATAGGTAAATATTGAAAAAAATATTCTCAAAAATAAATAAGTTAATGTTTCGGTGTGTAAAATGTTATATTGTTTAGCAACATTATCATAAAAATACTTCCAATTAATACTGATAATGGTTATGCACATAAAATTCCAAAAGAGTATCCTCTAAATAAAAGAAATGTTATCGAAATTTTAATGTGTGTGGTATATGAAATATTTCTATCTAAATATCTATCCAATTTTCAAGAAATATAAGTGGACCTAGTTAATGGTGTAGTTATGTTTTGTTCCATTGAATTTTTCTATATGAACCCACCATCCTTTAATAGGGGACTAGTCCTCAAGAATTGTAGGACTGTTTATTGAAACATAAATTGATATTTTTAATCTCATAGAATAAATATTCCCTTAAAGGGATATGATTCTTATATAAGAATTAATTCCCCAGTAAAAGGATATGGGATTCAGCATTTCTGGTTAATAAACAAGAGAGGTTGGCGTTGAAAATATTTAAACCCTTCTTTAGATGTAATTTTTACCTTGGATATTTTTTGATAATTCCATATAGTTCCTTACCCTTTAAAAGGGTTAGTAGATAGTAATATATTATGTCAAAATATTTTATAAACATTTATTCACCTAAGGTTGCTTTTGAATGAAAATTTTAACGAATAAACATTTCAGACATATCTATGGAAAGATTTATATTCATTGATCTTCATACTAAATTCTATTACATACCCTAGGGTAATGGATATGTCATTTCTAGTAAAACATAATTAGTAAGAAAATTAATGAATATTTTTACTTTCACCCATGCCAAAATGTAGTTATAGAATCTCTTAGAAAACGAATTGCAAGAAGAAAAATTCATTAAAAGAATGTTCTAGTGGCCCCCAATAGAAAACATATTTTTGACCATCCATAGTGGAAAGGAGAGGGCCACTAACATGTTACTAGTTTTGAATGAAAATTTAATTAAAAGAAATTTCTTTTAACCTATAGAATAATACCTTTCCTGTGAATGTATGGCTAATTTTAATGTATTTTATCAATCCCTCTATCAAATGAGAAATGTTTCAGGTTTTTATGAATAAAAAGGGTTAGTGGTTTAGTAATATGCTTCCATAAAAATGTCTTTCATGAATTGAACATATAAATGAAATATTGACTCATCTCATGACATAGATAAATGAGGATATTCAATTGGTTTTATTACAATAAATATTTATCATCTTGGTTGAATATTATGAATGTAGTAGAAGAGTGAAAATTATAAATTTATGTTTTCCATGTATATATAAGAGATAAAATTTCCTTTATTATTTTATAATAATTAATATATTTGTTATTAGTGCCTCTCTCAAATTTATATTATCATGAATTATGAATATAATTAATCTAATTATCATTATCATTCCATATTTTTACATGTTTTCAGAAACTCTAACAAATTATAGGATGTTGGGGTTTGATTCCACTCTGAGACCTTTTATATATCTAATAGTCAGTTATATTAGGATATTTTATTCCTAGAAATAGATTTATATATTGCCATTATTAGGATGGATTCAATAGTTTTCCATAAATATCACACATAATTTTTCCCTTGTTGTGTTTCCTTTACTTCAATTTCCATTGAATTCTACAAGAAGCCACAAAAATCAAATTAAGGGTGAATTATAGCAAACATATGAACAAATTGAGAAATCTAGTAAGGCCAAAGAAAGTGGGAAACGTTTCTAGATGTGTGAAAAATATTTAAATATAAGGGGAAGTATCATTGGAGACCAATGTGATATTAAATACCCCCTTCCATTAAATTAAATCAGAGGGATAAGGATGTTTTATATGAGATGACACTATGGCATGAATAAAACCAATCTATGTGGAATACTCTGGTCTGTGAAATAATATGTATAACTATCCCAAGTGGATACACTCGCAATGGAAAAGGTACATATTCATAAAATTCCAATTCTCTGGATGAAATGTTCCAAGAATGTACCAAATATACATTTTATATATTGAAGCTCACTCCCATTCTTTTGGGTGAACCTTCAAAAGTCGAACTACCGCTCTGATGTGCATAAGACTGATCTTCTATGACATCATGAAGGAATATAACCCTCATTGTAGATATCATGTGCATCAAGCTTTCTATGGTTTCCACTAGATTGATCCCATTGTTTTGTAATCATTACCAATATTATTTCAACCCATGTTGGGTGCTTTAAAATTATCATCATTTCTTCAACCCTTGATTTTGTGAACATCGAATTTTTTTCATAGGTCAACTTGTGCATAGCCCATATTATGATACACCAATCGTGAGTTCAACAGTGTGTTATTTCAAATTATTATACTTTGTTTTACAATACATTCTATTGTAGGGATGAACTATCCATTCCTCTATGATGTAGTGTTACATTTCCCCTTCAGGCACATAATAGTTCTTAGACACGTGATTCCTAGTCTATACTATGGGGCTTGTACCCCACAACATAGCTCAAAATTCATATAGGGATGTTCTCAAGAGATTATGGACCTGTCCCTTCTATACATAAACTATCTCCCCCCACCATTGAAATGGATATCTACACAATGAACTTTTTGGGTTGGATTGGGGGAATTTTCACATGCGCCCTTGTACAGCCCCAACTTCAACCCCTGGAATACCATGATTTGAGATAGTCCTTCTCACTTTCCGAAATACATTGTGTCAACCTAATTTTATTTGTACCATTACCATTTCATGATTTGATATAATTATCTAGGATTTCCTATGTAACATATTTAAAACCATTCCATAATAATCTTCAATGAAATCATCACCTTTCTCCAATTCCATGTTGAACAAGAAAGGGCCCATCTTGAGCATGATCCACTCAAGATGATTCATGGATTCTTATACACAATGGTCCCCACTAAATTAAATTATAATATAGAAAACCATATATGAGAAGCATAATATTACTCTAGTTACTCACATGAGAAACCTAATGTTTCAAGTGTAATATATATCATCATGAGACAAACATAAAACATCCACTATGTGACTCCTCATATAGTGTCAGCAACAAACTATATTCCATTGACTAATTAGGAAGTCAAGATTCCCACATGACCCGACAAGAGGAAGAAATGATGGGATGCCCAATGCATAATACCCACTCACCACATCCATTCACATGATGTTAAACTACAATCATACCTCAATCAATGCAACTGGGATTCAATGATAACCTAACATGAGAAAGAATTGATAGGAAAGAAAATGCATAGGTGATTCCCACCTCTTCATTCAACATGATATTTAAACTTAATATTACCTCATACAAGTCACATGGGTTTTCCTTTTTTCCAAACATAAGGAAATAAGGATAGGAAGATTCCATACATAAGCCACATTCCTACAATTTCCACTCAATAGCAGTATTTGGGCATCTTCCATATGTATTCCCTATCCTCATTATTACTTCTCTATAAGGGAACCCCGACGGCTCCTATGTGTAATCCACAAACAAATCCTATTTTTCCTTTTAGTTCATGGGATTCTCCCTTGCGTAAGCCCCAATCATATTCTCTATTTATATTGGTCACCTACTTAGGTGTAAGCCCCCACATTGGGCTTCCATAATACATGTTATTTGATTCCAAACTAACTGGGATACATATGAGGCCTACCCGAGGTTCAATACAAACACCCCATCATATAATCCACTATATACACTCCATTAATCTATAAAACATAACAATATTATTTTTTACCCAATTATATATATATCCTAATTACATAATGACACCCTTTAGGTTGCACCTCTGTGTAACCCCTATACCACCCAGTCCATATTCAAGAGAAGTACTCTTGAAAAGGGAATCTTCGATGTATAAGAACCATACCACCTCCTGATGAAACTCTTTTCACAGCATGAGAATCCTACCACATAATGTTAAACTACATGAATCGGTTTTATCACACAAACATAAATTTCATCTTTAAACAACATGGGTATTGAACCACGACTTCTTAAACAGGGCTTGCTGTATTCATCCATCGGGTTCAATCTCAAACAATGGTAAACCTAGGTTCACACTACTAGTGGTTAACCTACCTAATCCACCTCCAAGGGATTCTAGATCCAGATCCATGGTGTGAAATCTTCCCTTCATGGGAAAAAACTCCGAGATATGCCTCCATTGAATGTTTGAGTCCATCCATCGGTAAAACTTCTAGTGTTCCCTCTTATAGATGCACCTCTTTGAAATGCCTATTCAGGGAATTATGATCAAACTCATTTCATCTTGTTAGGATGTTAACATTGTACCATATCTATACTGAAACCTCATAATAAACATTGGATTCCTAAGTAGAAATATGTTGAAGTTATATTCCTCTCACATTTGACACCTCTTGATCGATATAGGATACCTTGGGTTCGATGCCTAGATATTTCTCCATGAGGCACCCTCCTATAAGGAAAAATAAAATGTCCCAATACACCCAATTTCCAGTTATACCAAGGAGTGATCAATGCTACTATACACAACGATGAAGGGTTTATTCCCTATTATAAAAAATTACATTATTAACTGGTTTCTAAAAGAATATGGCTCTGTAAATGAGTTTCATAAATATGACTCAAATATATAAGGGAAAACCAATGAAGGAAATGATGTCAAAAGAAAAATATATGGAAGAAGGACCCAAAATCCCATCATACCGTTTTGATTAAAAACCCATATTATGAATCCATGTTGGAAGAGTCCATCGGCCTTTGGAAAGAGGGAATTTGGGGAAATGAACACATGTTTCCCTAATGATTTATTCTCCAACTACGAAAGTGTCATAAAAAACTATCCCATACGGGGACTCATTGATGATTCATTGGGATTCAGATATGATGTTTTTCTATATTGTACCTACTATTTTAGGGATTAATAAATTGATATACTCATTTTATTTTTAGCATAATGAGTAATACTTTAGGTGTGAAATTCCTCAAGTGGTCATTCAATTTCATGAGGTATTTTCAATAAACATAGCATCTTTTCCTCAAGAAAATTTGGTGGATTTCATGATAGAATAGTATTTCAGAACCCATATGATATCCAAATCATACTTCCATATTAAAAAATATAATTTGAACGACATAAAAATATATTTTGATGATTTGGAAACCAAGGAATTCATTCATTTGAGTGTATAATTGTGGATATATTCTATGGTCTTTTCCAACATTGATGATATGAATTTCAATTTTTGTATCTATTATCAAATGTTGAACATAGTGATGATTAAAAATAATTACCCCATCCCAACATAAATAATATTTTTCATAAATTTATAATTGAATCATGGTTCTAAAAATTTTATCTTTATTGTTGATATCAGTAACTCATATTTATGGTGTCAGATTTTCTAGATATGGCAATTCTATTCATTTATTAAAACATTTAGTATCTTCTATTTTGATTGGAATTACTAAATCTATTGTGATATTAATATTAACTTTGAACAAGATATTCTCCAATTACCTATATTATTTCATCATTGTATCTGTCAATGAAATATCAGGATAATCCTGAACTGAGGTAGTGCAGGAAAAACATTTAATTTGATAAACATGATAGATCACATACCTTTTACTATGTAATTAAAATTTCAATTCTATATATGATAAATTATTTTCATAGGAAACATAGCCTTAGAAATTGGATTTTATTTTGATCATGATATGGTTAAAAATTTCATTTTATGAAAAAAACCATGAATTTTTTTTACGAATTAATGTTCTAAATGTCTAATGGTATTTGTGCCAGCAACGGTCTCTATGCCTCCAAGTGATTTCCGAACACATGGCTTTCAGACCACCAATAGCCTTCCAAAAACAAGTACTTAGGGTAGATAGGACTAAAAATCATCCAAAGTAGACCATTCAAGGGTTGGTCTGAAAGAGGATTCAGAGCAGTAAGAACAACAGAAGTAGAGAAAACCAGATTAAAACAATTAGAGCATATGGATACATCCATATATACCTGGAATACTGAAGCTTTGAAAGTGGAAATTATGTATGATCAATAATATGAGGTGGGGATCCATGTTCCTTCAATGATGCATATTCTATGAAGGAGTAGTTAGATTTCAATTTAGTTGGGCCTTTATGTCATTCATTGGTCAATGTTACTCTAGGCTATTGGTTGTAGCACTGGTCATTATACTACATTTTCTTTAGTCCATGTAAGGATCCCCTTGCAACCAATAAAAAAAGGATGATTATTGAAAACAAAAAAAATCATGTCCTTCAGGAAATTTAGGAAATGGTTTCTTGGTCTAAAAGTTAAAACAGGTCACTTGCAAGGTATTTCATGTATCATTTCTTATTATTGACTACTCTCACCATAAAGATACTAAATTTCCAATTTGATTCTAAATATTTAGTAGACATTGGTAAATTGAAACAATGATTTACCTAAACCCTTATCATTATATGTTTAGAAGCTATATAGAGAACATTGTTTACTATACTAATTCTAGAATATAATTATGCTAAGTTCATATGAAAGTGATTCATGTGTTATCATATGACTCTCATCATATTTGAACGAATGAGAAGAATAACCCTAACCATGACCTGAATCTTGTAGCTATCATGAACTCCCTTAAGAGTTGGTGGAATTAGCTATTTTGAGAATGGATCACTAAAATTATAACCATATATTATTGGGATATATATTTTCTCTAAAATATATTATCCTCAAAATTAGTTCATGGGATGATTATATTCTTTCATTTGAAATTGACATCAACTACAACATATAAAGAGATAAAATTTTGTACACACACTTAGTATAAATTATACTACTCATTTCATGCTGGATTTTAATGGAAAATGGAAATTTATGGGACTCATTGTAGGAATTAAACTTGATAGAGGGGATGAAGGGACTCGTGTTTCCCTAGAGATGAATTATTTAACCCCATAAATTGTTTTGTTAATTTTTAGAAGGATTATCTATAAGATTAATTCTAGAATACAGTGGATTACTTTAATAATGGTAATACCATCATCGAGTGGTGCTTCTTGCCAAAGGGTTTCCCTAAAAATAAATATTGGTGCGTTGTTACCATGAATAAAATAATGTTTCTGATATTATAATTTCATTGGTCTTAGTGTTTTATGAACCCAAGAAATTATATTTTGTATCGTGACATCAAACTATTTTTATGGTGACCTAGTCTATAGCATAATATATTTTTTCATCATATATTATTGATTTATATGCCACCTAATTATTGTCGGGACCTAGAAATATGATGATATGATTCAACTAATCTCTATTATAATATTGAAATAGAAAGAGATGTCTATCATTCTCATCATCATTCAATCACATGCTCTTTAAGGAAATAATTCCATATTGGTGGAAATTTATTATTAACAGAGTTAGGTTACTTTATTTTTATATTGGATACCACAATGGATGAATAGTTTGGAATGTTTTCAATGATAGATTCATTTTTCATGAATATGGTACAATCATCCATCATCTTAGGTGGACACTACACTTTTGTATATAAATTTGAGAAATGAATCAATGAGTAAATATGATCTCATGTAATAATAAAAACATTTTACCATCCAATGAATGTCATTCAATCTGGGTGATTAAATAAACATATCAAGGATATGACCTGTACATGAGTCCTGGACATTGGATTTATATTCATATTTTCATTTATAACTATTGATATTTTATTATAAATTTTTTTACCTACAATCCAATAGAATCGATCTTTTTAGGGACTTATATAGATCACCTTGTATATCACCTACTATGTTGGTCTGTAGTTGGTGAAGCATGTATGATTTGACCATGTATTTTTCAAGAGTATATGAAAAAGATAAAACTATTTATCATTGTTTGGTGTTGGATAATCTTCTTTATAAATTTTATACAAATTACCAAAATGATAAAATAGTGTTTTTTGTATGGGGCCTTAGGTTAATAATTTTTTTTAGCTCAGTTGGGTCACTTAATATTTATAAGGAATGGAATGTAGCCTATACGATATATGTGTCCTTTTAAGAACATTTATAGGATTAGAAATCTATCTATGTGATTAGAATTACCAACTCATATGACTACAATATTTAATTTATTTAATGTATCCATACTTATGAAGCATCATCCAGACTTTTCTAACATTATTTTTTGTGAGAAAATCAATTTAGATCTATATATTTTAATAGTTGATAAATTAGTTGAGATTATTAATTCCCTATAAAACCAACTTCTTGTGAAATCTATTCCATTGGGTTTTATTCTATGTAGGAAATAAATAGAATGTCATGGGATATGGGATAGTGAAACTAATACGATGGAGTAATGAACTCACCTTTTTTGGATCAACCTTTAACATGTTAAATATTTAGTAGATGATAGAAAACATTGGAGAGTATTATCATAGCTTGATATCTCTTTTAGGTATGAAGTTATTCATTTTAATTTTTATTTCACGTATGTATTGTTCATCCTTTGGGTATCTTATCACATTGAATGATCTAAAAAACTATTTTAGAGCGATTTAGAGTTTTAATACAGCATTTGTATTGTGATTATTTTAAAAACAATATAACAATTCACATAATATGTGGTTCAAGATATGAACAACGTATCTATGATCATATGCAAATTTTCAAGCATTCGATATTTGTTTTAGGTCAATATTCCACCATAGAGGATATTAAAATTTTAATTTTTTATTATTTCCCATAGTTTTATTTATCACTACCCACACCTCCTTTTTCCCCATCTCAACCATAGTCGTATGAAATTCCTCCAAACCTCTCATTTTCTTAATTCTTAGGGGGATATCACACATAAATATCCTCAGTTATTATAGTAAGTGGGTTCATTTATATTCCATGATTCACTTAACATTCATTCTTATGATTTTTATTTTCACATAAATGTTATGATATATTAAGGTTTATTTGATCTGAATTACCAAGTGGAGATGTTTTTTTATGTCGTTATATTGGTGTTGAATATTATATTCTCTAATTTAATAAGGGTTTCCATTAATGAAAATTCCATGTGATTGAGGTGGGTGGTTTTAAATGGTTTTTTTCTCATAAAAATTCATGGGTTGAACCAATGTATTATTTTTATTACTTTATTGTATAATTTTGATTCATTGATACTATTTTCAAAGATACATAAGATTTGATGTCGAAAGTAATTTATAGATCACAGTTTTAGAAAATATTTGGGATATGTATATGTTATTTGATAATAAAGGATTTGAATTGAAGATACACCTTCTTAAATGGTTTTAATAGGGGGATAGACCCTGAGATCTATTTTATTATGGGGGTAAAATTAAAATAAGGATAACTACGGTTGGATACATATTAGTACTATAACTAGACCCTAATACTAACTAATTCTTTGGTAAGATAAAAGGAAACTAATTAGTGATCTAGAATTCCACATCTATATTTCTAAAGATTTTTAGGAAATGGATATTTTTTCCTTGGTCATTGATTTGTGATTATCCTATTTATATATAACATTATATCCCTTATAAATCCTTACCCATCTTTTTTAATTATTTATTTTCAAATTTTTTATTTTCCATTTCATTTCTTTTGGTTGTTACAAAGAGATTATTCTCCCTTCTGTATAAAAACAAATAAAATATTATCTCTTATATTTTTAAATTATTAAAGTACATAAGTAGATTATTTTATAATTTATAAATAACAGAAAACATTGCGGGATCCCACTGGATATTTTTCTAACACCTTATATACACACTATATATGGGTATAATACTTTTTTAGGATAGATGTAGGTAATGATAGGGAACCGAATAGAGGTGATATATTATCAAAATATGTTGATGTTGGTTATAGTGTGCTAACATTTTGATGTTTACCCACATATTATGGTTATATATGTTACGGTCTTTTGGTTCATTTGTTTAATTTCATAGAGTTGTACTTACACTACCCCAATAACATTGCAATCATTTTTTTATATTATAATTGTATATATATTGTCTAGATGATAACTTTTTTATGTTTTGTCTTTATTATTTTATATGTTGGTATGTTTGTATATTTTATTTTTTGGATAGAAACATGTTTTTTAATTTTTGGAATTTAAAATCATTTAAATGATATTTCCTCAATTCCATACAACATGTCAGCAACCAATGGGTATTGAGAATTCACTTTAGGTCAAATCATGGGATGGATCTTGTGTTTTATATAGGGCTGAACTAGGTATGTTAATGATATTTAACATCCCATTTCTATTTAAATTATTGATTTCAAAATAGTAGGTTCATGATTTTACATAATGACCCTTTATTTTTTATGACCAGTTAATCTTATGATTAAATCATTCGTAGTCCTAGAAGTGTCCCCCTTAAAGTTTCATTTTACCAAAATTCTCTATTCTGGTATAATATTTAGTACCATATTCATGTAATTATTTAACTGAACACAAGTGGAACACCCCAATAATTTATGATATAATTATATTTAAAGAATGATAGTTTTTTTACATGTTAAACTACGTTTATACTAAGCATGTTATACTATTGAAATATTATATTTTATTATGAATTTTATCTCCTATATAATGAATGGGTAACTATTAATAATACTAACTATTATGTGAAAATGTTTCTTTATAGAGATATAAAAGTAATTTTTTGGTATATAGTTGGTTAAAAATTAATATTAATGTATCTGATAGTTAAATTTTTATTTTTCCAAAAAACAATTTTTATCATCAAAATTTGTTCTATCCAAACAATATAAATTAATCCCCACTGATGAATGACATAAATTAAATTATTTTATTATATATTTAATAAAGTATATTTCCCCAATCTAATAGTTTTTATAGTTAAGAAAATAATGGTAAACACTAGTTTATACGTAAATTTTGGATTTTCTAAAAACATTTTTCGATTTATTTTTTCATATATTTTAAGGATACTATATTTTGAATAAATATATTTAATGAAATTTAATAGTTTTAATATTTTTTTTCTCATAATGAATATTTAAAATAAAAAAAATCATTATATTTTGTTACAATGGGTTTATAGGGTGTTAAAGTAAGAGATATGGGTAAAAAAGTTGCAGTAACAAGTCTAAATCTTATTTACTAGTCATATTTTTACCATAATTTATATAATCTTTTATTTTATGTCTACATTGTTCTATATTACCAAGAATATTACTATATATTACTTAAATATATTTTTTGATTTCATTTCCCTCCCAAAAAATATAATAGGTCACCTCTTCTCCTCCATTATTCACACAATTTGACCTCTCTTTATTTTTAAATCACCTACCTAAAAACATCATATTTCCTTATAATACTTATTTTTATTATGTTATTAGCCTATGACCATCATTGTAATTATTATTTTTTATACCAAAGGAGGCCTCTCAAAGAAGAGGTAATTGCCTTACCCAACTCATTTAATGTTTTTTATTTTTCTACATTGTAAACATTTTTTATATCAATAATAACATGATGAATATAGTTCTATAAATTTAATTTTTCATTATTTTTTAAATAGGATAATCATTTAACTCCACATTTTTATCATATATAAATTGAAAATATCACTCATGAAAATGTGTGGTCCACATCCGGTACACAACAATATAGCTCATTTTCAATAACAAACATTCTTGTTAAGTTATTTTGATTGAGTTACTACATATATATTTTATATATGATGTACTTGTTTTTTTATAATTTTCAATCTTGATCAACCTTCTTACCTTCCCATCTGTTTGAAATTTATAATTTCACTCTTGCATACTTATGGAGCACCACCACCAGAGGGAGATTCATTTTTCATTTATAATTTACATGGATGGTAATATGGATGTAATTTTTGAATATATATATATAATATTTTTTATATCTATGATTCTATAAATTTTAATTATTATTTTTATATCATGCTTTCCATTTATCAAAAGGTGGATACATCACTCATGCGTACATAAAAACTATCATCCCCACGAAGTGATGTAGTTCATTTTTCGTCATTTCTAAATATGATTAGTTATAGTGGGATATATTATGAATAAATATGATAATAATATCATGATAAATTGAATGTATATGATGAAAAAATTAACACTGGTCAAATACTAGAACCATCATACCAAAACATGCAAATAAAATAGGCAATTATTATACCAAATGATCTTTTTAATTTTGATGTTGTTAATAAAAGTATAATATGAAATTATAATGAAAATGTATATATCATGTTTTGTATGAATATGGTTATATTATATGTATATATAATATCATAATTTATTATATATGAGGTTGGGATGTATATAAATCAATGATGGACATAAGGTCAGGTTTTATGTTACAACTCATTTCTTTTCCAGAAGTTATTTGGTAAATTCCTATCGGGGGAATTTTTATAGACCTTATACTTTAGACCCCATAAATTTTATTTTTAACATGTTCTCATTAATTTAATTTTTTTCAAAACCATTTTTCCATTTTAAATCAAAATTATGGGAATATTGATTTTAATGAATGGATGATCATATTTCCACTTTGGATGATGAACTATTACATCAATGTCCATGCTCATCAAATTTAATTTTAGATGTTTTTACCTACAAAATAAATGACTTAACATATTGATTTTCTATAAATTTAATTTTATTTAATGATTCTAAAAGAATTTTTTGTTTAAATGTTTTCAAAACATGTCATTTTTTTGAATTTTTTAAATTTTTTGAAAAGATAGTTCTCATTCAACATATGTGTTATGAATGTGATTACCAAATATGAATACCATTATATTCATTCAAGATGACTTAAATAGTTTCCCTGATTATTTTAAAATAAATTAATATTCTCTGTACTCTAGGATTTTATAGATAAAATATAATTAAAATTAGATCATATTTCTATCATGTTTTGAAATAAAGGTTTGAAATTTATTTTAATGGTATTTTTATTCTATGTAAAAATCATTTAGTTATAGTAATGTTTTACTACAGATATGAACATTTTATGCCAAGAACATTTCTGTAATCCTTTTAATAATGATGATCTTATTTTTACAACATGAATTCCATATTATTCATGTTTTTTAATTATGATATAATGAAATTATAAATGACATTATGATAGTATATACTTCCTTTCACAGGATGTCTTATGAATATAAAATGATGAGATACTTATCAAATCCATTTATTTTCCATGGGTTATCCTATTATGAGATGGTAAATGTTTTATGATCTTGTAGAACATGTATTTATGGTTTTCACTATGTGATAAGTGGTACCATAACTATAAATCACTCTAATGAAATTGTAAAATAAAGATATCTAATGAGAAAATCAATACTAGAATGGGAAGTAAACCCAATTTTGTAAAAATACTCTATCCACTACGACAATATTTGTGTGTAAACTATCATATGGGAATTAAGGGAATAGATAGAGAACCAAATACAGAATGAAATCATTACTATTGTGCCTTGAGTAATAAAAATATTTCCTATTATTAGGTGTAATCCATACAATTATGTCTTGTGGTTATGATATGTTATCATGTATCATGATTAATAAATTTGGTTTCTGAACACTTTGACTTATATCCATTATTATAAAAAACCTAAAATCCATTGTTTATGATTAAATATCATTGACTGATTGATTATGAATTCACTAATTTGTTATCATATTTTCTTACCCTTATAATTACACTCAAATATGATCGTCAACTGATATCTTCTATATGTACCCATAATGATATTCTAAGCTCACTCTTTATTATTTTTTCACATTCCCCAAATTTTGAAGAAATGTAACTAGTATAAAAAATATAGTAATGATACTATAAGAGATGAAAATTGTGGGTGATGTTAAAGATCCTTTTTAAATATCATAGTTATGTATCTAGTCTCCCAAAAGACTTAACCTTTTATATCCATAGTCATTTATTGTTGTGAAATATAATAAATATTCTACTAAAATCATTCAATAATTATATATATTATCCTTAAGTCACTTTACTTTGTATCAGAGTTTGGTTTAGATATTTTATGGGTTATGATAAGAAATATTTACTATGAACCCTTGGGATTAGTCTATGGATAATAGAGTATATAATGGTATGATAGAAAAAGAGTATTAATTTCTTTAAAATTACATGTTTCTCTAGATACTCAAATGTTGATTCATTAGTGAAACATATAGAAAAATGGATAACAACTATAAGAAAAATTTATTGGGTATTAACTTGATCATAACTGGTTCATGATAAGTATTCCTAATAATACACATTCAAATAGGTATTCCCATGTAATAGACATTGATTAAAAAAAATCATTATGAACTATTATGTCGAATGAGAGGATAAAACCCATGGAAACATATTATATGGAATTGGTATCTGAGATAAACATTATGTGTCATATCTTAAAAGAAGGTGTTGTAATTTAGAAAAAAAAATTGTTCATTTTTATAATCATATTCTTTTTTACTCAGATTACTATTTTTTGATATTCATACTATTTTTTTCATTTTATTCAATGGCTTGGAAAAAAAGAAATTATGTAAATGCTGAATTCCACATATAATATTATGATTTTCCACCAAAGTTGTTGTATGTAATGGAATAGAGATTGAAAACTATTATAATTATGTCTAACTATATATATCAATATATTATTAATAGCTTACGTAAGAATTAATGTCCAAAAAAACATATTATTTGAAAAATTGTGTTCCAAAAGATTTTACATAAAAAAATCCATGGATGAAAAATGATTAAATATTATACTTGTATTGAATTTTGGATAAATCACATATGGAAATTCCTTGACCGATTTTGAAGATATTTTTTATAATTGAAATTCATAAATAAATAATATATTTTCCAAGTAAAACTAAAGAGATATTTGAGGGGAAACAATTTTAAATCCTAAGGTTCCATATACAATTAAAATCTATTGTGTGGGGAAGAATTTTATTAGTAAATTCCAAAATACAAGGGTACACACATAGTCAATGGAAAGGCCTATGTTATTTCAATTATTAAACTGATCCATGATGGTTAATGTGAATTTCCTTCCAATAATGAGTTATAGATTTCATTTTTTAATTTTTAAAAATGATCCCAATTAAAATATTTTTATTATTCAATTAGTACATATTGATGTGGTTTTTTCTTTTTATATATCTTTATAATTATATCACTCTTAATTTTCTAGATTAAATAAATTACATTAGATTTTCGGAATCACCCAATTATTTTTTATAGGTGTAATTATGAACATGAAATTTCCATATAAATTTCTATTATTTTATTTTTCATAATACATATTAATATAGTTTATTTATCACCAATGGTTGGGGAGATACTAAGCATTTATGATATTCATTTTGGTGGGGAATATTATGATGTGTTTGTTGAATAAATTCCTAGACCTCCTTATAATCTTTATGTGTAGTGTTAAATATGACTCATACATTGTGCTATACCTATTTCGGAGTCTCCATATATAATGGACCCAATTGACTTACTTGAATTGGATAATAACCGCATGGAGAATCTAGATAAATGATTTTTACTCTAATAGTGAGTCGCCATGGGATCAAATGTTCAACCTATTTGAAAAAAATGTATTGTGTCTTTTTATTGATTTTCAAGAACAAAAAATTGTCAATATCATGAACAAGTATCCTCTACCCCATATATAGAACCTGTTTCATTAACTATGTTGAACTCCGTATATTTTAAATTTTTATTGTTGTTCTACTTACTGTCATTAAAAGGTAAATATGAGGAATATTATCTCTACATCCATCCATATGAGATATGTTCATTATGAATTTATAGTGAATCCAATTAGGCAAAAATAATTCCCCTATTATGAATATAGATTTATTATAATTTTCATTTTTAGATTGACTTGATCAATTAATTATAGTATTTATATATGATACTCATATTTATTCAAGGATAAAGGATGATAATTTTGAGCATTTTAGGATTGTATTGAATACCTTGAGGATGGTCAAAAGGAATAAAATAATATGATATGTGAATTTTTTCATCAAAATTTATCTTTCTAATATTATAAAATCCAATGTTATTGTATATCCATAGATACCTCAAAGATTTTGATTAATTAGAAATGGCCTAGAATGACCCCAATGACTAAGATCTATAGATTTCATCAGTCGTTGTATACAATTAACTCCTTGAAATGGATTTCTCATTGCTATATAGTCTAATAACCTTGTTGACTTTAAATGGATCCAATATCATTTTAACAAGTAAATGTGAGGAAAATGTCATGGAATAAAAGAGATGTCTGGTCAGTACCCCTATGCTTGTAATACCATATAGTAGAAAAAGTATTATGATATATAACGATGAACCATAGAATATCAATAAATATTATTCATGTATATCTATGCGGTGATAGATTATCCCTAAATAAAATTGAAAATTCCTGATCAAAATCACATGACTCCTGATTTGGAGTCCACTATAGTATTTTTATAATTTAAAATATAAATAAAATATTATTATGATAAATTATTTGATATATATAATTATTATAAAATCTATAAATATATATTCAGGTAGAAATAATTAAATATATTCCAAAATATATTTTTTGTGTTGATTAATGATTATCAATACCAAGTACATTACCACCCTTGGACGGTGAACAAGGTGGGTTATGCTCTAAATCAAAAATACCAAGACATTTTATTATATTAATGATTTAAATTGATCAGATAATAAGGGATCATTACTGAATAGATAATAAAACATGATTACTGGGGATAGATAATATCATTCTCAAATAAATGTTAAACAATCCAAACATTTATGGATTAATATGGTTAGAAAGGAAGATGTGGAAATACTGAAGAAGATAAGAAATTTCCTTGAGTTATGCATTGAATGTGAGGAAAAAATTATGGTTAATAACAAATTAGGTGTCCTGCCAACATGACACTATAATGAGTTTTCAGATAAAGAACATGAGTTATCATCATAAATTCATCCTAGTTGTTTGAATATATATATATATATATTAGAAATATTATTTCTTGGAATACATAAAAATTTATATTAAAATGTTTATATCTCGATGATTGGTATGTCATTGTGTCAAGGCTACGAGATAGATGTTTATGGGTATTTTACATGCATTATCGATTCTAGAATTGAAATAGGAAAACATCACTTTATATTTGTCACCTAACTCCAAAAAAATATAATGCATATAATTCTTTATGGGGTGTAGTCAATCACATTAATATGTAAGAACCTATGTTTTTCTACATTGAATATATATATATATATATATATATATCCTTCTACGAAAAAACATAAGAAGGTGTAATGGTTTCATTGAATATTTCCTTATATTGAATCATATTAGGATCCAAGGATTACAAAAATGATCTACATAACTCTTTATAAATCCCCGAATGTAGAGTTAAAATTTAGGGACAAATATAATCCTTAGATAGATGTATAACCCAAAAAAACCAGTCATAACGTATAAGATAAATTGGGAGTGTGTTTATTATAAATAAATGGTTTTTTGGATAAAAACATTTATCTGTTCATGATTTATTCAAATAATAGATCTCACTCAATAATATAGGTGGATCGTTATGAATGCCTCAATGGAAATAAGTTAAAAAGATAAATTCTTTTTAATAAATATGGATAATGAAATCAATTAAGACTCAATCTATCTAATGAAATGGTCAATAAATTTCTATTTAATGACACATTATGGAATATTAGAGGAAACATATATGATATGTTAGTAATTATCAATTAGATCTAGAGTTAAAACTTTGTGACAAGGTATTCTTAGGAATATATTTTTGGAATATGTTTATGAGATTTGGAATTAAGAAAATGTATATCCCTAGATATATCAAAAATTTTGAAATTCATAATCATATCTAGACATTTTTATCTCCTTTCACTTCCACTAAATCCCAATCATTTTCCTGATGTATTCTATGTATTGTGCTTGATGAATTATATATATGATCCCTCACATGTGAAAAAACTATATATTTAACAAAAATATCATTTTGTTTCTTATAAAAACAACCATTGAAAATTTTATATCATAGATAAAATATTTTATAGAAAAGTACCACTCACTTTGTCAATCATTTCGGTGAAATAATAATTTTTGCAGCAAATTCATGGGAACCTAACGATGTGGCAAGGAATATGTAACCTCATATTTTGTTATCAATGTGATTGAATTTTTATAGGTATATTATTTTATGGGGTTAGAATGTGACACAATAGTATTTAATAATATATTCTACTTCAAATAAATATGTATTTATCTTTATATGTAATACCAATTTTAAATGAACCATGATACACTATTTAATCATAATTATTTAATATTAAAGATATCACATATCCATTGTATTATTGGATATTAATATTTATATGTTATTATAATTTATTATTTGAAAATATATAAAATTAATTCATTGGTTTTTAGTGGGATAGAATTAAAATAAATGAATTTGATAGTAAAACAATATTGTTTTAAAAAATTAATGTCAATATTTATTTATATATTATCAAATTATTATTTTTTCAAAACAAATTATCTAAATTTAAGAATATATAATTAGTGAAATATTTTAACATGCATCTAATTGTTTTTACATTGCACAGAATGGTGGTAAACTATCTTTTATCGTTGAAAATACATTTATCTATTACCATTTCTTGTTTCGTTTGGTTCAAAAAAATTTAAATTAATTACTAACAGTTACATGAATTTAATAATTTAGGATTTATTAAGTAATTATATTAATAATAATTAATATAATTAAATTGGGTCATCTTAATTTTTGGTCATAATGAATTGTGAATGTAGTGAACATTTAATTCTATGTTAAGGATTAAAATTTGTTTACCAGGTTATAACATATTTAATAAGGGTAAATATAAGGACACGACCATAAAACCTTACATAATCATAAATTAAATGATTAGTTCACATTGAGGATCTTTTCAGGTTTAATGTTTTAGAGAATTATGACATAACTATTACGTCTCAATGATTACAAAGTAGACACTCTTACTCAGTTTCCATTTTTTTCATAAAATAAAAATTCTTAAAAAGAAACATGTCTAGTTCCATGTTTTAGAAAGAATGTAATTTCCTTGATCTCATACATAACCCTATTAAACATTATGTGCTGTGAAAAACATTTAAAAAACATGGTATGATCATTAAAAGGTCAGTAAGAGATACAAAAATAAGGGAAATAGTTTGTTTTTCAAAATAATAAGTCAACCATGAATACATTATCGTAATTAATAATTTTTTCCTTTATGAAGTAGTAAATACTCTTCACTAAAGAAAAGATCATTTCATACCCTTTTGTAACCAAATGATCACCATAAAACCCATATAATGAACACGTAACATATAAAGGTAACTTTGGACATAAAAATACATCAACGGAATAACCATACGGTCGGCTTCCTCACAAGTCACTAAATGGAATAGCCGTATGGCCGACTTCCATACCCAAATCATTTGAGGTTATAACATAAACCCCCATCCTGGTTTTCATGGCACCACCCGTCATCTGGTTTATCATGTAACCACCCATAAAATGTCCATGTGCCATAATAAAACTATAACACATAAAACTAACATAAAGGAATGATAAAATTTAAACATTTCAATCAAAATATATCATTTAAATATTTTGACATAAAAGAATCCATTATCAAACCCATTTTCAATACCAAAATATGTAAAAGAGTATATGGTTTTTATTTTCTTTTAAAACATTATGGCTTGTTGACGAAGCCAAATATCAAATAATACTCGTAGTGGTGGAAAGATCGTTGTCACCACGTACACTAAAAAAACAAAATTTTTGTCATTTAGTAAAACGATTCATAGAGGAAAGATTCCTTTTGAATAAAAGTAAAATTAAAAGGGTTTTATACACCATATAAAATAATGTTGTGTATAAATGAAAATATGCCTCAATGAAAAATATTGAGATGATTTCCCTTACAAAGACAGTATCCTTAGAATAAGAATAAATCAATTACGAAATTATGTATGATAAATTTAAATACACCCAATATAAGTGGATATTCAGTGTAAAACAATCATCGTTCATCCTCACATATTCATATCACAACATAATCATGAAGTATAGGTTTATCCCAAAGAATCTAAATTGGATTAAGAAGTTCCCTTGCAACAAAATTGATATCCTAACGGCGTCACTTTAAACTATAGAAAATGAAATAATGAGAGATAAAAAATGGTATCTAATCCCATGGAAATAACATTTACAACAATAAGGATATATAAGTACATATACCAACATAATAAGATGTAAATTAAATGACCTAACAAAAATAAGTATTTTAAAAAGAGGAGGGTGAAAGGTTCCCTTACCGATTTGGGTAACTTTCGAAACGTACACCCCATGAAAGAAGGGTCGTAAAATGAAGATTTAAATACACAAAAATTAATGTATATTGAATGAATAATAAAATAATGGTCTGTACATACACCACACAAAAGGAAATAGTGGAAAATGTATCATGAATCTCATGGGAAGAAAAAGCGAGACAAAACCCCTTACCTTGTTATAATCAATCGAGTTGTATGGCCAAAAGTTAATAAAAACAAAATGAATCAAATAATACCATGAATATAAATAGAATCATTATAATATATATTAAATTCCAGTATAAAATACACCACATAAAATAAATAAGTGGCGAACAATAGAAATCTCATGGAATTAAAAGTGAGATAAGAAATCCCTTAAGAAAATTTGGCAGCATAACAGCGCCACTCAAAACCTCCAAATATGGATTTGATGAGATCAAATAGGGTATCTCATCATATGATCATAAACATAATAGTAATAGTAATATATTAGAACATCCCTCAACATAAGAAATAGGATCATAAAAGGAATGACATAAAAGAGAGTACTTAAAAAGAAAGAGAGATGTAGGATCCCTTACCTCAAGTCCAAGTTGTCTTGTTCGTTTCATTATATTCCTGAATAATAAACATTGGTCAATTTATAATTGATTAAGGAACTCCTTTAAATTTTATTATTCAATTCATATCACATATTATAATGTAATAATAATTAGTTAATTATGTGAGTTCATATCAGACCTTTTTGTCGATGTTCGGTACATGAGTGAAAAAATGGACTTCTTATAATTACATGATGTTCATGTGGTCCATGGTTCATTAAATAAATAATTATATTAATCATTTATATTTAATATATATCATATATATCCATTATATATATTTACTTATAGTAGTACAAAACATATGGAGATAAGAAATGAAATTCAATGTTCATGGAGACGGTATGTCGTACATACGCATGGACGCTACTTTTATTTCTATTTCATACTTTAATGGAATGAAAACATAATGATAAATAGGTATATTATAATTATATTATAATATATATGTTATATATGTTACATATGTTCATAAATTCTATCCTTTATACGTTCCACGTATGGCATGAACGCGTCATGTCACTTTGTGGGGGTGGTAGTCCGCACTTCCTAAAATGAAATTATCACGTTTACCTATCAGGGAGACCCTAAAGGTATGCCGTAAAATAAAAATTAAAAGGGATAAGGGAAAAATAAACATAATATATATCAAATATAAATATAGTGACATCTAAATTTCCACCATGAGAGGTTGTAGGAGATAATTGAACAATCATAGTTTCGTGAGGTAGGAGTTTGTTGTCCACAGAAATAGTATATTTTTCACCCATTAGGTGGAGGTGTGTGTAAGTTTAGCTAGAACTATTCTCATAAAAAAATCCTAGTATATTTACGATATTAGTTTTGTTACAAAATAATTTAATAAAAATATTTTAGGGGGTTGGAGAAGAAAAATAAATCAAAAGAACATAAGATAAGTCATTACCTTTAAATCAGGTAACATTTTGTGATTTGAGCCAATGGATTCCATGGAAAGACTTCTAAACAAAGTGAGGATTCATGGAGTAATAGTTGGATTTGGAGAGATAATATGGGCGTATTTTGGATGAGCCAATGTCTTGAGTGTTGTGGGTAAGGGGGTAGAGGTGGGGGCCTTTTATAAGAGGGAGGAGGGTCAGTTTTGGAAGGTCCTGAAATGTTTCTTTATTATGAAATAGTTTTCAGATTTTAAAGGCCCCACAACAGTATATATATAGGATAACGTTATAAGGGTTCTAAATCCACCCATCCAATAGGTTTTCAACAAGTTTAAGTCTTAGATTTTACATTATCTATTAATTTTATTTAAATCGTTCATTAGTGAGGTAATCACTGCATCATCATGGTGTCTTAAATAAATTTATTTATTTAATGACTAAAAATTATAAAAAAATACCATGATTTAGTTAGTATTTTAATCTTCTAAATGAATATTTGTTGTCAAAAAGATAATTTATATAAACAAAAATAAAATTGTTTTACTAAGGTGATGCATGCTTTGTTTATATTTTCATTTCTTTAATAAATAATATAATAAAAGGTCACTATCACACTAAAGTGATTCCATGGGGTGAAAAATATTGAAAAAGGCATCCCATGGTCAGCCATGACTCAAAAAATCGAATTAGGACACAAGCCTGGGGAATTTTGTATTATTATGATATTACTTTATTTCCCTTAACTACACGATTACTAATTAATCATGATAATTAAAGATAATTGCCATCATTACTATTCAAAATGTCCAAAAACAAAAGAGTCTTAATTAAATAACTTGGAACTTCAGATTCAAAATATGGAATCCTTTTACCAAATTACAAATAAAAAAAATGCAGTCATTAATTTAAATATAATTCCTATTTTTAAACCAAATATGAGTTTTTATGAAGTAAAAGTTATGAAAATATTTACTTGTTTTTACATCTAATTGAGAAGTGAAATTAATTCCAATGAATAAAATTGTATTAATTGATAAAAAATAATTCAATTAAACATAAAAACAATTAAATGTACAATGTAACTATATAATTAAATTAGATGAAAAAGCAGTTTTGAAGTAAAATGTAGTATTTTTCACTATTAATTAAAAATGAACATTTGTCAAGAAAAATACCAAAAAATTATCCAAAGTAAAGTTGATATCCCATTTTAAAAAATGGTGTACATTTTACCAAATTCATAACATATAAGTTTCATTAATTAATTTTATAATTAATTCTCTCTATCAAAACAAATAGGGTGTTTTTAGGAAACAATATCTATCAAAATATTGACAGTTGTTTATGTCCAATTTCAAAGTGAAATTTATTACAATGATCACCATTGGATTGAATGGTAATAATATATTTTAACTACACTTTAAACCCAATTAAAAATATAATCTATCTATATAAATAAATTAAATTAAAAGGAGGTTTTAAATTAAAATATATCATTTTTCACTATTTATAAAAAATTAATTTATTCAGAAAAATAAATAAATTTCACACAAAGTTCATTTTGATGTCCCAATTTTAAATAAGGATTTTATTTTTTCAAATATAACATATAAAATTGAAAAAAAAATATTTTCAAAAAGGGGTCTCCATCAAAAGGTAGTTAATGGACCTTTTAAAGAATACTAGATTATCTATGCTCAAAATATGATTAATTCCCATTTTCAACCTCTGACATTTATTGGATAAATGTAAAAATATAAAACAAACATATATAATCATTTTGTAGCTAGTTATGTTTATTCCTTACATTATAATTTCAAGGAATTAACTACCATTTTAAATAATTTTATTATATTATTAGTGTGCAACATAAGATTTCAAAGAAACTCATTGTTGCATATTGGGTATGCCAACAAACATAGCATTCCCTTTAAAATAGTATTAACATATTATTCAAAGATATGGATAAATATGAAAATGTCATGTTTTTTATTTACATGGGATGTTACATCCTTCCCCCCTTTTGGGAATTGCGTCCTTGCAATTTTGAAATTGGGATCGAAAACTTCATTCAAAAGCCCCACTTCGGAAAAGGAGTCAATTAAACTGTCATTTTAAAAGAATGAAAGAGAAGTACAATGGTCACCCGAGTTAACCCATACTAGGATTCCATGTAGTAAGACATGGATATATAAGAGAAAAAAGGGTCATGTTCTGATGGATATGGATAGAAAACATGTTTAGGAGAAAGTTAACCACCTAAAAATAACAAAGTTGTGATGGGTTAAACGGTATTTGATTCCCCAATAGGAAAAGTTAACAGACAATGTTTATGTTTTAAGTTACTTTTTATTGAGGAATTTATTTATGATCTTAACTAAATCATAAGGAAACATACTTAATTTTCTTGTATACCTTCATCTCTTACTATATTTCTTATACAAACTCATATTTTCTTCAAAAGATGAGTATTTAGGATGAATTGTTGACATTAAGAGCTCTATAACCAACTTCTAGAGAATCACCTAATCCACAAAAGGGAACTATATATTTCCAATTCCTTTAGACCAAAACCAAAATGGTTAGTACAAGATCAGATAATCCTCACAAAAGGAAATCTTTTACAAAAATAAAAACTTCTCTTAATCTGCAAAAAATTTCCAACAAAACCCCAAGTTCATCACAGACCATTCAATAAACAACTATCCATAAAATTCTTCAATGTTCTCTAAACTATGATTGAAAAAAAAAATCTGAAGGATTTAATAACATATTCTTCCAATTTAAATCTAAAAATTTGTCTCCAAATAACATCAGTTACTCTTAAAGTCTCGTACTGAAAATTAGTTAACCTAATTACATATCCTCCAAGATAGGTTAATAATTTCCATAGATAACCCAAAATCAACTTTTTCCTGATTCATAAGATTATCTAAATTAAAGGAATTATTCACAATAACTATGGACTTCACATAGTCCAGTGGTAGGTGATAAATCCCAGTGCCACTTTAGTTGTGGGTTTGATTCCCACAGCTTTATCGGACGCGACGGGTTGTCACATGGTCCGCGTGTTGTCCTTTATCCAAATTTTTATAATTCTTAAAAAATTATCCAAAAATAGAAAAAAAAACATCAAAAATAACCATAACATAATTTAACCTCAAGTTTATCTCATGCCTTTCATTTTCCATCATAACATATAGAAACCCATAATTACCTCAAATGTAAGGATCATATAAACCATAATGGTAACCTTTATAATTATTACCTGAACTTCCACATCGAGTTGGTTTTCTCGTACATGATGAATTAAAGAACTCACCAAGGATAAATTGGTTAATCATGACTCCTGATAGTTGATTGATAATAACCACAAGAGTTATCATTGTAGCTCTCATATCATTCACTTGTTCTTTCAGAAATCCATCAAAGTTTTCTTCACATCCACCATTACTTTAGTGCCTGCTAGATCTAGCCATTTACTAAAACCAAAAAGGTCAGTGTGAGTATATCATTATAATCATCATATAATATCTTATGATGAGGGTAAATACTAAGATATAATTATTCATGTTATCTTAAACTCATTCAATTTATCTAAAACTATGACTCTTTCTGAAATCCTAACCATTATAATAATGTAACTTATGCCTAAAGAATACCCTAACCTCTATAGTTATCTAAACAGTTCTTTGATACCAACTATAAGTACCCGACCTAAAAACATTACACAATCATCAATTAAATGAATAATTCACATTGAGGATCTTTTCTGGTTTGGAGTTTTAGTGAATTAAGACATAACAATTAAATCTAAAAGATTACAAAGTAGACACTTCAACTCAGTTTCCATTTTTTTCATAAAATAAAAACTCTTAAAAAGAAACATGTCTAGTTCCATGTTTTAGACAACACACCATTTCCTTGATCCCATCCTTGACCCTATTCCACTTTATGTCCGGTGAAAAACATATCCAAAACATGGTATGAGCATAAAAATCTCCGTAACAGATACACAATGAAGGGAAACTGTTAGTTTTTCAAAACAATAAGTAAATCATGAATACTTTATCATAATTAATACTTTTCACCTTTATGATGTACTAAATACTCTTCACTAAATAAAAGATCATTGCATACCCTTTTGTGACCAAAATATCACCGTAAAACCTATATAATGAACACATAACATATAAAGGTAACTTGGGACATAAACATACTTAAATAAAATAACCATACGGTCGACTTCCACATATGTCACTAAATGGAATAGCCATACGTCCGAATTTTATACCCAATGAATTTGAGGTTATAATGTAACCACCCATCCTAGTTTTCATGGAACCACCCGTCATTTGGTTTATCATGTAAGAACCCATCAAATGTCCAAGTACCATAATAATAGTATAACACATAAAACTAATATAAAGGAATGATATAATTTCAACATTTCAATCACAATATATCATTTAAATATATTGACATAAAATAATCCTTTTTCAAAACAATTTTCAGAACCAAAATATGTAAAAGAGTTTATGGTATTTATTTTCTTTTAAAACAATACGTCTTATTGAGGAAACCAAAGATCAAATAGTACTCGCAGCGGCGGAAAGCTCGTTGTCACCGCATACATTAAAAAAATATAATTTTTTTTATTTAGTAAAACGCTTCATAGAGGAATGATTACTTTGGAATAAAATTAAAAGTAAAAGGGGTTTATACACTAAATAAAATAATGTAGTGTATAAATGAAAATATTCCTCAATGAAAAATATTGAGACGAAGTCCCTTACAAAGACAGTATCCTTAGATTAAGGGTAAATCAATTACGTAATTCTGTGTGAGAAATATAAATACACCCAATAAAGTGTATATTAAGTGTAAAACTATCATAGGTCATCCACACATATTCATAGCATGACATAATCAATATGTATAGGTTAAACCCAGTGAATTGAAATTGTATTTATAAGTTCCATTGCAAAAAATCGATAGCCTAACGACGTCACTTTAATCATCAAAAAATGAGATGATGAAAGAAAAAAAGGATATCTCTTTACTTCCAAATAAAATTTATAGTAATAATGATATATAAGAACATATCCCAACAATATAAGATGTAAATTAAATGACATAACAAAAACGGCTTTTAAAAACTAGAGGGTGAAAGGTTCTTTTAGCGATTTGGGTAACTTTTGAAACGTACACCCCATGAAAGAAGGTTTGTACAATGAATGTGTAAATACTCGTAAATTAATGTTTATTTCACAAAAAATACAATCATGGGATGTACATACACAAAACAAATGAAATATTGGCAAATGTATCATGAATCTCACGGGAATAAAAAGTGAGATAAAAACCACTTACCTCATTGTAATCAATCGAGTCGTATGACCAAAAGATAATAAACACATAATAAATATCATAATACCATGAATATAAATAGAATCATGATAATATATATGAAATGGAAGTACACAATACACCACATGAAATTAATAAGTGGCAAACAATGGAAATCTCATAGAATTAAATGTGAGATAAGAAATCCCTTAGGAAAATTCGGCAGCCTAACAACGCCCTTCAAAACATCCAAAAATGGATTTGATGAGATCAAATAGGGTATCTCATCATATTATCATAAAAAATTAAAGTAATAGGAAAATAAAATACCATCCTCCAACATAATAAAGAGGATCTTAAAAGGAATGACATAAAAGAGAGTACTTAAAAAGAAAGAGAGAGGTAGGATCTCTTACCTCAAGTCTGACTTGTCTTGTTCATTCATTATGTTTCAGTATAATAAACGTTGGTCAATTTAAAATTTTGGAAGGACAACATTTAATGTTTATTATTTAATCCATATCACATATTATAATGTTATAATAATTAGTTAGTTATGTGAGTTCATATCAGACCTTTTTGTCGATGTTCGGTACATGAGACCAAAAATGGCCTTCTTATAATTACATTATGGTCATGTGATCCAAATTTTATTAAATCCATAATTATATTCACCATTTATATGTAATATATATCATATATATATCCATCATATATATGTAATTATAATAGTACATAACATTTGGAGATAAGAAATGAAATGCACCGTTCATGGAGACGGTAAGACGTACGTACACATGAACGCTACTTTTATTTTTATTTCATACTTTAATGGAATGAAAACATAATGGTACATAGGTATTTTATAATTAAAGTATAAAATATATGTTATATATGTTACATAAGTTCATAAATTATATCCTTTATACATTCCACATATGTCATTATTGAGCCATATCACTTTAGGGGGTGGTATTCCGCACTTCCTAAAATGAAATTATCGCGTTTACCAATCTTGGAAAACATAATGGTATGACATAAAATAAAAATAAAGAGGCATAAGGAAAATTTATATATAATATATATCATATATAAATACAGTGGCATCTTAATTGCCACCATGAGAAGTGGTATGAGATAATTGAACAATCATCGTTTCGTGAGGCAGTAGTTTGCTGTCCACAGAAATAGTATGTCCTTCAACCATTAGATGGAGGTGTGTGTATGTTTAGCTCTAATAATTCTAAAAAAACATCCTAGTATATTGAAGATAATGGTTTTGTTACAAAATAATGAAATAAAAAGATTTTAGGGGTTGGAGAAGCAAAATAAAACATAAGAACATAAGATAAGACATTGCCATTAAATCAGGTAACTCTTTTTGATTTGAGCCAAATACTTCCTTGGAAAGACTTATTCCCATAGTGAGGCTTTTAAGAGTAATAGATCGATGTGCAGAGATAATATGAGCATAGTTTGGATGATCCAATGGCTTTAGAGGTGTGGGTAAGGGGGTAGAGGTGGGGGCCTTTTATAAGAGGGAGGAGGGTCACTTTTGGAAGGTCTTGAAATGTTACTTTATTATAAAATAGTTTTCATATTTTAAAGGTCCCAAAATGATAAATTTGTAGGATATGGTGATAAGGGTTCGAAATAAATACATCCAATAGGTTTTTGACAAGTATAAGGCTTAGATTGTACCTTATATTTTAATTTTATTTAAATCTGTCATTAATGAGGTAATCACTAAATCATCATGGTGTCTTAAATAAATTTATTTATTAATTATCTAAAAATTATAAAAAAATACCACGAAGTAGGTAATATTATTAGATTTCTAATGAATATTTATATTCAAAGAGATCATTTATATAAACAAAACTAAATTTTTTTTAATTAGGTGATACATAGATTGGTTATATTTTCCTTTAGAAACTAATATGATAAAAGGTCACTATCACACTAAAGTGATTCCATGGGGTCCCAAAGTAGAAAAAATTCATAAAATTGTTGGAAATAAATAAAAAAACAGCATTAAGACACATGTATGGGTAATTTTGTATTAATATGATATTATTTTATTACCCATATCTACCTGATTACTAATTAATCATGATAATAAAAGATAATTGTTGTCATTAGTATTCATGTTGTCCAAAAAAAGAGTATTAATTACATAATTTGGACCTTCTGATTCAAAATAAGGAATCAATTTTACCAAATTCTAAACATATAAATTTCAGTAATTAATTTAAAAATAATTCATGTTGTCAAAACCAAAGACGGGTTTTTAAGAATTTAAATTAATCAAAAGATTGACTTGTTTTTACAACCAAGAGAAAAGTGAAATTACATCCAATAAATAACCAACTTTTAAGTTATAAAAAAATAATTCAATTAAACCTTAAAAAAAATTAAAAGGAAAATCTAACTATATAATTAAATTATAATAAAAAGTTGTTTTGATGTAAAATGTATTATTTTTCAATATTCATTAAAAATGAACATTTGTCAGAAAAATACCAAAAATTTATCCAAAGTAAATTTGATATTCCAAATTCAAATATTATATCCATTTTAACAAATTAAAAACCTATAATTTTCACTAATTAATTTTATAATTACTTCCCACTATCAAATCAAATAGTGTGTTTTAATGAAACAATATATCTCAAAAGATTGACACTTGTTTATGACCAATTTCAATGTGAAATTAATTCAAATAACCACCATTGGATTAAATGGTAAAAATATATTTTAACTGAACATTAAAACCAATTAAAAAGATAATATAACCATATAATTAAATTAGAATAAAATAAGGTTTTTAATTAAAATACATCATTTTTTACTATTCATTAAAAATGAATTTTATCGGAAAAATAACAAAAATGTACACAAAGTACATTTTGATGTCCCAATTTTAAAGAAGGATTATATTTTTTCATATATAACATATAAAATTGACAAAAAGTTATATTAAAAAGGGGTCACCATCAAAAGGCAGTTAATTGACCTTTTAAAGAATATTAGAATATCTATGCTTAAAATTGGATTCATTCTCATTTTAAGCCTATGGAATTTATTGGATAAATGCAAAAATGTTTAACAAACATATATAATCATTTTGTAGATAGTTTTGTTCATTCCTACCATTACAATGGCTGGGCGTTAACTATATTTTAAATAATATTATTATATTATTAGTGTGCAACCTACGATTTCAAACAAACTCATTGTTGCTTATTAGGTACGCCATTAATCATAGCATTCCCCTCAAAGTAATATTAACATTTAATTAAAAAATATTGATAAATAAGAAAATGTCATATTCTTTATTTATCTTGGATGTTACAGTAAAAATTCCATATATACATGTATAAATGTTAATGGTTGATTACGTATGAACCATATATTATATTAAATTCTATTTTGTGTAAACATTGTTGAACTTTCATAAAAAGTAACTAAATATTATATAAATATTTTAATTAACTAAATATTCTTTCCTCCCCTTATTAATAAAAGTGAGCCTCTTCTACAATATTATACACACAAGGTAGCCTACACCATTTTTATTGTAGAGACCATTAGAAAGGTACATGAATCATAATGACTTGTTTTATTTTTTGAATTATATTTTATCGGGAATGTTGAAATGAATATAAAAATGAGTTAAAATTAATATTAAATAAAACTTCCATACTACTCAGTCTTAAGAAATTGTTGATTACCATTCAATTATGGTTCCTGTTAAACATAGTTTTGTGGCTCAGGATGTTGAGGATTCATAGGCTGATCTGGCCAGTTGACGGAAGGTTGATCTATTATAGGAGGATGTCTTGTTTTAGAGGACATTACATGCATTCCAGAGGAAATTTTTGGGAATTTACATGGGAAGTATTTTTGACATGGTGATAGAAATATATCTCTTCGAACTTAAGATCTCCTCAAATTTAGTATGAGCACTAAAGGATTACTAAGTTGCATTGGCTATCATATAGATGTGAGGAGTTATTCATCAGTGGTGGACAGTATGCCTAGTGGACTGGAAGGAGGTATACATTTTGTGGCCTGACATCGAGAAAGAGATCTGGGATGAGTTCCTTTCATCAAACATCAAGTCTGAGAAGAGGAAGGATCTACTGTCCATTTAGTAAGGTAGTATATTAGTGTGGGAGATTGAGATAAAGTTCAAGGATCTTTATTATTTTTCTATAGCTATCTTTTTAGATGAGGAGTCTAATGCGAGATGTTATTGGGTGGCTTTCCATCCTTTGATCTAGTATGTGGTTACTCCTTTCATCCTACCATCATACATGGAGTTTCAGAAGAATGATGTTGTGTTCGAGTGGATGCACTCACAAAGAGTTTTAGCGTGGGAGGGGATCTCAAAGTGTTATTCAAGAGGTAGGGTTTATAGTTTCAGTTCTGAATTACTAGGTACAACAAGTATTTTACTAGTATGGAGTTCCCCTCAGAATCATCCATTCCATCTTTCTAGTTTTAGGGTTTCCAGTTTTTTTCATTTAAGATCTGGGATGAGGTGTTTCTTATTTGGAGTCATGGAAATCATTACAACCAAGGTACAATAGCTGTTTGAACTCATTTTGGTGGTTGTGGATAGACTTATCATTATCATAAATATTAGTTTCTAGGGATAATGTTTTACTAACAGGGAGAATAGGTTTTTTATACACTGAGGGGAGATTATGTTCTTATAGGACAACATTGGGATATTCATTGTATTTGGAGACCTTTTCCAGGGATTGGTCATGGAGATAGTTTTAAGTGAAGTGATAGAGAAGCTTGGAGTAGTTTGTTGCATGTGGAAGAGGTATTCGTTCTAGCAGGACCATAGGTCATTAAAGTTATGATCAGTTTGCTCAGTACCCTTTCTGGTATATTGTTTTATCATGAATATTTTCACTCTTTTTTTGCGCCAACTCTACACCATGCTCTTGGAGTAGACACAAGAAGAATTATTATGACCCTAGTGTTGAGTGTGCCCATAATAGGCCAATCCAACTTGTATGATGTGTGATATTGATGTAGACAGTAGATGGGGCCACATCAATCCCATGGGAATCTATTCTTATAACAGATGCAACCATAAGTTGTCAATTCTTGGCATCGACATGTTTTATTTTGTGAATTCTATAATCACTTGTTTCTAAAGGAGTGTCTTTTTAACAAGAATTTATTACCATAGTATAGTATTCATTTGAGAGGACAGTTTTTCGATGGGTATTCATCATGTGGAACCCCTTCTATCTTTATTGGTTGAGCTATCCAATGAATCAATTGACATATGTAAATTGGATGAAACCATGGTCGTTGGGGATTTCTAGAATGTTTTCGTCGATGAGTTTGTGATGTTACCCCTTCTAAGTGATGTTGATTTTAGGATAGAATTTAATCTTGACACTTCTATGATTTTGATGGACCCCTATCAGATAGAAACTTTGATGATTTAGGAGTTGAGGATTCAGATTTCTCATCTTATGAATAAGGGTGTTATCTTGACTAATCTGTCATTGTGGGGTTCTCTAGTTTTTTTCAACATGAAGGTGGATAATAGTTTGAGTATGTTTATCGACTATCTGAGGATGAATTAGTAAATGGTTGAGAATTTTTTCCCTCTACCAACGATACATGATCCATTCGACTAGCTGATAGTGGCATGTTGGTTTCTAAAAATATATGTATGGTTTGGATATCATCAATTGAGGGTGAAGGAAGTAAATTTCTTGAAGACATCTTTTATATGTAGGTATGGGAACTTCAAGTTTATAGTCATGTCATTCAGGGTTAAAAATACACTAGTAATGTTAAAGGGACTCATGATCTCCATTTCTCATGAGTTCATAGACTGGCTTGTCATCATGTACATCGATGACATTTTGGTCTACTTGAACTCAGAGGTAGTACATATAGAGCATCTTAAAGTTATCTTATTGCATCTTTGACTCCACTATCTCTACTGAATTTTACCAATTTTATTTATTAGATGTAGGTTATTTTTTTCCTATGGAATGTGGAGTCATAACAGGGTGTAGAAATTTACCCTTTGATGTTAGAAGTAGTTGAATTTTTGGAATCACCCAATAATGAGGCAGAAGATCACAATTTTCTTGGTCTTTCAGTGTGATATTAAGGGATGGTACTGATTTATCTCGAGTTATAGTCTCATTGACATCATTGACTCAAAAAAAAGTTTTTTTATGGAGTGGGTAGTTGTAGGCATCATTAGATTACCTAATGAAGATGTTGGATAGTGCTCCAGTTCATTAGTTTCCTAAGGAAGGGGTAATGCTTGATGTGTTCTGTAATGGTTCCCATCTGGGTTTGGGATGCATCTTGTCATAGAATCGATTAGTGATCTCTTATTGGTCCATGCAGTTATGAACCCTTCAGTATAACTACAATAACCATGATATGGAGCTAAAAATAATCATTTTTTCACTGAATTTTCTGATTCATTATCTCATTAGGGAGCACATTGTGGTCTTCACGTATCACAATACTTTTAGGTATATATTTTCATAATGATATTTGAACATGTGAAAATGGAGGTGGGTAGAGTTTATTTTGGACTATGATTATGAGATCTCCTACACTTATGGGAAGGGTAATGTCATTGTTGATTCATTAAATAGGAAGTTAGAGAAGGAGTGTGTTCATGAATATGGAGATGTTTAGTTTGGGATGGAAGAGTTTGATGTTTTTATTTGGATGTATAGGTGGATAGAGGTAGAGGCTATTTGATTGGGATGAAAGTGAAGTATTATTTGATGCAGTAGGTGAGAGTGTCTCAGTGGGGAGACTCATAGACAGAGGTGTTTCTCAATCAAGTTTTCCACGGTAATTCTCTGAAGGGATTATCAGAATCAGATATTTTTCCATGGGAGTTTGTTTGTTCTGGTTCTAATTCATAGTGGATTCCATAATGAGTTTCATACCTCACCCTTGGAGGTACATCTATGAGTTTCTGTGATGTACTATGGCTTAAGGATATTTATTTTCTATCCTGAGATGAAGTAGGAAGTGCTAGAGTTTGTGGCAGAGTGCTTGGTCTTCTGGTAGGTAAAATCCAAGCACCAGGTTCATGGTGTTTGTTTCATCCCTAGGATGTTTCCAGGTGTATGTAGGATGAAATCATGATGGATTTTACCACAGGGTTACACAATGATCGTGGTGGTTGTGATGCTATATGTGTGATAAGGGATTTACTGAAAAAATAAGAAAACTTCATACTGACCAAAGATGTAGTCTTAATGGATGCCTTGTCCATGTGGTATTTGAATGAGGTAGAATGGCTACATAGTCTTCTGAGGTCAATTGTCTATGATCGAGAAATGTGTTTTACCTCCTGATTTTGGAGGGGATTGCAGCATTCATTCGACAACTAGTTGTTATTGAACACTAATTCTTACTCTCAGACAGATTGTTAGATGGAACGGAAAATCCAGACATTTGAGGACATGTTTCCAGCTTCTTTAATAAACATTGGGGGATCATGTTTGTGAAAAATACCCTTTTTATTTTGTTTCTAATAAAAATATCTATCATTATTCCATTAGAATTGCTCCATTTGATACTTTTTATGGAAGGCTATGTTTCTCATCATTGTGATGGATAGTGGTTGGGGAGAAAACATTTTTCAGTCTAGAGGTAGTGCAAAGCACTACAAGGAATTTTAATATTGTTCACGATAAGATTAAAGATATGTTGGGGTGACATAATTCTTATGATTATCTTAGGATTCGACCACTGGAGTTTGATGTTAGGGGACATATGTTGTGGAAATTTTCCCATCCATGTGGGCATCGATGGTTTGGAATATGGAGTAAGTGTTCTCCATGTTTTTTGGACAAATTGTGGTGTTGGGGTGTGTTAGATGAGTGGCATTCTAGATGGAATTTCCACAAAAATAGATATATTCCATGATATATTTCACACCCCTTAGATTCTTCGGTATCTTCATTATGACTCCCATGTAATTGACTGGGGAGAGTTGGAAATTGATAATGGTTCCATGTTTGTGGAATGACCAGTGGAGATCCAAGATTTTTGTGAAAAGTAATTTCATGGACAAACCATTCCCTTAATTTGTGTGTTATACATGCATGGTAGCATTGAAGAGAGAGCATTGGAATGTGATGCACATATACTTTCCAAGAACCCAATGTCCATTTACATAATGCATGACTTGCGAATTAACCAGAAATTTATTTATTTATCATATATTTTTATATTATTGAATTTCAATATTCACAAAAAAATCATGTCTTTCATAAAAATATCAATATTTCACGCTAATTTTTTTTTCCAAGTGTAGAATAAAAAAATGAACTCTATTTTATGAAAATAATTTTATAAATAGGTGTATTTAAATATTTGTTTAAAAAAATAGTTTACTTGAAAAATAAAAATTTCATAATTAAAAGTATTATCAAACACATTGAAAAATTAATTAAGGTTCGATAAAATTACCATATAATCTTAAAAAATGATATCTATTTTTGAATAAATTTAATGAAAATAATGTTTATAGATAACCTAATTAATCATTAAATATTCATTTCATACAAAAATAACAGCACTATAAAATAATTATAACATATTGTCATTAATAGGATGGAAAAATATTATTTATACTATCCTTCGTAATGTTCATATTCAATTGGTCGATTTACTATTCATAAGGGTATCATTACTATTTATAAGTCTATGTTACTGTTTACCAAATATATGTTTGTCCAATCAGACCTCAAACAGCTTATTGATCTCCATTGTGTATGTTAGATTTCTGAAATTCAAATCATAGAACTGGAGAAATTATGTTTAAATGAAACATAATATTTTGTAGTTTATTTATGAATGATGTGGAATTATGTTTCCAAATTTGATTTTATTTGATTATACTATATTAAATTACTACCACAACTGACAAAATTTCATTGATAAATGTTTTGCTCATTACATTCTTTCCCCTTCTGAAATTTCTCCCTCAAAATTCTATTTTACATTAACAGGTGAGGGTAATTATCCTTCATTGAATCCTCTCATTCACAAGTTACTTATTCATACTTATGTTTCCTCAAAAACATATTTAAATGGTGGGTTATCTTGTTGGGTATATCCTTTTTCTTTGGTCCAGAATAATTACTGGAAGATCCTTATAAGAGAGATCATCTTCTAGCAGTACCACCTCTATGTTAGTACATTTGAGGGACTTGGTATGTACTTCCTCTAAACTGATACATGAAACACGTCATCAACACAATACATATTCATTGGATGTTCAAGATGATATTCCATAGCTTGTATGTCTTCAAGGATCTCAATGGGGCTAATGTGCCGTGGGGTTTGTTTAAATTTCTTTCCAAACCACATGAATTTATTCAATGGAGATATATTATGGAAGATTTTATCACGAACATTGAACTTTGTGTCCCTTCAATATTTGTTAGCATAAATATTTTGCAGAATCTAAGTTTCTTTGATGTCTTCTTGGAGAAATTGACCTTCTCTATCATCTCTTGCACAAGATCAGGTCCAAGTATATTTTTTTCTCCAACTTCATCCTAGTAGGTATGATTTCAACCATAATTTCATTTAAGATCTTCACATAGAGCCATCTGAATACTCAAGTGGAATATATTTTTACTTGAGAACTCGTCATATGCGAGATATTGATCCCATCCACCTTTGAATTCTAAATATAATTCTTTTAGCATATCATTGTGAATCTAAATAGTCCATTCATATTGGCCATCAATTTTGGGTGATAGGTCATGCTAAAATTTAATTCATTACTCAAGGTATGTCGAATACTTCTCGAGAATATATATGTGAACCTTGGATCATGATTACAGACAATCAACAGTGGAACCCCATGAAATCACACCACTTCCATAACATATAACTTTGTATGTGATTAAATTGAGATATATTCTCTATTATTTATAAATTGTAAATTCTTGGGGAGTCGTTCCACCACATCCTGTATGAGATTATTTATTTTGGATGCCTTTGGGAGACCTTTTAAGAAGTCCATATTGATATTTTCCCTTTTATACATGGATATAGGATATGGATGCATCATCCCTTTGGTCTTTTTTCACTCAACATTAACATTATTACATATCAAACACCATTAGATATATTCCTCAAACACATTATTTATGAAATACCACCATAAGTGTTCTTGGATATCTCAAATCATCCTGGTGCTATAAGGATGGTTAGATAAATTTGAGTTATGTGCATTGTCCAATAGCTCATTTTTTATCTCAGGTGATGAAGGAACAAAAAGCCTTATTCCAAACCGATTCACACCATCAACATCAAAATAAATCTCTTGTAGATTCCTTTACTTCTTGTGAATTCACCTTCATTTTCAACTCTAGATAATCCCTTTGTACTTCTTTATTATTATCTTGGATATATGGTTGGGAAATAATTTATGAAAGGTAGGATGTTTCCCTGTCATTATGATTTCATATACTATGCTTTGCATATCCATGATGATAGAGTCTTTCTCAATATGAAACATAGATAGATTTGACAGTTCTTTTATAATAAGAGAACCATATACCCTATTATCCTTACCAAGAGGACAGTGAATAGAGGAATCATAGACTCTTATTAGGTCTAAATATCTCATTTAATGATTTTTCATATCCTTTTGTGTGAATATATAATATAGGATATTGTGATAAGTATATATGTCAAAATTATCATGATAGAGTTAGTGCCAACATATTTTCATGGAAAAATCACAATCTCTTGCTCCATATCATGTGTCGGGTAGTTCTTCTCTAGGATTATCAATTGGCATGAAGCATAGGATTTCACATTATCATTTTTCATGAGTACAAAACCCAAGTATTTCTTTGAAGCATAACTATTTATCAGAAAAAATTCTCCCCATTTTGGTAATGTTAGTAAATGTATAGTAATCAGCCTTCTATTTAGCTCCTTGAAGAATTCCTCACATTCGTCCATCCAGATATTCATGGACTCATTCCTTATTAACATAGTTTCAGGGCTTGATAATCGTGAGAAACTTTTGAAAAAAACATCGTTAGTAATAAAATAATACATGAAAATTACTTATTTATATGATACTAGAGGCTTTGGACCATTCCTCAATCACCTTTATTTTTTAAGGTTATACATTAATTCTCTCATATTTAATCACATTACCCATGAATGTGACTTGATTCATATAAATGTCATAGTTTCTGAACATGACGTATAACTTCTCCTTCACCAATGTCGCCAAAATAATTCTTAGATGTTCGTCATGTTCCTCCAATATCTTAGAGTAGATTATCAAATCATCAATAAACACTTCCAATTTTTTTTTGAGGTAATGTTTAAAGATTTTATTCATCAAATCTATGATTATTGGGGGAGATTTAGTATGTCTGAATTGAATCATCAGGAACTCATGGTTCACATAACTTGTATAGAAGGCAGTCATATAAATATCTACCTTCTTCACCTTTAGCTGATGATATCCAGAATGAAGATCGACCATTGAGATGTACTGATCTCTTTGTATCTGATAAAAAAGTCTTTAATCCTTGGGAGATGATAAATTTTTATGTTGATCTTGTTGAGTTCTTGATAATCTATACACAACCGCATTTATCAATCCTTATTCTTCACAAAGAGCATTGGCGCTCCCCTATGTGATGCACTTGGGCATATGAAACCTCTGTCCAAATTCTCTTGCAGCTACTTCTTTAACTCCTCCAGTTCAATATGATACATCTAATAGGGACACTTTAGGATAAGATTAGCTCTGTCTATGATTAATTTGGATAACTCTTCCTCACAATTTTGGAGAAGTCCAAGTAACTCTTTGGGAAATATAACACTATATTCCCTCATGATGGAAATTTATGCTAGGTTGACACATTCTATTGACTCAACCATTTGAGTGATGTATGATTCTTCATAAGAAACCAACTCCTACACTGTAGAAGGTTTTTCTATAGGAGATTCATAAACTGACATTCTTTTATATAGTAGCATGGGATGGTTTGGAATATAAAAAGTTATTCCCTTTTCCCAAAATTTGATATTTTATCTATATAATGAGATCCAATCCATTCTCGTTATAGAGTTGAATTCCAAAAAGGGTTGTATCATGGGATTCACTAGAAGAATCATGATAAATACATAAATTGTAGATGTGTAAAACAATTGGGTTTCAATGATTTCGACAATTTTTGTTTTTATAGATATCACTACTTCAATGTTTCGGGTAATCTATTCTACAGTTCTAATAAGCATATAAGTTATAAAAGAATGTGTATAACCAGAATAGAATAATACATTTTCCATTCATGAGTGAATATGATGTTTACATTTTGAAACATCATTTTTATTCACAACATCCATAGTTGCAATGGAATAAGCCTTAGCTTTCTCCATTGGAATTGGTGGTTGAGGACATTTATTTCCCTCGAGGGCTTGAGGTTTAGTGCACTGGCTTGCATTGTGCACATTCTTCTTACAGTTATAGAATTGGACCATGGGAGGTTCTCTCCTTTCCACCACCACATTCTTTTTACTTATCATGTATGTTCGAAATTCAATTGTTGCGTGGCCTTCATTTCCACACATAAAGCATTTCCCTTTCCCATTGAGGTAATTCCCATGCTGATTCTTCCCACTTTTCAAACATGTTGTTGGTTGAGTTTGCATTCTGCCTTTCTCATGTGGTCCTATGGAATCAAATTCCATCTTTCATTTATAATAACTATAGCTATGTGACCATTCTCCAAAATCCATCTCTAGGTATTAGATCACATCAAATGACTTCTTAGTATCTCCCCTTGTCTAAACTTGATAGAGACTTTTGACGGTGTGTTTTTAATATACTAAATAATCTAACAATTTTTCTATCATTGTTGATAAAAAATCCTAAAACATACCTTGAAAGACCTATGAAATTTCTTCCATAGGTCATGATATATTCTCATTCTTAAATTAATACTCAATGAATTCTCTCTCCATATTCATACAAATAGTTCATGGGAAATAATTTTTAAAAAACATTATCTTAGTGTATTCCCACTCCATCTCTTCAATTTTATCTCTTAGAAAGGTGTTCATAATAAAATACCACCATTGGTCGACCACTCCATCGAGATGATAAATGCATAGATTCATGTTCTCCATATCAGAATAGTGTATCATTGTAATTAACATCTCTATCATGATGACCCATGGTTCCATAACTGCTGTATCCAAAGATCAACTAAATATCAGTGGTTGTTTCCATATAAAACAATCAACAACCAGTTTCTCCAACTTACTTGAAGGAGGATATTCAGCATTATTCTGGCTTTTATTTATAACCTAAGACAACTGAGTAAGCATCACCATGACTTTTTTAACTCCACCTCCCATGTAATTGGGGATTTCGTTTAGGAAATCACTGCATTGTCCCTCACATGAGTTGTTTGAATGTTTTCTCTTGGTTCCCACCATTTTCTAAAAAAATTGTTAGAAGAAAACACAAGTCAAAAAGTCATGGATAAGTAATTTCTTTATGAATTAGGACAAAAAAATGTCTTAGGAGATCCCTGTGTTTAGCAATTATTCATTTGTTCTTAGGTATACTTAGTCTCATACAAGGGTTTTTTCAATACGTTTCTCTAATACTAATTCCGAATTTGACTAAAATGTTATTATGATACCAACTATAGTGACCATTCTATTCAGAAATTAATTTTACATAATTTTAATGATAAAAAACAAAAAAAACATTACATAATGAGGATCAAAAAGATTTGTTTCTTGCGAAAACTAGGACCATATATAATATTGACAACATATAACATTTACATAATTCCTCATTATCTAGCTTCTTATTGTCTCTTGTATTCTCTATTGTACAGGTAGTCACCTGAGGATATAAATCATAATGGGTTGAGAAAAAATCCATGTAATTGGATAAGAAAATGATAAAATATTACATAGGATGATAATATTCATAACAATGTAATATGATTATAAACTAGATATGAAGGATTAATAAAAAGACTTGAAATATGGAAATTCATAAAAATAAAATCTTGTATATTATTGGTTAACTACCCCAATTTGTTTGGAAAACATATATTTTCATGTTCACACATATTTCACATTACACATTAGGTTATTAAAATTACCTAATGAATTGGATAACTATATAATTTCAGGAGCACCTGTCACATCATAGCATTTTTATTGTGATATATAATTCTTTGTGCACCCATCACACCAAAACATTTTCATTATCATGCATGACACATAGAAGATATATCAATATTGAACGCACTAAAAAATATTTAAATTAATGGGTTTCAATTTGTAAATAAAGCATTCATAAACATTGTTAACCCATATGAATGTTGGAATAACATACCTGACACAAGGACCTTCAACCTTGAGTGAGAAGTAAAAGTTGTGTTTTTGAAAGAAGAGTTCTTTTAAAGAACATTATGTTTGACATAAACTATAGTGGAAAACATGTATATCCTAGAAAAGTCTAGATAATGATGAATAAATTATTTTTATGGAATAACAATACTAAAATTGGAGTGAAATAGGATAATCCAAATAAAAAGATGTTGGGTTCGATAATTCCCCTTACAAAGTATATGAATGCTTATTTCCCTTTAATATCCAGTATAATAACATTATATAAATTAATTAACAACTATAAAAAATTGATATATGATTATGATTAATAATAGTTTATTATTTTCTTTTATAGGCCTTTGTATCAGTTATAAAGTTTAAATTCATTGTTCAGGAGTGTTCTTTTTCATAGTTTTCATGAACCTTTCACGTGTACACATGAATGGAAGCTCGTGTAGAACATTTATAAACATAAAAAATTTCTATTACATTTTATTAATGAAATTATAGAAGTATAAATTCTCTTATTATTAATTTGGTTGTTAGGTTGAATCATTAGTTAAATTTTAAGGATAATGATTTTGGGTTAATTTGTGCGGTTTTTGATTTTGACGAAAATGGTTTGTTTTATAATTTAGTATTATGTATAAATATTTTTTCAGACCATAAAATGTCTTAAAATATATCTATATTGATTTTCTTCATCCATATAATGATTTTATTTTACATATTTGAAGGATTTGAAGGAAAATTTAAGTGTATCTCCCATAATGTAGGTAAATTAACACATCACGAGTGACGATTTCATTTTTATAAATAGACATTGAGAGAGATAGAGGAAAATAACAAATTATCTTCCATTAATATTATATTATATATATATATATATATAAATCATACTAGAGTTTTAACGAAATTTAGATAAGAGAAAATAAGGAAAATAGAAGAAAATAAATGAAGCTTGAAATAAGATTGAATGAAAAGAGAGAAAAATTACCTCTTGAATATATCTTATTTAAGAGCCTCTTTAAGGGATAGGTTTTTGTATTTATATGAGACCAATGTATGATGGACATGTGGTATGACCTTGGGTATATTTTTTATTATAATTTTTAGTAGGAACAATGCTTGAGAGATGTGAGGAAATGAGGTTGTGATGGGTGGTATTTATAGTGGAGGGGAGGAGTGTTTTCTCAATATTATAATCCTTAATTTATTATTTCTCTACAAGAAAATAAACAGTGATGATTGTATGAATAAATAACGTAAATTGGTTTTGTTATTTCTAACCAATTTCCATTTACATCATCCATGACTGAAGCATGATGTAGAAATTTATTTATTTATCATATTTTTCATATTATCAAATATCACTAGTAAGAAAATTCAATTATTTCAAAAAAAAAACAGAAATTCACCCAAATAATATTTCCATGTGTAGAATTATAAAATGAACTCCATTTTATGAAAATAATTTTCAAAATATTTATAATTTAATTTTTAATTAAAATCTTTATATACATGAAAAAAAAATTTTAAAATAAAAAATATTTTTCTAGCACATTGAAAAATAAATTACAGTCTCAAAAAAATAACATATAATCATAATACCACAAAATAATAGTTTTTTAATTATATTTATGAAAATTTATTTTCATTAAAAATTTTAAATTAATCAATAAAATTTCATAACATTCAAGAATACATACACATTAATGTAATAATATCATATTGTTACTTATGTGAGGGATAAATTTTATTTATACTATCATTGGTAAGGTTACTATTAAATTAGCTAATTTAATATTCATAAGGTCTATATTACTATTTATAAGGGTAACATTTCTATTCATAACGGTATGATACAATTCACAAATAATTAAGTTTTTCCGATCAGACATCAAAAAACATACTGATTACAAATGTGTATCTCAGATTTTCAAAATTCAAATAATAGATGTGGAAAAATTTTCATTAAAGGAAACATATAATTTAGTAGATCATTTAAGAATGACAAGTTATTTTGTTTCCTAATGTGATTTTATGGATTCTACGATATTACCTTATTACAAGAAGGGATAAATTGCATTAATAAACATTTGGGTCGTTACACTTATTGAGAACTAGGTAAATAATACCCCCATCAACACAGGGGAGGCTATATTTCCCAACATCTAGATGGAGAGATGGATAGCTTGACACCATCTCTTCCATTCTCTCTTTTCTAGGAGGTGAAAACCAGAGATTAAATGTGCATTTTGTGATTGGTGTGTCCTAGGTGTGTGCGGGAGAGTTTTTCTTTCCCAGGTGTCATTAGGATTTGATTTTTTGTTCTTTACTGGGGTTCTTCAGGTTGAGGTGTGGTGTATAGCCGAGGTGTCTATAGGAAGGATGAGGTGTGGTTTATGGTCCAGGTGTCTATGGATGGGATGAGGTGTGGTTTATGTCCCTTATTTTTTCAGTTGGGATGTGATGTGGTTTATGTCTTAGGTGTCTTTGGGAGGGATGTGATGTGTTTTGTGGAACAACTATTTGCGGAGCTATGTGATTTTGTTTGTCTTCAAGGAGTCTGTGGGTGGGATGTGATGTGCTTTGTGTCATGGGTTTCTTCGTTCGGGATGTGGTGTGTTTTTTGAGGCTCAGATGTGTGTGGGTGGGTTATGACGTGGTACTTTTGGAAGAGCTAGGGGTTCAAGGATATATTCTATTAGGCCAAAATGGATAATCATTGGGAATTTTTGTGGGGTACCATATCATCTATATTCATTATATTACATTATTTGATTCTATTTATTAGGTGATCACTCCTTGGTGAGGTTTGGAATGTTGGTATACATATTATGGGTTATTTGGTTCAATTATTTTCTCACAAAGGCATTATGTTTCTTTTATCACTTGTGAATGAGAAGATTTGGTTTTCCTACTGAGTATACATGTATTCTCACCATAATAATATAAAACATTTTACAGGATTCTAGAAATATTACGTGGCAAGTGTTGGTAATTACAAGCTCAGGCTTTTGGATAGTTTTTGAGTCGCTTCTTCTGATTATTTTTGGTTTCATTACTTTGGAGTTTTATTATATTTTTACTAGTTCAATTTTATAGAATCATGAGGGATGGTTTTTTGATTTGTTTTTGTAAATTTATTGGATTCGTTTTTGGATGATCGATCATATCTTCTAATACTATTTTCATATAAAGTGTAATTCCTCTCATTCAGTGAGAATAGTATACCATGGGTGATAATCACCCACCAAAGGCCTTCAAGAGGTGATACTCAGGGGGGAGGGGGTGGATTTATCTCCCTTTCAAAATTTCAATCCCATTAAAGACATATTGGGATGATGTGTATTGTGACATTATAAAAATCATCAAATAATATAACTATATAACATGAAAAATGTCTCAAAGAAAGAAAATTATGACAAAACTCTCTTACCAAGTTTATAACATTGAAATAATAACAGCCAAGTAAAATAAATCCTTTTATAGATTTGTAAATCCACATAAGATTACTTATAATAATCATACAACACATTCATGGGAATTGAATGAACCAAACTATAAAAATATGTGGTGAATAAGGCATGTGTCTCACATAAATAAATGTGAGACGTGAAAATCTCTTACCATGATCCTGACTTGTTTCATGGGTCTTTAGCTTCTTGAATAATAAACATATGTAAATTATATAATTGGTCATAAACCGTTTTGAAGGTTAATATTATATTTATTTCTCTTATTAACATTTTATATATAATTAATTAATAATTTAACTTTATGTCGGATGTTTCAACCATATTCACCTGCAGTGTCTATAACGATTTAGGTTGGATGACTATAGTCAATGTGGCCATTTTTAAACATTTAAATAATAATCATCATTAAATATTTGTAGTATTTATTAATAAATTATTATTTCAAAACCAATTATTGATTATGGTTATGACAAATGAAATAATGATATATCCAAGTAGTTGGTAGACCATATTGCACATGAATAACGTTTCCATTTATCTAACAGTCATTAACTAGAGAAGGTCGGGAACATTTATATTTCCATAGTGATAATTATATCAAAAATAAAAATTTATTTTATTATATGTACTTTTATATATCATTATTGTGATGTGTTAAAAAAAGAAGAATCACATCGCTTTGAGTAAATGGTAGTCCACACATCCATGAACAATGTAATCACATTTTTAGTGTGTGAAATGGTAAGAATAAAATGATACACTATAATTACATAAAAATTTATTTCATAAATATCACAATTATTACATATATATCCTATAAATTTATTATATTTACCTTTATTACCTTCAATGTAACACATTAGTGAAAAATGCTTCACATCGCCCCTTAAGAGAGTAGTCTTCTGTTCACACGAGCAATGTTATTATCTCCCATACGGTATGTACTATAAAAAAGTAATATATAATATAAAAAAACATAGGTATTATTATATAATAAAAATATTAAATATCATATATAAATTTTATTTTGATTAATATTCCCAACCAAGAGAGGTGTTAATGGTGGAATGAAAACATTATGTCACGAGGGGGTAGTATGCCATATGCATGAATGATGATATCATAACACATTTTATGGAATTATGTGAGGTTTTACATAGTAACAATAAAATAAAAAATATAATTATATTTAGGATATAGAGGATTTTTATAAGCATATAATAAGAATAATTTAAGGGTTGGATAATGAAATAAAACAAAAATATAGGATGATGAACATTACCTCTTCTCCGTGTAACTCCTTTTGATTTACAACAGTCTTTCCTTGAACGGATTTCCTCCAAAATTAAGGATTATTGGATGTTTTGAGGGAATAGTAGAAATGTTTTGGGATTTTATGTTCAATTAAAAAAGTTATGATTGGTTTGTAGAGAGGATGAGAGGTTGAGGCCACTGAAAAGTGAGGGAAAAGATGCACATGGGATTTTTTAAAAGAAGTCAGTTGTGCCCATGTTTTTACCTAACTCCTTGAACCAAAAATGAAAAAAATTCTATAAATGAAGGTTTATGTTTATAATATTTGAATAAAATATTTTCTTAAATAGTGTATAGGTCATTTAACCCCATAATTTTATTGTTAATTCACTTAGTAAAATTGTGTTTCACATTAATCACTTTGATTAATTTCACTTGTTTTCAGTAATCACATTTCTAAAAAACAAATTTAACCTTTTTAGAACTTATAAATTATTCGGATTATAATTTAGGAGTAAATTGTTTTAAATAAAATTCATAGAACGGGGAAATTTTAAATAAATATTTATTTTACACAAGTGGTGATACAATAAGAATTTAAAGTGAAAATGTCCAAAAGTTTAAAATGTTTTTATATTTACATTAAATATAAAAAAGAATTAAATTAACTAAATTTGATTAATATATTTATTTTTTAAATAACTATAATTTAATAAAAATTGAAAATAAAATTTATTTTTATGTATTATTTAAATTGAATGTTAGTTTTCAATTAAAATCCATAATTTTTTACTATTTATCAAAAAATGAAACTTTTCAAAAAAATGTATAATATTTAAACAATGATAATTTAGAAATTTTGATTTCAAAAAATAATTATATTTTCCTATAAAATCTAAATAATTTCCAAAATTTGGTTTTAAAATATGTGCACCATAAAAGTGTTAAAAAATTTCCTTTAGAAAAACAAAGCTTTTATTAATAAAATATGATTTTTTTATCTTATGGATATCAAATATATTGCATGAATGTCCAAAAAAATTATTGAAAATATAACAATTAAATTTCAATAATTTCAGTCATTAGTGTTAATTAATTTATTATATTATGATGAAACACCATTTAGTGCGTAAAAATTGATATTTATTAATCCATTAATTTATAATAATTTGATTTTTATTTTAAATTATAATTATTTATTGCAAAATAAATTCATTTTTTTCTATAAACCATATATTCTCTTCAGTTAATTAATATTATTTTTTATATCTAATTTAATATCTAGGAGGTAAATTTCTATTTAAATATTATTATTATTTTTTGTAAAACCTGATCTCATGTTTAACGAAATCTACCTAAAGATTTCATTGTTTTATCTAATAAAAGTGAAGTCAGATGTTTATACAATAATTAATTTCAAATATATTTAATTTATTTTATGTAGTATATAAATCATAACATCTTGGAATTTTAAAATTATTTATATGATTGGAATTGTGTGTCACATGCTCAAATTGAATATGATATTCATATTTTAAAATTTTGAGGAGTTACATCTAACCCCGCCGCCATTCGCCCACCCCCCCATTGAAAAAATGCATCCATGTAATTTTACCATCTTCACAGTAATAAAAGGAAAGACAGTTAAATATACTATTATTATAAACCCAAATCATAACAATGGTTAATAAAATTACTATTAATAATATATTAAGTGGAGTATGAAGGTAAAAATGAAAATCATATCGTATGGTTTCAAAATAGGAGATCATAGGTGGGAATTATGAAAATAAATAAAATTATAGAGAGTTATTGAGTTCATTGATCAAAAAATAGTAAATTGATAGTTTAATTTTTAAGGACCCAAACCATAAATCGTTGATGATTGAAAAGGCCATAGATTCATTAGAAATGCAGGCAGTCTGATAGAAATGGTGCTTATCTTTTTCATAGATTTGAAGATTTATTTTATCATATACAATATTATTTGAATGGATTAATAAATACATTGTGATTTTAATTTCATCATTTTTTAAATTTACACCACAATATCATCTTACTCTACCAAGGATGAGTATTGAAGTTGAATTCTCAATTCGTGATGCACATAAATCAAATTTTATTGACTACATACCCATAAAAGGAACAGTAAAACTATTCCACCTATCTTTATAAATTACAAAAACTACAATTATTATAATATGTTAAGATAATTCCCATAATGATTTAACCATCATATAATACAATAATATAGAAAATTAAACATTAATTCCCAATGTTGAAAAAAAAATCATTCCACAAATAACTATGCCTAAAATTCTTCAATCATTTTTGGAAAAAGATTGAAATATGATAATTGAAATCAATTGATCATATATTATATTAAGATAATTCAATAATTATTCTTAAAAAAATTCCATATGTTTTCAAAATAAATAGAATCATTTCATGTTAAAAAATTCATGCTAACCAAGACATCATGTAGGCCAATCTTAAGAATGAAATCATTATCATAAATCAATCATGGGTTCAAGCAGTACTTTCTTACTAGATGTGATGGTTTTTAACCTATTATATAGGTTGTCCTTTTAATCCTAAAAAATAGATCCTCCCTAAATAAGCATTAACATCGATATGGGGGTGAAAATATCCAAACACAAAAATATGTATCCCAAAAAATGATTAATCACTCTATAATCACATCACTTACAAACACAAAGGGGTGTCTCAGAAATAGAACCTATGATCAACCATATTATTATAAACTTATGAAGGTATCCATAACTGTTAAGACAACATCATATGAAAATATCCTATGATAAAAAGTTATCTAAGCCTTTCATTTAATACCAACTATAACAACCCATAACCCATAATCTTAGATCATGTGCTGAGAGAAAGAATGTTTCATTTCTATATATGTTTCTAATAATTATCTCCCAAATTTTTCCATCTAAACATTACAACAACGAAAAGAACTCATGAACCAATTACATTACTAAGGAACATTTTGCTTTTGATTTCATACAAATTACGAAAAACATAACCATAAACAATACCAATATCTTCACAATTTTAGTTTATCCACATAAACCATATTTTCTTACTTCCAATTAAGTATCAAACATCATCCGTTTGATATCCCTTCAAGAAATATTCCATTAAAACTCTTTCATTATAACATTGATAAAAGAAATCATAATAAGGATGAGAAAAAATCCATATTTTTGGTATGAAAAACATTTTTCAATTGAATATTATCAATGAGAAAAATAATTATATAAGGGTATAATGATACAATTAGAGTGAATTAGAAAATCAAAAAATAAATCATACCTATAAATACTTGAATCATCAAATATGCATGCATAAAAATGGAAAGATCCATTAGAAAATATAATCATGATCCATGTGATATCAATATTAATCATGAGAAAATTTATAAACTCATAACATGAATTTGATAAAAATTTCAATTACATGGAGAATTGGATTCATAATCCCTTATTAGAACCCTTTTTATTATAATAACGATGCATCCGACTTCCAATGTGATCATTACCCAATGCATTGGAGTGCTATCTGTGTTAACCAATCATGTATGTTATTACTGGCTGACCCCAGTCTATATGTTCCACACTTAGTAATTCTGCAATGGAAATACTCATCACTATCCAGGCCTCATAAAGTAATGTTGAAATTGGATTACCTCATGATATTTGGTACATCCCATAAAGAAAATAAAATCAATCTCACTCATGTGTATGTACAGATTAATATCTTAAATAAGTGTTGTAATTGAATTTTCATCGCAAATATATATGAATGGATAAAAAAAATTATATAATGAATAAATATGATACTTATTTCATTATTAATATTTTTTATATGGTGAAACCATAGATATTGTTAATGTATCTGAACCATTGACCAAAATCATGCCTAAAAAATTTACCATTTTTTCCCAAAATACTGATTTTAATATAACAAAATTGATAAGATGATATTTTTAAATCGTAAAATAATGAAACATAGTAATTAATTTTTGAATATGGTTTTGTACTGTTATTATAATTATTTTATATTTATTATACAAGATATATGAACTTGTGTGATGCAAGGCGATACATGATGTAAGGGTTTATGATACAATATAATTTTTTTATCTTTACTAAGTGTCAATTAATAGAAATTATATTGATATTACCCACAAAAACCCATCCATATTTTTATCCTATGGTTATTCTAATTTTTTTTATAATTATAATTTTCTTTTCAATGGTACAAAAAATTATTAGGAAAATGTGTTTCAGAGAAAGTTGAAAAAATTTCAACTTTGTTCAATGAAATTCACATTTCTCATACTTTCTATTCAACAAGGTTTTTGGAGGTTATTAATGATACATGATACATACTAGAAATAAAAATTTCAATAACTTTTATGTTATTTATTTATTTCCAATTTATTTTTTATAAATAATTATTTTTTTGTAAAAGTAATTTTTGAGTTTTTACAAAATGGTGAAAGAATGTTTTGTATTAACATATATTGTATTAAATGATATTAATAATATTATTTATTTTAATTTATTCTATGATTCATTTAAAATATTTCATTTTTATTTGAAATGTAAATAATTTTCTCAATAATCTATCAATTTTTTAAAAAAATGTTACAAAAAAACTTATATTTCTCAGGTTTTCAATGAAAGGATTGAACTTTCATTTAAAGTTATTTTCATTTACGTCAACATATTCTATATATTATTATACCTAAATGGGAAAATTATCTTATTATTCCCTCCTAATATCATTTTATCTTATGATGATAATACTCATATGATGATTATGTGAAACTTATTTCTCCCCCATTGGTTACTCAAGCTATGAGGAGATAATGAATGATCATATGAGACAATTAAAATCCTTTGGTTATATAACTTATGATAATTTGATATCGGTATATTTAAGAATACTATTTATTTTCTCAGAGTTGTGACATATTGATATACTATGTATATTTAATTATCTTGTGGCACATATATGTATGCTTTTTATTATGTGATGTGAGGGAAGAGGATTACATAATCATACAATATATAGGGTAATGAATGATTTCTCATGATATAATAATGGCTATAAAGAGGATTCAACTATTTTCATTAAGGTATGTTCAATAGAATGATAATCTTGTGTATGGACCATTTCTGTTTGAATGACTGAATGTGGAGTGATCCCAATTCATTATAATAGTTTTAATAATGGACCATGTGTGACAAAATAATTTTATGTGATTATTTTTATACAAAAGAAGTTATTTATTTTATATATGATATGTTATAATGGATAATGATTGACTATTAATGACTCCACACAATCACAACATACATGTTTTGTTATAATTAAATTGTATTCCATTATTCATGATTAAATATATTTGATAGATTAAGTATGATGTACATAATTTATGATTGCGTTCTTATAACATTAACCTTATTAATAATTATGATCAATGATTGAAATGTCTTATTTTAACCATTATTAATAATATATTCCCACCTTTTGATACATTCCCTTTTCCCCCAAGTCATATAAAATGGAATTATGTATGAGAATTCCCAAAAGGGTACTATGAGAGAGGAACATTTTGTGAGATTTTAAGGAGCCTTTATGAAAATACTTGATTATGTAATAGTCTCTAAATAAACTTGTCATTTATCATTGTATTTCATTTATTATTGTGAAATGTATTCAAAATTCAATTAAAATGATGCAACATATATGTATGTTATGCATGGTTATCTCAAAATGTTATTCTTTTCCTTTTTTTTATTTAGTATTATTTCAAATATAAAATGTTACTTTCATCCAAATGTAAATTTCATATTATATTGTGAGACATAAATAAAAAATATTGGTAATATATTCTCATTTCAAATTAAATAAAATGTTAATGATTTTTTTTGGATTAATCAACTCCCTTATTTAGGACTTATGGAAAAATTTGATGCCTAATAATTACTTAAATAATATCAGATGTGAATATTTGACATAGATGGAAGTTGATTAATTAATCAAATTATAACCTATCTATTATTGTTTTTTCTTTATCATATTTATTTTAGTTTAATTGTGATGAAAATTTCTTCATTCTAAGAGGATCATGTTGCAATATTATCAATATATATTATTATATATAATATTCAAAATACTCATCAAACATATCTGGGTCTCTAATAATTATCCCAATAATAACAAATTCATCATATTTGTTTTATGGAAACTCAATCTTTTCTTCCATTGGAGGTATTTATGTTTTTTATCCACATCATCAATATATTAATCAGAGTCCATAGTAGTTTTCACCTCTTTTTATAGCACACAATACACATCTTATATTTCTACATAAATTATTGGGATAAAATGTAGGAATTATTAATGATTTATTCTAGAGCATATAAACACTGATTCTAACGATCATCATTATAGTACTTGATGAGTTCCTTAAATAATTTCACACCACAACTCTATATTTATCCTCCCATTCAATCTATTACATGAAGTGGAATAGTATCAATCATGATATTAGTTGACTTAAAATAGATTAATCTTTATGGAATTTTAACGACATAAATAAAATATGTAACATATGATGAAAAGTATGAAAAAACACATACGAATGACCAATAATGATGAAAATTTTTTATAATTCCAATTGTCATGCATTTATAAATAACATTAATAATGTATCATATTATATAATAATGGTGTACTAGGTTAATATCTAAAGCATTTTATTTTAGAACACTTGAAATACTTTTTATAATATTATTATTTTCATATAATTACATATAATAAAAAAAGGAAAATGGAAGGTGTGTTTTTTGGAGTGAATATATATAAAATTAAATTAAAAATTAAAAATCATAATTAGTTGTCCAGAATGGATGTTTACCATGGTTGGAATGTAACAACCTGGTATTTTAAAATACAAATACGATGTCATATAGCATATATTCAATGAATCAAATATAATAGAAGGGAATTTAACACCCTAATACATTATTATATATATGTTTTCAAATAAATTCAGTCTCTTTGATATGTTTTGATGCACACAATACAGGGTTTGAATAAAACAATATACTCTATTAAAATATTATTATTCAATCATTACTATTATGACCTAGACATTATAATCTCATTTATGAATAACAATAGCATAATTTGAAAATAAAATGGTATACAAATTTATAAAATAAATTCATCAGTTAGCAATTATAAATCAAATAAGAATCATTTGAATAAAAGTTAAATATTGTATGAAATAAACTATTTTTCTAAATGGTAGTTTTGTTATACATTCTACACATAAATTTAAAATAATTTTTTTCACTTATATAATTTTTAATTGAAAAAATAGAATTCATGTTTTCAAATTAAAATTTTAAAAAAATCATGAAAATTTCATGATGTTTGAAAAGATTAATGTTTTGAGGAATAGTGAAACATATTAATTTTTATTAAAACATTTACATTGATTATATTATTTAGAATGTTAAATTCTGTATTAAATTGATTTTAAATTAAAATTGGTAAAATAATATTAAAATTTATATAATTTATCTCATTTTTATCAATTTTGTATTGAGTTATCACATAAATAGTTTTAAATGTTTTGCTAGTTTTTCATCGCAAAACCCATTTTCAAGAAGTCTGTAGGTTTAATATAAAATTGAAAATTTTCAATTCTCTAAACATAATTTGATAATGTTTATGACATATTTCTAATAAATTTTGTTTATATAATAATTGGGACATAATTTTTTTAAAAAATTAATAGTAAACATAGTAAAATTTGTTTAACGATAAAAATGTTAAAAATTTTTAACGGTGGCTAAAAATAAACTATGTGGTTTTAAATGTCATAAAACTAATGAAATCCAAATTTTATGGTATATTTTGAAAAATATCATCCATGGATAAATAATAAAACTTTTTTAATATTATTTCATTATGAATATATGGATATTTTTTCTTAAATTCATACATTGTCCACTCCTCCACTTATAAAAGACAATAACCTCACATCTCCTATTCACAAATCCAAATACCATTGGATCATCCCATAATTTTCAAAATATCTTTTGTAATTACCGAAAAACATCTTATAGGAATAATTTTCATTATTAAACCTTCTTAATATGCCATTAGGTATAAATATACATTCCAGAAGAAGAGGTAACATTCATAATGTGTCAATTTCTTTCGTTTATTCTTCATCCTCATTCAAATATTATCCAAATATTATAGTATAAAAACAAAAAATATAATATAAAATATTATTTTATTATATTAATTAAATAAAAAATTTACAACTCCACTTAAATCGAATGGAAACTAAAATTCTAGATCATGTGTATGACGAACTACCGCCTCGTAGACCGACAAATTTTTTTACCACCATCTATGAAGGATGAATATAATAAGGTATTAAATATATTTTCTGTATATTTTTGAAATTATTGTTCTTATATAATTATTAAATCAAATATTACTTCTTACTTTCCATTCTGTGGTGAATAGGACAACTCCATTTTTTAGAGCGAACTACCGCCTCATGAAATGACATTATTTTCCTTTTTCATGAAGATTTCATTTAAAGTAGTAAGGATAAATTACCTGAATATATGTTATATTTGTGGTCTAAAAATAAATATTTTAATATAATATCTTATTTAAATTCATACCTTCTGATCGATTTGAAAACTATAACATTTCATGTGTGTCGTTGTGGACCCCACCTATACATAGTAATCTAAATTTTTTTCATTTTATTTTCACATGGATTGAAATAGGAATGAGTTTTATTTATATAAATTCTATATATATAGTAATAATTATTCCTTAAATTATAATTAGTTTTTATTTTTAATTTTGTCTATCCATCCAGAAAATGAAAATAATGATGATGCATATGTATGACCTATCGACTCCAAGAATGGTGTAATGAATTTTCCATCATTTAATCTCATGGATTACAATGAAAATATATGTAATGAATATATTTTATATTTAAATCATTTTTAAGTAAATATATTATGTAATAACAATGGATTTAAGAGGTCTGAAAATCCAAATAGAAACATATATGATGAACAAGAGCATATTACGTGAAGCATGATTTTAATTGTGAATTATTAATTAAAATTCATAAAATAGTATAATTAAACCATATAATGTTTAAAATATATAATTTGGGTAATTTAATATATTTATAAAAAAATAAATTTGTTATATTATATGTATATTCATGTATGAAATATATCATATTTGTTGTAAGGGATTTTCTCAAAATTTTCTTTCATTGAGGAATATTGTAATATTATGGACATAATATATTTTATAAGTTTTATATACTAAAAATGTTAATATTAATATCATTAATAAATCACCCATAACTATATTTTATATTTTATATTTATATTATTTCATCCAACTATATTTTAATTTATATTTATCATGTGGTAAATAATTGCATAACACAATTTCACTTCAGTGGGTTATATTAGTTATTCATTATATTTAATATTATATTATTATGTGAATAATTGATAAATATTATATTATGGTTTATTTACACTTTTTATATTGATTTAAATTTGATACACATAATCAATTCATTTATTAATGTCCACTTCAATGTCATGATCATTTTACGGTTTTCTGGTCTCAATTTTACTTCCGTGAAACGTATGTCTTTTTTACCAATTAATTATTTTATGGGATGTAAATACTACACCATTGATATATATATATAATTAATACCTTTAACTTCATGGTATTTAAAATTTCATTACATATTATTTATTTCACGAGGATTAAAATTCAATTGTAACCACAACAGGAAGTTTTTATTTTTCAATCTCATCGTTTATCAGGATTGGTTATGATTAAATTTACAATTATAAAACCATATGATCCATTACAGAAATAAATAATTAATTTTACTTTACTCTAGATATTAATAAAATTTTCTAGTATTTCTACAATTTTCTTCACTTTGTTTCTTAAAATTAATGACTAAATAAATTTATGATAATCCAACATTATTTCGCCATTCATTCAAAAATTCCTTTCCCTTTCATGTCCATATTTTCAAAAAAGGTTTTCAATAATTTTAGAATTATAATAATGAATTATTTAATGAATTTACACATGATATTAAATTGAAAATTTTATCTTAAATAAATATTATTTTGTTTTCAAAGAAAGATAAATTTTCAATTTGAACAAAAAATTTGGAAGGAATCTTCATTTTAACATACTGGACAAGTATAAAATTTTTGACTATCATAAAATCTAATTGCTTTAAAGAATAATTATATTTTTCAAGGTTCTTTCCAAATATGATTTTCCTCATTTTTTATATATTTTTACTTTTTAAAAGTAATTTTCAATGTTAAAATTTCAATATCCTCAATAATGTTTATAATTTTATATTTTTATTTGTATTCATTAATATATACAACGCTTGTAATAATTATGATTTATTGGTAATATTTTGTAATAATATCACATATATTTTTTATTATAATTTTTTATGATCACATTAATTGGGAGGTACTATTATCATACCATTCTCAATATCACTATGAATGGTTAATGATTATGTTTATTGACAGGGAAATTATTTTCATTTCATATTTTAGTTTCACAATATGAGTGTTTATGATGATTTTGTTTTACAAATATCTTATTATGAATGCAATATATATAGTAAATTATGGGCATGGACTTTTATAACCCCTTGACACATCAATGAGTCTTTTGAGAAAACTAGCATGCGTTTTGGGCAATCCCACACTCATTTATCTATTATTTCATTAAATTAGGCCATTATTATATATTTATGATTTATAAACTTATTAATTCCCACATAATGAGTGTTGTTATTTAATTTTGTATGTGATTATTTTATTTTTTATAAAATTCATGGTTATATTTCATGTTTGTGTGATTATTTATATTCAATTATTTGGTTATAATTTATTCTATACATATTATATGCATGTTTTGGTTTAAAAGGAATGTGTTTCAGTTTTTTTACCTCTTCATATTTATAATTTTTATTTATTCTCAATTTTGTTCACTATATGTCTACCCTTAATAATTATTAATTCATTACCCATTCATATGATTCTTTTTGGTAGGATTCTATTAAATTTTTAATATTGATATTAAGGGATATAATAAATCTAGTAATGGTGTAGTCAAAGAAAATTCTATTTTTTTTTGTTTGGAATTTAAATATTAGAATAAATAATGTATATAGTATATAAAAACTACTAAACTATTCATTTATTTGGGATGTGAATCGATGAATCTTATTCCAATGTAATAATGACACCACTAACATTGGGATACTAGGGTCGGGTTCTATATATGAATATTATTTTTATACCATTACTATTTTCTATTTTTGTAAAATTCATTTCACAATATTAGTTAATATCATTAATTTGAAAACCTATTCTATATATATTTTATTAAAATCATGTAATTTAAAAAACATTAATATAATCATTACCCAGAATCTGTTTTTATTAATGATTGAATTAAAACATTGGTTATATGTAATTAGTTTTAATAAATCCAACTCTATCACATGTATTTTCATGTTCTAACTCATCTAAATCCATTATAAGATGAATATATTTAAAGAATGTAGGGAAAGAATATTTGAAAATATAATAGGTATGTTGAAGATGATAGAGTTTAATTATTCAATAATAAACCACTTACCACAAAACATCACCTGAGAAAAAATATAATAAATAATATAATTAAAATATTATAAATTCAATAAAACCACATCCTTTATTGGGATAAAATCCATGGGTTTGAAATCCTCAAATTAGGAGTTCAAGAGGCATAGAAGAAGAACACAAATGACGATAAGGAAATAGAAAAAAAAAATTGTTATTAAAAATATGTAAAAAATAATAAATTTCCTATTATAATTGTCATAACCAACTCTATTTTAAGAAAGTTTTACAACAAATCCACCCAAAAAATTATCTAATCAAAAACAAACATTTTAAGTAGATTTTGAAAATCACATATATCTACATACAGAGTGGTTTGAGTTGTATTGTGTTTCCATGTCATAAGAAACAAATTATTCCAATATTTTAATTCCATTATATCATCTCATATTTTTTCGTCTAGATTCTAAATATTCTTTAACAATCGAATATTTTGGGATATTTTTCTCTCCAAATTAATTTCATGTACTCGATAGCTGGTGACATACACAACCCAATGTCTAAATAAAATAGATTATAATATACCATTATAAAGTAGATCTTAAACATGATGAATGATTAAGAATTAACAAAAAAAATTAAAATATTTATAAAGTATCTAGATAATGAAAATATATTGAAAAACATGCACTCTAATATTCATACGTCATTATATGCTTCAAAACTATATATTCATTACCAACAACTTTTATTTACCTTTTGGAAATATTAAATTAATTAAAATTTTAGGATATTTGAAATGTTATTTATGAAAAGGAACATCATATAATAAATAAAATTATCAATATTAGAATAAATTTAAATTTTGATAATTGTATAATTGAATGATTTTTGATGAATAGTGGTAAGTAGTGATTTTTATTAAAAACTATATTTTCATTTAATGAATTTAAAATTATCTATTTGGTTCAAAAAATATTTTAAAATTAAAATTAGTTCATTCATATAATTAATTAACCAATTATGGTCATTATAAATAAATTTTTGGATCGATTTTATTATAATAACATTTTATATATAAAAATATATTCCATAAAATAGACTTCTGTCACATTATGATGGTAGAGTTTAAAATTAAATATTTAGACATATGTTAATTGAATCGTGTTAATTTTATTCCATATTTATAATAATGAGGATAACCCCCAACAAATAGGTCATTTCTACCTTTTTTATTAATAATAGTAACCCTATAATAAAATTTTCACCTTTTTATTGGTTAAATTGGTAAAATATGGTTAAACATCTGGGATAAGTATTCAAGATTTCCCTAGAACATTCAATTATCCTATTTTCTCAATGTAAATAAAAAATATATAACCATTTATAAAATATATGGGAACATTTTTTAATTTACCTTTGATTATGATGATTGTATTTATTTGAGAAATGAATAAATACAAAATATCACTCTCTTGAATTTAATATCACTAAAATTTTTAGCAAAGGATAAAAGGTGGATAAGTTCGGTTCTAAACTGTTAGTTGAAATATAAATTATTTTTTGTTTTATTAATTTAAAAATAGTTTTTAGATATATAATAACTACAATAAAAATTTAAGCAACACATAAAAATTATATCCTCAATTGGGAGAAAAAAATGATTAAAAAATATTAAAATTGATTCAATTTTGATGAATTGTTATGATCCATTAATTTTTAATATAAACATAACATACTAAATATGTTTTAAAGGTATATATAATAATTACATAACATTGTTATTTTTTAATTTCAAAAGAAATGGAGATTTTCAAAAATGGTATTAATGATATTTTATGATAAATACTATATTATTAATAGGAATAAAATTGATAGAAATAACATATTAATCCCATTAAATGGATTAGGATTGAACATATTTATCTTGATATATTTATTAGTCCCTTTTAATTATATTGTAACAAGTATAACCCCTATTTAGTAGAAATCATTGACATTACGATAATTGTCAAAATGTTTAACGAGAGGTTAAAACTAATAGAGAAGGATAAATACAAGACCAAAAAATATTATAAAATTAATAGATCAGTGGGTTTAAACTAGTAATCATATTCTTTTAAGTTTATATTTATCTGGAGGTTTTTTATCACAACATTAATTAGTATTAATTGAATTTGTTATGTAATTTCATTAGTGACCCACCCTCGCATGTAAAATAGAATCTCGCCCAATCCATTCCTCAACATTTTTTTACTTTCAAAATTAAAAATACATAGCAGAATACCATAATATATTATATCAAAAAAATTATATACCTAATTTTTTTTTCAAAATACAATTCTTTTGATAGTTAAGGTGTTACATAAACGATGTTTATCAATAAAGAGCTATAACACATAACTGTGAATTTTCAATTTTATTTGTTCATTAACATTCATTAAATATATGGTATCCATTATAAAATAATTAATTTTGTATCCTTAATCTAATGAATTTTTTTATTACAATGGATGTAGAATTATCAACATTTTCTGCTTCTATTTCAAAATAATAACGTTTCTCATATGTACATGTAGACTTCCACCTCGACAAAGCAATGTCATTCATTTTTCATTTCTTCTTTAAATGGATTTAAATAAATATATCATTATTTATAATATAAGGTATATATATATATATATATATTATAATTGATACTATAAACTAGAATTATATTTTTTATTTCTTCTTTTAAATCTATTGTTAAATTAAAGCAACATTAATTCGTACATATGGTGTACTGTCTCCATGAACAGTATATTTAGTATTTCTTTCTCTCTATTTATTTTATATAAATATAAATATATATAATGAATATATATATATATATATTTGTGTTTTATTATTATCTATATTAATATACTATGTATTATAGAACAATGATCAAAGTATTAGGTATGAAATTACCGAAAAAAAAATCTCATGACAAAAAACTAGTTTAAACCCATAAATTCCAATTTTAGAAAATAATTGATAATAAATTAGTGTTAAAATGTTAAAATTGGAAACAATATGCTATTAGGATTGTGTTTTATATAATTATAATAAATTTTAATATATTATTAATGATGTTAAGTAGATTTCAAAACTAGTCAATCTTATAGTAAGGGATATTTTTTACCATCTCATTGTTTATCTGTAATATTCTTAAAAATATTTCCAATGATTAATAGTCATAAAATGTTTCTAAAAAATACTATAAATGTTATTAAATTTTTTAATTTCTTAATATAAAATTATATCCATTAATTTTTCTCCCTCAGAGTACTCAATAAACTAAATTAATATTTTAAGAGAAAACTTACATCATTTATCTCATTCATTGAACATATTTATTCTTACATGACAATGTTTTTTATAAATTATTCCATGAATGTTTTAATACTCACTAGTGATTTATTAAATTCATTTTATGCCATGATTTCGTTTTAAAAATATTAAATGTAATGTTCATTTCATTTTCTTATTTAAGTAAATTTATATTTTGTTAACAAGTGTGAAAGGAATGCTTTCAGTTAACTTATTCAACATGAAAATAAGTTTCCAACATCATGATAAGTCAATGATATTGAGATTCCATTATAAGATTCTTTTTTTATTTTAAAAAATATTATTTATTTAATAATTTGTGAAATTATATATTTTAAATAGTTTAATTAAAAATATAATGTTTATTTTGCCTTTGAAATGTTTCTTGTGATCTTATAATAGAATTTTTCAACTAAAGTTCCACCATTTGGTGATAAAAAATATCATTGAGGTTATTATCCAATAATACCTTATTTTTATTTAGTTTAATGTTTTCTGATTATAATGACTATTTTTTTTAAAACCACTTCTTTTCTATGGTTTATGTTGTGATAAAATAATGAAATGTTTATGAATCTTGTTTCCTTTTTCCCATGTTATATATAATTAGTGTTTTGTGCTATTTTAGAAAACAAATGTGTGATATTAATTATATAGAGAGTTGGACAGCAATTATTTATTCCTCCAATTAATTTTGTAATGATTAATAACTCAATAGAAAATAAAGGCTTTAATGGGAAGTGAACCCATTTTAGTAAGGGAATTTTTCAACTATGATATTCTTTTGAGTAACATATGATTTAGGATATAATGGTTCGGGGTGTGAAATATATACACTATGATAGGCTTAGTAGTAATCCTTTACTTCGATGGAAATATTTTATATAATTTTGTGCATTCCAAAAACTTATGTCTTATTCAAATTTTATGCTCTAATTACTCTTGTTTATTGATTTTATTATTCATTTAGGTATCTGAATTGAAAAAAATTACATTTTGATCCAATATTATGACCTATAATTTGGTGATTATGGTATTAAAATGTTACTCTAATGTTATTATACCCTAATGGTCTTGTTTTTATTTTTCATTCATTAATATATCCACATGTTACTATAATTAAGGATCTAAGATCATTTTTTCTTATGTTTCATTTTCCGTATGTTATGATTTAAGGTGTTAAGTATGACATACCAAATAATTGTTCTAGTTAGAAATAAGTTATAGGCAGATGGTGTATAACTCTTATGAATCAATTATTATGAATCTAGGCATCAAAATAAATAAAACCTATAAAATTTTGGCCTCGATCATAATATTATGGAATTAATTTTCATCTATTAAAATGAAATATCTATGTTTGAAAATAATGGGTCACCATAAAAAGTATTAGTGAAAACTATAGCCACATTTTGGAAAATAGGATGTGAAAGCATTAATTAGAACACATACTATAAGGTTATGAGTAGAAGAACAAACTATGTTTTGGAAAATTAAATATTATGGTTTCGCAGATAAATATCTTTATATGGATACTATAAGTGGTAATGGTTTTGGTATAGACGATTCTATGTGTAATAATCCATAAAAGAGTTTTTCGAGTATGTCTCAAACATCAATGTAGTTGATGGTGGGTGTACTCTCACTACTAATAATTTTTGACACATCTAGGGGGTATTCTTAGGTTAAATCAAATTTTTATTCTGAATCATTATGAAGGATTATAAATGATGCTAACTATGGATGAAAGTAGTTAAACATAATGTGAAATAGTATAAAAAGTAGGTGTCATTATTTAAAAATCTTATAAATTATATTCTATGATTATTTGTTCTCTCACTATAATTATTTTTTTCACAGATGGATTTTTTTTAATTTAATCAACTAATATAACAATATGAAACCATGATAATGCTTAATTTTTTGGAAAATAAAATAATTGTAATCTTGAGAAACCATATGTCATGGGAGTTCAAATAAAATTATTATTTTTATGCTAACTCAACATTCATAAGATATGAATTGTTTTTATAATAAAAATGAGGAATGTATGAAATTTATATCACACATACTGAAAAATACACATTATTTTATTGGGTCTGCATATCGTCTACTTCTAAAGTAATAGATAAGTACAACTAAAAATTCATTTTTTATTCAGAAGTGTTCAAAACCTGAAAATTTTGTTCTGGTTGACTTTAATTTAGATGATGAAGCATACATATGGTGGAATCTCATCAAGAGCATGAGTTAAACAAATGAAATTGACTCCATTGTGTGGGATGATTTTAGGATTTTATTTTAAAATAACTAATTTATTCATATTCTTTAAATTAAAATGGATAAGTAATTATATACTCTATAATAGATTGATAATGAACCTATTTGTACCAATGAGTAAAATTTCACATGATTTATGAGTTATGATTGAAGTATTACCATCTAGCATAAAATTAATGTTTATTGGTTATTCAATGGCATAAAACAACATCTATAATGTGTTTTATCGATATTGTGAATTACTATCTATGATGAATTTTTTTTTCTTCTATAAATTCGGAAATGTAAAATTGATTTACCTCTCAATATTAATTTTATTATACAAAAAGAAATATATAATTCAAATTAATTTACAAAAATCACAAAGAGAAGAATAATTAATTCTTTTATTCCTAATTTTTGGAAATATAAATGGAAGAAATTTTCTATTGGGAACTGAAAATTGTTTTACATGTTAAGATAATGGTCAATTGAAGATTTAGTTTTTTAATTGATTGTTAGAATATGTTGGATAATGATAAATAGAAATCACAATAACATTCCCCAACCACATTCCAATTTTTTTAATATAATTATTATGGTAATTATGACAATTTGGGATCAAATACAGTAATAAATTTTAATGATTTAATCTAAAAACCTCATTAAACTAAAAATAATGGAAATATCTTGAAATCACTACTAATAATTAAGGTCGGATAATGAACTTTTGAAAGGAACACAAAACATCCATTATTGAATTTTTAATGACTTATTTGAATTTGAATATAAAAAATCATTTATATATGTTGAATATTATAATTTAATCACAATACTACATCAATTATTATATGTTAATTTAGTAGTGAAAACTATTAATGGAACAATTTTATCATATTAAATTTTTTTACATTATTTATTTTATATTTTTGGCAATGTGCTTCCTTCGAAACATGGTATTCCCCTATATTTCAATTTAATGTTATCTTTTCTGTGGATTAGATTTCTCTACATAAATACCACAATACTTTTCTAGGAAAGGAGTTCTCATTTTATATTAAAATATGAAATATTATTGTCTATATGTGTGATAGTAAATATTAAAATATGATGGAAATTACATGCACTCTATGGGTATTTATTACTATTAAAAATGGGTATTTATCATAGATGGTTGAGAAGAAACTCAATATCAATTATATTTCTATTATAATATACATTTTTTAAAATATTATAAATTATATTCATTTTTATAAAAGAAATCATGAAGTTTAGTTTTTAATAGAACTCATGCCTATTGTTACACCTTTTAAAAAGTAAGTATAAATAATCTCCATGATTGTGATGTGGGAATTAAAGAAGCTAATATAGGTGAATGTTGATATGGGATAAACATGACTAAGAGAATTAACATGATGTTCACCAATTCATTTTGTTAAGAATAAATATGGATTGGTTTGACACTAAATTGATTATCTAGATCCAATCAAGAGTACAATAAAAAATAATTAATTGTTTCCACATATCAAATATTGGTTTTATCAATTAAGACAAGATCAATATTGTTTCCAATATTGATATGAAATTTATATACTATCAATTGAGGGTAAAACATAGAGATATACCCATGAAAACCATTCATAGGAGGTATTAATAGTATGAATTTATGTTGATTCCATTTGGAGATACTATTCCACACATTATATTCTTTAATTTAATTAATATAGTGGTTATATATTTACTCAATTGGTTTTTGGTTGTTTTTGTAGAAATATTTTTATATATTTTCGGAAAATAAAAGAGTGAAATAACCACATAAGGAGTGTACTGAAGACCCTGGGAAAGAACAATATGAATTAAATGTTTTCCAACTATGAATTTTGGATTTATAATGTTTTATTTTTGGGGTTATATAATAATAAACGAGGGTATATCAGTGGAACCATCATTAATATAATATATTTAACATCATACTAGAAAAAACACTTTTTTTATACATATTTATTTTAGTTATGAAAAAAAATGCAATGCATCTTGAAGAATTTATCATTGATTTATAACCCACTCACCATGCAAACTAAAGAGGAAATAAAGTTCATGTGGATATACTATGGTGAGGAAAATTTCAAGGAACTAAAGATAAGTTCAATAAGTACACATATTCATAAACTAACCTATAGTTGAGATGCAATTTTTATCATTACTATTGTAACGTAAAAGGTACTTGTTTTCAACCTCATGAAAAATTATATGGTCACGCTTATGCCACATGGAATTAGAATGTTCATTACTAAAATTTCCCATCTCATGATCTAGAGTTAGTTTTTGTAATTTTCCACTAAATATTTGGAGGCATTATCGTTTTGGATAAAGGTATGAAATATATAAGGATTATAAAAATAAAATTCTATATTCAATTAGAAACTGTTTAATATGCACCATAGAAGGTTGTTGTAGTTCACTAAATATAATAATCATTGATGCTTTCCCACCCTGAGAAAATGAACAAGGAGGATGATGCAGTGAGTAAAAATTATCATTCAAGATTTATCAATTATAAGGATAAATAATGATGAAATTTTAATGGATTTTAAATTAATAGATCAATAAATCATGATGGAAGAGTATAAATCTTATCTCGATCAAATGAGCATCCAACCATCTATCCAAGATAATATTAAGGATGTGCAAACAGAAGATGTTGAGCATCCAAATAAGTTTATAAATGTACATATGTTTATCATTGATTATGGTGAAATTATAATGTTTAGTAAAATTGAAAGTTTCCATCAAATGCAAGATTTAGTAAAGGATATATTAAATGAATCTCAAATATTATCATTCTCTATTAATCTCGCGTGTATGAATATGTGTAGATATTTTTAAAGATTATTTAGGGTGGGAAAATATGAAAATGGGATATTGCAGAGTGTGTATGATGCTTCTTAATATCTCAGCAAGCTATTATTTAGGGAAAAAATTCTAATTAGATGATACAACCATTAACCATACTATAATGGAAATCGAAAAACATCACTATAAATTTTTCAATCAGACTCCACAAAACATCTAAAGTCTATAATGCGACTTGGGTTATAGTTGATCTCCATAAGAATCCATCACACATAAATAATATTTGAGGGTATTTTTAACTTTATTAGTTTTCTAAATTATACATTTATGATGTGATATGGTTTCATGGATTAGAACCTTCTATTCTTTATGATCAAGATTTTATGTTTACCTTAATTTACGGGAAAGGTACATTGTAGGATCTATATACAAAGATGTGTTTCAATACATCTTATCATCCCTATAAATATGGTCAATATTAAAGACCAATAAATTTTTTTTATATACTAGCATTATATTTTATGGATTTCAATGGTGGTTGGGATCAACAACTTTTTCTAGTTGAGTTTTTATTCAACAAAAGCTATTAGTCTATCATTCAGATGGTTCATTATGAATCCCTTTGTGGGTAGTTTTCTAAAACAAAAATGTTTTGGAATGATGCTTGAGAAATTAAGATATTAACACCTGATCTTGTTAAATAAAATAAAATAAAGTATAGATATAGAAGCCAATACATATAGTTAGTTCATATTTTAATGAAATGTTCTCAAGAAAATCGTAGGAGAAATGTGAATTTCAAAAATAGTGAGAAGGAGTTCCTATGAATTTATCTATTTAATTTGGTTATGAGATTCTAAATGAAGGGATTTATATTCCATATATATATTAATACCTTTGAAATTATTTATCTACTAAAAAATAGTAGTTTATATCTTGGTTCTTCTACCAAACCTCTATTTTATTCATTATGTCCCATGAATCTCTCCTGATAAAGTAAATACCATTTCCATTATCATCATTGAGCTCATATATTTTACCAATGGATGATGATATTTCAAATGAATAAATCCTAGTTTAAATCCTAGATCATTTAGATTATTTTTCATAGATCAGGACTACTCACCATGTTACTATTATCTGGGGAATCATAAATTTGAAAAACCTTAAGGTTTACCCATGGATTTGACCAAACATAGATATTTGAATTTTTGTATTAAAGTTATTGAATTTCAAGAGTTAAAATCATTTATGTTTGTGTATAATAAAATAACATTTGATTTTTATATATATTTTTCTCAATTAAATTTAATTTTAATGAAATTATGGGAAATTGGTAACTTCTATTATAATTAAACTAAAAATATTATAATGTTATAAACATGTTGTTAAATTGGATGAATTAATATGAACAAATAAATAATTTTAAAATATTTATAATGGTTTTACATAAATAAAATATATTAAAATCATGTACTCTATTTTTTTAATGTAATTATATACATTAAATATATATTTTTTCCCAAAACTGGTTTTTAATTATTTTTTTTCAAAATAATATTATTAATTTATGGTAGATTTATAATGAATATTTTAGAAAAGGAACGTAATATTTGAAATAATTGGGTAATAATTATCAAAGTATGAATAATAGATAATTTTTTTAAAATACAGATATTTCGATGAATTATAAGAAGTTAGGAATTTTTATTGAAAAGTATCATTAAGTTTATAGAATTTAAAAAGATCCATTTTATTTTAAAATTATTTTTATATTAAAATTAGGTCATTTATATTATAAATAATAAAATTAAGCTACTTTTAATAAATTTTATAATGGTTCTTAGTATATTTTTGTTTACTTTAGAAAACATTTTCATCCCAATAACTATTTTTATCACATTTTGCATGTTTAATTTTAAATTAAATTATACCCTTTTTGTGAATTAAATCATGAAAAATAGAGTCCATAATTTGAATTAAAATAATTAAAATTTTTAAATAGGTTTCTCTTATCTTCTGTCATTATAAATAGAAACCTTTGAAATTATTTTTCACCTCAATAAAGTTAAAATGGGTAAAAATGGGTTCACACTTGACATAAGGCTTATGAATTTCACTTACACACTCACCATCCAATTTTATTTGTGGAGTTCATTAATTAAAAAAAATTGGTAAAATAAATGCCAAAATGGGTCCATTTTTATTTTATTATGACCTTTATATTAATTTTAGCGAAGAATAAATAGAAAATGACACTCTCTTGACTTTAATATCTCTACAAAATACATAAGGTTACAAATGGTATAATTTCAGGTATAAATTATTATTTAAAATTTTCTAAATGTAACTTGCCTTTAATATGTTGTAATATAATTGTTAAATTAAATTCTTAGGCGAAGCAACCAATGTATTTATTCTATTAATAGAAATATAATATAATTAATTTTGAAATTTTCAAATGTTAGATAATTTGGATGAATTATTATGTTCCATAATTTTTCTAAATAAATGTCTTACAAGTAATTTGTGAAATGTTTATATTAAAATTATATTGTTTTAATGTTGTTTTTAAAGTCAACATAACTGTATTGTACCAAAAATAACATTATTGGTATTTTATAATAAATAATATTTTATAAAATGATTAAAAATTCATATAATCACCATCATAATCCATGTGAATTTTATATTATTTAATGTTTCATGCATGGTATATTTTTTATTCAATTTACCTTTTATTTTATTGTTTATAACATTTAATGAGGTCAAAATTTTGGCACTATGGTAATCGTCAGAAGAGATAAAGTGTGTTAAAACTACGAGATGAGTGTAAAAACACAAATAATAATTTCTCATATTTTATTATATTAGAGGATTTTGAACCATCCTCCAATTATATTAGTATAATATAAATTGGTTGTAATTGTTACCTAAAATGTATTTTATATAAATTTTATAATTTAAGTCATTCAAATAGTGTCTCTCACCTATCATTTTTTAGGGAACCTCTTCTCCCATATTTCACTCACATTGTGATCCCAATAAATTAGAGAATAAATCAAAAAATAAAATCCAATATTCCTTCACCACACACTGGACCTTTCGGTATTTCCAAAATACCATTCTTTTGGTGATTAATATGTATTCGAAAAGAGATTTCTCAACAAAGTGGTAAAATTCATAATTTGTTATTGCAATTTCTATTACTTCTTTAACACATAAATTTATTTTATATCTATTATAAAATAAATAAATCAGTATAATAAACATATATAATCATTATTATGAAAACATAACTACCATTATGATCATTATTTTCATATATTGTAAAATAAAAACACCACTCAAGCATACATGAGGACTACCACCTTTTCTAACTGATGTGATGCGTCAAAATTTCTACTATACATAGATTGTAATATGGATAGATTTAAATAATATAATTAATATATATATATATATATTATAACACAGATTCTATAAATTTTAATTATTATTTCCCATTATATTATTTTATTGGTTGAAAAATGAATACATCATCCATGCATATGTACGACTTGTCATCTCTAAGAACAATGAAATTCACTTTTCTATCTCTATATTTAAGGGGAGAAACAATATATATATAATGAATATATATGATATTTGTTCACGTTTAAAATTTTATAAATGATGGATACATGAACAATTTACAAGGGTAAAAACTACCAAATCTAAATTTTCATGAAAAATGAAATAGTTATTACATAGAAATGACCATTTTAATGAAGAATTGTTAATTATTTAGAATTTAAAATAAAAAAACTGGATCATATATGACATTAAAATTTTGTAAATTACTATAGTATAGAAAAGTAATATATTTCTGTATAACAATTTTGGTGTTAGATACCATTCCATGTAAGTCGAGCACGACTTAAGGTATTTATATTACAATTTCATTTTTTGTTGACATTGATTTTTATTAGGTTCCTGATGATAAAATATTGTTACACATATCTCAAGGGTACCAGGGAGTTTCTTCTATAATGTTTATTTCTCGATTTTACACGTTTACCATTAATTTTTACCTCTTCAACTAAACATGATACCAAAAGAGTGATTTAAATAATACGTGAATTAATTTCTCTATTTGGTCAAGATTTCCTTTTCATCTATAAACATGTTTTATTAAAAAATTGATAATTTTTTAATATTTTCCTAAATTTTTAATTCCTTTTTTAACTATGATTAAATTTTTATAAATGATTCAAAATAAAAATTCATTTCATTTTTAAAATGTGTATTTGTTTTTTTAAAAAAAATTTAATGAAATTTTTAATTTTAACATAATCTGCATAATCCAAATTATATTCTGTACTTAATTATCAATTCTCTGAATATTAATTTAAATGCTTTAAAAAATAAAATATAATTTTTACTTTAATTTTATAGTAAATTGATGGTTTAAAATAAGTGATTATAAATTATAATGTTTATTTCCCTCAGGAAATTATTGGAGTGATATTTTAAAGGGATTTTTAATATAAGATGAAATTATGTAATATTAATACATCAGAACTGGATATATGATCAAGTTTAAAAAACATTTCAATCTTTCTAGATAGTTTATGATTGTGATGAAATTATTTTTACAAAACAAATTTCTTTTCTATGTGTTATGATTTGATTAAATGATGAATAGTTTGTGAAACCTTTTCCCTATTCATGTTTATAGTATGATGAATAAGTTTTGATCTTATGGAATGCATGTATATGATTTTAATTTATTAGTATTTAGGACTATAACTATATATCCATCCATTTCATTGTGGAAAAATAGATATCTCGTGAGATAATAAGGACTGGAATTAGGAGTGAACCCAAATCAGTATGTGAATTTTTTCACTTTGACAGTCCCAGGAGTAAACCTTTACTATGTATATGATGGTTTGGAGAGTGAAACCAGTCCACTATGATTATCTTGGTAGTTATAATTGATGAATATAAAAATTATTTTAGAGAGTTATAGTAATTAAACAATCCTATTTCTTTATGGTAGTGTTATTTCATGAGGATGAGTTTTCTTGATTCAAATGTGATTCATGTCTTATGAACTAATAAGTTTTATGCCATGATTCAATATTATGATCTATGGTATAATTATTATTGTTTTCAAATGATAATATCATTATCTAATATATTTATTATAATTTTATGATTATTTGATCATTTATATTTCCCTTGTTTACCCATATTGAGCATCTAATCTCTCTCATTCTTATGTTTCCTTTCCCCATGTTATAAATATTTGAATTAAGTATTATATGTAAAATAAATGATCTAGTTATTCAAAAAATTATTGTGAGATATTGTATATCCCTTATGGAAAAGATATTAATATATCCATGGTACTGAATATACTAAGCCAATATAGTTCTAGTATGGATTATAATGTTTTGAAATGGATATTAATTTTTTATGAGGTACGTCTATGCAAGAATTGTGTAGATCCACATCTATATATTTCATAATTTGGTTTCCATGATCTTAATAAAATAAATTTTTGATAATATCCTATTATCTTATTAATATATTTAGATATGTGTTATTAATTCATGTTTTGACTCAATTATTCAACATATACAGATGGAAAATCATGTATCTTTAAATAAATCATTATAAATTTCTTTATCCCATTCGACATCCTGATAAAATGATTCACATTAGTTCTGGCTCTTGTTAATATGAGAAATAATATCCATCACTATTTTTACATCATTTCTATAATAGGTTAGTGTTGATTTTAATTATTGTTATTGTTTTCTGGTATGAGTGGCTAGGAATGATTTATTTAAGTTAATAATCATGTAAATATTATACTAAATATATTTTATTGAGGTAAAAAATACATGAATATCCTGGTTTAGTGATCATACTATACTCTTTTCATATTTTTGTTTGTACTAAATGAAAAAAAATTACCATCCATAATTAATATATAATTAACCAACACTAATTTAGATATATACCAAATGAAATTCAGTTTTGGTGTATAATAGAATTGGGAAAAATATTTATATAATAAAAATAATATATTTCTTTTTAAATTCTACGTTTTCTCAATAAACCAACGATTCCTTATTTTTCCACATGACTTATTCACCATCCAAAAAAATTATGCACTCTAGATACACATATAAGGATTTCATACATAATAATCTTTTTCATAACCAATGGAAATAGAATCCTAATAAGGTGGAGTTCCAATGATTAGTAAGTGAGAACATATGCATAAAAAATTGAATATCATAATTATAAATACAATAATCATACAGTATGAAGATAATCACATGTTCAAAGGGAGATAACATAATATACCCATACACATATATTAATTGAGCATAAATCGTTATTCATTTTAAATGTAATTTGGTAAAAATTATTTATTATTATTAAAAGGGTGAAAAAATGATTAAATAATAATTGGTTTTCAAAACATAACATTATAATAATAATTTTTCATTTATAATATTATATAAAATCATACCCTATATCAAGAAACTAAAATAGGACAATAATAACATTATGGATGGAGAACATTAATGGATTATTTTTCCCCCAAATCGTTAAGATGTATTCTCATGATATATAATTATTTACCCAATGCATTGTAGGACTATATGATTCGATTCCCACCCATAAAATAATGAAATTCATGCATATACATTCCATATGAGCATGAAAACATTATTAATTCCTTTTTATATTTCTTTTTTCAAGGGAATGATATGATGTCCATTAGAAAATTCATGAAAAACTATAATAATTCATCTAGATATAGAAGATACATTGTAAAACTGGATCATATTCAACATAACAAACAAGAATCATTATAGGATGTAGACATATATGAAAAAACACTTTAATAAGTTCATCAAAACAGACATTGTTAAAGAAGAAAAATACAAATTACATGTATGAATCATTATATTTATAAACACAGTGATATATAATAAAATCAATCTAAAATTATTTTGAAATTTTTTCGAAAGTTGTTGGGATGTTTATTTATTAAAAGATACAATGAATGAATGAAACATAAAATTTTTAAAAAAATATTACCAAAATATTTTCTATTAACACTTTAACCTGAATGATATTGATGAGGGAAAATTACCATATCAAAAATGAAAAAATAATATTACATTTTTATTTAATTTTATATAAATATTGAATAACCTAATAAAATCCTAGATGTAGAGATAATTAAAATCATATAACAAAATAACTAATATATTCATTTAACAGAATTATTCCTAACCAAAAAACACATGTTTTTGTGGGTTTCTCATACATGTATTATTTAAGGAATATTCTCACCCAATGGGGATTTAAAACTATAGGATGAAATCAAAAAATCATGAATAACAATAAGGGAATAATATATATAAGTTTTTATATGAAAATTACACATAATTTCATTATATTGATACAAATTCATAAATATTATGAATTTAAAAAGATATTTGAATGAAAACCATTACCTTTACACCTAGAATTTTTTTAATTGCAAGTACAATTAATATAACCTTATTAAAAAAATTCAAATTTTTTTTATATAAATTAACTTTTAAAGTATATAAGTCTACCAATTAATTTTACATATATTATTTTCTTATTATTTATTTTTAGCATTAGAAATAAATAATTTAGATCAATTCATAAATATTTTGTATTGGTGAGATTTTCCTTATTTCATTATATTATTACTATAATTCCAAGAGTAGTCATATATATTTATTCATTGGGTTTCAATTATTTATTTAATCTTCTATTAAATCCATTGAATATATGGTTGTGGTTTGTTAGATTAAAATACATGTTTCACATCATATAGGTAACTCACTGATAAAAATATTTTTCAGTATATTGATAATTTAGTTTTTTTGTCATATATCTATATTTATAATAAAGAAATAAACTACCCCTTATTAAATATATATTCATAAAATTCATTTTTATAATCATCTATTTAATTTGGTGACAAAAAATGAAATATGTCACCCATTGATGCGATAATACATCTATTACACTAGAAACATTTTCATTTTTCAAACGGATTTGAGGAATGTAGGAAATGTATAATCAATTAAATTAATAAAAAATTATATAAATTATATATATACATATAATGGTTTAAGTACGGGTATAATTCAAGTATAGAAGCTCAAAAAGGAAAGAAATGTGAATAAACTATGTTAAAACAACTTCCTCTATCTTAGATATCTTCTATTGTGAAATAAAATAAAAATCCCTAGATTGTTATTTTCAAGTTATCATATCCTATAAGTCATTTGAAGGAGTTTTGGGGATATATTTTTTTAGATTTTGGTCCAATGAAGAGGCGTATGGCGTGATGATTAATGTTGTGCTGAAGGGGTCCATTTATAAGTGATATGGGTTTACAATTATGGAAACACACATTACATTATATTTAATGTCTATCACATTCAAAGGATGGTGTTTACAAAGAAAAAAATAATTTATAAGAGTTATTTATTGATTAATAAAAACCTAAACCACATATTTTTTGATACAGTTTTAGGATATCGATATTTTAGAACTTTATTTTAGTTATTTTTAACTAATTTGATTTCCCATGTGGTCACTCAATTTTTTAATGTGACAATATATTATAGGACTAAATATCAAATGATACATATTAAATAACTCGTATTATATTATTAGAAATATTAGAAACATTTATCAAGATTCAATTCTAATATGTGTTAAAAATTTATATAAATAAATCATTTCTATATGAAACAAAATTTGTTTTTAGAAAAATCCCTTTTTGTATAAACACGAATTTTCACCAAATTCATTTTGACATTTAGTTTCCTTGAACTTTAATGTTTTCAAAAATAATTTATCTATCATTTTTTTATGTGAAAAAAAATTAAAAAATAAAATGTATCATTGTGAAAACATTATTAAAGTAAACAAACAAATGTTTATGATTTCAAGAGTAAGAAATGAATTTGGTTATCAAAAGAGAAAAATATTTTTTTAATATCAACATTTTAGTTAAAATTACATTATTTACGTGCTACATATATTTTAAATCAAGAAAATGGGTTAATTTATTTGAATTTTATTTTTATTTTATAATTATTTCATAAAATTTATAGTGTGTGTAAAGATAAAATTTTATATAATGACATAAAATAATATTCTCTTTAAAAATATGAAAACATCATTTTTAGATACATCAGACTTTATGAATCCATAAAATTATTTAATTTTTTACATTAAAAATATATATTTTTAGGGACTCACATTTATATAAAAATACAATATATAATAGGAAAATATTTTTGTAGGACTTTGACATCATAAAAATTATGGTTTCTTAATACGATTAAAAAAAATTTATAATTACATGTTTTTTAAACTATATATTTTTTCATTTTGAAATTTTAATATAGTAAACCTTCTAAATTTTCTAACAAAAATACTGCAGACATTAAAAATATTTCCATCAAAAAATTAATTTTTTAATATTAAATTGCATTAATAAAATCCTGTATATTCATTATGTCATCACCAATATATTTTTACTATTTTTTTGGAATTTAAATGCATCAAATCATTCAAAAATAATAAAAATAAAAATATGTATTGAATTATAAAAAATTAAAATTAATTTTATTAATTAATTCCGTTTTATTTGATTGTGATTTTATATTTCATTTATTATTTTAAATATGTTTCAAGTTGTACACTAATAATATAGTAATGTTTACTTTGCATTACAATGATTTATTTCATCATTATTTTTAGTTTTCTCATGCATGCAATATTGGATACTCTTTCAAGTATTTATTCAATATAAAACAGATACTAAAATAAATTGGTGTTACACTTTTACCCCACACCTTAAAAAAATTTTCCTCCTAATTTTAATATCAATCACCATGGAATTTATTTGTGGGTTTTAACAATATAGTCATGACATGTAATATATAACTTGGAATTCCATGATACATTCCTTTCTAAGGGTATTGTTAAAGATCATGTAATGAACCAAATACTATGACCAAATAATTATGATATTAAACAATAAATTATTAAATTTATACATATGTTTAATTTATATAAACATGATAATTTTATCCCAAGATGATTTGGTTTGAAAAATTAATCAAATAAAAACCCTTTTAATTTGACCTATATTTCCATACGATTCATACCCTGAATATCATTAAATTATTCCTAAAAAATATTAGGTTAAAATTATCATCATCATTATTACCACATTCTACACCCAAAAATAATAGAAACCAAAATCCAAGAATTCCAAATAATATTTGTCCTCAAAAACAATAATTTCATACCAATAAATGATACCATAACCACTAATACTTCACAAATTATTTAATCATATTCTGAAAATAACCTAAATTTCATGGACATAAAATTACTTTTTAATACTCAAATATATCCTAACATATATTCTGAAAATCATTTAGCCATTTTTTCTCAATAAACTATAATTACCTCATCCTAAAATCACTTAAAACTCCAAAGGGTACTCCATTCCCTAATCATTTAGTCTTCTAAAATCCCAATTTATATCTTCAAAATAAAATAAATTTCCGTAAAATCGAATTGCATAAGCCCTTAAATTATTTTTATGATTTTTGAAATATAATCACCCATTGATGTATTTATTCATTTTGGATCATAAAACTCTAAAATTAAAATCATATATAAATTTCAAAAACACTAAACATTTCTAAACCTAGTTCTAATACTATTTGAGATTGATTGAGACCCAAAAACTTAAGTCTGGTAAAGAAAACATAATATATACATATTGGATTTGATAACCAAAAATTAAATTCAAATTTAAGGATCCATAATTCTAAAAACATTAAACATAAATTACTTACATTATTAAAAAAAATTATTTAAGTTAATTATTTTAGGAAATTTTAAAAAAAACTACATAATTTAAAAATTATCATTCTCATTAAATGAGTTTTTTTCCTCTAAAAAGGAATAATTAATATATTAAAAAATTTCAACAAAATCCATTATTTTTTACAAATCATATACCAACAAAATCATTTTTTACATAATACCTTTCTTTATAAATAATGTAAATTGAGTCCTAATAGGGGTGATCTGAAACACTCAGTTGGGGAAAACATGGGCATTAAAAATCTAGGATCATAAGTCATAATATTATAAAGATGTATGCTTTAGAAAATTATTCAAGTGAATAAACCGTATATAATAGACTCTCACCCATTGTATAATATATACCAAATCATTGGTCATTGCATAAATATTTTAATATGAAATAATACATGATCATTAAGAGTATTAAAATAGGATTTAATAACTCTGATCCATGAGAAAATAATATTTGAAAAAGAATTTAGAATATACAGAAGCATATATAGTCATTAAATATGCCATGGGGCATATCCAAGTCTATTGTAATGACCTTGTCCATATGAGATTCTTGAAATTGTGAAAAGGAAATGGAATTTTTGATTTATTGGAGGGGCCATTTTTTAAATTGAGATTTTATAATAAAATTTGAGGGATGAAATACATCGAAAATGTGTATTTATATATGGAATAATGATTACCGAATTCCAAAAAATTCATAAATGAAAACTATTGTATCGGGTCTTATATTTAGAAAAATATTATAATTATACAAATAAACAAAATGGCTAGTGGAAAATGGTAAAACACCTTCTCTCACCTAGGGACATGGGATAGTCATTGGCCAAGGACCATCTCTCTAATGGATCACATGTTAAACATTGGCCTCCTTTGTGTTTTTTACATGTGGGTTGCATGGTAATTTCATCATGTCTTTCCACCCTTCATCTTACATAGTATTTTAGATCCGTGGGGGTTGAAAGACACCCCCAGTCATGCCTCCCCATCTTTCTCCATAGCTTTATCCTTTGGTTCTGGGCCTTTTTTAGAACCACCACATGAGATCCAGATGTCGACATATAGATATAATTGTACTGCCATTTATTTTTATATTCCTTCGATGTCAAGTGGTGTCTTTCCATATTATTATAATACAAAAAAAATTAGGGTGTTTTCATATTTTTTTCTCCTAATTTAGGAAGATGTAATGGCCAATATTGAATGGTTAGACTCTCGTGTGTATAATGGAGTTAGTTCCCAATGAATAACTCTTTGTATTTGTTAATTAAAAAATTTCATAGGTTTTATAGTCATTTTGAATAATGGTCATTGACATATAAATTAGTTAATTTTTTTACCTCCAGTTTACCATAATTTCTAATTAAAATATAAAAGAGTTGACCTCATAATGTATTGTTATAATAAAATGATATTACATTATTCAAATTTTACAATGTATGATTATGTTTTGGATCATATGATTATGAATGAGAATATTAAGTCCAGTTGTTATATTTAAAACATCATTGTTATTTTTTTGGCTCTATTGAAATGGAAATGTTATTTATAAAATAATGATTCTTTAATTTTAATTTTGAACTAATAAAATAATTGGTAAATTGTTTTTAAATAGTAATTTGATTTGTGCTCGGGATTAACATTGAATTTGAATTTTTATTAAAATGGTAATTATGTATTTGAAAGACATTTTGATAAAAAGTGAAAGACCATATGAATTTTTTAAGATGAAGTTTTTTTATAGTGGAATTACATTCATCTAGATTGAATAATAAATAATAATGTATTCTTTTTCAAAAATTCTTAATGTTAATTATATAACACCTTGGGGGATGTTTGAGTTTATAGAATAGAGGTGAAAATAAACCTTATACCATATGATTGTTTGTTATGTTATATTGGGATATGTGAATGATATATTAGATGTATTTACATGTTAAATAATCAAAGGAGAATTATCTCATAGGGTACACTTGAATTTATTCTGGTTAAATAAAGTTTACCATAGCCCCTAGGGGTGAAAATATGTGATGGATAACCAAGGGAGAACACATACCGCAGGGGAAGCTCATAGATCTGGTTGAACCATAGGTAAACATAGAACCTTGTTGTATGTTGGTGCTTCGAGGATGGGAATATCATCTCTCGATTCTAGTTTGGACTATGGATGGCTATATTATCCCTATTCTGATGTTGATTACGTATATCCATCAAGACATGCTCCGAGACACATTTGAACTTGCTAAAGAAGGATTATAAAATTAAATGTATAAATATAACAACCAGGTTCAAGTTTCATTTTTTGTTTTTGTTTTAAAGATTTAAGTGGGTGTATTTATAATTTTTATTTGGAGTGTTAGACCATGGATTAATGTTAAAAACTATTTATTTTACTAAAACCATTGTTGGTGTCCAACTGATTTATTTTCAATCCATGCTCGAGTCAGTTTGGCATAGTGCCACTTATGTAGAATATTATACAGAAGAAAGTTATATTTTTGGATAATGTAATGATTCATTAGGGTATTTGGATTAGATATAGTGGAGCATGTTAATTGTTTATATGCTGAATATGGGACCAATAAATGATGCATTGTGGTACACCTTTTTTTATTTTATTCATTTTTTTGTCCTTTGAATACGATCCTCCCATAGGAGATCCATGAGAGATGAACTATATTTCATATTTTATATCACTATGATTTATAGTTATTTTATAAATAGGTTCATATTTATCTATGATTTTTAATTATATTGGGTTATATGTTTTAGCTATTTCAATTTCAATTTTAATCAAACTAGTAGGTATTGTCACCCTCTAGGTTCTCGTAGGATCTGACTAGTATTCAGTATTATCTACTCAATGGGGAGGCATGCCCAAGATTCAGTGGCACCGTAATTCTAGGAATTATTCATAGAGAAATGGGATGGGGGTTTTAGAAAGTGGTATCAAATTTTCCATCCATTTTCTTACTTTTTTGGGCCATTATATATATGAGTCTATTGATGTTTAGGGTCATCGTAATGAGCTCGTTCCTCATATTTTTTCCCCATTCGTAGGGGGATAACCATGTTTCAATTGATGGGACTTTTTGTTCATTCGATTTCTATTTATATAGTTATGTTTTTTATTCAACTTTAGGGATGCACATGGTTTACAATTTTTTTAGTTTATATAATTTATACTCTTGTACTGACATGGAAAGAATGTGTACAGACATTCGTGTATCATTTTACACTTTTATGGAGTCACATAAGATGAATATTCATAGGGATAAGGGATTGTGATTTCATTTGAAAGAGTATTATGGTTTATATTGGCCATTTATTATCTCTCCATTATTTTATATTTTCCTTTGTTTTGTGAATATTTACAATTAAAATGGTGTTTCCTATTTAAAGTTACAGTATCATAATCTATGGTGTTTTTCCATATAATTCTATTGTGGCATATTAATTGTCCAATTTCTTAGATAACCCATTAATGTAAAGGTACACAAAAATTTCTAGTTAAATTATAGTATTGGTAAAATAATGTACCATTAAGATATCAATAATGTTTTCCCCTATATGATTTTAGTGGAATTATATTTTAAAAAAATAAAATATTTTCTTAATCTGGAAACCTATAAAGAAATTTGAATAAAATTCTTTTTTTCCAGTAAAGTTTTAAATTCAAACCCCATGAGATTTAATAAATAAAAATGTGGTATTTATAAAATTTTATATATTTAATGTGTTTTTTATATGTGGGGGATTTTAAAATCATTAAAAAGAAGATAGTTTCTATGTATGAGTTTTTGGATGAAATGCAATGTTATCTAGTCTAAAGGTGACCTTATAGGCATGTGGTAATGAAAAATCCAACGAATGGAAAAATAATTTATGAACATTGATATTATGTTTTTCCAACACTTTTATACATGTATTGATAATGCAGATGGTTATTTGGCATTGATGAGTGCGCCTAAGTTGTGGGTTTTCTACAGTATGTGTTTAGATAGATCATATAAGGTTGGGGACATTGCAATGTTTTTCTAAATTTTGGTAAAGGTTATTTTTGGCTAGAAATAGGGTGTCTGTTTTGTAATGACATCCTCTGTATGTTGTGTGTTTCATAGTGAATTCTACACCAGGTGTGTTTTCTATTTGAGATATGACTTTTAAGGTTATGGTAAGACAATATGTGTAGTTTCTTGTAGTTACGCATTAATATCATTATCTGATACAAGAGTTGGATGAACTACATGACTATTCATATATGAAATTTAATTTTAGTGAGTTCATTAATGGAGTTATCTTAGGTTACCCAATGAGATGGTAATCCCATTTTAAGGGGATTAATCTAGTGATGTTAGGTTGGCGGATATTTAAACCTAATCAATTAGATTATTTATTTGTTTCCTGTTGTTTACGTTGTTATAGTTTACAAAACTATGTGCTAGTTTCTTGTGTAAAAATTGGGTTTGAAGGGAAGGATTATTTTTATTCGTGAACCTAATAGTGGCGGACTTTTTTTGGGTATGTGGGATCATTTTAAGGTAAGTATTTATGGTTTTGGAAATAATTCCCAAGATAAAGGGTGGTTGTGAATACAACCATGACACATATGGGGTAAGAAGAATAGACTATTAAGGTATTTGTTATGCCAATTATTAATGGAAGCCACATTATGAAAGCACAAATCATTATTTGGTTTGTCATGACATCCTATGAATGGTGGAACTCAACTCATGGGATGATGAGTTTGGTTCCATAAAATATTAACACTGCTTTTCTGACCTCAGTGTTTCCATAAGATTATATGGTACATAATTTAGAACATTTTTTATAGATGGAATTGGTGTGGTTTCATAGATAATGAAATGGTGAGCATGAGGTGAAAATCTGTGAATGAAATAGGTGATACATTGTCTTAGATGGTAATAGAGTTTTATAGACTCCACAGTTTTTGGTCTTGTTTTCAATGATTGTTTTAAGGGAAGTGTTAATTGTGTTTCTAGAATTTTTTTTTTGGTGAGATTTTATCACCATAGTGAGAGTGAGGATTTAAAATTTATGTTCAGGAATATTCTAATCAATTAGTGTCTATGTGTTGGAAAATTTAACTAGGAAAGTGTCATATTTTGAAGAGGATTACTGAGGGTACTCTTGGTTATGTGAGGGGGGCCTGTATATGGGCATGGTCAGTAGTGGAGGTGTGTGAAACTATTTGGATGTGGTCTAACTATTTCGAATGTAATTCTAGGAACATCATAAGTTCAAAAAGGATAATACATGACCTTTTTAAAAAAAATTCTAAAGGTAGTTCACAATAAAAATCATAATGCCTACCTAAATTTAAATCATTGAGTGATGATTTATGAGCTGATTATTGATTAAAATAGTGACATATTTTGGGAAGGGGATCCTATCGGTTTTTTAGAAAAGGAAGGGACCATTAGTTGAGAAGGATAGTGTTGGTTTGGATCATGATTTTCTATTTTAATTGATCTATAAGATAAATCATGATCCGTTAATGATGGGATTGTGGGACTAGATCAAGTGGATTAGTACGTGTGACCATATTTTATATTTTCATGACCCATTGGAACCATTTCTCATAATGTAATGTAAGGTATGTTATAAAGTGGGGAGCCCACCATAACAAATGGTGGAATGACCATCAGTTTATAAAAAATATTAAAATTACTCACTTTAATGTTTTAGGATATATAAGTGGTTAAAGTACAATATTAGGGATGGCACTTAGATTTAATATAAATGGGAACATTATCCATTTTGTATAGTAAAAACAGCATCTGGGCCACCATTTTGCCTCCCTAAGAACTTGTGATGTGATTAGGAATCACGACTTTTAGAGTAGTTCCATTGGATTTATTTATGGAACTGAAAACATACAACAGTTCATTAACTAAAGTGAAATACTTTACATAGTCAAGGGTTTTTCAGGTTTGAACCTATAATAGTAAATTACATACATTGTTCAAGAGTATAGAAGGCCAGACTCATCACACCCTTTTGGTGGAATTATTTCCTACTCTATGACTATCTTATAGATTTATTATATTTTCATGAATCCTTATTAATTTACCTTGTATACAAATGTTTCCCTTGATATTTGAAATCAATTAATATCATATGTGAGATTTAGAATCATCCATATGTTTTCAAGGTTCTTCTTTAATGGAGACATCCATATGTATTCAAGGTTCTCCATTAATGGTACCCTCTCATTTATTATTTCAATATTCTTTTAACCATTTTCATTAAAATACTGATTTTTAATCCACTAAATGGGGAATTATGGAATTTATTGTCGTCCAGAGAGACCAAAGTTTGTTTTGATGTCAGGATCGTACCCATAATGGGATTCCTACAAATCCCTGTGAAAGGAATCTTAAACCTCATAGTTTGATGTTGTGTATGTGACACATTATACCTTTTAAGGTCATGTGATAAGGACCTATCCATACAACTTAATGTCATGTGGTAAAGACATTTAACCATAAGGTGCATAGTCAATTCTTGTTGTGGGACTTATACTTAAGTAGCCCAAGGAAAATGGAAAGAATATGGGTTTCCAAGAAGGATTAGACCTCATTAGGAAAATGGACCAGGAAGAGAAGGGTTGATTTGAAGTGTTTGGTTTGAACATCATAGTGGCTTCCTACGTATCCCATTTGCAAAAGAATCAAAGACCATCTAGTTTTTTGGCCATATAGGAGAGTGTATTCATTTGAGAGAAATTAGTTTTTCCTTACTTTTTGAAAAGTACACATGAATTATGGATGAAATGAAATGGAGGTAGGTCCTTAAAAAGGCTTCCTTTGTATCCTAATTATGGTGGGAATCATAGTTATCAAAGTTCATTCATGGATTTGTTTGTACAAATTATTTTATCATCACAAATATTTATGCCCACCTAAGTCAAGCTTCATGTGAGAAACAAGAGAAAGTGAAATATTCAACAAAATAACAGACACACTTTTCCTCATCTACTGGTGGAAGAGGGAGGGCCTATTGTGGTGAGCATGGACAAGGTTGAGGCGAAAAACCTTCCCTGTATTCAATTTACATTAATCAAGGGTTTTATATAAAGAAGTATTGACGGTGAAGTAAGTATATAGGATAATTATTAAAACCTCCTATATGAATGTATAGGGGCTTACATCAGGATGGTTTCCCTAAATTTTGTCCTAATGTGGGATGGAAGCTTCTCCTTTGTTCAAAGGTAAAAGTATATGGGAATTGTGTTTTTCCAACCAGAGATATAATGTTTTAGGATTTAGAGATGATAAGAGGAGGTTATGACCCAAACCTAAATCCTCTAAATTGGTAACTAACCAACATTCTTCCTGGGAGAAATTTCCATCTACCTGAGGATATACAGACCCACAATCATTCCATGATTCTGAACCCCAATGAAAAATATGTGGGAAAACTTTGTCTGCAGATAAAACCCCCAAATAGGATTCACGTTGATGTTCTATTCCCATTTTATTGATATGTCAGGTGGTTTTGGTGAATGTTTCAATGTAATACCATTAGGAAAAGGGATTCGATAAAGAATAATCATTTCCATGAGTTTATTTGAATACGACATGATGAATGGATTGTATAGAATGAAGAGATAAGGTGAATCAAAGATGGGATCTCAAGTAAGTACCTGGAACACAATTTTTGGTGCATAATCAGGTTTGGGTGACCTGATATTGACATAAGTAAAAACCTAGAATCTAATACTTGGGAGAGACTTGACTCAAGCCTTAAATAGTATTAACTACTACTCCCAGAAGTGGGGATCTCATGTTCCATTTAGAGTAATGGGTGGAATTCCCATGTTTATAGTTTAGAAAGGTTGGGAACTTAATGAATTAAAGTGTTATGGATTTGAAACACTAAATGGAATTAAGTAATGTGATCCTCCTACAATTCCACCTCTCTAGGTGTTAAATAAAAACAATAAAGGTTTCAGAAGACTTGGGAGAAGAACTTGGGTGACCAGAGCAGCAATTGGGCATTAGGGAAAATAATCCAAAAAATGAAGGCTCCAAGGGTCTATTTATAGGAAAATTGGAGACCATAGTCCCAATAGGGATCAGGCACCCAAGTGAAATTTGCATCTGAAATGTGATGTGGAACTCCCTTGTGTGCTAAAAAAGCGTCGGATTGACTATGGTGAACCATGATTCAAGCCCTCTAAAATCCTGTTATTCTTCATGTGTTTTCTCATCTTTCATCTAAGGAACTTCTCTTTGTCACTATTCATTACACTGATGGAACGATGTGTCAAAAAACCCCCATTAGAATTCAATATGAAATATAAATAGGATCCTATAATGAGGAAAATTTATGAAAAGGGTAAAAAGAGGATTATGTGGCACAAAAGTGATAGCGCGTGAGGTAAGGGAGCGCAAGGTGATGGAATGAAGGGTAATTTTCATTTCATATATATAGTGGCTTCAATTCAGTGAAAATTTCAAAGAATTACAGAAATTTAGTTCTTGATGGGCAAGTGTTTTCACACAGATGCTCCTGTCGGTCGTGACTCTTCTATACATTTTTTTCCAACCAAAAAATGGGGTGCCATACATGCACTCTGGATTTAACCTTTTACACCAAATCCATACATGCACACCATAATTCCTTTGTAAAATTTTCATAATTAAATTTTCATTAACGTCACAATGAGATTACTTTTAAATATGAATTCTGATATCTTTTGTAGGTTCCTTGTCCCCCAAAAGAATAGAAACTTCAGATGTATTGGATAATAAGAGAATTATTGATATGATAATGATTGTCCGGCATGATAACATTAAAATTTTTTACACTTCATTCCTATACTAGGAAAATTATCTAAGGAAATATCACTTTTATTTTCCAAAGAGTATATATTTTCCTCTGTATGGTTATGGACATTTGTAGGATGTCATCATACTGGACCAAAATAATTATATTCAACATTATTGGTTTGAAGACCATACAAATTTCTTGTTTGAAAATATTTCTATTGTGTGAACATATATAAATTCATTGAAATAATATAAGGCCCATTTCACGCATCATATCATGTGTGCTTGAAATTTGTAAGCACATACACCCGAGCTACAACCACACTGTTATTCATCAATTTTTCAAGATTCTCATACAGATAAATCAAAGGCTTGGAAGAAAAGTTTTGATTTTTTCCTCGAAGTGGGTGTTAGAGCTGCAGGGATATAGATATATTAGGGGTGATAACATCTGTAGAGTTTATGGATGACTTAAAAGGTGTTTGGATTTATGAGGATATCTGGGTTAGGAAAACCGATATATATTGGAAAGGGAGTTTCATGGAAGAGATATCAATACAATGAAGTCCAGAATCTGATTCCATCCATTTGACACATGGAGAAGTAGGAATCAGTATTTGTAGTGTCTAAAATATCTATATTGCTTCAATTATTAGAGATATCTATATTTTTTTTATTCCACCAAATGTGAGATGTATTGACTTAGATAAGACACCAGCCTTGGTTCATGAGTAAATGGTCATAATTTATAAATTAATAAATATGAACACAAAAAAATCCCCCAGAAAAATATGTATTCACCCAGAAGAGTGGATGAAAATATTCATAGAGAAGAATAAAGAGAAGGTTCCAACTTTCACCTTCTAACAAGATATCCAATGGTAGAAAGGACAGGTACACCAAACACTTTTTGGACATCATTAATGAAAGGAGAGTTTAAAATTTTGGGGTAAGAAATCAATTCCATAACTCATATGTAGATACATCTTGTAGCTTTAATAGCCTGGTTGCTCAGTGTATATATATTTTCTGTCCGCGATTCCAAGGGTGGTGTAATGATAAGAAAATTCATTATTATGGACAAGCTAGCTAAGAAGAGGATGGTTGGATTGGCTCCCCTACATTGGAAATGATTCGTAGAATCTTATTGCATATCTATAGAGGACGTCTCCTTTTAGAATATGAGGATCATTCTAGTTGTTATAGGGGTTTATAACCACTCCTTTCAAATCTAATACTATGGGAAGTGGGGTAAATGGATTTGGAAGATCATTCTAACCATATGTCTAAGATTTTTCTTGTATTTCGCCTTTTTCGATGAATGATTTTGAATATCATGACAGGTTAAGTATGTAATATGAATTTCATATTTTCCCTTATGGGAATCCACTTATGGGGTGATTTTTTGATGATGAGACAAACAACATAGATCTAAGGGCATATGTGTTAGCTTCTAGGGATGGTATATTATCCAACAGGGTTGAATGTAAAATCATATGTGAGGCATATCCCCCTTATAGGTTCTCACATCATTTCAAATTTTTATAAAAAATCCATACTAGAAAAACCTGTATTTGCGACAGGTCATTTGCGACAGGATCGCGTCACAAATGACCTTTTGCGACGGGAGCCCATCGCAAATAGCCCGTTGTGGAAAACGGCGTCGCAACAACAATTATTTGTGACAGCCCGTCACTAAAGACATTATTTGTGAAGGGGATCCTTCCCATTACAAATATTTCTTCCTATATTTGTAAAAACTTTTAAAATAGTAATTACGACGGGCCCCGTCGCAATTACTATTTTTAAAAAAAAATTGAAAAATATTAATAAATTAATTTAATCAATATAATAATAATACTATTTGCGACGTGCATAGTATCCCATCTCGAATACTATAAAAAAATAAAAATAATAAATTATTAATAAATTATTTTAATTAATATAATAATAATCCAATTATAATTCAAAAATAATAAAATATTAATAAATGATTTTAATTAATATAATAATAGAATTATAATTCACAAATAAAAATAATTAATAATTAATAAATTATTTTAATTAATATAATAATAATAGAATTATAATTCAAAAATAAAAAATAATATAATATTAATAAATGATTTAATTAATATAATAATATTAGAATTATAATGCATAAAAAAATATTAATAAGTTATTTTAATTAATATAAAAATAATAGAATTATTTTACATTCAAATATTAAAATAATTCATATATTACAAAAAAATATAATTAAATTATAATATTAAAAAAATTTAATATATAAATATAATTTAATATTATAAAATGTAAATAATATTATTAATCATATTAATATTGTTATTTAAAAATATTATATTATTAATATTTTATAATGAGATAGAAACTACGAATAGAAAAAAATTCATATTTTGATTTAACAAACTTTATAACATAAAAATAAACTCTAATCTGAAGGATAGGGGGGATCTGCAGATGCTGGTGGAGGAAACTCCATCCCTAAAGCATGAGTGAGTCGGCGCATGTACTCCATCTGCTCCTGCTGCTCCTGCTGCCACCGACTCATATTCTCCTCGTACAGCTGCTGCTGACATCGACGCTCCTCCTCATGCTGCTGCTGCTGCTGAGGCATATGCTCCTGCTCTTATAGGAGACTCTCTATCAGTGCAGTCTGAGATCGCAACTGATCCACATATTGTGTAGCACAAGATGATGCATGAGCTCATCTCGATATGGACGCCGACATCACATCACGGCCATAATAATCTCCTGGAGTCAGTCGAGAGCTGATACCAACTACCCGGCCCTTCTCGAAGGCATACTGGGTGGCCTGCATCCATGCCGCCTAATCAAACTGACGGTCATTGGTCTGATCTGATGACTCGGCCTGACTCTCAGGTCGGGTCTATGACGCTGCGGCCTCATATGACTCCTGTAGTTGCAATTTAAAATTAAAATTGTGAAGATATTATATGTAGTTAATTTTTAAACTTGAAAAAAAATAATACTGACCACGATGTGATAATGACAATCATCTCTGAGCTCCCCAGTAGCAAGATCACTATACATCCTCCGATATACGTCGTACTCCGTAATATCGGTGTGCTCGACAGCCTATAAGAATAAAAAATAAACTATTAATATTTATAGTTATATAAAATATTTATAAATAATGTACATACCAGATACTGTCTATGAGTACTGAAAGAACGACTCCCAGCTCGATGGGTCACCTCCTGTCTCCCCCGATTCTGCCTCCCCACCGATGATCTCCTCTGAAAGGCACCACTCAACCATTGCGCACATATTCCATCCCATACATGGGATGAAATGTACTATGGTTGGTGTGCTCTACATGACTCGTCAAAATCTGACACTCATGCTTTCTTCGTGGCAGATTTTCTTAAATTGTGCAAAAACTGACGAAAGCGATCACGCATGGCCACCTCCCATGCCTCGTGGATGGCGTCACGCATGGAATCCTCAATCGGATACCATAAAACCTACAAATAAATCAAAATATCAAATTATAAATGAAATAATTTTCAAAATAAAAAATATTTATTTAGGTACGTACCAACCGATGGCCGAACATGGCCTGCTGCACATCAATGGGAATCTGCTCCCATGTGGTCCACGGCTGAGAGAAATAGTTGCGCAAAATAGCACTGCCCTGTCCAACTGCTATATGCGGAAAACTGTAAAAATAATAAACATTTATTATGTGAATAGATTAATGAAATCTTAGTCAAATCCACGGGTTATCACACAGGTTATCACACCTCTGTGTGCGTGGATCAAACCCAAGATGTGGACGTCGCTCAGGGACGGGGTCAGGAATCATCAATCATGAAAGGCTGCGCCCCCTCCGCATACTCCCTGGAGCGCCTATAGGCTGAGGGTCATTTTCCAACAACTCATCCACATCGAAAGGCAGGTCAGCATCCGCCAACTCACGAAATGTGTCGTCATCCATCTGAAACAGAAAATTTTAATGTTGTTAGCAAATAATTGATAATTACTATTATATATAAATATATATATATATATTATGATTGTATATAACTACCATGGAATTCTATCAGTGTTCATCGTCATCATCATCTTCATATATGTCATTGTCATCTTCATATTCCTCCTCAACATCATCGATATCAATTCGAGTTCCAATTGCTTCATCTCTTACCATTTCAAATTCATATGTGACATCATTAACATCATCGTCATCACCGACTCTTAAATGTGGGGTGTTGTCATCGATACTCATGTCTCTTTGTAAAAAAGATTGATTTTGAGTACTCTCTTGAAAAACATCAATTCTTTGCACATCAGTGAATGCACATTCACTTTGACTAAACGGATTGTCTCGAATTTTGATTTTTATTACACTCCACCAATCAGTCAAGTCTCTTGATGTAGCACAGTACTTTGCGTAATAAACTTGATGTGCCTGTTGAGCCAATAAGAATGGTTCATTTACTGCGAAAACACTTTTACATTTAATATCGATGATTCCATGAGTCGGATGAACACACACGCCTCTCTCTGTATCCAACCACTGACATTTGAACATGGTTATGTAATGTTGTCCAAGATAACAGAGTTCAATGATTTCGTCAAGTATGCCATAAAAGTAAACTTCATTTTCTCGATGATGAGATCCTCTCAAGCTAACTCCATTGTTCATTTTTTTTGATTCCCCATATGCATGTGTGTGAAATCTAAATCCATTCACCACATATGCATTATAATTTTTAACAAGTTTGGAAGGTAGGTTACTCAATATACACAGCCGTTTGTCAATTTTATCAGTATGTCGAGACAGCTGAAAATTTGTGAAATAATTATCAATATAGTAAACTATACATTGAATGAGTTTCTAAAAGATAAAGAATTTATGTTACTAGTTTTTGAAACCACTGAGAGAAATTTTTCTGTCGGCGTTCTTAGAGAGCAGCTGCTGTAATTTATGGAATTTGTTTCTTGATATGATTATCATACAACCTATAAAAACAATGTTATTTACTGTAACATAAATGACAGAATAAGTGATATAAACACTTATACTAAAACTGATGTCATCTCATTACAGTTGAGCAGAACATACGTATGAGCTCTGTGATGTTCATCATCTGAAAGCCAACGTTCATAAACTCCACCAAAACCATGCTCTGGCTAGTTGAAAACAGATAATTGATTGTCGATTTCATCAATATTTATCTCGTTCCATCCCATTCGGTTGTGTTTTGAAGGATACTCATATTCAAAATAATGGGTGCAGAAAAAAGATATTTCCTCTTGCAAAAAATCATCTACAATATATCCTTCAACATATGCTTTGTTACGTACTTTTCATTTCAATTTGTGCATGCATCTTTCAAATGGGTACATCCATCGAAACTGTACTCGACCTCCACAATTGTCTTCATATGGAAAATGTAACATCAAATGTTCCATTGAGTCGAAGAAAGATGGCGGAAATATTTTTTCCAGTTTACATATAATTACAACAATATCTTTATCAAGATTGCATAGAGCATCATAATCTGCTGTAGCCGCACAAATTTCCCAAAAAAAATGAGACATGTCTGTGATGGAATCCCAAATCACAGAATTCAACAGAACTCTTAATCTAATGGGTAGAAGTATTTCTATTATAACATGAAAATCATGACTTTTTAATCCAGTAATATGACCATTTTTTACACATCTACCCAAATTGGATGCACAACCATCTAGAAGTCTCAAATCTGAAATCCACTGAAAAAATAATAAACGGTTTTCTTTAGATAGTGTATAAGCTGCTTTTGGTTTCATTAACCTTTCTATTCTGACCTTCTCAAACACTTCCAGTTCTGGACGCCTACAAATTTGGGCAAGATCTAAACGTGCATTTACATTTTCTTTTCTCTTTCCTGGCGTATCCAAAACTATATGAAACAAATTATCAAAAAAGTTCTTCTCAATATGTATGACATCCAACATGTGGCAGACCAACAAATCAGACCAATATGGCAAATCCCAAAATATGCTACATTTAATCCAATTGTGTTCTTTCCCAAAACCAGAAATTTTCTGATGGTTTATTGAGGGACCAAAATTGATGGGAGGTAATGAAAATACAACTGATTTTAACTCCGAACCTAATAGCATTTTTTGAGGTCCATACCTTTCCATTGTTCCTTTTCTGAAATGAGATCTGTTTCTGCGAAAAGTATGATCAGCTGGAAGAAATCTGTGATGACAGTCAAAATAATAAGGTTTCTTTCCATGAATGAGCATAAATGATTTGTTATCTCCCATACAGTAAGGACATGATTTCTGACCATGTGTACTCCTGCCAGATAACATCCCATAAGCCATGAAGTCACTAATTGTCCACATCAATACTGCTCTTAGTATGAAATTATGTTTCATAGCAACATCAAATGTACTGACACCAGTACTCCACAATAAACTTAATTCATCAATCAATGGTTTCAAATAAACATCAATATTTTTCTTCGGATGTCCTGGAATTAGTAAAGTCAAAAAATATATGGCTCCTTCATCAACATCCATGGAGGTAAATTGTACGGAGTTAAAAAAACAGGCCAACAGGAATATTGACTACCATAAGATCCGAACAGATAGAAACCATCAGTGGAAAGGCCCAGTCGAACATTTCTATCTTCTAAAGAAATGGATGGATGCACTCTATCAAAATGTTTCCATGAATCACCATCAGCTGGATGATTCAAGCTTTTATCGTTTGAAATATTTACTTTATGCCATAACATCATTGTCGCTGTATTCTTAGACATGAATTATCGCTGAAGTCTGGATGTAAGCGGAAAATATCTCAACTGTTTTACCGGAATCAAACCAGACTTCCCATGTTGCCCTTATTTATATCTCAATTTCCCACATGTGAGACAACTATCCAACGACTCATTTTCCCCAGAATATAAAATGCAGTCATTTGAACATGCATGAATCTTATAACAAGTAAGTCCCAAATTTCGAACCATCCCCTTACTCTCATTGTAATTTTCAGGCAAAACATTTCCTTCGGGTAACAGTGTTTTAAGAAAAGAAAATATATGGTCAAAATAGGTGTTTTACATTCCGTTATCTGATTTGATAGCCATAAATTTTTCAACTGCTTCTAATTTGCTCATCTTGCAGCCAGGATATAATGCATCCTCAGCAGACCTCAACAACTCATAATATTCAGACGGTGCCAACTCAGGATTTGAATCTATATCAGCCGGAGTTTCTGTATGTTGAATAGATGAACATGCAACATCATGTACTAAATCTTTAAACCGGGATGGATCCAGAATCAAGTTGGTATCACCTACTCTTGAACTGCATTCACCGTGTTGATACCAAAAAACATAGTCTCATTGAAAACCAAAACGCAAGAGATGTCTCCCCACTTTGTCAAACATGTCAAACATTCTCAATGAACATTTTCTACAAGGGCATTTTATTTTGCCTTATGAAACTAATTCTTGATTTGATGCCGCAAATGATAAAAAAATCTCCACACCCTCTATATATATTGGATTTAAACTAGAACCGTTTGGATTTCTACGTTGATTTATCCATATGCGGTCATTTAATAATGACTGTTGACGACCTCTTTGTTCAATATTTTTCTATAAAATATAAAAGAAATACTGGTTTTGAATAATTTTTTAGAAAAAACACTCAAGCAAGGATTGAATATGTTGAGAATAAAGCAAAACCTGTTACAAATATTGATAATTTTAATATTATATTGATTTTTAATTTTTTTTAATAATACTAATAAAATTTTTTCATTAATATTAATTATATAATAATAACATTATAACATTATTAGTATATTTTATTATTAATATTAAAATAATATAATTTTCTATATTATATACAATTCTAATTTTGATTGTGTGTTTAACATTCTGTCTCTATATTTAATATTTGCATTCACTTTCACCTCTCCATTGGCGAGTAGGTTGATAATTTTGAAAAATAATGCAAATATTACATGTGGAGATAGAAATCACACAGATCAAAAGAGAATTGTATATAATATAGAAATTATATTATTTTAATATTAATAATAAAATATAAAAATAATGTAATAATGTTATTATTCCAAATTATTGGTAATTATTCCAAATTATTGGTAATTATTCCAAATTATTGGTAATGGTTCCTAATTATTGGTAATTATTCCTAAGTATTGGTAAATATTGGTAATTATTGGTAAATATTGGTAATTATTGGTAATTATTGGTAAATATCGGTAATTATTGGTAATTATTACTAATTATTGGTAATTATTACTAATTATTGGTAATTATTACTAATTATTGGTAATTATTACTAATTATTGGTTATTATTACTAATTATTGGTAATTATTACTAATTATTGGTAAATATTACTAATTATTGGTAATTATTACTAATTATTGGTAATTATTAATAATAATTACAAATTATTGGTAATTATTACTAATTATTGTTAATTCTTACTAATTATTGGTAATTATTACTAATTATTGGTAATTATTACTATTTATTGGTAATTATTACTAATTATTGGTAATTATTACTAATTATTGGTAATTATTACTAATTATTGGTAATTATTACTAATTATTGGTAATTATTACTAATTATTGGTAATTATTACTAATTATTACTAATTATTACTAATTATTACTAATTATTACTAATTATTACTAATTATTACTAATTATTACTAATTATTACTAATTATTACTAATTATTGGTAATTATTACTAATTATTGGTAATTATTACTAATTATTGGTAATTATTACTAACTATTACTATTTATTGGTAATTATTACTAATTATTACTAATTATTGGTATTTATTACTAATTATTACTAATTATTACTAATTATTGGTAATTATTACTAATTATTGGTAATTATTACTAATTATTTCTAATTATTGGTAATTATTACAAATTATTGGTAATTATTACTAATTATTACTAATTATTACTAATTATTACTAATTATTACTAATTATTACTAATTATTACTAATTATTGGTAATTATTACTAATTATTGATAATTATTACTAATTATTGGTAATTATTACTAATTATTGGTAATTATTACTAATTATTGGTAATTATTACTAATTATTGGTAATTATTACTAATTATTGGTAATTATTAGTAATTATTGGTAATTATTACTAATTATGGGTAGTTATTACTAATTATTACTAATTATTACTAATTATTTCTAATTATTACTAATTATTACTAATTATTACTAATTACTACTAATTATTACTAATTATTACTAATTATTGGTAATTATTACCAATTATTGGTAATAATTACTAATTATTGGAAATTATTGGTAATTATTACTAATTATTGGTAATTATTACTAATTATTGGTAATTATTACTAATTATTGGTAATTATTACTAATTATTACTAATTATTACTAATTATTACTAATTATTACTAATTATTACTAATTATTTCTAATTATTACTAATTATTACTAGTTATTGGTAATTATTACTAATTATTGGTAATTATTACTAATTATTACTAATTATTACTAATTATTATTAATTATTACTAATTATTGGTAATTATTATTAATTATTACTAATTATTGGTAATTATTATTAATTATTACTAATTAGTGGTATTTATTGGTAATTATTTCTAATTATTACTAATTATTACCAATTATTACAAATTATTGGTAATTATTACTAATTATTGGTAATTATTACTAATTATTGGTAATTATTACTAATTATTGGTAATTAGTTTTAACTAATGGTAATTATTGGTAATTATTTCTAATTATTACTAATTATTGGTAATTATTACTAATTATTGGTAATTATTACTAATTATGGATAATTATTGGTAATTAGTAAGTTATGACTAATTATTGGAAATTATCGGTAATTATTAGTAATTATGGATAATTATTGGTAATTAGTAAATTATTACTAATTATTGGTAATTCTTGGTAATTATTGGTAAATATTACTAATTATGGAAAATTATTGGTAATTATTACTAATTATGGATAATTATTGGTAATTATTACTAATTATTGGTAATTATTTGTAATTATTACTAATTATTGGTAATTATTACTAATTATTGCTAATTATTGGTAATTATTATTAATTATTACTAATTATTGGTAATTATTGGTAATTATTACAAATTATTCCTAATTATTGGTAATTATTACTAATTATTACTATTTAGTACTAAATATTGGTAATTATTACTCATTATTGGAAATTATTACTAATTATTGGTAATTATTACTAATTATTGCTAATTATTAGTAATTATTACTAATTATTACTAATTATTGGTAATTATTTGAAATTATTACTAATTATTGGAAATTATTACTAATTATTAGTAATTATTACTAATTATTACTAATTATTGGTAATTATTGGTAATTATTAGTAATTATTCCTAATTATTGGTATTTATTACTAATTATTAGTATTTATTCTTAATTATTGGTAATTATTAATAATTATTCCTAATTACCATTAACTATGAACAATGAATACTATTAATTTAAATTTATTAAGTAACAAAACAATGTAAACATAATTAAATTACAACTAATTAAGAATAATTGAAACTAATAAAAAATTTTAAATAAATATTAAATTAAAATGAACATAAATACCTTTAAAATTGATCTGAGGATGATCTCTGATCGTTGTTGAAAACTTCAATTTCAACTCCGGAAAAAAAAACTAAACATAAGAAATGCTAAACTCTAAAAATAGAGTTTTGAGAAAAGTAGAAGATAGGGTTTGAAAATGAATGAAAAAAACTGATGGGGGGTATTTATAGGTTAGATTATTTGCGACGGGTGTATTTGCGATGGGTATCCCGTCACAAATAGTATTATTTGCAACGGTACCCATCGCAAATAATAACCTGCCGATATACTATTTGCGACTGGAATATATTCTCGTCGCAAATATCTTTTACCGCCACCGGTTATTTGGGACGGGCGGTTACAGCCCGTCGCAAATAAATTTCCCGCGATTTGCCGCGCAAAGCGCGCCAGTCCTTTTGCGACGAGGAAAGCTAACCCGTCGCAAATACCCATTTTTCCCGTAGTGAATTACCTTATCTCTTACAGTGCATGTCAGATTAGAGGAACATCTGATGGTAGGATGACAACTATTGTTGTTGATGAGTTTATAGAAAACTGGGGAAATATTAAACATACCTACCACCGATGCAACAACAATATGGACTATCTAATATGCTGATAACTAGTTTTATAATATTGTTAAGGGGTGTTAAGACATGTTGTCCCTCAATTAGGGATAACATGAGGGATTAGGAATGAACCTTCGCATTTGGAAGGTAATTCTTCATCATCAGGGGCTGATTCATTGGAGTCGGAAGACAGAGGTGACAAGGATCCATGATCAAAAAAATCATCCTTATACAAGATAAAATACTCATGTTAGAGTCAAGAGAGATACAACATCAATCCCAACTGAAGATGTACCATGGAGGTCTAGTCGCCATCATTCGAAAGAGAAACATGTCCCATTTTCTCATCTAATATCTGGGACTATAAGAATCTGGAAGAAACTCAAATCTAAAACTGCAGGATCATCTTCACAACCCTATAGAATTTAATATGAATATGTATAACTAGAGGAAGATGAAACATGCAAAATCTTGCATTGTGATGTTGAAACCACCTGGATAGATTTTTGTGAAGGGTTTTGTATTCTGAGAAGAGGATATCTATGAGCCTCTTGTGATATTGTTTTTAAGAACAACCCTAATGAAGTGAGATATTATATCCAAGTACTGGGGATGCTCAAATATGCAACTAATGAAACAATTCCCATTAAAAAATGATTAAATTATATGATATATCATGGTGCCACAAATGTATTGAAATTTCATTATATAATGAATGGAATTATTTTCTTATCATTATGATGTAAGTTTTCTATTTATCACATTATTTTCAGTATTTAAATATGAATTTAATCAATTAATTTTTACTCAGTGGGAATATAATTTTTACATGTAGCTAGATAATGGAATATTTGTTGAATTTCCATCCCCACTATATAGCCCTGGTGAACTACACATGAAGATATTCGATCAACCCATGAATTGGGTGAGATATCATGAGGAAAAAAGGCCATGGTGGATGAAATAGAAAGGGGATTGTGGCCTCCAATACCAATTTCTGGAGATGATGATGCAATTACTCTCAAAAATTAGAAGAAATAAAACAACAAAGAATGAAAATTGTGCATAAACATTTTCACCTAAGTGGTAAGAATTCCTTACAAAATTGATTTTAGCTATATTTATAAAAAGTGAATACACTGCTTGGATCTGCAAGAACTTCTTCAATTTCTTATCATAGATAAATAACTGATGAGCAATGAGGAACTATGGAGGGTGATTCCAAACAAGCAGAAATTCCCATTCACCCAATGGTTCCTTTGGCTGAAGAGTAATCTATGAAAGGGTAGTCAACATTTATTCCTAGCACTGTTGATGTTCTTACTACTAGGAGAAAGTATTCCTCCGGTAAATCAAATGGGATTTATGAGAAACTATGTGTAACAACATTTGAAATCAACTCTATGATACTTTAGGTTCATTTCACAAACTATAAAATCTAGAAAAAAATAATGCTGATCCCACAACAATTACTGAGGAAGCTTTTTGGAGTCGAAAGTTGTGAGATAAGGGTTACGAAACAACAACTTCAAGTACTCCCAAGGGTGAGAGTAACATAAGATTTGGGATATCATTGGATGGTATGATGAATCATGGAATTTGTTTTGAAGAAGTATTAGAACATGTTAATATGCAATATAATTTGGAAGACATTGAGGTTCTTTATATGTAACTAAATGGGCTTGAGTTTTTACTATTTGTCCTATTAATATTCTTATGATTATTTTTTTTAACCGTGATAAGTTGAAATATGAAGTTCCATCTAAATAAATTGATTTAGAGAAGATTATTTAAGGAGTGAAAATATCACTATCAATCCCACTACTTTGGATAATTTGGCTCAGCTGAATCATGAAACAGAAAATCATTCTAAGATTCATTTAGAGGATCCTGAGCAGGTTAAAGAAAGGATTTCACACCAAAATATGTCAACTAGAACTATTAAAGCTGAGAATATCGGGGATGAGTCTTCTCACGCTTTTAACCTATTCATAGGTAAGGGTTTCCAATATTTTTATTATGATCTCTCTTTTTATCTTTTTGAAACTATCTATAACATTAATTTTAATTCACCCTATAGGATTATCAACATTAAAGGATATGTCTAGAGATGAAGAATTTGTGTCATCTAAAATTGCATATGGATGTTTAGTAACCAATGTCAAGGAAGGAGAAAAATGGAAATTTGTTATATGTATTAATCCTAGAATACTTGCCTCCTTAAGACCGCAACTCTGAATTAGATCTGGAGATACAAAATGCTATTCATCTTGCACATTGCAAGGAATGTAAGAACATATAGAAGATAATATTTGAAATTCCCCTTGAGGAACTACCCTCGTGCATTCCATGACATTCATCTAGGTTCATTATGCTGAGATTTGGTGGTTTTGAATACTTGGAAATCCATACTTCAGTGAATGAGATTATCATAAAAAGGTATCAAGAGAAGAAACATAGACAAGATCTGATAAAAGATAGATTGTTGAAAAATAATGATGAATTCAAAGTAGAATTATCCCAAGTTGAAGTCAATAATATAGTAAATATGATAGAAAATAAGAAGTAGGTTAATTAAAATAATTTTCATAAGATGCATCTTCAACAAGAGATGGATATTGTTATAGGGGAGCTTGACGAACATCATGATTCAATATGAGATGTCAATAATGATGGTGAGAATTCCATTGGAGATGCTGAGGAAGAACTTCATCATGATGATGAGAATGAGATTGGTTAGCTGACTGAAAATTAATAGGCATCTAATAGGGCTCAATAGGGGATTAATCAAATGGGAAGTTATATAGAAAACATCTAGTGATTTATGATTGAGAGACTCTACAATGTGGATGCTCCTTTGTAGATTTTTTTACTCACAAATCAAAATCATTTTGTCTTTAATCATTTGTGTCCTCATCCTTGCTTCTTCTTTTTACTTAAGTCAATGGGATTAGTAAGCGTAATTTTATTTTTACTATTAACATATACACAAACCCAACAAATATCATATATTTTGGATTTTATTGCTAAATATTTCCTAAAACCTTCAAAATGTTAGTCTAGAAAGTTGAGACATTGAATTTCTTCTAAAGTGCCCTTTTTGGGATTTTTATCTGGTGGGTACCATGTCTTCTATTATTTAATGTTTAGAGTCATGCATGTCAGATTAATAATTCTAGTGTTTAAGGTCCAAAAACATTGACTATAAATTTTGAAATTAAATCCCAAACTAGGATTAGTGGCACAAAATTGATCTTAATATTCCTTAAATACTTCCAAGAAAAATCTTGAGTCCTGATTTTTATGGTCACAAAATCTTAAAATTTTATACAAATAAATGAATTATTTTCCAAGAATGATGTTATCATTATTTGATTAACCCATTAGGGGGTAGTATTATCCCAGACCAACTAGGGAATATGTTTCATACCAAAATAGTGACATCATATGACTGATATGCCACTTATGTAGGAAAATATTATGCAAGGCCACTAGGGGCACATACAGCATAGTTAAGCAAAAGAGCTATTAGGAATTTAACATTTTATGGTTGATATACAAGGGAAAATACGATTTGGGAGACTGAAGACAAAAGTTTCTGGTTTTTTCATTTAAAGGGATTTTAAGAATAAAGGGTTATATATACCGACATGTGTCATTAATGTGGAAACCACTTCTACCCAAATTTGGTGTGTGAGGAATGGATAAATTTTTTCCAAAAGTGGATTTCTGATATCGTGTGGTGCAGTTTTATGTCATGCAGTGAGCACATTACACTGTGTTGTTTGAGTCCTTGTAGTGGGGAAATTAGGTGGATTTAATTTACGGTCTTCTAACATTGATAAATGGTTTAAGACTCCCCATTTTGTTGAGAATTTATCTGTAAACATACTACCAATGTTCATGTATAGAAAGGAATAATATTAAGCATTGATTTGGGAATTTCTAGATCTAAAGAATCATATAGGAAAATGGGCTAATTGTATTAGTAGAAGTCTTTTCTAAGAACAAAATTCCCATTATTTGACAAAGCCGTTATTGGGGTTGTATTGTACAAGGATGACTAGGGCATATGATGCACAACTAAAAAATGGCATCTTTTGATAGACATGCCTATTATGAACGAAAAATTACGCAAGGCCACTGAGGGAATGCACTGCATTTTTAGACATAAGAGATCATAAAATTTTTAGATTGTATTACTCAAAGATGAAATTGTTTATAGAGATTCAGATTTTCCACATCATAGTGTTTTGATATTGAGGAAGGTACCAAAATATAGAAAGAGTATTTCCAACCATGATTTAGAAAGAATAAGATGAATATGATTTCTATGAAGGTATCAGACAAACATATAAAGTATGGAATCCATATTTTTATGTTATATATGTTGGAAAAATATCATTTAAACAATAGATGACATGTAGATAAATTATCCAAGGTTATTTAATTATTCATTGAACACATGGAGGGGAAAATGTTTAAACCATGGTCTTGAAGACTTCAGATCGAGAGAAATGGTAATGGGAAAAATATACATGGATGAATTCTTAAAGATATGGATTCTGGTATATTGTCATCAATGTTTTAAGGGGAAAACAGACACATTAACCAAGAATCAAGTTACAAATATTTGATGAACCTGTTATGGGGGTTGTACTATGCATGGACAACAAGGGAATATGTGGCATAACTAAATAGTGGAATCCTTTCATTGATAGGCCCATTATGTTGGATACTTATGTAAGGTCACCTAGGGGTACGTACTGCATAGTCATGCAAAAGAGTACTCAAATTTCTGAAATTAAGTCACCAAATCATACAAAAGGTTATGAATATTTGAAAGAGTTCATGAACAAGAGTGTGAAATATGAAAGGGGTAATTCACATTGCACTGAAGAAATAATTGAATCAATATTTTCCAAGAGTTTGGAATTCCTTACATAGATCTGACTCATATGTAAAATTTGGATTTCATTACATCAAATGAAGAAGATATTAACTGTATAGTTTAATGTCATGTAGTGAATACAAATGATGTCTAGAAATTTAGCATTGTACGAAATGTTTAGATATTCTACACATTTTAACATCATTTAGCATGGATGAATATGGTTGTTATGAAGTTTAATTTCTTCCATCTAGGATGTGGTGATGTTTCATTTAGATTAATGTTGTGAGGACATGAAGTGATTCTGACGTAAAAAATTAATATTGAGGCTTCACCAGGCTATTGAACCCAAGTGTCACTACATATATCATATGGATTATAATCAAGCGACATGTAGTTATTAAAACAATCCCTATGCAGGTTTGATCCAAATACACATGGAATAATGGGGGATTTTTATTATGGTTGGCCTCAAGATTAGAGATCTAGGCATCACTACGTACATCATTTAAATGAGAATCAAGAGAAACATAGTTTTTTAAATAATAATTTCCTATTCCAATTCAGTTTTATGTGAGAGATGAGGGCTTTTAACACATTCCAGAAGAATGGATAAACATAAGACACAAAAGGCTTTAAAGATCAAACAATGTATCCTAGAAGTGTACTTTGTATAGATTAGGTTCATATACATGCGAAGAGAAGTGAAATCTGTTTTTTGCAGTTTTTCCCATGTTTGGATATCTCGGCATCCCTACATATCTCATTGGAATGAGAATCAAGGAACATGTAGTTTTGAAATGATGTCCCTATGCAGATATGATACAAAAATATAGAGAAATGGAACTCATGTTCCGCTATAGAGTTTAAATGGTGTAAGTGATGCTTGTCCAAGGAATCTCTTATCATCAAATATATAATATGTTAACCATACAATTTAGTGTCTTGTAGAGAGGAAAAATGATGTCCTATTGTTTAACATTGTTCTATTTGGACAATGATTATACACATTTTAACATCATGCATCATGGACTCTTGTGGTTGTTATGTTGTTCAATATCTTTCAACTAGAAAATTGTGTTGTGCAGTTTAGTGTCATACAAGGAGGGTATATAATAATGTGAATTACACAATGTAATTCCTCAAGAATCATGTATTGGTTGGAATTGTAATATGTTTTCCATACCTTGATATTAGATAATAATCTCTATTTGAGTAGACCTTATGTATAGTGTTAGGTGATTCCTAGTTTGGCTCAAGTATTGGAGGCTTCTTTCCTTATATCATTAGAGTCCTGAGGACTAATACCAATTATCATTGATGAAAAGACTTGAAGAAATTTCTTATAGAAACATCATTCTATTATGTTCCGACAGACTCCCAAGTGATGAAAATTCTGAAATAACATTCTTCTAATCATTCTATCTCAAAAAATCGCTTATTAGGCTTATTTTATGTAGATAATTGATTTCAAATTGAAAATTAGAGTGAAAGAAATTTAATTTCAGTTAGAAAAATGGCTTCCCCTTCATACACTAAAAATTATGGAGTTCCTTATGTGGCAGTATGGGTAGTAGTCTGATAATCCCATAAAGCATGAAAAAGTTTTTTAGTCAAATATTTCTTATATTTATCCACCATTAATGAATTATATTTGATATGGTCTTATTGATATCAGCTATATGTCCATTAGTCACTCAGTGATAGTGAGATTAATGATTGGATTTGATGTTGTCCTCCAGATATAACTTTTATACCTCTACAGAATAGAAATTGGTGTCGTTGTCCGTCAATATAGTATGAGGGAAAACAAATAAGGTAATGATATTAACATTGACAAAGGTAATAATTATTTTGGATCTTACTTCTTTCAAAGATATTTCTTCAACCCATTTGGAGAAGAAATCAATAGGAAAAAAAATCTAGCTAATCTACATAGTTGTAGCTGTAGGATAATGTCCTACTACATCCATTCCATATGAGAAAAATGGAAAAAATTATTCTGTTGTATTAAGAAACTCCAGGGGTTGATGAATGATGTTGGAATGAACATGGAAGGAATGACATTTCTTGGTAAAATTTGTGCAATCATGCATCATTGAAGGCAATAAGTACCCAAGCCTTTGGATTTTTTCATAACTCCTATGACTGGACCAGTGAGCACCACATGATCTTAAATTTAATTCTTTAATGAAATATGTAGTCTCTTCTTCATCAATAAAACTGAATAGGACTCAATCAAAGTCTCATTTTTAGAATATTTTCATGCGATTTGGGATATCATAAAGAGTGGAATTGGTCACCCATCATCGGATCTTTACATTTTTAAATTTATCTAGTGAAAGTTCTCCATTTTGAATTTCTTCCATGATAGGTGTCACCCATCACATAGTATGACCATACAGCTCAAAAATAGGGTTGATTTCATTAATTTCCTCAATTCTAGTTTGAATGAAAAGTGAAACCACATGACATGGGTACTAATGATGATTCTCTCATCCCAATTTGGATCTGTCAGTGTTGTGGCTGCATAGGCCAATGCATTTTCTCGAGAATTTTGTGATCGTGGAACATATGAAAATGTTGGCTCTGAGAGAAATTCAAACATTAATCCTCCGAGATAATCCCAAAAATGGATTAAATTTTCTTCTCTGATAGAATAATCCTCATTTTCTTTTTTGATTACCAATTATTAATAACCTTTCACTTTTAAGTGGTTCACTTGTACTTAGAGCGCCAATTCCATGCCTACAATGAGTGCTTCATATTCTAGCTCATTGTTAGTACCGCCTTCTGATAACATAAATGAATATGTATGTAATACATTTTCATGGGAGATAAGTAAAATTCCAAACCCAAAATTGTTGAGATTAGTAATTCCATTATAATCCCCATTGGTCTTCTGAAGCACCATTAATGTACATTTCCCATGTATGGGGATTATCTTGAATAAAGATAATTTCTTCATTGGGACGATCAATATTCAATAATGTATCATCCACATATGGGTGTTTGACATGTAATCCAACCAAGGATTGGCCTTTAATTTCTTTCTAAGGCATAAACTATATATAGAAGTGTTTAAAAATAACTCTCCACCATGTCAAACTTCTAGTAAGAATATGAAAACTCGGGATATATTTTAGTGGGTTATTGATTGATACCAAGTTAACATCATGATGTTTCAATTAGTGCCTCTGCTTTTGAACTATACTGATTAACGTCGGGAATCACATCTTGATAGTTGAATATTCGGTCTCTATGTCAAGCATAGTACTAAAATAATAAAGGCGATTTTAATTCCCTACATCATTCGTTTGTTCAAGAAGGGCACCCAATGATCTCTCTAAAATTGTCACATAGAGAATATGTGGATCCCCTTCAACAAGTTGTATTAATAATGTTGTACTCAAGAGATATTTCTTGAGGGTATCAGAGGCCTCTTGGTAGTCTTCTGTCCTTTGATATATAACTCCATTCTTCATTAATCTGGTGAAGGGTAAACAATTGCCTATGAAATTGTTGATAAGGTTCCAAATATAGGACATGTGACCATGATGTCCTCCTAATTATTTAAAATTTTTATGAGGTGACATTATAAGGATTTCTTATTTATTCTTGGGTCAACATAATTACATGATGGCATATAATTATGCCGATGATTTTTCCTAAGGTAACCCCTAAAGATCATTTCAAGGGATTCATTTTAAAAATATATTATCAAAGTTTACAGAATATGGTCTCTATATTAGCTAAGTGATCAGAATGTACTTTGTATTTAACCAATAGATCATCCACACAACATCTGAAAATTTTTTCCAAGAAGGGTTTGATGATATGGTGTATGGAACATTGATACGATGAGCCATCATTATATAATCCAATGGTAAGTACTCGATAATAAAACACACTTTGAGGAGCTCTGAAGACAGTATAATCCTCATCCTCAGTGGTCCATTGAGATTTGATTAGACCCATAGTAGCCATCTATGATGGAATGAGCTTCATAGATGTTTTTTGCATCATTTAAATGTTCTGTGATCTGAACTGGAAATTCATTTTTAGGAATATGTCATTTAAGATATATGAAATCAATGAAATATCTGATTTCTCCATTTTTTTTATCAGGACAATTTTGGACATCTATTTTGGATATTCCACCTCCCTAACAAAGGTATCTTTGATAAGCTTGTCGATTTCAACTTCAATTTTAGTGGCTGAGTTGGGTGTTTTCTTCTTGTTGGCTATTTAAATCCTCGATGCTCTTCTAGAAAAACCAAATGTTGATTCTCCACATTAGGATAATGGTATGAAATTTCTATATAGTTCCAGGAAAAAATATCATGAATTTTATTTACAAATAAAGTATACATCTTTGACTCTTCATAATTCATGACTGCACGAATTAGAGTGGGGCATGGGTCTTCTTTTGTAGCCAAATTTATTTCTCAGAGATTATCCATGGTGGTGGAGACTCCTTCCTTAAATTCTAGAAGAGAATCCTAGAGATATTTATCTTCTTCTTCCTTATGTGTCACTTCATGTATTTCTGATTTCATAGTAGGTGATAAAGAAAAACATTCATAGCTAATAGAGGAGTCGGTATTTGAACATCCTGAAGAAGAGGAAACCATTTCAGACCCCACTGATGATGAATGGTATTCCTAGAGAATTAAATAGAATATGATGGGTTGGGAATCAATAGCATTGTCCTACATTATTACTGTGACAACTTATTCTAACCTTATTAATGAATAAAATAATTACATATGTTCAGCGGATGAAATGAATAAATCTCCATTTAAGTTGTCACCACGGCTTGCTAGATCAAAATTTTCTCTCATTCCATCAAAATTAATTGTTTCAATTGTTATAATTGATGTCACTAAATGAATTATTGTATATGGGTCTATCCTATTAATTTTTTTGATAGGGAACATGTAATATATAGTCAAATTTATTAATGTGTATTCTAGGATCATTTTAGTTCAATTCGAAGCATTGATTATTGTATCATATTTTCAAATAGACCTTGTTTCCTTCGTGTGATAGAATTATACCTCAATATGATGGGATTAAAATATTTATTTAATGGATTCTTGTCACCATAAAATTTCCCAATTCGACCATTGAAGTAATACTTCATACACTTGTGATATGATGAAGGATTGGCTGGTTGTTGATGTAGTTAAAGCCTTATAAGACGAATGTTGAAGGTTGTGTCCTAATAGGAAAACAATAAATCTGAATTATAAACAAGATCCCCAAACTAAGTTCTGAGTTTAACCTCATATAGCAGTTCTTCATCATTTATTTCATGACATTGCAACATCAATATGAATAAAGATAAGTCAGATTCAGTGAGACCCAATTGGCGTATCATATGAATGGGAATGAGGTTGACTCCTAATCCATGAACAATGATTTTTCTTTAGATATATGTATCATTAACCATTAAAGATTAATACAAGGGCCTGATGTGTCCATGTACAACATCCTCCTCATTTTCATCTGTGAAATATATGAAAACATATAATTCCGTAAGATTATTCTCTTTATGGTAAACCTCAGCAGCAAAAACATCAGTTTCAAACACTATAGGACTTGAAAAATCTTCACCAAGTGCTTCTCGAATATCTTCTCAAAAATTCAAACTATCCAGGATTGAATACATGTCTGGATATTTGTTTCAAAGCATAAAACTTTTGGTCCAAAGTTTTATATTTTCTAGCATTGAGAAGCAGTTTCGTAGGGGCGTTGGGAGTTGATGCTCCTGACGTTGATGTAAATTTTGTCAGGCCAGAAGATATAAATGATTCTACTTCTGGTATATTAGGCTGACTAGGATTACCAAAATTCCAAGAGAGGGTTGGTGTAACCTCTAATCCGTCTTCCATGATAATAATTCAATGAGAATTCCTGTCATGTGTGGGATAATTTTCTTGTTCATGTTGAGCGCGCTAAAGGTCTCACCCATGAGTTTCTTCCGCATAATCGGTTTGAGTAGGGGAAATGTAAAGTTAGTGGTTTCTATCATATCCATGTCATACCCTATATCCTATACCATGGATTCTTCCTCAAGTTCCCCAATAAATTAATGTAAATTCAGGATCATTATAAACAGAATAATCATTTTCACATGGGTCTGTTGAGTGGACAACATTAATGGAACCGAAGATCAATTCTTCATCTGATGAATATTCTACATGACAATCCGGTTATGGTGGTGTCATTTTCAATTTCATTGACCGTCATTTTCAGAAAAATTGCATGAAATATTCCAATTTGATGTGAAAATTCGACCTTGACATGAGCTCATCATCATCTCATGACTCTTTATCTTTCTGATCATGTCGCTTCATTGAGGATTGAATTTTAGAGGACTGATCTTTTGATGAAGATGGATGTTTTGTAGTGGAAGTGGAAGAAGACACAGTCAGTTGTTTCAACTCTATCCATAGAATGGAATGGGTTCGTTGATCATTTTCTTAACCATCCAATCATCATAATTCTTCACAGTTTTTCTTATAAATTTCTGTCATTCACCATCTTCCTCTGGTTCGGTAGTAGTAATAAATGCTACAAGGGATGATAATCTTTTCAATTTCATTTTCCAAGAGTCTAACATTTTCTAGGAGGTCTTTGAAAACATAACAATTTTTAATGGGATGCCCCAAAATTTGGTGAATGTGGTAATAATTTGGGATATCATCATCTCCTTAATTATTCGGTTTATTCACCCATGGTAACAGATCCAAATTGTTTTCCAAAGCTGAAATTAACTAACATAGAACCTGTTCATTTCAAAAAGAATATACATTGTTCATTAAATCTTAAATCTAACTCCCCCTTTGATATTTTTGATCATTTGGATGAGGCGATCGTTACTAATGAAACTCTAGAGGTGGTGACCTTTGGTAGGATTAATGATTTGAAGTAGAGAAAGGTACATGTGCGGGTTTAAGGGTGAATCTGGGAACTTCTGTTGTCCTTGTATTCCTTCCTAGAGATAATTATATTACATGATATTTGTCTTTAGCTTCCAAAATGGAATCCTCCACTTGTTGGATGATTTAATCAAGGTCTCGAAACCCTCCAGTGTATTTCACAAAGATTAGTGGTGTACATAACTCATCACACATATTTTCCACAGAATTGGGTAGTAACTCTTCTTAAGTAGTTCTAGATTTAAGTAATATGTTAATCCTTTCCATTGATAAATGAAATCTGAAATTTTATAATTCTCTATTTTTTTTATAATTTTTATGATAAAAAACAACTTTCATTGGTAGTGTTGAGCTGAATTGGAGAAAAAAAATGATGACGGACTTCACATCTAGTAATTGATTGAGGTTGCATACTTGTATACCAAACAAAAGATGGCCCCTATAATGATAGAACAAAGCATCTAATATTTAATGCTTATTGTCATTGAGGGTTCCTCATCATGGGATAATTATGAGAAAAAAATGTGTTTAGTGATATTATAGATATCTAGAACGATTAAAAATAGGAAATGTAGCATTCACAATGTTTTGTGGGGGAGGGATCAAATCCACCCTTCTGGGGTATTATTTTTTTGATTTTTTATACTACTGCAGGTCGTTCTTTTATATCTTATAATCTAGTTTTTTATTCCTTGATTTTATTAATAAGTATTTGTGGAAAACGTGGATGAGCTGAGACATGTATAGGTACCATAGATAGTGCTTGAACTAGTGCTATAACAAGAAAGACCACTGGTGGGGGTGCCGTTGGTATTTTTCATGGATATATCATGGGGATACTCTTATAACGCTATATTTGTCCTTGTCCTAGTTGTGTACCCATTGAATTTAATTCATTATCTGCATTTGGAGTTGGAACAAATCCTCTTTGATGAGGAGTTCCTACAAGATGTGAGATTTTAGGATCTACATGGGGAACATGTATGGAAGAATACTATATCAAAGTAAATCTGTGTTGAGTTATCTCAACTATTTCATCTCCTATTCTTTTTGGGAAAATATTTATTCCTAAAAAATAGATTGAACTTCTCCATTTTAACAGTGAGACATGATCTGAATATTACCTTTCCCCTTGTATGATGCCTTTCTATGTGTTGGGAGTTGGTTACATGAGGGAATAAATAGATATTGGGTAAACCGTTGATTTTGAGTATGCACACCTCTATCATTGTCTTCAATTTATACCATATTATGAATAAGGATATCATCCTACAAATACCTTGAACTAGACTAAACATCTAGAGGATAATCTATAATGGAATTAATGAAATTCCATGACGCATAATGCATTGATGGAATTATGTCAGTATCATTATATGATCATGTCCTTTTGTTTCATCAATGAAACCTTATTCTTCTATATACTGATTTTCTAGGAACTGTTTGTCAAAAAGTAACCTGAAGGGAATCCTTGGGTTGTTCATTTATGAGTTCACTTTGTGTCTAATTCCCTAATCAGGAGAAAAATGTTATATTTTTGTAGGGGGTTGTAGATGTGAAAAATCCCTTATCCTTAAAGGATGTGGATGATTCATTTATTATTACTCAAACCTACAAAAAAATTATTGTATTTGACGCTTTAGTTAAATAATCCCTCATCCCTACAGGATGGGGTGATGTTTGAACTACAATAGCTGATATTAACGCAACTTCTCTTCTAATTTTTTGAATTTGGTCTGATCATTTCCTAGTTTAATTTTCCAAGAACCATTTAAATTTCCTATTTCAGAAGAACATTTTTCTATTTCAGACATTTTTACAATCTGATGCCTGAAATCTTTCAGGTATGAGGTTTTCTTAATATTCTCAGATGCTTGAGGAAAAATTATCTCAACAACTTTCTCTCTTTGGGCCTAAATATAATGAGAGTTAGTCAAGGCCTATTCTTGATCGTATATTTTATTACACAAAAAATCTATTCATTATAGCTGGCCATGGGAAATAACATTGCATGAGACCACTTTTGGTGGGCCTTATTGATTTTGGAGTGTAGTGAATTACAATGCTCCATGTGCACCCCATCCTCTAATATTAACACCAGATGTGGAATCATTAACTAACTAGTATAACTTCTTTAGTGCATCAAGTCATGCACACTAAAGGGCCCCTTCTGTTTTTCAACCATTGGATGTCAAGAAACTAAAATATATGCCAATTCAATTTGGTGTTGAAACCCTTCAATTACCTTTACATGAATTTGATATTCATTATATGGTAATATCTTTGCTTTTAGATTGTGAAGAGTATTCTATATGTTTATGAATATATCATGAATCCAATATTCTGCCATCAATTCTAGAATGATGTATTGAGAGGTTTCCAAAGGACCAAACATGACTATTATTTCACCATTATCCCATTGTTTTATCATATTGATCATATCTTCATCATATTTTTCTACAGGTTTCTCCACATGGTCTAACCAAAGTGGACGCTTCTGGATTGAATTTGTTCAAACAATGGAATCAATTTTTTTCCATCTATTATATTATAAGAAAATTAACACAATTGTGGTTTGGGGAATGATTGTAACCTTAGGATGTCTTTTGGTTGAGAATGTATTTCACCTCTCAGGGGAAAGTCATCAAACCTGACTTTCCTTATGTTGGAATGTGACTTAATATAAAAGGTTTATCTCCTTACATCAATTTCAATTAAAAAATTATCTTGAAAATGATAAACACTACTACGAGGAGAAGTTTTGCAGAGAATGTCATCATGATTATGAACTATGTGGTGGATTATAGTAAGGGATAAATCATATTCCTCTTTGATGTTCTAGCCACACAGAGGGTTACCATAGCTCTCATCCCAAGATAAATTATCTAGATCGACAAAATTTTGATGAACTAAGCCTTTTTTGATGATGTTTTTGGTGGGTAAAATCTGAAATACAACTACTACTCCCATAATATGGTATTGGGAGTTTAAAATCTTGAGTTAAAACAGATAAATTACTGAGGGCATCAATTAATCCAGCATTAAGAGCTTCAAGATCATAGATTGGATTTTGATTTTACAACTTTTTTTGGAGTGACATCTTCTTAGATTCTCTTTTATACATAGTTGGGGACACATGAAGGGAGACGAACTTATAATGGGAATTCTATGTGCTTGCCTTGGAGTGGTCATCAGAATGGGCCAATTATCTCAAGGTGGAAAGGGTGTATGTTCTTAATTCAATTGACCATATGATATTGGGGAGTTTTCCCGATAACCCACCTCGACCCGAAAAGATATATTTATCTGCATTGGGATGGAATGCTAAAGAGTCATCCTAGATGTAGGGATAGAATTATGTGTATATTCCCCTAGAACTTATAAAGATTTTGTTTTGATATACCAGCATGCTTCCAGAATATTTTTAGTAATTTGTGTCTTCACTTTCACCATTGTTAAAATGTGTTTTGTTTCTTATGCAATCGGAACAGAAATATACATCCATTCTGTATCTAGAGTAGTTGTATGTGCCTGCTCATGTCATCTCTTTCTTGTTAGTGGACACTGGCAGTACTCATGCATGGGGTAAGAGAGTTGAGTCTACCCTAGTTTTGTCATCGGAGCATTATGACTGACATCTTTGGGTGATTCTAGATGAGACTTATAGTAGGATTGATGAATTAAAGAAGGTTTATGTGCATGATATCTATTTTACACCATACAAGGTTGACGTATTTCTTTCAATATTGAAATACGTGAATGCTGAAAGGATTGGTGAGTGTAGGCTACTGCATGTTCCTTCTTACCAGTTGCCACCATATTTGTTAGGTGGGTTTCCATGAATATAGTTAGACGAGATTTCTGACGAGATGATAGTTTGTAAGAAGATGTATGTGTCTACACACAGTACTCCACCGGATTCTGCTTGCCGGTGGAATTGGGATGGACGGGTGTTTGTTATAATCATTTCTGAAACCATGTTAAGATGATGGGATTTTCTGGAGGGGGAATGTTAAGAAAATTCTCCCTATTGGATGAACATTTTCCCCAACAGTTCATCTTGTGATACCAGTTCTAAGGGACCTAGGATGAACAACTGAAGGAAATACCCCCATCATGTTAGGGGGTCACTATCGCACAATTCTTCTAGTGACGATTATTGGTGACGACCTTCAGGAAGGACCCATTAATCATTGATTTGGGCCATGAGTGCCCTCTTGATCCACCTCTCTATAGTATGGGAGTGACTTTTTGTTGCATTTGAGGGAAAATACCTGAAATTGTTGAAGAAAATTGATGGCATTGTCTCCTACTTGACAATCAGTCATCGCTATTGGGACAATCGATGGTTTTTTTCAACTTAGAGAGCCTATTAGGAAGCCTCTAGGGTTGAGATAATACCGTGTTGACTATATTCCCATACTAGTACATTTGAAAATTATCTTTGATGATGATGATATGGTGATGACGTCCTTCTAGTGGATGAGGATCCATCCTGAGCAGCGGCCGAGGCATTCACAGGTGAAAACATGAAAGAATCCATTTTCGAGTGAAGGGTGTTTGAGAAAAATATTTAAAAAGAATTAAATCCATTAAAAACAAATCATTTAGATAGAAACATGCATGATTGATTCATTTGTTTATCCCCCCCTTTTCAATTGATAGGTACCTAACAAATGGGTAACACTATTAACATGGTAATGTATTAACATCAGGTTCACCATTTTTGTTTCACATCCCTCGAAACAAGTGTTCTAGTTAGGGATCTAGTCATCCAGGTAGTTTCCAATGGATTTATTTATGGAACTACAAACATCAAATGGTCCTTTATCCAAAGGGACCTATTTTCCAAAGGAAGGTGTTCATTAGGGTTGAACCTATGATAAATATAACATACATTGTTTTAGAGGATGGGAGGTTGGACTCATCACACTCTTATGGGGAAATTATTACCTACGCTGACACTCTCATTTATATTTAATCTATTTTCATGAATCCTTATTAATTTAACAAGTATATCATGGGTTTCATATAAAAGTTTCTATCAATTATTAGAATTTCTGAAATTTAAAATCATTTGTATGTTTTATAAGTTCTTCATTAATGGATAAATTTGTATGTATTGAACATTATCCATCAATGGTATCCTCTCATATATTATTTAGAGATTATTTTAACCATTTCCATGATAATACAGGTTTTTATGCCACTTAGTGGGGCATTAAGAAATTTATTATCCTTTAGGGAGAAAAATGTTTGTTTTAATATCAGGATCTTACCAATAAATTGGATACCTACATATCCTTGGTAAATAAATCAGAACCCTCATAGTTCAGTTCCACTTAATAGGAAACATCATACCTTTTATGGTCATGTGATATGGACGTATCCATACAATTTAATGCCATGTGGTAAGGACATCTATGTAGAAGGTTCTTAGTCGAAGCTTGGTGTGGAACATATACCTATGTAACCCAAGGAACATTGAAAGAATTTGGGTTTCCTAGTTGGATTAAAAATTATTATGAATATTGACTGGGATGAATAAGGTTGATTCGATGTGTTGGTTTTGAAAATCAAAGAGGCTTCATACATTTCCTGTTTTGATGGGAAGAAAAGATCATGTAGTTTGATGAGTCTTGTTGGAGAGTGTATTCCATTGAGATAAATGACTTTGGGATCACTTCCTAAAAAGGATTCATGAATTATGGATGATAATAGATAGAGATTGGGCCTTAGGATGGCTTCCTACATATCCCAATTATGGGGGAAATCAATGTTCTCTCAGTTCATTCATGTGAGGTTTTTTTATAAATGTTGTGATCATAAAAAATCTCAAATCCCATGTGATTCATTCTTGGTGTGAGAGATAATATGATGTGAATGATTCTACAAAATCAAACACACATTTCCTCCTCTACTAGTGGAAGGGGACAGACCTAGATCAGTGAGGTTGGATAAGGCCGAGGGGAGGAACATTCCCACTATTAATATTACTTTAGATAAAGGTCCAATGTAAAGAAGGAGTGAAGGTTATGCAAGTATATAAGAGAAATACTGCAACCTCTTACAAGAAAGGATATAGGCTTACATTGGGATAGTTACCCTAAAGTTGTTCTTAGTAGAGGAGGGAGATTTCTACTTTGATAAAAAATAAATGTAGGTGTGAACCATAACATTCCTACAGAGGACCTAATGTTACAAGTTTTAGATATGATAAGGGGAGGTGATGAACCAAACCCTAATCCTCAAAACTGGGAACTCCCCAACACAAATCCAATGAGAATGGTCCCTGTGAATATGGATATACAAACCCACACACACTCAATGAATCCTAACCCCATTGTATGAAATAGTGGGAAACCTCTAACTATGGATATAAAACCCCAAATAAAAGGCACACTGATGTGACCATTATAAAGTATTGATACATTAGGATTCTTTGGTATAAGTTTCTACATAATCCCTTTTAGACATGTGATACAATGAATAAGAATCCTTTCCATGAATGTATCTGAATAAGGCTTCATGAAAGGATTTTATAGTCTGAAGGTATTAGGTGAATGAAAGATGGGTTACCAAGTAAGTAACTGGTCTGATCGGGCGTACAAGTGTCATGTGTGCAAGGAATGTGGCATGAAAGTACCTTGCGCATTGAAAGAACCACGACTTGACTAAGGAAATCTGTGTTTCAAGCATTCACACATCCATATTTTCTGCAGGAGATTCCTCCACTTTTCTCTAAGGCACATACCTTTTCACTTTTAATTTTTTTATGGAATGATGTCTCAACATCATCTAAGACAAGGTTTAGAAAAAATGGCATGAGATATAAAAAACTACAGTAGTAAATAGAATTATGTTTCTGATTGGAATGTGACCATCATGTTATAATTGTGGTTGGTTTGTAGGACTATACATTTTGATATCATTAAATGACTATGTACTTGTTAATATGTGATTTAGATGTAGTTGGATTCCTAAAAGAATAAAATAAGATAATATTCATGAAATTATGGATGATTCAATGTAGTTGGTTTGATCCTGGGATAAAGATAATAGATCTAAATAAGCTCTGTTGCCATGGTTGGTTGGTTCTCTAGTGAGATCAAGGAGTTTAGTTCGGGGGATCAGTGCCTTCATATTAGAATCACATCAGTGCCTGGGTTGGACATAGTTTTGTGTCGAGGATCTGTGTAGGCCTTTAGTTGGAAGGTAATCATTTTATAGTAATTTCAATAGTAATCGGTTATGGGAGATGAGTGATATTGAGTTTTTTCAACCAATATTCCAATAAAAAAATAACATCAAATGTAGTGTTAAGTCTACAATGTGAATTATTGGATGGTTTTTTTAGATCCATTCAAAGCTATGTATCAGGATCAAAAAGTGAACTGACAGTGTGGAAGAGGTTCAACCTTTTGTGATTATGTGTTTGTGTATTTTGTCTTTGTTCAATCATCTATGTTTGGTACTGGTGAGTTTATAACCATATTGGGCATATTGTTTTCGTATGTTTTTCTAATTCTTTCCAGGAAAATATAGTTCTAATGAATATCATTGTTTAGGAATGTTAATTTTTATATTTATATTGAAATGAAAGTAAGTGAAGATGTTGACTAGAATTATTTTCTATGTTTATTTATGGTACATCAGGAACCATGTTGAGCTAGTTGGTGGACTAATCAGAATGTTTTTTTATGGAAAATACCTATGGAATGAGGTGTTGAGGCTTGGAATCAACCTATAAATCTATTACAATTAGCACGGTGTACCACAGGCTAGGTAAATAATTTAATGATGACATGTGGTTGTATTAAGGTGGAAATATACCTTGTGGAATCATATCAATGTTCTAATGATAAGATTATCACTTCCTTAGATTCATGTTATGTCATATTTTTTATGGAGGTATGCCTATGGATGTGTTCCAAGTAGTTGATAGAAGAGCATGGTTATTGAATAAGTGTCATTAGAAAATGTGAAATGCATAATAGTGGGTGTATTACAATAATTTATCATAGATGATATGTGTGGTGGTGGGTAATTTTTAATCTACATTCCTCATAAATGATTTAAAATGCACAAGTGCTATATGCTTTTTTTTTGTTTTGATTATGGGTTGGTTTTTCTAGTAGATTTTAAGAGGTTAATTTGATGGATTCAATACAAAAAGAAATTAATATAATGATGAATAATTATTTAGTGGTGGTTGGAGATGTCATGGGAGAGATCCATGGGATCATAACATGAATTTACACCTATAGAATAAAGCTAATACACTATTAGTTAGACGGTACAAGTCCACATCCTCTATATTGGACAATGGAAGAACCCCGTGTCTTACCTGGTTTGACTGCCCAACTTCTTCCTTGAGTTGAATATCTAATAAACTCATGTTATATCTTTATGTGGGTTATGAGAATCCTTTTAATTTTAGTAGATCCTCTCCACTTCCTCTTATTTATTATTTTAAAACAATAAGGGTCTAGAAACACCCCCATATGTTCCTCCTTTACCTCTCCAACATAATGATAGATCTAATTTTTTTCCACATGGAAGATAAATTCAGCATTATAGGTAATATTAAACAAAAAAATCATCAATTATTCATTTCCTACACTATAAATTGTTTTATTTCTACTTTAGTATAATATTCCATTTTTCATTGTGTTTCCTTGAATTTTCATTTGTAATCTATTCATGATGAACTAGAAACCAATTTATGATGGGAATACTCACATAATCATAATTTAAATGATCCTTAAGCCTAAACCATGGTCTTCATTAATTTTAAGGGTTCAATGGTTGTGAAATATTACCTACTAGTGGTCCTTGAGTTAGTATATAAATAATTTATGTTACATAGGATTTACATCAGGTACTAATCAAAATTTATACAATTAAAATCATAATTGTTAATATTAAATAAAGGTTAATACGTGTTTCAATTGTTCTAAGATGTGGATTATGATTTGGAACCAATAATTAAGAATTTTAATTTTATATCTGTCCTCTAAATGAGAAATATCATTGATCATTTGATTGTCCCTATTGAAATGGTAAATTTATTTGGAAATTTTTTACTTTTTTTGTTTAAACATATAAAATTGTGTTTTAAATGGTTTTGAAATTTTATCTTTATTAGTGCTTGGTATGTTCCTTGATATGTGAATTACATGAAAAATATTTGTTATGTATCTTTAATCCGTGTATATAAAAGATAATGAACCATAGGAATGTTTTTAAATTCAAAACATTTTATGGATTATAATTACTTCCATGTTATTTTTGTTATAAAGAATAATTAATTTTATTTTTACAATTTTTAATGATACTAAAAATGCCCTGTGGGGTCTGAAAATTTTTAGAACAGATGTGTATAATAATCTTTATATGTTGTAACTTTTATTTTAGGTAAAATAGTTATATAAAAGATCCCTACTATATGTGTAGTCTTTAGGGTTATCATAGTATACACCCAAAAACTATAAGACACTTCTATTGTAAATAGTTACACTATGGTGAAGGTGGACCCCATGGGATGACTGGAATTGATGGTTAACCCTAAGTTAACATTGTGCCCAAGGCATGCTAAGACATATAGTTAAACTATACGAGAATGAAGCTCGTATTTGTATTATAGTGCGATGTGGATAAGAATATCAACCCCTAAAAGAATGTCTGGACTAAGGATTGGTACATTACCCCTAGTCAGCAATGGTTGTGTGGAAACAGTAATCACAATTTGATTAGAGACACCATGAAACTGTATGAAGCTGGTTTGTACAATTCCAGTGGTAAACATGACCCTAATATTATTATTTAATTTTAGTTTATAGTTTCAAATTTCTGAATGGTTAAATTTATAATTTGTAATAATATAGATACTCTATGATCTATTTTTATTGAAAGGTTTTTTATGGAACCATTTGGTGGTTTCCAACGAAGCTCTTATCACACCTTTCTTAGACTGTCACGGCACCAAGGAACTCTATATAGTTGCTGGATACAGTTTTAGTGGTATGAATGATATATTATTCTATGGTTTATATCCTATAATATATCACATATTATGGTTAAAATCAAGACTTAGGACCATCTCAAGATGAGTTTTTGTTTGAACTACATCCATTTAATTATTTTTGGGTCCCTTGTATATGATCCACCCATAATGGATCCATGATAAATAAATTTCATTCAATTAGTTTTCAAATAATTATATATGTTTATTTAATATTTAATTCCCCATTTACAATATATTTTAATTTTTGATGGTTTATATGTATATGAATCTTCCATTGAGTTTTTTATTTTGACTCTAGGCTATAGGCTCCTAATAGGTCTTCATACACCCTCACCACTTGTTGACAGCTAATGTAGTATGGGGAGGCATGCCATTGATTATGTTACACCACCACTCTAAAAAATAATCATATTTGAAACACCCTAATGGTTTTAAAATAAGAAAATTTGGTTTGATAGTGTACACGATATGCAACAAAGATACTAAATAAACCACGAAATATTATTATTTAAGTATCTCTATTATAACATAGTTGTTAAATTTAAGGGTTTGATTAGAAATAAATAAATTATGAATATTATATGGGTTTCACATGTATAAAAATAAAATATTTGGTGATTTATTGAATGAAATGAAAATAAAAATATTTTTAATGTAAATTAAATATTTCTATGAAAAAAAAAGTTTTCATATACGTAATGTGTTTTTTAATAAAAAAATTAAATTAATAACTATTATTTTAGGCTATTATTAATATTTTATATTAAATATACAATAAATATTTTACCATTAAAAAAGTAGGATTTCTAGGAAAGGAAAAATAATTAATCAAACAATATGTTTAAAAACAGTACTTTCCAAAAATGGTGTTTCTTAATGTTTTGAGAAAGTATTTTAAAATTACATTTTAAAACTATTTAAAATTGATTTTTAAAAAATGAACATAATTTTTAAATCCAATATTTCCAAATTTTCTTGAGGTCATGTTCTGCGAATTTTATGAAAATAATATTTATTGGATGAATAGTGAAAATTATAACTTTAATTGAAAATTGTATTTTTGTCCAATGCCCTTAAAAGTAAAATTTTGTTTTAAAATGGTTGTAACTATATCATTATTTTAATTATATTGTAATTATTAAAAGTTTTGTATTTAAAATGAATTTAAAATTTTATTTTGGTATAAAATTATATAATAATTAAGAAATCATTTTCTTTGGAAAAAAACCACTTTTCCAATGCTTTTCATCATTATTATAAAAATAATTTCAACAAATTATTGGGTTTGAATTGGATAAATGGTTTCCATATTTGAAATTATAATAATTTTAACTTCTTACTATGTACAAATAAATTATTTTTCATAACAAATAGTAAAATATTAAAATAATTTTGTAAAACCCCATGATTTCATAGTACGTTATCTATTTAATGCGATTCAATAACTTGTGTTACACGCAACATCGAGTTCAAGAGCACCACGATTTAAAAAACTAGTCGTTAAAAAAGTGGTCATGAATTTTATTAAATGATTTATAAATTTTATATAGTCTATATAATTTTATAATCCATATTATGTGTTTCTTAGGCATAATATAAGAAAAAATCAAAAATTTCAGATTCTAGATGTATTTTTTAAAAAAAAATCAATATTAACTACTTTTAATGGAGAGAATTTTTAAAAACCTTATTTGAAACTTTAATATATTAAATTTAATAAAACTAAATTCTTCTTTAGAAGTAGGACATAAAAATTTAGTATGGATAAATTTTTGGTACATTTCTGATAACTTTCAAATTATGATGAATAGTAAAAAATTCAAAATTTTAATTGAATACCACTTTTTTAATAAAAATAACTTATAGTGTTAAATTATGAATCTGAAGGGTTTTGACGTATAATTAGATTATAATTTTATCATTTAATTCTACTTAGTGCATTATTAGTAATTTTACATTTAAATTTGGTATAAACACATGCCAATATTTTGATAGTATTTACTTTTAAAAAACCTGCCTTTTGGTTTTCACAATAAGAAATAATTTTAAATTAATTAATGAAAATTATATATTAGTAATTTGGTTAAATAGAAATAATTTTTTTAATTCGGAATATCAAAATTAGCTTAGGGGGGATTTTTAGTATTTTTCTCAAAAAAATAAATTTTTGATGAATAGTTAAAACACTTCGTTATGGTCTAAAACAGAATTTTTATTTAAAAAAATTATTTGTTTTATTTAAATTTATTTTACGTTAAAATAGATATATAATACCTATATAAGTTTAATTAAACTCATTGAAGTGATTTTATAATAAAATTAGATGTATAATATTTTATTGAACTTTTTAATGTCTTTTACAAACCTTCTAGGCACATTTACATATTTGTATAAAATGATATTTTACCACTTCTATGATTTGAATGTCAAAAATACAAGAGACACGGCCTAAATCCATAAGTAAAATTTGCATCAATGAGATGAAAAATAATTTTTTGTGAATAGTAAGTTTTGACTTTTATTTGCCATAGTTAAAAGTAAATAGGGTAATTAAAGGTAAAAATGATATTGTTATTATCCCAACACATGTTGTAGTTCAATTTGAAAAGTTTATATCAACCAAAACCCACCTTAATAATAAAATATGATCCTTTTTTCAACATTTATTTTATTTGGAAATTTATTATTTGTTTATTTAAAAAAGAGATAAAAGTGTTAAATTCAAATTTTAATAACTAAACCATTATTAACATATAGTAATACAGAAGATAAATTGGACAATAAATATTTATTAGAACGAAAAAATTATTTCCTGAATAATGGTAATTTATTTATTATTTTACGATATTATATAATTAAATTTTTTTATGACATAATGATTATGCATTGATTACTTTAACAATGAAAGAATAGAATAATTGATATTAAAAATATAAAAATAAAAGTAAATTGTGGTTTTTAATGCCATAAACTAATTTTCCTGATTAATATGACATTTTATTGTTTATTAAATGAATTTTGATCAAATTAATCATGATTTTATGACTTTAACAAAAACCAAATACCAAATAGTGTCAAAATTGACCAAAATGCGTTTTTTAAAAGAATGATATATTATTAAAGGATATAATATTCTTAAAAATAAAAGGTTCTAAAAAATGACATATCTAATGATACATATGTTATTAATGAACCACTTGTGGTACTATTGGATTTTTATTTTCTGATTATTAACTATTTATTATAATAATACAAGAGGACATGGTAAAAGTTAAACTATATAACTAAGAGTTAAATCTAGAAGATAGGGTTAATATGGTAAACTAAACTTGTCTAAAACTTATTGGTTAAGTGTATTTAGACCCATCCCCAACATATATTTGAAATAAATCAATTTTTAACCATTATAAACTAAAAACTATTTTATAATAAAATAATATTTCACAGTTTTCCTAAAGTGACCCTCACCTCTCTTATAAAAGGGTACTTCCCCTTCTATCAAATTAACACATCCAAAGCGATTTAGATCCACCAAACCCTTCCCAAATATCCTCAAACCACCATTCACTTAATCATAGAGGCCTTCCCTTGAGCATAATTCCATCCTAAGGAGCCCTTTTTTTCAAATCAAAAGGGAACACCCAAAGGAGAGGAAATTATATTATTACCTCTTTCAAAGTTATTTTCTTCTTCCACTTTTTCTTTATTTCATATTTCCATACCAAAATAATAACACCAGTACCTTCAAAATAATCTGATGTTTTAATAAATATGGTACAACCATACTCATTATTCAATCCATCCTTTGAATGATAATGTCACCATGTGTGCGTACGTAATGCTTATTGTCTCCACGACATGGTGCAATTTGTTATTCAACACTATGATATTTGGATGGATATAATGATTAGTAACATATATATAAATAATGGAAATTACATGATAATTTCTCTATACAATTAATATACCATCCAATTACTCACCTTTTAATCATTAAAGAGATGATATCGTCGCTCGTGTGTACATACGGCTTACCGTCTCCACGACGCGATGAGATTAATTTCAATTTTCACCATTCAATGATGATTATAAAAATATAAATTATTAATAAGTATTTCATATATGACATTATAATTCTACTATATATATATTTATGTATTTATGTACTTATATATATCTTATTCACTTACTTCTATTCAATACGATATAAAAATAGAAATAGCGTTTATGCGTACGCACAACCTACCGTCTCCATAAATGAAGTTTTCAATTTCATATATATATATCTATTATACATATTTATATTCTAAATATATATTATACATAAATCATGTCTTATATTCTGGATGTATTTAAGTCATGTTCTAAATTATATGAATAAGAATAAAAAATTATAACACGAATGATAAAGAAAATGATTATTACAAGAAATTTTAATTTTACATGGAAATAATTATCAAATGGGTAGTATAAATTCATTAATGAATCATGTATGATATAATAAATATGAATATGGTTCTAGTAAAATTTAATAACATACTATGGTCATTATATATGAGGTTAAACGTACACTCGACCAATATAAAGTGCAAAGTATGGTTTAATTCCTCAATCTCATTATTATCCAAGATTGTTTATGTGTATGTATTTTTTGAAACATGATTATTATACATTTATATGATTCATAAAATATATTTTAAAATAATTCTATTAACGTACTCTTTATCTAAAGCAACATTTTAAATGTTTTAAATAATTATTCTTCAAAATCTATCTCATTAATGTCCATGTTTTCAAAATGGTTTTAAAGATTTATTTATATGGACAAGATTGTTTTAAATTGATAATTCCATTCAAAAGTCTCAATGTTGTATAGGACACTTTTATTCAAAAATATATTTTAAATGAATTCCTTTATAATTGTGTGACCTTTATATGATTTTAAAAAAAGGGATATTTCTCTCAAAATGTTTTACTGGTCATTTTCATCTATGTCAACATTCTTAACTGAATATTATTCTTGATTAAGGTTGATTTATTATAACACAATCATCCATATTGTATCAAATGAGTTATTATATGTTTGATTATGGATGTGTTATTTTTATACCCTTCCAGGTTTATGATTTAATTATTTACATCTGATATGCTAGTTTTAATGCAAATGTTTATGTTATGTTTCAATATTTTCATATAATGAATGCAGTGGACTTAGTAAGTGATGGTTGGGGCCCTCTATTGCCCCTCGATGCATTGGTAGGTCTTATGAGACAAACTAGTGTCTTATAAAAAGACATTGACAAACAATTTATTTGTAGTCTTGGAATGAGGCCATGACTATGTTGTAATGATGTCCAACATTATGCATTCCCTCATTATGAAATTAATTTTTACATGTGATTATTTGACTAGTAAAATATCCATGTCCATGTTTATATCGTAATGTTTTATTTATTTTATACATATTATGTTAAATTTTATGTTTAAAAGTCATTTGTTTTTATTACACATCTTGCCTTAAAATATTGAAGCTTTTGCTAAATTATTTACCCCTACTGAGCATCTGAGCTCACCCATTTCATATGATTGGTCATTCCTTGATTCCAAGAAGTGTATTATGAATGATATGGAGGGATAATATAGGGGAATAAAGGTGTTATAAATGGATTATTTATGTTGTGTTTTTTATTATAAAGTTTAATATAACATTAATTTATGTAATATATTTCCCAAGAATACTAAACTAATCGGTCCTTTGAGATATGATTCCTTGTAATCATGCCAATGTACTAAAATAATGCACTGACTCTAGGTAATTGGGGTCGGGGAATTATAGTTGGTATTAGAGGAAGTTTATCAATAACCATGGAGACTTTATTTAGAACAAATCTGATTAGAGAACATTGCCCTAATATTTAATTTGATGTTTATTATAGAAGTACATCCAATATTTTTGGCAATTTAGATATTTTCTAATTTTTCCAAACAATACAACCATGCCTAGATACGAGCAGGTATAGGCGAATCTGGCACATATGTATCTAAAAGTGAAAACTCCGACAAGGATTTTTGGGCTTGACCAGGGGTATTGTGGTACACAACAACAGGCCTTGTTGAACTCTTGGTTATGACAATCCTAGGGGATATTCTTAGGATAATTCAAATTTTCTTTACAAACCATTATGAAGGATTTATGAATAAATATATCCTCAAATTAAACAATTTTTTATGATTATGGAATATATGCATAAAAATTTCAATTTATGTTCGGTATTTTACATGTTTAGAATTATATATTGTGATTCATAATCTAACTAATTGTATACGATTGTTTAGAAATGGTTCCCCACAGAAGAAATGAGAACTCCAGTAATTCACAGGATCCAAATAGTAAGAAGGATTGTATATTTCATGGTCATAAGCCATCATTTAGAAGGAAAATATATTCTCTCATGTATTCTCATTATATGAATAAATAATATCTCGTGTTAATAAGATAACCATAGAATTATATGAGTCTTATAGCTTTGAAGGGAAGCTAGAGAAGATAAAGATTGTATATATAAAGATTGACAAAGGTAAAATGGGAAAGAAGGATTTTCCTAAATGTGATAACTATGGAAATAATAACCTTGGTAAGTGATTTAAGGGAATGGGAGTTTGTTTTTAGTGTGGAGAAAAATGACACCAAGTACATGATTGAAAGTTTAAGAAAAACATTTCCAATGTACAATGAATTATCTCGAAGGAGTTGGGTCACTGTGTGGATCTATGTCCTAATTATTCGAGTAGTCCAAAATGAAGCTAGTGGATAATAATCATGTTATGATACTTTGACAGATAGAGAGTTATGATTAGTTTTCTTATGTTGTTATTAATTAATTGTGTCATTTGATAATTGTATTACTGATGTACAATTTATATGAAATATAGAGGATATAAGGATTGTACTGGAGTACTATTACATTGAGGATTTGTGATTAAATGGTACTATGAAAAGTTACTCAATAGCTTGTTAATATTTTTTGAAAATACATGAATGAGGAAAGATAAACCATAATATAGTTCTAATACTCAGGTAGTTATTTTAGAATAATATAACATTGATTTTGATTAATTATTTTTGATATTCTTGACTAACTTGAAACCGATCAATTATTTTTATATTTTATCATTGTTGGAGTTTACAACATTTTTGGATATAAGGATTGTATCAAGTATTCTATATGGAATAAGGGAGAGTGAATTTAATTAATAGGTTTTTATATTAATTCATTTAGTTACCTTGTTTTATGAGAATACATGATCTAGGTATTCACATGTTATTATGCAGAAAAAAGAGATCTTCATTATATTTACCTTCCATATAAATTTTGGACTATGAGTTTGGACAGAAGTATTTTGAATGAGCCTAAAGGTTGGAATGGACGAAGATGTACATTGTACTCAATTGGTTAATGATAAATTATTTCATAAAATTATTTTTGGATTGTTATAAATTGGAAAACATGGAGGACGAGTGACAACCTGTCGCATCCAACAAGGCCGCAAGACATGAACCAGTAATAGAAGGGTGACAAGGGTGAATCACCTACCACCAGCCCAAGTGATTTCCTAGTTTGTATAATGTAGTTTTATTTAAATGAGAAGATATATGAATTATAAATTCATTTTTTGGAAACCTATATTATAAGGATAAATAGAATATTTTTGAGTTCTATTATCTTTTTGTGTGAAAGATGAGTTTGTGGTAGAAATTAGTTAACAGATGGAACTCTACTTGTCAAGTAATCTTTTTTCTTCATATTATACGAAGAAATAAATTATTATCCTTTAGGGAAGGGATCTTAAAACCTAAAATATGTTATCTTAATAGATTATGTTTTGTTGAACTGATGAAATTTTAAATCATCATAGATTAATGGCTTGAAGGCCCAAAATTTTACAAATTTTTTTGTGATTTATGACCTCAATAACACCTTATAAATTTTTACATTTTCCACTAATTATGTGTCTCTAATTTCCACCATTGTTATCTTAATCAAGAAAATATTTTGGTGGTGAATTTTCAAATTCCCTTTCCCTATTATTATGACTAAATCTTATTAACCCAATTTCAAATGTGGATTCTCCACATAGGTATTTTTTATTTTTATCATTTTATTTTGAAAAATTATTTCAAATTGTGAGGATGCAATTCATTAATGGATGGGAAAATGTAACACCCGGTGATTTCATACTACGTTATCTCTTCTATGTAATTCAATAACCTGCACTACACACAAAACCGAGTTTGAGTGCACCTTTACTTACCAAACTAGCCATTCAAAAAGCGATAATGAATATTATTAAATTAATTATGAATTTTATATACTATATATATTTTTAGAAATCATATTATGTGTTTATTATATATAATATAATTAAAAATCAATTTTTAGATAAATAATGTACTTTTAAAAAAATGAAAATTTCTCACTTTTTAGCGAAATTTTTTTAATTTTTTTTGACACATTAATATATTCAATTTAATGAAATTAAATTCTATTTTAGAAGTAGGGAAAAAATTATTTTGGAAAAAAAAATGTATTTTTTTGATAACTTTCATATTTTGATGAATAGTTAAAAATACTAAATTTTAATTGAAAACAACATTTTTTATCTAAATAATTTATAGTGTAAAATTATGTATTTGAATGGTTTGGAAGTATAATTAAATTATAATTTTATAATTTATTAAAATTTAGGTCATTAAATTTAATTTCACATTTAAATTAGACATAAACACATGTTAATCTTTTGATAGTTTTTACTTTTTAAAAACCCAATTTTTGATTTTTATAATGGGAATTAATTTTAAATTAAGTATAGAAACTTATATATTTTTGAATTGGGTAAAATAGATTTTATTTTTGAATTTGGATTAACAAAATTAGCTTATGGTGAATTTTTGGTATTTTTCAGAATACATTCAATTTTTGATGAACAGTTAAAAACACTGCGTTATTCTTTAAAACTGACTATTTATATAAATAAATATTTATTTTATTTAAATATATTTTAAGTCAATATATATATATTTAACTTATATATGTATCATTTTATTCATTGAGTCATTATATAATAAAATTATATGTATTAAATTTTATTGAACTCTTTAACGTCTTTTACCCACCTTCTAGGAACATTTTCAAATTTCCCTAAAATGAAATTTTACCACTTCTTTGAATTGAATTTCAAAAATTTGAGAGACATGATTGACATCAGTAAGTAAAATTTGGTTCAATAAGATGAAAATAATGTTTTTTGAATAGTAATAGTTGACGTTTATTTATCACGATTAAAACTAAATAGTGTAATTAAAGGTAAATATGATATTATCATTACCGCAACACATGCCCTAATTCTATTAGATAAGTTTCTTTCGACATAAAACATCTTAAGAATAAAATATCATCCTTTTGGTATACTTGTATTATATTAGGACATTTGTTATTATTTTATTTTAAATTGGGTTAAAAGTGTTAAATTTAAATTTTAATAACATAACAATTATAAATATACGTTAATACAAAAGATAAATTTGACTATAAATATTCATTATAAATTTAAAAAATTTATTGCATAATTTAATTTAATTTAAATTTTTTAGAGATTAAATATTTAAATTTATTTATGATACAATGATGATGCAGCAATTACTTTATCAATGATTGATTAAAATAATGATATTATAAATATAAAATTTATTGTAAATTGAGGCTTTTGATTCCATCCCCGAATTTTCAAGAATAATATTACATGAAAGGGATGATTCAATTAATTTTTTAAGTAATCATTTTGTTATGACTTTCAAAAAAACCAAATACTAAATAGTTTCAAAATTTACCAAAATGATTTTATAAAACAAATACTATATTATTAAAAGATTTAATATTAATAAAAATATAAAGATCATCCAAAGCACTTATATAATGATAATTATGTCCTCAATGAATCACTTGGTACTCTCTTGGATTTTTTTAGTAAATTTAATAACAATTTATTATATAATACATGAGGACATGGTAAAAGATAAACAATTTATTTAAGAGTTAAATATAAAAATATATGGTTAATATGGTGAACTAATCTTGTCTAAAACCTATTAGTTGAGATAATTTAAACAAAACCAACCTTATCTTAGAAATTAATCTTTTTGGATCCATTATAAAATGTTAATTATTTTATAATAAAATAGTATTTCAAACATTCCCTAAAGTGACCCTCACCATTCTTATAAAAGGGTACATCCCATTCTATCAAAATCACACCCTCAAATCCATTTGGATCGGCCAACCCATGAAAAAATCTCTTTCTAACATCCCTAAAAAAAACATAGTGGCCTTACCTAGAGTTCAAAGGCAACTTACGGAGCCGTTTTGTTCAAATCAAAAGGAAACACCGAAAGAAGAGGTAATTATTTTATCACCACTTTAAAGGTTTTTTTTCTTTTCCACTTTCTCATTATTTGTTACATAAATAGATAAATACTATCTCTAGTACCTTCTACATATTGTCATGTTTTTATAAATATGGAACAACCATAATCATTATTTTATCCATCCTATGAATGATTATGTCACCATGCGTGTGTATGTACAGTTTACCATCTCCACCCTGAGGTGTATTTTGTTATTCAAAACAATGTTATTTTGATGGATATAATGATGAGAAATATGTATATAAATAATTGAAATAACATGATAATTTCTATGATCAACTAATATACCATCTTATTCCACACTTTTTAATCATTTGGGAGATGATATCGTCACTCATGTATACATAGGGCTTACTGTCTCCACGACACAATGAGATTCATTTAAAGGTTCACCGTTAAAAGATGAATATAAAAATATATATTATTAATAAGTATTTAATATATTAAATAATAATTCTACAATATATATATAAATATATTTATGTATGTATTTATGTACTTAAATATATCTTATTCACTTACTATCGTTCAATACGATATGAAAATAGAAACAATGTTTATGCATACGTATGGCCTACCATCTCCATAAAAGATGTTTTTGTTTTCATATATCAAACTATTATAAATATTTATGTTATAAATATATATTATATATAAGTCATGTTTTGTATTCATGATGTATTTAAATCATGATCTAAATTATAAGAACAAGTGTAACAAGTTAGAACATATATGATAAAGAAAGGGATTATTACCCAAAATGATAATTTAACATGAAAATAATTATTAAATGAGTTGTATAAAGTCATGAATGAATCATGTATGATATAATAAATATGAATATGGTTGTGGTAAAATTTAATAACATACTATGGCCATTATACAAGAGGTTAAATGAACCCTCGACCTAAGGAAAGTTCATGGTAAGGGATAATTTCTCAATCTTATTATTATCCAAGCTTCTTTATGTGTTTGTATTTTCTGGGACATATTTATTATCTATGTCCATGTATCATAAAATACATTTCAAATTGATTCTCTTAAGGTACTATTTAAATAAAACATCATTTTGAATGTTTTAAATAATAATTATTCTAAATCTTTTTCATTAATGCCAATGTTTTCAGAATGTTTTTAAGTATTTATTTATATGGACATGATTGTTTTAAAATGTTACTTCCTTTAAAAAGTTCTAAAGTGGTATGGGACACATTGATTCAAAAATATCTTTTAAATGAATTCCTTTATAATTGTGTGACTCTAAAATGATTTCACAAAAATGGATATTTATCTCAAAAAGTTTTAATGATCATTTTCAAAACTATCAAAAATTATTTCTTAGATATTATTCTGGATTAAGGTTGATTTATTTTCATACAATCATTCATATTGTATCAAGTGAGTTAGTATATGTTTGAAATTGTATGTTTTATTTTTAAACCCTTCATGATTTATATTTGATGTATTGACATCGTGTATGCTAGTTTTAATATGAATGTTTATGTTATGTTTCAGCATTTTCATATTGAGAATGTAGTGGAATTTTTATGTGACGGGTGTGTCCCGCTATAGACCCTCGGTGCATCGATATGTCTAATGAGAAAAACTAGTGTCTTGGAACTAGGCCTTGAGAGACATTTTATTTGTATTCATGGAACAAGGCCTTGACTATGTGGTAATGAAGTCTGGCATTAGGCATTCCCTATTTATGAAATTAATTATTACATGTGATTATTCGGCTAGTATAATATACATGTGTATGTTTATATAGTAATGTTTTATTTATTTTATACATTATATGCTAAATTTTATGTTTAAAAGGATGTTGTTTTTATTACACATATTTCCATAAATGTTTATATCATCTACTAAATTATTTACAATTACTGAGCATCAGAGCTCACCCATTTTTTATGTTTTGTATTTCTAGGATTCCAATAAGTGTGTTATGTTTGATATGTAGGGTTAAGAAAAAATGAATTATGGCATTATCAATAGATTATTTATGTTGTTTTTTATGTAATAATGTGTAATGTTACATTCATGTATGTAATCTATTTTCAAAAACTGCTAAACTGATTAGTCATTCGGGACCTGATTCCTTGTAATCATGCCAATGTATTAAAATAATTCACTGAATCTGGGTAACGGGGGTCGGGGCATAACAAATTACACTATGGTAAAAAGGGTAAATCAGGTTTTTTTAAAAAAATAATGGGATAAGACAATAATTTTTCATCCTAAATTTTCTTGGATAATTATATTTTGACCCTTACCAACTTAGGATTTATATTTACATTATTATGGGTAAATTACACGTGAATGTGAAATCCATAATATCATAAGTAATGAAAAAGAAAAAATTTCACTCTCTTTATATTAAATTACAATTATGTGGCCACATAGGGAAACATGATGTTTTGAAAGAAATTGTTCTTCTTATAAGAAATAATTTATTCCTATCATTGTAAATTATTTCAATTTATTACAGATATAATAGTTAACTTATGTTATTTTATAGATCAAACATATTATTTACTTATTTAATAAAAAATTTAAATCAATGACTTTAAAAATATTAAAAGTAATATAATTTTTTTGAATTATTATGTTACCCAAATTTTATAAATACATATTATATATGTTCGGTGCGTGAAGAGATTAAATTAAAATTAAATAAAATTGTTTTTGTATTTAATTTAAAATTTAATGAATAGTGTTAAAAATAACATTATCGATATATTTTTCTGAAAATAATATTTTATTAAATTATTTGAAAATCATAAAAATATTTAAGGAAGAAAATGTGGATAATATATGGCATAAAATATTATCCCTCATCTTCTTAGGATCAAAATTTTATCGTATAGGAAAAATTATAAGCCTCTATGTTTAAAAAATATGTTACCGTAGTTAATGTTAATATAGTTTAAGTATGGGCGTAAACCAAACCAAAATATAATGTTAAAAACCCCACAAAACCTAATCAAGTATTATTGGATTATGGAATTTAAATCAAAATTACATTATATTCAAATATATGGCCATTTGAGCCATTTTTTGTAGAATGGCCTAATTATATTTAAATCTTTTATAAAATTTCAAAAGTGGCCCATCCCTCACATAAAAATTGGAAGCTCCTATTCTATTTTGTTCAAAAATAAAAAGCCATTAGGCTCATCCAAAACCTAACCAGATACCTTCATTGATTACCATAAAATTTCATAGAGGTATTTTTTATTATTAAACCCCACAAGGTGGTCTTAGGGTGAAAACAAAAACTGGTTATTCAAAGAATAGGTATCGTTCTTAAATAACGGAATTTATTCTAATTATTATTCTAGATCTTCAATATATTTTTTATCCCCAATAAAATAATAAAATCATTATATACCATATAATTAGAATTAATTATTTTAATTTAATAACCTATATCCATATTTTCTTTCATAAAATGGGAAATGAAATCATGAATCATTTGTATGATGTACTACCACCTAGTAAACAGATGCAAATCGTTTTCCATCACAGCCACTCATGATATTATATAATTATGCATATAATGTATATATTTTATATTAATTAAATATTTAATACTTTTTTATTATAATATGAAATCTATATTATTACTTTCCAATCAATTTTAAATATATTATGTCTCTCATTTGTCTTTCTTGACTACCACCTCAATGAAGAAATGTGATTCATTTTTCATTTTTGTTTTCAATGATGGTGATATGTTTTTATTAGATTAATATATAAAAGTTATATTATATAATAATTTTTCTTGGAAGGTATAATACTATTTACATTTATTTCATTCCATCAATAAAAAAATGAAGACAACATCTATGCATAAGTACATCCTACCATCTCAATGAATGGGGAAATTAGTTTTTCTGTCAATAATATTTGTGGAAGAAACTAAATATTTTTAAAATGAATAAATATTATATATTGATATCATGATTAAATTGGTGTATATTATTGAACCATTTCGAATATACATGTACCAAAACAACGAAACCATGTCATATATGAAAAATAAAGAAGTAATAACTCATAATAGTGATTCTAATATATAATAGATAATAAATGGGTGATAAAATGTTACATGTAAATCATAAATGATAAAATATTTATGAATATCTAATTGTAATCAATTTATTATAAATATTTTTTTTTAAAAAAATTAATATGTATGAACAAAATTGAGACATTAGGTAAGGGTATTCCATCTGGGTATTATTTTCAGTGAAACACATATCATATCAACCACAATTTTAATCTATGTGGTGTATGTACATCTAGTGAATGTAATTTATTATTATTTTTATGAAAACTATAGTGATTTAAATGTCCATGTAAGGTTATTTCATTCATTGTAAGTATTATTCAAATGTCACTTGAGTGGTATGAGATTTATGTTACAATCTCAGTCTTCTATCGGTATTTTTTGTTATGCATATGATGATGAAATTAATTGATAAAACCCTCGAGATTCTTTTAAATCTAATTTAATCTATTAATTTCTAAATAATAATATTTTCTCTTTCACCATCCACTGTTTTTGAAATAAATATTCTGAAATATTATTTTTTTAAAGGACATTATTTCTCTCTACGGTGGAAATTTTATTCTCTTCCCTACCCATGTTTTAAAAAAGGTTTTTCTTACATTAAAATGATTGTTTGATGCAATTTTTTCTTAATATTTAGTACTTTAAAAAATTAAAATGAATATTTTTATCCTTTTCTAGGAGAATTTTTTTTTTTTTTAATAACACTTAGAAGAAGTCATTGTTTTAATGTGTACTCCATGAACATAATTTATCTCTATCATGACTGCTCAATGAATTGATACGTTATTTATATGTATTAAATGTAATTTAAAAAAATCATTTTCAAAATATTTTGGGAATATTTTATTTAATTATTAATTTAATAATGGATGGTTAAATTTCCTCAAATAGTATTTGTGATCATATTATGGAATTCTAGTTCATCAATGAAAAAACACTTTTGGTTTCATCGGTTTTAATAGGGGTATGATACAATGGTACCATCGATATTAATTATATAAATGTTTTTATGATTATCGTGATGACAATTTTATGATACTTTTCTATCTTCATGGGTTATGCTATGTATAATTGATCAAATAATTATAAACCTTGTTTTACTATCTTGGGTTATGATTTGAAGATATGAATGAAGTTTTTACGAAATTTTGGTTAACATATATATGTTTTTAATTATGTTATATGTGGTCATTGAATTATATATCCCTATAATTAATTGGTTATGGTATCATATCTCATGATATAATTATTGGAAACAACTCGAATTCCATGATCTGCTATGTAAAACAAGTCTGATGTGCTTTATCCACTATAAAAAAGGTGTTTATTCCGCATTTGTTATGATTTGATAGTCCCTATAGTTAAGTTACTGAAAATTAAATATTCATTTCAAAAGAACTTTTAAGGAGAAATTGGGAAACCGGAATGACATCAAGACATAAAACACAACCAAGCCATCACAGGCCAAGATGATCATGACCAAAAAACAATCCAATTCAAAAACAAGGAAAAACCCCACCCTAGAAATAAAACAATACGATCAACATCCAACATCCCATTGCTGCTCGGATAACAGTCTTGTGCAAGGATTCAGAGGAAAGGATTTGATGAAAAATTCTATACCCTCTCAAACATTAAATTCCGGATAGCTATGAAAAAGAAAACACTCTCTACTCAGATCCTTCTCTAGGGAAGACCCTTGAAATCAAACCTAATGCAATGACTCATGATCAATCCCGCAGTACCACAAGCGAACAAACAAAAACCCCATCAATCCAAAAAAACATCATCAGTCCACAACACCACTGACCAAATCAAATATCATCAATTAAAAAGAAATCAGAGGCCGGATCCCAAATAGCCTCGCAATCATGCGCCGGAATTGAGACCGCAAGACAACATCTTCTGCATCTTTAAACTCTTCAAACCACACTGCAGAACCAAAATCACCACCTGTTCTGCTGCAAAATCACACATCACTCACAAAAAAAATCCAGATCCAAATCACACAACAAAAAACTAAAAACAGAAACATCACTACAAATCACCGAACACCATGCCACGCCGGAAGAATCCCCATAGCAAGTCAGGAACCGAAACTCATTTCCGCCTTCATACCCGCCATAGAGACAACTGCAAACAACCCCTCGCACTTTCAGAGGACACTCGATATGGAAACCCTCAGACAACAATGTGAATCTCGACTGTTGGAACTCACCTCACCTCAAAGGAACCCTAGCCAATAAAGGAGACAAAGGGCATGGAGCAGTCCAGCAAACAGTGAGGGAAGCAACGACAGCCAATCCCATAGAGACCAATGATTCCACTGAAGTAGGAACCCCTGAGATCACTGTGAAGAATAACCAAGGAGAATCTAAAGATACTCCGATTCGGGAGAAGGAGAGGCGGATATAGCGAGAAAACCCTAGTGAGGTGGGCCCCTTGTGGGCTCATGTCCCTTTAGTAAACCATGTCATATAAAATAGATTATATGTGTATAATGGTTCTTCACATTTAGGAATTATGGTTCAATATTTATTTATCATGATTACTCACCCAAATGATTCATATCAATTCACAAAAATGAGGCTGAGGGATCATTCGAAGAACTCCCTATACACTCTAATGAAGAAATGTTAGAAGATTCATTTTGATCATGATTTCAGATAAATATGATCACCGTATGTTCAAAAGACCATTCCGTGTTTATTTGTACAATGTACAGTCCTCTTGGATTGGTAAGCAGAATAAAATTCTGATTTATGGATTTAATGAGGGGAAAAAATCTTGGAAGATCATGTAAAATCAGGGGACAAGATGGATCTCTACTTTGGGGATCTCATAAAGGAAAATCCGGTAATTGAAGTTACCTCCATTAAATAGCATCTCTTTAAGGTGAAAAATTATAACTGCTTTATATTTTTATGGAAAGGCTCATCCTTTTCTTTTCGGGTTTGATTTTCTGTATTCTGAATCTTGTGGGTTTCCCAAATTCTCCATAAAAGTGCTTTTTAAAAAAAATTAATTTTTCAGAATATCACCTTTATTTATGTTTCCTTTCCTAGGTTATAAATAAGTTCTTTATGTACGATGAATATAGGAATACTACTAAATTATGAGATCATTGTTGGAGATATTGAATATAATTTATTAAATAGGAATATTTTTTATATTATCTCTAAATATAGTAATACATTAAACTCCCCCATCATATATTTTTAAAATGTATGAAATATTCATCTTAAAAGTTGTAATATCTATGTATGAAAATCATGGTCCACTATAGTTAATATTAGAGTGATATTTATTCAATGTTAAGATATTGGGGTTATAAAACATTGGTGAAAACCCTATGGATAGATACATGTGTATGAAAGCTTCATAATGATCTTTATGTTATATAAAACTATTTTTTCCCTTGAAATACTTCCCAGACATGACACTAAAATTAGACATGATTTTGGAACTGATTAATATAGGGGAATAACCGTGAGAAGAGTTGGTCAAGTATGTATCCTTCAACTTATTGTTTCTCTATTAGTGTTTCCTCACATTGAACATGGTTTTACCCTCTTTGGGGATATTTTCAGTTAGTATGTATTTTATTTAAAAAAATGATGTTTCTGAATAGATTATGGACATTAATATCCTTAATTAAGACTTAGGTGACCAAAATTGAAAATAATATTTCATGATTTAGATATCCTATAAATAATATATTTTTTATTAATTTATTACTCAATAAGATTAATTTTCCACACAATATATATTTTTCTTTTTATTTATTGAATAGAACCAGGGGCTTCATGTTAATACTAAAGGTGATCAGATATACAGTGATTTTCATCTATGTCCAACCAAATTAAACAAGAGTTGGAATAAAGAACATGTGACTATGTATAGTCTTCTATCCAATTCTTTTAGAAGTATCCTAATCATGATTGAGTTTTTTAATACACCTAGAAAGAGATAAATATTGATCTATGGATACCGTAGTAGAAAATAGATTTATCATCAATTTTTTAATAATATATGAAGAAGAAATTGACAGAATGACTCATAGGAACTGTATGATGTTTTGGGTTTATAATAGAACATAGTGTAATTAATTTACAAGGAAAGATGAAAACCTTAATTGGAACAATATATTTTGATATTAATTTTTCAAAGGTATGATCGATGGTTGAATTTTTTAAATATTGAAATTATGGACATTATAAAAATCAATGTTCTAGGGGGATTTCTCAAGTAGTGTATCACCAATGATTTCTGAGTAAATTTGTTGCTATTGATGAGTAAGAGACTAAATATGACATAATTAATGATGGAGGTATTATGTTATAAAATGAGAAATCATATTTAATGATTTAACAATGAAGTGGAATTATTGAATTGTTTATGTATTGGAATTCATTAAGTTTTGTTTCAGATACATAAATCATGAAATATATTGGGATACATATTTTTCTAATTTTCACTATGAATTTTGAATATCGTATGGAATTGTAAAGATCACCTATATAGTTATTTAATGGTTGGGGGATAATTTATAGGGAACATATGATTTAGGGAATTATTTCCCTTAATATATCCTTCGAATTTACATAATTATGTTTAATTAGTTAAATGATATCACAGATACGTATAGAAAAAATTGGATTTTTTTATGACGTTGAAACTATTAGTGTATTGATGAAATTGTGGTTTATTGTATCATTGATTGATTTGAAACATTTTTTGATTTATATAATAAATTATATAATATGTGCTTTTACTTATGGAATCTTTAATTGGTAAATATTTGCAAGAATATATGTTTTCATTGATGTTTTATTACATGCTATGTTTATTACCATGTTTCTAGAGAATATATGAAAAGGAAACTCACATTTTCTATGTGTGAAAATTAAAAACTACTTTATCATATTTAGGGGATTAATGTTATGTGGATTTTTTCAAATATTCTGACCTTAAATTTAATTTAATATATATATTGGAAGGTACATACGTATAATAATTCTTGTAATGGTTTAAAATATACATTGGATGAGGTTTAATATAATACTATATAATTTAATCATATGATGATTTATCTATACTTGATAACTTATGCTAATTGTTTGTGTGTTAATGATAAATATAGATATAGAGTATGACATATCAATATTTTCTAAAACATTTGGTATATAAAAAAGATAATTTTAGTTCTTCTACATGGAAAAATGCATTTTCATATCCTGTAGTAATCAATGAAGTTGAAGTTTATTTAAGCACAACTAAATGGTGTGATCACTCGTGTGACATGGATCAAAATCATGTAAGTATATCATCTAATGTAATTTATCTAGATAGTAAAAAACCCAAAATTAGGAAAAAAAACCTCCATATAAATACTTTATCTATTTAGTTTTATTTCTAATGTATCAATGGTTATTTAAGATGACTTATATGAATAGAAATATGGTCATTAACATTCTCATGACTATGTTATCTATAACTCTCTATTAATCCATGGATTTTAGTTTCCTTTTCCATATCAATATTTAAATAGCTCACTAAAGTTTACTTATTTGGAATGTTATTTTTTGGGACATAATTACATCCCATTCACTCATATTATGAGGATGCTTTAATAACAATTTTCTGGATGTGGTTTTTCCAAAATGGAAATTCCAATTTATAAATACATAATTATTGACCAATAGTTGAAATTGTGAGATAAATATTTTTTAAAAAGGTGGAATATGAAACAATAAAATTTTAAAAGTGGTACAGCATATTTTATGTCATTTAAAATAGGCAACATCGAACCTAAATAAACGATGACATATTATTATTTAAATACGACCATTATAACTCTACTGTTAAATTAGGGACTATGAGCAGTAATAAATAAATAATGTAATGTGTAGACTTTAAATATATATAAAATAAAATCATTTATAATTTATTTATTGGATATGAAAATAAAAGTATTTTCATAGTAAAAGATTTATTTTGGAAAAAATTATTTTTCAAAGAAGAATTATATATCATAATAAACTAAATTAATAACAATTCGTGAATTTTTTTAGTTATCAAAATATTTTTAATATTTAGAAAATTCATTGCCTTTTTTATTCCATGTTTCCTATGAATGGGTTACGAATATATCCAGTTTTATGCCTTCAAATTTATTTTTTCTAAAAATATGATTATTCCACATTTATACACCAATTGTCAAATTTTATTTTCCACATTTATAAATTTATTTGAAAAAAATAACATAATTATTGAAAAAACATGTAAAAACTCTATTATATTGAATTTTTTATAATTCTCTGTAATCATTAATTTTTTAATAAATAGTGAAGAATATTAATTTTTATTAAAAAATGTTATTTCATTTATATCATTTAAATTGTTACATTTGGTTTTATATTGGATTTAAAATTATCATTAGATTATTTATATTTTAATATAGCTTATTTATTGCATTAGAATCTTTTTTAAGTTGAATATTAGTATAAATAGATTTTATACATGAGAAAAAAAATTTATTTGGGAAAAACTCTTTTCATTCCACTTTACAAGATTATTATAAAATGAATTAATCAATAATATTAAGATCTAATTTGGTAAAATATATTCCTTATTATAAATAATAATAATATTTCTTTTTTAATATGGCCAATATAATTATTTTCATATTGAATAGAAAAATACTCACAATTTTTCACCAAGGTAAAAGGGTAAATCAGGTTATGTTAAATAAACACTATGTGATAAAAGTACCATTTTAAATATTAAATTTTATTTAATGATTTTTTTCTACTCATATCACCACATAATAGGAATTTATTTTTCAAAAAGTAGAACTTTCTAGGAAAATAACCTATATAATATTATTGAAAAAAACAAATACTAAATTTCACTCTCTAACTTTTAAATTTCAATTATGAGTCCATATAGGGTAAAAATAATGTTTTAAATGAGTATAAATTGTTACTTTTCATAAAATGAAACTAAATTCATGATATTAAATATTTTTATTTATTAGTAATTGAATAATTACCTTTAGCTTTAATGCAGTACATATATAGTTAATATTCGAATAATAAAAATATAATTTTCTTATAAAAATAATAACAATATAATTTGAATGAATTTTTGTCTTCCAAAAAATTTTAATATATATATAAAAACATATGGGTATAATAATATATTATATACTAATTCCATGTCTTATATGGCGTCGTTAAAGTCAAATTAAATGAAAAGTTTCAAAAATAACATTATTTCATATTTTAATGATATTATATTTATTTATATAAAACCCCTAAAAATATTAAAATGGGAAATGGGGGAAAAATTCAGGAAAAATTAATGTATTTTCTATTTACCAACAAATTTATAAATTATAATTAATATTATAATCTATTATGACTGGAAAAAAATGTTACTGTGATTACGGTTAAAATAAATTAACAATTGGGTGAAACCAAATGTTAAACTTTAAAACCCACATAAACTATTCAAAAATTTATATTTTGAATGTATTTTAACCAAAAGTTTCCCATTATTATAATTTATGTCAATTGGAAGCATTTTTCTATTTAATGACCATTTTATACTTTAATATTTTACGAAATTCCAAAAGATCCACCTCTATTATTTATAAAATGGAAATGACTCTTCTCTTTAAATCACACATAAAAGACTTCTAGGACATCACATACATACCAAAATACCTTAATTAATGAAATTCCCATAAATTAGTGACCATTTTTTGAATATAAAATCATCAAAGTAAGGCTTTCTGTGCAAACGTAAAGAGGATTTCTAAAAAGGAAGTATCATGCCTAACCGATTTTTTGGTATTATTTTTTCTTCGACATTCTTCCAATATTATTCAACTATGATGTTAAAATAACCTCATTTTATACCATATACTAATATTTAACTGTGTTAATTTTTAAATGTATATACATCTCCCCTTTCATGATATGGGAAAAGAAACAATCGATCATGTATACATCAGACCAGAGCCTCACGAAAAGGGGTAATTTGTTTCCTATCAGCACCTATCATCAAAGGATATAACTATGGAATTAAATTTTATATAGGATATTAGTCACATATATTTTTTTATGTAATTATAATATAACCACTACATTCTTACCTTACTATCTATTGGAAAAGGATATCATCAATTACACATAAATGTGGACAACCTCCTCTATGGATTGATGTGATTATTTTTGGTTCCGCTTTTAAATAGATGGAAATATTAATGGATTTGAAGATGATATATTATTTAAATGATATTATAATTAATTTTGATGTGTTAATTATTATATAAATTTCTTTTTTTCCATCCATTGGAATGTTAAAACAAAATTCATGCATGGATATGTCCTACAATCTCCATAAGCAGTGAAATTCAATTTTCTATCTCTAATATTATTTATGACCATAACAATAGATAAAATTTTTATTTATCATATTATTATCATTAATAAAATGATATATATTATATATCAATGATAAAATAATAATGAAAAAACCATCAAACCAAACATACATGAAAAAAAGCAATTATCACCTGGAATTGATATTTAAACATAAAATTCATAATAAATAGGTGAAAATAGATATACCTAAATTATATATTTTATTATAAAAATTATTATTTATCTATAATATATATGTATAATAAAAATATATTTAATATATAAGACTTTCTAACATTTATGAAGAATGTTACGAATCAGGGTATGGGATTTTCATACCACATTTATTTTCCAATAGACATATGCCATTTTCACTAATAAATTCATTTATGTTATGTATTTAAGTCCCATGAATGTTATTTATTATTCCTATTATGAAAATTAAGGGGATTTTAATGTCCATATAATTTTATTTCTTTCATCGGTATTTATATTCAAAAATTAACCAAGTGTTAAGGGAATTTTGTTACAATTTAGTTTCTTATAAGGACAGTTTTTTATTATCCATATGTGGATGAAATTTTTTGATATACCTATCAATAATATCATGAAATTAGTTTTACAATATATATTTTAAAATAATACATAATTCACCTTTTTCTTATCTATAAGAACTAAAATGACCAAATGATTTTTATACTGAAAATCAACAATAATTCCTCTTCTATAGTAAACTCAATCTCTTTACTATCCATGTTTTACTAAAATAATTTAATGAAATTTTTTAACAATATCCAATGATTTTTTAAATTCAAATTTATCTTTAAATGTTTAATAAAACACTAAAAGGAATATTTATATATATTTATAAGTATGTACATTTGAATTTTTATAAAAAAAATTGAAAGGAATCATTGTTTTAATGTATACATCATGGAAAAAGATTTCCCATCATCATTAAAAATAAATTATATGAAGAAGCCATTACAATTTTAAAATGAAATTTTATAGTAAATTGATTTAAATAAATTTTTTTGAATTTATATTTTCAAAAAATTTACATCCACATGGGAAATGTTGTTTTCTGCATGAATGTTTTATTGATTATTTTAATTTTTTCATCAATGATAGAAACGATTAGTGTTTCATATGTTTTACTAGGGAAAGGATTCAATTGTACCATACTTATTCTTTCTCTGGATGTTTTATTAAGCCCAATTATTTTCATGGGTTATGATATGTTGAATTTATTAAATAATAATGAATGTCATTTTGATTGAATTGATTTTGAGGTGATGATATGAAATTTTTTTTATGTTCTCAAAAACATACTTATGGTTTTAATTTTGAGATAGGTTGCTGGATAATTATATATGATATATTTTATATTTTATAATACAATAAAAACTCTTGGTTATGATAAATTATTATTATTATTTTAAAATGTATTATTTCAATAAAAATAACATTTTAGTTGAATTAGAGGGGTTTTAATTAGCATAAATTCCTTGTTAAAACTTTATAATTTTATATAAGAATATTATTATGGTTAGTCATAGAGATAGAATTGGATAACGAGGATAATAAAGCCTTGTCTTATATGGAATAAAAGTATTAAATATGTTATAGTATGTATCGATGATTTTTAAAATATAATCAAATATCTCATAATTGGTGAATCTTATAAGAAATCTGAGACCCCTATTAATATTAGGATGAGGGGTTTACCCTTGGCCCGACATAATAATTTTCCGGGTATGATATTTGGTAACATCACATGTGATAAGAACTTGTATAAAATTTTTAATTATATATTACCTAAAATAATTAAATATATCACAAACAGTGCATCGTGTGAGTAATATAGGACCACTGTTAGGTTTGAGATGAGGATATTACCGTTGGATGAACAAAACATTTTTATGCATCGGGTATTTTGTAAGATCTCATGCAAGAATAACATATTTCTTATTTCTTATTTGTTATTTTTAGAAAATAATTTCATTTAACTTAAATGGTGAATTATATTATAAATTTGAGAACATACACTGGTAAATGATGTGAGGGTTACCCTTAGCAGTGAATAAATGTTTTTTCATTTTGACTGTTCTGTAACATCACACATGGGGATAAATTTTTAAAATTATTTATATTAATATATTAATTAAATTAATTGAAAAATAATTATTTATTACTTTTCATCATATTTAATGCTTATATCACCAATTTAATGCCTTGTGAGTTATGGAATCTTGGATTTCAACTCTTTGTTGGCCATTTAAAATTGATATTCCTTAGTGGGGATTAATTAATGAATCATTCTTAAATTATCAGTTGAAAAAAACATTAAATATGTATGTTTGATTTTGGGTATTGAATGTTCCGTTTTTCCTAGAATTTTGGTGTTCTAATTACCCAAATAATTTTGATCTCGTTCTTGGTTGATCATGTTTTTCTGATAGACCACGAATATCCCTTTTTCACATTCAGTGAACCTTTTAAAAACCAATTCAATTACATAAAGGGAGACCATGAATCTCCCCTTCCATTCTAATCATTTCAGCTAGGTTTATGGGTATGATTTGTTTATTTATAGTTACTTAATTAATTCATTCATTTTCATATATTCTCAATTGTAGGAAAAATGCATAATTTTAAATAAATTGATAAACCTATGTTATAAAGAATAATTCATAAGATATCATATAAAAATAGTTTTTGTTTTATTTAATTAAAATCACATTGTATATTCAAAGAATTCTTTTAATAATTATCAAATTTTAATTAATTTGGTTTATTAATGTTATATACAATATGAATTATAAAAATATTGTTACAAATGATTATTAAATGGTAATTTAAAATATAATTTTATAATTATATATTATTAAAATTATAAAATATACCATTAAATGAATTATAAAAAGATAATAAATAAAATTCTTATATAATTTAATAAAGAATTATCAAGTGATAATTATAATTAATTATCAAAATATTTTTTTTGATATTTTCAAATATGATTTTAGACAGATAAACCTAGAATAAGAATAATTAAATGATAATTTAAATGATATATTGATAGATCGTTGATCAAAATAATAAAAGGATAAAATAATGAATTATCATGTGTAATCTATTAATTTTACCAACCAATAATTGAATTATTATCAAGAGAAATTTGATAAAATTTTCAAATGATAATTGATATATTACTAAAGATTAATTTATTGAATAATAATTATAATACAATAATCACATCAATTTTTTAAGATATGCTTTATTTAATTGCGAGAGGGTAGTTACATTGAATTCGTAATGAATAATTGTTAAAATTATCAAACAATAATTATGAGTTTATAAAAGGATAAATTAATTAAAATTATAAAAACATATTTCTAGAAGGTTAATTTATGATAAATTATAGACATATAATTTTAAAGGTTTAATTTAGGAGAAATTAACATAAGATAATTAAAAGATGATAATTTTGGATAAGTTGTCAGTGGAAAATTAAAAAAGGGTAATTTTTAATAAATTATCCTAAGATAGTTTTAAAATGATAAATTTTGAAAAAATAATAATAATTTTAAATGGATAATTTATAAGATGTTAACAAAAGATAATTATATTTATTGATATTTTTTCGATCTTGTGTGTTAGAATAGATTGATAATTCAGAAATTGTCACTGAAAAATATTTAATCATCAAATATGATATTTTATTAATTTTTAAAATAATATAACTAGTTTTCGTTATAGGAACCCATGATGAACCATGGGGTTGACAAGTATATTTTTATAATAGTATGGTTTCAAAGTAGTGTTATTTATTTTTGAGTTCTCCACTCATGTTATCATACCACATAGGGTGGTTTATCCTTGCCTTTGAAGTTTATAAATTTTGAGAGAGGAATTTTCATACCTCTTGGGATATTATTTAGACATGTTTTAATATTTTATTTACATGATGGATGATATCATATTATGAAAGACTGTGATGGTATAGGGTTGTGTTTGTGTGTGTGGACAATAAGACCCATTGTAATACCTTGAGTTATATTTGTGTAAATTTATTTCATTTTTGGTTTTGATCACATGTTGTTTTTTATTCTTCTATAAACTCATGTTGGTATGATATTCCAACATGTTTTCTAACCATGTATATGTGTTACCATACCTTGGTGTTTCTTAGTGTTATTTGATACAGTTGTGCAATTGGGAAATATTCATCCCATAGTGGGGAAGTTAACATAATTTTGAGGATATAGATGATGGACCATAGAGATATCTAGAGTTACATGTAGCCATGAAATACTATCTAAGGTGTTCAAGAGGTAGCCTTGATTTTCCATGTTTTTTACACCATATTATAGACAAGTTAATGTGAGTAAAAATATATTATCATCTTGAGGATTATAGTGACATGGATATCTTGAGGGATAAATGACAACATGTATCATCTCCATGACACCGTGAGGACACTATACAATGAAATATTTTCTTCTTCCACCTCAGTGATTAAAATCTAGTGAGCATCCCAAGGAGGTATGACTAGGGGTTTTGGTCTCCATTTTAGATCACTACCATTAATTTTTTGTTTATCAGTTTATTCTATTAGTTGTTTATTAATATTTTCAAATAAACCTATATAATTTATCAAATCATGTTAATGATATGTTAGTGGTGTCTTACTATGTCTGCCACTCACACACTAAATGGTAATTCTGATGCACTTTTATATTTCCATAGAGACTCAATAAAGGTAAAGGGTCCTTCAGTTGATGGATGAGAAGTTAGGGAAAGAATATGGATTAGACCACAACCAACACTGGAGGACCCCATAATTCATTCATTTATTAACTTCTTTCATTACTTTGGAAAGTGTTACACTCTTGGAGATCTAATTTACAAAGCATGTATGTGATTTTTAGTTTCCCTGTTTACTATGAATATTTATTTAATTATCCTGTTATAACTATTTATTATCCTCTGTAATGAAATGATATGGAGGGTATAACTTCCTTGTGCTTCCAGTTGAGACACCCTGTACTAGTCAGAATTCTCTTGCATATAATGAGGCTTTCATGATTTCATGTGGTTTTCCATCTTGGACCTGCTGGTTCAAGTCATGATGAAAAGAAATTGTATCATAGGATTGGGTTTCACTAACATATTCTTCTTTATATCATTGGATAAGATATGATAGACTGGGGATATGATGATTGGGACTCTGGCCTAGGAACTATGACATTGTCTATACCAAAATTTATATTAGACCCCATAGTTTCCATAAAGTGGGGAATTTGTAATTTTTTCAAAATAATTATTAATCTCACCTTAGGTTATGTACATTATTATTACATGTGATTTATGATAATTTAGGTGAAATTATGCTTCATTATTTTGAACATAGGTTCACATTCCATAAATATACATGTCTATGTGTGGCATATTGATTTATTTTTTAAATTCCTTGATTTTTGTTATCTGTTCAGGATAGATTCTCTTTGTGTGTTCTATATTTTTTTCAAACTATTTGGATATATATTTATTGTCACTAATTCGATGAACTAATCATGCATTCGTATTATAATTTTTATGATATTTGTGACTAACAAAATGGGATGAAGACCAAGATTTGTTCTAGGAGGGGTATACCATGGGTTATGGGTGGACACCTAGAAGAACCGTGTGTGGTATGATAAACTGGTTAGTACAAACCTCTTGTGATATCAATGACATAATAGGTATTACCAAAAAACTTTATTTTTTTCTGAATTTTTTCCTTTTCATTACAAAATATATTTCTCTGGCATAGCCTTATAGGACATCTTTGAAATTAGGCTATAATATATCTAAATGGAAATTGGTTTAATAATTTATTACAGATGTGTAGGATAAAATAGTTTAGATTTCTCCCACACTTTCTTTTTTGGTTATGAAAATAGGGCCACTTCAAATGGATTCATTTTCCATATTTCTTGTCCTAGGCATAGGTGTCCATAACCATTGTCAAATATTCAATGATTTTGAAATTATTCGTTACTCATCCATCCAAAGAACATGTGGTTCTAGGGATAGTGATGAATGAGTGGGGATATCTTTTTCAATCATTATCATATTAGAAAATCTTAAGGAATTAAATGGTATGTTTAGATTGAGATCATGATTGGAGCACATATAATTTCATACCCCCATTTCATGTGGTGCTGAACAAGAAAATAGAGTTAAACGTTTAGTTGAATGATGTATAGAGGATGATTTTTTTTAGGAAAAGTACATCACCATAGGGTACACCTATGTTCTTCTCTAAGAAACAAGATGGTACATTGTGGAAATTAATTGATTACCAAAAGATGATATATGTAATAGTGAATAATTGATTTAAATTGATCATGACTATTGATCTTTCCAATATCCTATGGGGACCAGGTAGTTCACTATTTTCTATCATTTATTTGGCTATCATTGATTCTGAGTTAGATTATATGACTTTATGAGGATGGAATATTGGTGTTGGAATAGGAAGTATGAGTAGTATTTAATTCTGTTTAGGATGAAGAATGATCCATCAGTGGTCATGACACTAATTAATAATATCCACCATCCATACATAAGCTAATTCATTATATTATTATTAAACTATCTACTTTCTACCACTAGAAAAAAATTCTTCTCATATGTAGATATTCAGGAGTATTTCTTGAGCACACATCCATTTTTTCAAAATGTTTAATCGTGAATTATGGATTTGTGAATTAATGTTCCCAGAACATGTGGTGTATGATAGTGGTATATATGTAAACCATAAAAATTTGAGGTATCCATGTCCTAATAACTTCCACAAAACATGTTTAAGATTAGTATCCATATCAGATTAGTATTATACTATTGACGGTTTATCATATACTTCTTCCAACTATTTTCACCTATCAATGTGTTGAAAAAAAGGGATTGATGTCCTAGTGTTCAGACCTATGTGAAGATACATTACTTTATCTAAAGTAGAGTATAATTCCTAGTCCAATACAAACACTCCCTATGTTTTTTGATTGGTTATGCAGTGTATTGTGATGCATTAGGAATTTTTCTGGGAGTTGTGTTGATACAAAGATATGTGTTAGTGACATATAGGCCACATTAGCTGAGACATCACGAGGGGGACTATCCTACACATGTATTGATGCTTGAATATATGGTCCATAATTTCATGGGTTGGATAAACTATATCATTCGTGAGATATATTTTTTGTTTATATATATCATAGAGGCCTTTTTTATATCTTCACACAAAGGTATCTATATTTAATAGAGAGGCATTGGTTTGATTATATACATAAATTCTATTTAGAGATTATTTATGCACCTAAAAACGGTATCAACATTGATAATACTCATATCCATAACACTCAAACTGATTAAGTGATTGGGGAGAGGTCTTTATGGGAGAAGTGACACATTTTGAGCATATTGGTTGACTGGATGGTGGATGCTTCAGGGGATTGAGTATCTATAAAATTTTCCCAATTAGCCGTTACATATTTTCTTCTTGACTAGGTGATGACTAGACACATGTTTGAACTAGAGTGTGATATGATGAGGGAATAGTTGGATGATGGTGACTCAATACCTAGATGGTTGATAGATTATTATTATGTGATCATTAAAAATGGGATAGTATTAGTATCTATATTCATTAAAGTGGATCTGAAGAATTATTACCATATTTATATATTGGTCGAACATGATAGTCTAATCAAGATGTATCACGAATTCAGGTGGAGGTGGTAGTGGCTATGAATAAAGAGTGACATTGCTTATATTCTCAAACGATGCTTACTTATCAAAGGGTCACGGTCGAGCTTGAACGTCCTAGTTGGTTATTGCATCCACTCATAATACTTATGAGTAAGTGGTAAGAAATCATGATGGATATTTCGATGGGGTTACATATGACCACGATGACCAATGATAGTGTCTGGGTGATTATCCATCAACTAACACAGTCTACCCAATTTTTATCTATCCAATCAACTCACTCATTATAGGAATTAGAATGATTTATGTTCGAGAGATATTAAGCATGTATTGAGTTCCCTTTGGAATTTTCATGATACATAGATTCACATTTTCCATCCCTCTTTTGGATGGGCCTTTTGAAACCCCATGGGACATGGGTGAGATTGACCATGGTGTACCAACCTCAAAACGACAGGCAGTCCGAGTGGAAAATTCACATATTGGAGGATATGCTTTGATATTGAAGGTGAGAAATCGGTGGATAATTGGATAATAATATTGTCTAGATTGAGTTTTCATATGGTAATATTTACCAGACATTGACTCCAATAGAACCCAAAATTTTCTTTAATGGGAGGCCATGTAACTCCCTACACTATTGGTGCGAGGTGGGCGAGTAGATTTGATTGCCCTTATATGGTTCAAGAAACCTCTAATAGAGTGAAGCTGATACAAAATATGTTCATCATCACTTGAGGATGATAAAAATCTTACGAAAATCATTGGGGGACACCTTATGAGTTTTCTACGGGGTATCAGGTATTCTTGAGAGTGACTCTTCTATTAGGGGAAAACATAGGGAAAAGTAGGGAAATCTAACACTATGGTGTCTTGGAACCTTTGACATCCTCCAGTGAATTAAGGATCTTCTCTATCTTTTATACCCACCCCACCCCGACGCTTCTCTCTATCGAAGTATTTGTGATGTGTTCCATGTTTCTTATATTTTGAGGTACATACCTGACCATATGTATGCATTTTATTGGGAAGACAAAAAATCTAGAGGTCAAAATATCTACTTACGATAATCTAGTTCAGATCATAGACTGGATCAAGAATATGTTAATAGGAAATAGGGTACCACTTGTTCAGATTCAGTGCCATTGTGGATGGATCTAGGAGGGGATATGGTAGCCCAAGTATGACGTTTGTGCTCAATGTACTATGATGTTATAACAATACCATTAGAGATACATCATGGATTTTTGAATTCAATATAGGTGGACAATTGTAATCCCCTAAATTGTAAAAGAAACCAAAAAAACTAATTGATGATTAATTATGAATATTTTTAGAAAAATAACTTTTTCAATAAAAATAACTTTTTATATGACTTATAGGTATTTCCATTAGGGTAAAATAGTATTCCACACCCAAAAATATTCATAGGAATAATATCGATGTTAGGGGCTACGATAGCATGGTATTTAAAGACCCATATACCCTCATCAAAGACAAAAAAAATTAAAAATGTTATATTACACACAGGCGATGTTTCAATATAATCAAATATATAAAAAAGGAGTTTCGTACGTGAAAGTAGAGACTATTATTAGGTTCATTGAGAGGGATTTACCCTATGAGTGATATAATAATTATTCATTTTATTTTTTTGGTAAAATCCTACACCTGGATAAGAAATTTATTATTTTTAATTATATATGACCAAAAATAATTGAATATCTCAAAAAGGTGTGTCCTATGACAAATTTCATATGACTATTTGGCCCATTATGTGGATTTTACCCTAGGTGAAACAATTATTTTCTGCAGGTCAGGCATTGAGTAAAATAGTATGAGAGGATAACTTATTTAAACATTTTATTATATTATTTTTTCATAAATATTTTAATATCACCACAATAATACATCGTGTGGGAAATAAGATAACACCATTAGGTAAGGGATGTCAGATTTTTTATAGGGGATAAATAACTATTAGGCATGTTTCGTGTTAGGTAACATCCCACATGTGGGAAAAATTTTATATTTGTTTATATTAATATAATAAATTAATTAATTGAAAATTCATATATATTCTTTTTTCATCTTCTTCAATGCCTATACCACAAATTTTAACACCACATACATTCTAAAATCATGGATTTGGACCTTTTTTTGTTTTTTACATTTCAATATCCTTAATAAGAATGAATTAATAAATTCATTATAAATTATGAGTAGAAACGAACATTAAGTTACAGTGTTGAATTGGGTGTTCTAAATATGTCATTTTTTTATACAGTTTTGGGGTTCTGAATTCTCAATCTATATTTTTGTGGATTTTGGGTGATTTTGTTGAGTTTGAGCGACCCCGTCTATCTTTTTATCACAATTTGTGAACCTCTGGAGAACCAATTGACATGCCCGGAGCATGACGTTGTCTATTCCCTTAATGTATATGCATTACACCAAGGTTGTTTGTAATGTTTTATTTTATTTATTTTTATATTATTTATTTTATTCTCCCATTTTCTTATCTTCTCAACTTTATGAAATAAAAATATTGATTTTAAATAAATCAATAAAACTACATTATATAGGAATAATTCATATGAAATTATCAAAATACAAAATTCTTTTATAAAATAAAAATCACACTCTCTAATCATGGATTTTTTTTAAATTAGTAAAATGATTTTTATTTTGGATAATCAAATATACTTTTTATATGAATTATAAAACTAGAATTTCACATCATTATCGAATGATATTTTAAATTAACTCTACAACAAGTTAAATTACTAAAATTATCAAGGATAATTATTATATGAATTATAAATGGAATGTAAGGAAGATTTATAACGAAATAATAAAAAAAATCAAAATGAAATATTCTGAAATAATCAAAGTTAAATTTAAACCAATTATTGAAGGGTTATAATCATTAGATTATTATTTCAATGATTTATCAAAGGGTAATTTATAAAAATTATTGAAGGATAAAACATTTAATTATCTAGGAAAATATATTATAATTATCCAACTTTAAATATGATACTATATCATTATAATTATTGAGAAATGGGAAACTCTAATTGAATGATTATTCCCAGATAATTTATAGAATAAGAATAATCTCATGACAATCACATTGATTCTTTGATAGATAGTTTACATTATGACTATATTATAGTTTCATTGAATTATCAAATTATTATTATTATAATTATAAAATGATAATTAAAGGATTATCAAAGGAAAAAAATTTTAAAATTATGAAAATTAAATTATTAAAGGATAATTTGTGATAAATTATCAATATATAGTTATAAAAATATAAATTATGAGAAATTACTAAAATATAATTAAAATGGTTTATCAATCAAAAAATCATTAGAATTTAATTATAAAAGGTTACTTTTTGATAAATTATTAGAAGATAATTATAAAATTATAAATTATGATAAATTAATAAAATAATTATTTAAGGATAATTTAAAATAAATTATAAAAATATAATTATTTTTAAGGTGATTATTTATGCGCAAGAATTTTTCTGATAATGGTAATTTGAAAACTATCCAAGAGTAATGATGTATCATCACGTGTGATATTTTATTTATTATTGAAATAAAATAGATGGTTCTGGTTCAATGAATCCTTGAAAAAACTAAATCTTTGATGAGTTGAAATTTATGAAAATATAGCCATAGAAACCTATTCCTGACTATTTTGGGTGATACTTCTACTATTGACCCACATACGGTGATGTATACTAACCTTTGACAGAGATGACCTTTTATGTAGGTAGTTCTTTACCTCTTTGGATCATGTTTAACATATTTTAATATTTGACTTTTGTTTTGGATTCTTTGATATCATACTTGATTGTGATCACATGTGGGTGAGGGGGTGTCCCGTAAGACCCATTTTGATTCCGTGACTGATATTACTACATATATTATACATGTTAGGATATGGTAACATGTTGTTGTGTATATTGTTATATAATTAGTTTGGGATGTTATGCCTACTTTTTTAATCACCATGTATATGTGTTACAATGAATTGGTGGTTGGTAGTTGTATTTATGAAAGGTATACCATCATGAAATATTCAAAACATAGTGGGAGAGTGTGACTGATCGAAAAACTATTGAATAGGGATCTAATAAAATGGTGGAGGTATGAGGTAGCCATGACATCAGTTTGATGGGGTTCTTGAGGAAACCTTGATTTTAAAAGTGAATTACACCATATTATAAGATACTATATGTGAGTATTAGATATTACTGTATAGAAAATCCAGATGGCATGGTTCACATAAGGGATAGATGACACATAGTATCTCCTCCATGACATCGTGAGGAAACTATATAAAATATGGGTTTTTTCTTCTGACTCATTCAATTATCATCTATCATGGAGCTAAATAAGGTATTTCTAGGTGTTTCTTACTTATTGGTTATCGTAAAATTGCTTGGTTATGGATTATATATTCACGGCTTTATTAATTTATTATTATTATTTAATACACCTATAGAATTGATAACATTTGGTTAATGATGAATTGGGGGTTCCCAACTGAATTTCGTACTCACAACCTAATAAATATTTTTTATGATCTTGTAAATTTTATGAGAGATAAGATGAAGGGAAGGGGAAAATTTTTGATAGATGATTAGGTGGATGATAGTGAAATATTGGATATGGATAGACTCCAAAGGACCCTAAATTTATTTTATTGATTATCTTCTTCCATTACTATGGAAAAAGTTCCTACTCTAGGAGATCTTATTTATATACTATTTATTCTATATTTTTTTTATCATTTCCAATTATTTTTTATTTCATTATCCTATTATTATAATTTATTATACTACTCAATGAAATGATATGGAGGATATTGTATCTCCATGGTTCTAGTAGAGACCATTTCATGTAGTCTGTAACCTCTAGCTTATGGAGAGGCAAGCATGAGGTTATGCCACCTTCGAGCTCTGACCTTGTAGTTTTGGTCAGTATGATAAAAAATCATATAATAAGATCAAGATTTTCTTAACTTATATGACTATTTATAATAGTATAGGAGATGATAGAGATTATATAAGATGGTTGGTACTCATGATAAGGTATTATACCAGTTCTTGTCCATCACATTATAGAGGACTTCCGAGTATTATAAAGTTGTAAAGTTTATGTTTTGTTGTTAATGTTATTTAATATAGACTTATGTGATGAACATGATTAATTTATGTGATTTTTGATATCTTGCGTGAATTCATGCAACTTGATAAGGAAAATAGGTTCACATGCCATTTATAGATTTATTTTTTGATTTATAGTAGTTCAATAATTAAAAGCGTTGATTTGTGTAATCTATTTAAGATAGTTTCTCATTGTGTTATATATTTCTGTTGCATTTTGTTGTGATATATCCTTGTTGGAATTATTTAGTTGACCGACAAATTTTGTTTTTCTTGTATATTTATGATTTATTTGAATAACATAGTGGGAATGAGACATGGATTTTTGATGGGAGGGGTATACCTTAGAATAAGGGTATAATCCTAGGAGAATCATCGATAAAATAAATCTTATTTATTCTCATTGACCGATTAGGTTTTATCTTAATGATTCAATTTCATTTTTGAAGTGTTTTTTAACATTACAATAGATATCTCATTATTTTAGTATTATTGCACTTCTTGGGAAGTAGGCAAACATATCTCTTTGAGGAAGGACATCTAATTACATATAGTAGGCATCTATGAGAATTATTTTTAGATTTCTCCTGCACCTACTCTATGGTTTAGAAACTAAGGATTTGTCAATTATAATCCTTTATATTAATGATTTTCCATGGATTATGAGTTCAATACTATAATAAAATATTCCATAATTTTAAACACCATAATTTTTCGTCCTTACATAGCATTTGAGGCCTCATGATACAGATTAATGGGTTGCATATTTTGGGCATCTTTGACATGGTTGAGACTCTAACGGAATTACATGTTAGACTAATATTGATCTCATGCTAGGAGAACATCCATTTTTATAGCCTCATATTATATGGAACTATCCGAGAAGAAGGAGTTCAAGGTAAATTTGGATGACATAGAGAGTAATGGATTTATTAGGCCAAGTATTTTAAAGAGGGGTGCACTAGTGTTTTCCCCATGAAGGAGAATAGTGTTATTCAGTAATGCAGTGACTACCAGTAGATAAACCATGAGGTCATGAAGAACTAAAATTTATTTCCTAGGATCAATGATCATTTTCATCTTCTATGGGGATCCCAAGAATATTTCAGAGTACATATCAAGAAAACATTATTTATACCAATCTATTGAAGTGTCCCTTCTTGGTTTTAGAGTCAATTTTTTAGGAAATGTGTTTTATTAAATAAGTATTTATGTAGAAAACTAGAATTACTAGGTGGTCAATCCAAAATAGGTTCCTTGAATTTGTTTTAGAGGAGATTTAATGGTTTAACATGATATTATTGATGGTTTATGCATGACTTCCCTCAAATATTACCACCCACAACAGTGGTAGAAAATAACAAAGTGAAGTTACAATGGTTAAACCATTGCGAATAGTAATTAATTTATATAAATAAATGATTGATGATACCTCGATGAATAAAAATCAATCATCCTCAAATTAAATTTAATCTGTATTTTGATTCAAGATGAATTGTTCTGGGAGTGGTGTGAATGAAAAGTGAGAAGGTAGTAGCCTCTGGGTATCATTGACTATGACCCCATGAGAGGCACTACCCTACACCTGACATGGAGCTGAATGCTATGGTCCAGACATTAAATTTCAACACATTGGGAATTTGGTAACATCACATGTTATGATAACTAATTCAATATTTATATTTATATATTACCAAAAATAAATTAATATCTACCAAATGGTATGTCATATGAAAAATCCGATATGAAATTTAGTCCCAGGATGAGGGGTTTACCCAAGGTAAAACATTAAATTTGGTAATTCTAGGTGTTTGGTAAGAACACATGAGTGTATAACTTATGTAATATTTTTATTATGTTATGTTCTTGAGAGTAATTTAATATCTTTGAAATGGTTCATTTTATGTGGAATCTAAGACTACCCTTATGTCTGAGATGTGGGGTTTATCGAATGTGTGGCATAAAATTTATACATTTCAGGTGTTTGGTAAAATTTCCCACAAGGATAACTTTTAATAATATATTTATATTCATATATTTATTATATTTATTGAAAAAATTCTTATTTATTATTGGGTTACCTTCTTTAGTGCTTATACCATCATTTTTAGTGCCCCATACTTTTTGCATGTTTGGATTTCACCTTTTTATTAACATTTGAATTGAAAAATCAAAATATGGGTCAATTAAAGACTCCATATTAACTTATGAGTTAAAAAGAACATTACATAGGTGTTTTGAATTAATTTTTTTTAATATCTCAATTTTTAAGAAACATTAGGGTTCAAAATACCTGAACCATTTTCTTTTGGTTCTTTATTGAAGTAGTTATGTCCGAGTGACCCCATATATCTCATTCTAAATATCTAAAAACCTCTGAAGAACTAATTTAAGTTCCTAAATAATGATAGAGTCTCAGATCGTTTATTCCAGACACTACATCGAGGGTGTTGGGAATTTTAATTTATTTATTGTACTCTTCAATTTTAAAATATTGTTATATATATAAAAATATTGGATTATTCTAAATATATTTATAAACAAAAAGTATATAGAAATAATTCATAATAAATTGTTGGAATATAATTTTTATTTTATATAATGATAACCAGATTATATTTTCATGGATAATTTTTAAAAAATATCAAATGTTACTTATTTTTTCATTACCAAAGATAAACATTATATGAAATATCAAAATATAATTTCACATGACTATCAAATGATAAATTTAAATAAAATTTTCAATGGATTAATTATTTTAACTGTCAAATATTATTATTAAATAACAATATCAATAGGTAATTAGAATAAATTATCAACATAATGTAATGATGAATTATTAAGTGATATTTATAATGAATTATTAAAAGATAATTTCAAGAGATTATCTAAGATATTTTTATAAAAATTATCAATGGATAATGGTAATTAAATTATAATTCCAATGATTTCATGAAGGATGCTTTGTAAAAAATTGAAGGAAAAAACATTGAATTATAATGTGTAATCTATTATAATTATAAAACTAAAAATATTATTCTATCAATAGAGAATTATTAGAAAAATATAATGACATAGTTTTTAGATTATATAAAATTAATTTATTATAAAAATATTATTTATACATAGTATCTTGTATTTATTTATATATAGTTTATATAATTGCTAGATGATATTTTTTTTGAATTTTACATGATTAATTGTTAAAATTATAAAATGTAAATTTTTATTTTATCATGTTATAAATTTAAAAAAAAATAAAAAAATATAATTACAAAATTAAATTGTTTGATAAATTATAAAAAAGTAATTATAAAATATTTATTTATTAAAAACTACCCAAATATAATTATAAATGGGGTTTTTTCATAAATTATCAAAATATAATTATGTAAGGATAATTTTTTATTACTTCTTCAATAGTAATTTATAAAAGAAAAATTTATGATAAATTATAAATGGTAAATGGTAAATGTATAATTTAAATGAAATTATAAAATGATAATTACTCTAATGGAAATGTATGTGAGCACATGAGTCAGCTTTGAATGGTAATTCAGAAATTATCTCAGAGATAGAATGTAAAGTAACATGAGATATTTTATTTATTTTCAAAATAAAATTATTTGTTTTGGTTCTATGAATACTTAACAAAGCATGAGATTTTTGGAATTTAAATTTATGATATTAATGATATGAAGAGGTGTTCTTGACTATTGAGGTTTACAATCCTTTGATCGAACCACCTGGGGTGGTTTATCCTTTCTTATGGAATTGACTACTTTTGGGGGAGAATTTTCCTCACCTTTTTGGATTCTTGTTTATAAATTTTTTCATATTTAATTTATGTGTAGGATTATTTTATAATGTTTGTTATTATCATCTAATGTCTGTGTGTGTGTTTTCCTATAATACCCTTTGTGATTCCACGAGTGGTATTAGTGTGGCTTTTATCCATGCTTGTTTATTATTACATATTTTTGAATATACTGTTATATTCCCTTGTTGATAAACTATTCCTAATTATGTGCTTTCCCGGTATTAGTGTTAACAACAAATGGTGTTTTTTAGTGGTGTTTGAGATAGTTTAATTATTGTGACATATTCATCCCTTAGTGGGGAAGTTCTCTTGATTGTGATAATAGATATGAGGGACCTATGAAAAGGGTAGAGGTATGATGTATCCATGGTCTCATTTCATGTGTGTGCTCAGGGTAGCTTTGTTTCTGATTTTCATACACCATGTGAAGTCCTTGTTGATAGGAGTACTATATATTTTCATCTTGATTTTACAGGAGACATGGTTCCATTGAGGGATATATGATACTTTGAATCATCTACACGACCCCATGAGAATGATTTTCAAGGGTTTTTTTGGTTCTTAGGACTCATTCAGTAGTCATTGTGAATTGATTTGACGTGGGTATAAGTGGGGGTTTTAGGTATCTTATTAAGAACATTATAGATCATTTTTGGATTTTCTATTTACTCTTTTATGCATATATTAGTATTATGGAATACACATATATGCATGAGATCATTAGGTTGGGAATAAATTTTTGGTTACCTTATGTGTCTTATACTCAAACCTGAATTAGGTATTTTGATGAACTTATTGATTTCATGATAGAACCATCAAAGGGGATGGGACCTATACTTGATGGCTGAGTAGGTGGAGCGTAGAGATGGAGTGGAGTGGTATGAACATTAGAGGACCCCATAGTCATTTTATTTATTATCTACATTAATTACACCCAAAATTCTTCCACTGTGGGAGATATCAATTATGTACCCTGAATTTCATCTTTACTTTTTTCATTTAATCTAATTATTTATTTCAATATCCTATTGTTATTATTTATTATCCTTATTTATTACATGATATTGTTGTTATACTATCCCCATGGTTCTACTACCTACGCTCACTACAAGTCAGAAAGCACATGCATATGAGATGGTATGGATGTGATGATGTGTTATTCTATCGGTGACCTGGTTGTTCTAGTCTAATTGTTTAAATATATTCCTCTAATAAATTCGGTAAAGTATTATATATCAAGAGATAACTATGTCAAACAAGTCTATGTGATTGAACTTATTTGGGAAACTAGATGATGTCCTTGATCAACTGTTATAAAATGTTTTTAATGCCTTATATGTTATGATTTTATTGCCTTAGTAGCTGTATTTTAAAAACATTATATATTTTATACCTAGGATTGTTCCACACACTCATGAAAGGTGTTATGTATCATGACTAATTTTTTATTATTAGTCGCACATATAATTCATGGTCTTTTAAATGTTGAACTGTTATTTCATTAATCATTGTTATGATCTTCATATATTTCGTATGAATATTTTATATTATGGTAGTGATCTCAAGCCATTATTCTTATCATATTCATTCCTATAATAATTTAATTATATCCCCTTTATTTAGCCTTACTAGGAATATAATCTCAAAATTTATTACGTTCCCTACCCGATACTATAAATAAATGTTCTAAATAGGGTATGTATATGATGATTACTAAATAGAGAGTTCATTGTGGTATATAATGAATAAAATTCATGATAAAGTAATAATTTCATACAATATCCAATGAAAATAAACCTATATAGTCCTTATGTGTGTATTTTTTAAATTTACTAAATATTCATATGGAATGATGTAATATTTATTTATAGAATTCATGTTTTTTCAATAATAGTTTCTCGGGATGGGGAATGTTACAAACATCATAAGATTGTGGATATATTTTCTTAGTGGATTGGTTATTCTACTAAATCCATCAAATCTAACCTTTCATGATATAACTCTTTACCCAGTTACATTTAGGGAAAGATAATTCTATACCCACCAATCGCATCATTAATTCTTTAGATACCTGGGGAACATGATCATGAAAACATTAAAAATTCCATCTTATCGTGATAAATGGATTGAAAAAAATGTTTTCATGTGAACATTCATAAGTAATTATCATTTTAAATCTATAAAAATATGGTGGATGGTATCGTAAGATCATGTTTATAGTGATTCAAATGAATCATTACTGGTTTTAGTTAAAGGTGATGAAAAACAATTATAATATATTTCAAACAAAATTTCTAATGAATACCAAATTCCTATTAAATAATTAAATACAGTTATTTTAAAATAATAAATTATGTAAAATAAATATAAAATATATTTCTTTGGAAAACATGAATAATTGTAGAATGATATTAAAAATAAATAGCAATAATGACACTGGGAAAATGAATTTGTATGGAAAAAAAATTAATACATATTTTTGTTTAATTATTTTAAAGTCTCGTAATGGTAAAATGTGACCATGTTATAAAACATTAAAAGATAATTTTTTTTAATGAAATTAATGTATATTGGGAAGGATATTAATAAATCATAAAATGAGAGAAAAGAACATTAAAAACATAAAAAATAAGGACATGGTTGGGAATGATTTCCAACTAAAAAAATTTATTTTATTTTCCATTAAAATCATTACATTGGGTAAATTATGAATCAAAGGGGAAGTGAAAATGTATTAAGACATAAATAACCCATGACAAAACCAAAGCATAAGAAAACAGTGGTGGTATAAGAAATTAAGATAATAGAATTTCCCAACATGGAAACATTCTCATAAAAATCTAAAATTAAAAATGACATTTGAAAGAATTTTTTTTTACTCTTGATGACCCTAGAATCAATTTAATAACCTGTAATGTAATACCAGGGACCCAACTAGAATGGGTATACACTATTCTAACTGTTATCACCTAATATTCACACAATCACAATTTAAATACTCTTTAATTTTATTTATATGTCATATTTATAAATATTAGTATATATATTTAATAAAAAAGTATGTCATTTATTAATTCACCGTTACATAATAATGTTATGGTGATTTTTTTTATTTTTCTGAAATAATTGTTTTCTATCCTAAATAGTGAAAAACATAATTTACCAAAATAATATATTTAAATATTAAGGTCATAAAATGTTATAATACCGTTTAATTTGTAATATTTATAAAAATTAAAATATTATTTTTTATAAAAATACTAGGTGTAATTTTGAAAATATATATCTAATATTTTAAGTATATAAATGATAATTTCTATTAAAATCTATTTTCATGTATTCATTATATATTGTTATATTTTGGTAAAAAAAAATTCATATTGAATTGTAATCCAAATAAATCTTATATTTATAATAATAAATTTATATCCTGAAAATAAAATAAAATGGTAATCTTATCATACACATATATTTACGTAAAAAATACAGTATTTCAAAAAATAGGTTTTGACACATTATATTCGTTAATGTTAATATTCATTTTACTTAAAGATTGAATATTTAAATGAAAATATAGATTTCATATTTTAAATCTTACATCTAAATTACGTATTATAAGTCATTTTGTTTTTATCAATTAAATAACATTAGGAAGATAAATATTAGTTACTACAGTAAAGTAATTATTAATCAAATAATTATACTTTTTTTAATATAGTTTATTTTTAGATTAAATTGATATAATTTATATTAATAAAATAATATGATGTTTAAAATTGTAAAAAAAAATTATTAACACACATTTAGCTGATAATTAATGATAACTATGAATAAGAACAATTCAAAAATAAAATATTTATTTATCTACAAAAATGGTTTTGCTAAAGATTATAAGTTAAAATTAAAAGGTTAAATTACAGATACATATAATTTGAATAAAGAAAAATTGATGAAAATTTTATTTTCATCATGTTGAAATTTTATGTGAAGTTTGATCTTATATTTTTAGTGATAAAATTTTTTACATGATTAATATTTATTAATGATTAATATGTGTTAAAATGAGAAATTTAATGAGTCTTGAATTGTAGTCATTCAATCTAAAATCAAAAAATTATATATTACTTATCTTAATGTGCCTAATGTGTTTGATTCCTTCATCCACATGTAACACTGAACTGAAATAAAATAATTATATATTTAGATTATAATATAAATATTCAATATTATGGTAAATATCATGAAATATAATTAGAAATAATGACTATGATTATCCACTTTATGAAATATATGGATAAAGAAAATAAATTACACTTTTAATAGGATGTAAAATTTATTAGTTTAATAAAAATTAATAATAAGAACATTGTTGTTTAAATATGTACTTTTAAAAAAAATATCTTTTTTTATGATATCCAAATAAATTTATAGAAATATTTAATTAGTGATTAAAACTTATCTTTTATGTAAATAAAATTTTAAAACAATTTTTTAAGAAATTAAATTATAAAAATTAAAGTTTCCGATTAAAAATTCCAATTTTCCATTAAAATGATTTTGAACTTTTTTTGAATTTATTAAACAATTGAATTTATTAATTTATTAATTAGAATTTTAAAAAATTAGAATGTGATTTGGATATATAGTAGAAAAATTATCATAATATTAATTTTATTTATTTCCCTTAAATAATTAGTTTTTATGTAAATAGTGAAAAAAAATATGATTCTTTCTTCAAACACACTTTTATAACATTGTCATAGTAACAGAATGGATTAAATGTTTTTGAAACCATATTATATAAAAGTAATAATAATAATGGTCAAATAAAGAAAAGAAAATTCATGTGTTCCTTTCATAAATCCCATGTTAATCATTTTAGACACATATGTAATATTTTAATATAGAAATTTATTTTATTCGATTGTATAAAAAAAATTATCACTTTTTCTAAATTATATATATATATAAATGTCTTTAATATTTTAGATAAAAATTAACATATTATTTAATAAGGTAAAATTCAATTTATTTCATAAAATTATGATTACTATATCTTAATAAAAATGCCATGATGATAGTAATACTATTATTTTTAATGAATTGTATAATTTATATTGTTTACTATTTACTTATTAATACCAATTAAAATATTTTTAATTTGAACTCAAATAACAGTTTTAAATATAGAGATAAGAATATTAAAACACGTTTAATTTTTAGCCAATTATAAATAATATTAAGTACATAGAAGGAATAAAACATAAATTTTTTATAAAAATTGTTTATATATTTATGAAATGATTTATTTAAAATGAAATAATTATATTAAATATAAGTTGAACAATATTAAAATGTGATTAAACTTATTACTATAAAATAAATTTAATGTATGTGGGGGTTTTTTATATTTTTTATAAAACATTAATTTCACTATTAAAATTTAGTTTCATGGTGGAAAATGGAATTTAAGAACCCATAGAGAAATTAAATTCCAATATTTTTTAAAAGTTAAGTAAATAATTATCTAGGAAATTATTGACCAAATATCACTACACACTCGAGTATTTGTATTTAATTTTCTTCATCCCTTGGATTGTATAATGATATACTTGAAAATTGATGGGTGTTCACAAAGTGAAATTTCCTTCACTAAAAAAATGGGAGAATTATATCCCTTCATGTGACACCCATACATTCTAATTCCTTCATAGAACTAATCCTTTTTTCGTAGTTAGAATCCTTTATCATTTTTAGAATGTTATTTTGTAGGTTAGTTTTTATAATACCTTTATTAAAAATAATCTTTTAAAAATGTTTAGATTCAAAAAGTGATTATTACGTGAACCTAAAAATTTATTACAAATTTTTATTTTATATCCATAAATTATCTATAATGATATCATGGAATATTACACAACCCAGCCTTCCGAGTCCATGAACCTAGTCATATGACTCCATGGGTCTCTAATAACACATTATTTTCCTTCCTACCACAACATAAAATTTTACTCATGGGGGTATCGTATCAGATTAGTCACTATCCTCACAAGACAACACATGTTCATTAAATGTGTTTTTATCACTCACACACATATTAGGAAACTTATAAGATATTATCTCATTCTAATCACTACTCCAGAAAAATCATGCATAACTATGGGGTTCTAAACTTGAACAATCTTGAAAAGAATGGTTTACCTTTTAGACAAGGGTCATAACATCTATCCTTTTTAGTCTCACTTTTCATGGGGTGTTACACTCTCAATCATTTTATTGAACAACACCCTATTTTTGAAGACCAATCCTCCTACCTAGGTAGTTCCTCTACACATATATCTAGTTAATGGATTTGATACCATTTATTATGACCCAATATTCTTCAAGAGATGAATATTTTCATCTAACCCCATGGGTCTCCTATAATTCCATGTTTTCTTTCCATGCAAACCATACAGTATTACTCATTTGGGTGGATTATCCCACTAATTATTTTCCACAAAGGCCAAAACATATTCTTTCAATGTATTTTTTCCTTACTGACACACATGATGGGAACATCCCAGAAGGTCACCCATTCCAATCCATATTCTAGGCCATGTGGGCTTAATTGTGGATTTATAATTAGTTAGGCTCCCAATAAAAAATGTAATCCTAATTGACATGGTAACTAACATTTAGCCTTTTATGTCTCACTCTTCTAGGGGAGTTACACAGTTGTACAATCCCATCATTTTAAGGCGTGTCTCTCTATGAGTTTTTCATTAAACTTATTTTGTCTGAGTTTTACCACGTTTTTAAACCTTGGTGGTTTTATTTTCATCAAATATGTCAGTCTTTTGAATAAATATAGTATTTTGTTTGGAGGAAATTTAACAAAACATTATAGGATCTATGTGGAGATAATTTAATGTTGAAAAGAATTAATGTTCTAGGATGTATGTTTGTTTAAAATAATTGATTCATGTAATAAATGGTATAAGTATTACCACAATTTCATGGTATATTTAAAATCATTAAAGGTGGTTCGGGTTGTTTAATAAGGTGATTTACTAAAAACCCATCAACCAATCATTTACACATCACGTACATGGATTACATGACATGTAATTTTTTGATTAATATTACCTTTTCCAGCTGATATGATTGTTTTATTAGTGTATCCATTTAAAAATAGATACACAACATGTAACTATATTACACATCGTTTAACTTCACATCCTATTATTTTAATGGAGTTGTGCATTAAAATTTCCACTCATTCTTCTTCAGTCTTCTCTTCTCAACCCTAGGGTATCCCCAATGCAATTTTAGAGTTCCATCCTACATTCTATACATTAAAATAATGAGTTCAATCCCTAGAAAGTGGTGTTTTAGGTTTTTAAATTATCCCCCATCATTCCACAATAGTTATGGTTTAATCACAAGCCCTTGTGTATTATTGATTTTGGACTTGATCAATTTTGATTTTGAAAAATTATAGAGATCATCTACACCTTCTTCCTCATTAGATTTTTTTTGAATGCATTGCATTTTTTCAGTGAGATGTATTGGTCTAAATCTTAACCCTATTATTTGATTAATTATATAGTATAGGATATATTATGATAAAACTAATGTAAAATGAATCTAAATTAATTAAATAATTAATTTAATTATTTTATGGTGTTTTTGTGATTAAACCGGTAATTAAACTAGATTATGGTTACCCATTGTTTGATCAGACCTTGAACATAATATAATTGGATAATGTCATAATTCTTGTTTATAATAACATGGTACATTATGTTATTTCTTGATAATAATTCCCTTTGTTATGGATTATGACTTATTGATTTTACTATTGATCAATTGTGAAAAAATGAAATATTTAATTGAAAGAAAAATGGTAATTTACATAATTAATCATTGATGCATATGAAGTGATATTATGGTATCTATGGTTTTAGTAAATTTTTTGTGATCCTTGTTGAAATTATTATATAGTAAAAATGGCCTTGAATCACGAACACTTATATGAGGTAATGCATATATTGGGTGGGACCATCCTAGTCCCATGCTATAATATGTATATGGATTTTACCCAGATGATGTAGTTATTATATTGAGTGGAGTTGGCCTAGTCCCATGTTGTAATGCTTATACGGATCAGAGTTGGATGTTGTAAATCCGATAAGGATTTGAACTATATTTTTTTGATTAAGTTGTGTTTATGGTTGTTCTTGGCACAGTTGTGAGACATGCTAAGATGTATTTTGGCATGATGACAAAGCAGGTTATTTATCCATAGCTATATTTTGGTGGTTAGAATGTTCATGAGACATGCATAGAGAAATTCTAATAAGGAGTCGATATGGGTTTTTGTTTTATTTTAATAATTTGATAATTAATAAATACACATGTCTATCACATTATAGCATAAAATTACTGTCATACTGGTTGTTAAGACATGGTTGAATTCACTAACTGAGTTATTCTCACAACCTATTTGGGATTCTATTTTGTACCCCATATTATAACATGGATACAATTTTAGATAAAGTAAAAGTGAATTTCTGTTGATTGTATTTTCTATATGGGCATGATTTTGGAGATGGGACTGATGTGGGGTTCATGAGTGCAGACTATTGGGTATTTTTTTTATTATTCTAGTAATTTGGTTTTATTTTTTCTATCAAGACTTTTAGTTATATTCTAGCATATAAATACATATTTTCTTTAATATTCTTTGCGTTTTTAGTTGGATTTTATTGTTTTTTTAATATTATCATATTGTTTCCATTATTCCCTATAATTGATATTTATTTATTTGTATTTATTATCTTCCACTGTGTTATACACTCTAGATATATGGTGCATAGTCTCCCCACTATAATTATCACACCCATGTTACTATTCATTGGCCTCTAGCATATGGGGAGGCATACTTGAGGTCACAAATCGAATAATTTTTACACACATGAGATAATGGTGAATCAGGGGATGTTACTATGTGGTATCATAAAACACCATGTTTATTTTCTATTTCATTACTATTTGGAGAACTGTATGAAAGAGACTAGGTTGTTTCATGACTTAGTAATGAGCTTGTTGATGTGAGTAGCTAATCCATATATGGGGGGAATCTTTGTTCCCAAGGATGGGATTCTTTTTTCTAAAATATTATTATTATTGTTAATGTTATTTAACCATAGGTGATTCAAATTTTGTATAAGGTTATTGTTTCATGATTTTATCGGTTATTTAGGATTATAATATTTTCTGAGTATGATGAAAGATGTGTGTGAAAGCATCATAATAGGTTCATGGTGATATATGGTCATGTATTTTTCATTATAGGACAATATTTATTTTCATGTCATATATATTTTTTTATTTAACTCTGATATGAGATATCTTTTTTATAATAGATTAAATGAATTAAAATGTTATTATAAAACACTTGTAAGACCTATTTAATGATACTAAGAGTCAGTGGTTCTCCATTATAGTCATTTGTTTCGGTTGACCTTTTCATTTCATAGTGTTTTATGGTATTTGTTTTTATTGTAAAGAAAATTATTCATCATCATATTTTACATGACCATCACAATATTTGTATTCAGAATGATCCTCACACCACTCAGTCTGAGCATCCTAAAGTTCCGAATGATTAGAAGGATGTTCATCTTCACAAAATATTCTAATGTGTCATATGATCCATGAAAAGGGAGAAAATTCATATCATCCCATCGATGTCTACGATGAAAATAGAGTCTGAACAAAAAAATCCACATAGACTAATTGGACAATGGGGACCCTATGTATCCAATTTCAGGATTGAGTATCCCCTGATTTTATTTAAGCATCTTAAGACACCTATAGATAGGAGGGTGAAGCTTGCTACATATATGATTCTTAGATAGGCCAATAATTATTAGGAAATTCAATAGTAATCTATGAATAGAAATTAGATATCAATAAAGGACATCAATATGAAATTTTTGATCCATTTGTATCCCAACAAATTGAGGCATTCAAAATATCATGAGTTCATGAATTTCTCATAGGAAGGAATGTTATTGCCGGACTATGAAATCCTTTTCTCTAGCCTATTGTGATTTTCACCATCTTTGGATGCTGATAAAATCTATAAGGAGATATGTTTTTATCATGGTATTTTTCTTTTGATCTGTTCATTGTAAAAAAAATCAATTGATAAGTTTTAGTGATATGAAAATCTAAGAACACATCATGAAAGGGAATAAGAGAGAGGCTCTATGTAGTGTCCAGACTATACCTACAACGAGACCTATGAGCTCTTCTACAGGTATCAAGATGAACTGTTATGAAATTTTTCACCACGGTAACGTGTAAAGATTAGTAAGGTATATGGACACCCATATCAGTATAGTGTTCCATTATGGTACTATTAATCTTCCGTGTTTTTTCAAAATCACCTCTAGTTACCTTATACCGTAGTCGAGTCTCATATCTATGGATGAATAGGTCATAATGAGAGGATATCAAGGAAATATTGATATTAGACTCAGGTTATGGCATTAGGATATGAACCTATGTCGAGAAAGTGCTCATTTACCCCTCAGTAGGATGTTATCTGGAGTTCCACTGGTTATTCAAGTCGAGGTAGGGGACATGGTTCCCCAATGTAGGGATAGTATTATCATTAATGGGAAATATATTAGGCTAGTCATACAATACCCAATGGAAAGGAAAAATTTTACATCACATTATGTAGATTAATCCTGCTATCATGGATAGAGGACTGTCTGCTGTTATAGGAACAATTTTGGTATCATCTACATTAACTTGTGTTTTTATGATACATGATAATCAATTTATTTTATATTATATTTATTTTAAAATGATTTGGGATAGTATTTTGTAATATTATATGGTTCTTTCACCATCAACACACCTTTTAGAGTTCAATCAGAGAATATCAAATGATGCATGTAATTTTCTCTATTGATTGGTTATTACCAATTCATTTTTGATTTTTTATGGCGAAAATGATAGTCTTAGAATTCATTCTTGGTATGGATTGGTTAATTCTATATCAGGATCATATATAATACTACCAAAATATATTTACCTTCCAATCTCTAGAAGATGTTAACTATTTTCACTAGGGTGGGTGGGATCTTCCAGCAGGTCATACATGACCATTTTAGGGAAGAGTTTAATTTTATCATGGATTAGATAATTTTTCATTCTCTTGATTATTGTTGGATAAATAGGTATTCATTTTCCCCAACAACATAACACTTCCAAGATGTTTTCCTATGAGGGGTTTATGTATTAACCCCAAATAGGGAGATCTAGTCCACAATAATTTTGGTTATAATAGTTGACATGGTTTTTATCCCAACTTATAGAATAGAACCAACAAATATTCAAGAGTTGATTGTTCAGTTAGAAAATCTAAAATATAATGGATTCATACATCCTAGTATATATCCATTATGTTTTCCTATTTTTTTTTCCAAGAAGACTGATGGTTCATTGTTCTAATATGTGAAATATTGGAAGTTGAACCAGAATACAATCCAAAGGTTGACTCCTCATCCATGAATTATTGAAAATTATGACTAGTTGAGAGGTTATGCGATTTTATAAAAGACTAATTTGATATCAAGTTAATTGTATTAATGGTTGAGACCAATAGTCAATCCCCAAACTACTTTTATAAGTATTTATGGTTTTTATTATTTTATAGTGTTTGGTTTGACTAATGGACATGAGGTATTCATGGCCTTAATGAAGTAGGTCATTCAACAATTTATGTATCTATTTATGGTTGTTTTTTTGATGATATATCACATTAATCGTAGTCAGTGGATGATCATTATCAATATCTTGACATTCTGTTGAGTATACTATGTTTTCATCATCTTTACGCCCATGTAAAAAAATGTAGTATCTGTATTAATAAAGTGATCCCCCTATTCCATGTCATCTTAGATGTATAAGTTTTTGTGTGACCATATAATTTTTTAGTTGTGGAATCATGAAAAATAAAAAGAATTTTTTTAGATATGGATATTTTTATTTTTTGGACGATATTGTCAGCAATTTATCTAGGAATTCTTTAGAAGCAATATAGTCTAGGATGACCAATAAAGTGGTGAACATTGTTTGGTATTACTTTGGTGAGAAATATTGTCATGAGAAGAATGGAATTTTGACCTCAATAGATTCCTTTAAAGTACCTTTTCCAGTTAAATCAAATACTATTTAATATGATTAATCCATATTTGGACTCATATTATTCGTGATAAAGGAATATTGAGTGGTCACTTATGGATCTATGTAGTTAATAACACAATAAATGAATTACCCTACACTTGATATGGAGTTAGAGACAGTGGAACATACCCAGATATTTTGGATAAAATCCCTCATGGGAATATGTTTTTGGTTTTAATGGAGCACAAGAGCCTTAACTACATATTATATTAGTGGGACATGGCCCTTCGGTAGAGGAGGTGGGTCAATTATCTACAGTATTTCGACAATGAGTTGTATTATACACTAGGAATGGGAAACAAAATTTTGGTTGAATTAGAACCAAATATGAATATAGAGGAATTATGAGAGTGTTATGGTGAGGGGAATAGAACAAATCTTCTTGAAAACATGCATCTAAATGTCTAGAAGTCTCAGAGACGAGAATATAATACATTAACATCTATTATACCCATGATTTTGGAACAAATTAAGTCCAAATAATTATCTAATATGGTGTCTTAGTTCATGGATACAATTTATATTGTGAAGATACATCATGATGATATAATCTTAATAGTGGAAATTCTCTTCGTTTTTAGGGCTGAGTAGGGGTTCCAATCATGTATTATATGGAGTTGATGAAGGGTTTTTATTATTTTAGATTGGTGGAGCATACTGGATTCAAAAATATGTATCATGATCTCCATAGACAATACTGATAGCAAGAAATGAAGAATGAGGTGGTAGGATTCCTGATCAGATGCTTTATATGTCATCAAGTTAATGTTGAGCATCAGAGTCCACCAGATATTTTTCAGCCTTTTCATATTCTTAAGTTGAAATGGGATGATGTCAGTATGGATTTTGTACAAGTTTACCTAGTTAGGGATATTTTTTGTTTTACTGATGAAGTTATCCAACATTTTACCAATTAGGGAGACATTAAAAGGTAATGATTTCTCCTGTCGTTACATGCATGAGGTAGTTTGATTACATGAACATCTGAAGTGTATTGTTTCTAATAGATATCCTCATTTCACATCATTTTTTTGTAATGGTCTTAAAAATGATCTCAAATTCAATTCTCTATTGGGAATATCCTATCAACCTGAGATATATGGTCAAACTGAGTGACATACACAAGTTCGGGATGAAATGATTCAATCCTATTTTTGGGATTTTTTTACTATAGGAAACAAATATAGAAATCGTGCTATTTTCATATAATATTAGCTTATAGTAATTTATCAAAATGGAAAACATTCATGAATTTTAATGAAAGTAAATTCATTTTCTTCTTTATTGGATGGAAGTAGGTGAGTATGTGTTTTTTGGGCATTGTATCATGCATGCGATAACTATTAATGTTTAGTTTATTATACTATGGTTGGGGATGTGCCATGTAAGAAAAAAATAAAATGTTAACCATCATAGATGACCTATGGAATTTGAGTTTATTCATCATGTTTTACTTGGGGTTATGCATAGATTGGGGAAAATCTCTAACGTGAAATATATAATACATGCACATAGAATTTCCAGGCCATTTGACATAGTGGAAATGGTCGGCCACACGGCATATTGGTTATCACTTCTACTAGGCTACCATGCCATGAATATCATATTTCATCTATCACAACTTCAGATATATCATATTGAACCTTCCCTTGTGATAGATGTTGATGATGTTGAGCATTGTGTTGATGCATCCTTCTTGGATCATACAATGTGGATTGTGGATTATAATTAATTATCTCATTAGGGTAAGACTATATTGTTGGATTGGGTAGAGTATATGCATGGGTGAGTTTGGGAGGGTAATTGGGAGAGGGAGTAAAAATGAAAACATAATGGTTGGACTTGATCTATAAGACCCAATGGAGAAACTTTTCATAGCATAGGGATGAGCTGTTATATGAGTGTGAGGTTGTAATATCCTTTCTTTCTCAGGGTGTCTCTCTCTATGATTTTTTTGTTAAACATATTTCATTTTATTTTGGAATTGCATTTAATCCTTGATGGTTTTGGTTTCACCATGTATGTATTCTATTTTAATAAACTCAGTATTGAGTTGTGAGGATACATGAGAAAGTTGAAGAGGATCTATATAGAGAGCCTATTTTCGAGAAAATGAATTCATGTTTAAGGATTTTTTTTAATAATTTTATTTTGGGTATAAATTGATTCAATTGTTACAATAGTTCTTTATATATTGAGAAGCCTTATATGGGGTATAGGTTGTTTAATAGGGAAATGGTTTGAAAAAACCATATGCAGAACATCTACACATCAATTAATTGGATTACACGTCATCTAATTTTTTTTGTGAATTTTAATATTTTTAGCTTAGGTGATGGGTTCTTCTGTATAATTCATTAAAAATAGTTAGAAAATGTGTAACTATATTCTGTGACATTTATTTTCTATACCTTCTATTTTAGTTTTTGTCAGGTGGCTGATTTTTCCATTAATCTCATTATAGGCTTCTCTTCTTGACCTAATAGAATCCTTCATGTGATTATAGAGCGTCGACCTTCCTTCTGATGATCCAAGAACATGATTAATTCATTCCATATGGTATTGGTTATGTTCATCAATTCTCTTCACTGGTTATCCAACCATTTTGGTGTAATACATTGACCATTTCCATTTTTGTTTTTGATATTGATCAGTTTTGATCTAGGATATTTTTGGTTATCATATGAACTGTCTTCCTGACTGATGTTTTTCATTGGTATTATTTCATTCATTGTTGGCTAATGGTAGGGGGTCTAAATTTTAATTCTATGGATTGATAAACTACCTAGAATATGAAATATTTTGATTTAATTAATGTAGAATGAATCAAAAGTAATTATGTAATGAATGGGAAAACATCTTGGAGTTTTTTTCGATTAAATTGATTGTTGACATTGCATAGGTAATCTGGTTGGGTGAGAGAACCAATAACATAATTGAATTTTCTAATCGACTAATGTTTTTTTGTCACAAAATAATAACTTTGGATATTTATTAATCTAGAATCATTATGTTATGGATTACTATTTTTAATTTGGATGTTCATTGGTTTTGATAAAAATGAAAGGGTTGTCTAAATGGAGATAGGTAATTCTCATAATTAACCACGAAGGGTTGTGAAGTGATATTGTGATATCCATGTTGTTAGTAAATGTTTTTTGATAATTAGTGAAATTCTTATATATCAGGCATGAACTTGGATCATTCACAATTGTATGTTTTAATACCTATATAGAGGAGGCTTGTACTTGTCCCAAGGTGTAATTTTTTTTGGTTTTAAGTTAGATGATGTAATTCTTATATTGAGATGGATCTGCCCAGTATGATGGTGTAATGATTAGAGTGATTTGACCCAAATGTTTTAATTATTATAGGGTTTTGACTCAGATTGCTATTATTTTGACATATTTATGTTTTTGGCTAGAATTGGATTTATATATTATAAGAGATATTTTGTATGGATGTTGAATTTGGTTATTTTACCAGGGTTATGTGGCTGTGGCTGGCATGGTTGTGATGCATGTTCAAATATATTCTGGCATAGAGTAGGAGCATGTTTTTGTTGAATTTAATTAATTATTGAATTACAAAATACACATGACCAACAATATATTTCATATAATTCTTATGAAACCAGTTCTTTTGAATTTGTGGTGTATACCTACTAAGTTATACTCACACCCTATTTGGGGTGCAGTTTGGTACATGATAAAATTACATGGCTACTGGTTTTCACAAGGAAACATGATCTTATTGTAGATTGTATTAGTTGGATGGGATGGATTTTATGAATGATATTGATGTGGGGTTTGGGATTAGGGATTATTGATTAATTATTCGAGACTTCTAATATTTTACATTTATTATTTCAATCATGAAATTTAGTTTCCTTCCATCATGTCATTACATTAATCCATTCCTATTCTTTAGAGTTTCCTGTTGGATTTTATTATTATTTTTTACTTTATTATATTTATTCCATTATTTCTACACTCTAATATTTATTAATTTTATTGGATATTTTTTGTTGTATTGTAGACTCTAAATCCATGGTGTATTATAAAGAAATGATCTTTTATGTATAAAATTCCATTTATTTTAATGTCTTATGGATATAGAAAACACATGAATTTTTTTATTGGGTTTAAATAACTGTTAAGTATCATTACCATCGATAATATACCCATTGAACAGTGATCACTTGTCTATTATAAATATAGGGTTTAAACAAATCCTTTTCACACAGACAAAGGATGTGATAACCCCGACTAGTAGGATAGTTCCCTTTGAATCCAATTTATAAAATCTGTAATGAGTGATATCATTTATGAGATTTTCCCTAGGAAAATAAAATGTCAAGATCCAATATCATAAGCATGAGAGAAACTGTTTATGAGATAATTTCAACCTCCTTGAGATCACATCCCATACCATGTTTATCGAATGACCCAAAGATAACCCCACCATCGTATGACATACTCTTAGGGAATATACTGGTTTAATATAGAGATATGTAACAAGACCCTATAATTATGATTATTCGAATTATTTTTGGTATATAATAATTAATATACATTCATTTTATTATTGTTACTTTGTAAATAACCTTTAATGGAAAAATAGTATTTTTAGTTGATATTCAAATTCAGTAAAGAAATATTTTTGGATGAATAATTAGAATTTTTAATTCAAAATATTATAATAAAATATTATTAACAAATTAATTTTTATTTAATAAAAATGATTGTAAAAATTTTATGATGTCAATTGTAATTTTTATTAAGGATTGAAAAATATACCTGTAAAAACCCATCAATTTTCAATAAAATACAGTTTTTATTTTTAAAAGTGAAATTCACATATTTAGAAAACTACATAGATTAAACAAGTAGTGTTTTTTGAATCAGGACATTGAAATTATCTAATGGGGAATTTTTCATAATTTTAGGAGACAATCAAGTTTTTGGGTAAAAATGAATATCATATAAATATACGATGTGTTTTATGACCCCATAATGACCCAATTGTGATATAATAAAATAATCTAAAAGGAATATTATGAAAATATATATTTTACCTTTATGTTAAGGTGATTATATATTTTATTTATTATTATATAATTCCTTAGTTGACCCTCGAAGACTTATAAAATATTTTGTCATTTTAAATTAATTTTCACGAGAGGGTGACTCACCTCCACATAAGGAAGCCAAATATTTTAATATGTTCAGAAATTGGACTAATAAAATAATTTATTCCATTTCATATTTTTAATTTCCATGGGAAGAAAATTGGAATGTTTTGGTTTTGAATATTTAATTACATAGATTCCAAAACAAATTTTTGTGAAAGATTAAAGAATTCCCATCTCATTTACCAAATAAACCCTCCCAAGAACCAAATTATCTTTACTCCAAATCCATGGAGAACATCCCTACTTTTCCCCTCCTCTCTCAATTATCCTACCAAGGTTACCTAACCTCTCAATAATCTCACCTTTTAACTCATGAAGTCGCGCACTCAAGTAATGGATTCCTTTCTTTCTCATTTTTATCCATGTTTCATTATGTTTTAATAACCCTTTTCATTCAATTAAATATGTTGGGGTATGTTTTTTTCCCATCCATATACATCCATACTTATTTTTTAATGATTTTATACCACTTTCTCTCTCATTAATTACTTCCATTCATGCTCATTACAAAGCCAATATTCTGTAAGGGATTTCTCTCTTCATATTTCCATTCATGTTTTATCCTATATTATGAATCTAAATCCCATTTCATATGTTGGGATATTATGTTCCACGATCCCCTTACTGTCTATTTAATGTGTAAATGATGGGATACTCATTTCTCTTTCGTTAACCCAACTTATGAATTTTCATATGGCGAAATTATGTTTCGGAAATTGCACTGTGAGTTTCCAACCCAAAAATCAACGTGTAGTGAATACCATATCAATTTCTCTATCGAGGGAAATAACCATTATGAACATATACATATTGATGGTACTTAAATGTATGTATTCCACATTCCTTAATCATGTTGAGTGATTCCATGTTATTTGATATGTGTTGCATAGGTATGCATGAAATTAAATGTTTATAAAGGGTGAACCCTGATAGCGCCTCGATACATTGGGTATAGTTTAGTTTCATGATATTCCATGTTCAATTAGTATTTACTCACACTAATCCATGAGAAAGTAGGTTTTAATAATGCCAATCCATGTGAAATAATGGTTTACTCATGCTAATCTATGTCCAATGAGGGTTTACTCATGCTATTTCAAGTGTAATGAGGGTTTACTCATGATAATCCATGTGAAATGAGCCTTGGTTCATGATAATATCATGTTGTATGTTGTCATTATATTTCCTTGTTATTAAAATCTTGATATATCATTCTTTTATTTTTTATTTTTCTCTTATGGTACATTGATATGCTTATTTACTAACATGTATTGTATTCTTCATGTTATGCCCTGTTTACACCCTTTATAGGCATTATAGATCACCATTTTTTTATGAATATCCCCATGTTATCCCACTCAATGCTATCTATGATGGACTTTTTGGGGTATGTAAACTATTTTTTCAATAATGATGTTGTATTTTATATCAAAAGTTGTCATGAAATGTTCTTTAGACCCAAAGACACCAAAAATCTCTATCTTCTTGGTAGTATTAAGTGAATGTGTATGTAATAAAGCATGTTTAAATATTTAATTATGTTATTTGTTGTTATAGTTGGTATCAAATGGTAGGTTTAGTTATTTTTGGGATTTTATTAGAAAACCCTTGTTAAAGCCACCAGGATTAGACTATGTATAAGAAAAACATCCCAAAAATTTTGGTGGGATAGAGTAAGTGGTTTATCAAGAAAATACATCCCTTTCCTGATAGGAACATGTTGAGGTTGCTCTAGCCCATATGTATCTAGCTGAAAAACTGGAAAACACCGCTTTGAGCTCAAATGAGAATTGCTATATAATAACGGTCATTGTTGCACTCTTGGTTTGACACTCCCAAGGGGGATATGCATTTTTAAATTAATAAGCATAGTATGAACCATTATTAAACGATAAAAAATCTCATAAGAATATATTTTAGGAGGTATATCATGGATAACATAAATTAAAGCATATAAATTTATAAGTTAAAGAGATAAATATAATTTATAATTTATCCCTTTAATCTGATTGGATTCCACATTATGAGTTAAAATCACTAAGAAAATCATCCTTAATTTTCCTTTTATACTAGGAAATGGTCAGTAATATGAGGAATATTCTTAACAAATGATCTGAAGGGAAACATGATGAATGTCGAATTGAGATTCCCAATTTATGGGAGATCAAGTTGTACATATCATGCGTTTTCCAAAATAGCTATCAAAAATCATGATATATAATTTGAACTTCGCTGAATTCCCAAGTAAATCAAGTAAGAGGAAGATTAAATCTCATGAATGTCTATCTAATAATGTTAAAAAGAGGAAAAAGACACAATTTCCTTGGTGCAACATGTGTGGAAAGAGGGACCTAGGGAAATTTCACGGATGGACTAAGAGATGTTTTATGTGTAGAAACGATGGGTAAAAAGTATTAAATTTTCATGAAAGAATTAATAATGTGATGGATGGAAACAAAATTTCATCTATGGAATACAATATATTTCTATTCTATAAATGTAGAGAAGTTGGTAATTACCCATGATAATTTTTTATTGCAATGGCTAAGTAGCCTGATGAGCATCAATAACCTCCATGATAATGGGAGGACAAGAATCCCTAGGTGTAGATGGATAATTATGAATTAATTACATATATCCAATACTACAAAGTAGTGTATGTCCTAATGTATTTAAATTCATGTCTTATTAGTATATCTTTATTGTTTCCTAAGAGCATTGAGTCCCCAACAGAAATGAAATTTAATTATTAGGAAAAAACTTCTATAAGTGTAATATCACATATTGATGTCTGTGGGAATGTTCTTCATGAAAATTTTATAAGTATCCCTTTGATGGAATTTGAGGAAAAAAGAAAGTCATCAACTATGTCTCACGGTAGTTGAAAATTCAGGAGAAAAACTATCCCATGTATGATCAAGAGTTGGAATTAGTGATCGTTGCATTAAAAATTAGGTGGCATTACCTCTTTTGGGAGAAGTGTGAAATATATATGGATAACAAAATCCTCAAGTATAGATTCACACCAAAAGAGTTGAATATGAACCAATAGAAATTTTTAAATATTATCCTAGATTAAGACTCCTCAATACATTACCATCCTAGGAAATTGAACAAGGTGGAAGAAACTCCAAGTTGAAAGGACATGTTTATTCAATCATTGATGATAATTGAAAAGGGACTAATCTTCATAGATTTGACAAAAAATGGAATGGTAATAATAAAGAGTTTAACATTATCAATCTTTTCACAAATAATTTCTCAGTTATCTATTTTGGAAAGGTTAATGGATTATCAAAAGGATGATTTTGGAATTCCGAAGAAAGTGGAAACTATTAAAAAAGGGAAATCATTGGAGTTCAATGTTAATGAAAATTGAGATCTCCAAATATAAATAATTTTTTTTGGGTATGTTAGCAAGTGAAGGCTAAGAGGTAGAAGTCTTATGGGATGATGCAACCATTCCCCATACCATCACTGAAATGGGAGATAATCACCATGGACTTTGTCATAAGACTTATAAAGATATCCAAAGGAAACAAAGAAATCATGGTTGTTATGGATTGTCTTATGATGATTTCACACTTCATTTCAATTAAAGAGTATTTCTTGTTGGATCAAATGAAATAGTTATACATCATAGAAGTGGTAAGGCTAAATGGTGCTGCACTATTGATTGTATCTGGTCAAGATCAGAGACTCAACACTCCATTCTCGATGAGTCTCCATCATTTTTAATACTGAGTTGAAGATCTGTATGACTTATCATCCACAAACTAATGACCAATCTGAGTTGACTATACAAACACTTGAGGAAATGTTTATAGCATTATCAATGGACATAAAAGGAGTATAGGATCAACATCTTCCTCTGGTTGAGTTCTCTTACAATAACAGTTTCCACCAAAAGCATCAAAATGGCTTCTTATCTAGCTTGTTATGGGAATAGGTGCAGAACACTTCCATGTTGTGATGAAGTTGGGGAGTGAAAACACCTTGTTAATGAAATGGATGAAGAAATGGTGGACAAGGTTAAGACCCTCTAGAATCACATTAAAGCTGCTCAGTGTTGACAAAATATCTATGGTGTTAATCATTGACAAGACCTACAATTTTTAGTTGGATACATAGTATTCCTTAGCTTATCAATGTGGAATATAGTTTTGGGTTTTGGGAAGAAGGGAAATCTTATTAATTGGTACATCAGCCCTTTTGGGAACCTTGATCTCATTGGAGCAGTGGCTTATCGACTAGAACTCCCACCAAACATGTCTCAAGTACATGATGTATTACTTCTATCATTATTGAGGAAGTAGATACCTGACCCATCTCTTGTACTCAATCTACAGGTGGTACAATTATAGAATGACCTATACTATGAAGAGAAGTTAGTGAAGATATTACATCGTAGTGAAAAGTTCTATGAAATAATTAATTTACCCTCATCAATGTGTTGTGGAGAAATGACATGTTTGAAGATGAAACATGGGAACTGGAGGAAGTGATGAGGCCAAGTTACCCTCATCTACTTTAGAGTGCAAAACGAAAATTTCGAGGGTGAAATTTCTTAAGGGGGAATGTTTTAATGACTCGATATTTTAAGAATAACATTCCCTTTATTTTAATTTTTTAGGGATATTGAAAACACATGCACTTATTTATTGGGATTAAATAACTATTAAGTATCATTACCATTGATATTATAGCTTTTGAACATGGATCATATGTCTAGTATAAATCTAGGGTTTTAACTAAACCTTTTGGCCTAAACAAAGGAAGTGATGGCCTCAAATAGTAGGATTATTCCCTTTGAAGACCATTTATTAGATCTTTTGAGGGAGATTGAATTCCTAGGATTTTCCCAATACCAGCCCCAATTCAAGATCTAATAACTTAAGCATGAGTGTAACCGTTTACGAGAGAAGTTCATGCTCATCGAGATCACGGCCCAAACATTTTTCATCAAAAATCCTTAATGAAAGCCCCACCATAAAAAACCGTACACTAAGGGCATATTCTAATGTAATAAGGGGACTAGTAACAAGACCCTAGAATTATGATTATGTGAATTATTTTTAGTATAGAATAATTAATAGACATTCTTTTTTTTTTATTTTTAGATTGTAAATGAATTTTAGAGGACAAATAGTATATTTAGTTAATATTAAAATTATGTTAATAAATATATTCTGATATATTAATGTATTTTTTAAATAAAATAATATTATAATAAAATATTTTTACTAAATTAATTTTTATTAAATATAAATGATCCTATAATTTTTATGAATTCAATTGTAATTTTAATTAATGATTAAAAAGTTCGTCTATCAAAACTTGTCAAATTTCAATAAATGATGGTTTTTATTCTTAAATTTGAAAATTCACATATTTAGTAAATTATATAGATAAAATGAGTATTGTTTTCAGAATCCTGATGTCAAAACTATCCAATGTGAATTTTTGTTTATTTTTTGAGACAATCAAATTTTTGTGTAACAATTAAATACCGTATAAATATATAATGTGTTTTATTACACCATAATGACCCAATAATGTTGTAATTAAACACTATAAAATTTATATACGACCAATATATTTTTTAACATTTATATAATGTTATTTTAGATTTGTTTTATTAACTTTATAATGCCTTAGTGGACCCTCCAAGGCATAAAAATATTTTATCATTTTAAAAAGACTTCCTTGAGAGTGTGACTCACCTCCACAAAAGCAATCCAAATATTTTAATATGTTCGATTACAGGCCTTATAAAATAATTTTTCCTACTCCACTTTGGAATGAAACTTGGTAGAAAATCATGGAATAGTTTTTGGTTTGGAAAATTGAATTATATTGATTCCAAAACCAATGTTTGTGAAATATTAAATAATTCCCATATCATTTCCTATTTAAACACACCCAATATCCAACATATATTCACAAAACTTCATTTAATGAAGTCCCTAATATGTAATCCTCTCTCAATAATCCTTTGTAAAAGCCCCTCTTCATGTTCTTGAAGTAACACACTCATGTAAGGGATTCCTTTCTTTCTCATTTTCATCCTCATTTTATTTATGTTATAATACCATTTTACATTCAATTAAAAAAAGTTGGGGTATTATTTTTCCTCTTCATCATAATTACATTCTTATGTTTGAATGATGATAAACCACTTTCTATCTCATTAATTCCTTTTGTGTACACCTGTTACCATGCTGAAATTCCCTAATGGATTTCTCTCTTCTTATTTCCATTCATGTATTTTTCTCATATTATGCTTCTAAATCCAATTTCATATGTTGGTATCTTTTGTTACATGATACCCTTATTATCTATTACATGTTTAAATGATGATATAATACTTTCTCTCCCATCAACCTAGCATTTGAATTTCTATATGACTATATTATGTGTCCGAGATTGCACATCGATTTTCCAAAACAAAATCATTGTTTAGTGAATACCATACCCATTTATATATCAATGGTATTCAAATTTATGAACATATACATATTAAATTGTATTTACATGTATGTATTCAACATTCCATAATCAGGTTTAATTACTCTATATTCTCTGATCTAGGTGGTACACTTATGCATGAAATGAAATGTTTATAACCGGTGCACCCTAAGAGCGCTTAAATACATTTGTTAATGTTTAGTATCATCATATTCCATGTTTAATGAGGGTTTACACAATGTAATACATGTAAAATTTTGGATTAATCATGTTAATCGATGTTAAATAAGGGTTTACTCATGCCAATGCTTGTGCAGTGAGGGTTTACTCATTCTAGTTCTTGTTCAATGAGGGTTTACTCTTGTTAATCCCTATACAATGAGAATTAGATCATGATAATATAAGGTTGTATGTTGTGGCCAAATTTCCATGTTATTATAATCCTTATATATAATTCCTTTATGTTCATGTCTCTATTATTCTCCATTGATATTCCTAGTGCATAACATGTATAGTATTCTTCAAGTTATGCCATGTTTACTCCCTTACTGGGCTTTATACCTCACTAGTTTATTATGTATGTCCTCTGGTTAACCAATGAAATGATATGTAAGAAGGAATTTTCTGGTCATGTAAAATATGTTTTCTATAAATATATTATATTATTTTCGTATGTTTTCATGAAATGTTCTTAATCCCCAAAAGACAGTACACCTCTTATTCTCTACGATTGTATTATTTTCATGTTTATAAAATAAAGCACATTAAAATATAAAATAAAGTTAACGGTTGTTATATGTATTGTATTTACACTATACATATCACCCCATCGTTACAAGTCAGTATCGTCAAACATATGGGGAGGTGTTCTTCAGGCCTCTTAACCTACCCTCTCTATTCATGAGATAGAGTGATGGATTTTGGGACATTAGAAAGTTATATCAGAGCACACCATGTTTCTTCCTAAAACAAGTCCATTTTTATACTCCTATAATCCTTACTCATTTTTATAAGTCTATGGTCTGGTTATTTTAGCCTATTTCCTGCATTTTAAAAAATGATTAAAATGGTTAAAAGTCCCCAAGTGAGTATTAGGCAAGCCTCATAATTTTCGTCAACATCATTATTTCCCAAACCGATTTTTATCATAATAATATGATAGAATAATTATAATTATTATACCTATGTGTTATTATTTTAATTTAACAACCTTTGTTAAATTATTTTGATATAGTTGTAAAAATAATTATCTGAAATATGTATTTTCGGTACTATCTCTTACACAAGAAAACATTTTTTATTTTTTATATTAATTTTCAATAATTATTTAATAAATATAAAATATGATTAAAAATATAGAATACTATAAATAAGAACATTAATCTTAATATATAATGTTATTATTCTCTTCCAAAACCACACCTCATTCGAGATATAGTGTGTTCGAGTTCGGATTGGTTTTCCTACCTAGATGATTAATCCTGTAAAACTCAATCACTAATGACAATGGGGTCCTAAAATGTAATGTTATCTGATATTATTACATAATTAATTTTTTTGATTGTTTAATGGTAATATTATGTGTTTAATGTTTTATGAAAATGTCTTCTTTCATTTTTCATATTTTTAAAATAAGACTACACTGATTCCATAATCACGTAAACATAATAAAAAAATATTCTAAATAAATAAAATATGGTGATAAATTAATCATATTAAATTAAATATGTAATAATAATCATTATATATATTTGAATAAAAAATAAAATTTTATTGTTAATGATGTAAGGTCCTTTTTACAAAAAAATCTGGAACATGGTCAGGGTTTTCATCACAAATTCCCCACACAGAGACATGTTTAGTATTATGAAAAAAATTACTTTATATTGTGTATATTGTAATTATTTGATATATAATATCATGGTTTATCATTAAATCTTATTATTTTATGTCTTATAAAAATAACACTCTTTCATGGGGTTTTGATTAAAATGTTGCTCAGGCTCAATGGGTTCATTGTATCAAACATTAATTCTTAGCGACATGTTTGTGTTATAGACAATGTTTCCATTTTAATGGTTTGTTCAATACCAATTATTGTATCATTATAATATGTTATTATTATTCATGATAAATCATAATTTTAAATATGTTCCTTTTTATCAAATTGATATTTCTCAATTTGTTTTTTATAATATAAATATTTTTTCTAAATGAATTTTATGTAATTTAGTTTTGAACACACTATTTTATATTAATATTATATATATTTATAAAACATATTATAATTTGTGGTATTTTATCTTTTCTATTAATTTACATTTCTAACACCTGAAACACCATTTTGAAAAATATCTAACATCAAGATGCATGAGTCCCATAAGTTATATTGATAACAAAAAACTAAATTCCTTGTGTTATAATGTTTCATCATGAACATATTTTTCAAATGTTGGGGTACCCACAACCTAATATATTATTTTATTTTAATTTATCATCCTCTACATGAAAAAAAAATTATATAAATGAATGTTTTGTTGTTATTTTTGTCGATTGAGTGTCCAAAAAATTTATTTTTTGATATATTTAAATGGATTATTTCCTTTCACATTCACTTTATTAATTTATTTCATTATATATCCATTATAAAGTTTATGACTTTTAATTTCCCTATTATTTGATAATATTATTATATTTAAATAATTTTTGTTATTTTTTACTTCACATTTAATTAATTATTTCGTCATGTTTTATTTAACATTTTATTTTATAAAAATGTAAAAAAATTAATTTGTTTCTAATTTTTTCTCATACATTATACTTTTCATAATCTGAAGGATTTTCCTTCAATATAATTTTTTTTTCATGATTTTCCATATTATTTATAATTTAATTTTTAGGGAATGAAAACATGGAAGAATATAATCAAGTTTACATTCCCTTTCCTTGGTTATATTGTTCAAGAATTCTTTTGAATGATTTTTTCATCTATTTACACACTATAATATGTTTCAATTATTACTATTGAGTTATGATTATTTTAATCCATCCATGTTATTTCCCATGATAGATTATGAGTATGGTATTATATACTATTTTTAAATTGTATACCACCACATCATTTCAGTTTACCATGAGGGACACTTATATAGAATTATATTCTATATATTTGTTGGGAAAATATAAAACATATATATTTATAAATATATATATTATTATGAAATAGATTTCTATTAGTTACTCATTTATGTTGACTATGTAATTTTTAACCATCCACCTTCTTCCCAAAATCAGTTGTGATCATGAAATATTTTTTATTTATATGGGAAAAAGTATTGGAATTCCATATATTATTTTTCAAATAATTATGATTATTGGAAAGTTGACTATGTATAGTTTGATCATACATGTTCTTTATTCAGATGGGTTGTGATCATGTTATCTATTTAATTAAAATATGGAATAATATGTGTTTTCCTTTTTTATTATTTAAATATAATTTTTATCGTAAAATGTGATTATGAATTTATATGCATTCTCTTGTGATAAATGCATCCGATAAAGACAAGTGAATGTTAGACCCCAAAATTAAAAATCATTTTGAGGGATTTATAGTTCACATGAGTCAAAAAACATCATTTTTCTGTGTGTATCTCCCCATATTAGTGTAGTTTTTTTGAAAAATTCTATAAAAACAGGTTTTGATGTCAAAAATTATTCATTACATCAATATGTGTCTATAATTATTGTTATCAATATTTTTGTTATTTTCATCTATAGGGGATTAAATCAGTTTTGAGTTTATTATGTCCTAATAAATATTACAAATTCATGTTATAATATTCATGCCATGTTTATTATATAATTACCATAGTTTTATGTTTTCACTTAATAATAATTTGAACTCTCCACTTCACATGATTTCATTTCCCATGTTTATGAAAAAAGAAATTTAGCATTGTATTTTTATTGTGGTATATTGTGTAGATAATTTACAACATTTTTGAAAACTTGTTAATTATTATATAGTTCTTATATATTATAATGAAATATCCATCAACCGTGAATGACATCTGATTTATTAGTTAATGATTTATCCTGATTTTTGAAATCTATAAACCAAAAATGTATTTCTAATGTATGTAATGTAATATTTCCATTAATTCTAGTAAATGTGTATAGTTATATTCATGAATCTACAATTGTTATGTTTGTTTTTATACAATGTGTGTATTATTTTCACTTGGATCGTGAGTATGGAAACAAAGTGTCACAGTTGGTACCATTGTTGGGTTTAGATAATTTTGAATTCTAGAATGGTTGTTGAGAATAATTTGAGAGTTGATTCGTTAAGTTTGACAAAATTTCATTAGTATAGATAGACCATTAGGTTAGTTGAGGTAATATTTAGTATTTTTACTATTATGAAACTATAACTTTACTGAAAATCAAAGGAATAAATATAAGTATATGTTGAACATGCATATATTTGTTAAAGTCTTGAGTATGTGGTTATTTAATAAATTAATTCCCATTATATTTAGTATAGGGGATATAAGACATGGCATATTGTTAACCCGCGGTAATAACCATGAAATTGGAAGAATGGGTATTAACTTGATTGTCACTCGGTGAATGATAAAGAGGCCTAATTACATACACAGTGGGAAACACATAGTGGATATTCATTATTTCATATCATTTATTTTTAATCCATTGAGAATGACTTAATTATTAATTCAACTAGTTTGGTTAGAGAACTAAATAAAAAATGATCATGGATATATAAGATTTTACCAAGGTGAATCATAGGATTCACCAAAAGTATAATATGTTAAAAAACAAGGCTTCATAGGGGAAGGCATCTCTGGAGTTGTGTTTTCTTATTTATAATTTTTGTCGATAAATATTTTAGTTTTAGATTTTTTTTAAACAAGATCAAAAAAATGAACATGATAATGGAAAATATCCAAATACAACTATGCCTCAAAATTGAATAAGAGAGCATACGTAAATAGAAAACGAATTCTTATTTCTAATTATTTTAGGGTAAAATTCGGGTATCATTTTCTTCTATAATGTAGAGAGGGTGACATCTAATTGAAATTTAATCTTGATACACTTCTTTATATTCATTGGTGATTTATATTTATCAATTATATTCTTGTATATTCTTAATGTTATGACGATTATGTGAGCCATCTAATGTTTTATCTTAATTAATTTTTTTCGATGTTCTGGAAAAATATATTATATGTTTTTAATTACAATGAAATTTTATTTTTTTTAAATCATTATATTATTGGGGATATATATTTATGAACATGTGATTTAACATGGGATAACACATATGTTTAATATACACTTGATTTTTTGAAAATAAATATTTGGTTGCTTATAAATTCATAAGTTGTTTAATGTTGGTAACCGTAGGATTGATAATTTATTCATGATCATTTGATGAAGTTCATCACATTTTATTGGATAGTGTAATATAATGGAATGTGTGTGACATTATGAACTAGTGGGTAATACGATTTTAGGGTAAAATGTAGTATTTATTTATGAATGATATGTGGTTTAATTATTGTTTAATTACATGGAGATTCAAATGATATCATTAAATGTATGTTATGGAGAGTATACAATTATGGTATAGACATACTTTGGTATGTGAAAATGTGAATCGATAATGATAAGTTACTTGATATAGAATAGGTGAGTAAGTTTGGTTTCATATTAGAAGTAAATCATCAATGATGAATATTTTATGAATACCCTCAAAACATTCTTTAGTGAGTTCTAATTAAAACTGTGAGGATTAAATTTTCTAGGTGGAATATAACAACCCATGAATTTAATGTATGACTTCCCTTAAATGAGAAAAATATGTTTGATTTCATTCTTCACATAAAACATAGAGGAAAAAAACCAAAATATATTTACATAAAAAACATTATTATGATTACCCATTAAAAACCTCATCGAGTTAGTGCGAATTAGATGGAGTAACTACTTTATGATATATATATATATGTATGTATGTATATATATATGTATGTACACAGATAAAAAATGATACACTTAACAAGAATTAAATTTAATTGTTATATATAAAAGACATGTAAAATCATAAACCTTTTAGAATGGTGTTTTTCTAAAAATATTATTTTAAGTGATATTAAGGTTTTTTATGAAAAAAATAACTATTGATGATAATTTTTGGGATATTAATATTTTGTTAACACCAATTTAATTGGTTAATGATATGAAATAAGATTAATAATAGACCGTATTTTAAAATATCATCTTCTAAAAAAGGGTTTTCATTGTATTTTACAACATCATTCAAAATATAAAGTTATTAATTTTAAATTTTAATTTCCAAAACTGAAATTAATTTTTGAATTCATAATAAAAATATTATATTAATAATAATTGTTGGTTACTTTTATGATATAAATGGTTTTTATGGGATTGGTTAAAATATACAAATTTTGATAGGAACTCTCCCTGTTATGACATTATCATAATATAAGAATAAAATAAAATAATTTAGAACCATTTTATATAAAATATTTATATTTATCTTATAAATAATTAATTAAAATTAAAATTTTATTTTTTAATACACATGTATATATTCAATTAATATAAGTAATATTTTCTTTTAAAAAAAATTTCCATTCGCTTATACTGAAAATTAATTTCGAATACATTTTGTAATTATATCTAGAAAAATGTATTGTAATTTTATATAAAAAAATAAAATATTTTGATATAATCCTAAATTCATATTTATGCGTAAATTTCTGATTACTATGATTAAAATTAATGAATGTGATTATGGAAAAATTATTATTCTTAATGAATTGTTTTATAATTAATTTATATTTTTTATCTATTGAATTAAACTAAAAAAATCAAATGATGACTGTATTCTGATGTTTAAATAAATATATAGTCACATTATAACAAATTTTATTTTTTTTACCAATTACAGATATGATTAAAAAAACATAATACTTAAAACAACATTTTCTTGTAGAAAATTGTGTATATATATATAAATATATTTATATTTTAATAAAGATTTTTTATTATTTATAAAGAGATTTGGATTAAATTTATTTTAAATTAATCATTATGAAACAAATATTTTCTCATATTTCTTATTTTATATTTTTACTAAAACATAAATAACGTTGGTAAAATTTGGTTATTGTGGTGAAACCAATGAAAAAGGTAAAAGTAGAAAACTATAATCTAATAACATAATAAACTATTAAAAATGAATTAAAAAACTTGAATGATGATATATAGGAGAAATATCACAAAATAACACATTATTTATAAATTTTTTACTCTTTTACCCTTGAATATTATAATGATATCATTGAAAATTAAATGGTGATCTGAAATGATCCAATTTGTTTAGTTATAAAAGGGGACATTTACACTTCTTCATGCGAAGACCATTTCATAGAATTATTACAAGATATTACGAATTTTTTATCCTCCTTGAAACCTCATTAATTGTCATATTATTTTGGTTTAATTATTTATACTAATGATTATTTTTCAATATATTATTTCAAGAGAATGATCAAAGTCCAAAAGTGAGTACTACATAGTCCTCGTCATTTTCTTTAGAGTATATTGTATACATACCAATCACTACAATGGTAATATTATTAAATAATAATCATTATTTTAATTACATGTTTTTATGTTTATTTAACAACATTAATTCATTCACTTCCATAAATATAGAAAAATAAATGGTTGTTAACTTTGTGATGGGAAGACTAATGCCTCTACAAGGTGACATTTTTTATTTCTACACCATGATTTTCCTAATTATAAAAAAAATATAAAATATTATTCCAAAAATAAATAAAATATATTAACAATAAAAAATTCCTCTTTGATGACTACATTATACAATACCTTAACCAAAATCACCCATTGGGATTTAGCGTGTTCATGTTTGTGTTGGTGTAACCACCATATTGAATAATTTTATAAGGCCCTATCATGGATGAATATATAAACCTAAATAATAATGTTAATATAAATTAATAATAATTTATAGATTATTTTTCTATTTTTTAATTATAGTATTATGCATTTTAAATTTTACTAAAATATCAACATCGATCGATTAAAATTCCCAAATATGCTGACATCGATTCCATTTTCATATAAAATTTAATTAAAGAAGCAGTATAATAAATATATATAATATGAAAACAAATGGTTCATATTAAATTAAATATATAATAAAAAATTTCCTAAGACCATAAATAATAAATTTCATTTGATTATTATGGATTTTTCGTGCATGCACAGAACAAATCTGTATAAAGGAAGTTTTTAATACAAATTTCCTCTCCCTGAAACAAGTTCAATATTAAAAACCTACTTCCAATTATGTGGTTTATATACATACTATTATATATATAAATATATTATAATCAATTCACCATTAATAGTTTTTTATGTTCAAATACCAGACCATTGATTTAGGGGGTTTATGAATAAAATGTTGCTCATGCTATTAAGAATCGTTATCTCAAAAATTAGTTCCTTGTGAAATGATTATATTTTAAACCATGTTTTACAATTAATTTTTTTTAACTAACCATGGATATAAAATTATAATATATTTTTATTAATGGTAAATACTTATTGAACTATGTTAATTTTCCTTAAATGTATTGTACTCAGTTATTGCGCAAGTTTTAAATCCACTTAGTTGCAAAAATTTTCATTCCTTTAGTTCTTTTTATTTTCTTTAGATTAAAAGTTACTTAATTTTTACATATGGAATATATTATGTATTACTATATTGGTATTGTAATAATTTTCATTTCTACCACATCAATAAACATTTTAAAATATTTTTTACTTCATAGAGTTTGTTTCCCATGAGTTATATTAATAAATACAATCCCATTTGTTTAAGTTTTATTATTATATAATGATTTATTTATTCTATTATAGAGATTTCCCACCATAATATATACATTTATAACAATTTTTTTAACTCTATGGGTACAATATTTTTGGATACAAATTAATGTTTTCTTACTCTTTTTACAAATTGAGTTTTGAGAAGAAAAAAAGTTGTTTGTCATCATATTAAATTATATTTCTCCATTAATAGTATGTTTTTTATCTTAAAATTTTCATTTCTCTATGATAAGAATTATTTATTAGCATTCCCCTATTATTTAATATTCATTAAAAATTAGCTATATCAATGATTTTTCTCTTCAATATTTGAAAAATAATTTTAAAAGTTACCCATAACTATGTTTTTATAACAACATAAATTATATTTTATGAGAACACATTAATGTTTCCATGACCATTTTAATTTCATATTCAAAATTATTTTCCCTCATGGTATTTATTCTTAATGACAAAAAATGTTAATATTATTTATCTTTTTAGAGGATTAAACTCACAATATCATAAAAATAATGTTTATAATACATACTTGCATGCTTTTATTAAATCATTCTTTTTAAAGGGTGTTTTCAATTTATATCAACATCCTTATATATATTCATTGATATAATATGGTATGTATTTTTTCTTCCATACATTGGTTTCATGTGAATGAGTTATGGTCATTTGATTCTTGTATCAGCATAATCATATACTACCAATTCCTGTGGTTTTGTCTTAAGGGATGATTACATAGAAATTTTTTCCACTTATTGACTAGGGAACTATTTAAGATATTTATATGTTTTCTTTAAATATGAATATTTATTTATTACTCAGGAATGTTGAATATATATTTGTTAGAAATCCACCAACTTTATCTGAAAGGGATAACATCATATTATCCATCTTATTCTAATTGGTAAAGTTATTTTATTTTTGTATGCTGTGATTTCATTATCAATGAGTATTAGAAAATTGAAAATTAATTTTTTGACCACCCACATTCATTATCATGATAGGTTATAATCGTTTTATCCCTTTTATTGAAATTGGGATAATATTAGGTATTTTATATCAAGATTATAGTACAGATGATTATTAGAAATGGTAACTATAATTTTTTTTTGTTTTTTTCATATGAATAATGCGTTGAATATAATTATGTTATTGGTGGGAGAGATATTATATATAACCTAAATGAATAAATAGGATTAATGAGAAAAAGACAACTTCAGTTTTGGAGAATAAATATCCCCATATATATATAGTATCTGGAAAAAGTCCTTGAATATATGTTTTTATTTATAAAATTTTGAATTACCTTATTAAGTGATTGGTTTTAATTGTTATCCTTGTTTTAATTTTTTTAACTAATATAGAATGTTATACATTCATGTGGATTATTGTATTACGGTTATTACATATATGAACCAAAATATTTTCACAATGTTTATACCATGAATTCAATGGAGGTAAGTCTCCAAATACTGAGTATTTTGAATCCCTCATAGGTATATTTCTATGTCCCTAGAAGATTAATAAAATTAATTAAAATGATGACTATAACAAGATAACTCATGTTGAGAATTTTTGGGAAATTCTAAAGACTTATTATGGATTAAGTAGTTCTTATAGAGTTGAATAAAAGTCCAATATTTGATTAATTAACAATATATATTAGTTTATAATCTATCCTAATATTAAAATTCACCAAAACTAATAGGTTTTTTAAATTTTATTAATGAATTATTCATATTGTTTAATATAATTATGTGTAGTTATGTCTAGGAATCTATAGTAGGTATCAAATCCATTATGTCAAGTATGTGTTATGCACACTAGAATTTAGAATGCTAGTATAGGGAGTCATAATAAATTTGAAACATATATCTTATGAAATACCTTTGATTATAAGGATTTTTATACATATAGTTCTCAAAATAATTTCCTCGCCTAATTGGGATAACTCACTAACCCACCTGATTCCCATTTTATTCCTTTTATACCCCTTACTGAACATCATTTTTGATAAAGAACTCCATCTTTCTCACCTATAAACGTAGATAAATACCTCCCAATCATTCATCCATATCCACCTTAAATTAATTTGTCATGGGCATCTCTTCCCTCTCCCTATTTAGATCCATCCCAATATTTTCATATAGGGTAATGGATTCCCCCCAATCTATTACGAAGAAACATTGTAGATAAGGGTTTATAATCCTTTAAATTATTTTTTAATGGAATTTTTATATTTACAATAACTTTTAAATAGTTTTTATTAATTATAATTTTATTTTTTATCTCCAATTCGTAATTTTTTAATTAGATACTAAATATCCACTCTCATTTTCTCATATTACCTATTTCATTATTATTTCAACATAAGAGTTAAAGTTCCACTCATTATCTATTCAATTATAATACATTATTTTGATGTCATCAAGCTTTTTATTCTGTGGAATTATGACTTATTTGATATATTGAAAAATGGGATTTCATCTCAGTAAAACCTTTAACTAAGACTCAATCATACCAAAAAATACAAAATTTTGGAATCTAAATAATTATTTGCTTCAAATATAATACATTATAACATTTATTATTTTCTTTACATGTATATCTCAATTATAATAAATTATTATAATGTCATTGTACATTCTTCATTTTTGATCGTTTTTACACATCCTATTTATGTTTTCATTTACCTAAGTTACCAATAATTGTTATATTAAAAAATTTATTCACAATTGAAAAGGAATAAAATTGTCATTATGATGTTTTAATTTTTTTATCATCCACTGTAATATAGAAATCGTCTATGTGTCTAGTATTCTAAAGCTAGAAACCCATTTAGTTCTTTTTGATATCATCCTTGAATTTTTTTAAAATATATTAAAGTATCAATCTACAATGAAATACTGGAGCTATGGTGTTAGAGTTGGTGTTAATTTATGTTGATTAAGAAACATGGGGGCTATAATTTATAAGAACCTATATATTAAAAGTGTTATTAAAAAACATTATTGTGGCCCAAAACATTATAATGGATTATGATTTATAAGGAATAATATTAATAATTTTTATGAGAAATTTGTACATTTCCCATCTTATATGTCCATCCTTATTGTGGGATGGGAAATCATATCAAAAACCATAATCTGTGTAGTAATATCCTATCTGAGGGTGTAAAATTGGTTAGTGTTGTAAATTATGATATTTCTGAAATATTTGTTTAGTTGGCTTAGGAAATAACTACTAACCTTTCCCATGTAGAGATATCTAAAAATACCCAACATGTTGAAATATTTTTTACCACTTCATGAGAAAGAACTACATCTTTCAAAGGGATCAAATATATATTTGTTGATGATCAATTTATCAAGTTTATAGAAAAAATATATCAATCATTTAGAAGTAGTGAAATGGATATTGTTTTCATGGTGTTTTATCATTTAATGAGATATGATAATAAATGGTGGTCATTTATTGACAACATTTTTATGGAGGATAATATTGAAAACATGGAATAGAAGACTTTGAATGTGACATTATTTGAGAAATAATTACCTCAAAAGAAAAGAGTTAATATTGAATGGAAATTCTTTAATTTGAATAAAAATTGAGGGGGATTTTTTCATTTTATACGGCTAGTTCGAAAAGATATTTTATGTATGCAATGTATAATTATCATAATCCATAAAGTGAGACAAATTATTTCATTCATGGGATTAAACTAAACATCTGAAGGGAATTTGTCTCTCAAATATTTCCATCATATTATTATATAGTGTCATGTTCTATCAAGAGACAATAAAAAATTTCAATGTATTAATTTTCAAAAGGATGTAATGATAAGAATACAAAGGATTGAAATATGGGCCAAGAAAAGTAATAATTATGAATAAGGGAATAATAGGACACTGAACATGTGATTCCTATTGAACGAATCACTATGGTACTTACTCAAAAGGAATATGATATTTTTATATGTGTGGAGAGAAGGGAAATATTAGTAATGAAAACAATGTAAATAATAAATCTCTTAATATCAAGTGCTTCAAATCTAATGATATGGTAAATCAATCAACAAATTTCTAAAGAGTTAAAGGAATCCACCTCAAAAGTGGCTTGGTAGAAGGCCCAAGCTTATGTGATTAACATAACAAATTTAAATGTTTCAAAAGATGTGATAGATGGTATGGTAAACATTAAGGATATTTTACCTAAATATTTATTTTATTATTGATATTTATAGTCTTTTATATCTATATTATTTTATGAGAATATTAAAAATCATTACAAATGTCCACGATAAATGAGTTGTCAATGAAGAAACCTAGTGGAACAAATATTTAAATAATGGTATATCATTCAGTCCCCATTATCATGTATATACACGCACTACATGCAAACTTGATTATATTTCTTATGGTAGACATTTAATTATTCTTAGGCATGAATTGGATTTCAATATATATTGACTATAATTTATTTCCAAGTGAATGATACTATTATATGTGAAGGGGGAGTGGAGTTTATTTTATTTAGAGGTGATACCTCATTATTTCAGTCATACCTGGATCATCATCCTATATCACACCTTAATGAAATCATTGGTGTGTAAAATAATATGACACCTATTTTTGGAATGTAAAACATAAAAATGGAGGATGAAAATATAATTAATGAATAAATTAATCTGTTTCCTAAATACTTACTGAGAAACATTCCTTTGACTGATATTGATATTTCTCAAGAAATTTTCCTTGAATAAAGTTCTATTATTATAACTCCCTATACAATGGGTGTTGTGGAATAAGTGGAGTTGGAAAAAATATAGTAATTTTTTATATGGGAGTCATTTTTCCATGTGTTTCGCCATAGGGAGACCCTATTGATTTGTTTCAAAAATAATTGTGGGGAAATAAGGTTTTTTTGTTTATTATGAGAATATAAATTGAATTAATATAATAATAAATATACTCTCCCTCACATTTATGACTTTTTTGATCATATTTTAGGAGATAAATATTTTCTAAAGACTGATGTTAACTCTATTAGTTACTAAATAAGGGTTGAGAGGGAATATATAATAAAGAATTCATTTTATATGATGTCTAGTTAGTAATATTATACAATAATGGATTCTATATTGACTAATGAACCCTCTATGATTATGGATCTACTGAATACATTATTCAAGGAATATTTGGATGAATACATAATTGTATTACTGGATGATATATATATATACAACAAAAGTTATAAGGATAATGAGTGTCTTTTGAAAAATGTTTTTGGTACTAATTGTGAAAGTAATTAGGTCATTAAATTAATATGTTTGAATTTTGAGATCGATATATTTCACATTATTTTCTATATTTTTATTATTTATGGATAAATATTGATCAATTAGAGATGAGGGGAGTAATATAAGTTTTCAAAATGAATAATATCACCAAGAGGTGTAGTTTTCATGTATTTTTATGTAATTACTGTGGATTTCTTCAACATTTTTTTCAATTGGTAAACCCATTAACAATTTTTTCATGTTTAGGGGTAAAAGTCATAATGTTAGTGGAATGTGGGGTGTATTTTGAGGAGATAAAGAGGATATCAGTTAGTAAATTACTTTTGACTCTAGCATCATGAAAAGAAGTATTTTTTTATATATTGACGCATTGAGGAAATGAATATTTTATCTTAATATGAAAAATGATAGAGTTGTTTCTTATAAATAAGGGTAACCGAATATCCATGAACATATATATCCAACTCAGGATCTTCAGTCATCATCTAAATTTTTTTCCTTGATGGTATGGAGAGGCTATCACTATATTGAGAAATGTGAGATATATGTCGATAAAAATATTTTGAAATAAATATTCTCAATAATAGATCTTAACATGAGGAATATAATATTGATATAATAACTCAAAGACTATGATTTCACTATAAACTACCACTATATGAAATAAAAAAATCTCGTTGGAGCACATTAGTCAGGATGACAATGAAATTCTAAATGGGATAAGAATGGAAAATGATCATATATTAAAGGTTTACTAAATTAGGATATTGTAAGGATTAAAGTATAGAAACCAAAATACCATTTCAAATTTATTTGAAATCTATCCTTAATAAATAATATAATGAATTTCAAACACATATATAATGGTTATGAAAAGAGAATTAGTGTAAGGATTTTCGGGAGATTGACTGACTATGCCTATGAAGTTAGTGTGTTAATGTTTGGATTATGATTATGTATTCCATAAATAAATTTCCTAAAAAAGTAATTAAATAGTAAATAACATTGATTGGGTTTTTCAATACAAAATTCTATCCTGAATATGAATAGTTATTTAACAAAACATTTCTGGTGGGATTTTATGAAGATATAAATTGTGGACTATGTTTATATGCATTTTATTATTTTAGGTAAAGGCCAAAATATAACATCTTAAATGATTAATGAAATATATGCATATAATAATGTGGAAGTGGGAGAATGTTACAACTAAAATTTTCACTGAACTATAGAGGATTACAAAACGAAATATTTCATATGTTGTTAATTTTGGATCACCTTACCATGTTATTAAATTTCATTGAAAAAAGGGAGGGTTTGCCTCTTGAACATATTAAATGATTCTATATCATTGATGTAGTGAGACTTCATAATGAACTGTTATCAATAATATCTAATTGTGACACTTGGTTCACATAAACATTTTGGAGGATCCATCAAGAGGATCACTTCAGTGATATATATTTAAGAACTACTAATTATCCCCAATCTAATGGACTTTTAATACATTAGATGACATACTAAGATCATTTTATCATTACTTATAAGGTTCATGGGATCAATACATACCACTTGTGAAATTAAAATAAATTATATATTCAATATAAGAACCCATATGGCACCATATGAGTCATTGTATATGATGTGATGTCATACACCAACATATTAGGAAGAAGTTAGAGAAAGGGAGCTAGTATACCTAATAGTTATTGATGAGAAAAGTTTTGAAGTATGGACTATAAAGAATCATATCAATTTGGCACAATGTTTATAAAATATATATAAAGATAATAAAATAATGGATTCATAGTTTCAATATTGGTATCATGTCTTCATAATAATATCTATATAGAAGGGAGTAATAATGGTTGGAAATAAGGGGAAACTAAACCCCATGTGCATCAAACATTGTTTGTTTTGTAATTAGTTAATGTTTTTCCTACCCTCTGGCTTTACCACCCAACCTCTATAATATGCATAATGTTTTTTTGTTTTGTTTATAAGAAGTACATGACAGACCTAGTGTGTGTACTCACTATTGATGGAGTATGATTGGAACATAATATGTCTTCTATTGAAGAGTTTTTCCAAATTACTAATACTATAGAGCATGTTTTTCAAAATAAGGCAACAATACTAGTGATAATGTTGTGGATAAAACAAAAGTTTGATGAAGTAATGTGAACAATTTAAGAGGAAATGATGGTGAATTACCCAATTTGTTTGACTAGTTGTCTAAAAATTTTCAAGGAAGAAATTATTTTATTGGGGAGAATTCAATACATGAGATCCAAATAGAAATGATAAACACAATATCTTCAATGATATCATATGATTTCCACTCAATCATAAAAGAAACTACCCTTATTTCTGATTATATTTCTAATTTATTAGTAAATGTATTTAAATTTAAAAAAAGAATTAATTTTTTAATTTAATAAAGAAAAATTTATTTATGATGAAATTTTTATATTCTTCTGAAATATTTGATCTTTTTGTGAATAGTGCACAATAATGTTATTAGAAAACCTATAAATTTATATTAGAACAATAAAAGAGATTAAAATTAGTTTTTATTTAAATGTTATATAATACATAAAACTATATGTATATATTAAAATTACTATTTTAAAATTTTATAAATTATGATTTACATTTTAAGGACATAATAAATAATTTCAAATAGAAACTACTTTTGGACTCTCATTTAATTTAATATTGATTTGGTAATATATGTTTCTAAGGAAATTATGCAAACATAACTAATATATTTTTCATAATATTCCATTATTATTAAGAAACCCTAATATAATGAAAATTTAATCCTATATATTTATTAAAAAAACACTTAATCTAAAAATAGGAATTTCTGTTTTACATCCACTGATATAAAAAACTAATTTTATTATACATATAATTTTTATCTAATACAATATACTTTACATTTTTAATTAGTTTTCACAAATTATGTAATAGGGTTCATCTTATTTTCCTTCATAAATTTAAGTTACTAATTTAAATATTAGTTACCCTTGTAAATTTAATATTTTTTATTGAATAATGCATTCCAAAATACTATTAATATTAAAATTAAATTGGTATATTTTAATTTATGTCTATAATATGATATAAATAAATAAATATAAATAAATTAATATAATAAAAAATTTAATTATTGTTTGACATCATTAGCAAAACTATACAATTAAAATGACATTTAAAAAAAATGGGTTTCTATGAATTATAGGTTTTTATTCAAATTATATTTTTCAGATACAAAGTTAAAAAAAATATTTTAAATGGTGCCCAATCATTGATTCAACGCAATTAAATTTTATATAAAGGGTCATATTATATTTTTAATGACACAATTGTAACTGTGATTAATATTTATTCAAGATTAATACGTGTTAAAATGAGTAATCTAATATAGCTCAATTTTTAGTAAATTACTTGTTCATTATTACCTTCTATAAAACCATTAGTCATTTATAAATTCAGTCCTATATGTCTCAAAAACAATTTTCCACCTAACCCACTAAACACCCATGTAATTTCCTTCTTCCCCTTACAAAACATTTGTATTTGTGGGGATGCCCTTATTTTTCACATACAAATGACCTCCTACTACCGATTATCTCATAGATATGTACCTAAAAAGAATTGATCATGAATTTCTCATCCCTGAATATCTCTCAATACTGACCATGGAGTTTAAAATGTTTTATGTATTCATCTCTTTCTTTAAGAAGCATCTTTTTAAGTTTGAGTTTCAAATCCTTCCCTTTTCCTTTCAATTATAATTCATTACTTATAATAACATTTTCATATTTTTTTATTTTAAAATTAATATATTATCTCCCAGTATATTTTTTTAAAGGTATACTACTTATTTCACCTCATTCTATAATTTCCCATATGTACTTATAATGACATCATAATGTCTCTAATTACACCTATTAGATTTCTAATTACAACCCATTATTGTGATGACATAATTCTTATAATATATGGGATTATCATAAATTTGATATATTAACAATGATAGGTTTCCACATTAAACCACATGAACATTCCATCATAAAGAATAATAATAAATTTGGGAAACTAAAGAGTGTGGTTTACTAGAATTAGAATCCCTATATTGATACTAGAAAATAGATATGGTTGTGGGACTAATGCACCTAGGTTTATTCATCTTGAAAATGGATGGTTGTGTTTCAAAAAAATATTCAAATTATTTTATGATGAGTTAGACTAATAATACATAGGTATCTAGAATATCTCAGGGGTTATATTCTTTTTAAAATTCATATTTTCTTTACAATCCAAGATTAATAATTTTCATATCCTTCATATGGTATCCCTCTAGTGAAAACTATAGCACTCTATTAAAATAATCTATTTATAGACTAGAAAAATGAACATATTATTCTCCATTGCATTTTCGTTATTTATTTGATATGTATTTATTCTTCATGGTTAATGCATTATAATTAATAATGTGGTAGGTGGGGCCCGATATTATAAATTTCCTCAATGCAACGATTAGTCTCATAATAAAAAATGTTTTGGTATTTGGTGTATTCATAACCAATGAAATAACGATTTATTAAAATGAGTTATAATATAAATATTTATATCTTTATTATTACATTGATGGTATGAATAATTTCTTCGTTTTGGACTTGATAGGAATGGTCAATATTTTTGAAATAATGTATTCTATGATCATGGATCTAACTATTATTATCTATGTGATTACATTCATTAAAAAACTAACTATGGATTTTTTTTCATACTCAATATAAAAATAATATGGATTTTTTGTTGATTATCTACTCTTCAATAATGTGAATTCCCATTAAAATTTCTTTCATTTTCAGAATAGCATAAATGTGTGTTTAATCTCACCCTTATACGTTTCAATTTTTTCAAAGTACTAAGAAGTGATATTTCAATAAATTTGGGATGAAATAAGTTGATTAAGAATGTTTCAATAATATATTGTGCTATTTTTTATTTTTTAATCAAATATAGAAAACACTTATGTATCTCGTATCTCAATATTGATATGCAGTTATGTCGTTTGGGATGTAGTTCTTGTTTTCTGTACCAATTTAATAATGTAATAACCAACTCTGGGTTACTAGATCAAGGTATTTATATGTTTTAAAAGAATAAATTTTTAAATAAAAAATTTCATAATCTTTTTCACATATAATATTTTTTTACTTTCATGTAATATTTATTTATTAAAAAAATATTTTTAGTTATTAATATTATTAAAAATTATATGAATGAATTTTTATCATTATATATAATGTTCCAAATAAAAATTTATTTAAATTTTATTGAAATGAAGCTCATCTGTCATAAGATATCAAAATTATTTCAAACAATTTTTTCAATTATTTATACGACATTATTTTAATTTAATAGTGGATTTGAGTATGGTTCATGAGAATGGGATCAGTTGTGAAATTGTTTCAGATAATTAACCAATCATAATGGATTTTTTATAATACATATTCATTTCTTTTTCATCCTAATAAGATCAAATTAATGATATAAATTTTTTTAATATATTATATATACCTCATAAAATTTTTAATAAGAAACCACATAAGATGGTGATGTGAAATGAAATACATCTTTCAAGGAGGCGGTAGTCCACACATAACAGGAAAAAGGATTTCATTTTGTGAATTGATACAGAGATGTTTGAAAATTATTATTATATTAAAATAATAAGTTTTTAAAATACTATTTATAATAATTTTATTATTTCAATATTTGTATAATATATTTCAATGCATTGAATTTTAATAAAAACATTAAAGAAGTTAGTAAAGAAAATTATTATTCCTTTGATATCCTTCTTTACGAAGCACCATAGACATCCAATGATGAGTATTTTAATGAGACTATAAAATATAGAATTTAAATATATTCATTAAAGATTTATTATCTCTGAAATTTGTAAAACAAAAAATGATTTATTTTTTGCGGAGAAGTGGGGTGGTGAAGGGGTTCTATCATCAGAGAGGAGGGGTGAAAATTATCTTTATTCTCATTATTTTATATTAATTATATTTCGTATTCAAAGGAAAGTGGATTCAAAAATGTAAATATTAGATATAGAATAATAATTTCATGACATAAGACTCATTAATTCATATATAGAAAGGGCATCATGATATATTTATAGTTTACCAATATGTATTTAATAATTATGAATCATTTTAACTTTTCAATTGTAAATTAATTTTACCTTGGTAACATATTTTCTATGACTAAAAATAAAATGGTCTTTGATACCAAATTTGATTATGAATCTTCAAAATATGAAACCCACTTTTATAGATTCAAATTATACTTTTTATGAAAATTAAATTTTACAAAAGAATTCTTAACCCCCAAAAATAGTATATAGAAGATTTATCTTTTTATAAAAAATGAATTTATATAAATTTTACACATATAATTAGTTACTGTGAAATTTGTTTTTTTATTATAAAAAATTAATAATTATCTGATAATTAAATAAATCCAAAATCAAATTAATCACTGTGAAAACATAGTTAATCAAAAGAGACTAAATTAGTTTTTCATTAGAATTAAAAATAACATAGGTTCCAAAAAACAATGGCACAGTTTACTAAATTGAACATTTTAATTTTCACTTCATTATGTATTCCTAAAATAAATTTTTTATAGATATAACAGGTTCATGTATTTTTAACCCATTATTTCATTATAGTGATGTAGAAAAGGCTAAAATATTTGTAAAAACTAAATTTTCATTTTTCACATAAAAATAGTGGTTTTTTTATCAAAATATATAAATTTTATCCTAATATAATTGGGACTTCATTAATTCAAAAATTTATTATATTTTCCAAAGTAAAATAATTATTTTTTGATAATCATAATCTTTAATGAAAATGAAACATATAATGGAAACACATTTTTATTATAACTTTACTCTGTATACATTAAGTGTTCACAATCATAATTTATATCAATTACCAATAAAATTAGTGCTAATTATTTTTTTACATTCAATATGATTAATAGAAAATTCTTTCAAAATTGACTAATTTAAATACATAACAATTTAAAAATAATTTGTTGAAAAATATTAATCGTTAATATTAAAATCATTTAATCTTATCCAATTAATTATTTATCCTCTAATGAGACAATTTAATCAATTAAATAAAATTACAACATGGAAAAACATTATTACAAAATGTTAGTAATTATAAACAATGAAATATAATTTTTTTCAATAATTAATTATTATGAATTTATTTAATGATTATTCACATTTTATACCTATAATTCAATGTTGACTATCTTTAATATTAATAATGTATGTCATGGTTTTAATTATTTTGTTTTTCTATGTGATATGTGATACTCAAAAAATGTATTTATTTAATTTTGAATAGAACTAACATATTATATTGTTATATGATTCATACTTTTGAAATTGTATATCATGAGTGAATATTTGGGAAATAATTTCGCATCATCTACAGAATAAAATATACGACTAAATCACTCTTGTATTTCCACATCCAGGTAGCCACTAAACTGGTGCATTGAGATAGTGTGGTATATGACCTTAGGTGAACCTCCTCATATTCTAGAGTCTTCTTACTGGTAGTGGGGGTATAATGAGACATATGGGGAGACTATTACCTCTTTATCAGAGTAATGTAAAAAAATAAAATATGAAATGAGGGAAATAATTGGAATAGTATCCTAGAATCATAAAACATTTCCTGAAACAAGGTACATAACCAAAAATGGTTTATCTATTTTCTATGTCATGTTTATAGTTCCAAGTAAAAAATAAATCCAAAATAAATACATGTTTAAAATCCACATAATGGGTTATAAAACCATGTCTGGTGCCCTAATCTAGGAACACTCTAATCCAAAATAAAAAATCCAGCATAAGGCCCTTTCCCTTGCCATGACATGTAATTATAAATTCTTCTTGGGTTCCTAATAATAGTCCGATCAGGGTGTGAGTACAAATTTATATGAAACTACCAATAGTGTATAAAAAATCTAGTTTAAGACAATGTATGCAGATGTATGAGTAATAGTAAAATTTCAAAATAAAATAGGGTACATCATGTAACATTTGTTAGTTCAATTGAATTTATTCCATTTTTCTATATCTTACAAAGTTTCACTAAAACTTCTTCATATCATGTCAGTCATCTAAGCCTTATTTTATAAAGGTCATAGGTCATCAAACATGGATCCCCATTCTAAGAATACATTTAGTACTTGGAACAGAATGTCTAACTATCCTATCCATGATATGGAATGACATTTTTATACCCATTGATTCATAAGTATCACTCCTTTATAGGAATAACTACTTTACATATGGGCGCTTGAGCATTAGTCAGTCTTTCCCATTGGAGTTGAGATTCATTCCAACATCACACATCCATATATCACAATCACTTAGGCACGTCATCAATGAAACTTTCATTATAGAATATATAAGGGGTGAAACATTTCCATTTAAACCCAACTCCATAGTTCATTTCCATCATAATTTTTTAATATCCAAATTAAGACTATTTTACTATTTAACTCATTTTAGCCCATTTATTCCCTTTTGAAATCCCTCTAACCATGAGTATAATCTCCTTTAACCAGTTACCTTAAGAATTAATTTACCCATAATCAACAATAAAACCATTCATTTTAAACTAGACATCGCATTATCCATGTTTCTGAATTAATATCATTTACCATTCATTTAATAACATAAACCCCGTAATTTCAAATTAAAAAATCAATTTTTTCATATTAAAGGGTGTGATATGATCAATGGGTGTTCATAGAATTAGTTAACTCATCCTCTTCAGATTCCATGGGGATGATGAGGGTTTCAATTCATTGATAAATTAAACAATTCACCTTTTCTCACCATAGAACCAAATGGATAGTATTACCACCTTATAAAAAATCAATTGGGGAATAAGACTATGGGATATAACTTGTAGAGAACAAACCTAATGTTGGATGTTGAATTCTCTCTTAACCTTTTTGTTATATAGAAAAAAAACACATTTCAATACCCACCCAATAAATATACCTAAAAAGGGTTATTTTGGTGACTCAAAAGGAGAAGAACAACTACATGAATCCCAAATGAGAAAGTAGAGAGAATATGAGTGTTAAACACACATAGTGCTTTTATATTCACTAAATGACACACCAAAAGGCAAAAATCAATGGAGAACCACTTACTTGATATTTATTAGGGTTTGTTTCATCACCATGACTGGTTGATAAATTATAGGGGATAAATTTGGGTTAGGTTTTATGAGGAAAAATTAAAAAATGGGTATTTACACTATGTTAAATAAGATAATGATTTGTCCACATGGTTGACCAAACTGTACAAAAATTGTTCCCTTCCATCTATCTAATGTGTACATGGGTACCAACGTCTCCTGGTAACCCACACATTTGGAAAATTCATGTAAATTATATGTGGGATAGCTTTGTCCAATGATTCATTGCATGGTCCCCCACCCATGAATGGTTTACAAATAGTGAACCACTCCTCCTCAAAATGCATAGTTTGGAAACACTATTTTCACTAACATTGCACCAACTATTTAACATTTACTGGTTGACCAAGTTTTCCACTTTTTCAATGCCTTGAACCTTTAGTAGACCCTACCGACTCCACATTAACCTATGAATAATTTTATTAACCCAATAAATGGAAGTAAAACTATTTCTTAAACAATATAATGCATCATCAGATGTCTAAGATCATAAAACCTACCAAAATTATAATGGATCATCCCAAAGATACACCCCCAAGAAGTTATTAGAATCAATTATCAAAATGATTGTTCCTCTAATTCCAAATACTCATAACCCTTTCCTTAGTATCCTCCTAAATGTTTCAATTTTTCATCATTACTCAGAGGAAACATGTATCATTAAATTATAAAAAATTCACAATGTGATATAAATCATTAACCAGAACCTCCTCGAAGGATGCATCATCCTCAAGATCACCATAATCAACATCTATCACTTGAGAATAGTTGGGGTGTTCATACCAAATTGGTGTCAAATGGAAAACATCACACATACCACTAAATAATAGTTGAAGATCCAGTAAGTACCCCACCAGTCTGATCCTCTCCACAATCTCAAATGGTACCACATACCTAGGTGCTAGTATTCTATATTTCTAGATCAAATGGTGACCAAACCATGGATACAATTAAAGGAACACACGATCACCAAATGAAAACTAATGTTTCCAATGATGTTGCTTTTCCTATGACTTATTTCAACTCTAAGATGAATCCATATATTTCCAAATAATCTGGACCTAGTCCATGATCTCTTGTATGAGAATCAGCCCCAATAATTTTGATTCCCTAGCCACAATGAATAACAATTTGACCTTCATGGTCTACCATTGAGCACCCCATATGATGGAATGTGAATTTTATCCTGATAACTGTTGTTATATGCGATCTTAGTAAGAATTGAATTCTTTTCCCAAGATGCACCAAATTCTATGATGCATATCATTAAAAATCTCTCTATCTGTTGAATAGCATGCTCAGATTTATTGTCTATATGACGGTGGATGGTCACACAAAAAAACACCAATGTACCAAGAACCTTCAATAACAAATTCCACATGTGCATCGTAAGACATGGATCAGGATCTGAAACTATACACTAAGGCTACACATCAAACTATGTTATCTCCCAAAAAAATAAGTCACATAGTTGATCCATATTAAAAATATCTCAAATTGTTAATAAGTGAACCAATTTTGTTAACTTGTTATTAATTACCCATATGGTGTCTTTATTCCTTGGAGTACTTGGGAAACCCTCCAAAAAATCCTTGGGGACCTCATTTCACATCGAATGTATAATGGGAAATGGTTGTAACACACCACCTATACTCTAACGCTAGGTGTTTACAACCTGATTGGTGTAGCATCGTGACACAAACCCTAAAACCTCTTTCTTCGTCCCTAGACACCATGTCTATCATTGAAGTATGTTATACATTTTATTTGAACATGGATTCACTTCCCACATTAAGGATTAAAAAATCATTCATTAGCTTATTTTGTATACATGTGGACACAACAACACTACCTAAAAAATATACAATATCTTCATCACTAACAACCTAGATTTAAGGTGTCTTCTACCTTTAATGATTTCCATTGAGGCCAATCATTCTTGATCGGTATATCATCTCTAATTTATCTATCTCTGATGTATGAACACAACCAACATGGATGATAGCATCATCTATCCTTGGCCCTCCTAAAACTCCACATAGATCTAAAATCCTGAACTATATGAACCTACATCATTGTTCTTATGGAATCTAATACAATTTTCCCTTTCCCCGACATAAAGCCCAACTCAAAATCAAATGGTTGCAGATAATAAACCCATGTAACCTATCATAAATTCATATTTCATTGATAAAAGATGTACATTAATATTTTATTGTCTTCATACCTAATAAACAATTTATAAAACATATTGTGTTTCTATCCCATTAAATCATAAACCCCAGTGGCCAACTCAAGGTTGTTTTTATGGTAATTTCATCCTTTTTGTCTCAGTTTTCATGACCCATAAATGACCACTTGATCTTCATACATCAGTAGTGCCCCAAGATCAATACCATATTCATCTCAAAATAGAGTATAATCCTTACTCATAATAGGTAGGATGAAAATTTTTATGGTGGTCAAACACTTCTTCAGCTTCTAAAAGGTATTTTCACATTCATGTTACTACTATAACATGACACCAATTTCTTTATTCCCGAATGTTCTATTTCTATTTGAGGGATTTCTATAATGAATATAAGAAATTCTTACACCATTCCCAGAAACAATTAGATCTCAAAAATATTATTTGCATGCTGCCAATAAAAAACCACATTCACTTTGTGTGGGTCCATTGAAAAACCTTCTATAGAGATGATAAGACCCATGAAATGTATGTTCTTGATCTATATGGTACACTTGAATATCTAGTTGTATAGACAATTATAACTTAGTTTACAAATGATGATGTCCAGATATTTGTCATGATAGCCATAAGGCAAGGAGTACACCAATATTTAATCCATAATGTTAACGACAAACTGGTCAACGTACAGGTAGTGGTTCAGTTCATCATGTCCATTAAATTTGATGTAGCAATTGTACAACCAAATGGAATCACAACAAAGTCGTATAGACCATACATGTACCTGAATGAATTCTGTAGAATATACAAAGGCCTCACCAACATCTGATCATAATCTGACCTCAAATCGATCATATAGAACACAAAATCACAAAAAAATTGATCAAAAAGGCTACCGACACAAACAATAGGATATTGGTTCTTCCTTTTATTTTGATTAAACCTTAGTAATTAATGCACAAGTACAGTGATCCATCTGCATACCTGAATAATAAGACTGGTAAACCCCATGGTGCTATACATGGGGGAATAAATCCCTTTCTCTCCAATCCCTCAAACTAAGCTTTGTATTCCAGAATTTCTTTTGGAGTAATACTATATGATGGAATTGAAATCGGCTCAACTCAATGCATAAAATTAGTTGTGAACTCAATATATATATCAAGAGGCATTCCTCATAAGTACATAAGAAACTCATCCAAGATATAATACACTATAGGGGAATTTTTTTCCAAATATACTCCCCCATATTAAAATAGAGTACATGATACATAGGATATGAGCTCACCCAACCGATGTGAAACTGGTCCTTCATGACCAACCTGGATAAACCACTCCCCATGGTAATCATACATTTCACCATCATAGGATGTGAATGTTTCACTTCATCGACAATAGTCATTAGGGTCTTGATATGAGACTATCCAACCCATACCCAATATGAATTTAAAGCCTAATATCTTGATCATTGATAAGTAATAAATGAAATTGTACCCATCCAAATTGTTAGAACACCCATTCATTAGAAAAAAATTCTTCTTGTAAACCCAATGGTATGTCATTCGAAATAAACCCACAAACATTTTCCTTTAGAGGACCCAATGATATGAAAACCAATAGATATAAAAAAATATGAGTCTTCTATATCAAATAAAATAATATAAATGTGGAATCTACAAGGATAATACCTCACACAGTCAATGGTCAACCCATGTCAATTGTAGGTGCAGGAGTCCCTATATAAATCTAATGTTCACCTCTACCTTGTTTTCAATTTTTATTCCACGGTGCTACACAACACCAATGATAATTGTTTTCTTCTGCTAAAGTTACCCATCCCCCACATTGGGTGATTTGGCATGTGGTACTCCAGCTACCTAACTGATACATTTTAGATAAAGCCTTGTCGAAACTCTACATTGGACTCAGTCACCCACCACTACCTTCCTATTGTTGGTTCTTGAAGAACATATTCATATGAACCATCCTTCTATATGACCAATATTAAACTAGTGTTAATGGTCTCTAACCTCATATGTGGCCCTTACTTCCAATCTAATAGCAGATGGTCAACCTCTTTTCTTATGAGACGGTCCCTCTCCCATGACTACTCTACCCAACCATACATTTACAGAGACCCTCAAAATGATGCTTCATTATAACAATAGATGAACCACTAGATCTCCCAAGTGCAAGAATTTTTCTATCTATAATCTTATTTCGTGTTCCCCTCAGAAATTAGTGGTTAATCCACCACCTCAAAAAACCACATTAAATGAAATATACCCATAAAAGACATAATCACATATATATGTGCATCATAGAAGTGCCTTTACATGACATTCTATTCTATTTCCAGAATCAGAAAATAACACTATAGATCTATTATATGGCCAACATAATATATCACCATCAAATAGCCCTGATTATATCACATAAACTCATCAACCTTCCTCTTCCTCAAGATCTTTGGGTAAAAGAGTTCCAAGAACATCTCATGGAATTACTTTCATTCCATATTCTCAGTCTACTCAACCCAAGATTGTATATCTCAACAACGTTCCACAGGTACCCAAAACTTATAGATCACTAGCATAACATTTATTTCGGGTGGGGTATCAAAATGATATAGATTCCTCTAGATATCCTCAATCATGAAATTTTATACCTCAGGTCCACCCTCCCTAGAAACCCATATAGGGTGATGAAGCTGGAACTCCCTAGTAAAATAAAACATAATCATCACAGATCACCCTAGGGTCTAACTCCATAAATTACATAACTTGGGTAGGTATCTCACAAAACTGATCCACCCCTCTACTACCCATAACCAACAATGTTTCATTCCCTTCGATTGGAGGAGAATTCTCAGTGATACCCTATAATCATTGAACCAATAGACAGTCATGGTGGTATCTCTCTACAATTCCAAACACCCATCTTAAAAACATAACATTAGGTTTTCATAGTTTAAACAAATGTGGTATCACCACTCATAATAAAAAAAATCCACATACATTATCCTATATGGTATAACCACTAACAAAACACTATTCTCAACCACCCCTAACCCAGGTCATTTAAAGAAGGGTTAACCAACTCTCACATATTCACTTTTTGTTAGATTCCATTTTACCTAATCTTAATCCATATTTTAAATCTCTATAACATTTGAAAGATTTTTATTAGTTATATCTTTCATTTAAAACAACAATATAATAAAAACTAATTTTCAATTTCCAAACCCGACCATATCACATGTTTATATTTGTGTATATAATTATGAATGTCACATATATCACTATATTCCTAGAAGGGTTCATGCATATACAACCTCACACCATGATGGCTCACAGATAAAATTATGGAAATTAATAAACAACATTTCATGTGCTTCACTCAACATGAAATAATGTCCACCACAAAACGCATATATCAAGAACATCAATCCCACCTTAGACGTTCAGTGTTTTTCTATTAATAGGTTATCCACTCCCATACATGAGATCATTTAAATGTATTTTATAATCATAAAGGTCTGCATACCTTCCATAAATCAAATAAATAATAGAAAAAAAATATTTGTAATACCTCTTTCTAATGCCACAACCACGTAGTTGCTAAACTGGTGACACAAGAAGGTTTGGTTCAAGATAGTTGACATGCATTCCCATAATCTAGAGGATTCCAAATAGCAGTTTCATCTTGTTGGGAAATTTGGGGAGAATATACCCTCTTTATCAATTTAATCCAGAGTTGATAAAATATGAAATATGGTAAAAAAAATATAAATAGTAAATAGGCATTATAAACCATTTCTTTAAACTAGGTACAATCCCACAACAATATAATTTTTATTCCATGAGAGTCCAATAGTTTCATGTACAAAAGTGACCCAAAAATTTAAATGTTGAAAAAATCCAAAAACACCTCCCAAAACCAAGTTTGTTTCCATCCTCATTGCACATCACAAGGAAAAATCTACAAAATATAATATGTCCATTTCCATTTTCCAGAAAAGAAACTATAAAGTCTACTCGGGATCCCAATAACAGAGCGAGTTGGGTGTGAGTGAAAATATGTAATCCATAGCCAACATTGACTATAAAATTCCTAGTCTAATGCATTATGTCAAGATTTACGAGTAATAATAAATTAGAAATGTAAAATAGTATTCATAATTGAACATTTTTTAGTTTGATTACATTATTTTCCATGTTCAATATATTACCCATTTTCATCAAATAATCGTTGACCTGTGATGTCATCCTAGTCCTATATAATAAAGATAACCTGTTCGAAAACATAGATCCTCAGTACAAAAATATAACTGAGACACAAATCGCCATGTATCATCATCTTAACCCTCATATGTAATTCCATGTCCATACCCTTGTGATTAGGAGAATTAGTCCATTTCTTGAATTACTACTAGGCATATGGTCCCTCAAGCATCATTGAAACCCTCCCACGGGAGTGGAGAATTAGATTGATATCCCACTACCATATATCATAATAACATTGACTCATTATCATTAACAATTTCATTACAAAATATATCAATGGTGCAACATTTTATTTTAATCCCATTTCAATAGTTCATTTCCATCAACATGTTTTTAATTTTTTTAACTCAATCCATTTTTACCACTTAACATATTCCAACAACATTATTCCAATTTACATTCCATTTAACCATGATCTCTAGTTTCATTAATCCCTCACATGAACCATTCATTTAGCCATATTCAATTTATAAACAATTCATGTAAATAATAACATATCATTTTCCATGTTACCAAATTAATCACATTTACCCATTGGTTTTTAAGATCATTTGTGATGTTTTGTTTGACATGTTTTGTAATTTGTTGAAAACTAATATTTTTGTAAAGGAATGTATTTTTATTTGGGATTGGACCTAGGCCATCGTAATGTGTATTTGTATGAAAGATAAATGTTAATGAATGTTTGAATACAAACATAATATAAGAGAAAAGGATTCATGAAATATTCTTCCGGACACAAGTTCTTAGACTAAATGGTTCCAAATTCATAAGTCGTATGGAAGATGGATGTTTTATGTTTTGTAGAGTAGTTTATCAGATACCCCCATCAAATTTAGATCTATCTTCATGAAGGTAATTATTTATTAAACATGACATTGGTTATAAATTCATAAGTTGTGGAGTGAGTAAGTATAACCAATAAACCAAATTAAGAGGTCATCATATTCAAAAGAATCAGTGGAGTAATTTTTTGGTTGTTGTGAATTTGTATTTTCTATAATAAAAGAAAGAAACTAGATATTGATCTAGAAATTGAAATGTTTTAGAGTGAAGAATTCATAATGTTGCTAAAGTGGATGTTTTAATAAATTGAATTCAGGACATAGAAATCTTTCAAACATTCTAGCCAAAAATTAAAAGTGGATTTTCTAGTCTGGAAATTATATCTAATCATGAAATATATAATGATAAATACTTTTTAAGAAATGTGGGAAATGATGGTATTTTTTCCCAAAATAAGGGTACATAAGATCAGGTTTATAATTTCCAAACACAGAAGTTGTATGAAGTCAAAATGTGTAATGATGGTGATGTTTTAAGAATTTAAATATTGGAGAGTGGAGTTATCATTGTATTAAGAACATTTTTTTGAGAATTCCATTTTAATTAGAATTCCATCATTACGAGGATTCCATTAGACTAAATCAAGGAAATAGTTTCAATTAGACTAAATCTATAGAGGATATTCATATCATAATATGTAATCAATGATAGTCAAATTATAATGTGTTGAATATAGCCAGATAATAATGAGATACAGATAGTTAGATCCCAATGAGATATAGATTTTAATGTCATAATTAATTAAATAAAATCATATCATAAATGAATGAATATAGTCACATAATAATGAGGAAAGGAATAATGTTAGATCATTGTGGGTTGAGAAAGTTTTATTAAAATGATCTTATATAGAAAGGAATACTATAATGAACTGAGAAAGAAATGTAGAATGTCATGAGTAGAGGAAGATAATTCTATGGAATTTATTTCAGACTAAAGAACTATTAGTTAGTTTTGGAGGAATGATCTAAAATAAATATTTTGAAGGATTAATGAAGTAAAATATGATGTTTAAATGTGAGTGATTTTCAGAATTATGAAATTTGAGTATGAAACAAAAGATTTTAAATTTCCCACATATGTGTTTCTTGTTATCATATTAATTAGAGAATAGTTCATTCCTATTTTGACCATTTTAGTATGATTTGAAATTGAGGATTACTAAAAATTTTGAGTATGTTTTATTTCTTGAATCAGATCTCATAAAAATGTTACACCCCTAAAATTATTATATAACCAACTAATGAAGATCATATTGATCATTTGAGATATTTTTTATATATTGAGATCGTATTCATTAAATTTTGTCTGTTTTATAAAGTCAATTAGACTAGGTTCAGGGGACTGATGACCATTAGACTCACAGAGATCAGACCACAGAACATTTCTACTAAAAATTCAACAAATTATTTATTGTTTTGTTTGAAAAAATTATTTATAAGAAATCTTTTCAAAACTAATATATCTAAGAATAACTATTCCTATTGGGAGATATAAGATGTATAACAGGAGATGAAAAATTTTCTATTCACTTATTCATAATAGGGAATATCTATAGTCCCACATAAGTGGCTATGGTAAGGATATATGCTATTACGCATAGTTTGAAACTTGAAAATATCATTTTATTTAATTACATTCCCATGTTTTCATCCATCTGTATTTACTAAAATATGATAAGTATATAATCATTAATAGGTTATAGGAATTATATTTTAAAATTGTGGAAACATACAAAAAGTGAACAACTGATTCAACCCCCTCCCTCTCAGTTTATATTCAATCCTGTGGATATTCAATTAGAGTCAAATCCATGGGTCCCTTGTTGAATCCATATCACAAAAAATTTATATTTTGTCAATAGTATATATTTTCTTACATTTTGTGGAAAAAAATTAATTTAGATGTAAAAAATTGATGATTCATTATCTCTTATATCATGTCTTATAGGTTGTTGATGCTTCTACAACTAGTTTTCCACCTATTGAAAAATACTAATCTATGAAATATTTTGTTAAGATAAATTTAGTAGTAGATGGGAAGTATATGAATGTTATCATTATGTTCTTACCAACAATTTATTATTTTAATGTGATGGGTCTCAAAAAATCAAAGACTCTGTGGGACAAGTTGGAATGTATATTCAAAGAGAACACTAAAGAGAAAAGAGAGAAGATAAAAATATGGTGTAGTATGTATGAATACGTAACATTGAGAAACGAATAATCCAATAATGAGTACATAACAGGTGTAAATGAAATTTTTTACCACAACAGTAGTTTTGGAGATGTCCCCAATGATTCTACAATTGTGAAGAAACTCATGATAGTCATTTCAGGAAGGATTTATTCCAAAATTTCCTCTTTAAAAGATCAATATTATTTTCATTAAAAAAATTTGTCTTATGAAATTATAAAATCTCAATTTTCTAAAAAGAAGATCAAAGATGAAATAGATTTTGAACCTATTAGAAAGGTGAATATTAACTATATTGAAGATTTTAATCATTGTGACTCCTAAGATAAAGAGGACTATTTTCTGAATGAAAAAATAATTCCACTTATACCTATGAACTATCATAAAGTAATAGGATAATATGGAGGTAAATTTCAGGTCAAATTTCTTGAGTGTGGTGGAATTAGACACTTTTTTAGGAATTTAATGAAGAATAAATTTGGATAATATTAAGATGATTATAATGAAAAACATTGATAGAAGAAGTGGATCAATGATTCTAAAGAAGAAAATTCATCCAAAAAATACAAGAAGAAGTTGAATAGAGAAAAAAAGAGTATTTTGAGCATTAAATATTAATCTAAATCAAAAAATTTAATTCTATATAAGATAAAATACCATTAAAATTTAAAATTTTCATTGATAATGTTTATGAAACAAAAAATTTCTTATATAGTGATGAAGTTTGTGAAAAATCATATATATTGTACCAATTAAAAATAGAAAAATATTCATATCATGAGAAAAACATAAATATCAACAATGAAAATTGATTAATAAAGAATAATTGTAAAGTTGTTACTGATGTAATAATAGATATAATCAAGTATGAGAAAAAATACTTTCATGAGATCTTATGTTACAAATTATGATTTACCAAACATGGAATTATAGTTGAATATATCTATAAGAAAATGGAAGCCGAGTTAGAATAATTAAAATTTTCTTAATATATGCTTCACAAGTCCAATAGTACATTGAGAAATATGAATGAAAACATCAACAAAGAATCAGATGTAAAATCTAAGACTTATAATGTTATTGAGAAGTGTCAAATTAAGAATCTTGTGAAATCCTCAAACTCTATAAATAATGTTTTATCTAATCATTCTTACCTTCCAGATGATAATAAAATATATGGGAAAGTTTTGATAGAAAAATGATGTGAGAAACATATCACATCATCAATGGATAAAAACTCAATTTTAAGTAATTATGGTCCTCACCTAGAGTATGTTAGAAATGAAAGAGTTTTCAATCAAAATAATGATTCTATAGAGAAATATCATACATCAATAGAAAATCATGATTCGATGGTTTTTTTGGTGCTATGGAATATATTAGCATAGGGAATATAATTTTAGTAATAACATATCTCTTCCTGAAAGAATAAATTTTATGAAAGAAATTAATTTTGAATTAATAATGTCTAAATTTTTTTTATAAACATGAATTTAGAAACAAATATTCCCAATATGTGAGAAAATTTAAAAAAAAAATTTCAATACCATGATTTTGTTTGATAAAGAAATGATCTGGCTGGCCACCTGGCCAAAAGATGTATGAAACTCCATTTGGAACATGTTTCTTATGATAGAATATAAAAGGAAGATGGAAAGATGAAACATGAGGAAAGTTATTTTTTTGAAAACAATGAATTATTGTAAAGAAGAACAAACAATGGATACTAGATAATGATTTTCCATCACACATTAAAGTGGATTTGAAAATCATGAAACATGTTGAAAATCAAGATGGAGGTTTTTTTACCTTTGGGTATGATGATTATATTAATATAAGAGGAATCATACTCTACGATATTGAAGAAAATAAGTTGTAATCATTGTAAGATTTATTTGTGGATGGACAAAAAAATACATTATTTAATCTGAGTTATCTTTTTGATGATGGAAAAAATTTATCTTTAGAAAGGATTCTTGTGTTTTCAAAACTTTTTTTGATGGAGAATTTATAAATAAAGAGAATAATCTTTTGGGAATAAATTTTATATTAGAAAACATAAAAACTCATGTTATATATGCAGTTAATATGAGTATAATATGTGCCATCAGAGACATGGATAGCATGGTAGGAAAAGTGGGAACAAAATATCTAATGTTTTTTAGTTTAAAATTTACTAGAAATGAAAATAATAGAAAAAGACGATTGATTATCTTGTTATAAAGCTATGATGACTAATAAAATTCATAATTGAGTTGATATTTAGTCAACTAGACATCTTGAACTTATACATTCTAATTTATGTGGGACAATGATACATTAATAAGAAAAAGTAGATTATTAATTTATCACTTCTATTAATGATCACCCATGTATGATAAACAAAATTTCTAGGAAAAACAAGTCAGAGTCTTTGGAAATGTTCAGGTTTTTCGGAAAAGATGTTAAAAAATAAATTGGGGTGTATATAAAGAATTTGACAGTATATAATGTTATTGAATTTAGAAGAATTTCTTTTCTAACATATTTGTTATATCATGGTATCAACAATCAATATAGTGTTCTCTACACTCTAATATAAAATAAAGTAACATAAAGAAAGAATATTAGTCTAGAGGAAATGGTATTATGTATCTTAAAAAAATAAAATTACTAAAAAATCAACCAGAGAAAAGATTTTAGTACTATTATTCATATTTTAAACATATATTTGTTATGACTAGAATCCAACATGACCTATGATGAAATTTAGTTTAACAAAAAACCTTAATTGAGATACATAATTTTTTTGGACGTTAATGGTTAATTGTAATTAAAAATATATATTTGGAAACGTTTAATGAGAAATCAAAAGAGGAAAATTTATAGGTCATTCACCAAATATAATAATTTACAAATATTTGAAAAAATATTTACACAAGTTTTTTGACTCATATTATGTGAATGTTATTGTAAATCAATGTTCCTTGAAAAATGGGTTTGAGAATACTAATGAGGATATATTTAAGGTGTCTAATAAATATAATAATGATACAAAAAAACTTATGATTATTAATAAGATTAGTTAGATGAGGAATGTTTAGATGGGAATGAAATATATAAATTCCCTACCATACAAAAACATTTCGAGACTAAAAACAATGATTTTAATATGAATGCCCTAGTTCAGACTAGAAGAATGTTGAAATTATAAAATTAGACTTCACTGATCTCAAAAGATGATCTAGAATAATATTCAAAAACTACTCCACACAAATAATGGGTGGATTATACTGATGAATAGTTGGATCAGATTTCAAAAAATGATACAAGTGAACTTATTCCACGTAGTAAAGGTAAAATGCTGTCAGAACAAAGTGGGATTACATAAAAAAGGTGAATGACCATGGAAAATTTTCAAGAAACCGGTATAATATTTTTTTAAATGCTATTAAAATATGGAATGTGTGGATTTTGATAAAACATTTTCCCTCATTCCAAGGTTAAGATCAATTCAAATGTTTCTATAATTGGTTACTTAGTATGAATAAAAAAGTATATTAGATAGATGTAAAGATATGATTTCTCAAAAGATAAATTGAACATGAACTTTACATTTAACCAACATTTAGTTTTCTACACTATTAGGAATAAATAAATTTTTTTAAATTGATCAAATAATTGTATGGGATGAAATAGGCTCTATCTTCTTGGAATTTAAAAGTTGAAAAATCTTAGGGAGTATTGGATTTTTATAACGGATATGTTGATAGAAACATATATGTGAATTTTTTTACACTTTAAGTCTAATTGTAATTACTAATGCGGAAGATATAATATCTTCTGGGGATAGAGAAATTGTTCTTAAAACAATTTCTAGAGAATGGAAAAGAGATGTTAATATGAAAATGTTATGAGAATTAATATTATTTATTTGTTTAAAATATCAACAGTAAAAATAAATTTTCATATTTTAATAAATGTATACCATAAAATTAATACAAATAGTTGGTATGGAAGAATCCAATTATATTTACACTCATATCTCAGTGGGAATGATTTTGAGTAAATATGTTTCCGGTAAAAGTGTGAATTAGAATACTTTTGGAAGATAGTATGATGTAAACATTACCTTACATTCTCAAGGGATGGTATAATTTTTCATGTGACTTTTTGTTCTTAGTATCAACACCATCAAAAAGAATTAGATATGGTGGAAGAAAAGAGAATTCTGAAATATGTTAATGGAAAAAATTCACATGGGATATTTTATAAAAGAAATTGTGTGATGAGGTTTCAAGGTTATATTGAAGCTGATAGGGCGATAGATTATTATGATTGAAATTCAGCATCTATAGAAACTTGTTTCCTCAGATAAAGGTGTGTAACATGGAATTTAAAAAAAAATTGTAACATTGATCACTACAAAATCGAAATATGATACACCTATTCTAACTTGTACTCAAATGTTGTGTTTTAAATTTTAGATAGATGATTTAAACGAGAATGTTCATAATCCATTGAAGATACATTATTATAATTAGTGTTCAATTTATCTATATAAAAATATTTTCCAACATTCAATATCAATTCACATTAATACAATGTTTTGCATTATAAATGAGTGTTTTTGTTGGAGATTTTATGTTATAATATTTCTCAATAGGGTATTAAATTAAAGATATATTCACAATAAAATTAAAGAATAAAGGTTTTTTAGTTCAGTTTTTACCTTTATCTTCATCCTCCACCAATGATTTCTTAAATATCATAATTATGTGTCCCCCATCATTCATTCGATTATGTTGAAAAGGTGGGAAAGAAAGTATTATCTATGTTCTTGGTGATTATTTATTAGCAATATTTATTTTATAGATTTGAATATGTGGTTCTCAAATGATAGGAGAGTGAAAAATAAAAATTAGAGAAATGAATAGTGTCTATATATTATCTTCACATGGATTAAAAAATTTCTTTCCACCGAGGGATGAAATTGCTTCAAAAATATTACATTATCAAGTAGTGTCATTTCAGAACAAAATATTTCACACAGTTTATCTTTGGATAAAAGAAAAAAGTACACGATTTTTTAAAAAATTATGAATTTTTGGAAAAACATATGAGAGTTAAAATGTTTGTTAACTCGTATTTTCAACAATATAAAATTATTATATTGAATAATATTTTTGATGTTTTTTATTTAATAATTTTTATTTTCTTTTTATATGTGTAGCATTTTAATAAAATTATTCTTTTTTATTTGGGATCATGACTACTACATCATAATAAGTTTTCATAACAAATTTAAAATTTATTGAATTTTTGGATCCAAGCATAATGAGGGGGAAATGCTTTTGTGAATGTTTTTTTCACACGCAGGTTTTCAGACTAGGTAGTACCAATCATAAAAGGAATAAAGAAGCTGAAAGTAGGATGATCTATAGAGTTTTTTATTGTATGCACCATCATATTCATGTCTATTGGCATAAATATAAATATTCATTGAACTCAATATTGGTAAAAAGGTTAGAAGTTATAGAGTGAGTACGTAGAATAGATAAATAAAATATACATATCATTATATCAAAAAGAATCAGAGGCATAATTTCTTGATTGTTTTATGTTTCCATTTTCTATAAATAGAAAAAGAAATATGTTTTTGATTTAAAATTCAATAAGTTGTTGATTAAATATTTTATAGTGTTATATAAGAGGATGTTTTACAAAACTGATGGCAGGAGTTAGAAACTCTTCATACATTCTAACCAAAAATTTGATGATGATTTACTGATGATGAATTACTCAAAAATCATTAAAACTATCTTCAAAAAATATTTCTTTGAAATGGAGAAATTGTAATTTTTGTATTGGTTCCAGAAACTCGGTCACAAAAGATCAGATGTTGAATTACTAGAAAAATATGTTTTCAAATGTAAGAGTGTGTAAAGTAGATGAATTTGGAGAAATTTCAACATTGTAGAGTGTAGTTATCATCAGATGGAGAACATCATAATATGAATTCCATCATAATGATAATTCAGTAATTATAAGGATTCCATCAAATAAACCATGAGAAGTAAAATCAATCATATTAACTCTAATGAAAATAGTCATATCATAATGAGAAGTGAATGATTGTCATATCACAGTGACCTAAATTTTTTCTGATCATAATTAGTTTAACATATTTAGATCATAATCTACTAAATATAGTCCGGTCATAATAATATAAAGATATTCATATCATAATGAGATGAAGATAGTCATATTGTAATGGGAAAAAAATTGTCATCGTTTGTTGAGAAAGATTCATCGTAATGAGCTATGAAACAAAGGTAGATCATATTGAGTTTAGAAATAAAGTATGATTTTAATAATTATAGGAAGATGAATCTAATAAAGTAGTATCAAACTAGATAAATGTTGGTTTGATTTATAAGACTTATCTCGAAGAAATCAGGGGCTGGATTGATGAAGTCAACCTTTTAGTAAAAATGAATTTGATTTTTAGAGTATCGAATTTTGAGTAAGTTGGAAAAGATTTTATTTCACTACACAGGTTTTCTTGACTCTTTTATAAATAAAAGAACAATTCGGTCCTATTTTGTATCTTTTTCCTGATAGACTAAAAGGTATAGCACTGAAGAATTTGAATAAAATTTATTTCTATACTGAGATCTCAGTATAAGGTTGGACATTTCATAGTTTTGTTTTCAATGCTAAAGAAGTAGTTTTTGAGACTTTTCGAAGATTTGGAGTTATATTATTGAAACTAAATTTATTGTATTGAGTTGATCAGATTGAGTCAGTCGGACTGGGTTCATCGAACTGAAGGAAATCAGACTTGGGGTCATTAGAACAAAAAATATTTGTGGTAAAAATATAACAATGTCTTTTTTTGGATAAATTGTTTATAGGAAAACATTATAAACCAATGTGATTCAACATAATCATTCTTATTAGGATAAAGAATATTTCTTATTAGAGTTGGCATATGTTTTCTTCACTTCTTCATAATAGTGAATTTCCATAGACCTAGGAGACTGTATATGGAAATGATATAGGTTATCTCACTGAGGATGAACCATGTAAACCTTGTGTTATTAAATTTCATTTTAAAAATTAAATGCATGAGTATTAACTAAAATATGAGAAGGATATAAATTTATATAGGTTTAAGGGGTTAATTTTTTAAAGGATTAAAAATTATTAAAATTAAAAAAATGATTCAAATATCCTCCCAAATAAGTCAGCATCTGATCCTTTGGATCTTTGGTTTTAATATCATAAACCCCATAATATAACATTCACTAACCCAATATTTCATTTTCCAGGGAGAGGTCCAGCCCAAGGATTTTCATAGGTATGGTTAAATCATCCTTCTAAGATCCCATAGGGATTATAAGGGTTTCAATTCATCAATAAATAAACACATTCAGCATTTCCCACCAAGGAACCAAACAGATAATAAAAATAAAACTCACTACCACCACATACAAAATAAATTGGGATATAAGTCAGTGGGATATAACTTTTTGACCACCTACCACAAGTTTTATGATGAACACTCACTTATCCATAACAATTAAATCAAACACAGACACCATTCATGACACATCATATTAATCTTCAATAAGAGATGGATTTAAATATTTTTTAGGACATGAAAAATAATACTCATCCTTAGATATAATATAGAGTAAATAAGAGTGATATACACACCTGGATCATTGATTCACACACAACTACACTCAAAATAGAACAAAATCAAGAGAGAACCTCATATTGAATTTTTATGAGGTATTTTTCATCACCTATGATATTGATGGAGAAATGTAGGAGAAACTTTAGTGCGGATTCATAAATATATAGGGGGAATGGAAATCCCCCAATTTTATTAAGTCACGTAGAATTTCTATATGGTTGTCTAAACCATGTGCCAAAAGTATACCGCACTCTGACTAAATGGGATATGAGTTTCATAGTATCCTAAAAACATTCATAGTTTAGAGGACCATGTAGAATAATTACGGGATAGATCTGTCCAAATATTCATGGCTTGGTCCTTCCCACTAAGCATGGATTTCCAATGGTGCACCACTCTTCTCCAGGGTGCACTGTTCTAGTGAACAATTATCACTAACCATGTGGAGACCCTGTAACCTACATTTTATGGCACAATTTTCGATCATATTTGTGCCCCGAACCCCTAGAATCCCCCTATAATCCTCATATATTGTTGAATCATTTAAATAAACAATTTAAAAGATGTTAAACCCAAACATAAATAAAATGTACCTCATTATAATTCTAGGATTTTACAACACTCATGTATCACCAATTAGATTTCACATATCATGTGGAAGTATGACCCCTTCCAACCCCATGGTAATGTATGTTTCCTTTACTTCTAGTCTCATCTCTTTGGTAGGAAGTAATATTCCTTATTTTATATCACAATTCCAACACATCATGTTAATTGCCTTTTCCAAAAAATAATAACACTAATTTTATTTCGTGACAATCTACATATAAGAGGTGAATAATTATTTGTGTGTTTAAATTAAAAAATTATTTTAATTTATCAATTAGGTAAGTCAGTAGACATCTAAACTAACTAATTAATAACAGCACATAAATTGTGAAATACAAGATAATTAAATCATTTAATTAAAATAATAGTTATATATAGATACATGCTCGTACACCCATCTAATCATTACCCATATGATAGAGAACCAATTTTACCATCTGTTTTTTTATAATTTTAGGGTTTTTATAATGTGAGTACATATCAATATAACTCTTTCCACATATCTATGAAATAATACTATATTACACACAACAAAACCTTTTTAGTGAATAAAATATTATGATTTATTTTTTAAAAATAATGTCAATTGTTTGGATCTTATTCCTTATGGTCTTCTATAATGACCAGGGGTTAACATACATGGAAATTATACAAATTTAAATAATATTAATAATATGAAAAAAGTACATGCTTGAGTATTTTAATATTTTAGTGAATTTGGAAACATGGAATACATTTTTCAAATTTGGTGAAATATTTTCAACATATCCCATAAATATCTTCCCATTTTGTACTACTACGGAAACCCCTTTCTTCATAACCAGGGGAAGAAAACACAATAACCGGGAAATATTAAAAACTAATTAGGGGTAAATAAAGGAAATTCATAAGCATAAATTGAGAATAATTGTAAGAGAACATTTGGATAACATTTGAAGATGATACCCTACACATTAAATATCATAAATATTAGACATGTATTTAAGATAGCCAGTTCAAAATACATGAATAATAACATAGATAAATCATCATAATAAGTCATTTTCCATAATACCATGACATATATGTGTGGATCCATCACAAATATAGAGAATCATTTCATGTATTAAGGTAACTATGAAGACCATCAATATTGTGGATCAGGACACACATATTTCCTATAATATATTAGGACAAAATATTTTACCATTTTTTATTAGGAAACACGTGTCTCCCACTTTGGGTAAGGACACACCTATTTCCCATTTTAGATCATAAGAAAATTATTTCTGATTTTAGATCAGGATAGACCTCTTTCACCTTTTGGATTAGGACCCACCTATTATACATTTTGGATGAGGATCATCAACTTGTTTTCCATAATTATCTCATGAGATTTTAATCATTACCCATTGCATTGGAGGGAGATATAGGTCCCACTAGTCACATAATAAAATCATATATAGGTGTTCTTGATGATCGTAAATAATAATAATATCATTACCCATACAAAAGGTGGGTTTTTTTAAAATAATATCATAACCCAAGATATAAAATGGTTATCATAAATATTCCATTATATAGTAACCATTGGAAAATATATAAGATTCATAGTCATTTAATAAAATCCTAATTTGTGAAAAGAAGTTATATTTTAAATTATATAACTCGTGGAAGAGAAATAGGTTTCACAAAAAATCACCAATGAAAGATAAACACGATTCATAAAAATCATTCCATCAAAAAATAAACAATTCAAGAAATACTATGAATGGTATTATTGGATCACACCACTAGTAAATCATTAAAAATAACAAATTATGTCATCTAATATGGATAATGATTTTAAAAGAGCACATGAATAATTTATTATGTAAAATACCCTTTCATTGAAAATTCATTTTATAAATATAATTCAAAAAATCATTTTTATATAATGAAATTACAAAAATTTAATTTAATACCATTCTTGTGGAAAATATATCTTCCAATTTTAAAATTGATTTTTAGAATAAAATGAATTTTTAGAACCATATTTTTTTAAAATAGAATTTAAAACCTATAGAGGTATCATGAAAATATGTTGAAATTAATTTTCCATAAAAATACATTGAAAATATAAAAATTAGGCTTCAAATAATTTTGATAATTGTTTCCAATAAAGCATGTTTAAAAAAAATATATTAAAACCATTTAAATAATTTTCATTGAAAAATACCTTTTCAAAACATATAAATGATTCATTGAAAATAATTTAAAACTCTTTTTAAAACGTAAAATATTTTTGAAAAAAAAATTCATTGAAAATAAAAATAAAATTAGAATTTAAAACATAATAAGAAAATATATTATTTCTAAATATCCTTTTAAACAAATTGATGCTTCAATGAAATAGTGGTCATCATGGTAGGTAAGACCGTACATGCCAAAAATTCCCTTTTCACATTGAGATGCTTAGTAAAGTTAATTGATCCTAAAAAGGCAAGGTGATTCCTTTTAAATTATTTTTTAATTTTTAAAAAATAAAAATGGGTCAAATATTCATTTATACATAATATTGAATCATATTTAGATGTATTTTTGGAAAACGTTGTTTTGTTAATATAAAGGAAATTTGACTAAGGTAAGAAATAAAGACATATTTTCTTAAAAACACATGCTTAATTTTACTAATCATTCATGAGTGAAGAAATGGGACCAATACAAGGAGGTATCATTTATGAACATAGGTGTTGTAAATTCAATAGTGTGTTTGAGATATGGATCAGATCATTTAATCAATCGAATCATAATATAAAAAATCTTGATAAATGATGAGATTGTAGTAAAAAAATCATACATTGTTTGTAACTATAAATCATAATCACCATGATGGAATAATATTAAATGATACCCATAAAATCATGAAAATATAGATTCCTTATATGGAATTTCAAATGGACATTATATACACCATATTAAAGAATATAGATGTATAATATCACATGCATCTCAAATAATAAAATTGAGACAAAATTACTTAACTGGTTTTGTATCTTTGCAAACATGGCCCCCATGAAAGATAGATCAAAAAATATATGCCTAAATACTATTAAATTTAACATTATGTATCATAAAATACATTCATTTTAATTATAATTTCCGAACAAAATAAATTATTGGGGAACATGGCATGTATATCATGGATATAAAAAGTTATAAGAGAAAACACTTACCTTAATTCTTGAATTTATTCATCCACATTAAAAAATATTTGATAATAATTATTATATTATTATTAATCTACCTCAAACCAATGTTCTCATATATAATAACATTTAATAATTTTATTATGACATTATATTACCCATTTAATAAAACATTCATGTTAGTGTTATGTTTTAGGTAATATCTTCATTATTTTTCGTATATATTTTGGATTGTAATTATTGATCAACTTGTATAGATAACTATTTAATTATTACTAGAATATAAAGAAATAATGTAAATATAATATATATTATTAATATAAATATTACTAATAATCAATAATATATATAATTAAGAAATGGAATACATCATGTATTGAGATGGTAAGTTGTACATACGTATGAATGCTAGTTCCATTTTAATATCTTTTTGATAGAAATAAAATAAATGAAATAATTATATATATTAAAATGGTAATATATTTTTTATTTCATATATATCGTATACTTTTACAAAACATACCATTAATATATTCCATGTAAATTGTGAACTAATTGCATCCCTTTGATGAGGCAGTAGTGCACACATCCACAAATGACATTATTGTATTTATAAAAATAGAAAGCATGAAGGTATATTTTATATAAAAAAATAACATAATAAATAAATACTAAATATCATATATATAATATAAAAACATTGTTTCCATTATGACTCCCAACCATTATAGGTGGTAATGTATAAATGAAAAACATTGTTCCGCAGGGTGGTAGTCCACCATAAACACAAACAATACATTTGTTTCCCATTTAATGGCATTTATGTAGGTTTAAGTAGAACCCTTATAATATAAAAATATATTTATATTTAGGACTGATAGTTTAAAATATAATCGTGTAATAGGAGTATTTTAAGGGCGGGATAATGAAAATAAAACAAAAGACCATGTGGACAGATGTTACATCTTCTTTGAGTAAATCCATTTTGATTGCACCAATGTACTATCATGTGTTGATTTATGCCCAATGTGAGGATTCAAAAAATTGATATTTTGAAATTTGGGAACTTATTTGGCCGGAATTTGTATTATAAAAATTGACTTGAGAGGTTTGAGGATGTGATGGTTGAGTTCCTTTTTATAGATGATGAGTGGAGATCTTTAAATATAAAATGGAAAACACTATTGAGATGTCCCCATTACATAATATTCAACAAGTAAATATTAATTTTAAGGAACAAGAATTATATTGAATAATTATTGTAATCCAATATATTTTGGACATGTTTATATGGTATTTGTTCCATTAATTTAATGTACAACACCTTTGTAAACTTATTTTTTTCATAATCACTGTAATTAAATATAATTAAATTCAAAAATATTGTTTCCAAAAAATAAACTGACCTTACTAAATATTAAAATATATTTTTATTCAAAATATTGAATAAATGTTTAGAAATTATAGTCACAATAGTTTCGAAATATAATTTAATATTAATCTCGCGGACATGTCACAAAAGTGGGTTTATAAAGGGGAAAAGGCAAAAAGTTTGAAATGTTTTTATATCTGATTTCAATGTCAAAATGAGTCCAATGAAATAAATTGGACTTATTTATTTATAATTTATCTTATTAAACGATAAATCCTAATTAATAAATAATTTAATCATATACATAAATCAAAAGAAAAATACGTTTTGAATTAAAATTCAGTAAATTTTTATATTCATCAAAAGTTAAAAATCTATGAAAAATAAAAAAATTTCACCCAAAAATACATGTTATTTTATATTTTCAGAAATGAAGATTATTTCTTAATATAAAAATTTTAATAGTGTAAAAATTTATATTTAAAATGGTATCCCTAATTAAAGGTGTTAAAATTATCTTCTATAAATATATATCTTTTATTAATAAAATATGATTTATTATTATCTGATTCCTACCAAATATATTAGATTAATATAAAAAATATAAATTATATATATAATATATGAGTTTTATATAAATAATTCAAAAAAATTGGTTTATTTATTTTTTCGAGATAAAATTGTGTTTTTAATTTTAGAATATGTTTTATTTGAAAAGCAATTTCTTTGTTTTCTAATAGTTATTATATTAATTTAAAACTAATTGACAACAAAATGAATCATTTTATGTACAAGTGTAAATAATATTCTCTCAATTTTATTCATATTATTCATAACTTCCTTCCCAATGCTGAAGTGGTAAGAATAATAATATTTTAATAATAATTCTAATAGTATATTTTATTTCAGTTAAACCTACTCTTGCATGAAACACAAGCTATGAGAGGGACTCGATATTTGGTATTACAAAAGACAGAAATAGTGTTTTGTGTGATGCAAGATAATCTAACTGTTGCGTGTAGTGAAAGATTGACATGGTTTCATGTGTAACAAAAGCCCAACATTGTACTTTCATATATCATTAGCTATATTAACTGTTATATTAAAATTAAAATATAAAAAAAATTAAATTATTTCAAAACAAATCACAAAATCAATAGGTGTTACATTCAACCTCACATAAAATGAATTTCAAACTCAAAATAAATTTGTTCCATCATGATTTAATACTTGAAATTCCATTCATATAATCCTATTTTGTACATTTGAATAGTAAAGATATATTTAAAAGGGAAAATTTTAAAATATAACTACTACCCAAAGTAACATATAACATGGTTTCAATATATCATAACATATACTAAAAGTGAAAACATGGACATAGATGAAATGTGTATATAATCATAAACATTGACAAAGATCACTAATCTTAAGAAATTTGGTTATCTATAGAATGTTAACATTCACAAAACCATAAAAATAAAAAACATGAAAGAGATCATTGATATCATCCAAGATGATAATCATAGGAGAAAAAATTATTTCAATACCCCCTTTTCGTAAAGTTTAAAAAATTACCATTTATATATACTTATATTATTTCACGAACAACATTCCCTTTTATTCCTCTATAAATTTATAATTTCTCTTTTATTCCATGAAATAATGGTGAATTTATCATTCCTAAAGGATTAGCGGATCATCATATCCATAAATAGAATGATAGGTGACTCCATATTTATTTATTTAAAACAACAAAATTGGAATCATAATTTATCCAATATGAATAAATCCTCTTATGGTGAGATAATACATTGATCTCTAAAACAAAATCTGACATATAATATGAACAATTCAATAAAAGTATTACCTTAAAACCAATATAAAAGGAAAAAGTCCACAACATTAACATATAAGGTCACAAAATCATCTTAACATTAACCCCTCGTATATCATAATGTATATTTTGTTTTTCACATTTCCATTAAATCAATTTTCAATATCATAATCACAATTTAAAATATTTTTAAAATTCTTACTTAAATATTTTTCTAAAATTACTTAAATATATCGTGATTCTTGAAACATAATAATATAATTCCAAAAAAATACTTCATTCATCCATCTTTTTTCATTAATCATTAATTAGGAATAATTATCTTATTCATTAATACCCCTTTCATATAATATGAAATATTACTCATGTATTATGTTTTCTCAACATCAATGTAATCATTCTTCATATATTTCGTGTAAAAAATATATTAGAACATCCCATACCTTTCACATTCCATTTTTGTCTTGTTGTCTTCACTAGTATAACTAGTAATCATACCATCTCCCAAATTCTATTTATGAGATTTCTACTTAGTACATAAATTTATATAATTTCCATACATTCGTATGTGAAGCATTAAATGTTATCCTAGTTACTTCTAATTCCCTATATTGACTAGGGCTAGAAACCAAAGTATAAGTAATAGGTATCATAAAAGAGAACTAGATAGTTTGGAAAATTTCTATATAGGTTGCCTAAATTATGACACATTATTTTAAATATATTATACATAATTATTATTTATTGATGCATCCCTAGAAATATCAGTAAAAATATCTCTAGGGGTCTCATAATGGTTTTCTTATCCATGTTTCTTAAAGTTTACTAAAAAATTCCTTTCATATAAACTCTAGGGACCCAAACATCACATACATTGATATTACATAAATCTAGTTTAATATTTATCATATTAAAAACTTATATTTCTGATGTCCATAATAGATTAGTTTTTTTGGAAACAAATAACACATTATTCAAATTCAATTGATGATCTTCAACATATCCCATAATGATCTTCCCATTTTTAAATCCTACATAAAATCATTTATTTATAACATGGGGAAAGGAAACATAAGAAAGGGGTGTTATAAGATTCCCCATAAGGGTAAATTAAGGATATTTGTAATCGTAATATGAATAAGGTTATGATAACAATGTGAATTTTTTTGATAATCAGACCCTATATATAAAAAATCATATACATGATTCTTGACAATAAGTGTTTATCTTCATAAGACATGAATCATAGGGGTGATAAATCATCATAAATAAATCAGGTATCATATGCTCATGTCATATATGTGTGGAACTATTATAAATTTTGAGAACCATTTTATTTTTTAAGGTGGGATACCAAGACTATAAATATATTACATCATAAAACACATATTTCCCACAGTGGATCAGGATACACATACATCCCATTTTGGATCTAGACACAAACATTTACCATTTGGTATCATAAAACACATCTTTACCATTTTTATGAGGAAAAACCTATTTCAAATATTGGATCAGGGCACACATTTTCCCCCTACATGATTAGGACACACATGTTTTTTTTGTCGAATCATGATCTTCAACTTGTTCCCCATCATTATCTCATGGGATATAAATATTTATCCAATGCATTATTGGGAGCTATAGGTATCACATGTTACATTATGAAATCATATATATGTGCTCCATAAGATCATATAAAATCATCATGACATTACCCATAAAAAATATGGGTTTCATAAACATCACGTCATAACCCATCAAATAAAATGATTATCATAAACAAGACATCATATTGTAACTTGTGGATAGGATACCGGTTTAATATTCATATTATGAAGTCGTAACTCAGGAAAAGAATTATATTTCAAAATAATATAACCCATTAAAGAGAAATGGGTTTCCCACAACTATAACCCATGAACGAGAAACATTCTTCATAAACAACATTCCATAAAAACATAAACCATTAAATGATAATATGAATAGTATTCATGGATCATATCCTCATTAAATCATAAGCAATACCATATAATGTCATCATATATAGATAGTTTTTTTAAATATCGCATGAATCATTTACTAATGAAACTATTCTTTCATTCAAAATAAGATTAATAAACAAATTAAAACATAATTTTCTTATAAATGAAGAATGAAAAATTTTATTTTTTGAAATTCCTAATGATAATAATATTTCGTCTTTCATAAAAAAATTAAAACATAAATAATTTTAAAAACCAACTATATTTAAAAAAATATAATGGATTCATGAAAATATTTTGAAAACCATTTTGTTTGAAAATAAGATGAAAAAAAATTAAGGCTTTAAATCATTCTGAAAACTTATTTCTTAAAAAATATTTGAAAAATTATAAATAAATATTCAAATTAATGAAATAATTTTCATTATATGTAAAATTTTAAAAACATATAAATTATTCTTTGACAATCACTTTAATAACATTTTAAAACCTAAAACAATGTTTAAAACAATTTTACTTGAAACTGACTTTCAAAAAAATGAATATTTAGAATATTAGGAAATCATTTTCTTTAAAAATAAGAATTTAAGCATAAAAATAAATAATTTATTAAATGATGGTCTTGACATTGGGAAAGACTGTTAATACTAAATATTCATTTTTCACCTTAAAAAGTTTAGAAAGGTTTCATGATCTTAAAATGAAAAGAATATTACTTTTCAAACCATTTTCATTGAAAAGTATAAATATAGGTAAATTTTTCTTTTAAACATCATTTTGAAATGTGTTTTTAAACATTTTTAGAAAGTATAGATTTGGGAATAAAACATATATTTTACTAAAGGGATAAATAAAGTCAGGTTTTACTAAAAACACGTTATTAATTATTTTATGTACCAAAGAGTGGAAAAATGATAACAATTAATGAATGTATCATGGAAAAAAATAGGTGAAAAAATTTCATGGGATTTACTAAGATATGGATTGTAATATTAAATTAATGGATGAATTAATGTAATCAATCATGTAAAATGATGAGATTGTAGAAATAATATTTTACCACTTTGGTTACATTAAACCATGATCCAAATAAGAGAATAACATTAGATGAAACCTAAAATATGATTAAAATAATAATATTAATAAAAAATGACAAATATACACTATATAAAACTTTTAAAATACTATAGGTCTATAACATAACATATGTCTCAAAGAAGGGAAGTTGATACAAAATTACCCAAATCGATTTAGTAACATTAGAATCATAAACCTAAGGAAATAGATATATTAAAATGGACATGTAAATACACTTAAATTTAAGTTTAAGGATAAAAAAATAAATATATGGTCTGTATATACACCACACAAATTAAATGAGTGGTGAACTTGGTATGTATCTCATAGATATTAAAATTTAGGTGAGAAAACAATTACCTTAAGTCTTATCCTTCTTCTTAAATGATAAAATATCTTATTTAACAAGTATTAATTTATTATAAATCCACTGGAAAACCATATTCTCAAATATCATACAATATATAGTTTTTTGACACTACATTAAGCTTCTTTTAACAATTTCTTGTTAATGTTACCATTCGTGTAATATATGGTTTATTTTCTGTATATGTGTTTAATTTTTATTCATGATACTTTTATATACATCATTATTTACTTATTTCTAGAATTCTCAAAATGATGTAAAAATCATAAATATTTATTATATAAATATTTATTATAATAAAAATATTATATAAATATTAAATGGAATACAGTATTCCTGGAGACGGGAGGTGGCATGTATACATGACCATTGTTCCTATTTTATTTTTATATTGAATGAAATAAAGTAAATGTAATATATGTGTATATAAATATTAATTAAAATTAAGCTAAAATTATTATTTCATAAATAACATATAATTTTACTAAAACCATCCTTGATACATTCCATGTAATGTTTGAACAAATCACATCTCGTGGATGAGGTGGTTGTCCACATGTCCACCAATGAATTTAATATATTTTCACAAAAAGAAAATATAGAAGATAAGTTTTTTAGTAATTAAAAAATAATTAATAAATCATAAATATCATAAATATATTATAAAATATTATTTCTATCATAATTCCCAACCATGAAAAGTGGTAAAGGGAAAACGAATTACATTATTTTGCGAGCTGGTAGTGTATCGTACATGAGAACAATAAGTTCATTACCCATTTTATGGAAATATTTTTTGGTTTTGGTAGAACCCTTAGAATAAAAAAATTTCAGTATATTTAGTATAATTACGTAATATTATAATTATATAATAATAATAAATTATGGGTTATAGAATTAATTAAAATCAAAAGAGCTTGTGTAGGGATTCTACCTCTTCTTTGGGTAATTACTTTTGGATTTCACCAAAGGAATTACTTGGTTTGTTCTACCAAATTGAGTTTTATAGTTTAAGTATTGGGAATTTTAAATCTTAATATTTCATGTTTTGGAAGAGAAATAATTACTTTATAAGTGTGACTAAGTGAGGGGTGTGAATGCCCTTTTATAGTGGAGGAGGAGAGTCATTCTTGAAAATATAAAAATGTAAACACTATTGATAAGTCTCCATTATATCTTGTTCACCCAATAATTTTCCATTTTATATTAAAGGGATTGTAGGGTATATATATATATCCATTTGGTTGTTTTTTAACATTTTTATACGGTATTTGGCCCCTTGAGATTATGTTTAAACACTAAGTAAACTCATTTTTACCTAAATTATTATAATTAATTTAAATTACATTAACTACTATTTTTTGCCCAAAAATAAGACTATGATAATAGATATTATATATTATTCAGATTCCAAATATGGAATCGATTTTTCTAATTTCTAACAGCATAAGTGATAGATGTTAATTTAAAATTAATCGCATTGACAGTCAGAAAATGAGGTTTCTAAAGAAATAAATGATGAAATGTTTGAAATGTTTTTATTTTCAATTACAATGTGAAATTGGTTCTAATGAACTAGATTGGATTAATTGATTTATAATATATCTAATTATACATTAAAAATAAATTAATATATAATTTAATCAATTAAATAAACAAAATGAAAAATTGGGTTTTTATTAAATTTTAGTATTTATAATAAGTTATCAAAATTCAATCTTCTCATATAAATACCAAATACTGTTCCAAATAATATCTTTATATTAAAATTTGGTAAATGAATTTTAATTTATCAAATAAAAATTATAAATATGTAAAATTTTATATTTAAAATTGGTTCACCATTATAAGTCAATAAAATTACCTTTTGTGAAAAATCATCATTTAATTCAAATATTTTGATTTTTTTCTATATTATACCGATCAAATAAATTGGATGAGTATAAAAATTATTTTCTACATATATAATATATATATTTTAATGAAAAAATCCTCAAAAGTGGTTTGATAAAGTTATTGATATAAAATTTTGTTTGTACATTTAATAATAGTTTTCTTAGAAATGTTTTTTAATTATTTTCAAATAGTCCTTACATTAACATATAACTAATTGATAAATAAGGGATACATTTTACATACATGTTTAAATAATATTTCCATAGTTTATTCAATATTATTCATAAATTCCAATATAAGGTCTATGTAGTAAACATAATAATATTTTACTAAAAATATTAATAGAATATTGTTGTTTGGTAAAAAACATCCTTTTTCTGTAACACAAGTTATCAAAGGGACTCGGTATTGTGTGTAACATAACCCAAACATACAATTACATGTACCAAAATATAATCTATGTGTTTCATGTATTGAAATATTAACTTCGTGTTGCATATTACATAAGCTAAACGTAGTGATTTCAAATAACTGAAGCAATATTTAGTGTTATATTCAATAAAAAATAACAAAAGGATTAAATTCATTTTTAATAAATATATAAAATCATTGTGTGTTACATAACCTCGTTCATAATTTTATTAAAACACATTAATATATAAAAAACGAATTCTTTATTTTCATAACTTTTGGATTTTATAATAAACTCTTCATAATATCATCATAATCATCTTGGATTATAGCAATTCAACAATTTTGTTGATATAATTTCACAACCAGTATTACACTTTTACTTATTCCCTATTCAAACATACTAAACTCTTTTTTGGATATATATGAACACTTACAACATTATTATAAAAAATATTACTCTTTAAACTATTACATTACTAATATACATTACTTTGGTTAAGGTAAATTAAGTTACCTATGAATTAGACTAGTATAAACGATTATTTTTTAATCTTTTGTTGTCTCTCTATCCAATTATACACCTTATATTCTGTTAGAAACTATATTCACATCAGAAAACATTTTTTAGATATCACAACTCCTTTTGTGTTCAAAAATAAAAATTATTTTCTTATTTGGGAATATTAAAAAAAACATTAACAAACGTATCTTATATGATATTTTATGTGTCGATATAAATGATAAAAAATAACATTACTCGTTAAAAATTTTCAATGAATGTAGTGGTAACTCAGTCCTTACTATTTTATAAAAGATTTTAGATAACATCCTTTTCCCTTTATAAACACCTTTTGTCATTATATTCTTCTAAAACATGTTATATAATGTATTTAATCCTAATATTTTTGTATTAAAACCATTATCTAATATTGTCTAGGATAATTATTTCCTTAATAAACAAGATATATTGTAATAATATTGATATAAGATTCTACTGAAAAATATGTTATTTTGATCCATGAAAACCATATATATTTGATTATATTAATATTCTAGGATAAATAATTAGTTTCACAACAATTTTAATAAAACAGATGATATCTACTAAACTATATATTGATTCTTTGATATTGTTTATTTATAGCATGTGAAAAATATAAATTCGATATCATGTACCCATAAAAATGAAATAATTTATTCTATAACATTAATAATTATGATGAAATATCCATAGAGATTCTAAAATTCCATCAGTTATTCTAGAAAATAGCCTTATATAATCGTTGTTTAACATTCATAACATCTTACTAAAGTTTCACTACCCTAGAATGGTTTCTCAAATTACCATTATTATAGATTTATTACAACAACCCCACACCCACACTCAAGGATCTCTTGCAAAAATTATTAAAATTAAATTTATGGATTTGATATCAATTAATGTGAACTAATTTTTTCCATCTAAACATACAACATCAAAAGGAAAATTGGATCACATACAATCTTAAGGACCTTTTCGGATTATATTTTTAGATAGTTGGTAAGAACTCTAATATTAACATTATCTGTGACTTTAAGAGATCTTTTCTCACACATGACAAAACTTATCATAATTCACATAAACAGATCATCATCATCCATATGAAACTCATCTAGTCTTATATAATACAACATCATTATTGATAATCTGGGGAAAAGAAAAAATATGAATAGTGATTTTGGATGCTCATTATGAGTAAACATATGAATTTACAATTGAATGTCATCGTGGATTATAAGAAGAGTATAAGGGTATGATTACATGATAAATTTTCATTAAAATAGAATAATAATATTCATAAACATCACATCCTATATCATAAATCATGAAAACATGGAATAATGGTTTCACTAAAGTATGAGTCATCCAAATTGATATTCATGAGCCTTTTGATATCAATATTAATCATATGATGCATTTCTAACCTATAGAATTTATGAGGAAACAATTTTGGTATCATGAAAAATTATCTTCATATAACCTTTATAGAATACTTATATATAGAATAGCCATAGAGATAATCTCTATTTCTTAATTCATTGGATTAATGTCTCGGTGATTCCATCATATAATCTATAAAGGGTTCACCCATTTTTATATGGGTGAAACCATAGTAAAAAATATCATAGATCCATTAATAAAGTATATATATTTTATACTTCATCATAAAAAAATCATTATTCTAGTTTTTAGGTCCACTAGGCTAGATAACCTGAGAGGGGAGGTGAATCAGGCTATGACAGATTAAAACAACTACCCCTTTTGATCTTGTTTTTCTATTAGACAAAACCCTCTTCTCTATCCTTCCCGATGTAGAGTATGAATAAATCATAATGCATAAACATGACACCCGGATTTTTACTTGGTTCACCCTCACTAGGATACGTCCAAAGATCATACACCAAAAGTGTGTCGATGTACCAATTCCACTATAAGCGCATAGCTGTTTACAAGTTCAAAGTGGACTCACTGTCCCTCCTGTTTTATAACCACTCACAATTTGAGAACTCACTTCTCTCTCAACTGAAGTGAGCTCACTGCTTCTTTAGAAGATCCACTCAGAGTTTATAGACCTGTAGGTCTCTTCATTATCACTAATGAATCTATCCTTCACTTCATGTATCTTCTATGTTGAAGTCAAAATTTAATCCACTTATTAATACCACTTTACAACAGATGTCCTGGTCAATTTCTACCATTCACGCAGCCCTAGGGTGACTTGTGTGCCCATTTAACTGGTGCATAACCTCTGCCTTCATTGCAGGAAAACCAACGTGAACGCCACACTTTCGTGCCACACCTACACACTACACATTCAATCCACACTTGCGCGCCACACTAGGTCATCAAACTTGCACTCAACACAACTTTCATGGCACACCTGCACAGTACACTTGCATGCCCACTAAACATTGCACGTGACATTCACTTCCACGATAAGAGCTCAAATTTTCTCTAAGTGTTGAGCTCCTTAATAAATTATGATAGTAGCTGTCTATTTATAGGAATTTTGAGGACTTGCGTGCCACACTTGCACGCTACACATGTGCTCGACACTTGCACACCACTTTATGACTCACGCACCTCTTTATTTCCTTTGTCAGATTTTGATATGATGATCTTGAAATTTGACTTGTGTGCCACACATGCACACCATACATGTGTGTCATACTTGCGCGCCATAATTTCACGCCACATTAGGACTTTCATTCCACACTTTCACGCCACTTTGGTACTTGTTTCCCATACGTGTACACCACTTTTGGACTTGCGCACCACTTTTCCTTTTCCTAAGTTTTTATGAGGACTTGCGTTCCACACTTGTGCAACACTTTTGGACTTTTCCGCCACTTTTCATTTGCCAAATTTTTTATGTTCTAAATTCACAAAATTCCTACCATACAACATTATGAACCTCCTTACCACTAGAGCAAAACTCTATTTTCCAAAAACACATTTCCCCCTTCTCCATAAAAACCCCCTTTGTCAATAGTTTGAGTCATTCAGACTTTCTTTGTCAAAAAACACAACATGGAGTCATGCATTTTCCACAAACACAATCATCTCAAAAATGATTCAATGATACCTTGAGTGATTTTTTCCCAACAATATCCCCCTTTGGGTTTGTTGACAACTCTTCTCAAAACAATTCTCCATTCTTTGATACCTCATTAAGGCTTCATTCATCTTCAGCCACCATTCACCTCTTGTGATACAGATAGAGATCAAAGATTTACTCAAAACATACTCTAACCCCACATGAGCAATGTATAGCGTGAAAAACAATAGTATCATGAAATTTTCATCTATGAGTCACTTCGTTTCTGACACCACTATTGATATAAACCCGACACCAATTGAAATTTGCATATCAACCTCATACCAACCACACTTTTGCTTTTATCACGACCCTCAGCTATCATGATATCTATTCATTGATCGATCATATCTAGAATCGTCTGATTTAACATTCTCCCCTATCTTATTTCTCCCCCTATCTCACAAATCCACATGTCACCTTCTCCCCTTGTCTTGAATAAGACATTTTCTCCCCGTTGAACAATCATATTCTCTCACATTTTCTCCCCCTTTGTCAAAGAAAACCAAAGGGCACTCTTTTTCAATCTACAATAGTGTAAAAACACATATCAAAACATAAAGGAAAAACATACCATACCTCAGAGTGAGGTTTTTGGTCCCACATCCACAATTTTTAAGTGTGTGTAGTCGGTGGGACTCCCAGAGCCAGTCAATTCATCTCAAAAGATTCTTTGGGTAAGGCCTTTTTTAGAATATCAGAAACATGTAGCTCTGTAGGAACATACTCCAACTTCACAAGCCCTAGATCCACCTTCTCCTTGATAAATGATATTGGATCTCAATGTCCATTTTCATTGACTGATGAACTATATTTTTGCTATGATTGATAGCACTTGAGTTAGCACACTGGATTCTAATCGGAGACTTCACTTCAAATCCCATAACTTCAAGATGGTTCTTCATCCACAATAACTATGTGCATTCTTTAGTGGCCGCAAATACTCATCCTTTGCAGTGCATAGAGAAATGAAATCTTGTTTATTGCTTAGCCAAGAAATACACAATCTACCAAGATAAAATGCACCTCCTGACGTTGATTTTATGTCATTTGCTGATCCAGCCCAATCGGCATCTGTATGTCCCAATAACTCTGGGTGATATTTTTCATTATACATCAGACCGAAATCCACAGTGCCTTTGACATATCAAAGTATTAATTTTTACTGCGAGAATGTGGAATTCCTTTGTATTACTTTGGTAACATGCTGCTTGGAATGTGGAAAAAATCAGCTCTTGTTACTATTAGGTACAACAAAATGCTGATAATCTGCCTGTATTCTGTGTTATTAACTACCCTTACACTGTCGTCTTTTGATAATTTCATCAGGGTAGCAACCGGAGTCTTCATCTCCTTGGAATTCTCCATTCCAAACCTTCTCAGAACCTCCTTGGCATATTTGGATTGTGAAATTAAAGTACCATTACTTCTTTTTGTCACCTGTAAACCAAGGAAAAATGTCAGCTCACTAATCATGGAAATTTTGAATTCACTTTTCATGAGTTCATAAAACTATTTGCACTAAGCTTCATCTGATCCACCAAATATTATTTCATCTACATAAACTAGCACCATCATCCTTTGATTAATATTGTTGTTGAATTAGATATTTTAATCAACTCCACCACATTGAAATCCATGATTCATAAAATACTAATCCAGCCTTGAGTACCATGCTCTTGGTGCTTGTTTCAACCCATAATGTTCTTTCTTCAACCAAAAAACATTATTCTCATCTTTATGATTGAGAAAACCATATAGCTACTCAATGTGCACCTCCTCTTATTGAAAACCTTTCATAAATACAGATTTGACGTCCATATGGAACACTTTGAACTTTCTTTGCACTATTATGGATAAAAATAATCTGATTGTCTCTTGTATCGCAACTGGTGCAAATGTCTAATCAACATCTATTCCCTCTATCTGGGAGTACCTCTTGCACACTAGTCCTTCTTTATTCTGAATCATTGTGCCATCTTTATTCATCTTGTTGAGATAGACCCATTTATTCTTGATGAAATTCTTATCTACTGGCCTCGAAACAATCACCCATGTCTGATTCTTCTCAATCTGATCATGCTCTTCATTCATTTCCTGAATACAGATTCCATCTTCAGCTGCATCAGCGAATAATTTCAACTAATCCTGTGATAGTAGAGATGTATTCTGAAATTATCACATTATTCTTTTATTAATTGGAGTTTATTGATCACCAATGATATTCTACCTGTCAAATTCATCTCTCCTCCATGGCTTTTTTGTAGATACAGATTTTACTACCTCATGCTCACCATCAGTATCTTCTTCTGAATCAACATCATACACTTCTGATCCCCCTGTATTGATTCATTCCTCATCACTCCCATCACGAAATTGTTCACTTCATTGTTGAATGATCTTCTCATTCTCTACAACAGTAATACCATCGCTCTCAACTACTTTTCCCATCCTTTTGTTAAAGCGTTTATATGCCTTACTTTTTTTGAAGTATCCAAGGATTATACCTTCATCTCCTTGTGACTCATATTTATTGTGTTTTTCCTTGTTGAGGATAATTAACTTACTTCCAAATATTCAAAATTATTTTAATGTTGTCTTCTTTCAATACATCATCTCTTACGGAGTCTTTCCTTCTTCGGACACAACAAAGCACTGTTAAAAGTGTACACGGATGTCAAAACTACTTTCTTCCAAAATTTCTATGGTAGGTCTTTTTCAATGAGCATCATTCCAGACATGTTATTTATGATCTTATTACTCCTTTCAACCACTCCATTCTATTGGGGAGTTTTTATTGAGGAATCTTGATTCTTTATCCCATGTTTCCCGAGATAGCATACCACTTGACTGTTTGTGAATTCCGTACCATTTCCAATATGAAGATTCAAATTTTTGTATCCAAGCATCCTTTGACACTCCCTCTAGTACTGTTTTAAATAGATGAACACATCCAACATATGAGAAATAAAAAATTCCCATGACATTCTTCTATAGTCATCAATGAAAATAACATAGTACCTCTTTCCATAAATTTCTCTTGGTGCGATAGGACCACAAACATCAGCATGCACCAATTCGAAAACTCTTGTTGTCTTCTTTTCCTTTGACATATACGTTTTCATAATAATAATCCCATTTTGGCATGCATCGCATGTGTGAGTATGACCACATGATAGCTTAGGTAGGTCTCTTGCTGCATCACATTTCTCTTGATCTTCCTGGGATGGTTGGAAAATATGACCAAGTAGTTTTTGACACAACTTTTTTTCTTCCTCTCTAGAAAAAAACACATATATTAATCTTCACTTACCTGGTAGAGATTTCCCTTTGATCTTTTTACGTGTATAACTAATTCCCCATCTCTTCCTTCAATGACAAACATCTTCTTAGTGAACCTTTTTGAATTTCCTAAGTCATATAGTTGACTGACGCTAGGTAGATTGTGACAGAGGCCTTCTACCCTAAGACATCAGCATGTCTCATCTCTCTGCCCCAAACATGGCAATTCTTGTGCCAATAATCTTTAGACCTTCATCATTTCCAAACTTAACAACTCATTTTATATCATATTTTATACCTGTAACAAGATCTTTATTACCTGTCATGTGAGATGTGCAACCACTATCAAGGATCCACACACAAGAGAAATATGATGCTTTAAGGGAAATTTATCCCACCAAGACCTTCTCATCCTTCTTATTTTTGGTCCATATTTTTTCCTTCACACATGGTATGGATTTAGAATTATGTTCATTCTCAGAGTATGATGGACCATCGTCATCTTGCAAAGATAAAAATATATTTTTCATTTTTATCTCACATGTTGGTTTATTGATCTGCTGCTTGAGAACAATTTGATTCTGCTTTGGCACATTCCTCTATATGGTCGAAGTTTAGTACCTAGCCATGTGCCCAAATCCTCCGCTCCAAAAATAGTGTCCTTTGAAATATGTTTTGGAGAACCGTTATCTTTTTGGATGCCACCTTTTTTCTTGTTCCCTTCGATATCTCTTGTCTATAAAACAAACATAATGTGAATGTCCAATCTTTCCACAACAATAACACCTAATATTTGGTGCATTCATTTGTGATAATTGTACACTATGAGTTTCCCCTTGAGATCTCTAAATATTTTGATCCTTCTTTGTGCCCAAATATACCTTCAATCTTGGGATGGGTTCTTGTGGTATGACTTTAATTTTCACCGATTTTTGTTTCTAATCAAGCCCTGAATCTGCCTTAATGTCCGAGCTAATTTGTTTCTTATTTCCTACTAAACTACTAGGCTCTTATTTCATCTTTTCAGTCTTTATAATGGCCTACTTTCCCAAGAATGTGTTGGGAATAAAAGGTTTTTCTTGGTCTTTAACGTTTCTTTGTATACCAACAGCATCCTCTTCAAGCTCTTTAACACTCTTGGCATGATCTTTACTTGTGTTTTTCAAGACATAGATCTCACTTTTTTGTACTTCAATATTGATTTTATACTCAATAACTAGTTCTGAGTTCTCTGGTGTTGATTACATGAGTTTCTCAATTTCTTCCATCAACTCAAACTTCTCTTCTTCCTGCTACTGCATATAAAGTTTGGAATCATGAACAACTTTTTAATATTTATTGGTTTTGTCTCTCCAAACATCTATCTCCTCAAGAGAGGCCTCTAACTCATCTTGCATATCTATTCTTCCTTCAACATCTTCTTCTTCATCATCACCTTTGGTTTCGTTCCTCTCCTAAGAACTACTGACAACTGGCACCATATCATTTTCTCCACAATCATTGTAGTTCTCTATCTCCTCAACCACCTCAGCCTCAGACTCATCCTATCTATCACATTCTTGTAAAAAGAGATTTTTCTTCATAATGAAATTTCTCTTGAACTGTTTTTTTTTCTTTCCCTTAGGCTGATGACTTCCTCTTGGAAATTTCAACTTCTTTGACATCATCATCTTCTTAGAACTTTTTGAGTCACCTTGCTGCAAGATGACCAACCTTTCTACATCGAAAACAGGCCAGTGGAAGTTTACCTTTAAACATTCCTTTTCCTCTTTGAATATTTGAGGAGAGGAATGACATCACATCATCTGTCTCTTCTTATTCCTAAGAATCTTCAATGGGGAGATTCTTCATGGACTTGAATGCCACTTCTTTAGGTTTCCCCTTTTCTATAGCCTTTTTATCATCATTTCGAATTCCATATGCAAGCAAGGTACTATGTAAATTTTCCAATGTTAGCTTCTTTGGATCTTTATCTTATAGTACTGAAACCGTAGGATTAAACCAAGGTGAAAGTTTCCTCAGGATGCGCTTTATGATATTTATGGATTCAATGACATATCCCAGACCACCATATCTTCCACAACAGTTTTTACCCTATCAATGAATCTATCTACAGACTCATTCGGGTTCATTCTTAGATTGTCATACATGTTCTGTAATTCTTGCAACTTATCTTCTCTGGCCTTTTATCTCCTTCATATATGTTCAAAAACTTTTCTCACATATCATGTGATGTTTTTCATGACATAACCTTGGTATATATATCATTGGATAGGGCTCCTCCCCTTTTGACCTTGTTTTTCTATTAGAGAAAACCCTCTTCTCTCTCTTTCCCGATGCAGAGTATGAATAAAACTTAAAACATGCACAAGACACTACGATATTTACGTGGTTCACCCTCAATGGTCTATATCCAGGGAGAATACACCAGGACTGTGTTGACGTACCAATTCCACTAAAACCACACTACTATTTACAAGTTTGAAGTGGACTCACTGTCCCTCCAGGTTTACAACCACTCACAATTTTAGAACTCCCTTCTCTCTCAACTGAAGTGAGCTCACTGCTTCTTCAAAAGATCCACTCATAGTTTATAAAACTATAGGTCACTATATTATCACTAATTAATGCATCCTCCACTATATGTAGATGATCTTATGAAGTCCAGATTTTATCCACTGATTAATACCGCTTTACTATAGATGTTTTGTAAAATTTCTAACTTTCATACAACCCTTGGGTGACTTGTGTTCCCCTTTAACTAGTGCACAACATCTACCATTGTTGAGGAAAAACCAACTTGAGTGCCACACTTTTGTGCCCCACATGCGTGCCACACTTTCATGCCACACTAGTTCACCACACTAGTGCATCAAACATTCGCTCCACACTGCTTGCACAGAACAAATGCGTGATACACTTGCGTGGTACACTTGTGTGCCCACTAAAATTTGCATGTGACTTTCACTTGCATGATTAGTGCTTGGATTTTCTCTAAGTGCTGAGTTCATTAATAAATGAGGAGAGTTTCCTTCTATTTATAGAAATTTTGAGGACTTGCACGACACACTTTCATGCCACACCTACGCACCAGACTTGCTTGCCACTTTAGGACTTGCGTGCCTCTTTTTTTGCTTTGTCAGATTTTGATATGATGATCTTGAAATATGACTTATGAGCCACACATGGGCACCACTTTGGGACTTGTGTGCCACACTTGAACACCACTTTTGGACTTTCACACCACACTTGTGCGCCATTTTTTGAATTGTCCGCCACTTTTACTTTTACAAATGTTTTATGTTCTGAATTTGAAAAATTCATGGCATACAATACTAGAAACCTCATTACCACAAGATCACAACTACTTTTTCCAAAAACTCTTTTCCCAATTCTGCATGAAAACCCCCTTTGTCAACAGTTTGAGTCATTGAGACTTGATTTGTGAAAAAACACAACATGGAGTCCTGCATTGTCAAAAAACATATTCATCTAAAAAATGCATCAATGATACCTTGAGAGATTTTTTCCCAACACCAGTCATAACCTAATTAAACAACATAATAGAAATCGATTCCATGAAAATATTTTAGAAACATGATTAACCCATGGAAATTAAAGAAGATTCATGTCAATCTCTTTTAATCATTATTAAACTATGGAATCTAAATGGTTTACAAAACAATTTCTTCGAAATGTGATTATATGGTTGAAAATAAATGGGTTCCATTAAAATCATCATGAATATATATTAATCCATAAAAATAAATAATGAGGATGATATGATTAGAAAATATCCCTATTATGGGAAAATAACAATAAAGTTTTTTATGTTGATGATTATAAATACCACTAAAATAAATATTAAAACATTTTGAGGAAAATAACAATTTCATTTTTTAAATCAAATTTAGAAACTAAAAAATCAAAAAATATTATATAATAAAATTTCTTCAAAAAAACATTGAAACATATAAAGTAAATTTCTCAGAATATATTGGAAATGATGATTCTTAAATCAATTAATGTTATAAATGTTAAAAAAAATTCTTTTGAAAACATTTTTGAAAAATAGAATAAAAATGACCTATTTATTCAAAATTTGGAAATTTCATTTTCAAAAAATTTTTAAAGAAGAAAACAGAAATTGTAAAATAGCTTTAAGGAATCATTTATTTTTTAAAATTAGACTTTTTTAAAACATTTTCAGAAAAATGGATATTGAAGAGAATGATAAGGGATCTAAAATAAAAATCATTTTATAACTTAAAAATTACATATTTGTTCTTTTTTAATGAAAATGGAGGAAATGGAACATAAATATTTGAAACAGTTTTTTTAAAAAAGTGAATAAATTAAATGTTTTTTATGGAAATAATGTCACATTATGTCCTTAAAAATATATATGAACATAAATAATATCAAAATAATGAAATTTTATGATAAAGCCTTTTGAACTTGGGTTACACATCAATCTTATTCCCCATGAATAAATAACATCACATGACATTTAAATATCTAAAAAATAATAATTTTACTGATATATCAAAGAAAGGGGCTATATATACACCTCGTAAATTAAGATATATGGATCTCATAACTGTATATCTTAAATAAATATATTTTTAGATAAATAATGCTTACAAAAAAAATTCCCCTGAATTTGAGAATCAATTAATGAATTGATTATGTGTATCAAATATAAATAATATAAGAAAATTTTAAATATAAAATATAAAAATAAAAATTAATTACACAAAAAATATTGAAATATTAATATTAATTAATAAGTAATAAAACCCAATAAAATTAAATCGAAATATGAAATTATTTAGAACTTGGTAAATTTAATGTCATTTCCCATTGAATGAAATAATTCAATCTGAAATAAATAATACCATAAAATTTACAATATTCATCTCATTAGAAAAGAAATAGGCACTATATACACAAAATAATAAAAACAAGTGGTGAATGTGGCATTTATCTCAAGGAAATAAAATGTGAGAGGAGAAATACTATTTCCTCGAGTTCAAAATTTCATTGTATGTCCTTTGACTCCTGTATAATATGATTACGTAAAATATTTTAGTTATTAATAACTTTTACTTATTTCAATATATTATACCTAAAAAAATTATTTTATTTAATTTTAATGATATATTTAAATATTTTATCTGTTAAGTACATGTTTGGAGTTTTGAGGACATTCAATTCATTGTATCAAAATAGATTTGGTTAGTTTTCCCTTGTAAAATAGGTCATTATATCAACATATATTGAATAATAATCATGAATTAATTATCATATTTATTTTTCAATTATTATTTTAGAAATAATCATGAAAATAGTTATAAATAATGAACAATGTTACAATCATAGAGACTGTCGGTTGTACGTATGAATTAATAATGTTTCTATTTTTTCAATTACCTTTACATAAAGAAGGTTTGAATTATTTTATCATTAAATAAGGATAATAAGATAACAAATAAAATATTGTTTCTTTTAATATAAATATCTATCATTATCATGATGTTGTCAGGAAAATAGAATCACACATCTTTATGAAGGAGATAGTCCACACGTACATTAACGACACAACCATTTTTCAATTTAAGATAGAATATAATAAATTATATTTGTAAAAGGATAAAAATTTAAATAATTTAATTAATAATTCATTTATATCTCATATATTTATTAACATTGTCCTTATTCTTATCTAGGTAATTCATTTCTGAAAAAAAAATCACTTCACTTCAAGATGTGGTGGTCTTCTGTATAGAAGAGTCGTGTTATCATATACCCCAAAGAAAAGAAACTAAAAAGTTATATGTTATAGAAAAACTAAAAAGTATGAATATTTTACAAATATAATATATTTATACATTAAATCCTTCATTAAAATAATCTGTGAGTGGAGATTGTGAAAAATGTATGACATTAGTTTCTGATGTTGTATTCCTTTATACACATGAACGATAATTTATTATCAAATTTAGTTAGAGATGAGATGTATTTAAGGTTTTTAATTAATATAATAGAATATTTAAATATTTGAAACACTTTTTATCATATGATTATATATAAAGAATATTTTAAGGGGTTATAAGACGAACTAAAATAAAAATTCATAGTTTAGAATTTTACCTCTTCTCAGACAACCTTTTTTGGATTATAAAATGATTTTTTTAGAATTGAAAAAATAATAATTTTTAGATGATGGGATTGAATTCGTTAAACCATTTTCCCAATTCATGGACAAATAAAAATCATTTTATAGGGTAAATAATAATGGAGAGGGGTGACATTTTATAAATGTACTGAGGGAAACACTTGTAATGATTGATTAAAAAATGATGTATCCATGTTTTTCACATTTCATAAGGGTAAAAATAGATTATTATAGAGCGTTATTAATTATAATTTATAAATATGTCAATATATAATTTTATATACATTTCTTAGTTCAATATTTACCATCATCATTTTAGTTTAACCCCCGATAAAACCATTTTTTACTTTAACTGTTGTAATTAATTTTTTTTTGATATTCATTGTGGAAAAATATATATTAACATTATTAGAGAATGAAAAATATTTTGATTTAAAATAAGAAAAAAAAATTACCATATTCAGTCCATATAATTTGAAAATTTAATTTTAATATTAAGCCTATGGACGCAATTGAAATAATTGGTTTGCAAAAACTATATTTATAAAAACTGATTTTATATTAACTCTAGAACTAATAACACATATATTATGATTAAAATTTATATTTATTTATATATGTAATATAAATTTTAATTATTTAATTACATATTAATAGATTTTTTAATTTATTAAAAATGAGGATCGTTTTGTAATTTAGCACATTGTTCAGAAAAATCATTTTTTTAAACGTAAAGGAAAACGTCAAATAAAATACAATATGAATATTATTCAAAATGAATTAAGTGGATTAAATATAAAAAAATTATAAAAATTATATGATGAATCATATACATTAAATTATTATAAATTAAATTTTTTAATTTATTGAAATGAAATTACATCTTAAAAATTTAGTATTTCTCACTATTCACTAAAAAAAATTCCCTAAAAATACCAATATTTCACCTAACAAAAGTTTTGATATTTCAACGTAAAAAGTATTTTTAGTTTATAAAATTTATTAAAATTATTTATAATATCTTTTAATTAAAGTAATAAAAATAATTATTGATTGGTAAAATTGATTTTTGAAATATTTATAGATTATTTACTAAATAATTATCAATTGTTTATATAGAGTCATAAATTTATATATATATATATATATTATAAAAATAATAATTGAATGCATATCCACCATTTTATTAGTTAGTTTATAATGGTTATATATTTCATGGGTCATTGAAGCTCAATGTTTAGTGTCAAAACTGCTATCGAATATAGTTTCCTTTTCTAAAATATAGGGGTGTTACAACCCTCCAATTAATAAATAGAATCCTAGAAATTTTTTCATTAACCATTAATAAAATGTTTCAAATTTGGAAATACCTATTTCGGAAAACACATATAAAAAATTGTTAATAAAAAAACTCTTGAAAAGAGTGAAAATAACCAATGATGGTAATCTGGAATGAAAAATAAAAGGGTTCCAAATAAGAGAAAATTGGTGGGATGTGAAGATTTAATCATGGAATAAAATAATAATTCTCATATCATGATATGGAGTGACATAGGCCATTTATAACAATATATTAAATGATTAAGATAAACATTACAACTACAAAACCACGAACTAAAGTGGTGTGAAAACGATCCTTGAAGTCAACAGAAATGATAGTATTTAGAAAATAAAATTACATTAAAAATATATTTCATATATTTGGATAATTGTATTTCTATATAAAATAATATCATAATCATATATACATACATTATTAGTACAAATTCATCCATTTTTCATTTTTCACCACCACCCATCTTTTTCTCTAAACATGGGTTATTTACGTTGAATTTATTTCTTGCACGAATCCCTAAAATTTAAGTTTAGTGTTCCAAATAATGATAAAAGGAAAAATAAATATATTCAAACCATGTTTTTAAATTAAAAAAATTATAACATGGTATTATATTTACCCAAATGTGTAAACCATAATGTGATTAAATAATAAATTAATCTCCAAAAGTAAACAGTAATACCCAAACATCTAACTAATTCATTCCTAAATAAACCTAACTTTATAGATTGTTTTATCCTCAAATATTATCTCAAAAATATAATTATTAAATCCTAAAAAAATTACAACCTTTTTTAAAATAAAATTAATCACTTAATCCCCAAATTATTTGTCAATCAAATAGTTTTATATATGGTAAAACTTTTGATCCCATAAATACCTCAATATCCAATATCATATAAACACTAAATGGTATGAATAGATAAATAATTATGTACAAAGAAATATAAATTCATGCTTCACATTAAAAAATCATGATATATACATTTACTTAATTAAAAATATGGTAAAATGTTATTAATCGCTTCAAGATCTGATTAATTAAAACCTCAACAAGGTGTATAATATATTAAACATATGATCAATCTTTATATTATAAATCTAAAATAATTTCAGTAATTGTTAATATAACAACACTTTAAAACACACTAATACCAGATTTATTGAATCTTTTCCTCTGATACCACTTATAACAGCCCCAAATCCGCACACTCGTATCTAGTGCAGAAATCTTAAAAATTACATTTATGGATTCAATATAGTTGGTGAAGATCTGTTTTTCACCATAAAAAGATAAAGCAATACAATTAAAAAATTGGATTAATTAAATTAGTTTGTAGTTTTTAGTATATATTTTTATAGAGTTAGTAAAAACCACTAAATAAATAATACCCATGTCCTTAAATGAACATTTCTCCCACTTAAAATATCTTTTCTTATTTTTTATAATTTCTTCATAATCATCCATAGCAAACACTTCAATACATATATAATTCAAAATAATTATTTATAAACTATATAAAATGATATATAATAAGGGTGATGTCAAATTATGAGTAAAAGAAACCATATTTCTTAGTAATTAAATTTCATTAGTTATCATTAGTATAATATAAGGTTGTGATGACCTAAATAAATTGCATGAGCATAGAATTAAAATATTCAAACCCATAAATACCTCGACCATGAAACGTGAAAACAAGGAATAATTATTTCATATTAGAAATATTTATATGAATAAATAATAATGGACTATGTGATATAAATCTTGATCAAAGAAAATATTTTTAACTCCTAGAATTCATAATAAAAACATATTGGTATTTTGGGATATTATCATTATAAAACCCTTGTGAAACCATTATAAACCCATAAAAATGGAATAGCCGTATAGTAAACTTCCATACCAAATAAATGTTTGGGAAATTTGGGGCACCTGAGTGCACAGATCAAGCTCATCAAGAACTATCTGAGTGAACCCATTGTAAACAGTGTCTAATACCCATAAATAAATCCCACTGAGCATACACTTCGTCATAAAACTCATAAAAAAAAATAATTAATTTAATTAAGTTATTAACCCATGGAAAATAAATAGTTTCTATTAAAATATGTTTTAAATAGTGATTAACACAAGGAAAAATTGGATTTCATGTCGATCTATTGGAAACATGATTAACCTATGAAAAATAAAAATATTTCAAAACAATCTCATTGAAACATGCTTAACCCCTGGAAAAGAAATGGGTTGCCTAACAATACCACTGAAAAAATACTAATCCATCCAAATAAATAATATGTATGATGTAATCACAATACATTCTTATTGGATCATAATTAACAATATTGGTTTTCTTTTTGATAAAGGGAAATACCATTAAAACATCATTAAAATTATTTTTGAGGAAAATTTAATTTTCAGTTTGAAAATCACATTTACAAACATAAAAATCAAATTATATTGAAAAAATAATTTTCTTTGAAAACAACCTTGAAAAAATATAAAGGAATCATTATTTAAAGTACTCGAAATGATGGCACTAAAATCCATTCATACTATAAATATTGAACATTAACATTATTTTTAAAACATTTTGAAAAATGGTGTAAAAAGTGGCGTATTTATGAAATGTTAGAAATTTTTTTAAAAATTCACCTCAAAATAAGGAAATATATAATGGATAATGTGTTTAAGAAATAATATATATTTATCAAATAATATTTTTTTAATCTTTTTTGAGAACATGGATATGGAAGGGAATAATACCCAATCGAGAATGGATTACAACATCGGTATCAATTAAAATTGACTTCCGTGATATTTCATTAAAAAATAAGGGAGGAAATATAAAAAAAAAGTTTAAAAAAGTATATATCTATAATATAAAAAAAATACACCATTTAAGAAAATAATATCACATTATTTCCTCCAAGAAAACAATAAACATAATCAATTTCTAAGGAAATGAGATAGTAACCTAAAGCCTTTTCAACATTGATAACTCTTCAATCACTATCCCCATGAAATAATAATATAAATGTATACATTAAATATCATGAGAATAAATAGTTTCATTATATAGTGTGTCAAAGGGAAGTATATACACATCAAGAATCAATCTAGGTGCATATCATAAACATATGTCACAAAGAAAGAGAATTTGACACGAATAACTCTTAAAAATTCAATTATATGATTTTGATAATTAATCAATTAATTGATCACATATAACAAATTGAAACAACATAAAATCTGTCTAAATAAAACATAAATAATAAAATGTATTTACATGCATAATAATTATATAATAATGTCGGTGAATAAGTATTATAACCAAATGAAAAGAAACTGATTTATGAATTATTTTTCCAATTGGTATATTTCAAGTCAATTGACCTTAAATGAAATAATTTAAATATAAAAATAATATAATACTATGTTTGATTTATTAATATTATTACATGTTAACTTAAATATATACACACCACATAATGAAGAATTTATTAACGTAGAATTTGTCTTTGAGGAATAAAATGTGATAAGGGAAAACCCTTTACATCAACTCCATAATTTTCTTATATATCCTTTAACTTATGTATAGAAAGTATAAACCAGTAATTTTATTTAATAGTAAAAAATATCATGTTTAACACCTTATACAAATATCATTTATTTTATTTATTTTTAATGATATATTACAATATTTAATAAGCTAAGTCCATGCTGGGAGTTATGATGAAATTTGCTTCATTGTCACAAAATTGATTTGGTGAATTTTCCATGGAAAATGAAATTTTTATTTGAACGTATATATAGTATTAATAATTACATAATTATAAGATTTTATCAACAATAATTCATTTATAATGATGCATGAATTATTTATGAAAAATGAATTATGTTATGATCATGGAGACGGTAGGTCATATGTATGCATGAGTAGAGTTTCCCTTCATAAATAATCATTATGAAAAGTGGAATTTAATATCTAATTGTTAAATAATGATAGAAATAACATAAATTATATAATATTTCGAAAAATATAATTATATATATAATTATTTTGATTTTCGGATGAAAATAGAATCACATATCTTCATGGAGGAGGCAGGATACATGTAAACAAATAACATTATAATTTGTCAAAGTAAGAAAAGAATGAAAAATTATCATTTCATAATAATAAATAACTCATTAATATAATTATTATTTCATTAAAATCACTTATATTATTTAAAATATTCCTTATTATCTTTAATATAAATAATTACTGATGAACGCATCACATCGCTTCATGAGGGGGTATTCCACCATACACACAAGCGACACTATCGTATACCCTGCGGAATAGAATATAAAAAAATTATATGTTACATACTATCTATAAATTTATAAATATTTTAAAAATATCTTATATATACTTCAAATCCATAATCACAACATGTTGTTAGTGGTAGTGATTGAAAATTAATTACATCGGTTGGCAGTGCAGATACCCGATGTAAACATGAATGATGAATTGTATCCTAGATTATTAAAAAGAATTTTTATTTTGGATATTAAATTTATATAATAGAAAATAATTACATACTATAAACTTGTTTATATAATTATCATATTTCAAGAAGCTTTTTTTTAGGTGAAGATGAATGAAAATAAAAACACATGTTTTGACATTATACATCTTCTTAGACAACAACATTATAATTATACTTAATTTATTCATAGAATGGGTTTTAAAAAAAGTATTTTGTGATTTTGAAAAGAAATTTGGGATGTGATTTAATATGGTATTTTCTATACCAAAATGGTTTAAAGGTATGAATATGAGGGGAGAGGGGTGCGCTTTTGTAAGTGAGGTGAGTGGAACAACTACATTGTTTAAAATGAAAAATCTATACCCACATTTTTCATATCCAAAAAATTGTTGAAATTATATTTTTATTCATTCATAGACATTTAAATGTCAAAATATGGCCATAAATAGTTTTATACATGTTATTTGGTCATATTACCCTTATATTTTATGTTTAACACCTAGTTTACTCGTTTCTACCTAAATAGTCGCAATTAATTTTTACTATAATCACTATTCATTATGGTAAAAAATTTAGTTGATCGTATCATAAAATAAATGTTAGGATTATTTATGATTTTTGATCAATTTTATAATATTATACTCAAATTACTCGAACTATTAAATTGAAAAGTTAACATGAAAATACGGTAACAGAGTGGGTTTTCAAGAATAATAGTTCTCAAGTAAAATATGACTCTATATTAACTCGATGAGTTTTAATAATTACCTAAAAATATAAGTTAAAATTTATTGAAATATATTATATATATTTTATTTAAATAATTCCTCATTATGGGTTGATTAAATTAATTAAAATGGAGAAACATTATGCACAATAAAAGTGTTTTTAGAAAAATGTCATTTTTAATCCCAAAGAAAGACTTATACTGAAATATAATATGATTTCAATTCAAAAATAAATTCAGATGATTAATAATAAATAAATTATATTAATATTATATTAAATTATATTCAAAACATTATGGTACTTTTAAATGTCATAGTTTATTTCAAGAGATAACATTTTTACAAAAGTATGTATTATCTCTATTAAATTAAAAATCTTAGTAATCTAAAAATTTCCATGATTTCACCCAAATAAATTTTTTATATTATGATTTAAAAAATAATTTTTTTTCAAATACATTTTCTAAAATTTTCAAAAATTAATTAATGTTTTTTGCAAAAAATAAAAAATATTTTTGAGAAAATATATTTTTGAAGAATAAAATTACATTACAAAAAATATAATTATTTTTTAATAATAAGTTATTTATAATTTATATATTTATATATATTTTTTATATATTTATAAACACTATTTATACTCAAAAAATTAGATGCTTGGTTATAATGATTATATAATCCATGGCACATTTAAATTCGGTGTTGCATGTCAAATAATGTATCGAACATTGTTTTTTATCTAATACATCATGGTGTTACATTTATAAAATTATCTTATTATATTAGTTAAATATTTTCTCTATTTTAATATGCAATATAGAATGGGAATTTTGATATAACATGTGAATTTTATTACCATCAACAGTTTAAGAAAATAGAAAAATGTTTCTAAAACTCATTTTCGTTATCAAAACCATTAAAATAATAAACCGATGATTATGTTATAGCTTGGTCAATCCTTAAATAAAACCATAAACCAATCATACTCAAAAATAATTAGAAATAATAGGGTAATAAATTATATTATTCATTTATTAGTTAATAATTTTGTACTATTAAGGTAATTAATTCATGCTTCTTGTGAGAAACTAATAGAACTTCTTTTACGACACCTATATTTTTTAACATAGAATGGTACTTGTCTTTCATAGACAATTTTTCTCTTATTTTTATCGATTATTATTGTTGTTTGATACTTGTATAATATATTCTATCAGTAATATTTTTTTAATAATGAGTTGAAATTCATGATAAATAATGGTGATTCCATTTAGATAGATAAAAAGATATTTTAAGACATTCATTATTTAGTACATTAATTTTATAAGGAATATTGTTAAAAAATTACACTAAATTTATGATCCATTTTAAAATTTAATCACATACTTTATTGGGACTAGATATAAGGCTCTGGCCTTAAACATTACTTAATCATGAGATAAGTCAAAAATTGACTTTAATTCACTTTGAGGATCTCTTCAGGTTTATTGTTTTGGAAAATTGTGACAAAAACTCATACATTGAAACAATAATATTTCAATTAGACAATTCTAATTACTATCCATTTTTACATAAATAAAAAATCTTTAAAAAGACACACGGTATCATTTCATGTATAAATAGTATGACTTTTCCATGATGCTATTGTTGACTCTATTCTTATTTAACTCATGTGAAAAACTAATCAAAATCAAGGATTGAGCATAAAAATCTCAGTAAGGGATACCTAGAGAAGGAAAACCATTAGTCTTGGGATAATATTAAAACCATTCATACATTATCATAATGTAATACTTCTCACCTTTAATAAGTATTAAATATACATCACATAATATATGCTCATTTTTTAACCTTTTTGTAAAAACAATTTTACCATCAAGACTGTGGAAAAAAATATATATAAAATAAAGTAAATATGGGACATAAACACACTTAAATGGAATAATCATACAGTCTACTTCAACACATATCACTAAATGGAATAGGCATATGGAATTCTTATATACCCAATGCATTTATGGTTCTAATGTATCCACTCATCCTTGTTTTATCATGGAAACACCCATCATTTTGTTTATCACATAACCAATCATCTTTGATTATCACTTAACCACTAGTCAAATATCAAAGAATCATTTTATAATCATAACACATGAATAAGAATAATGGAAAAATAACATTTCCACACTGCAACCACAAGAGATAATTTTCAGATCTAGAAATATTCAACCCATTTCCAAAACCATTTAGAACATTTAATAAATATAATTTTTAATAAAACTATCCCACAACAAATTGAATCTTTTAAAATAAATTATCATTTAAAAACATTCATGTCCATATAAAAAAAAATTAAAACCTATTTTGAAAATATGGACCCAAAAAAAAGGTTTAAATAAATAATTCTTTAAAACATTTAAAATTATGTTTTAGTTAAAGAGTCCCTTACCACTTGAGATACACTACAATAAAAATAATTAATAAATAACATCAAAAAAAGCATATAATGTCATGAGAATATTATGAGTCATGATATAATATGTTAAAGGGTAGTATAAACACCATATAAAAATGAATTGGCGTACATATAAGTCTCAATGGAATGTAGGTTCAGTTGAAATCCCTTATAAAGATAGTATCCTTAGATTAAGGATAAGTCAATCACATAATTATGTGTGAAAATTATAAATAAGCTCAATATAAGTGGATATTCTGTGTAAAACAATCAGAGGTTATTCACACATATTCTTGAAAAAACAAAACCAATGGCATGTATATTTAACTCAATGAATAGAAATTATGTTACAATTTCCCTTACAAAGATTTTATACATGAGATAAGAATTTATAAATGTCGTGATAATGTGTAGAAATGGTATATACACACAAATGGAATTTTAAATTAAAACATAAATAAATAAACTGAGATCCCACACAAAATCTTGGCATAATATAATCAATAAAGTATGTGTAAAACCCAATGAGTGGAAATTGTGTTTAGAAATTCTCCTACAAAGATCATTTTTTTTTCAAATAGATTGATTATGTGTATTCACTCTAAATCCACATAAATCAAGTATAAATAATAGATAAGATATCAGAATTCATTTCACACATATTCATAGAATGAAATAATCATGATGAAGAAGATCAACCAAACGAATGGAAATTGGGTTAAGATGTTTACTTACCTCAAGTCCAACTTATCTTGTCCATTATTTATATTCCTGAATAACAAAATAATTTAAATTTTTAATTTATTATAAATATTTTTCAAGTTTATTTTTCATTTTATACCACTTATTACCATGTTATAATAATTATATAATTCATTAATTTAACATCAGTTTCTTGGTCAACATTTGGTACATGAGTCAAAAATGAACATCTTTTGATGTAAACTATCCTTGTAGTCAAACGTCCATCTTATACAAAATAATAGTCATTAATTAAGTATGATATATATCCTTTATATATTTATTTATTATATTTAATATTTTTTTGATATAATAAATTAAATTCACCATTCCTAGAGATGATAGGTCGTACGTACGCATTAACACTACTTTCATTTTGTTGTCATATTAATGGAGTGAAAAGAAGATGATATATATGTATATTATAATTACATTATAATATATATGTTATATATGTTATTAACAATCATTAACTTCATATTTTATTCATTCCATGTATGGCATGAATGAGTCATATCACTTTGAGAGGAAGTAATTCTCACTTCCTCAAATAAAATTATAATATTTACACATACTGGAAAACATAATGGTAAGATGTAAATAAAAACTACAAAATAATAGAGAAAATATAAATAGAATATATATAATTTATATATATAAATAAATTTCCATCATAATGTCCACCATGAGTGCTGGTAGGAGAAATTTGAACAAACGTCATTTTGTGAGGCAGTAGTTCATTGTACACTGAAACTGTATATTCGTATCCATTAGATGGAGCTGTGTGTAAGTTTAGTTCAAATAGTTATAAAAAAACAACCTAGTATATTTAGTATATTTGTTTTGTTATGTAATAAATTAAAAATAATTTAATAAGGATTGGATATGGAAAATAAAGTAAATTATCTTGTGAGAAGACATTACCATTAAACATACCACAAATTTTTCTCTTATATGAATACCCTACACTAACCTACATTAGGTAATGAATAGTCTATAAATCATGTTTCTAACTCAATTATGGACTCAAATTTAGAATATGAGATTCCATTTAATATTTATCCCATCCTCTTTAAGAAACAATGTGCACAAAAATATTAAATATATTAAAAATATTTATAAAATTAATTCTAGGAACATCGGGCCCAAGAATTAGATGTATGCATAGTTCATGGATTCTAATGTCTATGTAATAATATTTCAAATTCATACATGGAAAAAATAGTGTCTTTACATCATTATCCCCTTCAATATGTTCATCCTTAAAAAAAGACAACACAATAAACTCTAGTAACTCGGCCTACATTCAGATATCCCACTCCCCAGAGCACTCATGCATGTTCTCATGTAGGCACAAGCTATGAACAAAGGGGTGGTCCATCCACACTGTTTCCTCTGTTATCTAGCATTGGTGTCCATAAGGTGCTCTAAAAAAGTGTCTCAGTCTTTAATGTTCAACACTACCTAGTCAATAATGCGCAAGGGGTCATACACGTATCTCCTTAGTTATGACATGAGGACTACATCATGAACCTTCTCCAACTATGGGGTAGAGAGATGTTGTATGAAACCCCACTAAACATCTATAAGATCAAAAAACATCCTGATAAATCTTGTACATAGCCTGCCTCCCTCGCCGAACCTCCATAATCCTCATCATGGGAAGACACCCATGAAACATGGTTTCCCTGATAACACTCAAAGGGAATATGACAAAAATCTTTCTAATATTTATACCATTTATGGTATGTCCTCATCTACAAATGGATGACCTAATACTTCTTCATGACAACTTGTACCATCTCAGGACCCACAATAGATACCTAAGCGATCTCAGTCCCATACCTCGGTGACCTACATGGTCTCTCATTTAAGGAATCCAATTTTTTCATGATGATGTTCTAGTGGTATTTATTATTAAACAAAAATCTAAACCAATGGAATGTGATCCCCCAAAATCTATCAAAAGTACAACATGAAATCCCTAATAATTTCCCCCATCACTAGGATAAATCGTTTTATCTACCCAACTTTTTGTGGTGAAAGTTCATTCTTATTCACATCTGGGTCCCCAATTTATCATTTATGACTCCTCAAAATCATTACTTTAATCATAAATCATGATTGATGTTTATATTTGGGGGAAACCCATTAAGGTAGACAATCTCCCATACCTAAATCAGCCTCAAAATCTCCACTGAACTCTTCTCCCTAGTATGAAGGAAGTATGATAACATTGGGAGTCAATCAACTATCACCCAGATTGCATCATGTTCCTTAATTTTCTACAAAATACCTATCACTAAGTTGACAGATATTTCATCAATATTTTACACTAGTATCCCATGGTACATAAACAAACTTATCAAAACCTAGAGCTCGGCCTTCACCATATGACCCATGAGGAACCGAGATATCTACACAGTCAAGCTATTCCTCATTTTGGACATCCAAAAACTTCCTCTAAGGGTCACAATAAATCATCCCTACAATAGGATGCACATCTCTAGGAGATGTTTTGAAATAGAGAATCACCTCCTCTCAAATCATGATATGGACCACCATCTATACCTAGAAAATGATTATGTAATTACCTCCATTGGAACATCCATCTGGTGAATCCCCTATATCTATACGGTCACATAAGACATTGTAGTCTATTTAACATATCAAAAACTCTCACACTCACTCATAAAGAGGAGGATTCAACTCAAACAACTGATCAAAATATACACCCGCCTACTCCACTAGGATCAATTTCATGGATTCCCACTTCTCATAATAATGTTTCACTAAAAAATCTCAGGACTTCCAAATATGGTAATCTGGTAGGAAATTTCACTTCAAAATAGTATAGACTATATCAAATTCATAGTCACATAGAAACTCCAACCAGAAAAACTTTCTGATGTCCAGGTCTCAATATTGATGGCATGCCTAAGACTCTAAGGGTCTAATTTAACGCTTAAGAACTCTCTTAGATGATAGTGCATCTACATCCCAAGGGTGAGGACTATCACTGATAGCTCATGGTCATGAGTCATGTGGTTCTACTCATGGATACTCAACTTCCATGACCTTTATGTGATAACTACCTACCAATATATTAACACATGGCTAATCCTATCTCATATTGAATCCAATTACACTACACACTACACACCATTTCAGAAAGACTTAGAATAATTGAAATCACTAGCCTCAACATCAAATCCTTGAAGTCTCATTATCACTACTAAATCCAATAAGAAGGCTTCCCTTCCCATTCCAATGAGGTCAAAGGGGATACAATCTTGGATAATTATACCATAAATATTCATTATTACCCCACCAAGACACGAAATGTTTCACCTCTGACAAACTCTCGTGTGTCTCCCATAAAATCATTTCATTGATCTATTCTAGGGCCATAGGTTAATGATGCTCAGATATAATATTCCCTAGAAAGAGAACATCAGGAATCCAAAACATTAACACCAATTTTTTGCCATAAAAATATTATTCTTAAAGTAAATCTACATCCATACTCATGGTCTATTCATGCTCCACATCAAACTCAGAGTGAATTATTATTTCATTGATGAAAAAACAACAAAACAAAACTGGTATGGCTTGAAGGGTTAATTCAACAAAGAAGAAAAATACTGGGGGATTCTTCATACGGAAGGGCATCACTAGGAATTCATAGATTCCTTATCGACATTGCAATGTCATCATTAGAATATGTATTTCAAGATCCCTCCACTGGTGGAAGATGTACCTGATATGAATCTTTGAGAACCACCTCACACCATAGAATCGGTCAAATTGGTTCTCAATCATTTGTAATGGATACATTTTTATCGGGTCCTAGTTTATGAGATGGTAATCCATTAAAATCTACAAGAACCGGTCCATCCATCAGGAAAACAACACATTGGTGCCTAGGTGAATACAATGTGTATTTCAAAGCCCCACCTCTATAGACTCTCCAACCACACCAATATATTCCATAGCCCCACAGGGTCATCCGACATGATATTGGAGACATTGGTACTTCCGATGTAAATGTCTACATAGATATCCATCTCGTGGTGGGGAGGTAAAACTAGAAAGTAATAATAACACACCATCATTAGAAGGAGCTGACAGATCATAATGTCCATTATTCCAGGGGTAATACTAGTTAACTATTAAGTGACATATAACCTCACGTGAATGAGGTCCTACTACTCTACTCAAGGATTACTCCTCCTAAAAGAATAAATACACATCCCATAACATGGAATCACTAGAATACTAACTTTTATTAATAATAGGAGAATGGATTGTCAATGACCAGTCCATACTGTGGAAGACATCATAGGGTCCCAGTACTATTTTTGAAATATTTTATGTGTGGCTCACACTCCTCATAGAGTAATGTCTCACCATCAACAAAATGTGCAACCATTGATCGTCCCAATAGTGGCTTCCAATACAAGGGTCCAGAATAAGTGGCATCTACTAGTATCGCTAGGTCTTGAATATGGGCATAGATAGGGTATTGTTGTGTTCAACTATTTTCTTTCAACTACAACTAGATCAGTAGTGACATGAGTCGTACAATGAACCAAACTCAAGCCTCCTAGATAGAATCCCCATTTAAATAGTTCATCCTTTCATTTTCCTGTCTACTCTCCTTGACTAGGGCCTCCTTTGAAAACACATCACACTATCCTTTCCCGTAACCACAATTCAACAAGACCTATCCACCACACATTGACTATTTCCACTTTTGGAGGCACTAAATCTCCCTAATGATTTTAGATCACATCACAAGAACATGTCTTAGTAGTGATAATGTCCCAATTCCTTTCTTTTCTGAAGACACACTAAACATCACCATCACAATACTCTATCGACACCCAATGTCATCCTCGAATCATCTCACCATGTGGATCACCATCAAAAGGGTCCAATATGAATGGGATATCCAATTCATAGGATTGAGGTAGAAGTAAACAACATGATATGGTATTATAGCTCCATAAGATATATGTGTGATATTTAACTCTAAAACCTACAATTTGAACTCCGTTTGGGTGCATGTTTTGTTGGTGCCACAAGAACCATGTACTTCACTATTAAGATAATTGGTTATGATTGTAAACATATGATTGGTTAGGATTCTATCAAGCTTAAATACTCATATCATCAACTCATTCAAATCATATACTAAATGATGATTTGGATCAGCATAGAACCTCATTGACCTCTAGAATTGGAAGTTGTGCAGTATGTTATGACTACGCACATCATCCTATGAAATTTCTGGTACTATCCTCTATTCGATAGGAATGAGTTCTATTAATATACTTTTTTTGAGGAAATTTAATCACATGATGAACCATAAACTGAGACCTCATCACTCATCAGATCTCAACACAATCTGGAATTGATAGGATGGATGGTTTTCTTCAAAGAGGAATCATGGAAGTGACCAATATGTTCCATGGTCATATGAGAATATATATATTCAATGGGAGGATGACTCAAGATATGAAATTTATAGACTCATTACTATATGATAAATGTGCCACGGGATCCCTAAAACTATTGTCAAAATATGTTAAATCGATAATAAGTTTGTAAAATTTCATCTCAATGGAAATTTCAGCTAATTTTACCATCATTTTATTCCCTTTATTGATATTCACGTTCGATAAAATTGGAATCATTTTCTCTAATTCTCAACCAAATCCTCAATTGGGGTCCAAACCAAACACATACCAATTGAATGAACTCCTCTGATACCAATCTATCATGATCAGACCCAACCATGGATCAAGCCACAACTACCATAAGCCAACCTCAAAAGGCCTAGGTTGGTAACAAGCACCAAAAGGAATATCCAAATTGGGAGGCCTATTCCTAACGTAATTGTAAACAGAAACCCAACCATCTCAACATAGAAGTGTCATGGAATAATAATAATTATATGAAGAAAATAAAATATAAAACAAGCATGTAAGCCCTCTTGGGTGTATAATATTACAATACAAAAAACAAAAGAGTAATGGGAACAAATACAAGCCTAACCAGAAAGACGATGCTAGCTGAAGAAACTAGAATGTAAAATTCATAAAAATCCCATCTACTTATCTACATTCTATGACCACAATATATTGTCTTGACAACCCATTATCCCTATGCTCAACTGGAGTCACCGGTGACATGTATTTCATCTAAATAATACAAGACACATTGTGTCAATTCCCATAAAAAGGATGGTATATATTTACCTTGTAAGAAACCCCAAAAGTTGAAGGGGCATAGTATTGAAACACTAAGAATAGATTGACACTAGATAGTGAATTGTGAATATCTCAACCTAAACCAATAGATTATTCTCTTCCATACACAAGGGGCTCTACATAGTTTTTATGTTGACTACAAATCGAGTCTTTTCCACCCATAACCGGAGAGTAACCTCATCTAACCATAATGATATAAATATGGTGAGTAGGTGGAATACTATGTGCCTTTTTTGAAACCATGTAAAGAGAGTAACCAAATCTAACAACATGGATATACATATATATATATATGTTCAAGGAAAGAATATCGATCAAGAGACATAGGGGATGTATATATTAGATCCTAGAGCAAGAAATGAGTCATATGAAGTTCTATAATTCCATCAATTATGATCGTCATCTCATGAGTCTTCCTAGTAGAAAACATATAAGTCATGACAATACTTTTCATAGCGTCACATAGTAGATGGTAAACAGTCTCTTGATAGGGGAACCATTCCTAAAGCCCTATAGGGATTCCACCCTATGATGATAGAGGACCCATTCCCTAACTACACTAGAGGGTTCCACTCTTTTGGATGATAGAGGGAAATTCCCAGCCCAGTTGATGGGTTTTACTCTACAATATGGAGGACCCATACCATATACCAAGAGAAGAGTTCCACTCCAATGGGTAGAGAGATGACCAGTACCCAATTCTTATAAGAGAATTCCACTCTAATAGTTTTCTAGTGGGCCAATACCCTATAATAATAGGAGGGTTCTACTCTCTATTACTATAGGACTCATGACCTAACTCAGCAAGAGGTTTCCATTCCAAAATATGGAGGACCCATACACTGACCTAATAGGATTGTTCCAATCTAAATGTTTGGTTGAGAAACCAAGGAATAAGACAATTGGAGGGTTACACTCTATGATTCAATAGGACCCTTACCCCGACTCTATAGGAGGGTTCCACTCTAATGGCCAATAAAGAACCCATGATCAGCCCAGTTGGAGGGTTTAGCTTTGAAATCATTTGTGGATCCTATGTGATTACTACCATCATCGAGTATTAGAAAAATAAGTTACATTTTCATAAAATTGTGTATCATATCCCAAAATCCAAAAAATAGGGCACTGTAGCATTTCATGTGAAAAAACATTCAGGATGGGCCACTCATAGACAAATATTTTCTTCTAGAATAATGAGATATGAGATGTTAAATTCTCCTCAAAATGAATTAACGGGAACATGTCATGTGAGGGACACATAAAATATCTATTCTTACAACATAACCAGGACTTACACTTAGAGGTACATGTCTCATTAATCCATGTGATCGAACATGGTGTGTAAAGGGTCTACACAACATCTCTGAGTGACCCGTGGTTCCTTTCCATGCACCTTTTCCTTGTCAGTGTACTCAAGGATAGTATTTGTACATTGAATAATGACATGTCGATTAAAACGGGGTGAAACATGTGTCTCTAGAAATTCTCATGTACCTGCCACATGGCCTATTCTTGGAAATGCATTTACTAGTGTACTAAAATAGTTCTGGACATTCCACCATAAGAAGGTCACATTTCATGTGGGTCGCGGACATAGTGTGTCACGCTTAAAAATTTTTGAAACCCTTGCTACTACAACATAGCGTCTATAAGTTTTTTTCATTGAACAAAACAGAGTGTAGTCTAATTTTATCTATAATCTGAGATCATTTCCTCCATGTATAGATCTAGATTCAACCCTTCAAATCCTACTCCAATTTTTATTAAATTGGCATATTTAGCAGTTTGTTTCTCATTTTTGGACATCTATTGGCGTGAACTCCGATACTTTTTCTTTTAACAAAACCTAAATGAATCAACATCTTTATGTGTGCCTACTATAGTCTCAGATCCCAAATCCACAAGAAATATCTAATTTTTTTAGACAATTAAACCTAAATTCCATCCTTTTTCTAGATTCATTCATTCTATTTAAAAATAACATGAATACAAGGTTCTAATAGGGCTAAGTCCCACCCAGAAATGTCGAATTGAAACCTTATGGTCAAATAATTAATAAATAGATGAATTTTGAGAGAAATAAATAAATAACAATGGTTTATAGATCATTTCCAATCATTATTATCCAGAAATTAATAATATGGTTATCTGGGGTGATAAAAAAAGAACAAAAATTTTAATTTCTACACTCTAGTGTAGTAAATGATCATCATATCACACAGATCATAGAAGGGATTCTCAATGACAATAATTTTAATGAAAAAGTTTTTAATCCAAAATTTGACATGTCCCACCTGGAAATTCAACCATTTTCATCGATGAATGTGCTCTCTAACTATTGAAGGAATTAATTTTTATTCATCTTACTATTTTGATTTGATCTTCATATTCATTTCTATCAGATCTCAACTCTCCATTGGAAAAAGAAAGATGATGCTCCCAATTATCTTGGATAAAATTGGCTAAACCTAGAGAAATTGGAGATGAAATGATTTTATAGGAAATATAGTTGGGTTATATTAAAGAGAAAATTAAATTAATTAATTAATTAATCCACTAAATGTACATATAATTACCATTTTATCAAGAGTCCCTATAATGAATACTTTTTGGTTAGGGATAGTGTAAAGTTTCTATTCTGGAATAAATTGTGGTATCATATTTCTTATCTATTATTTTTTACGATTTTTTTCATTTTCATTAAGAAACTACATGCTCTTAAATAAAATATATTTAATATTTTTACCAAAATTAACTCAATAAACAATGGGCCATGAAATCATATGTATTGGTAGAACCTATGTCGGAAAATATATGTATAAATATTTCAAAGTATTATATGGAATAAATAAGGTCTTTATACTATTCACCTCGCCAAACAGTCTTCAGGGATATTATTTCATTAATTCATATTCACTTTACAAACCATTAATAATGATTTGAAAAAATGTTCTTATTGAAGATAACAATATTGGAGAACCTAAGAGTAAGATGGCCATGGATAAAAAATATTGTAAGATATTTATAAGTTAGGGTATGTAAATCATTTATAATTTATTTCATTTAATATAATAGTTTTAAATTTTTATATTTTACAATTTATGTATACATTTCTATAAAAGTTATTTTAATGTAATGGTTATCGAAAGTTGGAACTGATTTACCAATTGATGAAAAATACAATTTATTGAATATCATGACCTGAAATCCATTAGGATGAGAACTACTATTAAATATCTGGTAATTATACCACATAAAATATCAAAAAATATGATTTATAATGTTAACCTTGTCACAGTCCAAAAAAACTAAATAAAATAAGGATGTAGAATCCGGAAAGATCACATGGTAAAGATGATAAAAGGAAAAATAATTAATTTACTATATGTCAGAAATGTTGGAAGAAACACACTAGGGAATGTCATAAAGGATGAATAAAATGTTTTATTTTTAGAAAAGGAGGAGATAAATAATATAACTTCCTTTGGAAATAAATCATTTAGTCAACATGATGAAGGAAAATGATTTGATTTCTTCTTTTACTTAATATATTATTGAGGAAATTTTATTTCAAATTTTTTCTCTATAATCTATATCTTTTTTAAATAAATTAATAATGTATTATTAAAAAATATTTATTTCATAATTTTCTAATGAGGGGGAATTTATTATCCAAATATTTCAATATATATATATATATATATATATAATCCTTTAAATAATTTTTGGTGTGATATATTTCTTTTCATACACTAGAACAAAGGTTGTGATACATTAGTAAACAGAAGTAATAATCATCTAAATATAATTATGGTGTAATATATGATATCTAAATATATACATATCAAATATTTTTTTTTAATTTCTTTTAAATGGAATGTTTCTATAAAATAATTCCATAAAAGAATAATTATTAAGATTGTATGTTTTAAATAAAATCATTTTAACTTTATATTTTTTATTTTTTTTTAAAATTAAAATTTATAATTTTTAAAAAATTAAATTACAAAAAAATAACATCATATTTGAATTTTGAATATAAAAATCATTTTAGAAATAATTGTTTTAGATTTTATTAAAAAATACTTTTAATATGTATAGTGAAAATTATAGGTTTTTCTTAATTTTCATGATAATAACAATATTACTGTAACATAAAAATGACGTAAATATTTGTGGAAACTTTAAATCTAAATTGATATTTATTTCATTTATATATTAAATATATCATGTCAATAAGATCATGATTATTATTTTTCAATATAAGTGGTATTTTTATTATAATATTTGTTTCTCAATATTTTATATGTTTTAAGTGGAATGTTACTTTTCAATTATTTAGAACTTTTGATATAATAATTGTTGTTTATATTTCTATTTATCACATTTAATTTTTATGTGAATTTTCCAATTATAGTTTTAGTACTAAATTAATTACTGTTAATTAATTAAAATTAAGAGTAATTAGTTTTCTAGAGAATATTCTAATGGGTAATGGGTTTTCCTTTGTTCAAATGACATATAAATCTTATAGAAGTCATTTCATAGGTTGTATATTCATACATATATGTCTTACCATCCTTGCCTCAACTAATTTAACTTAATTTCATTCTATTCATTCATTCCCCTTATTTAACATTTTCCCCATGGAAAGTTCTCTTCCAACACTTATAAAATGGATCACTTCCACTTCATCCGGGTACACACATTACATTGGTTCTAATTAAAAAAATATTCATGTTTATCCCACCTATATCAATATTCCATGAACTAAATACTGTTGTATTCTTTAGTTATCTTAATCCCTTAATTTCTAAACAAATTTACAAGGAAAATCAATGTTAATAACTATTACTCTCCTATATTAGTTTATATTAAATATTACTCTTGATAATATTCATTATAGTGGTTAATATAATAAATTAACTTCCATATATATATTTTAAGATAAATATATAAATTTAATAACAATTATTAATTCATTCTATAAAATCCACTAAGACAAACAAATGCGTCGATTATGCGTATATGTGGACTCCCTCCACCCAAAGGGGATGTGTTTCGTTTCACATCACCCCATCTTATGGATGGTAACATGGATGGTATTGATGAGTAATTATGTTTTTTATTTTGGTCATAAAATTATTAAATTATCTTACCATATAATTACCTTTATTCCATCTATTCATAAAGGAATGAGATCGTTAATCATGTGTGTGTAAGGAATACAGCCTATATAAATGATTCATATTATTTTTCATAACCACCATACATGGTTAGACCTAAAAGTGAAATTAATGAACTAATATGATTTTTATAATATTATTAAAATTATTCAATGATAATTTTTAATAAAACTTCACACTATTAATTGATGGAATAATGGATTCGTTAATCATGCATTCGAGTGGAGTAAGACCTCCACAAATGATGAATTTCATTTATTAACAACATACATAATTAATGGATAAAAATTATGAATTACATAAATACATATAATATATAATACAGCTATATGATTCTATAAAAGTTATAATAACATTATTTAATTGATCATTCTTACTCATTCAATCATTATGATACACTTTTTTGGTCGGTTTACTAGTTACATAGGCGATGTTTTAATTTTTATATAGTGAATGAAAATGGAATTTTATGTACTATTAATGAAATTTAAAATCAATGTTTTAATATTTTTTATTATTTTTTGTGGTATAATATTAATATCTAAACAAGTTAATTATTTTCTTCCTTGTTCATTAAAAACTATCAAAATTAGTTTGTCAATAGCTTCATCTTCAACTGTCGAAATTACAATTCTAATGGATTAAGGTGAAAAGTTATAAATAATAATAGGATGTATATTAAAACACCATATACAATATTTTAATAATGAAATTGGTATAAAATATGATTGATCAATATTAATAATAAAGTTCTTGTGTAGGATAAATAATTTTTTTAACACTCAATACTAAAAAATAACCAATAATGGTATACTATATTCAAAGAAAATAATTATAAATGAATTATAAAAAACGTCCTAGATATGAATATTATTAGATTATTTATTATTACGATTGTTATAGTAATATTTCGGGAATATAGAGTGTGGTTAGTTATATGGGGGTATTATGTTTGAGATTTTTTTTAAACTCCCTTTGTTGAGATTTGTTTTACTTCATACACCAATTTTCTTTTAAGGTGTATATTATAGACACACATAATTTTCATATTTAATTATTACATAATTAAAGAGAAATAATCAATACATTCAACATTAATATAAACATTAATATCATATATGTTTAGTGTCTATGGAAATATGAATTTGAAAACTAAAAATACATAAATGATCTACAACATTTCCTATTATGTTCATCACAACTATAACCCAACATTGATATATCATATGTAAAAAATCCTTAATAACATAAATATTTGAAACATATGAAAAGAAAATATTAAATTCTCAGTAGGGTTAATTGAATATATATTGATTATAATATGTTTTTATAAGAAGAAACAAGTGTATAAGAACAATATCAAGACTTAAAAAATCATACCCAACTAGTTAATGATAATTAATCATGAAACATCACTTGTGGTTTATTCAAACTAATGGAATAATAAATAAGAGCATGGAATCATCAATATTTAATCATGATTGATGAAAAATATAATCAGAATAAGACAAAAAAATTTGGTATATACATAAGAATATAAAATACTGTCTTTCGTTAAGGAACATTTCCAAGACAATCAGTGTGGATTAGATTAATTACCAATTCAACCTTTTCTATAGTCAAGGATTACTCACATGAATGTCTTATTTAAAAAAGTGTATTACGTAGTAGGGTTCACTCCCATTCGCATACTTTTTTCTCACGAGATATCATCCTTTACCCAATGCATTGTCTGGATATATAACACCAAACACACCTACAACAAACTGAAAACCATACATATGTGTTCCACAATATCATAAAACATTCAACATATAATAAAATAATTATCCATTGGAAGTATATTGACTTCATAAAAATTTCATCATCCAAATCGTAAACCATTAAGAGAAATAATAATGATGGTACAATTGGATCTTATTCACGAAAAATCACTAACAAATATATGATTTTTTATAGATGAAAATGAATTTACAATATCCCTGAAATATTTTTAGGTGGAAAAATAAATTTTTATTTGAAATCACATATTTAGAATTTATAAATTTTTAAAATATCAAACAAAAAATTTTATTTTAAAATAACTAGGGAAATATATAAACTAACCTTAAATTAAAATAGAATCTATTATATTATTAAAATTCAATCATCTGATGTTTGTTAAAATATTTATTTCTTTTACATTCTCCATAAAAATTTAGTAATTATTTTTCCCAAAAATAATAATAGAATTCCCATAAAAAATATTATAGAAATTACAAAATGGTTATAATTAATTTTATAATTATTTGGAGAAAAATAATAGTATTATTTATAAAAAATTTAATGAAAATATGGACATGGTATAAAATATTCTTGTATGAAGAAAAAAACATGGTTGTTTTTCATTAAAAACATTCATTCAGACTCTTAAGAAATTAAACTAACAAAATGAAAGGAAAAAAATTGAAACCTAAATAAAATTACCAGATGATTATAAAGGAAAAAATTATTTTAATTTATATGTCTTATAATTTCATCATATGAAAATTTAATCATAAATAATACTAGTAAAAATATGACTATGACGAAAAACCCTTACATCAAATCCCTCTTTTTCATAGGATCTATGCCCTCAAGAATAATAAATTTATATATATTATAATAATATAATAAAACCATAATCAAAACTCAAATACCAAACATTTTTCATAAAAAATTTTCACCAATTTATTATCAATCTATAATTATCATAATCATTTCAGGTGTTAACTACTTCATTTTTATTATATTGTTTTTGGTAGTTATATTATTTGATAATTAATTATACTTACATCAAATATATTATTTAAATAAATATATAAATATAATATGTATTCATTTGATAAAAAAATATAACCATTCATATAAATAAGTGATTAAAAATTAATTTCATTACTACTTAAAGACGGTAGTTCATACGTTTTCTTGAGTGAAAATTAAATATTTAGATGGATAGTATCAAATAAATTTAAATACTTATTTATCATTACGGTATCCCTATTATATAAAAAATATAATATAAAATACTACAATATATAAAAATAAACAACTATGACTCATGGTTATGGAAAATGGTCTTATACAAATGTGGAGTTGATAGCCCACACATACACGCAGACAATATTGTAATCTCCCATTTGATTGAGAAGAGGAGTTAAATGGTTATTCCTTCAAAGTAATGAAGTATAATGATATTTATGATAAAATATGAATTATTTTTTATGGATAAATTTTTTTATATGATGTAGAATAAGAAAATAAATTTTTATAGATTGGTTAAGATATGTACCTCTTCTTTTAGAGACATCCATTGGCATACACCATAACTCAAGAAGGATTTTTATTAGAAGAATAAAAGATTCTCAATGATAAAAAGGATTATAGGAATTTTATATAATTGGCATTTTATGATCTATAATACAAAAAAGGGGTGATTAAGGGAGGATAATAGGTGGCCCATTATAAGTGATGGCAGGGACCCAAATAGAATTAGTTAAAAGATTTCAATGATATAAAGACAATTTTTGGGAGAGTGGCCCCACATAGCTAGGTATTGAAAGGTATCGTAATATATGGTTTACATATCTCAAAAAAATATTAGTCATACTAGTTTTTGTATCAATCCTACCCTTATCTCATTATTCCACCACTCCCCCCACCGAGTAAACCCTTTTTGACGTTAACTATGGTAACAAACGTATATTTTATTAAATATTAACTAAAAATAAAAATTAAACAGAACCAATTAAATTATATTAATTATGATTTTTATAAATTTTGAAACTATGTTACTAGATTAAATTTCTATACATTATAAAATTTAATTTTAATTAAACACAAACATTACAATGAGAACCTATTTTCGAGAAATGACTTTTTAGTCGTAGAAAACAATTTAAATAAATTATATTCATTTTAAAAACTATAATTTAATTTTAAAATATTATGATTAATATATAATATATAAATTTCATTAAAATAATTAATAAATACATATTAAATTTATTTTTCAATAGGAAAACACACTACGCACATAAAAATAGTTTTTTTAACAAATTTTTTACACTCCAAAAATTAACAAAGAAAAAAATGAACATTAATTATGATTAATATGTAATTTATTATATTATATATAAATAAAGGATACTTATGTTACTTAAACATAAAATTTAAAATATAAATGTACATTTACATGAAAATAATTAATAATTTTGATAAAGATTCGTATTTTTCATTACTCACAAAAAATAATTCTTCATTAAAAAATTTAATGAAAACTCACCCTAATACGATGTTTAAATTATTATTTAAATAAACATATAAATTAAAACAAATACATTTTTCTAAAATATATTAAATTAATTATAATTTTCATTCTAAAAAGGATATAAGAACAATTTTGATCAAAACTTATTTTTAATGTCTAGAATGACTTTACTAAAGAAATTAATTATTATTTAAAAATTAATCAGATTATATGAATTAATATAAAATATTATAAACATGATTCATAAAGTGGTAATAACTATTCATACCAACCAATTTATCTTTTAGATAATAATGGTATACTATTTAATGGTTTATTTACACTCAAGGTTTCATGTAATGAAATATATCAAATAAATCAAGTTCTACTTAAAAAGGATATTCATATAAAATATTGGTATCTTCCATACATTTTTACAAATTATTCTGTTATTGTGAAATATATTTTATTTATAGTATGTTAGGTTCATTTCCATCTCTTTATCCTTTAGTGGTTTTTTATTAAATCTCTTGTTCTCTTTTCATGGGTCATGAATTTTCTTCAAGACATTCATCGTAGAAATATCTTTTCTCCTACCATTTTATTTTTAATATTTTTTATTTCCCTTAACTGGAAACTAATTTATTTCATAAAAAAATTTCTATTTTTGGGACCATAGTCTCTTCCAAATTCATCACTTCAGGGAATTATTCATAGCCTATGTACAATGTTTTTCATCCTTATTCATGTTTTACCTAGGAAAATAATTTTATATAAAATTTCAACTTACCTTCAAACATATCTTCATCCCTTTAAAATTAGAGTTTTCAATATCATTTTTACTATGTCGGTGTCACTAAATGAGTTTAAAGAACTCTATGCATTTTCAACATGATTTGTTTTCAGAAATGATTTATTCTAAAGTAATGTATTATAATCCCTCAAAATCACTTCATTATAAATTTTATTAAAAAGGTAATTTCCAACTACAATGAAATTATAAAAAAAATTCCAAAGGAAAATTTTTAAATGATTTTAATGGTTTTTTTCTTGACTAAAAAAATCACTTTTACATGTTTTCTTTTGGCTGTATCTTTCTACTACATTCATTTTTTTCTTTTCAACTTCATCTGTATGGTTTAAATTTTTCAAAACCTAATATTCTTATTGTCATGATTTAAGAAAATATTTTATTTTAACATTTTTTCATGGAAAAATGGAAATTATTATGGAAAAATAAATGTTCCTGATACTTCTGGAGTGTTCTTCATCAATGTTTTATGCTTGACCATGGGTATTTTTCATGTTATTCTTTCCACCATAATTATTTGGATGGTTTCTTATATTCCATTTTGTATCAATGGTATAACCCCTTATCATTTTTGTCTCTCTAGTCATCCACTTGTATTAGAATGATTTACTTCTAATTATTTTCTTATGCGAATGACTAATTTTCCTCTACTTTATTAAATGGTGTCCAACATAATTATATAAATATTGATTGAAAAGGAATGTTACTTCCTAAACCATTTTTCATTTCTTAGAAAGTGTAAATATAGATACTCATAATCATATATATTGAGTGTTATTTACCAAGAATTATTCCTAAATAATTAAATCCATATTTATTTTAAATTGGATTACCATTTCATATTTATTGGGTAAATCATGAATGTTTCCTTAGGTAACCACTTAAAATGGATACAAAAATTATTTTATTTCCTTGAGTTTAATGAATATTCATTGAAACCGTATGGAACACATACACATAATTTTTATTATTTGATGGGTGAGCTATGAATTATACACCACAAAAATGCATTGGGAAATGGTTTAATTGTCACGACGCATCCCCCAGGGCCCATGCCGTGACAACCCCAAGCCCAGATTCCATAGGCCAGGGGCTGGTGACTAGCACCAAAGGCATGAATCTATGAATTGGGAAGGAATTTCTTTTAAAACTTTAAAATGAACACAAAAGAGTACGAGTTGGAAGAAAAACACTAAGTAAAACTGTATACAAAGAGTGGTGAAAGTATAGGGGCCGAAATACAATTCCAACATGAAAATAAAAGTATAACTGAAAACAAGTACAACTAAAAAGGAAAAAACAGTTGAAAGGTGAAGAGAAGCTCCTGGATCATCCACCATGGATCCTATATGAAGCTTAGGTACAAATAGCCTCCTCAACACTCAACGTATATCAGTCTCCACTGCGTACCGACACATCGTATGGTCCACCTCCTTGTATTTTCCAGTCTGGGAACTCTCTTTTTCGGTCAGTGTTGTCCCTCGTATGCAACCAACACAATGAGGTACGGGTATAGCCCGTGCATGGATGAGTACAACGATACTTAGTAGAGACCCCGAGACCCTCAAGATCACACAAAATCCTACAAGGATAATCTAAAATGTATGAAATACACATATAACCCCACTTAGTAATGTGCCCATAAATATACCTAAGTTATCAAATAATCCATCTCAATCATGAGGTAAATAAAAACGGTTATTGAATCAGCTCAAACCAATATTTTTATTATCGAAACCATGGGTGCTAGAGAAGTCCATCTCAATTGAGTGTAGTGGGAATGCTACGTCATATAGAGGTAATTCCCACTAACCTTGGACTACTGATGTACTCTTCTTTTCGAGTACCATGGGTCTACCGCACTCACACAAAGGCTCTCCCCACCGTTGGTCTGCTACGTCACACAAAGTTTCTCCCCCTCATATCCTGCTGAAGTACTCCTCCTACTGATTACTATCTTTCTGCCATGCTCTTACAGAGGCACTACCCACCATGGGTCTATCGTGACACCAAGTCACTCCCCACTAGGATGGTGGAAACACTCTGAGTCGAATTGATCAGAAGTCGTCAGGTCTCAGCCAACTACTTGGTCTCTATACTATGCACACTCGTCTCCTTGAGGATCCTCTCCACAAGCTACTGGTCGATACTCCAACCATCATGAGGTACAATGAAAAAGCATCTCAAAGGTCTGCCATGTCATTGAGTTCTCAACGTAATAGACTGTGCACCAATCGGATGCCCGCTCAGTGAGTTATTAGCCTTTTAGTCATGGGGGCCCTATTGGATTAATGTATGATCCAACCAGACTATATCTCAACACTACCCCAAACTCCAATGGGGTTCACCCAAAGGGTCCACCGCGCTCCATTAAAACCAGCGTCGCTGATGGTTCATCAAATGGCCGTCTGACGCCAAAGATATGGCCAAATAATGTAAAGTGTGAGTAGTGGGCCTGGCTCCGATCCGACCCAGTCGGATAGACTCGGCCCAACCCAGTCTTGGCCGAAAGGTCCAGGTTGACATGTTCAGACCTGTTGGGTCTGGCACGGCCAATTGGGCGGGCCAGCCTGTTAGGTTCGGTCGAGCCCATTGGGCCTTGCCCAGCAGGCCACGAGGGCAGTTCAGCCCAGACTCGGGGAAAATTGTGCCCAGAGCGTCGCGAGGGAACGACCCAGCTCAGAACGGCCTGGAGGGCGTGGCAATTTCGGTTCATCCAGGGTGACATGAAAGGGAAGCGGGCCAGTTCGGGAGGCAGGGCGGTATAGAGATGGCTGGGTAGGGTGCGGCTAGGTGGGCACGCGGCCGAGCAGGGCGCTAGGCCGGCCGGCGGGCGTCCAGGCATGGAGAGGCCAGTCCGGGAGGTGTCTGGGCAAGCCTCTAGGTGGGTGGAGGGTGGCTGAGTAGGGAGCGACCTACCCTTTATGTGGTCGGGTGGCTGTGAGGCCGGGCCGATGCAGATTGGGCCTGCGCGGTCAGCGCGGCTCGGGCCGACGCAGGCTCATGGGGTTCGGTCGGGGCACGCAGGAGGCCAGCAGCGGTTCGGCCCACGGAGATGGCTCAGTCGAGGCTCCAAAATGCTGGGGGGTCAGCGCTATTCTCAAAGGTCATGGTAAGCACGACCTTTTCTTGTTCCATCGTCGACTTCAACGCTGCTTCGTCACCATGTCGAGAAACAACACAAACAAGAACGGAAGAAGGGTCGGGCCATTTTGGCTTGTCCCGCACCCTCTGTGTTTAAGGTGTAAACATTTGGCTCATCAAAGAGTAAGATATATGAACAACAATTGTTTTACATCCACATAATGATTCCTTAATTAAATATGAGGTCAAGAGGCTCTCCCTCAATAATGGGAGAGAGTTGAGAGGTTTTACTCTCCTCCGTCAATAGGGGTTTATCCCCATGTGGTCCCCATGTAATAACCTCTCGCGGGAGATAAGGTTTAGGTGGGCCCTACTACCATAACCTCTCATGGGAGGTTAAGGTGTGGTGGTCCCACCTCCAACTCCCATGAGAATATATTATCCATCAAATAAAAATAAATCCACACACTTTATTTTTATTTAATTCAAACTCCAAAAACCCCAAAAACTATTTTTAAACTCGACCCACTACCGTCGAAGTGAAAGTCTTCTTAAGCGAATATCAGCACTGCGAGTTCAACTGTGTCCTTGTATTTCAATTCCGAGCACCGGTTAAAAGGTAAGAAAGACTCGCTTGTACGTTTACTGAACATACCCGAACAAAACATCATAAATTTATTCTGGGGACACCAGACCTCGCAATCATGCATCGTCAGTTTTCATGGAATTTTAAAAATCCCATGAATTTAAGAAACAAAATCCACAGAATTTCTAGGTTTTTACATTAATATAATGAGATATAATGGGGAATGGTTTGTGAGACTATCCTTCTATAGTATGTGGGTAGTTTTCATTGCCAACTATGTTTTGTTAATAATAGAGGGGGCATTGAATTATTCTTATGATGTCATGTTTTTGTGGTCTCCATTTTCATATTATTTGAGGTTATTATAATATGATGATTCATATTTCATTCTATTATGTTACCATTTTCCATGCCTTAATTACATGATCATTTGGATATCATGTTATGCCTCCTATCATATTTATTTTTTCTCCCAAGTATTCTTTTCATTGACTATTCCCTTTCCGAAAATCTAACCAGACCGATTCATGTATTTCCATTTCCCCCTTTTATGAAAAAATACAACTCGGTATTATAATCCTAGAAGATTATCTTGTTTTGGGATTTTATGAGTTATATTAAAGACCAATTATGGATTTATTACATTATAATATAGTGTAAAAGGATTCCATTTAATTGAAAGTCTTGAGACTTAGTAGTTTATTATTTTTCCTAACAATTTAAAAAATAAACTAAAAGTTCTTTGATCTATAAGTGTAAGAAATATATTGTAATCATAAAACTGTATCAAATTATATTTCATGTTTTTTTTGTTTTTTACACTATATCTTGGGGAGTGGGTTCAGGATCTCTATAGTTTTATGATTGGGATAAATAATAAATAATTCCTTGACCATAAAAATGGGCTTCTAATTTGTCAATGGATAACATAGCTAGATAAATAGTCATACATACAATAGTAATTCATTTCAATTTCATTTAAAATGTAATTCTAGAAATAAAATCTACTCACCATAAAATAATTATTAGAAGATATCATAGCTTAATATTTATGGAATTTGAAATATCCATAATTTTTTTTCCTCATGAGACCAATAAATGAATTTTGGGACTATATAATTTTTGACCTCAAAAAAAATAATTATTTCAATGTGTTAATCTTATGGTTTTAATGAATAAATAGTAAAATACATTGTCAATAATCAATATAAATCAATAAAAAATAATTTAAATAAAATTTGACATATTTTTAATATTTACTACTAAATTATTGGAAGACATTTATCAGTATATACCCTTCAAACAGATTTTGAATGGGTATACAGATAAGTTAACATGACAATAGAAATGTGTAAATGAAATATAATAAATCAATGAGATAAATGAATATGGAAATGAAGAAAATAATGTCAACAAGAAGATGAAGAGTCATAGATATCTGAATCCTAAAAATGGATAAGGGATAAATTAAATTCCTAAATTCATCACTAAAGAATTTATGGTAGAATACCCCTAATAAATTGATGATAATTATAATTACATTATTAAATATTTATCAAATATAAAGAAATAGATTTCGTGAAAATTTATTATAAATATAACCATATTTTCTACAGAGAATAAAGAATGATTTTATTATTAGATAATGTCCTACCTAATGAAAAATAATATTTTATGGATATTGACATAGATAATAAATAGTTTCATTTAAGAATTAGAAATGTTCTTCAATAATAGAAAGATATTTGTTTTCGTAATATTTATAAAAAATAAAAAATCATAGAATATTGTGAATAATAATTCATTTAAAACCCATTTAAAATGTAATGAAAATTTGAAAATAAAGAATATTAATGATGACGGGGAAATTAATTTATGTATAAAACATTAAAAATCATTCTTTTTACAATTTTTCAAAGAGTTTAAAAAATAACCCATATAGAAAATATTAAAAATATATTTCTCAAAAAAATATAAAAATTAAAGGATAATATAAAGTGAAATAAACAAATAATAAAATTATATAGGGATACACTTATCAAAAAAATAATATATACCTTGAATATAATAATTCCTGACAATAAAAATTGAGATTAGAAAAAAAAACTCTGAGGGATTTAATATCTTCTGAATGATAAGATTTCAAAAATAGAAAATAGAAATAGTGATTTAGATAATATTAGTATAATTGTAATTATGACATAATGTCTCATAATTTTAGTATACACACCATATAAAATAAAATAGGTGCATAATATTATTCATGCACCAATAAAGTGATATTATGATGAAAAACAAATTACCTCATACGTCATGCTAAATGAACATGACCTAACAACCCCTATAAAAAATAATATATTTTAATAATAAATTTATGAAACCTATTCATAATTTTTAACTTTTTAGAAAATATTTTCAATTAAATGTTTACATATTTGTTACTGGATTTTCAGTTAATATTGATCAGTAGTACTATTAGTTTTATCGATTCCCTATTTTCTTTAGTATAGCTGATTTGGTAATAATTACATGGACATGTGATTATTTTACCAAAAACAATCTTCGTATTTAAATGGAATATTTAATAATCTTTATGTGTTATTAATTTCATTTCAATTTAATATTATGGATGGTTATTAAAGGTGAATCATGTAACATTCTAGTATCGTACAATTTTTAATGAACAAAAGGTGGTAGAAAAAAAATTTAAAACAATAATATTTACATTATGGAACCAATAAGAACACACTATAATTTTTTCATATCACATTTATTTAATAAATATATTTTTCACAACCATCAATACACAATGTTGTTGCTAAATTAAATATGTTTTTCATAGAGGTGGTAGTAATCCCAAAACATGGGTGATGTTTTTATTTTCCATTATATGGTACGAAAGTAGATAACATTTTTTCCATCAGAATGATTAATTTTTTGTTTAATAAAGGTTTATATTTCATTTTCATATTATAGTTATAATATATTTATTGGAGGATTAAGTAGAATAATTCATAAATGAACTCTATTAAAAAAAATTACATATTCCATGGATATTTTCCTTTAACACAAAAGGTAAGACTTATTAAATATGTCTCCTGGTTAAGCCAAAAACTCTAGGATCTATGAAAAATGTTTGGGGAGACGTTTCAAAAGATTTTGTTCTAGCTAATATTTTTTTATATTCTGAAAAATATAGTGGTGAATGAGCCTTTTTAGAGGGTAGAGGATGCGTATTTGTTGAATATTAATTTTTAATATAAAATGGTATTAATATTTAAGTAAAGTTTATATAAAATGGATAAAAAATTTAAAAATATAATGTAATGGTGGAAAAAAAACTATACAACCTTTTATTAGTACATTTTAGTAATATTATTTTGCCATTAACTATTTATTGAAACACTTTTCACCAATTAACTTTTATCATTGTACCTTATTTTTATGACCAAAAAATAAATGGACATTATTACATAATTTTAATGTGATGTTTCTATTATATAAAATAATTTTACTAGGTTTAATTTTTAATCGGTGGTAAAATTTAATTTTTATGAATGGATGAATAAGGTGAAAACCCCACATTCAAAATAAACACACATTGAATAAAAAAATTGAATTTATACCAGTATTAATGGTTTTATTGATTCCCATGAAATTTAATTTTTTATTCTTAAGAAAATTATAATTGTGTGACTTCTAATGAATGATAAAACCTAATGGTACAATATGAATACACAATATAACAAAAATATCCCAATAATTTTTTTATTAAAATATAAGGTTCCAAAATTCATTAAATATGTCTGTTGATTAGAAATATTATTTTTAAATGATATATTTTACTCAATATATACATTTTTATTCCGGAAAAAATTATTTATAAAATTTGAAGCCTTTTCTAGATCTTGTTTCTGTCATAATAACTATGATATTTGTAAAAATGATATATTTTTATATTTAAAAAAAATATTTTAGGAAAATAATAAGCATTCACCATAAGATAATTTCAATGCAATAAATTAAATATTGTTATCATTTTTATCAGATTAAAATTTTAAAATTTATAAAGAAATTTTTTAAATATAATCCTAAATAAAAAATAATATTTTTTAAAGGAATGATTAATGTAGTAGTTTCAGGATATAGTGTTTAGCCGCTCTAGTGGAATTTCTAGTTTTACATTATTTACATTTTAGATAACATTTTCATTGAAATTAATATATATTAGTTTTCAAAAAAATATTGTTAATTATTTTTCCTTACATTTTAATGTTTCAACACAGACTCATCAATTAAGTTAATCCTCCATAATAATATCACTAATTGAGTAATTTGATTTGATAACACATTCCTTATACTATCAAGAATCTAGATTGGATATTAATTATATTAAAAGTCATGTTCATATTTTATTCCCTTAGTGGTGAGTACATGTACTGGGTTTGGAAAAAAAAATTTCTCAATAAAAAAATTGATGATTTCATGCCCTTTTGAGAGTTTTTGTTAAATATTGAAATGTAAAATAACATATTTAATTATCTCTAAAAAATTAATATTACTAATATACCAATTACTTAAATTACCATTTATATTGGGCATTATAATTCCCTTCAACGGAAATTACTTAAAGAAGCCAAATGCCACACATGAAATTCTATTCCCTTTTTATGATTCTAAATATTTATTTTTTCCTACATTGAGCAATCCAGATATGAATATGTATTGTGTAGACCTTTATAGTTATCTCCTAAGTATGTTTAAGGACAAATAGATTAGTTTCTTCAACTTTTTACCAACATGACTACATTTGACATCTCATCCTATGCAATGCTTCAAATAGTTTGGTTCTTAAGGTTCAATAGATGAATTTTTGTAAAAAATCACAAAAATTATAGATACAAGTCCCAAAATGCATGTAAATAAATTATTAATGATCTCATAATATATTATAATGATTGAGTAGTCATTTAAATTTAACATCCCCTCAATGATGATAGGTGGTGCTCTAATGTATCTCAGTGTTAGTGTCCTTCTTAAAACTCTTCAAATTTTATGATACTAACTAATGGACATAATAAAATATAATAGATAGTAGGAAACCATAATCCCTCAATACATCAATTATATATAACTTTAAATATTCTCAACTAGTAGATCCTACCTTAATTCTATGAAATATGTAAATTTGGTTATGAAATCTACATTAAAAAATATAAAAGTATATATCGTTGGAGTATTCAGAGTTCAAGTAATCAATTATAATTTAACATTGTCCCACATTAATATTTTATTAGGTTGTGGTTTCATGAATCCCACGATATGATTCCTCAAATACTTTACCTATTATAACACCACACATTTCACCTGATAATCCAAAATTTCCTACTTCTCATTTTTCCACTTTGAATATTCCCTAAAATCCCTATACATTGTGGTTCCCTAATTATGTTTAGTGAAATATATATTATGAGTTTTATATAAAAATTTCATTTCCATCATAATAATGGATAAATAATCCATTTCAAATAATTAATACACCATCATTATAAAATATGTATGTTAATCTATTATAATTCACGACTATAATATTCTTTTGAATACCCCGATGTTCATTATGTTTTTTATTTATCTAATTTGGTAAAGATTGATTTTTAATCTCTTGGAAAAGATTTTATGTTTACCATTACATTACAACTATGATATCCATCACTACAAAATCCATTCATAAGATCCTTTTTTATCCAAATCAGGGTTATATCCCCATGGTATTTCCAACTCATTTCTTTAACTATATTTCTTTCTTCCCATGGTGGTAGTGTTGCAATTAAAAATATCCCCTGATTTATTCCATCAATTTCCATTTTCTTATTATTTTATATTCCTAAAATAATGTATTATTTGATGTTGTTTGATTTATATATATGACATCATTCACCATATATATAGGCATTGAATGTCATTAATGATATGATTATATCCTCCAATTCCCGATCAAGAGTTTGATAGTTCTTTTCATGTTAAATGGTATTACCCCATGGATATGTATCTATTAATTCATTCTATATAAGAAACAATATCATTACATTATTTTATGCATCACTATATATCAATAATACATCCTTTCTAGGTGGTCTAATTTGTTTCACATCACTTTTCAATGTCATTTTTATCTCATAAAAGTATTCTTCATATTCTGTTAACTATGATTAAATAGCCCTCCAAATGTCAAAAAAGTTAAATGTTATCCAAATAAACCAATCTTGGAACAAATAACTAATAGAAACCATATAATCTATTGAATCTATGTATCTCATTTATATTTATTGGTGTATGATATTATTTTATCTCATTTTTGAAGGTTCTATAAAATTATATCCCTTGAGAAAATATTTCCTTGAAATTATACCACATTAATAAAAATATCACAATAACTGAATATAGAAAAATAAAATTACTATGATTGTTATGTATGATTCATAAATGATTCTTTTGTGATTAATAGGATTTAGATTACGTTAGGATATCATCAACAAATTTGATAACGAGTCACAAAGATAATACTTGAATACTATTTCCATTAGATCTATCAACAAATTTGTTTAATTAGAAGATATACATGTCATTAATATAAAATCATAATTTCTATACCTCCTATGAATTTTTAACTACATTTTTCATCATTTTCTAACATTAACTTCTAATAAATAGAGTAAATGTAAATATTATAAAAATATTGATCTCCATGAAGATTTTCAAATAGGTTATAAATTCATAGAAATAGACACATAATCATTATTATAAGGGCATTTAGTTCAAAATTTTAAATGAAAAATATCATATAACTATATTATATTTTGACAAATGTGACAAGGTGATCTCCAAGGAGAAACATGAGGAATTTAATCCCATATCACACAAATCATCTAGATTATTATTTAACTCCGCAAAATTCAATTATTCCATTCTATACAGTGTTATAAATATGTGAATTTATTTACATATGAATTAATTTTAATTCTTAATATCATATTCAAGTGGATTTATAGGTAATTCCACTATATAGAAATAACAATATTTTTTAATACTAGGTACATCCTATATTATTATGATAACATTACCATCCATTGAATACATTTTTTTGTATAATTTGTGAAATTATTTATGTTAGGGTTATGGGATTGGGTCCAGAAAATAATAAGATAATGATTTCCCTCCATTAAAAATCTGGGATTATATTCCCACTTTAAAATTAGTGATATCTTTTATTTGGGAATAAATTATTTCACTATACTTTGGGATACAATCTATACCAATGACTATGTCAAAGTCAAAAATTTGTGCAATAATCTTTTTTTAGACTATAGAATACCAAGGATTCTCAATCAAGACAAATCAATATATTATCAATAAAACTAGATCCACAATATGTGTTTTCTGAAAAAACCCATTATCATTCTAACAACCCAACACATAATCAACCCATAATTACCAAATTTATAAAAATAATTTCACATTCAAACATTTTGAGGTACATTTTAGTGTGATGTTTTAAATATTTATAAAACTTATTACTTAATAATGTGGATATTTCTTCACAATATATATTTTTTCAACAAAAAGAGCATTGTATGTTTACATCCCTATTTTTTTTCATGACACGTTATATTCATTCATGGCATGCCACCAATCACATTTATAAATTTCAAATATATTTTATGGATGTCTGTAAAATATTTAACAATTTTGGATGAGTAAAAAACATCACCAGGGGATATAAAAATAAAATAAACCCATTTCATTTTTTAAAATTAATGAATATATAAATTGAATTTTTTTAAATTTTACATACCAAATTTATATCTAATATAATTACTTATATACATATAAAATCAACATTAATTCATATTTTTATTTATAAAAAAATATTAAAAATAATAAATTATACATCATTACCATTATGGGTTTTGTAAATACAAGAAATACTTTTCTCGAAACATACTTTTTATTGATATATGCCATATTTTTTCTTTAAGTCAAAATATTATAAGAATACATTATCTAATAAAAATATTTTCTTAAAACCCCATTTTTGACTATAAATAATCATATAGGTAGTAGAATTGGAAATTATTAATAATTTCACCCTTCTAGGAAAAATTACAATCTAATAACAGTCGTGGTAAATTCTAATGAATCTCTTAGGAGAATATTATCTCTCATTAACCTCATCATCATTAACCAATGCATTTGGATAGAAATATCATGTTCAACCGTTATAAGAGTTATATATTTATCATCTATTATGTAATAAACTTTATGAGAACAATATAATCTATAAAACACATAAATAAATTATTTTCCAAAAAACCAATAACATTTTTCATTGTCTAGAATAAGAAAACCCATTTTTTAAATCTCATAAAACTATGAAGAAGTGTCCACTTATTTTAATAATTTATAAAATATAAAAAAAATAGAAAAAGTGGAATGTTATATTTATTGAAAATAATAGATAATTATAAATAACAAATGACAAAAAAATTCTCTAATTGATGATTATAAAATCTATTCAGGTGTTAAATATTCATAAAAAAATCTATTTCACACTATAAATAATATCATCAATATGTCTCACTAAAAAATTTGATAATATTCATCTAAATCACATGAAAATATGTTAAACATTAGTTGAAATTAATTTATGTTAAATATTATTAAAGATATTACATCAATAAAACAATTTAATTAACATTGAAATTGATAAAAAAAATATTAAACAATTGAGAACAATTATTTAAATAAAATTATTTTATCACGTGTATTGATTTGCCACATACATATTTTTCATTCCTGGATAATTAAATTTCATTAAATATGTAATAGATTTAAAAAATTAATATTTTTTATTCATTTACTATAATTTATTTAATTATATTTCATAAATTACTTTATGTAGTTACTATGTCGGTTATGTTTACGTTGAACATTTTGAGGTCGTTCGGTTCATAATCAGCAAAATATGCATTGATGTATTGAAAATGGTCCAAATGGTTTCCTTCCAATATTTCTTGATTTATAAAGAAATTATAATTATCTTGTTTATAAATTCATTTTCCTTTTATAATAATCCATGTAAGGTAGCCTAGAAAAAAATCACAACACATCATTGAGGTGGTAGTGCACTACTATACATGAGTGACATTATCCTTTTCAAATGGGTTAAACTATTAAACAAAGAAAATATCATAAAATTTAAGAATAAAAATAATTTAATATTTTTTATATATAATAAAAAAACAATCTTTATAACTATACATGTGAAGTAGTGATAAAAAATTAAATAAATAATTTCATGGATGTTTTTGTCAACACATACACAGAAGAGATGTTTTCATTTTCCCTAGGTTGAAATGGTGGTAAACACTCTTATCATATCATCATCTTAATTTTTTTGTATAGTAATTATAATAATTTCTATATTCAATAATTGGTACAAACTATTTCATCAAGGGGGCATTAACCCCAAACATAAGTCAAAATGAGGATATTATTTTAGAACTATAAGGGATTTTCCAACCCTAACACTCAATGTTACCTTAGGCTAATTATAAGTAAATACAAACCTGATATTCTTGGAGTCTCTAAACCTAAGACAAATCAAAGAAGCAATGGTTCCCTTCTTCAAGTAAAGGGATATTCAATGCTTGGTTATATACTGGATTATTGCCATGATATATTATGGATATTTTCCCACAATAATGTGGTTAAACCTCTTCAGATCTACGTGAATGAGCAGGACATTACATGCAGATTTACTAACTATGGATGAAATATTCTCTGCTCGAAGGTTTATTCCACCAACCACTAGATTACTAAAAGAGGTTTATGGGGTCATATTAAAAATATATCTAGTTCCATCCTTGAACCATGGATATCATGGGAGACTTCAATTCCATTCTACAAGAAGATGAAAAGCATAGTTATGTTTCTAGTCCCACTTCAATCATGGACTTCATATTTTGTTTTGAAGAATCTATTCTGACTGATATCAATTTTCTAGGAGCTAAGTACACATGTTACAGAAAACATTTGTACACCATGAGGGAAACCCGAATTGGCCATTCTTTTGTTATTGTGTTTATGCTGGAGTATTGGAACACCATTTCGTGTGTTACTCTTGTAAGACATAATTTATACCATCATCCAATTTTGATTAATATCCATGATAGGGTGAAATGATACCTCTTTCTTTTAGTTTTAACAATGATTGGAATACCATTACTGAATGTTCTCAGATTGTGAGAGACACTTGGGACATTCAGGACTACCAAAACACTCCACATTTTTGTGAGCTAGAGCTCTAGGTTCTTTAAAAAAAATAAAGCAATGGAGCAATAACATGTTCATCCTACTTGAACAGGAAATAGATTCTCTGGAAATAACACTTCATGAGATTCAATAATATATTACTCTAATAAACATCCCTAGCAATTATAACCAAGATAAAAGGGTTTCTTCAAAACTACAAAAACACATTGTTCTCTAGGATAACATTCAAAAATATTTGTTCCAAGTTAATTGTATTAAAAATGTAGATAATAATACCAAATCTTTTAATGCACTTCAATGAGATAAAAAATTCAATAGGCCTCTATCCCTTTTGAAGGATTGGTACACTATCCTTGATGATAGACAGAGTCTCTGAACCCATATTGTCTCCTTCAACATGAGTATTTTTAATGGACCTGAATGAAATGAAGACTTGATTGATGGCATTATCCCATAGTTGGTCACTGCTGCGGATAACACTCTTCTCACTTCGACACCAATGGATATTGAGATTATGGAATTAGTTTTTGGTCTAAAAAGGAATGCATGGTGGGGCCAGATGGTTTCACCAATAATTTCTTCTAATTTTATTAGGAGGTCACATGGGATGATCTGTGTAAAATGGTAAGGCATTTTTCATATAGGGATCTCACGCTGAAGTTACTGATGCTCAGTTCATTATCTTTATTCTTATGGTGGAGAATTACACTAATATTGGTCAATTTTGGCCTATGAATATTATCAACACTATATACAAGATCATCCCCAAATTCCTGGCCATTCGCCTCGCTTAAATTTCTTAGAGAATACTCTCATGGAAAAAGTATGGTTATATCAAAGGAAGAAAGATTCAGGACTGCCTTATATCTCCCTATGAATGTATAAATCTCCATAAGAGGACCACAAGGGGTGGAAACATTGCTCTCAATCATGATATAAGGAAGGCCTTTGACAACATTGAATAGGGTTTTATTGAATGTATCCTATATGAGTTTGGCTTCCAAATTAGATCCATTCATTGGATTAATTCTTTTATTAGCTCAACTCACATTTCTATTTTGGTTGATGTATCTATAGAGTGGTAATTAAAATGATCAAGAGGAGTGAGGTAGGGGGACCCCCTCTCCGCTATTATTTCAGCAATTGCTGAAGATTATATCAGAAGACTTATCCTCGATAGAGTCAATAAAGGAGAAATAAAACCAATTTGTGCTTCCTGAGGTATTAATTCCCCCTATCATTTACTTTTTGCTGATGACATTATTCTGCTTACTCAGGGAGATAGGAGGAATATAAAAAATATCAAGATAACTCTTCTTCACTATGAAAAAACTTCTAGACAGGTTTTCAATTTGAGAAAGTCTTTTATTTTTTTTGGGAAGCATATCTCAGCCCCATGGAAGCACTGCATGATTCATGAGATGGGCATAAAGGAGGGATACATTACTTTTACCTATATTAAGGTCCTAATGTTCAATGGAAGACCTTGAACCTATTATTTTTCTGATGTTGTGAGCCATTTTAGAAGAACTCTCTTCACCTAGAAGGTTACGTCACTCTCAATGGCGGGAAGGATCTGTCTGGTTAAATATGTGATTGTCTCAAAGCTGGTTTACTACTTCATGGTGTACTCATGGCTTGCTTCCACCATTAAAAAATCAGCTCCCTCATGAGGAACTATGTGTGAAGTGTAAGTATTCATGAAAGTAAAATTATAACAGTTCCATGGAAGATTTTATGCTTTCCACATTCCATGGGAGGCATGTTTATTAAAAATAACGAACTCTTCAAACAATATCTTCAAGATCATTTCCTTTAGAGACATATCAATGAAACATATTATTCTCTTTATTTCCTCATAACTAAACTCATTATAAGGATAATTTTATGGAAGACAAATTATACTCAATCCTCAGTTTTTCTAGGTCTAAAATATATTTTCAAGAAGTTAAAAAGGAACTCTCAGTGGTTGGTCAGCGCACACACCCCCTCCAATTCTGGAGGGATGATGATATTAGTACCCCTTGATTTATAGTGTGGATATTCATGATCTATGTAGAGACTACAATGCCACTATTAAAAACTACTTTGGTAGTATAATTAGCTTCCACCTCAGATTTACCTCATGGTCTCCTCCTATGATTTCCTATGCACAGAAGACATTCTAATATGGGAACCAAGCACAAATGGAATTTTGGACTCCAAATGCTTCTACAATAATCTTCTACAATGCAGCAGTAATGGAACTGTTAATTATAATTGAAAATGGATGCCCGCATCTAGATTTACACTTCTTTGGAACCTCCATATCAAAAAAACATCCAATGAACACTAACCAATAGTAAGTTGGGATGTCCCTATGCTCCATATGTGACTTTTTCATCAGGAACATGATGAGTTAAATAATTTTTTTCTCTCCTGTAAGACTGCATCTTCACTCTGTAACATGATCTTCAACTGATTTTAGATTTAGCCTCCACATGTGAATAGAATCATGGACCTCCTACTTCTACTTCCATCGATCCAATTCTTGAAGCAGGTTTGTATTCTCTTCTTTTCCACATATTCTGAAGTTACTCATGTTATTTGGATGATCAAAAATAAATATCTCCATTCAGATGTTGGCGTCAACTATATTGTTGTTCTCTCTAAACTTTTCTTTAAGGCTCAACTCGAAAATTGTTTACATGATGAAAAATGTGATAACTCGGTTAGAGATATCATTGTCCTGAAAAAAAAACTACACCTTCTAGGTAACTATCATCGACCTCTTGGAACCATTGAAGTCACCTGGTTACCTCCCTTTGCAGGAGGGTTTAAATGTAACTCATATCGAGCCTTGAAAGGTAATCAAGGACCCACTGGATATGGGATTATCATCATAAGTCACGATGTTGACTTCCTTTAAGGGGTTAATGGTACGTGTGGACATGAAACCTATCTTGAAGCAGAAATGAGGGGTCTCATCAAAGTGGTTTAATTTTCTGTTAGAAGGAATTTGAGGAAAATATGGTTTTAAAGTGATTTATTCACCATTTTCAAATCGGTTAGAATGGGTCAGATTCACCTTGCTAGGAGGATTACATCGAAATGGATTATGTGCCTTGACACACATGCTTCAATTTTTTATTTCATTACATATGTCTATCATTAAACCAACCAACAAATTGATTCTCTTGAAATCAAGTGAGCCTATAGAGACACTTAAATATTTCATTCTAGTATTCATTGTGAGATGCTCCCTATCCTTTATAGAGAAAAATGTAATCATCCTTATTTCAGACTACTGTAACTTTGTTTTAATTTCTAGTTATATGAACCCTCCTTCTTTATTTTACGTTGGATTACACAATACACCATCTACAATTAGTAATTTGGTGATACCAATACCTATATGTTGTGAGGAGTAGATTTAGTATGGAATTTGGGTATATATTTTTCATGATAAATTCTCAATGTGTGTGGAGAAATGATGAGGGAAACATCCCTTTTATAAATGAGGATAGTGTTACTATTGTAAATATTCATAATTTTAAAACAATATAATGTCATTTTTATTAAAAAGTGGAAACATATTTCTTGGTACTGTAGTAGTGCTGTAGTAGGTACTTTTTGGTACTGTAGCAGCCAGAACTATTCATCCATATGGGCCTTCGGGCCACTGGTTTGGGCCTCGGGTCCTATAAGGCCTTTGGACCACCCAAGACCCTCAGACCAGTTGTCTCTCAAGGCCTTTGGGCCCCCTTAAGGCCATTGGGCCACCCTAAGGCCTTCGGGGAACTTGATTATGCAGACGTACCAGTAAGAATACAAGGGACAAGGCTCCAAATGAGGATTCAGGGCATGTATATTCACTAGACTAGAGCTAACCAGAATTGGATGAACGATAGGGTATGGATTTTCCATCATTACTGAGCCTTTGCAGCTTGAAAATAGGATAGCTAGTTGATCGGCCATGTAAAGGTGGAGTTCTAGTCATCATGACATATACTGGGGAGGAGCATTTCCAAGTTTTCTTGTCTGGGTAATTCCCTCTATGACCTACGGGTCATGTAATTGTCTCTGAGCCTTCGGGACTTATAAGGTTTCCACCTCACCCCTTAAAATATGGATTATCGAAAATAATAAAAAATTAAGGCTTTCAGGACTTTATATAGATATATAAATCATAAAATTAATAATAAAAGAAAAATAATTACTTGATTTGGTCATATTTTAAACTGTATATATTAGTGTAACCATATGGTAAGACTTTTAATACATATTATGGCACTGAAATTTTTCTATGGTAATAAAACATTATTTATAAAAATGAAATTAAAATCATTACCAAATATGTATATAGTGATTCAAAATATATAATCCATTTTATAAGATATAATTTTCTTTATGTGAAATTAATAATCTCCAATATAAGAAAATCAAATGCTTAAAATAACTTTCTATAACAAAAAATTTCCTTTATGTGTAAAAATGATGTTTTAATTAATTATTCCAAAGAATATTGAGTAGTTTTACATACCATGATTTTATTAAATTATTATTAAAAAATAATATCTCTGTGAAATTATAAACATTCCAATATATAATTGAACTGTCCAACCAAAATATAAAATGAAATGATCTAAAAATAAACTTTTCGTACAATAAAATACAACATGTGATAAAAAATTCAACCACGGGTTTTATAATTAAAAATAATGCCTTTGGATAAATTATTTTACTCCTAAAATACATATTTGATCAATTAAATTTTTAAGTGTATTGAATTTGATCTTACATCATGATAATGTCAAAAAAGTTACGTTCTATATAAAAATGATATTTTCCCCTATTCACTAAAAATGAACCATTTCAGAGAAATAAAAAAAATAACCCCAAGAAAAATAATAAATGATGAATTCAATAATAAAATATATTTAATAAAATAAATTTGTTAATGTGAATAGAAATATTTCTATGGTCCGTACACAACAGTCATATAAATCTTTTAGAAAAAATGTATTTTTGAAGTATAAAGTGATTTTATTTTCATTTATTGCATTATAAAAACCATTAAATGCCTGTTAATTTATTTTATTGAATATAATATCAAAAAAATTCATCAAAATATTTAATTATTTGTGATTTTGTAAATTTATTAATATAAAAATGTTGTGTACACCTAATAATTTTTCTCTCAAAAAAATTCTTTTAACCATTAAATGCTATTATCTTTATTTATAAGAAATTGTAAATAAATATATGAATTATTATTAATTAAATTGAATTTATAAAAAAAATAAGTGAATTTAATTCTATTAATAATTTGAATTTATATTTTATGTGAAACATATAAAATTTAAGGAATCCCCACTAATATCGACAAATTCATCATTTAAACGTTCATTATTCTTAATCATAAATCACATAAATATTATCATTAAAAATTGTCTAATTATTTCATATTAACTAATAAAATAAACTTTCATGAGGTAAAATATTCTATATATACTTCATAAATCATTTAATTGTATTAAAAGCTTCTAATCCAACAGATAGTTTAGAAAACCCATATTTAAAGAATAAACTCTTCTCTCAGGGATGATAAGTCCTAATTCATGTATGATGCAACCCGTCCATTTATAATTTAAGGGATTGGATAAAATGAGAAAAAGTTAATGTTCAATGCCAATGTATTCTAAAGCAATGACATCCTTTTTATAATGATCTCTCAAAAAGTGATTTCTTACGTCAATATGTTCTGTTTGTGAATGAGAAATAGGATTCTAATAGATGTTAATAACACATGTTTGATCATAGTATATAGAAACATGCCTAAGTTGATATCCATAATCTATAAAACATTGTTTCATAAAAAACATTAAGCACCACTACTACCAACAGCTGTGTATTCTACTTCCGTAGTATATAATGCAATAGAATATTTCTTTTCACTACACCAGGATACTAGTGACATGCCCAATAAGTGACACTATCCAAATTTACATTTTCTATCTATCATAAAACCACCATGAATATGTGACTCTTTATGATTTCCATGAAAATGAGAATACATACAAACACTACACATAATATCTGTTCATCTTGCAGTTAAGTAGAGTAAACACTCAATCATTACTCTATAAGTGGTTTGACCAATAGATTTAGCATTCTCATCACGATCCAACTTATAGGTGGTACTCATTAGAGAGTCACTACTTTTAGTATTATCCAATCAAAAATATTTTATAATATCTTTAGTATATTTTCCTTGATTCAAAATAATACTATATTTATTTTGAATGATTTTAAATCCAATAATGAATTTTATTTCCCCATCAAACTAATTTCAAATTCATTTTGTATCATCATTTAAAAATCAACACATAAAGATTTTTTAACAGATCCAAAAAAATATCATTAACATAGATTTGAAAAACTAAAATATCATTATGAATACTTTATATAAAAACTATATTATCATCTATACCTTCTATCAGACATTTGGAAATAAGAAATCTATATAATCTATATTACCAATCTCTTGGAGCTTATTTTAAACCATATAAATCTTCTATTAATTTAAAAACATGGTTTAAAAAATGAGTGTATTTAAAACTAGTGGGGTTTCAAAAAAAACATCCTCAACTATTTACCAAATTTTGGAATTCACTCATAACATCCATTCGATATAGTTTGAAATTTATATGGGTTGTATAGGCGAGAAATATTCTAATTACTTAATTTATAGAAACTGGTTCAAAAGTCTCATCATAGTCTATTCTTTCATCATGAGAATAACCTCATGCAACAAATCTAACTTTTTTTCTTACAATATTACCATCATTGTCTACTTTATTTTTAAACACACATTTAGTGCCTAGACATAAGGTGTCTTTGGTTCTATCCAAAAGTTTCTAGACATTATTTCTTTCAAACATTTTAAATTATTATTGCATAGTTGTTACCCAAAATTCATCATTGAATTCCTCAATGATGTTTTTATGATCATTTTATGACATGAAATATTGATGTTCAACCTGATTTCTTATAGAATCTCTATTCTGGGTTCCATTATCTAAATATCTCACTATATAATCTAAATGATGGGTTTTAAGGGTTCTAAGCTATCTATAAAAAGACGAGAATGATATTTCAAGTTCATCAACAAGTTTTGGTTCATCGTGATTGGAATTGGGAGAATGTCCAGAACTAAAATATTTTATAGATTTATTGATAGTACAGTCTAATGATTTTGCATTTATGTCCAAATTTTACACATCATTCTCAAGGTTTTCTAGGGATGCCTTAGGTTCCCCTGGATATGTTTCATCAAATTTTACATGTGCAAATTCATCAACACATTTTTTCCTTTATTAAAAACTCTATAAGATTTATTAGATATTGAGTGACCTAGGAAAATTTCTTCAACACTTTTGGATGAAAATTTATAAATATTATCCTTAATATTGAAAATATAAAAATTTAAACAAAAAAACAATGACGTAATTAACTTTGGGATTTCTATTGTTCCACAAATCATAGGGATTTTTCTTAACAATTGGTTTCATTAAGACTCTATTAATAATATAAAAAGGTGTATTGATAGCTTCATCCCAAAAGTATATAGCTAGGTCATATTAATTAATCATGTTTATTGCTATTTAATTTATGGTTCTATTTCTCCTTTCTGAAAAAACATTTTGATGAGGTGTCCTAGGGATAGGGAATTTATAACTATATCCATTTTTTGAGAAAAAATATTCAAACTCCTAGTTTTCAAACCCACAGACATAGTTAATTCTTAGTATTTTAATTTTAAGACCACATAGGATTTAAACTATTCTATTATACTCGGTGAAATGATAATAATCTTCACTTTTGGGTGCTATGAAAAATATCCTAGTATATCAAGAATATTCGTCTACAAGAACAGAAATAGTGCTTCCCACTAAGACTTGAAAAATTTTATAGTCCCAACAAGTCTATGTGACCCAACCCAAGAGGCTGATATGTTTATACATACTTCTATTTTTTTTTGAAAGATATTTTGTGTTGATTTCCCTTTTGACAAGGATTACAAACTTTGTCGTTTGAAAAAACAATTTTTGGGTAGATCCTTGACTAAGAATTTTCTAGTAAGCATTCTAAAGGAATATATATGATAGTTTATTAGTCTTCAATCCCAAAGCTAATATTATGTGAAAGACAATCATTCAAGAAGCATTTTGAGAAACTAAAGAATGTAATATAACATCATAATAATTTTATTCTCTAAATGTAGAAAATAAAAATTCATTTTTATATTTAAAAACATTAAAAGAATAATTATCATTTTTAACATGAAAACAGTCATTACAAAATTGTGAAAAACTATGTAGATTATATTTTAATCCATGAAAAAAAAGGTACGTTAGAAATTACAAATTAGTTAGAGTTTCCAATCATGCCAACTCTAATTATTATTCCTTAGTCATTTTCACCAAAATTGACATGTCCACTATCAATATGTATCAAAATCTTGATGCATGAGTAATATCCTATCATGATTCATGAACATACAATATCCATGTACCATACTTCTATAGGATTACTTCTAAAAGCTCTCTAACAAAAGAATTATGAAAAGGATGATTTTTATTACCCATATTGTTTTGGGTCTATTATTATTAGTAATAAAAGATTTGGGAAGCCATACATGATTCATGGGATTCATATACAGAGATTACATCATATTGAAAAGGTATTCTTTATTTGGACTTGAAAAATTAGAAGTAGTTAATGGCTTCCTAGTGCTAGAACTAGCTGATTTATCAGTTCTGCGTATGAAAAAAATATTTTCCATATTTTTTTGTAAAATGAATTTTAGCTATGTTACTCAATGACAATCCAATTTTTATTACACACTTAAACATGAATTATTACATAATATTTACTTGATACAACATAGAAGATCAAGAGAAATAGTGTCTTTGGGGCTAAGGAACATTAAATAACAACATAAAACATGAAATACCACATCTTTATTGAGAATATACATTACATGACCCCCAACATTCCCATGTACATAGCATTTCATAGGATAACCTGAGGACATTAATAAGAAAAGGGTGAGCTATAAAGCCCAGTAAGAGAATATATATGGGGTAATATGAAAAATACAATACATGTTAGAAAATATGCATATCAATAGGGAACAATAAAAGCATGAACATAAAGTCATGATAATGAATGATAATCATAACTTGAAAATGTGGAAACAACACTTAACATGGAATTTAGCATGATCTAAGGCTCATTGCACATGGAGCATGAATAAATCCTCATTGCACATGAAGCATGAGTAAACCCTTATTGAACTTGATTTATCATGAGTCAGCACTCATTTCACATGATGTATCACGATTCTATACTTTACCCAATGCATTGGAGCGCTATCTGGGTGCACCCTTCTTAAACATTTCATTTCATGCATAAGTGTGCCACATGGACAATATAACATTGAATAAATCAACATAAAAAGTTCTTCCACAATTAAGTAATGTGGAATAAATATAATAAATTACCATTAAATATGTATATGTGTGTAATGGTGAATACCCTTGGTAGAGATAGGGGTATGATATTCACTACACAATGATCTTGGCATTGAAAAATGTGGTGCAATTTCGGCAGAAAAATGGCGTAACCTAAGGATTCATGAAAATGGTTGATGAGAGATAAATGGGTGTCTCAATATATGTACATGAAATGGATATTAATGGGTTCATATAGATACATGTCCAAAAAAATGTAATATAATTTAGATGACTAATACAAAATAATTACTTGGGTGTAAAAGATGAGAGAAAAACCCCTCACAGAATTTTGGCATGTTTACAAGTGTACATGGGAGGAATTAATGAGAGAGAAAGGGGACTACCATCATCCAAAAATAAAGAGGTAAGTGTGGGGAAGGTAAAATATCATACCCCAACATTTGTAATTGAAAACAAAAGGGCATAACAACTTGAAGAAAATTGGACAAAAATGAGAATGGAAAAATCCCTTACGTGGAAGTGTGATCCCAAAGGCCTGAGAGAGTCTTGAGAGAGGTTTCTTGGGAGCGTGGGGTGCCCTCGAAGGAGTCTAGAGAGAGGAGTTCAGATTTTGGACGAACTCTAAAGGCTTTGAGTGAAGAGGAAGTGGTATATTGGGTGTGTTTATATAGGAAAGGAGAGGGAATTATTTTTTATTTAGGTTTGGGACACCTCACATTAAACTAATCCAAACCACAAACCAGCCCATGGTTTTTGCCCATGGTATTTTCTAAAGGAGACTGGGAAAAAATATTTTATAAAGCCAATGTCAGTACTTTATAAAATAAAAGGGTTGCTTATGTGGTGATGAGTAACACTCTCAAGGGAATTCATTTAATAAGTGAAAATATTTTATAACTCTTGGAGGGTCCACTAATGTTTTGTAAAATAAAACAAACAAACCAAAAATCACATTATTTTCTTAGTCAAACATATATTGACCGAACATATAATTTATATTATGTTATTACATCACTATTGTTTCAATATGATTTCATAAAATACATTATATATTTAAACGGTATTTAATTATTACCAAAAAATTTCATTGTCTTAGTAAATATTGAATAATTCACTTTTGAATAATTTCAATTTCATGATTGAAAAATTAATATTCATTTTATCTAAATAATTTTCTAAATATGTGAATTTTTTCTTTTAAAATAAAAACGACCATTTATCGAAAAGTCATGGGTTTTGACAAAAACATCTTACAATCCATAATAAATATTACAATTGCATTCAAAAAATTATACAATAATTTATATTTAATAAAAATTAATATAATAATAAAATTTCATTAAAATATTATTTAAATAAAAAATCCATTAATTCATCATAATAAATTTTTATGTTGAATATTACCTAAAAATACTATTTGTGATTTAAAAAACTATTTACAAGGTAATAATAAAAAGAATGTATATTCTCTATACAAGAATAATTAACATAGTCATAGTGTTAAGGTCTTGTTACATAAACACTTATAACACCCGCATAAGACAGAAGGGTAAGGTGTGCGATGGTGAAAAACTCTTGGGGTGGCTCGGATAACATCACTCAGTTGGTAGTCTCTATTAACTTCCACATCTCTCGTAGTCAGATCTGCTAAATCTTAATATGTTCAAGATTGGATTGGGCTTGGTCAAGAGTGAAGCCCACTGACTCCACCTCCATTCTGAGCTCTGAAAAATGGTCTTCATATGGGGAAAGTCTACTAGATGAGGCCAATGATTCCTTTGTCTGAGTAAATTGGATTTGTTAAATCCCTATATTTTTACTAATCGTGTTATCACTATTCAATGACTATATTAGCAACAGTCGCAATTTTTAATGGTATTTTAAAATCAAAAACATAAAACCAAATAAGTGTATACGTTATAAATAACCATAAGAAAAATTTAAATAGAATAAGAGGAATTTTCATTAATGAATTTTTGGGTCGTTACAATCATCGCCCTTAAGATATTTCATCCTCAAAATTTCCTTTTCCCATACTAAAACAGATGTGGGAAAATTTTCATCATCACTTCAATTGATTCCCACGTTGCTTCTTCAAACTTGTGGTTTCACCACAAGACCTTTATGATGGGTATTGTCTAATTTCGTAGAAATTTTTCTCTATGACCCAAGATCTTCACAGGTTGCTCCTCATAAGAGAGATCATCCTCTAACTGAACTACCTCTGAAGAGAGTACATATGAAGGGTCTAGAATGTTCTTCCGTAAGAGGGATAGATGAAAGGCATCATGTATTTTATCCATGGTAGGTTGAAGTGATAGTCGATAAGCCAAAACCCCAACACGATCAAGTATCATGAAGGTGCTGATGTACCTAGGACTTAACTTACCTTTCTTTCCAAACCTCATGACCTATTTACATGGAAATATACATAGAAATAACATGTCCCGAAATTTAAACTTAAGGTCTCGTTAACTGTTATCTGCATAACTCTTCTATCGACTCTAGGCTACATTGATATGTTGCTGAATGGTTTTCACCTTCTCCACTATCTCATCATCTATTTCTGGTCCTAGAAGCTTTCTCTCACTAAATTCATCCCAAAATGTTTGTTTTCTACACCTCTTCCCATAGAAGGCTTCATAAGGTGTCATTCAGATGCTTGAGTGGAAACAGTTATTGTAGGACAGTTCAATCAAAGGAAGATGTTGATGACATCCTATTTTAAATCCCATTAAGAATTCTCTCCACATATCCTCAATTATTTTTATATTCCACTCAGATTGGACATCAATTTGTGGGTGATAAGTTATGCTGATGTTTACCTCAGTATCCAGATCATGTTAAAGACTCTTCCAAAACATAGTGGTAAATCTTCGATCTAGATCGGATACAATAGATAGTGGTACTCAATGCAGCCTTACCACTTCCCTGATATATATCAATGTCATTTGATCCGATGAAAAATCCTCCCAAATTGAAATATAGTGTGAAGAATTTGTAATATGATCCACAACAACCCAAATTGAATTTTTTGACTTTGGATGTCTTCAGAAGTCCGATAAAGAAGTCCATGGTTGTGTTCTCCCATTTCCATGCTGGTATAGGTTATTATTGCCTCATCCCCTTAGACATATGCCTCTCTACCTTCACTTGCTAACACACCAGTCACTTTTATGTACACTCAGTGATATCCTTCTACATATTATCCCACCAATAATTCTCTCATAGATCATGATACATCTTTGTGTTTCCTGTATGAATACAGAAATTTAAACTAGGTGCATCATCCAAAAGTTCCTTCTTCATCTATGGACTTGATGTAACACATTGTTTTTTTCCAAATATCACAATTCCTTATTCATTAACATCAAAATATAAGCATTTTCTTTTTTTGATAGTTTCCAATTTCTTTATAATTCCCACATCATCCTTTTGAGCATCCTTTAACCTTTTCAAAGTAGTCAGTTGAGAAATCATTTTTGAAAGGATTGATTATGTTCCCATCTTTATGATTCACATGTCTATCTTCATCAAGTCTAATAATTTTGGATCCTTCTCAATTCTCATCAATGATAGAATCATTGGGTCCTTTCTACTAAGATAATCCACCACCCTTTTTGATTTCCTTGGCTAGTAATGGTTTGAGCATTCATATTCATTGATCAACTATAACCATCTTCATTGGCACATGTTCAACTCTTTTTGTGTGAATATATACTTAAGGATTTTGTGGTCTGTTTATATTTCACACTTCTCCCAAAAAAGATAATGATGCTAATTTTTTAAATCAAAGATCACTACAGCCAACTCCAATTCATGTGTTGGATAATTCATCTCATGAGCATTCAAATGCCTTGAAGTATAGGCAATGACTTTGTCATTTTTCATCAACACACATCCCAGGACCTTCTTTGAAGCATCACTAAATACTACATAATGTTCTTCCCTTATGGGTAATGTGAGCACGAATGTAGTGAAAATATTTCTTTTTAACTCCATGAAGCATTCTTCGCATTCATTACTCCATGAAAACTTTTCTCCCTTCCAAGTTATCTTGGTAAGAGGGTTGGACAATTGTGAGAGATTTGTCACAAATCGTCAATAATATTCAACTTACTCCAAGACGGTATGGATATCTTTTACTGATGTTGGCCTCGACCATCCCTCAGTTGCATCTATTTTGGAGGGATCCACAGATATACCATTTCTTGTGATGATATGGCCCAAGAATAAGACCCCGTTACATTAGAACTCACACTTGTTGTACTTTTCATAGAGCTTCTCCTTTTGTAATGTTTCTAGTACAGTTCATAGATACTCCTCCGGATCCTCCATGGTTTTGGGGTATATTATAATATCATCAATAAATACTTACAAAATTTTGTTGAGGAAATCTTTAAAGACTATATTCATCAATTCCATAAAGATTTCTTGAGAAATAGTGAGTATGAATGGAATTACTATGAATTCATAGTGCTTGTATCTTGTACAAAAAGCATTCTTGGGGATATCTTCCTTCTTCACCCTTACATGATAATATCCCAACCAAAAATCTAAATTTGAGAAGTACTGTGATCCACACAGCTGATTGAATAATTCATCAATTCATGGTAGCAGATACTTTTTCTTTATTGTGATTTTATTATCCTCATGATAATGGTTACAAAGGCATATTGACCCATCATTCTTCTTGACGAAGAGGACTGGTTCACCCCATGGTGAAGCCCTTGGGTGTATAAACCCTTTATCTAGAATCTTCTGTATTTGTTTCTTTATCTCTTCAATCTCCACAATAGTTTTTCTATATGGGGTCATAGATATTGGCAACTCCCCATGTATAAGATCAATTGATAATTCAATATCTCTTTTACGAGGAAGACCAGAAAATTCCTCGGGAAAAACTTTAGTGAATTCCCTCATAATAAGCATGTCTTCAAGGATGGTTTCATCCTTATACTCAATCATTTGATCCATATATGTGTGCTCATAGGGCAGTAATATCCACACTTGAGATGATGGGGCTAAACAAGATTCATCATCCTCCTTGCACTTGTATGGAATCGAGGGTTTATTCTCCACATGGATAGTGCTTTTCCTCCCACAACAATTTATGTTGGATCTATATAAGTAAAGCCAATCCATGCCACGAATTGCATCAAATTATACTATAGAGAGTATGTTATGGTTGCTGTAAAATTCAATCCACAGATTATGACAAGGGAGGAGTTATATTCATAGGATGCAATGATTTCCCCATTTTTCGTACTCACCGGAATATTTACGTCCATGATATGTGGTGGTTCTGGGATTGTTCTAATAATCTTCTGAGATATAAAAGAATGTGTAGAACCTGAATCTAGAAGAATGTTCATTATTCTTAAATGAGTAAATAGCTTACCTCTCACCACTTCATTGTCAGGGTTCACTTCAGCAGTAGTGATAGAAAAAGAACTCTCTTTCTACCATAGAGGTTGTTGGTTGCCTCCAAAAATCCGTTGTCTTAGGGCAGTGATTTTCAAGATTCCCAGGTTCTTTGAAGCTGTAGAAATGAACAACATATTGAGGTTAAAATGGGTCATTCCTCTTCTCTGTTTTAGTCATGAGTTTTTCTTGTCGGCTGTTAATAGATAGGTGCCCTTATCTTCAACACCTAAATCATTTCCTTGTCCCCTTAATGAAATTTATTGGGTGATTTTTTATGATCCTTTGGCAAGTGGGGTACTGGATTTTCATAGCACCAATGGATTTATCCATCGGACCCCTTGAAATAAATTCCACATTACACTTCTTAACCCTATGATACCTCTAAGATTCACTGATATCCATTTCGACCTTGAGGGCACATTGAACAATTTCCTCCTAGCTGTCGATGTCATAGATTTCTAGCGCTTTCCACAAGCTAGGTTTCAGCCCACCAATGAAGCGGTCAACCATGAATTCGTGTGTAACGACAAAGCCTGAGGTGTATCATGAAAGCCCTGTAAAGTATTTAACATACGCTCTGACATATTTTTCATCTTTTTGCATGAGGGAAGGGAAGTCCCATTAAATCTTATGTTAGAGTGTTTACCGAAAATATTTATCGAAAAAAATGTTCTGGAAATCCTTCCATTCCAACACCTCGATCTCCTGCGCAGACATCGTATTCTTGATCAATGTCAACCATTGATTAGATTCACCCTCCATATGATAAGAAGCAAGGATAACCTTCTCTTGTTCGTAACATTGATGGATGGACAATATCTTTTCAATGGAGTTGATCCATTGTTATGATATTAAGGGATCTAATGATCCATTAAAAGTAAGAGGCCTTTGTCTCATGAAGCTTTCGATACTGAGTTGTTATTTCTTGGGGGGGGGGGGGGTTAAACGATTCTCTTGAACCTCATTTTGATTTATTGCATGAGTTAACTGAGAGATTACCAAGACAATTTTCGTGATTCCAACTCCCATTGGATTGGTTATCTCATTAGAACCATCATGACATTGGTCTTCACATATGTTGTTCGCATGAGTCCTCCTATTACCAGCCATTGGCTGGAATAAAAGGAATGTTAGGGGTAACACATAAAAGGTAATCCAAAAATAGATAACATATAAATAGCTTCTATTTCATTAATATATGAATATATAGGCTTAAATCTATGATATCCATGATCTACTTTCTAACATATATTGTAAGGGGAATTTTTTATTCCATTAATAATGGTTCATACTAAGCTAGTGAATTTACCAATGAATATCCCCTGGGAGTGTCGTAACCAAGAGTGCTGCAAGGCCCGTTGTCATGTACCAGGATACCCCAGGGGAAGCCCGAAACTCCTTGTCGGGGTTTTCACCGCTAGGTACATCTGTACCTGACCTGCCTCTACCTACTCATATCTAGACAGGGATGTATTTGATTGATAAACCACTTACTAAATACTCACCAAAAAATAGTTATGTTTTTTACTTATTCTTTTCTCTAAGGATTTACTACGGATTCTAATCCTAATCCCAAAAAATGACTAAACTTATCTTCTAATACCAACTATAACAACCCAATTCATTATTACACACTTAAACATGACTTATTACATAAACATCACATGATATAACAAATAAGATCAAGAGGTCTAGTGTATTTGGGCATTAGGACCATTACATAACAACATAAAACATGAAATACATAATCTTTATTGAAAACATCTTTTACAAGACGCCTATATTCCCTCGTACTTAGCATTGTATAGGATAACCTGAGGACATGCATAAGAAAAGGGTGATCTATAAAGCCCAGTAAGGGAATAAACATGGGGTAACATGAGGAATACAATACATGATAGAAAATAGGAATATCAACGAAGAAAAATAGAAACATGAACATAAAGGTATGATAAACCAGGATTATCATAACATGGAAATGTTGCATAAACACTTAACATGGAATTTATAATGAGCCAAGGCTCATAGAACATGGAGCATGAGTAAATCCTCATTTCTCATGAAGCATGAGAAAACCCTAATTGAAATTTAATTAGCATGATTCAACACTCATTGCACATGACTAATAATGATATTATACTTTACTCAATGCATTGGAGCACTATCAGGGCGCTCCCTTCTTAAACATTTCATTTGAAGCCTAAGTGTGCCACATGGATCATATAACATGGAATCAATCAACATAAAAAGTTATTCCATGATTATGTAATGTGGAATAAATACATGAAATTACCATTAAATATGTATATGTTTGTAATGGTGAATACCCTTGGTAGATACAGGGGTATGGTATTCACTACACAATGATCTTGGCTTGGAAAAATGAAGTTCAATTTCAGTAGCATAACGGTGTGACATTAGGATTAATGAAAATGTTTGATGAGAGAGAAATGGGTGTATCATCATATGTACATTAAATGGATAGTAAGGGGTCATATAGATACATGTACCAACAAATGTAATATAATTTAGATGCATAAACCAAAATAATTAATTGGATGTAAAAGAGGAGAGAGAAATCCATAACAGAATTTTAGCAAGGTAACAGGTGTACATGGGAGGAATTAATGAGATAGAAAGGGATCTCCCATCATCTAAACATAAATAGGGCTATATGGGGGAGGTTCTAAATCATACCCCACAATTTTTAATTGAAAACTAAAAGGCATAACAACTTTATCAAAATTGGACAAAAATGAGAAAGGAAGAAATCCCTTACATGGAAATGTGATCCCCATGGCTTAGGAGAGGCTTGAGAGAGGCTTCATGAGAGCATGGGGTGAATTTTTAGTATTCTAGAGAGAATAGGGCAGAGTTTGGATGAACTCCAAAGGCTTTGAGTGAAAATAAAGTGGGTTCTTGGCTAGGTTAATATAGGAAATGAGAGGGAATTCTTTATTATTTATGTTTGGGACAGCTCACAATAGACTAATCCAAACCACAAACGATCCCATGGTTTTCCCATTGTTTTTTCCAAAGGGGAGTGGGAAACGATATTTTATATGGAAAATGGTAGAACTTCATAAAACAATAGGGTTGATCATGTGGTGGTGATCCGCACTCTCAAGGAAATTCATTTAAAATGTTGAAATGTTTTATAACTCGTGGAGGGTCCACTAAAGTTTTGTAAAATAAAAAAACCTAAAATCGGATTATTTTAATGTTAAAAATTATATTGGCCGAAAAAATCTTTTATAGTATTTCTTTACATCTCTATTGGGTCATTATAATGTCATAAAACACATTATATATTTAAACGGTATTTAATTTTTACCCAAAAAATTGAATATCTCAGAAGATTATGAAAAATTCACCATGGGATAATTTCAATGTCCGGATACCAAAAATAATATTCATTTTATCCAAATAATTTTATGAATATGTGAATTTTTAATTTTTAAATAAAAACCATATCAATGATTCAATAGTTTTGACAAAAACTCCTTTCAAACCTTAATAAAAAATAAAATTTCATTCATAAAATAATATGATAATTTATATTTAATAAAAATTAATTTAATAATAATAATTTATAAAAATATTATTTAATTAAAAAGTACATTATTTCATAAAATAGATTTCATAGTTCAATATACACTAATGTTACTATTTATGCTTTAGATACTATTTACAAGGTAACAAAAAAAGAATGTATATTCTCTATACAAGAATAATGTACATAGAAATAATGCTAGTGTCTCATTAAATTACCCCTTATAACACCCACATAATAATGAATGGTATGGTGTGCGATGGTGACAGACTCTTGGGTGGCCCGGATAACATCGCTCGGGTGGTAATCAATATTAACTTCCACTTCTCTCATAGTCGGTTCTGCTCAAGCTTAATGAGTTCAAGATCCGCTTGGGCATGGTCAAGAGTGAATCCCAATAAAGCCACATCCTTTATAAGTTCTGAAAAATGGATTATTATGGGGAAAATATACTATATGATGCCATCACTTCCATTGATTGAGTAAATTAAATTTGGTAAAACCCTATATTTATACTAACCATGTGATCACTGTTCGAAGGCTATATTAGCAATGTTCATAATTCTTATTGGTATTTTAAAATCAAAAACATAAAACCAAACATGTGCATAAATTTTCCATAACCATAAAAAGACATTTAAATAAACCAATAATAATTTTCATTAATGATTTTTTGGGTCATTACATCCTCTATGCTGGTTGGTATCCTATACCAGAAGTGTATTTAGGAGCCACTTGTTTTCTAAGAATCTATGTTAGAGTATTCATTACATTTGTATAATTTTCTATGTCATTTTTCAATTGATCTAGGGATAATTTAAGTTCATTGTTCACTTTATGTAATTCATAATTATCATCCTTTTCAATAGTAAGATCTGATTTGATAGTACCGGTGAGAGCAAGTTTTTTCTTTAAAGCGTTATATTTATCTTTTAATTCACTACCTATATCATCATGAATTTGGAATTGTTCAAATATTTGAACACATTTCATATTTTCATAATCACTTTCATCTCCATAATAACATTAATTCTATATAGGAGACTCAAGGGTTTCCTCATATCATTTTTTTCATAAAACAAATGTTGGGTTTATCTTCCTTTTCATCACATGAAGATTTCATGTCACTTGATCTATCCTCAAAATCACTACATGTAACATTTATATCCTTTTTATGCTTTCTAAATTTTTCTTCATACTTATTTTTATACATTAACATGGTATAGTCAGCCTTTACATATTATTTCCTATTACATTTATAGAAGAATCTTTCAGTTCAGTTATCATTCATATTTAATTCCTTCTTCCAAATTCCTTACTAATCATACATTATTTTATAGGAGGGATTCCTATTGAATTTCTTCCTTTAATAAAATATATTAAATCATCTGGACAATTGAGCCATTTCCTCATCATTTTCTGATAGTGAATAATCATTACTTATACTATCAGAAAGAGTTTGTATCATTTCAATTTCTTTATTTTTAGAAGTAGTGGTTTTGAAATCTACTGACTTTCTCTTTGTTTCACCCTATTCCTCTTTATTTACCTTCAAATCTTTTTTATAAATCATCAATTTACCTATCCACACCTTGAATTGAAACTTGATGATGTCACAAGATTTTGTAATTAATAATGAGGTTCATGTATATCTTTTTCTAAGACATCTAAGTAGATGCATGACTTGTTATTTTTCACCCACTAGCTTTCCATGAGATCTAATTGTATTGTAAATTTCATTAAATTTGTGGTAAATATTAGAAACAGGTTCATCATGAATCATATTAATTTTATCATACTTAATAGTATATGTATTAAGTCACTTTTCTTTAACAATAGTATTTCCTTCAAGTGAGATAGCTATGATATCTCAAATTTCATTGGTAGATTTACATTTAGATATTTTTTTAAATTCTTCATCCCCTAAAGAACAAAATAAGGAATTCATATTATTGTAATTATTATTGTATACAGATTTTGTAGAATCGCTCCATCTAGTTCATAGAGTTTATGGTATTTCATATTTATCTTCTATTACTATCCAAATATCAAAGTTCATACTTTCTAAGTGCAATTTAATTTTAATTTTCCACTAAGTATAATTTTTTCAATTAATTTAGGGAAGTATGTTGGTAGAACCCCCTTCATGTCTGTTGTCCATAATTTCCAGATTTTAAAGAGATATAAATTTAGGACTAACAGAAATTTAGAGATCTTTATAATATAATTATATCACAGTTGAAAAGATTAAAAAAATAGAAACCATTAAAAATAGAAGTTTAAAAACAACCATTAATATCTAATGTTGTTTAGAGTAGGACACTCAAGAGAGGGTTAACTGAGTTCCTATAAATATTAATGTTAGAATTTTAATATGACGATCCCGTAATATAAAAGAAATACAGTCCAGTTAATCGATGTTGTGAATTTATAATAGTTTGACTGGTCAAATAGTTTCTCAAAAGATTGATTATTTCTCAATTATAAAAATATGAAATATTAATATAACGTTTTAAACTAATATAATAAATCAAAATAATGATAAATACATTCCAAGATAAATTATCAAAGTCAAACATAGTTTTCTAAAATATAAGTTAAAATATAGTAAACTAAATTTGAAAAACATGCCAATTAAAAAAAGTTGTTTGTTCTCAAGATGAGACCTAATCCACTCCACTTGTTGATAACCTTCCACCAATAAAAATATATATAAATCTTTCATCCACACCTTGGATTGGGGTTTACACAATAGTACACAAGACTATATATGGCACATGACCTCAACCATAGTCATATATGGGAAAAATATAACAACCAAGTCACACAGGACCTCTTCCACAGTTATATATGGGTAAAAAATGCGTAATTGTTTTTTCTGTGAAGATATCTTGTATCCTCCAGTTCGGTGTATGAAAACATGTGTTCTTTTAGTACAGACACACACAGTACTCGAAAGTTTAATGAAACAGTACACAATAGAGAATAATATAATATGAAGGTATTAGAAATGCTCTGTGTGTTTTTCAATGTAGTAATGAACTTTTAGGATGTAGCATATTTGATGTTTGTGTCCTCTTCATAAATTAGACTCAGAAATAGTGTGTTGTGAGTTGTTTGTTCTGATTTTAGTTCAATGATTCTCTCTTCATCTCATCTTTATGTTGTTACTATAATGATGTTCACGGGATGGTACACAATACAGAATATGGATTATCATTTTTCTTCTAGGTTGTCTTTCATGGAAGTATTCTTAATCTAACGTCTCTTTCAGTCACCACTACCTCAATATTTATTCATTAACACATCCTAGTATTTAATCATTGGGTGATTGTGTTTCGGTCGATAAGTACAACAATCTCCACACCTCATACCTTGTACTCTCATTTTTCATGTCTACAAAAGATCATTAGTTATATCTATGTCATTAAATGACTCAAATATGATAGTAAAAATCAATCATTAAATTTAATTGAAAAAGACAGAAAAATTAAGAAAGGAACGATGTAGCAGTTGTAGTGAGTGAGGAACGGTGCCATAGTCACAGTGGGTTAGAAAAAATGACATGGAACTATTTCTTATTTCAGTGTCTTCTTACATTGTCATAGAAATAGTTTCTTGTTCTTTTTCAACTATGGAATAAATGTAATGGTTACAGTGTTAGGTCCTTTGTAAAATCTAGAACCAGTAGCAGAGTATCTGTGTTAGGTCCTCTGTAAAGTCTTGATCTGGTAGCACAGTTATGGTTTCAGGTCCTTAGTAATCTATGTATCTAGTAGCATGGTTACGGTGCCAGTTCCTTTGTAAAATCTAGAACGAGTAGTTTGATTATAGTGTTAGGGAAATGATTTCTTGTACTTCCCCAATTTCCAAAATGAACAGTGTGACAGTTTCGGAAGATAAACGATGTCTCATACTTAGTTAAATATCTGTCATCTCTATTAAGAACTAATACTCACAAAATGGATTAAGGTTAATCATAATTTTAAAAACCCATAGTAGAAAAATATTAAACATGAGTTTTTAGATTTAAAAATGATTGGACGTGATTTACATGATTTACATGATTTACATGATTTACATGATTTTTGAGCAATAGAACAAGATGATTCTAACAAAAACTAGTCATTTTTTCATCAATTCATTCATTTTCAAATCAACTTTTAATTTACATCATTTATCTCCAAATAAATTTCAATATAATTTCATTATTTTTTCAAAAAATTTCCCTAAATTTCAATTATATTAAAATTGGGAAGGATGGGTCATGATATCTCAATGTTTTTCAAAATCAAAAATAAAAAATCTCTAATCAAGGTTTGTAAATTATTAAAAACACATTTCAAATCATTCAATCAATTAATATGTTAAATATTAGGGAAAATCATATTTATAGAGACCCTGGCTTAACACACATTGATATTACATCATTTTAGATTAATATATCACACATCACAAAAAATATATACCAAGGAACCATAAACTTTTACTATATTTGGATACATGGAATCATCGAAACATAATATTTTATCTTAGTGAATGGTCTTTGACATCTCCCATAATGATTTTTTATTTAGTACCCCTTTTTAAAAATATTTATTCATATCCATTGGAAATGGACATAATAAAGCATGAGAATAGATGATAATTAAGGGTAAAAAGAGAGAAATGTATGAATTATAAGAGAATATGGGTGTGGGATCATGACCATAACATTTGACAATCATACACTACATATCAAGATAATAATATTGAGTCATGGAATAAGTATTGGAAGCTTATAATACATGAATCATAGGGGTGATAAATCATTACAAATAAATCATTAACCAAAATCTCAAATAATATATAAGTGTGCTACCATTATAACTATAGAAAAAATTAATATGTTAAGGATAACTACCCAAACCATCAACAAAGTTGATCCTGACCTGCTTATTTCCCCTTTCTGGATCAGTAAAAACATGTTCTCAATAATTTAATATGGCCCAACTATTTCCCATCGTATATATGGAGTGATCTATTTCCCATTTCAGATCAACACACACATGTTTCCCATTTTATATTAGGTCAAACCGGTTTTCCAATGTGGATCAGGTCACACATGTTTCCCCTTATGGATCAAGCTCCTCGAATTGTTTCCCATTATAATATCATGAGATATAAATCATTACCCAATCCATTAGAGGGATATATAGGAATCACCCATCTCATAATGAAATCATATATACATGTGCAATAAATAATGTATCTTATCATGACCTATAAAAATATATGGGATTCATAATCCTCAAATCATGAACTCTAAAATAAAATGGGTATCATAAAAGTTCAATAATATCCATTACAATGTAAAATAGATAATTTTCATAATTATTTCATCCTAGAGTAATCCATGAAATGTAGATGTTTTCATAAAAATTTATCATGAGATAACCAATTTAATAGAAATGAGTTTCATGAAAAAAAAATCCATAAAAACATAGATTATTCAAAGAATTAATATGAATACTGTCCTTTTATGATATCCCTATTAAATCTTAAACTATAACAAAGGACGTTACCTTATCTAAAGAATGATTTTAAAATATCACTTGAAACATAAAATTTCATTGAAAATCACTATTTGTATCATATAAAAATTTCAAAATTATATTTCATGAAACCGTTTATAAAACCTACAAGGGAATCATGAAAATTAATTTAAAAAATTTATTGGGTAAAATATACTTTCTACTTTTAAAAACTATTTTTAATATATAAAACATTTTTATAACCATTTTCATAGATATAATGTTAAAAACGTGTAATAATGATTGAAAACTTTTTGGAAACCCTTTTACATTAAATATTAAAAAATAATTTTGAAATTATTTTGAAAGCAGAGTCCATTGAAAATACTTTGAAAACTTATAAATTTATTTTTTGAATAATAAAAATATATTTCTTTGAAAATAACCCAATTAAAATATTTAAAATAATTTTTAAAAATCATTTAATATTCTTTTTAAAAGTCAATAATTTTTTAAAAAACTATTCATTGAAAAAAACATTAAAAACTACAAATTACTAGAATATTAGGAAAATAATTTCTTAAAAAAAATATTCAAACATAAAAAAAGTTTTCTTCAAGGAAATGAAATTGATGAATGGGGTATGCCCATACATGATGAACATCTCTTATTTACTTTTAAAGTTTAGAAAAGTTCCTGGATTAAAAAATGAAAATAAGATTCATTTTAAAACCTAGTTTTCTAAATTGGTAAAATAAGGGTAAAATTTTTCATCCATCATTAAATAATATGATAACAATTTTAAAATATGTTTTGATAACATAGTTTTCAAAAAAAATATTTTTGACCGAAAGGGGAAATAAAGTCGGATTTTCATAAAATCATTATTTTATTACCTTGTGAACCAAATATTTGAAACATAGTACCAATACATTTATATAACATTAATAACCATTAGTTAATAAAATTAATATTTTTTCTTAAGATATGGATCATTAGATTTCATCAATGGAAGCATAATCATAAAGAATCTCAATAAATGATGAGATTACTGCAATTAACCACTGACACTTTGGTAACGTTGATTCATAATAAAATTAAATTAATAGCATAACATAAAGGTTAAAATATCATTATAATAAAGAAGACTCATGATATAAAATTTAAAATTAATTATAAAAAACTCATAGTAATATATAGAAGCATAACTTGTCTTGTGTTTCTAATAAGTCAAATTGAGACAAAATTTCATTACTGCTTTGACATATTTTGAATCATAAACCCCATGAAATAAATATCATAAATAGGGATATTTAAATACCAGTATATTTATGTATAATAATCATAAAATACCATAATGAGTATTATATACCCCTTGTAAAATAAATGAGTCCTGAATAAGTCATGTATCTCACATATACAAAAAGTGTGATGATAAAACCCATACCTTATGACCAAAAATTCTTTGTACACTTTAAAAACTTATTTAAAATAAATATAATTTTATTATAAATAAACCGAATAAACATATTCCTCTGTTTAATTACATATATGATTCACTTATGACCTTATATGACCTGTTTTTTCGGAATTCTATGTAAAAATTGAATTTTACTTAATAATTGATCTCAATGCCATACATGTTTTGACTTTTTATTATAGATAATAATACATAGATCATGATTTATTTATTTAAATAATGTAAAAAAATATTTTTATATTGTATATATTCAATATATAAATATTTATATTATTCTATAAAATATAGATACATGAAATAGAATACATTGTTGATAGAGATGGTATGCCATACGTACGCATGAACGACGTTTCCATTTTATTTTCATATTAAATGAAAATTAAATGAAATATATATATATATATATCACAATTGTATCTCTATAATTTCATATATATCATATAATTTTACTAAACCTATCCATAATATATTCCAGGTAATGTGTGAATGAATCTTGTTACTTTGAGGAGGCGGTGGTCCACACGACCACAAACGAAGTTATCGTAATTAAAAAAAGGAAAATAATTAAGTTATGAATTAAATAATAATTAAAGAGTAAAAAATACATCATAAAAATAACATATTTCATATAATAATAGAGTTTTCATCAAAATTACCAACCATTAGAGGTTGTCAATGAAAACAAACAATATCGTTTCGTGATATGGTAGTTCACTATACACAAGAATGGTAAGTTCATTACCATTAGATGGATTTGTGTGTAAGTGTATATCCAATCCTATGAATAATAAAGCACAATATATTTCTGATAATATGGTTATTATATAATAATGTAATAAGATGATTTGAGGGATAGATAATTAAAATAAAATAAAATAGCTTGAGGAAGGATGTTATATCTTCTTTGGGTAAATCCATTTGGTTTTCAAAAAAGGGCTTAATGGGATTGATTTATTTCAAAAGAGATTATTCTATGATTGAGGTATGGATTTTTGAAATATATTTTTTCAGATTATTTTAAATCCATAGTTCTTTAGAGTTTTGAATAAGTTGGAGGGGTGGGTGAAATTTTATAGTGGAGGAGTACTATTCATGAAAATATAAAAAGGTAAAAACTATTGAGAGGTATCCCTTATATAATAGGCATCCAATGATTTTCCAAATTTTAAAAACGTGGGTTATTTGGAGAAATATGTCCATTAATTTATTTTTTAATTGATTCTAGGGCATTGTGGTCGTTACGTTGAAGTTTTAATCCTTTGTTACGCTAATTTTTCTCTTAATCAATATAATTAATATTCAACACTTTCATGAACATTTTTTGTATAAAAGTATGTTGATAGCAATATAAATTATAAATTAATTTGATTGTAAATATATAATCCATTTTTCAAAATTCTAATAACAGAATTGGTAGAAATTACTTTTAAATTAATCATGGAGACGTTTCGCAACAGAGTGTTTCTTTAGAAAAAAATGTTTAAAGATTGATATAATATTATATCGAATATCAATGTGAAATTGTTTCAAATGAAATAAATTAGATTACTTTATGAATAATTGATAAATTTAAATTTAAAATAAATTAAAAATATAACCTAAATCTTTTAACTATTTAGACAAAAAATCATTTTTTGAGTTCAAATTCACTAATTTTCACAATTCATCAAAAAATAAAGTTCATATAAAAAAAATATCTCCCAAATTTAATTTTTATTATCCAATTTAAAAAAATTATTCTATTTTTTAAAATAAAAATTATAAAAACATAGTCATTTATATTTAAAACGTGATTTCCATTAAAAGGCGGAAAAATAACCATTTATAAAAATACATATTTTCTTCATATAATTAGATTTATTCCTATCATATACTTATCAAAAATATTGGATGAGTAAGAGAAATATTTAGCGAATAAAAAATATATAATTTCTATAGAAAAACATAATCAAATGTATTTCATTTAATTTATTAAGATAAATTTTTTTTACATTGAAAAATAGTTTTCATACAAAAGTAATTTCATTATTTTTGAATAGTTTGTATATTAACTATTAATAATTTATTACCAAATGATTCACTTTATATGCATGTAAAAATCAATTTTTAAAAATTAATTCAATCTTATTCATAACATATATTAAATTAGTTAGGTGGTAGTTATAATAATATTATAATAATAATATATTGTAATTCTACAAAAATAAGTCATGTTTGAAACACAAGTTATCAAAGGGAATAGATATTGTGTGAAATACAGGTCCAACATTGTATTTTGTGTTCTGTATGCTAATCAATGTGTATTGATTAATGAAATATTAACATGGCTTTTCATGTAAAAGAAATCCAATCATAGTGGTTTTGTATAAAAAAAATTATAGTCAATGTTTTATAAATGAAAAATATCAAAAAGATTAAATTATTTCAAAAAAATAAAAAATTATTATGGTGTTACATTCTACCCCCCCACCCCCACATTAAAATTAATTTATCATTCAAACTTATTTTGGGTGATCAAAGGATTAATACTTGAATGTTCCATTCATATATACCCACATTGTAAAAATTAATAATAAATATTCCTTAAAAGGGAATGTTGAAAAAACAGCAGTTACCTAATGTATCTCATATGTAGGAGAACATTGGTGTAATGTGAAAACATGGATAAGAAAGGAATGCTTAAATAATTATAGGGATTGATAAATATCACTAATCATTAGAATGATGATGATCAAGATAAAGTTAACAATCACAAACCATAATCTGAAGAATCTTTTCAGAGGTCATTGATATCACCAATAATGATGATAATATGCCAAAATTTTATTTCAAGACCCATTTTATAAAGAATATATACTCACTTGATTCTGTTCCATTTCTTATGAACAATATTATCCTTTTTTATGCCTATATCAATTCCCACTTCATCTCATACACCAAAAAATGAACGTGAATTTTTTTTCCTAAAGAACTAAAAGATCCTGAGGTAGATAAATAGAATGATAATTCATTACATATGACTTTAGTTAACATCACAGAAAAATGGTTATTATATGTTATCAAATATGAATAAATCATCATGTGTTGAGATAATACTTTAATATATAAAACATCATCTAAGTTTAACAATAACCATTCCATAAATGGATAACCTTGTAACACTTTTAAATGATGGAAATAAAAATATTTAAAATAAAGGTCACTAAATTAATTTGACATTGATCCCCCCATATATCATGACATTATCTTCATTATCACTTTCCAAAACTGTAAATACCCACATCATATAATTTCATAAAAAATTTACATAACCTAAATTACCATAAATCCTTTTAAAAATCATGATTATTTATTAAATATATTGTTGGATATATTATTTTCATCCAAGATGTTATAAGAATCATCCATGAAGATATATACCACTATGTCAGCAAATCCATTATTAGTTTTGTGGTTATAAATACTTTCCAATTTATATTATCCACATCATCATCTCATTATCCATATAGAATTTCATTTTCTCATCCTCAAGAACATGTTAAAGTTAAGATTTCATTAGTGTAACCTTTCAATTAAATCAATTTTCTAGTTCATCAATTTATTTAACACATTCTTAATAAACAACATCTACAAAAATCCTTATATAATTCATGATTTATATAACAGAATCTTTCAATTCCAAAACAAACACACCTCAATCATCAATCATTATTTTTAAACAACTACTCACGCTTTATCAACTTATTCCTTAATATGTATATCCTAGAGTATTAAATATGAATCATTTATTAATGTTCCTCAACGTAATTTTAATCATGATTATTACAGAAATGTTTAGTCAGAGGAAAACCTCCGACCATTTATTTAAAATAAAAGAAAAACAAAAGTACATCAGACAAGCACAACAAGGTGAGAACAACAATTACATATCATAAAAGTCAGACCCATTGCCACATCCCCGATACACCATTTCCTCCGTAGTAGCCGATTCCCACTCCGAACATTCATAATGTTTCAGAATCTTGGCATACTTCCTTCTAAGATTGAGCTTCTCCAAATAAAGGAGCTCCTTAGAAGAGTTTTTAATCCGTCCAACCTTCCCACTAGAAGCTCTCGTAGTCATAGGCATTGGCAAGTGAGAATAATATTTCCGCGTCCTTCTTCGAGGTGGGTCAGTCTTCACTTTCTCCACCACAGACACTCTATTATTGAAACCCTGAACCATATCACTATAGGAGGGCTGAACCATACCACCATCATTTTCTTTCTCACTATTAGAGAAGTCCCCCCGTTTACCAGAAATGTGCACCAACCGATACCCGTCACCGCCACCATGAATGCCTTTTTTCACATTACAATCTCCAACTAAGCTGTCCAGCAGTGAACCATTGTCCGTACTTGCTTCAGAGCCCTTATCAGCAATATTTGTCCTCTCATTCCCCAGATCTTAGTCACAAGTGCCAACACTAGCAACCCTTGTCTCAACATCAGCACCTAAAGAAACAAAATTTTGATCCTCATAAGTCCTTTCAGCATCCTGCTCATGATCCAAGACCAAATCAGCATCCACCAGGCATGCAAACCGATTGTCGAGCTCAATGTTGTTCTCCTGCCTCCTAGGTGTTTCCTACATACCATCCACTGTAATCACGGCACCAATGTCATTAGCAGTTTCCTTGACAGGGGTTTCTTGATTCCCAGCCAGCTTCACATACCCAAGATCCATGTGTAGATAGTGCCTCTCAATCCCTTCTTGAGCTGGGGCATTAGGACCTGCAGCAACAACTTGCTCATTGTGGACAGCGACAACTGCTGCAGGTTCCCTCACAGTTTCCAGGCAGAGAGAATCCACACCACCATTTTTTCCACCCAGGTCTACATCTTTCTCCACAGCAGCACAACTTCGTTCAACATGAACATTCCTCTCAGCACTAGCACTCACTTCCCTTCAGGGGCTTGCCATCAAAGATGGAACGTCAATCATAGGAGTTTCTTCATACTTAAAAGCATAAGAAGGATCACCACTGCATTTCAAGATATCAACCATACCCAAGTCCCGCATCAACCTATTAAAAACATCACTGACCTTCACTCCAGGAGGCTCCACACCTGGCTTCTGCAATTCATCCCCCGTTCCAAGAGCCCCACTATCCACTAAGTTCACCATCTCATGACGAGGGAGTATGGGTTGGTCTATGTTCACACCACAATCAACCAAAAGCCCATGTGTCCTCAAACTCCCCACAACAGCCGCTTCATGAGAACCCAAACCATCCCTCACCCTCCTACTATAAGGCCCCAGCCTTAAACCTTACTTAATCTTGAGTTATTACAAGATTACACATTGAGGATCTTTTCAGGTTTAGAGTTTTAGAGAATTAGATCATAAAACTTGCATTACATTCCACATATAAACAAAGTGGTTACATAAAGATAGTATTCTTCATTCCCATCAATGGAAACATATTTAAAATAAAACATGGATTATTTCTTGACACATCCTTGACTCTATCATCTTATCATGTACCTTTCCCTTGACCTGTGAAAAACATTTCAAAAACTTGGGATGAGCATAAAAACTCAGTATGGGTTATAAAAAAAACATGGAAAGGAAACATGAGTTCATATATACATAAGAATGAAATCATACTTTACCCATAAAACATAGGCACTTTAACATACCTCATAAAAACATGAATAAATCATATAAATCATAATATGTAAAGGTAACTTGAGGCATTCATAACATTCTTATGTAGGGAGTAACCCTCTTGGTTACGTTTGGAATACCCATCACAGTATATTCCCTAAAATCTCTTCGGAGAAACCTTAACGTTTCACTCCTTCGCGTTTCCCACTGCATTGGAGAGCTATAACGGGCTCACCCGCCCTTAGTTTATCACGGAACCACCCGTCTTCATAATAATGCCCAAGAACCATAACATAATCATATCACATAAAACATGCATAAAAGAAACATAAAATTTCCACATTTCAATCAAGAGATATAAATACAACACATTGATATAATAAAAACATTATGAAAACCATTTTCAATACCAAAGTAAAACATGGTATTTATTTTTCTTTAAAAAAAAGAAGGTATGGCTTGTAGAGGAAGCCGAAACTCAAATAACGGTTACGACGGCGGAGAAGTCATTGTCGCCGCATACGTACGACAAAAACATTCCCTTTTGTCATTTAGTAAACGCCTCGTATAAAAAAAAGATTCCTTTTGAATAAACGTAAAAGTCAAAGGGGTTTATACACCGTATAAAAGAAAGTTGTGTATAAAATAAAATATGCCTCAACGAAAGGAGATTGAGACGAAGTCCCATACAAAGATAATTTTTAAAATAAAATAGATACATTATGTGTATTCACTATAAGTACACATAAATAAAGAACAAATACAAGATACGACATAATAATATAATGACATAATTTGAAAGTAGGAGATTAACCCAAAGAATGGAAATTGGGTTAAGAAGTTCCCATACCTCGTATCCGACTTGACCCGACCGTTCTTTAAACTCCTGAATACTAAAATTTAGTTAATCTCTACTTGATTATGAATCTTTTACAAGTTCATTATTCCTTTTATACCATGTTATGAACATCATGTAATCATTTAAGTTAATAATGTTCATTTTGTCGGTATTTGGTTCTTAAGTCAAAAATAGACTTCTTACAATTACATGTTGTTAATTTGGTCAATGTTTCATTATATCCAGAATGGTATTCATGATGTAGATATCATATATGTCATATATATACAGTACATACATGTGTTTAAAATATTACATAATCATTTAGAGGTAAGAAATGAAATGCACCATTCATGGAGACGGTAAGCCGTACGTACGCATGAACGCTACTTTCATTTCTTTGTCATATTAATGGAATTAAAACTAAATGAGACTTATGTATATTTTAATTACAGAATTATATTAATCATTTAGATATATCATTAATTATATATATCCATTATATACATGTACTTTTAATAGTACATTACATTTGGGGATAAGAAATGAAATGCACCGTTCATGGAGACGGTAGTCCGTACGTACGCATGAACGCTACTTTCATTTTTATCTCATACTTTAATGGAAATAAATGATAATGATATATATAGGTATATTATAATTCCAGTATAACATCATATATAATAAATTTAAATCCATCCTTTACACGTCCCACATATGGCATTAACGAATCACATCACTTTGAGGGGGCGGTAGTCCGCACTTCCTTAAATGAAGATATCGCGTATACCCATAATGGAAGACATAAAGGTAAGACACAAATGAAAAATACAGAAGCATAAGTAAAACATAAACATATTACATATCATATATAAAAATATTGACATCATAATGGCCACCTTTGAAGGTGTTTAATGAGTGTTGAACAATCATCGTTTCGGGAGGCAGAATTTCGCCATCCACGGAAACCGTATGTTCTTTAACCATTTGATGTAGTTTTGTGAGAGTGTAGATAAAATAAATATTATAACAACATCCTAGTATATTGAAGATACTGGTGTTGTTACAAAAGAAGTAAATAAAAAGGGTTTAGGGGGTTGGAGAAGCAAAATAAAACAAATGAACATGAGAGAATGAATTACCTTTAAAAAGTGTAACTCCTTTTGAGTTGAGCCTAAAGGCTTCCTTTGAAAGGATTCTGCCCAAAGGGAATCCTCTAGGATGAGGAGAGGGATGTGGAGAGAGAAAATGGGCAGGGGTTGGCCGAGCCAATGGCTTGAAGAGTGTGTGAAATGAGGTAGAGGTGGGGGCCTTTTATAAGAGGAGAGGAGGGGCACTTTTGGAAAGTAAAGGAACATTACATTATTTGAAAATGTGTTTCGGTTTTAAAAGGTCCCACATTGATAGAATTCGTGGATAAGGTGATAAGGCATCTAAATACATTCATCCAATTGGTTTTGGACATGTGTAGTTCATAGATTTTATATTATCTTTCCATTTTATTTAAATCGTCAAATAATGATGTCATCGCTGCATCATTATTATGTCATAAATAATTAAATTTATTTAATGTCTAAAAATTTAAAAAAAAAATACTATGATATAGGAAATTTTTTTATCTTTCTAATGACTATTTATAATCAAAATTTTGACTTGTATAACCCCAATTAAAAATTGTGTTCGCAAAACATATTATGTTTGTGTCATTTTCACTTTAACATTAAATAAAAAGTAATTTATGTCATTTCCCAACAAAAGTGGATCCATGGGGTCCCCAAGCTGACCCATGGCTTGTCTTGGTCGGCCACGACACAACCAATAAGGTTGGGACATGTGTCTAGGTCATTTCATATTATTAAAGCATTATTTATTCCTTAAACTACACTAATTACCACTAATCGTGATTAAAAACTTAATAAGTTACTATTCACCAAAAAATTATTTTAATCTCATTGAACAACATTTTACTTCTTAATGATAACCATGTATGTCGGATTTTCAAAATTCAATACACATTAGTGGTAAACTTTCATTTAACTGAAAAATCAGTTTGCTTGATTACCACTTAGTGGTTTCACTATTCATCAAAAATTGAAGTTTTTCAGAAAATTACCAAAAATTTACTCTAAGCTATATGTGATATTCCGAATTCAAAAATGAAGTCTATTTTACAAAATTCAAATCATATAAGTCACATTAATTAATTTAATAATTAATTCCCGCTGCCAGAGCAAATAGCGTGTTTTTACAAAACAATAAGTATCAAAAGATTGACACCAGTTTAAGTCTAATTTCAAATCGAAATTGATTCCAATGACCACCATTGAATAAAATGGTAAAAATATATTCTAATTTCACTTTAAAACCAACTCAAAAGATAATCTAATCATATAAATAAATTAGATCAAAAAGTGGTTTTGAATTAAAATGCAACATTTTACACTATTCATAAAAAAATGAACTTTATCAGAAAGGTACCAAAAATTACACAAAGTAAAATTTGATGTCCCGATTCTTAATAAAAGTTTTATTTGGTCCAAAAGAATGTATAAGAGTGATCAAAACTATATTTAATGACGGTTCACCATTAAAAGGTGATAAGTGAACCTTTAGTGAAAATTAGAGTATAAAAGCCTAAAATTGAACTCTTTCCGTATTTTAAGCCTTTATCTTTTATTGGGTAAATGTAAAAACATCTAAAAACATATCTATTCATATTTTAGTTATTTCTATTCATTCCTGCCAGTACAACGGCTACTTGTTAACTAACATAATATTATTATATTACTAGTGTGCTACGTAAGTTTCAAAGAAACTCATCGTTGCGTATCGGGTACGCTATCGAACATAGAAACCCCTTTTAATTAAAATTCATATTTAATTCTCTAATATTAATAAATATGAAAATTATTTATTCTTCATTTACCTGGGATGTTACATCCTTCCCCCCTTTTGGGAATTGCGTCCTCGCAATTTTATTCACTTATCAAAATAAGTGGGGGTATTTATCCCTCATAGCATTTTCATATTCCCACGTTGCCTCTTCAATCACATGGTTTTTCCAAAAAAAACCTTTACCTGGTGAATCACCTTATTCCGTAACACTTGCTCCTTATGGTCAAGAATCTGGACTGGTTGTTCCTCATAAGATAGGTTCTCTTCCAGCTGAACTACCTCTGGACTCAAAACATGAGATGGATCTGGCATATACTTTATCAACATCGAAACATGAAAAACATTGTGTACCTGAGATAAACTCGGAGGTAAAGCCACTCGGTATGCAACTGATCCAACTCTCTCCAGAATTTCGTATGGTCCAACAAACCTTGGACTCAACTTTCCTTTCTTACCAAATCTCATCACACTTTTCCAAGGAGAAACCTTGAGAAAAACATGATCACCTACCTCGAAAGATAGATCCTTCCTCCGGTTATCCGCATAACTCTTCTGCCTGCTCTGAGCTGTTCTCATGTGTTTCTGAATCAGCTGAACTTTTTCTGCCATCTCTTCTACCAATTCTGGTCCCATCAACTTCCTTTCACCCACTTCATCCCAGAAAGATGGAGTTCGACACCGCTTCCCATATAATTCCTGAAATGGTGCCATCTGTATACTGGAATGAAAACTGTTATTATATGAAAACTCAACCAAAGAAAGATGTTGGTCCCAACTTCCCTGATAATCCATAGAACAAGCTCGTAGCATATCCTCCAATGTCTGAATTGTTTGTTCTGACTACCCATCTGATTGAGGATGAAAAGCTGTACTAAAATTTAATTCAGTACCCAACGACTTCTGAAGGCCTTTCCAAAAGTTATAAGTAAACCTGGGATCACGATCCGATACAATGGAGAGAGGAACTCCATGTAACCTGACTATCTCTTTAAGATACAAACATGAAAGTTGATCAAGAGAGAAAGTATCTCGTATAGAAAGGAAATGAGCAGATTTGGTCAAGCGATCAACAATAACCCAGATTGCATTATTACCTCGAGATGTCTTCAGTAATCCAACAACAAAGTCCATGGATATATTCTCCCATTTCCACTCTGGCACTGGTAAAGGCTGAAGCATCCCTTTCGGTAACTTCCGCTCAGCTTTAACCTGCTGACAAGTCAAACACTTCACAGTAAAATCAGCAATATCTCTTTTCATTCCATCCCACCAGTAATACTCCCGCAGATCTCTATACATCTTATTACTGCCCGGATGAAATGAAAACGGAGAACTATGAGCTTCACATAACAACTCTCTCTTCAACTGTGAATCACAAGGCACACATAACCTCTTCACAAACCTCAAAACACAAACACAAACTTATCCAAGAACTCATGGAAAATTTTATTCATAAGGTCCATGAATACAGCAGGTGCATTGGTTAACCCAAAAGGCATAACTACAAATTCATAATGGCCATATCTAGTACGGAACGCAGTCTTCGGAACGTCTGCTTCTTTAACTTTCAACTGATGGTACCCCGACCTCAAGTCAATCTTCGAAAAATACTGAGCTCCCTGGATCTGGCACCACTTCCTTCGATGGCCCAACATCTGCTGAAGTAGTTGCAAAGGATTTCACCACCCCTTTCTGCTTGTAGTCTAACTGCTTCCCATCACTCAAGCTCCTTGTCGGACACTCGTTTGCATAGTGACCCATCTCATTACACTTATAACATTTCACTAACTGTAAATCAAATTTGTTCTTACCTTCACCTTGATCCTTTTCAGTGAAATCACTAGCCTTATGTCCCATCTTACCACATCGGTAGCACTTCCCAGAATTCAGAAGACATTCCCCAGCATGCCTTTTTCCACATTTATCACAAACTGGAAACTTAGTTCTCTTACCATCAGACTTCTTTGAAGAATTCTTACCTTTATCCTGCCACCTCGGTCTCTTCTTCTGCTGGTTGTTATAGAACACTTGGTCATTGGCAAACTCCATTTCCACCTTCTCAGCACATCGAACAAGCTTTTCATAACTTTTAAACTCACGAGAAGCTAATGCCCTTCGATACTTTGGCTTTAATCCTGAGTAAAAACGATTGATTTTACTATCAAGGTCCCGGATAAAATTGGGAGCATACCTTGCCAATCGAGTGAACTTTTCTTCATAGGCAGCCACTGAGTCTTCCTCTTGCCTCAATTCCAAGAATTTCTTTTCCATCCTAAGTCGAACAGCCTTAGGAAAATACTTCTCAAGAAACATACCTTTGAATTCATCCCAGTCAAGAGCATCAATCTCATCGGCGTCCCTGATATTTTTAACCATAGACCACCACTGATCTGCTTCACCCTCCAAACGGTAAATAGCAAGACTAACCTTTTGATTGTATGAACACCCCATGACATCAAAAATCTTCTCCAGTGCTTTAATCCACCCTTCAGCTAGCACAGGGTCAGATGATCCTCTGAATGATGGGGGATGTTGCCTCATGAAATGTTCCACCACTGACATGTTCCTCTACGGTTGATCTGGCTGATCTCGTGCATGGATACCACCACCATTTATAGCCTGAGTCAACTGTGCCATCACTGCAACAAACTGTTCAGTTCCGATTCCAACCATCTCAGGTTGCTGATTTGGAAGGCTGTCTTCCTCCTGATGTCGTCCCAACATAGATGCTTTGTTTCCTCTGCGGAAAACCATTCTGAACACCGAAATATCTTAGGCGAAGCAACATGGTAATCTGTAAATGCTATATCATTTAAATCATATTATAATTTAACACTTTTCTAACTCCTGAAGTTGTCTAAACCGACCTCTGATACCAACTATAAGGCCCCAGCCTTAAACCTTACTTAATCTTGAGTTATTACAAGATTACACATTGAGGATCTTTTCAGGTTTAGAGTTTTATAGAATTAGATCATAAAACATTCATTACATTCCACATATAAACAAAGTGGTTACATAAAGATAGTATTCTTCATTCCCATCAATGGAAACATATTTAAAATAAAACATGGATTATTTCTTGACACATCCTTGACTCTATCATCTTATCATGTACCTTTCCCTTGACCTGTGAAAAACATTTCAAAAACTTGGGATGAGTATAAAAACTCAGTATGGGTTATAAAAAAAACATGGAAAGGAAACATGAGTTCATAAATACATAAGAATGAAATCATATTTTACCCATAAAACATAGGCACTTTAACATACCTCATAAAAACATGAATAAATCATATAAATCATAATATGTAAAGGTAACTTGAGGCATTCATAACATTCTTATGTAGGGAGTAACCCTCTTGGTTACGTTTGGAATACCCATCACAGTATATTCCCTAAAATCTCTTCGGAGAAACCTTAACGTTTCACTCCTTCGCGTTACCCAATGCATTGGAGAGCTATAACGGGCTCACCCGCCCTTAGTTTATCACGGAACCACCCGTCTTCATAATAATGCCCAAGAACCATAACATAATCATATCACATAAAACATGCATAAAGGAAACATAAAATTTCCACATTTCAATCAAGAGATATCAATACAACACATTGATATAATAAAAACATTATGAAAACCATTTTCAATACCAAAGTAAAACATGGTATTTATTTTTCTTTTAAAAAAAGAAGGTATGGCTTGTAGTGGAAGCTGAAACTCAAATAACGGTTACGACGGCGGAGAAGTCGTTGTCGCCGCATACGTACGACAAAAACATTCCCTTTTGTCGTTTAGTAAACGCCTCGTATAAAAAAAAGATTCCTTTTGAATAAACATAAAAGTCAAAGGGGTTTATACACCGTATAAAAGAAAGTTGTGTATAAAATAAAATATGCCTCAACGAAAGGAGATTGAGACGAAGTCCCATACAAAGATAATTTTTAAAATAAAATAGATACATTATGTGTATTCACTATAAGTACACATAAATAAAGTACAAATACAAGATACGACATAATAATATAATGACATAATTTGAAAGTAGGAGATTAACCCAAAGAATGGAAATTGGGTTAAGAAGTTCCCATACCTCGTATCCGACTTGACCCGACCGTTCTTTAAACTCCTGAATAATAAAATTTAGTTAATCTCTACTTGATTATGAATCTTTTCCAAGTTCATTATTCCTTTTATACCATGTTATGAACATCATGTAATCATTTAAGTTAATAATGTTCATTTTGTCGGTATTTGGTTCTTAAGTCAAAAATAGACTTCTTACACTTACATGTTGTTAATTTGGTCAATGTTTCATTATATCCAGAATGGTATTCATGATGTAGATATCATATATGTCATATATATACAGTACATACATGTGTTTAAAATATTACATAATCATTTAGAGGTAAGAAATTAAATGCACCGTTCATGGAGACGGTAAGCCGTACGTACGCATGAACGCTACTTTCATTTCTTTGTCATATTAATGAAATTAAAACTAAATGAGACTTATGTATATTTTAATTCCAGAATTATATTAATCATTTAGATATATCATTAATTATATATATCCATTATATACATGTACTTTTAATAGTACATTACATTTGGGGATAAGAAATGAAATGCACCGTTCATGGAGACGGTAGTCCGTACGTACGCATGAACGCTACTTTCATTTCTATCTCATACTTTAATGGAAATAAATGATAATGATATATATAGGTATATTATAATTCCATTATAACATCATATATAATAAATATAAATCCATCCTTTACACGTCCCACATATGGCATTAACGAATCACATCACTTTGAGGGGGCGGTAGTCCGCACTTTCTTAAATGAAGATATCGCGTATACCCATAATGGAAGCCATAAAGGTAAGACACAAATGAAAAATACAGAAGCATAAGTAAAACATAAACATATTACATATCATATATAAAAATAGTGACATCATAATGGCCACCTTTGAAGGTGTTTAATGAGTGTTGAACAATCATCGTTTCGGGAGGCAGAATTTCGCCATCCACGGAAACCGTATGTTCTTTAACCATTTGATGTAGTTGTGTGAGAGTGTAGATAAAATAAATCTTATAACAACATCCTAGTATATTGAAGATACTGGTGTTGTTACAAAAGAAGTAAATAAAAAGAGTTTAGGGGGTTGGAGAAGCAAAATAAAACAAATGAACATGAGAGAATGAATTACCTTTAAAAAGTGTAACTCCTTTTGAGTTGAGCCTAAAGGCTTCCTTTGAAAGGATTCTGCCCAAAGGGAATCCTCTAGGATGAGGAGAGGGATGTGGAGAGAGCAAATGGGCAGGGGTTGGCCGAGCCAATGGCTTGAAGAGTGTGTGAAATGAGGTAGAGGTGGGGGCCTTTTATAAGAGGAGAGGAGGGGCACTTTTGGAAAGTAAAGGAACATTACATTATTTGAAAATGTGTTTCGGTTTTAAAAGGTCCCACATTGATAGAATTCGTGGATAAGGTGATAAGGCATCGAAAGCCATTCATCCAATTGGTTTTGGACATGTGTAGTTCATAGATTTTATATTATCTTTCCATTTTATTTAAATCGTCAAATAATGATGTCATCGCTGCATCATTATTATGTCATAAATAATTAAATTTATTTAATGTCTAAAAATTATAAAAAAAATACTATGATATAGGAAATCGTTTTAGCTTTCTAATTACTATTTATAATAAAAATTTGGACTTGTATAACCCCAAATAAAAATTGTTTTCACAAAACATATTATGTTTGTGTCATTTTCACTTTAACATTAAATAAAAAGTAATTTATGTCATTTCCCAACAAAAGTGGATCCATGGGGTCCCCAAGCTGACCCATGGCTTGTCTTGGTCGGCCACGACACAACCAATAAGGTTGGGACATGTGTCTAGGTCATTTCATATTATTAAAGCATTATTTATTCCTTAAACTACACTAATTACCACTAATCGTGATTAAAAACTTAATAAGTTACTATTCACCAAAAAATTATTTTAATCTCATTGAACCACATTTTACTTCTTAATGATAACCATGTATGTCGGATTTTTAAAATTAAATACACATTAGTGGTAAACTTTCATTTAACTGAAAAATCAGTTTGCTTGATTACCACTTAGTGGTTTCACTATTCATCAAAAATTGAAGTTTTTCAGAAAATTACCAAAAATTCACTCTAAGCTATATGTGATATTCCGAATTCAAAAATGAAGTCTATTTTACAAAATTCAAATCATATAAGTCACATTAATTAATTTAATAATTAATTCCCGCTGCCAGAGCAAATAGCGTGTTTTTACAAAACAATAAGTATCAAAAGATTGACACCAGTTTAAGTCTAATTTCAAATCAAAATTGATTCCAATGACCCCCATTGGATAAAATGGTAAAAATATATTCTAATTTCACTTTAAAACCAACTCAAAAGATAATCTAATCATATAAATAAATTATATCAAAAAGAGGTTTTGAATTAAAATGCAACATTTTACACTATTCATAAAAAAAATGAACTTTATCAGAAAGGTATCAAAAATTACACAAAGTAAAATTTCATGTCCCGATTCTTAATAAAAGTTTTATTTGGTCCAAAAGAATGTATAAGAGTGATCAAAACTATATTTAATGACGGTTCACCATTAAAAGGTGATAAGTGAACCTTTAGTGAAAATTAGAGTATAAAAGCCTAAAATTGAACTCTTTCCGTATTTTAAGCCCTTATCTTTTATTGGGTAAATGTAAAAACATCTAAAAACATATATATTCATATTTTAGTTATTTCTATTCATTCCCGCCAGTACAACAGCTACTTGTTAACTAACATAATATTATTATATTACTAGTGTGCTACGTAAGTTTCAAAGAAACTCATCGTTGCGTATCGGGTACGCTATCGAACATAGCAACCCCTTTTAATTAAAATTCATATTTAATTCTCTAATATTAATAAATATGAAAATTATTTATTCTTCATTTACCTGGGATGTTACATCCTTCCCCCCTTTTGGGAATTTCGTCCTCGCAATTTTATTCACTTATCAAAATAAGTGGGGGTATTTATCCCTCATAGCATTTTCATATTCCCACGTTGCCTCTTCAATCACATGGTTTTTCCAAAAAAAACCTTTACCTGGTGAATCACCTTATTCCGTAACACTTGCTCCTTATGGTCAAGAATCTGGACTGGTTGTTCCTCATAAGATAGGTTCTCTTCCAGCTGAACTACCTCTGGACTCAAAACATGAGATGGATCTGGCATATACTTTATCAACATCGAAACATGAAAAACATTGTGTACCTGAGATAAACTCGGAGGTAAAGCCACTCGGTATGCAACTGATCCAACTCTCTCCAGAATTTCGTATGGTCCAACAAACCTTGGACTCAACTTTCCTTTCTTACCAAATCTCATCACACTTTTCCAAGGAGAAACCTTGAGAAAAACATGATCACCTACCTCGAAAGATAGATCCTTCCTCCGGTTATCCGCATAACTCTTCTGCCTGCTCTGAGCTGTTCTCATGTGTTTCTGAATCAGCTGAACTTTTTCTGCCATCTCTTCTACCAATTCTGGTCCCATCAACTTCCTTTCACCCACTTCATCCCAGAAAGATGGAGTTCGACACCGCTTCCCATATAATTCCTGAAATGGTGCCATCTGTATACTGGAATGAAAACTGTTATTATATAAAAACTCTACCAAAGAAAGATGTTGGTCCCAACTTCCCTGATAATCCATAGAACAAGCTCGTAGCATATCCTCCAATGTCTGAATTGTTCGTTCTGACTGCCCATCTGATTGAGGATGAAAAGCTGTACTAAAATTTAATTCAGTACCCAACGACTTCTGAAGGCCTTTCCAAAAGTTAGAAGTAAACCTGGGATCACGATCCGATACAATGGAGAGAGGAACTCCATGTAACCTGACTATCTCTTTAAGATACAAACAGGAAAGTTGATCAAGAGAGAAAGTATCTCGTATAGAAAGGAAATGAGCAGATTTGGTCAAGCGATCAACAATAACCCAGATTGCATTATTACCTCGAGATGTCTTCAGTAATCCAACAACAAAGTCCATGGATATATTCTCCCATTTCCACTCTGGCACTGGTAAAGGCTGAAGCATCCCTTTCGGTAACTGCCGCTCAGCTTTAACCTGCTGACAAGTCAAACACTTCACAGTAAAATCAGCAATATCTCTTTTCATTCCATCCCACCAGTAATACTCCCGCAGATCTCTATACATCTTAGTACTGCCCGGATGAAATGAAAACGGAGAACTATGAGCTTCACATAACAACTCTCTCTTCAACTGTGAATCACAAGGCACACATAACCTCTTCACAAACCTCAAAACACAAACACAAACTTATCCAAGAACTCATGGAAAATTTTATTCATAAGGTCCATGAATACAGCAGGTGCATTGGTTAACCCAAAAGGCATAACTACAAATTCATAATGGCCATATCTAGTACGGAACGCAGTCTTCGGAACGTCTGCTTCTTTTACTTTCAACTGATGGTACCCCGACCTCAAGTCAATCATCGAAAAATACTGAGCTCCCTGGAGCTGACACCACTTCATTCGATGGCCCAACATCTGCTGAAGTAGTTGCAAAGGATTTCACCACCCCTTTCTGCTTGTAGTCTAACTGCTTCCCATCACTCAAGCTCCTTGTCGGACACTCGTTTGCATAGTGACCCATCTCATTACACTTATAACATTTCACTAACTGTAAATCAAATTTGTTCTTACCTTCACCATGATCCTTTTCAGTGCAATCACGAGCCTTATGTCCCATCTTACCACATCGGTAGAACTTCCCAGAATTCAGAAGACATTCCCCAGCATGCCTTTTGCCACATTTATCACAAACTGGAAACTTAGTTCTCTTACCATCAGACTTCTTTGAAGAATGCTTACCTTTATCCTGCCACCTCGGTCTCTTCTTCTGCTGGTTGTTATAGAACACTTGGTCATCGGCAAACTCCATTTCCACCTTCTCAGCACATCGAACAATATTTTCATAACTTTTAAACTCACGAGAAGCTAATGCCCTTCGATACTTTGGCTTTAATCCTGAGTAAAAACGATTGATTTTACTATCAAGGTCCCGGATAAAATTGGGAGCATACCTTGCCAATCGAGTGAACTTTTCTTCATAGGCAGCCACTAAGTCTTCCTCTTGCCTCAATTCCATGAATTTCTTTTCCATCCTAAGTCGAACAGCCTTAGGAAAATACTTCTCAAGAAACATACCTTTGAATTCATCCCAGTCAAGAGCATCAATCTCATCGGCGTCCCTGATATTTTTAACCATAGACCACCACTGATCTGCTTCACCCTCCAAACGGTAAATAGCAAGACTAACCTTTTGATTGTATGAACACCCCATGACATCAAAAATATTCTCCAGTGCTTTAATCCACCCTTCAGCTAGCACAGGGTCAGATGATCCTCTGAATGATGGGGGATGTTGCCTCATGAAATGTTCCACCACTGACATGTTCCTCTGCGGTTGATCTGGCTGATCTCATGCATGGATACCACCACCATTTATAGCCTGAGTCAACTGTGCCATCACTGCAACAAACTGTTCAGTTCCGATTCCGACCATCTCAGGTTGCTGATTTGGAAGGCTGTCTTCCTCCTGATGTCGTCCCAACATAGATGCTTTGTTTCCTCTGCGGAAAACCATTCTGAACACCGAAATATCTTAGGCGAAGCAACATGGTAATCTGTAAATGCTATATCATTTAAATCATATTATAATTTAACACTTTTCTAACTCCTAAAGTTGTCTAAACCGACCTCTGATACCAACTATAAGGCCCCAGCCTTAAACCTTACTTAATCTTGAGTTATTACAAGATTACACATTGAGGATCTTTTCAGGTTTAGAGTTTTAGAGAATTAGATCATAAAACTTGCATTACATTCCACATATAAACAAAGTGGTTACATAAAGATAGTATTCTTCATTCCCATCAATGGAAACATATTTAAAATAAAACATGGATTATTTCTTGACACATCCTTGACTCTATCATCTTATCATGTACCTTTCCCTTGACCTGTGAAAAACATTTCAAAAACTTGGGATGAGCATAAAAACTCAGTATGGGTTATAAAAAAACATGGAAAGGAAACATGAGTTCATATATACATAAGAATGAAATCATACTTTACCCATAAAACATAGGCACTTTAACATACCTCATAAAAACATGAATAAATCATATAAATCATAATATGTAAAGGTAACTTGAGGCATTCATAACATTCTTATGTAGGGAGTAACCCTCTTGGTTACGTTTGGAATACCCATCACAGTATATTCCCTAAAATCTCTTCGGAGAAACCTTAACGTTTCACTCCTTCGCGTTACCCAATGCATTGGAGAGCTATAACGGGCTCACCCGCCCTTAGTTTATCACGGAACCACCCGCCTTCATAATAATGCCCAAGAACCATAACATAATCATATCACATAAAACATGCATAAAGGAAACATAAAATTTCCACATTTCAATCAAGAGATATCAATACAACACATTGATATAATAAAAACATTATGAAAACCATTTTCAATACCAAAGTAAAACATGGTATTTATTTTTCTTTAAAAAAAAGAAGGTATGGCTTGTAGAGGAAGCCGAAACTCAAATAACGGTTACGACGGCGGAGAAGTCATTGTCGCCGCATACGTACGACAAAAACATTCCCTTTTGTTGATTGAAGATAATGAGGCAGGTGGCAAGGATGCAGTGGGTCTGCTGGATGTTTGCACAGATTCTCAGACAATGTTGGATATTAAAGCAGCTGTGATTGATGCTGCTAGTGAGAGAATACATGAGCAGGTTGAGAAGAGTGTTGGAGATCAGTTTGTTGAATGCCAGGCTGCTCCAGATGAGTGTTTACAAGAGCAGGGGTGCCCTGTGCTTCCAATTGTGGAACCTGCTACTCAGCAGGTGCTGGGATCTTTACCCCATGCTCTTCCCTTGGAGCAGGATCATCCAGGACTCATCATTGAGGGAGTCAGTGATGAGTTCTCTCAGATACCAGTTTCAAAGATGGCTAAAAGGAAGCTTCCTGCTACCTTAACCATGCCTTTTAATACTGGAAATCGGTTTGCCTCTCTCTCTAATGAGGTTAGTGAGACTTCAATGCATGATGATCCTCTTGGTGATACCATTGATAATGCTGAAGATGTTTCAAATGAATGCTTAGCTGGAAGTTATGTTGGACCCTGCACAAGGCAGCGGTCTCTGAATCAATGAAGATCCTTTTTTGGAACTGCCAGGGGCTTGGGAACTCTCCCACGGTCAGAGCCCTGAAGCATTTGATTATGACCAATAAGCCCATGCTATTGGGCATTGCTGAACCCAGAATGAGTTTCTCACGATGGTCAGCTTTCAATTGGAATGTTTTTGGCTACTCACTGGTTGCATGCAATCAGGTTCAAGATGGGAATGAATCCCTATGGGTTCTCAAGCACAACAGCATAGTCATTGACTCTTTTCAGATCGAGCAACAGGCTATTACAGTATCTTGTTCTCAGATGTCTGATTATTTTTGTGTTACCTTTGTGTATGCTTTCAACCAATATATCAGAAGGAGAGCTCTTTGGAATCACCTGCTTGCAGTCTCTGAGAATATGTCCAAGAGATGGATTCTTCTTGGTGATTTCAACACAATTTTAAGGCCGGAGGAAAAGACTGGAAGTAATTTTTGTCGGGCCTCCTCTAAGGATTTTCTTTTTTGTATTGATCAATGCCACCTGAGTGAAGTTTCAATTGTGGGTGCTGATTTTACATGGAGTAGATATACTATTAATGGAAGGCAGGCTAGCAAGCTGGATCGTTGTCTTGTCCAAATAAATGATAGAAGTGATACAATGGAGGCTTCTGGTTTAACTCTTCCAAGGCTGCATTCAGACCACAATCCTATTCTAGTTGAGATAAGTTTTTGCACGGTAAGGTCTGCTCCTCTGCCCTTTAAATTCAACAATGCTTGGTTAGTCGTCCAAGGGTGCAGGGAAATTGTTATGGAAGAATGGGGATCTGCTGTCACTGGGTGTGCTTCACATATCCTGACCTCGAAACTGAAAAATGTAAAGGCCAGACTTAAAGTTTGGAGTAAAGAATCTTTTTCCAGCATTGCGAATGACATCAAAGCGGCTGAATTTAATCTTTTGGACTGCCAGCAACGGAGCATGCAGCAGGATCTCCCATCTCAGGAGGAGCTTCAAGCTGCCTCAAAGCTTGATAGTCTTTTGTCTCTTAAGGAAAATTTGGATCGTAATCAGTTGAACATAAAATGGCTGAAGAATGGGGATAGGAATACCAGATTTTTCCACTGCTTGCATAGGGAGAAAAAGCTTATGAAAAATCTCAAGGCTCTTATGATTGATGGTAAATTACTCACCTCTGAAAATGAGATTGTGGATGCTGTGACTGGTCATTTTGAGAATCTTTATACTGATTCTGGTGTGAGCAGTTCATCTAAGATTGTCACATGTATTGAATCAACTCTGGATGAAAATCAAAACAGAAGACTCATTGAAAGCCCATCCTACAAAGAGATTCATCATGCTTTATTCTCTTTGAATATGGACAGTGTTGCTGGCCCGGATGGCTTCACAAATAAATTCTTTATGTTTTACTGGGATATCATCCATGCTGAGGTTATTAATGCTGTTAAGGAATTCTTTCAACATTCTTTTATGCCTCTTGGTATGAACTCCAACTTCATTGCCTTGATCCCGAAGAAAGACAATGCTTTAGACATCAAGGATTTTAGACCTGTTGCTATTGGTAACTCTATTCCTAAAGTTGTTAGCAAGATCGTTGCTACCCGGTTAGGTGATGTTGCCAGGAATCTCATTTCTGCCAATCAGTTTGGATTTGTGCCTGGTAGAAATATTCAGAACTGCTTATTTACTGCTTCAGAATGCATTAATATCATGAAAGGTAAATCTCAGAATGGGAATATGGCCTTGAAAGTGGATATTTCCAAGGCTTTTGACACTATGCGATGGGACTTTATTTTTACCATTCTAAGAATGCATGGATTCTCGGATAAGTTTATTGAGTTGATCTCGTCTATTCTACGAAGTGCTCGCCTATCCATTCTTGTTAATGGCTCCCCAAGGGGTTTCTTTCAATGTACAAGGGGGGTCAGACAGGGTGATCCATTATCTGGTCTTCTGTTTTCTATGGCTGAAGACTATCTTAGTATCTGTCTGAATGACCTTGTCAATACAGGTCTTTATCGAAGAATGAAAGCAGGTAGGAATCTTTTTGCGCCCTCCCATCTTCTCTATGCTGATGATATACTTCTTTTCTGCAAGGCTAATAGGGGCACTATCTCATGTATTAAGAGCATTTTTTCACATTATGAAGAGGTTGCAGGGCAGGCAATCAGCTGGAACAAATCTTTTGTTGTGTTCGGGGAAGGAGTCCCAATTGTGAAACAAAACAGGGTTGCCAATAGGCTTCGGGTAAAGAGAGGGGAACTTCCTTTTTACTACTTGGGGTTACCTTTATTTTGGGGAAGAGTGAAACGAGCTCATCTGGAAGGCATTGCCTTAAAAATCAGCAACCAGTTGGTTAGCTGGAAGGGGAAGCATATGTCCCAGGCTGGTAGAATCTGTCTTGTTAATTCAGTCATCACTTCTATGTTTGTGTATTCCTTCTCTGTTTATAGATGGCCAAGGGCCCTGCTTAAAGAGTTGAGTGGTTTGATCCGGAATTTCATTTGGACTGGGTCCACACAACAAAGAAAACTAGTTGCTGTCTCTTGGAAAGATTGTACTAAACCAGTTAATATGGGGGGAATGGGAGTTAAGGATATTAATTTATTCAATGACTCCTTACTTCAGAATTTTACATGGAGGCTCCTTGCTAAGCCTGACTTCTCTTTGGAATTCCTTGTTAGCAGGTTTGTTGACAGATTACAGAATAAGAAATGCTTGTTTCTGCAATCCTCAGTTTGGTCTTCGGTTAGAATTACCTTCTCCAAGCTTATGACTCACTCTATATGGTTGGTCTGCCCTGATTCACACCTGAATTTCTGGTCCACTGCATGGCTGTCCGCCCCCATCAAAGACTATGTTTCTGTTCCATCTTCTAGGAAGAATCTGTCCATATCTGATGCCTATAGGAATTCTGAAATTTCTGCTCTTATCCCAGCTGCTACTAATGATGAGATTTGCAGTTATGAATATGTTGACTCTGATGTTTTGATGTGGAAACCATCCTTGAATGGGAAATTCTCTAGCAGGGAATATTATAATCTTATGTGTGGGCCTGACACAGGCACTCCTTCGTGGGTGGCGGCTGTTCATAAGTCATATATTTTCCCAAATGACTCTTTACTCATCTGGAAGATATGGAAATGCAGGTTGCCCATCCAAGCTGCGCTGCAGCGTGCAGGTATCACAACTGTTCCAATTTGTTTCCTTTGTATGAAGGCAGATGAATCCCTTATGCATCTGTTTATTCAGTGTGATTTTGCCATGAATTTATGGGGCTATCTGCAAGACATTTTTCACTTCTGCTTTGATTTCTCTTCGATAGCCTCCCTGTTCTGTTCGGTTCTGCAGTCTTCTACTAGTGAACAGATTAAAGCCTTGTTACTTGCTGCTACTGTTTCAATTGTTTCGTATATATGGAAGTCTCGCAATAGGCTGATCTTCAGCAACTTCAAGTCCAGCCATCGTGATGGGATCATGATGATTCATCGATGTATCAAGCTGGCCGCTGAAAATCAAACAGGCTGCATGCATAATGATATTTCTGATTTTCTTATTCTGCGTTCTCTTGGTGTAAGTGGTAGGGAAAGGAAACCATGCATGCTGAAATACATTCGATGGATCCCCCCTATCATTAACTGGTTAAAGGTGAATGTTGATGGGGCTGCTTTGGGTGCTCCGGGTCCTGCTGGGTGTGGCGGGGTGTTCAGAACCCATCGGGGTTTTGTGAAGGGATGTTTCTTTCATTATGTTGGACATGCGCATGCGATCGAGGCTGAACTGTGGGCCATGATTAAGGCCATCAGGTTTGCTGTTTTTTATGGTTGGAACAGGTTATGGCTGGAATCGGATTCCTCTGTTGCTGTCCAGATTTTGAAGGACCGATCCAGGAATGTTCCATGGAGGATGATGTCTGCTTGGATATCCTGTTTAAACCTTGCTCAAGGTTTACTCCTTGATGTTACCCATGTCTACCGTGAAGGGAATCAGGTTGCTGACGCACTTTCCAAAAGGGCCGTTAGGGAGGTTAGTTCCAGTTGGTCTTTTGTTCTTCCCAATTATTGTGATAGTCTGGCTAGGAATGACTGTAATGGTGTGATGCATACTCGGGTTTGTAAGATGGGACTCTCTTGAGCTGTCTTGTAATGTTTACTTTTTTATATAATCTTTTGTTGAGAGCAGGCTTCTGCCTGTCTCTCGGGCTTTCTGAGTAAAATATGCCTCAACGAAAGGAGATTGAGACGAAGTCCCATACAAAGATAATTTTTAAAATAAAATAGATACATTATGTGTATTCACTATAAGTACACATAAATAAAGTACAAATACAAGATACGACATAATAATATAATGACATAATTTGAAAGTAGGAGATTAACCCAAAGAATGGAAATTGGGTTAAGAAGTTCCCATACCTCGTATCCGACTTGACCCGACCGTTCTTTAAACTCCTGAATAATAAAATTTAGTTAATCTCTACTTGATTATGAATCTTTTCCAAGTTCATTATTCCTTTTATACCATGTTATGAACATCATGTAATCATTTAAGTTAATAATGTTCATTTTGTCGGTATTTGGTTCTTAAGTCAAAAATAGACTTCTTACACTTACATGTTGTTAATTTGGTCAATGTTTCATTATATCCAGAATGGTATTCATGATGTAGACTTCATATATGTCATATATATAAAGTACATACATGTGTTTAAAATATTACATAATCATTTAGAGGTAAGAAATGAAATGCACCGTTCATGGAGACGGTAAGCCGTACGTACGCATGAACGCTACTTTCATTTCTTTGTCATATTAATGGAATTAAAACTAAATGAGACTTATGTATATTTTAATTCCAGAATTATATTAATAATTTAGATATATCATTAATTATATATATCCATTATATACATGTACTTTTAATAGTACATTACATTTGGGGATAAGAAATGAAATGCACCGTTCATGGAGACGGTAGTCCGTACGTACGCATGAACGCTGCTTTCATTTCTATCTCATACTTTAATGAAAATAAATGATAATGATATATATAGGTATATTATAATTCCAGTATAACATCATATATAATAAATTTAAATCCATCCTTTACACGTCCCACATATGGCATTAACGAATCACATCACTTTGAGGGGGCGGTAGTCCGCACTTCCTTAAATGAAGATATCGCGTATACCCATAATGGAAGCCATAAAGGTAAGACACAAATGAAAAATACAGAAGCATAAGTAAAACATAAACATATTACATATAATATATAAAAATAGTGACATCATAATGGCCACCTTTGAAGGTGTTTAATGAGTGTTGAACAATCATCGTTTCGGGAGGCAGAATTTCGCCATCCACGGAAACCGTATGTTCTTTAACCATTTGATGTAGTTGTGTGAGAGTGTAGATAAAATAAATCTTATAAAAACATCCTAGTATATTGAAGATACTGGTTTTGTTACAAAAGAAGTAAATAAAAAGAGTTTAGGGGGTTGGAGAAGCAAAATAAAACAAATGAACATGAGAGAATGAATTACCTTTAAAAAGTGTAACTCCTTTTGAGTTGAGCCTAAAGGCTTCCTTTGAAAGGATTATGCCCAAAGGGAATCCTCTAGGATGAGGAGAGGTATGTGGAGAGAGCAAATGGGCAGGGGTTGGCCGAGCCAATGTCTTGAAGAGTGTGTGAAATGAGGTAGAGGTGGGGGCCTTTTATAAGAGGAGAGGAGGGGCACTTTTGGAAAGTAAAGGAACATTACATTATTTGAAAATGTGTTTCGGTTTTAAAAGGTCCCACATTGATAGAATTCGTGGATAAGGTGATAAGGCATCGAAATCCATTCATCCAATTGGTTTTGGACATGTGTAGTTCATAGATTTTATATTATCTTTCCATTTTATTTAAATCGTCAAATAATGATGTCATCGCTGCATCATTATTATGTCATAAATAATTAAATTTATTTAATGTCTAAAAATTATAAAACAAATACTATGATATAGGAAATCTTTTTAGATTTCTAATGACTATTTATAATCAAAATTTGGACTTGTATAACCCCAATTAAAAATTGTTTTCGCAAAACATATTATGTTTGTGTCATTTTCACTTTAACATTAAATAAAAAGTAATTTATGTCATTTCCCAACAAAAGTGGATCCATGGGGTCCCCAAGCTGACCCATGGCTTGTCTTGGTCGGCCACGACACAACCAATAAGGTTGGGACATGTGTCTAGGTCATTTCATATTATTAAAGCATTATTTATTCCTTAAACTACACTAATTACCACTAATCGTGATTAAAAACATAATAAGTTACTATTCACCAAAAAATTATTTTAATCTCATTGAACAACATTTTACTTCTTAATGATAACCATGTATGTCGGATTTTCAAAATTCAATACACATTAGTGGTAAACTTTCATTTAACTGAAAAATCAGTTTGCTTGATTACCACTTAGTGGTTTCACTATTCATCAAAAATTGATGTTTTTCAGAAAATTACCAAAAATTCACTCTAAGCTATATGTGATATTCCGAATTCAAAAATGAAGTCTATTTTACAAAATTCAAATCATATAAGTCACATTAATTAATTTAATAATTAATTCCCGCTGCCAGAGCAAATAGCGTGTTTTTACAAAACAATAAGTATCAAAAGATTGACACCAGTTTAAGTCTAATTTCAAATCGAAATTGATTCCAATGACCACCATTGGATAAAATGGTAAAAATATATTCTAATTTCAATTTAAAACCAACTCAAAAGATAATCTAATCATATAAATAAATTAGATCAAAAAGAGGTTTTGAATTAAAATGCAACATTTTACACTATTCATAAAAAAATGAACTTTATCAGAAAGGTACCAAAAATTACCCAAAGTAAAATTTGATGTCCCGATTCTTAATAAAAGTTTTATTTGGTCCAAAAGAATGTATAAGAGTGATCAAAACTATATTTAATGACGGTTCACCATTAAAAGGTGATAAGTGAACCTTTAGTGAAAATTAGAGTATAAAAGCCTAAAATTGAACTCTTTCCGTATTTTAAGCCTTTATCTTTTATTGGGTAAATGTAAAAACATCTAAAAACATATCTATTCATATTTCAGTTATTTCTATTCATTCCCTCCAGTACAATGGCTACTTGTTAACTAACATAATATTATTATATTACTAGTGTGCTACGTAAGTTTCAAAGAAACTCATCGTTGCGTATCGGGTACGCTATCGAACATAGCAACCCCTTTTAATTAAAATTCATATTTAATTCTCTAATATTAATAAATATGAAAATTATTTATTCTTCATTTACCTGGGATGTTACACCTACACACCCTCCTGTTCAGAGAGCCATTTCTGCAGGCAGAGACACCATGTCCCAGCCGATGGCACACACTGCAATAAGCAACCAACGATTCAAACATAACATCCGGATTCCATAAGAATTCTTTCTCATTAGTAATCCACACCCAGTCCACTGGCGTCTTGGAGACATCAATCTCCACACATATGCGAGGGCAGATGGGATGACACACATTCTCAGTTTTGATGTCTGAGCACAGGTAGGGGCCGACCATGTTCCCAATCATCGATAGAATGGAAGGGTTCTGGAATTTGAGAGGAAGGCCCGGGAAACGTACCCAAATCGCTATAATCGGATTATCCCGCTGCATATGGAAATAAAAATTCCACCGAAGAAGAAAGAAAGGCATACCTCCACACCATCGAGGAGCCTTAGACCACGCCGTGATGAGATCCTCCATAGACCCAAAATGAATCATTATGTGTTTTCGATCGAGAAGACCAATCACCGCTCGATCTTGCAGGTTCCAGGCTTCAAAGACAAACCGATCAAAAGCATCAACTGAGGGACGACTTTGATGAAATCGAGCCACCATAGTCAGCTTGAAAAGATCTGTGCAAGAGTTAAGCTCTGAAGGTGCTAAACATTGTTGAGGCACTCCACGAAACAAATCTGGAACCTTAGGGCAAATTGAGATTCACGGGAATGGGGGAAAGAATTCAGGATTAGAAAAAAGAATGAAAGCAGGCAGTGGAATCCGTGACGAAGAACGAGAAAGAACTCCCCCCTCCGTTGGGGAGGGGGGAGGAAGGACCTCCATCGCCGGATCTAGGTCATCGTCGCTGGTCTTGCTCGGTCATCGTCGCCCCTATATTATATATATTACAACATGAATTTTTCTAATCATGATTATTATTTTTAATGTAAACAACACTGGATGAGAATCCTAAACTGTTCACATGTCATTCACAGTCTCTTTATATTCAGCACTAAAACCAATTCTCATTCCATCTTCCTGATTCCCTTCCTAATATTTCCACTTAGGATGTCGACAATCATAAATCCAATAATTTCCGCATTTGAAACATTAAATGTTATCCTAGACCCTTCAAGTTCATTCAATTTAATAAAACCATAATGTATAGTGTGATAAAAACTTATAATTGTGAAGAACCACATAATACAGAAAATTTACTTATGGATGTATAAATCACGACACCTACATTAATATATGTAATCATAGGTTTATTAGAGGTTATTCATATTTTTCTTTTACATAAATCCTTCATTATGGTTCATAATGAGTTTTTAATTTCATAAGGATATCCCTTAGGTGTATCAAACCATGTGTGTAGTAAGGTCTGTTGTTGTGAACAAGTTCCCTATCATGTCTCAGTAAATACAGTGTTACTATTGATATTACCCCTATATAAATCATTTTTATAGTCACATCCTCTTATTGTATACACACAATCGATGTAAGTTTTTGTAACCCACACTCTCAATCCATTTCTAAAATTAATATATATTTTCTTATACATTAACTTATCTGTAGTCTTATCCTTAGAGACATGCCTATACATATCCTTAGATATGTTCTAAGGAATCTCTCTAATGTTTTCTCATCCTATTTTACAAAAGATAGATAAAAATTTCCATTGATAAAAAATATAAAGGCTCAGGATTAGTATACATGATTATTATATCTTTTTTAGCAAATATAAATTACTTTACAGAAATACATGCTTGAGGACCATAATGGTTTAGTGTGTTTTGAAACATAGAAACATATTCTTTTAACTTGGTGAATAATCTCAAACTTCTTCCATAAGTATCTTCACCTTTAGAAATAATACATTGAACCATTCATTATAACAAGGGGAAATAAAATATAAGAAATGGGTTACTCTAATGCTCAGTAAGGGTAAAAAAAAGAAGATATGTAAGCATAACATTAGAATAACGTAATGAGGATACAAGCATAACATGATAAGATCATAACTTATATATCAAAATCATAGTCAGTATTCTTGTCATAAATATCATTATTTATTAATAAATGAATCATTTTAGTGATAAATCATTATAAATCAATCATAAACTATATGCTAGTTTAATATATGTGTGACACCATTATAAATATAAAAAACCATTCATGTGTCATGGTTACCTACTAAGACCATAGTGGATCCGAACACATATATTTCTCATATTTTTATCAAGACACACATGTTTCCCATATTAGATCAAGACACACCTAATTCCCAATTAAGATAAACTTCTTCCCCATTTTTTATCATGAATTACTTTCTTCCCATTTTAGATTAGGACACACCTATTTTCCAATATGGATATGGACACACCATTTTCCCTTGTGGATCAAGCATGTCAACTTTTTTTCCATCATTATATCAAGAGATATAAATATTTACCCAATGGATTTGGGAGAAATATAAGTCCCACCCATCACATAATGAAATCATACATTTGTGTTCCATAAAGCATTAATATTATAATGACCCATAAAAAGAAATGTGTTTCATAAATATCATATATTTACCCATAAAATGTAATGGGTATCGTAATAATTTAATCATATCATGACCTAGGAATAATAGATAGGTTTTATAATAATTTCAACCTATAATAACTAGAAATAGGGGGCAGGTTTCATTATAAAATATCATTTTATAACCCGTTAAAGAGAAATGAGTTTCAAAATAATCAATCCATAAAAAATAAACCATTAATATAAATAATATGAATGGTATTCTTGGATCATATAACTAGTAAAAAATAAACATTAACTAAGGATGTTACCTTATATGAGGAGATATTGTGAAAGATCAATTGAAACATAAACTTTCATTGATAATAACTTTCTAAAACATATAACATTCAAAAAATCATTTTCCATGAAACCAATTTTAAAACATATAAAGGAATCATTAAAAAAATATAAGACTTTTAATGAGTAAAATATCCTTAATGATTTGAAAATTTATTTTAAAAAAAACAAAAATGTGGAAAACATTTCCCACGAAAATAACTTTGAAAACTTGTATGGAATCATTAAAACATCTGGAAAATCATTTTCCATTAAAAATTATAAAAGAACCTTGAAAAATATATAAAAACCATTTTATTATAAAATAAAATGAAAACATGTATATGAATATTTTAAATCATTTAAATATTTTTCTTTGAAGAAATTACTTGGCAAACATATAAGGAATATTTTTAAATCGTTTGAAATACATTTTATTATTAAATTATTTTTGAAATTATTTTTATTTGAAAAACAAATTAAAATATATATATATATATATAGAATTTTAGGAAATATTTTTCGTCAAAAATAATTTATTAAACATAAAAATGAAACTTCAATAAAATTATGGTCATGAAGACGGGTAAGTATGTAGATGTTCAGTATTCCTTTTTCACCTCAAAAGTTTGAAAATTTTCCATGATAAAAAATTACAAGAAAATATATTTTAAAAACCATTTTGTAAAATGGAAAGACATGTCTAAAAATTTTCATTAAACATCAAAGTATAATATTAAAAAAAATGATACACTTTTATAAAACATTTTATTGGAAAAAATATATTTTTCACTGAAATTTAAAATAATGTCAAATTTGCATAAAAACATTTTCTTAATTATCCGATTAAACAGTGATTGGAAAATAATTCCAATACTTGGAAATAAAATTAATAACTAATGGTTAATAAAAATAGTGATAAATCTTGAGATATGGAACTTAATATTTCATCAATTAAAACATAATCATAAATAATCGTGATAAACAATGAGATTCTTGCAATATATTATTACCACTTGATATCACTGAATCATAATAAAATGGAAATAATAAAATTAAATGAATATTATAATATCATAAAATTAAATATATCCATGACAGAATAGGTAAAATTTATTATATACAATTCATAAAAAATATAGGAGCACAACATGGAATGCGTCTCCAAGAAGGCAAATTGAGAAAATGTTACTTTACCGATTATGTAACTTTTAAACCATAAACCCCATGAAAAAAGATCATAAATATGGATATATAAATTCCAATAAATTTAGTTATAATAATATCTTAATACCATTATGTTTAGTATATACACCACCCAAAAAAATGAGGGGTGAATAAGGAATGTATCTCATGGATAAAAAATGTTAGATGAGGAAACCATTTTATTATGTCCTGATGTTATTTTTACATGTTTAAACATCATGTATAATAAATATAAATTTATTATAAATGAAACAAAAAACTATCTTCTTATATAACAATCCATATACGTCTCAATTATGAATTTATATTAACCATTTATTAACAATTTGATGTCAAAGAAATATTTCGGTTAATAACCCCTTTGTTTAGCATACATGTTTTGACTTGAAATTATGGATACTCTTACATAGATCATTATTTAATTAATTAAATAATGAAAAAATGATTTATATATCATATATATTATATATGTAAATATTTATACTATCTATAAAGTATTCATATATGAAATGGAATACAACGTTCACAGAGACTGTAAGTTATAAGTATGCATGAATGTTGTCTCAGTTTTCTTATCATATTGAAAGAATATTAAATGAAATATATGTATATATATAATATAAGATATTTATAACTATAATTATATATATATAATATAATATAACAAAACCCATCCTTAATACATTCCATGTAATGGGTGAATGAATCACATCTCCTTGAGGAGATGGTAGTCCAGAAGTCCACGAATGATGTTATCATATTTACAAAAAAAGGAAGGAATGAAGGAATGTATTAAATAATAATTCAAAAATCATAAATAAATCATAAAATTCAAATATATCATACAGAAACATAGTTTCCTTTATAATTCAAAACCATGATTGGTGGAAAATGACAAACGAACAACATCGTTTGGTCTGGTGGTAGTTTTCCATAAAACGTGTGATAAGTTCCTTACCCATTAGATGGTATTGTGTTAATTATAGATACATCCCTTTGAAAAATATTAATATATTTTTTGTACTCAAGTTATTATATATTAATTGACTAGGATGATTAAAATTGGCGTATAATTAAGAAAAGATATTGAGGATGGATGTTACCTCTACAATCGGTAAAACCTTTTGGTTGGAACCAAAGGGAATAATTGGATAGATTTAATAAAAATTTCATTATTATAGGTTGATTTTATAGTTATAGGTAGGATATTTTTTTATAGTTTTCATGATCCAAAGGGATTTTTATTTGTGAATATATTGGAGGGGTGAGTGACATTTTATAATGGAAGAGGAAGGGAATTTTTGTAAATAAAATAATGTAAAAACCATTGACAAGTCTCCCTTTCATAATGGGAATCAAATAATTTTAAAAATTAGATATAATATTGGAATATTTAGTAATTCCTCTATAAAATGTAATTTTAACAAGTTTATAGGTCTTCGTTGGCATTAATTTTTAGTTTTAGTCTTTTGTTAAGCTACTTTTTCTCCTAATCACCCGAATCGATTTTCATCAATTTCACTAATATTTTTAAAGAATAATAATTTGAAGTCATTATAAATTTTAATTTATTCTTATTATAAATATATAATCAATTTTTCAAAATTATTTTCATAGAATCGGTGTAAATTAACAAAAAATTAATCTTGTAGGAGTGGCACGGTAATAGGTTTTTTAAGAAAAAATTTATAAAAGATTAAAATTCTTTTATATCAAATTTTAATGGGAAATGAATTCAAATAACATAAATTGGAATGATTGTTTTAAAATGTATCTAATTAAAATTTAAAATCATTTAAATATATTATTTTACCTAATAAATTATTTACATAAAAAGTAGTTTTGAAATAAAATTCTGTATTTTTACTATTTATAAAAAATTGAATGTTCTGAAAAAATAAGCAAAAATCACCCAAAGTAAATTTTTATAATTTATTTTCCAAAACAAAGTTTATGTTTTCAAAAAAATTACAAATTTTTCAAAATTAATATTTATAATGGGTTTTCTATTAAAAAGAGATAAAATTTTGTTTTACCAAAATTCATATTTTATAACTAAATTTTGATTTATTTGTATCTTATAGATATCAAATAGATTTTATGAGTATCAAAAAGTATACCTAAATATATAAAATTTATATTTTATGTCAACCATTCATCAACATTGGATAGTTTAATATATTGATATAAAATTTTTGTTTTTGCATTGAATACTAGTTTTCATTAAAAATTAATTTCATTATTTTTAGATAATTATTACGTTAAATTTTTCTAATTTATAACAAAATGATTCAATTCCTATACATGATTAAATCATATTTTTACAATTTATTTAATCATATACATAACTTCAACTCCATAGACTATCTAGAAGTTATAATGATATTTTAATAATAGTGTGTTGTAGTTCAGTAAAACATGGCCATGTGGGTAACACAATCTATCAAATGGACCTATTATTGTGTGAAATACATGTAAAAACTATAGTTGTGTGTATCAAAAAATAATTCAAGTGTTTCAATTTATTAAATATTAACTCGGTGTTTCATATACACAACCCAAACTTAGTACCTTTATATAAACAAAATATATTCGTTGTTTTGTGAAAAGAAAAATGTCAAAAATAATTAATTAATTAGAAGAAAATCACAAAATATCAGGGTGATACAATGTGTAACCACCTATATTTCAGCCACTGATCAAATAAACATCCACAATGGGAAAACAAAAACAATGAACAAAGGAGAAGGAAACTTGTCAATAAATCCTATATCATAAAATTAATGATCCAACTAAAATTTAATTGGAAAAATTGAGGTCATACTACTTACAAAAATATATTTCATAGAGGACTATGAAACTATATAGATGGAATTTGATGGGGATCAAACATCAAAATGATATGTCTGAAAGATAAAATATTTTTCACTACACAAAGGGGGAATCATGGGGTTCTTAGGATGTGTGAACATAGAATTCATAATGAAATCAAGTGTGTATTATAATAAACACTATTTTGAATCATTCATTTAAATTATAAATGCATGTTTTATAGTGTGAATGAATCAGGTTACAAACATTCCAAAAAACATATTCACCATAGGTTAAAAATATTATTAAAAAATTTTGTTATAATTTCATCATATATTATGTAAATTAGATTCTTCCTTAATCCATCCTCACAAAAATTTTCTAGAAAAAAATTTATTCTTTAAATCATTGAATTACGGAGTAAATTTTTTTATAGCCATATTCTAGAAATTTATGCCCATTGAAATTCCAAACAGCTTCCAACACACCCTAAACCCAAAGAGGGAACCCTCTAAAACCCTTCAAACATTTATACCCAGACATTAATAACTCAATAAAACATATATCCCTGAATATTAGGTCACTTTCATCGAAAACCCCCTCCATCCACAAAAATCATGAAATGACCCGAATAAAAAGGATACAAAAACAAGAGCCCAAAAATACTTTAATGACGATGACATGATGTTATGAGCACTCCACCATAAACAATTAATGTCCTAACAATACTAAAAATATTTTTTCAAATCAAATAGATGATGTCACTAATCTCTCATTTGTTCTTCATGAAACCAAGTCTCATGAAAATTAGAACTATGTTGTCAATGCATGCAGACCAAAGGCATCATCTTCCCATAAATAACCATTATCCCATAATCAACAATCATTATTGGATACTAAATTAGTGATAAATCAATCTTGAAATCAAGATATCCCAATATCAAAACATGATAAGGTTCATAATTATAGTTTGGAAGTTGTGATACATAAACTACGACTAGTATTAAAGAAAACTGTGGTTGAAGGGCCAAAAGGAAGGCCAATTTCTCCATGCACTCAATAATAACAAAAGGACCCCAAACATGAAAAAATCATTCTCTATTATTCAAGGTTTCAATGACCCAAATGATGTGGAGCTCTCAAGAACATCTAGTTACCAATATAAAACTACAGAGATTATCATTAATGATAAAAGATATATTTATATTGAATTTCTACCATAAACATTCAGTGATGAATCAAAAAAATTGGCATCGTCACCTCTTTGTCTAAACTCGTTCTATCCAAGGAACATTCTTTGATATCTAAACAACACATTGGAGCTATTAATGGAAGCCATAGAAGGAATCTAAAGGAGTTATTCAGATAAAATACTAGTAACTATTGTTATATGAATACTCAACCAGTCCCAAATGGTCATCATAAGGTCCACCAAAGTCAAGAATAAAATCACGTAGCTTTTCATCAAAAATCTGTATAGATTCTTCAATTTGGATGCTAATTTGTAGATTATATTGTGTAATAAAATGTCAATCGGATACCATGACCACCTGAAGGACTCTTAAAGGGATTGATGTGAAATGGAGATCCCTATCAAAGACTATAGCAGATGGAACCCCATTATATCTAAAAATCACCTGCATGTGGAGACATACCAAGTCATAAAATTGGGATACATCTTAGATGGGTATAAACATATCCAATTTTGTAGTCTATAGATAAAAACCCATTTTCAATTCTACCTTGGAGTTCTATGTGTAATCCCAACCATGAAATTCTTATAAATCTCTTCTCGCTTCAATGTACACACTAGAAGTGGTTGATGAAATCCCGGTGGTCCCTAGTACTCATCATTAACATGTTAGCAGTTATAGTACGAATTGAAAAATTTTATGATGTATCATCTCATACATGGCCACTAGAATCACCATCACATTTCATGGAACATCATCATGGTTCTAGGTTGCATCTCTAACTAGTAATTATATAAATCCACAATAATAGTATTTCTAATAAGAAAAGGTAAATCAGATCATTCATGAAAACATAGGATACAATCCAATGATAAAAACCATAAACCAATGGAATCTCCACTATAAATAAAGTCTATAAAGACATATAATTCACCATCATGCTCAAAAACCCTAAGAATAATTTCCATAAAAGAGGAGGTCAACTACACGCTTTCAAAAAAACATCATACTCAGTCTCATATACTCTAAAATGCATCTGAGAAAATACGTCCATAAAATACCAATCTACTGATGATTATTTTATAGATTGAGTAAGATTTTTTCTGATCAAATAATTAGTAATGAAAATATCCATATTTGGGGAAAAGGTTATATCCAAATGAAAAGGCTCATGGTACTCAACTAAATGCCACTAGAAGAGGATCAATTGTTTTTTGGAGAAGTTTTAACTCAATACAATGAGGTCAAAAAAGAAGATAAACCAATCACCAAAAAGGTAATGCCACGGAAACTTAAGATCATGAATTACATCAGAGAGTTTTATATCTTGGGTCACATAATTCTTCGTCTGTGGAATAATATTTTTCAAATTGTATACTACCACGAGATTACCATGCATATGGAAACAACCCAAACCGAACATTGATGCATCGTATATGACAACATATGCCAACATGACCTTAGTAATGGTCAAAACTATCAAAAAAATAAAAAAAAAGTTTCTTCATAAAAAATTCTAAAATTTCTTACCCCAAATGTCCTTCACTACTTTTTTAGTGAGAGAAGCCATCGGATAAGAAATATGTGAGAAATGTCTTATGAATCTTCAGTAATATCCCCCAAAAACAAGAAAATACATATCTCAAAAACATTACACAATTACTTCAATGTAATACCAGAATTAATATTATTTGGATCAACTAAAATATGGGGTTCAGAGACCACATATCCCATGAACAAAACTTCTTGAATATAGAAATTGCATTTCAAAATATTCAAAAAAAGTCAATGATTTCTCATGTTTTCCAATGCTAACCTCAAATGATGGACACATTCCTCATCATTCAGAGATTAAAATAAGATTTCATCCATAATTCCGTAACGAATGATTCAATGTATAATTTAAATATCATGTTCATCAATGACATAAAAACTATGGGAGCCTTGATTAACCCCAATGGAATAACAATGTACTCATATTGGCTATACCTACTCATGAGGGCGGTCTTTAGATTATAAGAATCATTTATTCACAACTTCTGACAGTTAGATCAAGGATTGAACATATAGGATAACTTATCCCCTTTCAATTGGTCCAATAGATCATCATAACATTGTAATTGTGATCTCTTCATTACTATAACATGATTGTGTTTTTGATAGTATATATAGAGGAAAAGTGTTCCATCAGCTTTTGATTCTATAAGAATAGCAAATTCTCAAGGTGATGCAATATTTAATATAAATATTTTCCCTATAATTTCATTCAATTGATTTTTCAACACTTTTAAAACTACCAGTGTCATATGGTAAGAAGGAATAGATGTTATAACATCAAAAAATATTATACCATGAATATCATATTAGATAGTATGTATGACAGGAAACTCCAAGTGTAGAAAGGAATATAACATATGGATAATTTAAAAAAGGTTTTCAATTTTTTTCAAAAAATCACTTTTATTTCTTCTAATTCACACAATATATATTTATCTTTTATTCCATCTCACCGCATGTTTTTCTGATAGCTTGAGTTACATATAAGACTATGTTTTACCGAACAAATATATGTTATTAATATTATTATTTTAAATGAAACTTATCTATTAGAATTTAAATTGGTGGTCATTAATATGATTAACTAACTTATCAAAATATATGGTTGAATTCATTTGATACCAATGAATAATAAATGAATATAAAGACCCATTGAATATAATGGAAATTTGTTTATGAAAACATTATTTTTATATGCCAAATGAATTATATATTAATAAACTAAATTAATTAATATTAGTGGATAATAAAAAAGAAACATATATATTATATATTTAATAAACTAATTTTTGTGACAATAAAATATATTTTATAGGCATAATATAATAATAAATCCAATTTTGTGCATAAAAAGATGTATTTTAATAAAGGTAGTTTTGATGCCTTTTATTATCACCCATATTATAAAACATAATTTTTAATATTGTTTAAATTTTACTTGATAAAATTAACTTTTTTAAATTTAAAATTAAAAATTAACTTAGGATTGTTTTGTTTTGTATTTTTCTATGATGTATCAATTTTTATGAATTGTTAAAAATATTATATTTTAACTGAAAATCGTAATTGCATATAAATAATTTGTAATGATTAATTATATTTTAAATTTATAAAAAATATATATCAATTATATGTCTATTAATCAAATTTATATCATTATAATAATTTTAATTTTGAATTTAGATATAAAATTATTGTAAACTTTTGAACATTCACACTTTGAAAACACTTTTTTTATCACCTCGATGTGATTAATTTTAATTGAAATTATGCCACTTGTATTAATGGAATTTTGAAAAATGATTCCCAAATTTTTTAATAATAAAAATTTATATTTTAAATTATGTTTATATTAATTTCACCCATAATTATTCGATATAATAAATAATATTATATAACACTATTTTTGTTAAAATGTGGTTTTGTGGATTACATGTGTTTATATTAATGCTAATTTGACACACACATGTTTATTATTTCATGAATTTTATAGAATATTTACATTAATTGGGTATAAATTATGTAATGATAATAATTTTAATTATAATATTAATTGATAAATTACCTAATAAATAAAAAGATACACATCACCATTGTAAAAACTATACAGATAAAATTGAGTAAACATAAAAAAATCAATAACATTATAAAAATTTTATTTATATTTTTGTTTTGAAGGAATTATTTGACCAATAAATCTCTCTAAATCATTATTTTTCAATTCTGCCCCAAGTGAGTTAAATAAGACCTCTAAACAGTGAATACTTTTGGTTACTAATCAAAATTACACTCCTCTTCCATTATAAAAGGGAATTCACTCTCCCCACCTCATCACACAACTCATGCCATTTGACACAACAAAAACCTAACTAGATAACATCCCGAAATCCTACCCCACTCCATATAATTCTTAATTGGGGTATCAATCCAACCTATAAAGGCCTTTTTTGAAAACCATATTGAGACACCTGAAGAAGAGTTAACATTCATTAGTAAACATTTTTTGTATTTCTTCCTCAAACCCATTGAATTATCTTCATATGATTATTATATAATAACCCTAGCATATTAAATTTATTTTTATTTTATTGTGTTATTGTTATTACATAAAACCGCACACACTTCCATCAAAGGGGATGCAAAATCATCATCCGTGTAAACAGTGCACTGCCGCCTCACAAATCGATGTCTTTCATTTTTCCATTACAACCTATCAAGGATGGGAATAATTGTGGACATACTCTTTATATCTTATATATTTGATATTGATAAGTTCTTTATGATTTTTTACTTAATATATAAAACATACATTCATGTTATTCTTTTTTCAGGAATATGATAACGTTGTTTGTGTGTACAGCGGACTACCACCTCACGAATTGATGTGATTCGTTCATGGTTTACATAGAACAAATTAAGGACGTTTTTAATAAAATATGTTACATATTTGAATAAATATTTATAATATTATGAGAAAACATATTTAATTTACTTATATTTCTTGCAATATGATAAGAAAGTAGAAACAACATTTACATGTACATATGATCTACCATCTCCAATAATTGTGTATATAATTTCCTATAACCAAATTCTAGGGCATAATCTAAATTAATATAATATATATATATATATATGATATTTAAATTATTTTATTAATTTTTTAAAAGATGAAATCATGATGTAATTATTAGGTTCAAAAAAAACAAGTCAAAACATACTCAAAAAGCAATGTAATTAACACTCGAAACAAGGAAAATAACAAAATATTATTATCAAAAGGATGATAATAAGTAATAAAATGATAATATATGATATTATAAATATTAATATAGTTTTTTTATAATTTAATAATATTATTAATACCATTATATAGTAGGTTAAAGGGTGTTCAACACAGAGGGATTTAAATGTAAGGTATTTCACCTAAATTTCATTTCATTATGGAATATTGTAATGTTATACACCTAATTACTATTATATGTCATATATAATTCACATTTATATGTAATATATTCAATACATTATTATTTGTGGAATTTTAACTTTCAATTTGAACTATTTTATCTTAGGGTATTTGAATTAAAAGTTACCGAGCGTTAAATACTTTCAGGAATCAGTTTATTTTAATTGAGTTCTATTAGTTTATAATTATTATTAATATTAAATTATTATACATATAATTACATTGGACTATATATTGTTTTATTTCCACTTTTTTATTTGTTTTCTTATTATAAACACCTAGTTTATTTGTTTAGAGATTCACCCTACAACATTAAAATAATTTTAGGTGTTTAATTCACAATATAATTCTAATCGAGTTTATTTAGTATCGAATATTATTTGAAATAAATTAAAATAAATTTTCCTAATAAAAATTTACCTTTTCTCATCCTATGGTTATTCATGATATTTTTCAATTAATTATACCATTACTATTCTATTCTTCTATAAAATGTTTTTGAAAATGTATTAATAAAATTTACTTCATTAATATCTTCGGTTGGAAATATGATTTCATACAAAACCTTATTTTCTTAAAAAAATCAAAAAAATCCTTTATTTTTTTAAAAAAAATAAAAAATTTCGTTTAACTTGTTTTGTATTTAAAAAAATCAAATGAATATTCTTGCTGGTTTATGAACAAGGCACTTTTCTAACCTTTTTAAAATTCAAAAAGAATGTTATGTTTACCTTGTACAGCAAGAAGGGAATTACCCACCATGATTTTTTGAATATTTAATTTCAAATTTATGAAGATATTTTTAAATAAAATTATTTTAATATTTATTTCTAGATGAAAGGATTTAAAAAATAATAATAAACAATATATTTCCTTCATGATATTTTTTTAATACCATGCCTATTTCATGAAATACAATAACATTTATTCTTACACTAATTGGTATACATAATATTGATACAATACTTACTATTTCTTTACATGAATTATGATTTTTTTGACCATGGATTTTATTTAAATTCACTTTATTGAATCATATTTATATTCATTACCCTCCCCTTGAGATATTAACATTCTATGGACCATTGAACATTAAATTTATCTTTAGTATTGACACTTTTTTTAAAGGATATGATAATTTTCTAAATTGTGTTATTTTATTAAATATTGTGTTTAATTAGAGAGTTATCTAATTATATAGGGAAGTGTTGATATATCTATATCCATTACATGATTCAGATATTAGGTAGGAACAAATTTTATGAATTAAAACAATTATTATATATATGAGGAATATTTTGGACTAGTAGTGATGGGTGGGGCACATACCATATATAGAAACTAGATGAATTGATATGTCTCATGAGATAAATTATTTGGAAAAATTAAATGGGTGTGAACCTATAGTTTTGAACTTTTAGGAGAAAGGTCTTGATGGTATAACTTTTCATGTGCCACATACATGATGTCAAACATATAAGCATTTAATTCATTCAGAATTCAGTTTTTAATATCCATGAGATTTTCTCATTAAAAAATATATAGACTCATTTAATTGTAATTTTTTTTCTTAAATGAACTTTTTTTCTATTATTTACCATGGTATATTTATTATGAACATTTATTCATTATTTATTACATTATAAATAACCCTTATAGAACATTTGATCTCACCCTTCATTTTTTTCTATTCTCTATGATTCAATGAAGTATAATTAGAATGATATTCTAGTATATGCTAGATTTAATTACGTTATTCTCTAAAATATTGTAATTTTTGTATTAATTTATAATACAAGACTCATGTATCTATCTAGTTTACCAATACTACTAATCTAATTGGTCCTCTAGGAATGAAACTCGTTTCTATTCCAATTAGATTGTATTTGGAACCAACTCTAGACTGGTGAGGCTGGGGTCTCTACTGTAGGTGTCAGTGAAAGTTTAGTAGAATCCATGGAAACTATATTTATAAAAACATATATCATGTAACATAACCATATGAAGTAATTTTAAGATAAGTATATAATAACATCATAATGGTTTGGTAAGATAGATATTATGTGTATTTTCCATGAAATACATCCCTGTATGGAGACTATAATTGGAAATAGTTCTAGAAAAAATATATCTATTAGTAATTACTCCTGAATGGGAATATCAAGATTTACTCGATCATAACTAGGTACACAACAATGGGACTTATTGAACACCTATTTTAATACTACTTTGAAATATTATAATGATAACTCACATTTTACTTACAAAAAATTATGAAGGACTTGAATATATGATGAAAATAAATAACCTAGGTTGATCCTAATTTTACCTAGAATAAAAATACGGTGTCATAATCTTGAAATCCTAAATATTATTAAATGGTTTTCTAACTATGATATTTATATATCACACTGTGGTTTTTGGATTTTGTCAAAGGTTGAAATCTAAAAGATTTATGTTAACAATGAACATGATGTAAAAGATGGTGAAAATGCACAACCAAATAAGATGTTGATTGGAGATAAAGATATCTTGTTTATTCTTAATCAGTATTCTTTAAATAAGATTAAAAACATTTACTTTAACAAACTCCTAAATTCACAAAATAAGAGAAGGTTGGATTTCTCTAAGAATATGAGTTCTATAAACCATTGTGAAAAGAAGGATAAATTTCTATCATTTAAGAATTATGGAATTTTACACCTAGTAATATGTCTCAAATAATCGGTAAAATGAATTATTTGTGTAAAATTATGACTTTAAATAGGTAATTACTGAGGAAAAATTAATATTATTATATAAAGAAGTAAATCTTATCATAAGGATCCATTTATATTTCATTGTCTTATATATCGGGAGTATGGGTATTATACGACTCAATGTCATCATCTAAAAGATAATCCCTATAAAAAGTTTGAACCTATATGGGAATAAAATAGATAAAGTTTTTATGTATTGAGGATGTATAGGAAACCATAGAAAAAGGATTATTTAATAATTAAATTTGAAGGATTTAGATAGTCTTGATTTTTGGATTCATATTAATATGGTTTAGAATAAGGATAACTAGTAAGTTGAGTGACAGCCCATTATATTCAGCAATTGCATAAGTGTTGTACCCGTAACTGGAGGATGTTAATGGTGCAATTCCCAAAACTAACTGTCATAATTTCCTTTCTACTATGTAATTTTTTAAGATAAACAATTAGATGAATAAAAATTAATGTTTAACCAATAGTATTACATTTATGGTTTATAGATTAAAGTATTACACATATTGGTTTTGGAAAATATTAATAGATAGATGAAAATATTTTTCACTCTTTTAAAGAACAAATGATCAGTAAAAAAATATATTTTAGTGCTTCATGAATAAAAAATCATTTTTTGGTATTAATTTACTGGATAATAGAGGTAAATGGGAAATTTATAAAAGTGTAACAAAAGTATTTAATAGTGTTTTTGAAATATAAATATATCATATAAGTATATTTTATTATATTCATTGGCATTTTAATAATTACTCAACATTAGGAAAAATAAATCGAAACACAAAAATTATCCTATTACATTAATATGTGATTAAGCAAATGGACATTTAGATCATCAAATATGTGTGCCTTTGTGGCCGTTAACATTTCATTGATGATTAACATTCTTAAGATCAATTACCTCAATCACTCATTATAAACATTTATGACTTTACTACATGTTCATATCATTACATTACAATAGTGTTATCTTAATTGGAAATCTAGTTATATGTTATTCCGTGTGACCATTGTACTTCTCATTCTTATAGCGACCTTGATTTTCCTATATTAACATTATATAACTTTTACAGAATACATAAAAAATTATATAATAAGACTCTCAAATAACTTACTAGTCTAGTGAATTTGGAAACATGGAATCATAAACACTAGTACATATGTGAACAACGTTATCTCTCACTCTGTTCTACATTATTAGAATCCTTCTAAGACACCTAATACATAATAAATATCTTAATAACCTAGGGAAGAAAACATAAAAATGAGTAAACTCTGATGCTCAGTAAGGGTAAAAAGGGGGACTTGCAAGAATAAACATGATCTATATGGGTATGATAATGTTGTCATAACATTAAATAATCATACGCTATATATCATAAGACCATAAACTTGAATCATGGAATAAATCATGGTCGTTCATAAGACATGAATCATAAAGAAATAAATAACATAATCGATTAATGAATAACATAGTAATGAAACATGTAATTGTGGAAGACACATATGAATGTAATATGATTTCCATAGTATTGAATTAATTACTTACTAGGCCATCTTAGTAGTATAGATTCACTCCCCATTAAATATTGGACGTAATGGTCCACTCCCATGGCCTTTTTAGTAATATGAGTTTAATCCTCATACCATATTGGCAGTCATGCTTCACTCCCATTGATATCTTATTAGTCAAAGTTCACTCCCAAGATAATCGTAGTCTATATCATGAGATATAAATCATTATCCAACTTATTGGAATGATATAGGGGACCCATCCATTTCCTAATAAAATCATACATACATGTTTGAAAATATCATAAACAATCATATCATAATCTATGAAATGAAATGGGTATCATAAGTAATCATATCATTATCAATGCAAAATATATAGGATTTATAATATTTAATCAAAAACATAACCCATGAAAAGATGTGGGCTTCAAAATCATATTACATGTGGAAGAGAAATGGGTTCATTAAACATCATAACCTCAAAACATAAATCATTAAAAAACAATATGAATGGAATTATATAATATTTTCCCTATAAAAGAATGATTAACAATAACTATTTTCATCTTATATGGTAAATAATTTTTAAATACGTTTTAAAAACATTTTTTGAGGAAAATATATTCTTGGCATTAAGAAATGATTTTAAAAGATAATACATATTTTAATTAGTTTTTCTTTGAAATTATATTTTAAAGTTTATAAATAAATACTTTAAAATTATAAAACAATTATAATCCTTTTTTCTATGAAAATTATCTTCAAGTATCATTAGAAAACATTTTTGAAAACTTTGTTTTTAAAATAAATTTTTTTTCAACCAACGAAAAAAATAAGGGTATATTTTTTTCAAAAATATACTTTGATTTATATAAAGTACCATTGAGTAGAAAAATTATTGTAATACATGTATATATATCTATTTAACATAGAATAATAAAGCTCATAAGTGTTCTTGAGATATGGATAATTATATTTCATCAATGTAAGCATGATCATAATCAATCCTGATAAATGTTAAGACTATTTCAATAACTCAAACCACACGGTAAATTGGGATCATGATATACAAGTAAGAAAATAAAATTATATTAATCTTAAAATATCATTAGACCAAGTAGATTCATTATATAACAATTATAATACACCTCAAATAATAATTTAGGTGCACAATAAAACATGTGTCTCAAAGATGAAAATTAAGACAAAATTGTCTTTCCGATTTGTTAGCTTTTGAAATATAAACCTATCACAAACCGTATCTGATCGCCACCAAAACGGGCATGAAACCCAGCTTGTGGAAAGGCCCGAATGGTGTTACCAATCCCCATGGACTGGAACAAGTGCCCTGGTATCATAAAATGAGAATTGGGAATAATTTATCCAATTTTATAAACATAAAACAACAAATGAATCCAATAAAACGAATCTGGATTTTTCAAACCAAAATTTTTTTTACAAAAATTCAGAACTGGATTACATAGTCTAAAACAACTCATCGGGATTATAAAAAATATACAAAACCAAAAAATTAACAGCCTAATAACCTCAACATGGCAAGAGGCATCTCTCTCAAGGCATCTCCACAACATCGTATCACGACTGACCGATGAAAACCAGAATTGGTGGCACAAAAGTTGTACCAAAACATGCGACAACAAAAATAACCAAGTATACTTACACCCAAGGGTGTAAGTAGGGTTTGAACTAATTCCCATTAGGATACAACAACTAAGATATTCCATGTGATAAACAGTAAAATATGGAAATCAAGCAAGTTTTCAAAAACATTTAATTTCTTGTTATAATTTCTAAAAGATGAAACTTAAAAAAATCAATTATCAAGTGGGATAATTTATAGAATCATAACTTTTAAACAAATTCAAATGCTACTGAATTTTTCCATCCAAATATATCGTATATCGATGGTAAGTATAAAGGATCTAATGATCACATGAAATAGGAAATATCCCCTAGGAACTAGCTAGCTATGGGTCCCAAGTACCTCGTATCTCAGTGAGAGTAACCACAAAAAATATTCATTTTCGTGCACAAGACACTAGATGGGAACATACCCATAACCTAGTGGTCCCCAATCATTGTCATCATAGTTTAGTTAGAGTTGTATGAATCAATCTTACTAAGTGAAACTGAGTCCAAACCCCACAGATTCACTAGCATACTAGTACACGTCCACCAACCAAGATACACGGGTTTTCCCTTTGTTCTCAAACAAGTTAAACAAGCCAAAAAATATAGTTTTCACATGAAAATATCACTTCTAAATCACAAATTAACTAAACAGCCCTATATACTTCACACAAGTCAGAAATTCCACTTTTCATTCAAATGAATTTTGAAATCAAACTCACACAAAAATAGCCCACAACACTTTTTGCATAACTTTCACAATCCAAAACATCCTTTAACAATTTTATAAAGTCACTCCAAAAATGCTAAACATCACATAATAGCCCACTCACATGTTTCATAAAACCCTTTTTTATAAATGAAATCCATTTTTCACATTGCACTCACACAAATAGCCCACATCACGTTCACACCTCTTTCACATTTCAGTAAATCCATTAAACTTTTTTATAAAAAATTTCCAAGAGGATTCACATCACATGAAAGATCCAATCACATTTAAAATGGTCCATTTGAAATTATAAACAATCTAAAATAGTTTTCCAATATGGTTTCACCTCTTACATAAATCATTAAACCATTCAAACCTTTCATAAAACAATGCTAAAGAGTGTGTCAAAGCTTTTCACATAAAACCCATTTGAAAACCATATTTCAAGGACAAAATCACTGCAATAAAAATAAAAAACAGAATTGTCAGACCCAAAAACATATATTAAACTACCCTCAAGTGTTATACAAACACCTCAAACAATACCACAAAAGATCCACATGAAAAACACATGTTTTCAAAATCACTCTCAAGAAGTACAATAAGGTTTTACAACTTAAACCCATTAAAAATCCGATTTAAAACCTAATGGCATACCAATACCCTACCAAATCCGAATTTTCATCCCAAAAAAGATTTATTAACCCAATTTCATATGTTATAAAACACACCCAAATAATACCCAAAGGGTTACACATGAAAAACATCCAATTTTAAGCTAAAATAAAACAATAAATATAAATGCTGAACCAAATCCCACATAAACTATTTTTGCACCACACACAGCATATTAAGAACATGCATAATATATAATTCAAGCAAACTAACTCATATAGAAATGATTAAACATGGAATAACCTACATTTTATGTCGAAACCCTCAAAACATGGTGTAATACATCAACCGCACCACCATCACACCTCAAGGAAGATAAATCCAGCCCTAGACCATAATATATGACCAAAAAGGCACAAAATAAAACCCTAGGTTAGAACCTCAACTTCTGGACATGAGGAACTTCATGAAAGGGTGAAAGAAACCCTAATGAAGGGGATGAAATCAAGGAAAGAAACACATACTTGAAACATCTTGAATCAAACGAACCAAATACACTAAAATTTGAATCTACAAGAAACCAAACGTGATATGGGGGCTCTAATTGGGATGATAAGGTCTTGAGGGGACTGAAATGGGGGAGAAAGAATGAAAATTATTAGATTTATGAAAGAATCAACTTACCTTCTCAAATGTGGAATATTTGAGGAACCCTAAGATGTTTTTCCCTACTCGGTGAGGAAAATGAGGTCCAAATTAGAAAAATGAAAAATGGGGGTGAGGCTAGAGATTTTGGCTTCAGGTGAGAGGTGCAATCATGGAAATACAGTAAAAAATGTGTCAGTTATAAAAGATTTAAAAAACTATTTAAATCTAGAAATGGATCATGGGTTGGCCCAATTCCAAATTATTTCACTCAAACCCAAAATGTTAATGGGTTCAAAAAGGGTCCAAATGTACATGGTGATTTGGATTGTTCATAGGTGGAAAAGCGGGAAGTGGAATGGATGAAAAATGTTTACAAATGAAAGAGTTGTAAAAGAAATAAAATTTATTTTTAAATCTGGAATTGGGCTCACGATTTGGCCCAAATTTTGAAAACCCTCCATTTTCATCAAATTGAATGGAAAACCATCAAAACAAAGAAATAATAGAAATTCAATGAAAAATACATTTAAAATAATTCATGGATGTGACAATTCCCCCCACCATAAAAATGTTCATCCCCAGAAAGCCACAGCAAGGCCAAATACAAAACCCAAACCCAACTGATAAACCAAAAATTAATTATTTTCCAAGATCTGCCCCCAAAGGCCAAAACATATCCAGTGATCATTTAAGTAACGATTACTCTCACAACCAAAACATAAACCACTTTCTTGAAACAATCAAGCACATTCAGGATTTATTCCAAATGAAAATTCCTCAAACACAATTCTAACAATACTCAATCAATTTACCTAAACAAACAACAACATCGAATAATGTTACACTTACCCTACTATAACTAAACCATTGGGAACTCTCCAATCTCAATGTTTACCCGAGGAAGATGTTGTTAGTTAGATATATCTGTATGATAATACCTACTTCCAAGACAAGACCAAGGAAAAAATCTGAGTTACTCATATGAAGAGAAACTAATGGGCTCCCCACTATAAGAGACAACTTAAATTTTTTACCGAGACAGAATTAGGACACTAACAGGGGGAGGCCCGAATGGACTCCCTAGTACAATGGGTATATATCCATTAGAAATTTCCAAAAGTATATGCATGATACCCATATAGGGTCTCCCCACCACAAGAACCAACCATCTTATACGACCGGCGTGGGATGACACGAAAAGACCTAAAAAATTTAATGATTTGGGAAGGCTTTACAATCAGTCCACATGGTTTGTGAAACCGTGCACTAATTGTGCAGATCATTCTTTTTGCATGGATTCCTGGCACATGGTCACTACTATTCATGCACCAACCACGTGCTCAGCCTATCTAGCCAAATTTCAATCCATTCTTCAAAGACGCAATGGAAACCAAAGGGGGGAGATATTGGGTGATCACATGGGTACAAGGCCCTCCACCTATTTCCATTGAACGAGAACAATAGAAGAAAGATGATGACACTATAGGTTTAAAATATTCATATATTTCGTACTGAGTATAGTACTTAGTACAAGGGTTTAAACGACACTGTGTTTTCCCCTGACTACATGCCAGCTTCCCTCTAGGACCTATGGCTGGAGCTCAAAATATTGAAGTATCTTCGGCCTTGCAGTTTGGCTGTGGAAACCCCTGTGTGTAACTTCTTCTTTTGGTGACACAAACAACTAAAAAACATACTCTGATGGGTTCACCAAGACATAACACACTCCATAACTCACTTTGAAACATGACAGTTCCCTGAAACATGGGATCAAAAGATGCACACACATCAAACCTTGTTTCATTGGGTGAGAGACAACAGAAGGACATGACACCTATAAACACCTTCCTCTAAGATAGAGCACTTGATGATTTTTTCTAGGGAGACATACTCCCAACATAACAGAGAACCTAATAGGATTGCGCGACCTTCACCTTTTTAGTCAAATGAGCACCCAACATCGCAATGTGTCACCAAACATGACCTTTGCGATTGATAGAAACAATACATGGAACAAGACCTTATGCCAAGCCCAAACAGTGGACACAACAGCCTCTCATGACCAAAATCAAAAAATTGGTGGTTTAAGAGGAACTCTTGCTTCAAAGAAACAATGAAGAACCCAGAGGCCCTCTTGGACACCATCGAGACACTCATCCACACTAACAACCCTGAAACACTTCAACCTTTGATGAATCAAAAAAATTAAGAAACTAAGGTCTCTTTCAACCTTCCACAAGCACTATCCCACTACAAGAGGATACAAAAATCAACAAAATTAATGGGTTTAGACTCAATCAAAAAAAAAATTCGATAAAATATTCCTTATATTGATCAACTAGAGGATTTTCCAGTGGAGAAACAATATGGGTTTCACTTCAGTTGTGCATTAACCATTAATGGGGGTGTACCTTAACTAATGAGAGAACCCAAGGACCCAACCAATCTAGTCCATTGGTAAAAACATGCCACAAAAAAAATCCAAACACATGAAGGAAGCCTCCATAATGGTTTCCTAAAACATCTCTCGGAAGAGTCTACTAACTGGTCCTTCTTCCCAACTTGTCGTCCAAATAGAAACCCAATCCACGGTTCGAACAAGAGGGGTTCACGGACTCAAAACATCCCAAAACATCCAAATTTTACAAAAACACATAGTATAAAACATCCCAAACAATTCAACAAGACATAATGTTTTTCTTTAAAAATATATCTTTGAAAACAAATGGTTCAGTGGTTAGCGTATCCACCAATGGTACCCCATGGTCCTCACACATGCATGTTTCTGTGACACACCGAGCACCCTCCTCATATCTATCCTGGAACTCATCTAGTCATGCCATCATCCATCCATCATCCAATATAACCACATGCATGTGGTCTCTCATGAAAATACAAAAGGATAAAACAAAAATTCATTCCACTTTTCAAAACCAAAATAGTTAACCAACACATCCTTTTTCTCAAAACCGCTAACCACAAGATCAAAATACCATTTCAAATCATACAAAACATTTTACAAAGAAAAAAAATTATAAATGAACTCACTTTCATGTTATTCACATAAATTTCAAAACATATCATCCCATTAAATCACCCTTTGATTGTTTAGAAAACTCTATTGGAAACACTTTTTCAAAACCAACTTCAATATAGTTCCTGATTTCAAAAGAGGTTTAAGCACACCATTTTTCATTTCAAACTAATTCTGAAAATTTAGTTACACCATTTCATAAATCAAACAATTCCCACTTTATTTGAAAATAATTTCACAAAAACGTTTCGCTTCTTAAAACCAAGTCACATTAAAACCAAAGATCCAAGATTTCAAAACAAAAGAACACAAGACAATGCGAGAGGAAACTAGTATTAGTGTGTGACTTGGAAATATGGTTTGAGTCCATATTCCAATCACTTCACTATCATAGAGAGTGTTCTAGGGAATACCCTCAACTCCACATGGCTTTCTAGGCCCTGTGAGCTCACGGAGGCCATTAACCTAACTCTCATTTAATTTTCCCTAATCATCATTAAACCAAAAAAACCAAAGGACTTCGAAAGGTCCTGACTTCTCCTGGAGACATGAATCCCATCATGAGGTGTGGTGATTAGACACACTACTCATAACTAAAATTCTATGTCTCGACAATCCTAACTCTAGACTATCCTGACTGTTCTAAAAATAACATGACCCAAAGAGAGCGAACCTCCTCTGATACAATTTTGTCACGAACCGAATCTGATCACCACCAAAACAGGCACCAAACCAATCATGTGACAAGTCTTGAAGGGCATTCCCAATCCCCATGGGCTGGAACAAGTTCTCGGGTATCATAAAATGATAATTGAGAATGATTTACCCATTTTTATATACAGAATACAACAAATGAATCCAATAAAACAAATCTGGATTTTTCAAACCAAACAATGTTTCACAAATTTATAAAACTGAATTACATTGTATAAAATAACTCACTGGGACTATAACAATGGTAAAAAACTAAAAATTAACAGCCCAAGAACCTCAACATGGAAAGAGGCATCGCCCTCAAGCCATCTTCACAACACTGCATCATGAATGACCGGTGAAAACCCAAACTGTTGGTACAAAAGTTGTACCCAAACCTGCGACAAAAAAAATAACCAATTATACTTACTCCTAAGGGTGTAAGTAGGGCATGAGTCAATTCCTAGTAGGATGCCACCACTTAGAGATTCCATGTGATAAACATTCAAAGACAAAAATCATGCATGTTTTCAAAAACATGTAATTTCTAGTTACATTTTCTAGAAGACTCAACTAAAAAAATCAATTTTCAAATGGCCTAATTTAAATAATCAACACTTTTAAAATTTATTCAAAAGCTACTTAATTTTTCCATCCAAATATACTGTATGTCAACGGTAAGTATATAGGATCTAATAAGCACAAGAAATAGGAAATAACCCTTAGGAACTAGCTAGATGTGGGTCCCAGGTACCTCGTATCTCGGTCAGAGTAACCAAAAAAATACTCGTTCTCATGCACGAGCCATTAGTAGGGAACGTACCCATAACCTTGTGGTACCCAATCATCATCACCATAGTTTAGTTATAAATTTAAGGGTCAATCTTGCTAAGTAAAACTGCAGCCAAACCCCATGAATTCACTAGCATACTAGTACACGTACACCCACCTAGATACACGGGTTTTCCCTTTTTTCTCAAACAACCTCAACAAGACAAGAAATGTAGTTTTCAAATGAAAATATCACTTCCACATCACACATTAACTAAACTGCCCCATGTACATCACACAAGTCACAAATTCCACTTTACATTTAAAAGCATTTTGAAATCAAACTCTCACCAAAATAGCCCACAACACTTTTTGCATAACTTTCACAATCCAACACATCCTTTAAAATTTTATAAAGTCTCTCCAAATATGCTAAACATCACATAACATCCCACTCACATGTTTCATAAAACCCTTTTTATAAACAAAATCCATTTTTCACATTGCACTCACACAAACAGCCCACATCACGTTCACACCTCTTTCGCATTTTAGTAAATCCATTAAACATTTTTATAAAACCATTCCAAGAGGATACACATCACATGAAAGACCTATTCACATTTTAAATGGACCATTTTAATGTATAAACAATCCAAAATAGTTTTCCAATATGGTTTCACCTCTTACATAAATCTTTAAACCATTCAAACCTTTCATAAAACAATTCTAAAGAGTTTACCAAAGCTTTTGACATAAAACCCATTTCAAAACCGTATTTCAAGGAAAAAATCACATCAATAAAAAATCAAAACAGATTTGGCAGCCCCAAAAACATTTATTAAATGACCCTATGTGTTATAAAAACACCTCAAAAAATACCACAAAAGATCCATATGAAAAGAACACGTTTTAAAAATAACTCTCAAGAAGTTTAATAAGGTTTTCTACCTTAAACCCATTAAAAAAATTCTTTAAAACCTAATATTACACCAATACAATACCAAATCAGATATTTAATCCCAAACAAGATTTATTAAACCAAATTAATATGTTATAAAACACATCCAAACAACACCCAAAGTGTTACACATGAAAAACACCAAATTTTAAGATAAAATGAAACTATAAAAATAATTGCTTATCCAAATCCAACAAAAATAGTTTTCGCACCACACACAGCATATTAAGAACATGCATAATAAGTAATCCAAGAAAAATAACACACCTAGAAATTATTACACATGGAATCACCTACATTTTATGTCGAAACCCTCAATACATGGTGTGGAACATCAACCACACCATCATCGCACCTCAAGGAAGATAAATCCATCCCTAGACCATAATATATGACCAAAAAGACACCAAATAAAACCTTACATTCGAACCTCTACTTCTGGACATGAGGAACTTCAAGAAAGGTTGAAAGAAACCCTATGGAAGGGGAATAAATCAAGGAAAGAAACACTTACTTGAAACAACTTGAATCAAAAGAACCAAATACACTAAAATTTGAATCTCCAAGCAACCAAACCTGAGATAGAGGCACTAATGGGGATGAGTAGGTCAAGTGGGGACTGAAATGTCGGAAAAAAAGTGAAAATTAAAAGATTTATGAATGAATCAACATACCTTCTCATATCTGGATGATTTGACGAACCCTAAGATGTTTTTCCCTAATCCATGAGTCAAATGATGTCCAAAGTGGAAAAATGAATAATGGGGGTGAGGATCGAGATTTTGGCTTCAGGTGAGAGGTGGAATCATGGGAATACAGTAAAAATGAGTAAGTTATTAAAGACATAAAAAACAATTTAAAACTGGAAATGGTCATGGGTTAGCCCAATTCCAAATTAATTCACTCAAACCCAGAATGCTAATGGGTCCAAAAAGGTTCAAAATGGACATGCTGATTTTTATAGGTCATAGGAGGAAAAGTGGGAAGTGTAATGGATGAAAAAATTTTACAAATGAAAGAGTTATTAAAGAAATAAAATTTATTTTTAAATCTGGAATTGGGCTCACGGTTTGGCCCAATTTTTGAAAACCCTCAATTTTCACCAAATTGAATGAAAAACCCCCAAAACAAATAATGAATAGATATTAAATGAAAAATAAATATAAAATAAGTCATGGATATGAAAAAAACCCAAAAAAAATACATATCATTTAACAGATATGTATATAAATATAAATTTAATAATTATAATCATATAATACATTCAGTGGTAGTATATACCTAACTCAAAAGAAAGGGTGTTGAACATAGCATGTATCTCACAGATATACAATGTGATATTAAATTCCACTACCTTGTGTCTTGACATTAATTTTACATATAAAAGAGAACTATATTATAACTATAATTCTATTATAAATTTTTATTAGAACCATATTAATGTATATAATACCATATAATTATTTCATATGACCATATACTACCTAGTTTTTTAATCTTCCATGTCAAATTAACATTTAAGGTAATATCCTCTTTATTTATCAAATGAGTTTTGAATTTTCATTCTTGATACTCATAATTAAATCATGATTTAATTATTTAGATAATGTAAAACATGAATTATATATCATATATATACATTATATAAACATTTTTAATAATATATAAAATATATATATATATATATATATATGTAATGGAATATGTTGTTCATGGAGATGGTAGGTTGTACGTACGCGTGAACGATGTTTCCATTTTCATGGAATATTGAGAGAAAAAAATTTAATTAAATTTATCTATATATGTATATAATATTCTTATAATATAATTTTTATGTCATATATATCATATATTTTTACTAAGTTTATGCTTAATATTTTCCATGTAAGGTATGAATGAATCACATTGATTTGAAGAGGCAGTAGTCCACACTTCCACAAACAAAGTTATCATATTTACACAAACAAGATTGCCTGAAGGTAGGATTTATATAAAAAATATATAAGTATACATATATCATAAATATAATATATACCATATAAAATTAGAGTTTCTGCCATAATTCCCTACCATAAGATGAGGTAAATGTAAAAAAGAAAAACCTCATTTCTTGATGTTGTAGTTCACCGTACATAAGAATGATATGTTCGTTACCCATTAGATGAAAGAGTTTTTAATTTTAGGTCAAAAAATTGACATAACAAAATATCATAATATTTTGGATACATATTCTATTATTTTTTCATGAAATTGGGAGAACATAGGTGGTGGTGAAATAAAATAAAAGAAGAATATTTTGTAAGGATGTTACCTCATCATTGGGTATCTCCTTTTGGTTTTCACCAAAGGGATTCCTCAGATAGATTTCATCCCCAAGATTGGATTATAGGAGTAAGGTTGGTATTTTTGGAAGTTTATTGAGAACATAATGGCCGAAACTATGTTGTTTTAGGGGTGTGAATAAAGGGGAGAGGTATTCAACTTTTATATGGAAGGGAGGGGACACAATTTTCCGTTTGGAAAATAAGTTAGTTTTACCCACATTTTTATCCAAAAAGTCATAAAAATTTAACCAAACTCAATAATTGAAGTTTTATGTCCTAAATATGGCCATAAATGGGTTTTGGATAAATTACTAGGTCATTTGTGACCTTTAGTTGAAGGTTTAATTTTTTGTTATGCTTAATTTTACCTTAAATACTGTAATTTTTCTTATTCACTTTCACTAATATATTAGGTAAAAAAATATATTGAACATTTATTAATAAAAATAATATATTAATTACAACCTTTTTTTACAATTTTTATAAATCAAATTCATATAAGAAGAAAAATTATGTATAATGTTAATTCTATAAACAAGGAATGAATGACAGTACTTAAAGTGTGAATGTTGAATATTTCATTTAGATTTTATGTCTAAATTCAATATAAAAATATTATGATGACCTAAATTGGATTAATAGAATTATAATTGATGAAATTTTAATTTAAAACAAAAATAAAATATAATTTTACTATATAAATAAAATATATGAAAAAGATGTTTTGAATTAAATTTTGGTATTTTCACTATTTGTTCAAAAATGATGTATCCTAGAAAAACCCCTAAAATTATCCCTTATATAATATCAATATTATGAATTCAAAAATGATATTTATTTTTTCAAAAATAACATCCATAGGAATTTAAAATTTATTTTATTATTTTTCATAGACGGGCCTCAAAAGTAGTTCACTTGGAAAAATAGTATTTAACATATAAATACATTACAAAAAATTATATTTTTTCATTATGAATATGTTATATTTAAGTAAAAAAATTAGAAAAAATTATTGTAAAATTGGTTATTAATATTATTATTAGTATGTTTAATAGCTAGGTTATAACTATATCATTTAAATAATTGTAATAATTACATGATGTTTCTTATAAACTCAATGTTTCATGTAAAAGATGCTAAGTTAGTTTTTCATGTAGTAAAATCAAAGTTGGTGCCATGTTAAAGGAATGGTTCACTTAGTTCAATTCAATACATCAATGAAGATTAATTAATTCAAAAAAAATGTCCATAAAACTCGGGTTGTTACATTCTACTCCCCTTAAAATGAATTTCTCCCTATAAATTTTTCATTCAGGTAAATGATAAGGATGTGTATTCATCATCATATCACCAAGTTCCCACCTAGATTACATTAAATTGTGAATTTTTCAATATAATAGTTACCAAGTGAGTGGTCCTGTTTCCTATAACATTCTCTGTATGATCCAAAATTTTAACTTGTTTCTCCTCATCTAAAATATCCCACTCCAAGGGTGTGACCTTTTTGTTTAGTATATTTGAAGGGTTAGGTATATAATAACTCGGGAGAGATATGTTGAACCCATCATGGATATGATAGAGATTTATAATAAGTGTGAAGAGAATATCTACAATCGATGTACGATCAATAATATAAAAGGGACTAATACCAACAACATAGTTTTCCTTTCTTCTCGAATATAATAACATTATTCTTTGAAGAGATTTATGGAAACACCATTTGAACATCTTCAAATTCAAGATCACACTAATGGTTATGGTCATCAATTTTCTACAGAAATTTAGATTTATTGATATGCTACATAATGTCTTTATCCTTCTCATTCATTTCTATAGTTATCTCAGGTCCCAATTGTTTTCTATCTCAAACTCAATCCCATCATGTTGGAGATCTATATTTATTCCCATGTATGGATTCATATGGTTCAATATTAATGATTGAGTGGAAGATATTTTTTTAGGAAAACTCAACTAGATGAATGTGATGATCCCAAACACAATTGAAATCTATCATATAGGATCTATACATATCATCTATGATTCGAATTGTTCTATAAAATTAAATAACTGTCTGAGGATGATAAGCAGTGTTAAATTCCAATTCTATGTCATGATTATATTCAATACTTCACCAAAACATAGAGGTAAACTTGATATCATTATCTAATATAATGGAATGTAGTACTCCATGTGACCTTACCGCTTCTTTAATGTATATACTAGAATGTTGATCCAGATATATGTTTTATCCAATAGGGGTGATGTGTGTTAACTTTTTAAGGCAATTAACACCACTAATATATAATTGTTCCCTTTATATGTTTTTGGGAGTCCAACAAAAATATCCATAGTGATGTTATACAATTTTCATTCTATAATGGGTTGTGGATAAAACAATCCTTTAGAATTTTCACCCTTAATTGGAAGGAATAAAAAGAATTGTGAAAAAAACTTTGTGATATCACTCTTTATAACATCCCACTAGAAGTATTATTTTTAATCCCCGTACAATTTCATAATTCAAAGGTGAATTGATAATTAATAAAAAATTTCTTCCCTTAACAATACCTTCTTCAAATATATTATAGAAGGATGATTCATGAACCTTAACATGTAGTCCTGGTCATGGTTAAACTTATGAACTATTCTAACTTTCTTTTGAAGCTCTACATCATCCTTTTGTGTCGCTTTATTTTTCACTTTGATTGATGGTTGAACATTAATTTTAGAAAGAAACATTTTCCCCCTTCAGGATTTTTAGATCCAACCTTTTAAAATCTAAAAATATTTGATCTTTGGTGATCCCCATCATATATAGGCTTACATAATCCTTTCATCTCAGTGCATCATAGACCTTATTCACTTTCCATGGGTGGTAATGTATTCAGCAATCATAATCCTTTATCAACTCTAACTATCTTCTACACCGCATGTTTAACTCCTTGTGTGTGAATATATATTTCAGAATTTTATGATCTATAAATATATCACACTTTTCTCTGGAAATATATTATCATCATATCATTAATGAAAAAATTTCTACTTCAAAATCCTAATCACTTGTTGGGTAAATTTTCTCATTATTATTCAACATTCAGGAGTTATAAGTGATAACCATGATATTCTGCCAATAAAAACATCTCAATCCATTCATGGATGAATCGCTATAAATTACAAGCACATCTCCTCTAATGTTATATGTATTCATAGGTGCACTGACTGACATTCTCTAAATTCCCATTAAATTTTCCTCACATTCATCTATTTAGGGAAACTTAACACCCTTCCAGGTTAACTTGTTCACATGATTAGATATCCTTGAGAAATTATCCCCAAAACATTGATAATATCTATCAAAACAAGATATATAAGGATCACAATCACCATGGTTGGTCTATGATTACGTTAAATAGCCTAGGCCTTTGATGGATATACTGCAATACCTTCTCTTGAGAAAATGTGACCCAAAAATAAAACCTTTTGTTTCTAAAATTGAAACTTTAAAAAAAATTATACAGTTTCTCCTTCCTTAGGGACTTTATAAAAATTTTCAAGTGTTTTTCATGCTCATACTGAATCCATGAATAGATAAGAATATCATCTATAAATACTACCATAAGTTGGTTATGGTGATCTCAAAAGACATTATTCCTTAAATCTATGAAAATAGTTGTGGTGTTATAAAGAACAAAAAGAATTACTATATATTCATAATTTTTATACCTAGAATAGAATGTTTTCTTCGGTATATCATTCTTCTTGATCATCAATTAATAGTATCTAGATTGAAGGTCAATCTTGGAAAAGAATCGGGCTCTAAATAGTTGATCAAACAAGTCATCAATATGGGGGAGAGGATACTTGTTCTTGATAATGATCTACTTCAGCACCCAATAATCAATTCAAAGTCACATATATCCATATTTAAGTTTCACAAAAATAATATGTGCAACCCAAGGTGAGACACTTCTCTAAATCAATCACTTACAATGGTTTTCTTGGACAATACTTTTAAATTTCAGCAACTCAATCAGTTATATTATATAGGGAGTCTCTCAAATTGGTGTTGAGCTAGGTATGAGTTATATTGATAAATAAACATCAAATTTTGTTGGAATACTAGGAATCATTTATATAAAGACATCTGAAAATTCATGAAAAATAGTTAGAACATTGATGCCAGTTTTCTCCCCAACCATTTGAGATAAACACCACTTATTCTTGGGAATTAATACCCATACACTAAATGAAATCATTATTTTATTTTCATACATATAGTCACATTGATGGATAATAATATGATGTTTTGAAATATCAAATTTAACTTCCCTTCTTTGATAATTTATTTGGGATTTATGAAGATAAAGTTAATCCCTGACTAAGATGACATCAAATTAATCCAAAAAAATAATGAAATTATTTTCTAGAAGGGAATTCCCGTAAAATTCAACCGGAGATGAATCATAGACATAGGATGCAACCATTATCCCATTAAGGGATTAAATGGTTAATTCTATATCTAATAAATTTGGTGAATCTTGAGACATATAGAAAATTCTATCGATATGAATGTGTGTGTTGATCCAAAATCAATTATTACATTATCATTTAGAGGGTAGATGGTAAGTGTACCATTAACCACATCATTCTCCCGCCCTTTGTTAGAAATAATTATTCCATGAGATTTTCATTTCTATATTGATCTAATGGGTTATTTATGTTATTTATTATTACTAGACCTTGGGTTTGGGTATTGGTTAGCATAATTCCCATTACCCTTAGACTATTTTCATTGGTGCATGAGAGGTGAATTCTGTGTCAAATTTTTTTCATTTTCGCTGCTACTTAACTGATTCCCATAACTTCAGCAGTAAATTACCTAATGGACTTCCCATCCAAACTTTAAACATTTGTTAAACTTCTTATATAAATTTTCGGCATACTTTTTCCCACACTTAGAATATAAAAAATATTGTCTTCTTCTCTTTGTGTTTTTTAGATTTTACTTGGAACTCCATCTCCATTTTCTTGTCAAAACCATGAGATTGATATGTGACATCATCCACTATTTCAACCTTGATTTCACAACACAAAATATCATTGTATCTACTAATTTATCTTATGGATAACACCCAAGTGGGATTAATCATTAAGCCACTTAATAACATATCAAATTTAATTTTGGGTTGGACGATAATATGTAAATGTTAACTTGAAATCATTTTTAAATAATCCTTATAGGTACCAATAGATTAATCATACCTTTGTTTCAAAAAAAAAAACTTTCTCCAATATTATATATAGAATCTGGGGAATGTAAATATTAAAAAAAATATATGTTCTTTAACTCGTTTGAAACCATGGATTCATTATCATATTGTTGCCTCGTATTCTTGATTAGCATCCACCACTAGTCTACTTCATCTTGTAACTGATAAACAACCATACATAATATCACATGGTATGAACCCTAGACAATGGATAATATCATTTCAGTAATAATGATACATTATTTAGAATCAAGTGGATCATAAGACCCCCTAAATTAAGGTGTGTGTTTCCTCATAAATGACTCAACATAATGTTTTTTCATTATTTCTCATTTGGAAGACCACCAAGGTTTATAACATTTCAAATCTAGGTATAAGGCCCCAGCCTTAAACCATACTTAATCTTGAAATATTATAAGATTAAACATTGAGGATCTTTTCGGGTTTTGAGTTTTAGAGAATTAGATCATAAAACTTGCATTACATTCCACATATAAACAAAGTGGTTACATAAATATAGTATTCTTCATTCCCATCAATGGAAATATATTTAAAATAAAACATGGATTCTTTCTTGACACTTCCTTGACACTATCATCATATCATGTACCCTTCCCTTGTCCTGTGAAAATCATTTCAAAAAAACATGGGATGAGCATAAAAAGCTCAGTAAGGGATATAAAAATATGGAAAGGAAACATGGGTACATATATACCTAAGGATGAGATCATACTTTACCCATAAAACATAGGTACTTTAACATACCTCATAAAATCGTGAACAAATCATAGAAATCATAAGACATAAAGGTAACTTGAGGCATTCATAACATTCTTACATAGGGATTAACCCTCTTGGTTATGTTTGGAATACCCATCACAGTATATTCCCGAAATATCTTCGGAGAAACCTTAACGTTTCACTCCTTCGCATTACCCAATGCATTGGAGAGCTATATCGGGCTCACTCGCCCTTAGTTTATCACGGAACCACCCATCTTCATAAAAATTCCCAAGAACCATAACATAATCGTATCACATAAAACATGCATAAAAGAAACATAACATTTCCACATTTCAATCACAAGATATCAATACAACACAAAAAACATTGTGAAAACCATTTTCAATACCAAAATAAAAGAAAAGTGAAACATGGTATTTATTTTTCTTTTCAAAAAAGGTATGGCTTGTAGAGGAAGCCGAAACTCAAATAACGGTCACGGCGGCGGAGAAGTCATTGTCGCCGCATACGTTCGACAAAAACATTCCCTTTTGTCGTCTAGTAAAACACTTCGTATAAAAAATATTCCTTTTGGATAAACGTAAAAGTCAAAGGGGTTTATACACCGTATAAAAGAAGGTTGTGTATAAAACAAAATATGCCTCAATGAAAGAACATTGAGACGAAGTCCCATACCTCGTATCCTACTTGACCCGACCATTATTTAATCTCCTGAATAATAAACTTGATTTAATATCTACTTGCTTATGAACCTTATTCAAGTTCATTATTCCTTTTATACCATGTTATGAAAATCATGTAATCATTTAAGTTAATAATGTTCACTTTGTCGTTATTTGGTTCTTAAGTCAAAAATAGACTTCTTACACTTACATGTTGTTAATTTGGTCAAAGGTTCGTTATATCCAAAATGATATTAATGATTTGGATAACATATATATCATATATATTCATCATATACATGTATTTATAATATTCCATCACATTTAGAGGTAAGAAATGAACTGCACCGTTCATGGAGATGGTAAGCCGTACGTACGCATGGACGCTACTTCCATTTCTATTTCGTATTTTCTGGAATGGAATCATAATGATATAAGAGTATATTATAATTCCAGTATAATAACATATATAATATCATTAACTTTATCCTTTACACATCCCACATATGGTATTAACGAATCAAATCACTTTCAGGGGGCGGTAGTCCGCACTTCCTAAAATGAAGATATCGTGTTTACACATAATAGAAACCATTAAGGTATGCCCAAAATGAAAAAAAAACATAAGATTAAGGAAAAAATAAACATATTATATATCATATATAAAAATAGTGACATCATAATGGCCACCTTTGAAGGTGTTAAATGAGTATTGAACAATCATCGTTTCGGGAGGCAGAATTTCGCCATCCACGGAAACCGTATGTTCTTTTACCATTTGATGTAGTTGAGTGAGAGTGTAGCTCAAAAAAATCTTATAACAACATCCTAGTATATTTAATATACTTGTTTTGTTACAAAATAAGTAAATAAAAAGATTTTAGGGGGTTGGAGAAGCAAAATAAAACAAATGAACATGAGAGAATGAATTACCTTTAAAAGTGTAACTCCTTTTGATTTGAGCCTAAAGGATTCCTTTGAAAAGATTCTTCCCAAAGGGAATCCTCTAGGATGAGGAGAGGGATGTGGAGAGAGGAAATGGGCATGAGTTGGCCGAGCCAAAGGCTTTAGGAGTGTGTGAAATGAGGTAGAGGTGGGGGCCTTTTATAAGAGGAGAGGAGGGGCACTTTTTGAAAGTATAGATAAGTTACTTTATTTTAAAAAGCGTTTCAAATTCAAAAGGTCAAACATTATTATAATTCGAGGATAAGGTGATAAGGCTTCGAAATCCACTCATCCAATTGGTTTTGGCCATGTTTAGGTTTTAGATTTTTCATTATCATTCCATTTTATTTAAATCGTTAAATAATGAGGTCATCACTGCATCATCATGATGTCATAAATAATTTAATTTATTTAAAGTATAAAAATTATAAACAAAATACTATGATGTAGGAAATATTTTTAGCTTTCCAATGACTATTTATAATCAAAAATAGGATCTTTATAACCCCATGTAAATTTTTTTTTTGTAAAACATATTATGTTTTTGTCATTTTTTACTTTTACATTAAATAAAAAGTTATTTATGTCATTTCCCAACCAATGTGGATCCATGGGGTCCCCAAGTTGACCCATGGCTTTTCTTGGTCGGCCATGACACAACCAATGAGGGTAGGACATGTGTCAAGCTCATCTTATTTTATTAAAGCATTATTTTTACCATAAACTACACTAATTACCACTAATCACGATTAAAACTTAATAAGTTAATATTCACCAAAAAATTATTTTAATCTCATTGAACCAAATTTTAATTCTTAATGACAACCATATATGTCAGATTTTATAAATTCAAAACACAATGATGGAAAAATTTCATTTAAACGGAAAAATCAGTTTTTTATAAGTACCACTTAGTGGTTTCACTATTCATCAAAAATTGAAGTTTTTCAGAAAATTACCAAAAATCCACCCTAAGCTATATTTGATATTCCGAATTAAAAAATGAAGTCTATTTTAAAAAATTCAAAACATATAAGTCACATTAATTAATTTAATAACTAATTCCCGCTGTCAGAGCAAATAGCGTGTTTTTATTGAACAATAAGTATGAAAAGATTGACACCAATTTAAGTCCATTTTAAAAGTGAAATTGATTCCAATGACCACCATTGGATTAAATGGTAAAAATATATTCTAATTTTACTTTAAAACCAATTCAAAAGATAATATAATCATATAAATAAATTAGATTAAAAAGCAGTTATGATGTAAAATGCAGTATTTTTCACTATTCATTAAAAAATGAACATTGTCTGAAAAATACCAAAAATTCACACAAAGTAAATTTTGATGTCCCAATCATAAAGAATAAGATTATTTTGACAAAAATAGTTTATAAAATTTTCAAAACATAGATTTAAGAAGGGTTTTCCATCATAAGGCAGTAAAACAATCTTTTAAGAATATTAGTGTATTCCATGCTTAAGATTGGATTTATTTTCATTTTAATCCTCTAAAACACTATCTTAATCATTAATAGACATATATAAAAAGATATATTATTCATTACTTACTTGGTATGTTACATACTTCCCCCTTTAGAAAATTGCGTCCCCGCAATTTATTTACTTATCGAATAAATGGGGGTACTTATCCCTCATTGCATTTTCAGATTCCCATGTTGCCTCTTCAATCATGTGGTTTTTCCAAAAAACCTTTACCTGGTGAATCAACTTATTCTGTAACACCTGCTCCCTGTGGTCAAGAATCTGGACCGGTTGTTCCTCATAAGATAGGTTCTCTTCCAGCTGAACTACCTCTGGACTCAAAACATGAGATGGGTCTGGCATATACTTTATCAACATCGAAACATGAAAAACATTGTGTACCTGAGATAAACTCGGAGGTAAAGCCACTCGGTATGCAACTGATCCAACTCTCTCCATAATTTTGTATGGTCCATTGAACCTTGGACTCAACTTTCCTTTCTTACCAAATCTCATCACACTTTTCCAAGGAGAAAACTTGAGAAAAACAAGATCACCTACCTCGAAAGATAGATCCTTCCTCTGGTTATCTGCATAACTCTTCTGCCTGCTCTGAGCTGTTCTCATGTGTTTCTGAATCAGCTGAACGTTTTCTTCCATCTCTTCTACCAATTCTGGTCCCATCAACTTCCTTTCACCCACTTCATCCTAGAAAGTTGGAGTTCGACACCGCTTCCCATATAATGCCTGAAATGGTGCCATCTGTATACTGGAATGGAAACTGTTATTATATGAAAATTCAACCAAATAATGATATTGGTCCCAACTTCCCTGATAATCAATAGAACAAGCTCGTAGCATATCCTCCAATATCTCAATTGTTCGTTCTGACTGCACATCTGATTGAGGATGAAAAGCTGTACTAAAATTTAATTCAGTACCCAACGACTTCTGAAGGCCTTTCCAAAAGTTAGAAGTAAACCTGGGATCACGATCCGATACAATGGAGAGAGTAACTCCATGTAACCTGACTATCTCTTTAAGATACAAACGGGAAAGTTGATCAAGAGAGAAAGTATCTCGTATAGCAAGGAAATGAGCAGATTTGGTCAAGCGATCAACAATAACCCATATTGCATTATTACCTCGAGATGTCTTCAGTAATCAAACAACAATGTCCATGGATATATTCTCCCATTTCCACTCTGGCACTAGTAAAGGTTGAAGCATCCCTTTCGGTAACTGCCGCACTGCTTTAACCTGCTGACAAGTCAAGCACTTCACAGTAAAATCAGCAATATCTCTTTTCATTCAATCCCACCAGTAATACTCCCGCAGATCTCTATACATCTTAGTACTGCCCGGATGAACTGAAAACTGAGAACTATGAGCTTCACATAACAACTCTCTCTTCAACTGTGAATCACAAGGCACACACAATCTCTTCCCAAATCTCAAAACACAATCATTATCAATGTTTAATTCAGGAAACTTACCTTTCTGAACCAGCTCTACCTTTTTCTGCAACTCACTGTCTTTCTTCTGTGATTACTTGATTCTATATGATAGAGAAGATCTCACTGATACCTGAAACAAAACAGAAGGACATCCTACACCAACAACTTCTATGCCAAAGTTTATCAAATCCTTAACCAAAGGATCACATTCCAAACGCAACATTGTTAATGAAGCATTTCTTTTTTGACTCAAAGCATCAGCCACTTTATTTGCTTTTCCCAGATGGTAATGAATTGTACAATAATAATCCTTGATTAATTATAGCCATCTACTATGTCTCATGTTCAACTCTTTATGAGTGAATATATACTTTAAACTTTTGTGATCGGTATATATTTCACACTTTACTCCATACAAATGATGCCTCCAAATTTTTAAAGAAAAAACAACAACAGCTAATTCCAAATCATGTGTTGGGTAATTTACCTCATGAGTTTTCAACTGTCGTGAAGCATAAGCAATTACCTGATCATTCTGCATTAGGACGCAACCTAGTCCTTTCAATGAAGCATCACTGTATATAACAAACTCACCATTCCTGGAAGGTAGTGCCAAAACTGGAGCATTCACCAATCTTCTTTTCAATTCTTGAAAACAATCATCACATTCTTTTGTCCAGATAAACTTAACACCCTTCCGAGTTAGCTTAGTCATTGGACTAGATAACCGTGAAAAATTTCTAACAAACCTTTGGTAATAGCCCGCCAAACCAAGGAAGCTACGAATCTAGGTTACATTTGTGGGTCTTGGCCATTCTTCCAGAACATTTGTTTTTGCAGGATCAACAGTTATTCCATATTTAGAAACAATGTGACCAAGGAAAGAAATTTGTTGCAACCAAAACTCACACTTGCTGAATTTACCATACAGTTTCTTTTCTTTTAAGGTTTGCAAGATAACCCTTAAATGTCTTTCATTCTCCTCTTTAATTTTAGAAAACACCAAAATATCATCAATGAAAACCACCACAAACTTATCCAAGAACTCATGGAAAATTCTATTCATTAAGTCCATGAATACAACAGGTGAATTGGTTAGCCCAAAAGGCATTACTACAAATTCATAATGGCCATATCTCGTATGGAACACGGTCTTCGGAATATCTTCCTCCTTTTCCTTCAGCTGATGGTACCCCGATCTCAGGTCAATCTTTGAAAAAAATGAGCTCTCTGGAGCTGATCAAACATATCATCGATATGAGGCAAAGGATATTTGTTCTTAATAATGATGTTATTCAAGGCTCTATAATCAATGAAAAGTCACATAGAACCATCTTTCTTTTTAACAAATAAAACAGGAGCACCCCATGGTTATGTGCTAGGTCTAATGAAACTATTCTCTAATAAATCTTGCAATTGCTCCTTCAACTCTAAAAGTTCAATTTGTGTCATTCGATAAGGGGGTTTTGAAATTGGCTTAGCATCAGGAACTAAGTCAACAGTAAACTCAACTTCCCGATCTGGTATTATTCCAGGTAACTCATCAGGAAAAACATCAGGATACTCATTTACGACTGGCACATCATTAATCTGAACAGTTCCTTTATTTTCAACGTCGTGTGCAAGGTAACATTCATTTCCATCTTTTACAAGTGTCTCGGCCTCTTGATATGTTATCAAAAGTAAGGGTTCATTCTTGTAAACAAACTGAAAGTATTTCGGAAAAGCAACTTCTTTAGCTCTATATCCAATCTTAGCATGGTAAATAGAGAGCCAATCCATACCTAGGATAACATCAAACTCTACTAGAGGTAGAACAATAAGGTTTGCAAGTAGGTTCTTTCCACAGAAAAGGTTTCAGAGATGAAAGAATGCGTAGACCCCGAATCAAACAACATACTAGCATAATATGAAAAAAAAAACAAAGTACATGATACAACTTCATTTGATGGCCCAACATCTGCTGAAGTAGTTGCAAAGGATTTCACCACCCCTTTCTGCTTGTAGTCTAACTGCTTCCCATCACTCAAGCTCTTTGTCGGACACTCGTTTGCATAGTGACCCATCTCATTGCACTTATAGCATTTCACTAACTGTAAATCAAATTTGTTCTTACCTTCACCTTGATCCTTTTCAGTGCAATCACGAGCCTTATGTACCATCTTACCACATCGGTAGCACTTTCTAGAATTCAGAAGACATTCCCCAGCATGCCTTTTGCCACATTTATCACAAACTGGAAACTTAGTTCTCTTACCATCAGACTTTTTTGAAGAATTCTTACCTTTCTCCTGCCACCTCGGTCTCTTCTTCTGCTGGTTTTTATAGAACACTTGGTCATCGGAAAAATCCATTTTTACCTTCTCAGCACATCGAACAAGATTTTCATAACTTTTAAACTCACGAGAAGATAATTCCCTTAGATATTTTGGATTTAATCCTGAGTAAAAATGATTGATTTTACTATCAAGGTCTCGGATAAAATTTGGAGGATACCTTGCCAATCGAGTGAACCTTTCTTCATAGGAATCCACTGAGTCTTCCTCTTGCCTCAATTCCAAGAATTGTTTTTCCATCCTAAGTCGAACAGCCTTAGGAAAATACTTCTCAAGAAACATACCTTTGAATTCATCCCAGTCAAGAGCATCAATCTCATCGGCGTCCCTGATATTTTTAACCATAGACCACCACTGATCTGCTTCACCCTCCAAACGGTAAATAACAAGACTAACCTTTTGATTGTCTGAAAACCCCATGACATCAAAAATCTTCTCCAGTGCTTTAATCCACCCTTCAACTAGCACAGGGTCAAATGATCCTCTGAATGATGGTGGATGTTGCCTCATGAAATGTTCCACCACTGACATGTTCCTCTGCGGTTGATCTGGCTAATCTCGTGCATGGATACCACCACCATTTATCACTTGAGTAAACTGCGCCATTACTGCAACAACAAACTGTTCAGTTCCAATTCCGACCATTTCTGGATGCTAATTTGGAAGGTTATTTCCTCTTGTATTCCTTCCTAGCACTGCTTCCCTGTTTCCTCTGCGGAAAACCATTCTGAAAAAACATGTCTTAGATGAAGCAACATTGTAATCTTCAAATGCTATATCATTTCAAAAAAAAATTGGGCAATCATTTAATATAATTCTAACTCCTAAAGTTATCTAAACAGGCCTTTGATACCAACTATAAGGCCCCAGCCTTAAACCTTACTTAATCTTGAGTTATTACAAGATTACACATTGAGGATCTTTTTGGGTTTATTGTTTTAGAGAATTAGATTATAAAACTTTAATTACATTCCACATATAAACAAAGTGGTTACATAAAGATAGTATTCTTCATTCCCATCACTGGAAACATATTTAAAATAAAACATGGATTCTTTATTGACACTTCCTTGACACTATCATCATATCATGTACCCTTCCCTTGACCTGTGAAAATCATTTCAAAAAAAACGTGGGATGAGCATAAAAAGCACAGTAAGGGATATAAAAATATAGAAAGGAAACATGGGTACATATATACCTAAGGATGAGATCATACATTACCCATAAAACATAGGCACTTTAACATACCTCATAAAATCATGAACAAATCATAGAAATCATAAGACATAAAGGTAACTTGAGGCATTCATAACATTCTTACATAGGGAGTAACCCTCTTGGTTACGTTTGGAATACCCATCACAGTATATTCCCTAAATATCTTCGGAGAAACCTTAACGTTTCACTCCTTCGCGTTACCCAATGCATTAGAGAGCTATATCGGGCTCACCCGCCCTTAGTTTATCACGGAACCACCCGTCATCATAATAATTCTCAAGAACCATAACATAATCGTATCCAATAAAACATGCATAAAGGAAACATAAAATTTCCACATTTCAATCACAAGATATCAATACAACACATAAAACATTGTGAAAACCATTTTCAATACCAAAATAAAAGAAAAGTGAAACATGTTATTTATTTTTCTTTTAAAAAAAGGTATGGCTTGTATATGAAGCTGAAACTCAAATAACGGTCACAGCGGCAGAGAAGTCGTTGTCGCTGCATACGTACGACAAAAACATTCCCTTTTGTCGTTTAGTAAAACACTTCGTATAAAAAATATTCCTTTTGGATAAACGTAAAAGTAAAATGGGTTTATACACAGTATAAAATAAGGTTGTGTATAAAACAAAATATGCCTCAATGAAAGGAGATTGAGACGAAGTCCCATACCTCGTATCCGACATGACACGACCGTTATTTAATCTCCTGAATAATAAACTTGAGTTAATATATAATTGCTTATGAACCATTTTCAAGTTCATTATTCCTTTTATACCATGTTATGAACATCATGTAATCATTTAAGTTAATAATGTTCACTTTGTCGGTATTTGGTTCTTAAGTCAAAAATAGACTTCTTACACTTACATGTTCTTAATTTGGTCAAAGGTTCGTTATATCCAGAATGATATTAATTATTTGGATAACATATATATCATATATATTCATCATATACATGTATTTATAATATTACATCACATTTATAGGTACGAAATGAAATGCACCATTCATGGAGACGGTAAGCCGTACGTACGCATGAACGCTACTTCCATTTATATTTCGTATTTTCTGGAATGGAATCATAATGATATAAGAGTATATTATAATTCTAGTATAATAACATATATAATATCATTAACATTATCCTTTACACATCCCACATATGGTATTAACGAATCAAATCACTTTCAGGGGGCGGTAGTCCGCACTTCCTAAAATGAAGATATCATGTTTACCCATAATGGAAACCATAAAGGTATGCCCAAAAAGAAAAAAAAAGAAGCTTAAGGAAAAAATAAACATATTATATATCATATATAAAAATATTGACATCATAATGGCCACCTTTGAAGGTGTTATATGAGTATTGAACAATCATCGTTTCGGGTGGCAGAATTTCGCCATCCACGGAAACCGTATGTTCTTTAACCATTTGATGTAGTTGTGTGATTGTGTAGCTCAAATAAATCTTATAACAACATCATAGTATATTGAAAATACTGGCGTTGTTACAAAATAAGTAAATAAAAAGAGTTTGGGGGGTTGGAGAAGCAAAATAAAACAAATGAACATGAGAGAATGAATTACCTTTAAAAGCGTAACTCCTTTTGATTTGAGCCTAAAGGCTTCCTTTGAAAGGATTATACCCAATTTGAATCCTCTAGGATAAGGAGAGGGATGTGGAGAGATTAAATTGACAGGGGTTGTCCGAGCCAAAGGCTTGAGGAGTGTGTGAAATGAGGTAGAGGTGGGGGCCTTTTATAAGAGGAGAGGAGGGGCACTTTTGAAAAGTAAAGATAAGTTACTTTATTTTAAATAGAGTTTCGGATTCAAAATGTCCCACATTGCTATAATTCTAGGATAAGGTGATAAGGCTTCGAAATCCACTCATCCAATTGGTTTTTTCCATGTGTAGGTTTTAGATTTTTCATTATCTTTCCATTTTATTTAAATAGTTAAATAATGAGGTCATCGCTGCATCATCATGATGTCATAAATAATTTAATTTATTTATAGTCTAAAAATTATAAATAAAAATACTATAATGTAGGAAATCTTTTTATCTTTTCAATGACTATTTATAATAAAAAATCTGATCTTTATAACCCCATGTAAAAATTGTTTTCGTAAAACATATTATGTTTGTGTCATTTTTAATTTTACATTAAATAAAAAGTTATTTATGTCATTTCCCAACCAATGTGGATCCATGGGGTCCCCAAGTTGACCCATGGCTTGTCTTGGTCGGCCATGACACAACCAATGAGGGTAGGACATGTGTGAAGCTCATCTTATTTTATTAAAGCATTATTTTTACATTAAACTACACTAATTACCACTAATCACGATTAAAACTTAATAAGTTACTATTCACAAAAAAAATTATTTTAATCTCATTGAACCACATTTTACTTCTTAATGACAACCATGTATGTCGGATTTTTGAAATTCAAAACACAATGATGGCAAAATTTCATTTAAACGGAAAAATCAGTTTTTTATAAGTACCACTTAGTGGTTTCACTATTCATCAAAAATTTAAGTTTTTCAGAAAATTACCAAAAATCCACCCTAAGCTATATTTGATATTCTGAATTCAAAAATGAAGTCTATTTTACAAAATTCAAAACATATAAGTCATATTAATTAATTTAATAGTTAATTCCCGCTGTCAGAGCCAATAGCGTGTTTTTATGAAACAATAAGTATCAAAAGATGGACACTAATTTAAGTCCAATTTCAAAGTGAAATTGATTCCAATTACCACCATTGGATTAAATGGTAAAAATATATTCTCATTTTACTTCAAAACCAATTCAAAAAATAATATAATCATATAAATAAATTAGATTAAAAAGCAGTTTTGATGTAAAATGATGTATTTTTCACTATTCATTAAAAAATGAACATTGTCAGAAAAATACCAAAAATTCACACAAAATAAATTTTGATGCCCCAATAATAAATAATACGTTTATTTTGACAAAAATAGTTTATAAAATTGTCAAAAGATCGATTTAAAAAGGGTTTTCCATCATAAGGCAGTAAAACAATCTTTTAAGAATATTAGTGTATTCCATGCTTAAGATTGGATTTATTTTCATTTTAAGCCTCTAAAACACTATCTTAATCATTAATAGACATAGATAAAAATATCTATTTTTCATTACTTACTTGGGATGTTACACTGGGTGAGAATATAAAGAAGAAATTGCATTCTAGCTCCCAAAGTATTTAGTTTCTTAGGAGGAAAATTGTTGAATTATTGGTCGGAATAACTATTATCACAGTTCCTTTGGGTTCTATCCATTGACTAAAGCCAAAATCATAGAATAATAAAAAGATATAATAATGAGGAACCACATTATCATGACATGTCATTTATAGGAGGTATAAATTAGCACACCTTCTTTAATCTATGAAACCATACGTTTATCTTATGTTATTCAGAACCATCATCTATTTAAATCCTTTATGATGGTTCATGAAGGGTCTATAAATATCCAAACCATATCCCATGGGAGTGTCAAACCTGGTGGGAATCAAGCCCCAATATCATGTACCTGATTTTGCTGAGTCAGACCTGACACACATTATTTGAGGTTTTACTCTTAGGTGTATCTGTTCTCGGGCCACATCTATAGGCATTATCTAAATATGGAATTATTACTTGGAAACCACTTACTATAGAAATTAACATGATTCTAGTACATTTTCTTATTAATATATTTATCCTTGTACTTATCCTTATATATTTCTTTAATGTCATCACTATGGTTTCTTAATCCTATATTCCAATGGTTAGCTAATAAATTTCTCTAACACCAACTATATATTCCTTTTATTTTAATAAAAGGACATTATATATCATTTTTGGAATACTTAAGTCAATATATAAAATGACACCCAATGACTGTACTAGTATGGTGACATGGAAACATAAGCACTTCTTCATATGTGTGTTACATTATCTTCCACTAGGTTCTACGTGACTACCACCCTTCTTAAACACATCACACATAATACATATTATTATCACCTATAGATGGAAACCTAAAAGGGGGGGATCTCATATGCTCAGTAATGGTACGAATAGGAGACATGTAATCATAAACCTGACAATAGGGGTATGACAATGTGATCATAAAATTAGATGATTGTACATGACATATCATAAGATCATAAACAAGAATTATGGCATAAATATTGGTAGTTCATAATTTATGAATCATAAGGAAAAAAAGAAAATAAAAAATGGAATCATAACATGGGAATAAGACATGAAATTTTAGAAGACATATAATCATATAATATTATTTCCATAGTCGTTTTTTACACCCATGGCCCTATTAATAGTACGAGTTCACTCCTCATACCATCTTGGTAGTGTTGGTTCACTCACATGGACATCATAGAAGTCAATGTTCACTACAAGACCATCTTAGTCTATCTCAGGATATATAAATCATTCTCAATACATTGGATGTAGATATAGGTCCCATCCATCTCTAATTAAATCGTACATACATGTTCCACATGGTCATAAACAATAATATCATAACCCATGAATCTTAATGTGTACCATAAAAAAGTAATCATATCATAAAAATGGAATAATATACAAGATTCATAATAATTTCATCAAATGATTAACCTATGGAAACATATAGTTTTCATAATTCTATAACTTGTGAAAGGGAAATAGGTTTGATAATCTCAATTCCATCAAAACATAAACCATTTAGAGAAATAAAATGAATTGAAACATAAAATAAATTCCCAATAATGGAATAAGAGTCACCAATAGATGTTATCAGATATGGTAAATAATTTTTAATGATCCATTCAAAACATTTATTTTATAAAATATTCTCTCTTCATTCAAAACCCATTTTAAATACATAATACATTTTTTATCGTATAATCCTATAAAAATATCTTTGAACACATGTAAATTAATTTTTGTAAAACAATAAAATATTTTTGAAAAACTTTTATCCTAAAAGGGATCTAAATGGGTCATCTGAAAAAATAATATTAAAATAATTTTGAAAACATTGTTTTTGAAATAAAATATATTTTCAACCGAAGAGATAAATACTGTAAAATTTTTATTAAATTTTTTTTCTTATTTATCTTAAGTAATAAAGAGTGGGAAATGGTATTATTAAATGGATATATCTAAAATAACCATAGGATAATAAAATTAATGTGTTTTTGGGAGATATAGTTCATAATATTTCATCAATGGAATCATGATCTTAAGCAATCCCAATAAACGATGATATTGTTTCAATAAACTATTATCACATGCTAACCTGGGATCATAATATCTATATAAGAACATAAAATTACATGAAGGTAAAAATATCATGAAAATAATTTGATTCATGATATTTTATGTCATGTACACCTCAAGAAATAATGTTGGTTCATAAAAAACACATTTCTCAAAGAAGGAAAATTGAGACAAAACAATCTTACCCATTTGGGAAGTTTTGACACATAAACCAGATGAAATAAAGATCATAAAATGGATATGTAAATTAACACAAGTTTAATAATAATAGTCATAGAATAAATTCAAGGGTATTATATACAACATTCAAATGAAAAGGGTTGTGAACATAGTATGTATCTCATGGATATAAAAAGTATGATGAAATTCCATTACCTTATCTCTTAAAATTAAGCATAAAAGTACAAGGATCATATATAATAAGTATAAGTTTATTATAAATTTTTGATATAACCATATTCATATATATAATACCATAAATGTTTTTCTTATGTCCTTTTCATACCTTTTTATTTAAATTTCCATGTTAAAGTAAAATTTTGGGTAATAATTTCTTTATTTATCATATGTATTTTGACTTGTAATTATTAATCATATTACTAATAATGACTTGTGTATTTAAGTAATATAATAAATGAATTCTATGTAAAATTTATTTATTATATTAATATTTATATTAATATATAAAATATATATATATAATAAATGAAATAGACCGTTCAGGGAGACGGTAGGCCATACGTACGCAAGAACACTTTTTCAATTTTTTGGTCATATTGAGTGAATTAAGGTAAATGAAATATATGTATATTATCTTATTAAAGAAGCATAATTATTTCATTTATATCGTATAATTTAATTAACTCATCCTTAATATATTTCCTATAATGTATCAACGAATCACATTGCTTTGAGGAGGTGGTAGTACACACTTCCACAAACGAAGTTATCATATTTATAAAAAATGGAAAACATGATGGTAATCATTACATAATAAATAAATTTGTATCAATACATCATAAATATCATATCTATCATATAAAAATAGAGTTTCTATCCAAATTCCCAAACATAATAGGTGATTAAGGTAAAATGAACAACATCGTTTCATGAGGTGGTCATTTTTCGTACATAACAACGGTAAGTTTGTTACTGTTTAGATAGTAGTGTATGTAATTGAAGGTCGAACCATCAACATAGAATAATCTCAGTATATTAAGGATATTTTTTATTTTATATGTTCAGGAAATAAAAATAATTTAGGTGGTCGAGAAAGAAAATAAAATAATATATCTTAAAGAAGGATGTTACCTCTTATTTCGGTAACTTCATTTAGATTTCACCAGAGGGATTACTTGGATTTTTTTCTTCAAAAAAAAAGGATTCAAGGAGTAAGGGAAATATTTCTTGAAGTTTATTAATAATAAATAGTCAAACTATAAGTGGATTGATAGGTGTGAGGAAGGGATAGATGTTGTAGCCTTTATAGGGAAGTGAGGGGACACACATGGATTTTTTGAAATCAAGTTTAGTGTGTACAACTTTATTCGTAAAAAATTAATAAAAAAACTAAAAAAACATAGTAATTGATTTTTTTGCCTGATGAATTGGAAAAAATGGTTTTTAAAAAGTATGTATATCATTTTTTCCTTTAGTTGATGGTTTATTTTCTGGTTAAGAATAATTTTACCTTAATAGATTTAATTAATCTTAATCACTTTAACTAATAATAATGGTGAAAATTAAGATGATATTCTTATACTATAAATATCATCATGAATATAACTGTGTATGAGCTTTTCTGAAAAAAATTAATAAAAGCTGCAAAATAAATTTTTATACTAAACCCACAGAAGTTGCAAGAAAGGGGGATTTTAATGTGAGAATTTTCAGAAGACCATTATGATTTTAAAACTAAATTAATTAAAAAATATTTCAATGTCCTAAATTGGATAAATATATATATAATTTGACTAATTTGACTATAAAACCAACATAAAATATATTTAAAATATATAAATAAGTTATAAAGAAAATCAATTTTGAATTAAAATTCAGTATTTTTCATTATTCATCTAAAAATGATGTTTCTCAGAAAAATAAAAAAAAATTAATCCTAAGATAATTTAGATATTATGAATTAAAAATTGATATCTATTTTTTCAAATTCAATTTCTAAATGTTTCTTAAATTTATTTTATTTTTTCATATCGGGACATAAAATATAGTTCATTTGAGAAAATATTATTTTTAAACATATAAAGACTTCACCAAAAATTATATTTTTTTGATTATCAAAGTTATATATTTAAATAAATATATAATATTAAATATTTTAATGGTTTTTATTACTATTCATATTACTAATATTAACAACTTGGTCATAACTATCTCAATTGAATAATTGTAAAAATAAAATGATGTTTTGTAGAAACTTAGTTTTGTGTGTAATGCTTGCCTTGTTTTTGTAGATTATAGTGAACGCCAAGTAGGTTTCTTGTGAAAATAATTTTTTACATAGTGTAATGAAATAAAACAATTAATATTAATTAATTCAAAAATAGGTCCATAACAACTCTGAGTCTTACAATTCTCCCTTATAAAAAGGATATTTTGTTAACCCTTTTCTGGTGTGTTTTTTTCAACAATGGTAATTCTAAATGTAATTGCCTTGATTATTCAAATCATGTAGAAATTATTAGGATGAAATTTTTTTAATGTGTTGAGAATAAAACACCTCAAAATTTTAAAATATGAATATCATATTCGATAGATTGTATGAAAAGAAACACTAAGAGTAGAAAATCATATTAAAATATTATGATATATTTACTATTTTAAATAAGTTCATCATATATAATATATCTCAATACACACAATACTAATTTATCTTTCATATCATGTATCCTTTACGTTCATTAATGGCATTAACTACACACGAGATAAGGTTTTACCGAACAACAATATATTATTAATATTATTATTTAAAATGAAAATTATCTTTGAGATATTAAATTAGTAGTTATAAGTATGATTAAATAATTTATGAAAATATATGGCTTAATTTATTGGATAACAATTAATTTGAAATGAATATAAAACACAATTCAATATATAGGAAATGTTTTTAAAAATAATATTTTTGTATGCTGAATGATTTTTGTCATAATAAATTCAAAAACTTACTATTATAGGATGATCTTAATTATACATATATATTATATATTCATTATTTTTTTGTATTAATACAACAGATTTCATAATAATAATAATATTAGAAAAAATATAATTAAAATCATAGAATTCTATATAATTCTATTGGCAGTTTTCCACCGTTTAATACAACACTTATTTTAAAACCGAATTATAGAAATTTTATAAATATGATTTAGAAAATAAATTTGTTGAAAGTGGAATGTAATAATTATCATTGGCCTAGTTTTGGTGATTTCATGAAAATATTCATTTTTTGATGAATAGTGAAAAATACTAGATTTTAATTGAAAACAGGATTTTTATATAAATAGTTAGTAATGTTAAATTAGTATTTTAATTGATTTTAAAGTAAAATTAGTTAATATATATATATTAATCGAATTTAGGTCATAAAAACATTTTTATATTGAATTTACATTTAAAACGTAGTAAATGTTTCAACATTTTCAATTTAAAACCCTGCTTTCTCATCGCATTTGTAGTATTAATTTTAAATTTAAATTTTCAACTTATGTGAATGAAATTTGGAAAATTGTGTTTAATATTTTGAATGAGAAAAATTTATATTACTCTGAAAGGCTCAGAGCATGAGTAGAACCTACGTTCCCCAAAATTTATTAAGAAAAAGATAAAATCCAGGTGATTACATGAGGTACAATGATCATGTACCAACAAGATAAAAGCGAAAAAAGGAAAGAAAATTGAAATAAGATCCTCAAAAATCCATGAAAATCAATAAGAGTTGGCATGAACAAAAGAAAACTGCTTCTGAAACACATACACATTTCTGAAATCCTCCACCCAGTTCTGCATTTATGTTCACACAAGGTAATAGCCTCTGACTCGACAAAACAACCTAACTTCAGTTTCTCCAATGTAGAGGACTCAAAATAGAAAACAGAAAAAACATGTTATATGGGACAAAAACTCCTTTACTTTCTGAGTGAAACAATCATCATCCTCCAAGGCATGAAATGCAAAAGGACCAACCCACAAGTACACATGACAAGGTCTGAAATTCCCAAACTTGTGTTATGGAATCATGGTGAGAGTGTGCAAGAGAAACACAGCAGGTTTTCTGCCTCCAAATTCATAGCACTGATCCATGCCCTTGGTGCACTACTTTCCTTTTCATACATACTAAAAAATGACTCATTTTCATCATTGTTTTTATGTTGAATCTCTTCTTCGTGTGCTGTTTTGTTCCCCTTTCCAATAGAAAACTCCTCTAGGTCATCCAATGAGGATAGAACTGAAATAAATATTTAGAATAAGTGTGTATAAATAATCTAATGAAACTATTTTTAATTATAATCATAATGGATTAATTACCTATTTTAATAGAAATATTCATGTTACCTTGGTAAAAACAATAACGATAAAATTTATGAAACATAAACGCCGACGAATAGCATGATGAAAATATATTTAATTTATTTGATGATGTTATGTATCTAACATGTCATCCCTAACCTACAATTTTTTATTTTTTCTGGATCATGAGGTGTGGGATGCGACCCAATACTGAATACTTCTGGGTATTTATAAGAATTTCACTCCTCCATTGTGAATGGTCATTCACTCTCCCTATTTATTCACACCTCTCAAGTGATTTGGCTTGATTGAGCCCTAAAAAATATCTTCAAAACTTCACAATTCTAAATCTATAAGATTTATGTTTGATTTAAATCCAACCAATTAAGTCTTTTTTGAAAACAAAAATGAGATACTAGAAGAAGAGGTAAAGTTCAACAAAAAACGTTTTTGTTTTATTTCATCCCCAAGCCCCTTGAGTTATTTTCATATCATAATTATATATTAAAATTAGTATCTTAAATATAATGAAATTTTGAAATTTTTTGGGTACTACCTACTACCACACAAATTTCCATTAAAAGGGTTACAAAATCATCATTGGAGTGTACAATAGACTACCGCCTTGTGAACATTTATCATTCATTTATTCATTACCACCTAAAATTGTTGGGAATAATGATGGTAGTGAAGTTTATATATGATATTTATGATCTAAATTATTTTTTTTTCTCAATTATTATATAACACATACATTCATGATTTAAATTTTTGGGGGAAATTATATCGTTGTATATTTGTACTATAGCCTACCGCCTCACAAAGCGACGTGATTCGTTCATGCATTACATTAAAGGAATTAAGGACATTTTTAATAAAATTATCTGATATATATGACATAATAATGATATTTTAATGATAATATATATATATATTATTTAATTTAATTTTCTTTATTTCAATATGATACGAAAATGGAAATAGCGTTCATTCATACTTATGACATACCATCTCTGTGAATAGTGCATTTCCTTCCTTATCACAAAATATTAATGGATTTTTATAAATAAAAGTATATACTAAATATATATGATATTTAAATAATTTTTAAATTTATATGGATGACTAAATAAAAATATTTTTATGTGGAACAAAAAATAACATGTCAAAATAAACTTGAAAAACAAAGCTATTAACAGCCAAAATAATGAAAATAAAGAGAGAAAATTAAAAAATGGGTGATAAGATTTTTTAAAAAGATTATATATGATATTTTAAATATTAATATGGTTATTTTTTAATTTAATAAAAATATTAAAACTTTTATAATTGAGGTTATATGGTGTTCAACCGAAAGGGAGTATTAGGTAAGGAATTTTATCATAATTTTATTTTATTGAGGCATATTATAATGATATGCACCAGATTAATTTTAGATAGTATATATATTATGCCTTGAAATATATTAAATTTAATATATCATTATTCCTGGTATTTTATTTTTAAATATGTATTATTTCATCTATGTGTATTTCAATAAAAATTTACCAAGTGTAAAGTTGTTTCATAACTCAATTTCTTTTCATAGAGTTATATTACAAACTCATTATACATAATATTATAGGATAATTTGTATATTTAATTTTGAATACCTTCTATTTTATTTTCATTTCTTTATATTTATTCATTGTTTAAGCATGTAATTTATTCATTTATTGATTCACACATCAATATTATGATCATGTTAATGGTTTATTTCATAATGTCGTTCTAATCAAGATTGTTTCTTCTTGAACAATAGTTAAAAGAAAATTAAAAGCCCATTTCCTAATAAACCCTTCAATTTAATTCTAACATATTTATTCATGGTCTATTTCAATTAGTGTTATAAATTTTTAAACAATTAGTTCTCAACATTATTGAGATACATTTTTAATAAAACCTTACCTCATTTCTCTCTTTGGTCAAAAATTTGTTCTCTTACAAAACCATGATTTCAAAACGAACATCTATTAATTTTTCTTTTAAAAAATAAAAATAATTTAAAAATAATAATTTTAACCCATTATATATTTTAACAGAACAAAATTCAATGAAAAATTATAATAACTTTCTAAACAATTTTCTTTTCTATCCTTTTTTAGAATGCAAAAGGAAGGTTCTTTTTATCTTATAAGGAATGTATGAAATTATCGTCTGTAATTTCATTGAAGAGTTCATTGAATGTTTATCAAGATATTTATAATGAAAATGTTTTAAATGTGATTTTCAAAGAGAATTATTGTCAAAATGTATTCAAAATTGGAAGGGAAATTTTACCAAAAAATTTTTATATATATTTTTTTAATCAATGACAACAGCCCTAATTGTCAATTTCCAGTGACCATTGAACATTAAATTTTCCCTAAATCTCCACTTTTTATAATTGATATAAATATTTTCTAAACATCACCCCATTTATAAAAATATTGTTAACTTTTATAAATATTTGAATATATGTGGAAATATTGATAAATATAAACTCTATAAATAATACTAATATTTGATAAGGAATATTTTTTATGAATTAAATAGATTATTCGATACAGGAATAATTCTTTATACTAGTAGTGATGGATTGGTACTGAACCTTACATATACCCCGAAGGAGTCGACCATTATCGAGATAAAAACTATTTTTTTCCAAAATAAATTGGATTCTACATACAGTTTTAAACATTCTTGTGAGGGGTATTGAATGTAGATGTTTTCATGTGCCTAAGAAATCAAGTCAAATATTTAAAAATTACTAGTATTCGGAATTTGTTTATTATTATTCATGATATTTTCATTATGATAAAATAGATGGATGAGTTTAATTATTAGTTTTTTATTAAATGGAATCTGTTTTCAATTAGTTAACTTTCAAAATTGATTCCACCTTATCTTATCAAGATATTCAAATTATTTAAATTGTATTTATTTTCAATTATTTACATTTCTATGTTGACTATTCTCATTAATTCATTATTGCCTCAATTATACATAACCCTTACCGATAATTTAATCTCACCATTATTTTTCTACCCTTCACTTATATTCCATGGAGTTTAATAATAAATATATGTAAGGATATTCAATATAGAATAATGTTATTATCAAAAAAATATGTTGTAATTTTTGTATTCATTTGTCATGCAATACTCATGTGTGTATCAAGATTATAAAGTATATAAAATTGATCGTTCCATTGGGATATGAGTCTTATATCAATGCCTATGTAATTTGATTATGGATTGGATCAATGATTCTTAGGTAGGGGTTATAATAGACATTGGATGGGTAGAAGGTACTAAATTAATAGAATACTCCACCTCTCTTACTAATGGAAATCCAGAAATTTCAATTGGAAAATAAATGAAAACAAGATGAAAATTGGATGGAGAACGTCACCCAAAGATTCTATCTCCATGTAATAAAAAGACACTAATATTACCCTTACCAACTCTAGAAAATGAGGTCTGTCTATACTTGACCTCAGGTCCCATTCTACATGACTGACATAACAAACCCCATATGGGTTGGTAAGGGAGACCCATCATAAATATTTTTTTGTATTGGGCAAATGAGTAATCATTAAATCCATCCGAAAATTCACTTCAAGGGGTTTTATATTGAGAACCAGAAAACCATGTGTAACCTCAATTTCTGATAAATGGAAAACACAATGACACAAAATAAGCTTATCTATATTTATTCTGAGTGTATAGTAGTATGCATCACATAAGTAAATTGATCAATATGATGATTCAGAATATTCACAACATGGGTTAAAATAAATTAGTGAGATATGCCTGAATGAAATAAATCATCCCTTAAAGATGAAACTATAGTTATGGTAACTCTCGTAGTCAGTGGTCCCACATCATCTTCCTCCAGCGACTCATCCACTATATAAAAAATCAATGTTCTAGTTTCCTACAGAACGATTATGTTAGTTCTTGAAGAATCGTATTTCAATGCTATACCTTTTGGTTTTAATGATCATGTACCAATGTGTGGAGCATATATTAAGTGGAATAACTTTTGTATGTGTCCTGAGTGACCACACAAACTAAAAATATTGGGTTCCTTAGTGACAATATATTTCCAAATCACAACCATTACACAATATAAACATGCCAAAGTGTCTATATTACACACTATAATAGGTCAGGATTATTCTCGTTGTCATGAACCACCATAAGACTCATCAGGTTTTGTATTTATTTTAATAGAACTAATAAAGAATTCACTTGGATAAAATTGAACTCGCATCAACCCTGACTTGTTATCAATTTCAATATCATCCATCAACACTATATCATACATATATACATAATATGGGAGCTTCAATAAGAAAACCTATGTTTGGATATCTGTTTGGAGGTCCAACTCAAACTGTCAAACCCTAAAAATATCACTAGATGAAACTTCTGGTGAAAACATAATAGGATATATAAAATAGTTTTCATATTTTTTAATGTTTTTATAACCACATTTTGGGTTCATAAATTTAATTTATTTTCCTAATACCATCAAATCTAAAAATAAATTATCAGTGGAAATAAATCAAATTTCCTTTAACTCCAAAACCTCATCGTTCTTAATTATCACTATAGAATCCCCCATTTTCTTCTAAGTCCCTCAAACAAAAATGTGGAACATTTAACCTTAATAAATTTTGGAATCTCTAATAACTCAATAATTATTTAAAAAAATTTCATCCAATCATTTTCCTCCTAAGGATCATTCAAACTAAAAAATATAGAGGGATTTTATGAAGACATTGTTTAAAATGATCACTAAATTCATCCACTTAATGATCTGATGCTATATCCTAAATGTTAATGGATACATGTGCATATCCCAAATCATGGGCAACAAAAACTAGTTTCTTGACAAGAAATAGGTAATACCACACATCATGAATAGAAAACACTGAAATAATTAGAAATAATACATTTAACATAAAATCAAACAAGTGTAACATAAATATAAATTCCAACATGAAGAATTCATGATTAGGATTTCAATATACTAATATAGGAAGAATGGAAAATTATCTAATAAGATGAAAAAATTCCTCAAGTTACTTTTACCAAACACCCACAGATACTTGAGGATCTTTAAAGTGAGAGATATCTAGGAACTAACTTTTAACTACCTATTAATTCCCATCCAAACTACATTATATAAAAAAGGAAAAATATTCTAAATTTTTAAATCAAGGAATGGTAAACGGCCTAACCATCCCTCATTACATTTTATCACTAATTAGCATAGATACCCTAGTACACGGATACTTGATATGGCTCTGACATAGAACAAAGAACATTCCCAATCCCCATGGGTTGGAGGTAAGCACTTAAAACAATATTAGAAAAAATTAGGGAATGATTTTTAAATAATTATATATTTAATATAAGATGTAGGTATGTATAATCAACCCTCCAAAGGGAGAATGTACCAGAATCAAATAAGTAAAATGGTTGTCAAGTTGTACATCACTAAAAGACACAATGTCTACCAAGATAAGGCTTAAATGTAAACCCATTTAAAAAGTGGGTCACATATGATATTGTTAAATCCATCACTATGACTCACATGGATAAAATGTCTCTCCCACATTCAAGTGGAACCTTACCTTATTTGCGGTCAAAAATAAGATAATCTACAAATAATCAATGGAAAATATTTTATTTAAGTTATAATCACCATTATGTTATCACCATGTTTTCTATAATGAATTCTAAAATAATAAAAATAAATATAATTTACATTTAAAATAACATTAATTAAATTTAAATATTTTCAATATAAAATTATTTCATAATCAAAATATGAAATATATAACATAAATAGATTAATGAAGATTTTATATTAATTATTAATACAATGTAGATGGTATCAAAACAATATTTTTAAAACAATGATATCTAATAATCAAATGATATTTATCATAGAACCAAGTATCAAGACCTATAATATGGTAGTTTCAAGTAATTGGATCCTCACACTACTCAATCAGGGATCTCAACTCAATGTGTACACACCTCTCATGACTCAAACTATTGGGAATCAACTTGCCATATGAGAAAAACTAATGTGGTGGTATGTTTTTGTTAGTGTTTTCATCATCAATCTAGTGCAAGGTTGTAAAATCCTATTGTTATTATCCTAAATAACCACTTATTACCTAGGCTCACATGTTCTTCTGTAAATAAATCAGTCACTCATGGGCATATGAATTCAACATAACATTCCCCAAATTGTATTTTTAACATAAATTTATCATTTCATATCACATTTCTGAGGTTTTCATCATTTCAACAATTTTAAAATTATCTTTCAATTTATTCCTATTATCATAAATTCAATTTCCAAATTAATCCATCAATTTTTATAAAATCATCCTAATAATTTAAATTCCATTACAATTTGATGTTTTCAAAAAACAGAGTTGATTTTTTAAATTCATCAATAAATAATCTCAAATCTTGGTGCTAAAAACCTTTAAACTATCATTTAAATTCAATCATGATATTGAATGTTTCAATTATAGTAAGGAATCTTATGGAACCACCTATCATTCAATCAGGGATCCAATCAACTATGGGAATGGGAAAACACAAAGAAAATAATAATGTTGAAGTAGAACAAAAAAAAATCCTATATTTGAACCATCAAGTTGATATTATGAATAAAAGGGAAAAAATAAAATCATATTTCTCCCAAAATGGGGTATCCTTGATGAACAAAAAAACCAAAGTAAAGTAACTCACCATGTATCAACCACCAAACCGAAACATATGAAAGAGAAGAAATATTGCATTATGTGTGGGATGAAGCCTAGGTTTCTTGGTGGGATCTCCTATTAAAGACCTTTTGAAATAAATCATTCATTACAAATACAACTATTTGGAATGATTCGTTTATGTTTTACATCAAGTGTTTGGGGTGTAAATACATTATGTTTTAAAACTGAATAAAACGAATCTTCGTGGGCAAAAAAATTCATTGAGGGATGAATTTATAGTGTTTGTTTATAATTTATAGTGTAAATATGTTTATTCCATAATCCATTCTCACAAATTATATATTGAATAACTTTTTTATAAAAATTCATGGATTCAAGGATTAATTTTTTTGTAGCCAATTCCCATAAACAGAAGTTTTCTAAAACACCAAACTACTTCCAACTCACCCTGAACCCAAATAGGGCTCCCACTAAAACCCTTAACACATTTATACACTAATTACACTAAATGAAACAATCGTAAATCATTTAACATTAAATCATTATACCTAATAAATTTATCCAACCATGAAAACCTCTATATTCTTCTAAAAAGGGAAACACATACAATATTCATGAAATACGTGAAATAAGGTGATGAGGTGTTATAGTAATCATGGGAAGAAAATAAAGTAATTTAATAAACTGTTTCAATAAACATCATAGTAGTCCATAAAAATTTAATAACGTATGTGAATATTTTATTAAACACCAGCAATTAAGAATAATTTTCATTAAACGATGTTCACATATATAAAATAGACTTTTATAAAATCATTAGAAATTTGAGTAGAAAAATATGAAGAAAAAACATATTGTTTTGGTATCATTTAAAAAATTAAAAAATAATAGAAAAAAATGAATAGGGTCATATTTAAGATATTATAGAATAATGGAATTTAATTTTAATAATAAGGAATAAATAATAATATAAGATAATTTGATCCCATGCATAGTGTGAAAAAAATTATTTTCCCACTTTTGTAAAGTAAGTCAAGAAATGATCAATTATGAATGAATTAAAAACCTTCCCTTTTAAAAAATATTGAACTTAATGTTTAATATAAGATGTATTTTACCTTTCATAGAAGTATATTAAATATCATTAATTAAAAATGAGTATATGTATGGATGATTATTATTCTCGACTATAAAATTAGGCAGTAATTAAAATAAACATTTAGAGAATTTGTGAATTTTGAATTAAAATCATTTGAATGTATAAAATACAAATATAAAATTAAATAAAATTATTATAATTAGTAGCAATGATATAATATTTTAATGATCTATTATATGAATTAAATAAATTAAAATATGTGAGTAATATAAATCATGTCTCAATGAAGTGAAATTGAGATGAAAAAACAATCACCTCGGACTTATGCTTGGTCAGACATTCTCTAACCATGTGTACAAAAATATTAGAAAATTTATTCTTATATTAATGAACCTTTTTCATTCTTATTACCAGTAATATTAATATATATAAATAATTTATTATATATTTTTTATTTATTTTAAGTTATTGTCATAACTTTTGTTAGTGGTTTCATTCATTCCTCATTTACATGGGTCTAATGGAATCGATTATAATTCCATGGTAGGTATTTAATTATATTTCTAATGATAAAATTATTAGAATTTATGTTCTACAATTATTTATTATGGCTCATTTTAATTGCATATTATTTTTACGAATTGTTAGTAAAGATGAAACTGATAATATTCTTATTTTCTATAATTTATAATGAATTAAAGGTAGATTCTTAATAAGGATTTACAAAAATTCATACTACCAAAAGAGATTAAAAAATATAATTTACTTATTAACATAATATTAATTAAACAAATGTATTTTCAAAACCGGTGATATAGGGTGTCAATGAAAAATGAAATACATTGTTCATGGAGGAGGTAGTCGGAAAGTAATAAGAAAAAAAATCATTTTACAATAAATATGAGGGAGGTAAATAATGGATATAAAATCATTATAATAAAATTATTGTATAATAATTATAATTATTAGTTATATTATTATTGTTATATTATAATTTATGAAATAAGTAATATAAATAAACCCAAGAGAACATGGTTAAGGAAATTAATACTCCCCTCTATATCCTCCTTTAAACCATATCTTAAGCCCTATTATACTGGTCTTCTAGTTATAATAAAACCTATGAGACATGTTAAAAAATTTACAGATATTATTTGTAACATTTTGGTCAATATAAGAGAATCTATTTTCTTGAATGATGTGGTCTATTGAATGGATCCATCTATAGGAAAGATTTGTGTCCTTTTGTAAACACTTGTTTATAATATAAACAATTAAAGTCATATTCATGGATAGGAGATCCAATATTTGGGAAGTTGATAATATATAAGATAAAGGTATTTAAATAATCTATGAACCCATTAAATTTAATGGTTTTGTGATATTTTTTCACCTTTTTCATTAATTTAATTCAATCTAAACATTTTATGCTTTACCTGGGAGAATAAATTTTACCATGGACACTTATTTTTACATAATAAAAAGTGATAAATATTACCAAAATTGGATATTATGATTCAAAGTAGCAATTTCTTCCCTATTTTTTTCAAGAGGTGGTAAAAATTATTTTACTGAAATTTACCCAGAATGTGAAAAAAATAAAAACAATGCCTAATTATGAATAAAATTAATATACTGCAAATTAAATCACTGTATTTATTACCATATAATATATTATTATATATATATATAAATTAACTATTATTTGAATTTCATGAAACCCATAACTAGATGGTTCCTTTTGAATATTTAATTAATGGAAATTATCCCTAAAGTGGTTTTTATTAAAATTATATATAACATATATTCCAAAATATCAAAAACATGTTTATAAATTCAAATTATTATTTTTTAGTGAATTATTTCTATCCTTAAATAAGCATTTATTTTGGAAAGTGTTTTCATTAATTTATATTTCATTCTAATATAATAATGTTTTCATAAATATTATGGTATTTTTTAAAAATTTATTCATTTATATTAACTAAAAATTCAACCATTTAAAAAAAGTCATTATAATTTAGTGTAATCTAATATTGATGTTATTAATATAAATATGATTTCCTTTTTATAAAAATAAATTTATAGAATTTAAACATTTATCTTTTATATTCAACAGTGAATAAAATATTTTTCAATTATGGTATAATGCACATTTCAATAGTTTTCAGATATTATTTTTATAATATATTTTATAATTTTCATATTATATTCACTATGATGTGGTTTTTTTATTGTGAATCTAACAAATATGATGAGGAACTAAATTGACCATTCCAAAATGCTATTTTTTACATTTTTCTTATAATTAACCTATTGACCATTATGGATGTTCTAGGTCATGTTGTTATAATTCATATAAGAATCACACCAATTTTTCAGTTAACTATTCCATGGTTATGAAATAAAATAAAACAAAATTATCATTTTAAAAGTGATACATTTTTTTAATTGGAAACTCTTTTTCTAGTTTTCGTCATCCATTCATAAATCAAACCACGAATATATATATTCCCAAAGATACCACTGTTGGGATTCATTGGAAAGTATAGGATATTAATCATGAGGATAGAAACAGTACATAAACCATTAATCCCTTAATATATCTATATATTACAATAAATAATAAAATGAAAAAAATCATGTGCATATCTCCATGAAGATATGACTTATACAAGGTTCAAATAGATGTTTGATTTTGATTAATGAGGATAACTAGCAGTTGTTTTACCACATAGGATGTACATAAGTAATGAGATTCAGCTAAAAAATGGGTAAGAAATACCTCTTATGCACGGTTAGGTATAAACATTTTTTAATGGATAGAGAGAATGATTTTCAATAAAATGATTCGAATGATGTGTTTTCAATCATTAGTCTAATATTCGAATTCAAAAATATTATAAACTATAATACAATTTATATACCCATATAAATAATACAATGTATCAAACATTCTACCATAATAATTTGAAAAAATATAGAAAATTGTTTTAGTTACAATGGTTGTATATCATGAATCTCTATTTTACTATTAATTATTTAATATTTGGATTATTGTTTTTGAAATTTTTAACTACTTTCATCATTATAATATAATGATATATACTAATAATGATAAATTTTGTAGGATAACAATTATGAACATTATGATATTATATACCACATATGATTCCATGAAAAACAACATGATGTAGTATACCTCACAATTTTTTGGTTCACACAAAGAGACACCATATGTTTTCAAAACCCCTTTGTCATGGTGAATCCTTTAGTTCCTTGTTACATCATGTTTAATAAGTATTTTAATCCATTTATAATTATATTCGTCATTTATTAATTTAATATATTATTTTATTTATATGTTTTGTTTTGTTTTTTACATTTCATATTAGACACATAATCATAGAATAGAATATTTTTCTTTTATGTTTCTTAATTTATAATTCACAATGTTTTTTAACATCTAGTTAACATTTTTAGTTCCTATGGAATGTTTAACTATGTTTTTTTTAAATTAATCTATACTTTTTCTCATAGGAAAAAAATATATAAAATATATTCTTCAATATTATGAAAAATAATAATTAAAAATTTCTTATTGATTATTTTATGGGTAATTATATAGTTTTAATATTTAATATCAACACCCCAAATATGTTTGAAATATTAATATATAAAATTAATGTCATCCATTTTCATGTATATCATACCTTGATTATTAATTACAAACGCTGAAATATTTTATTTATTCAAACATGTTTCTCTCATTAAATGTAATATTTTTCCATGATTATAGGATTCTATAATATCAAAATTTCATTTTTACGAATTCTTCTAAATTAATAATTTTCAACTATCTAATACAGGCTGTAATTCGGATGTGGGGACCCAAAATAAATTTTCTTGGCCACGGGTCCATACCTAAGAAACAAACTTTCCCCACTCTATTCACCTATAACACACTTCAAATTTATAAACGGGATTTCCATAGATATTATGCCCAAATGTTTCTCATGCCACACATACCAACTTCATGCCACATGACCTATCAACCCATAAATTAATATAAATCTAATAATAATATTTGTGTGGGAGTTCATCATCAAACACAATGAGGATGTAGTGAGGAAATTGCTACTTTAAGAGGGAACCATAAATTATGTAAATATTTATAGTGATGAAATTGATACACCATCAAATATGAAAAACATATGACTGGGATAGGGGGAAAGATAAAGAAATAACAACACCATACCTCCAGTCAATGATACATGAAATAAAACTATTGAATAAGAACACTATTCATGATTAAATTTTACATCTTAATGGATTTTTAGGGTCTTTTTATCTAAATACTTATTGAAAAATAATCATTGAAGGACATAAAATTAAAAACACATATAGAGTAATGAAACATTGAGGTAGGATTATTGAGACAAATTTTGAGGAAGATTCATTGTGGATCTACTAGCTGAAAATAGTAAAAGGAATCAAAATAGGATGATAGATATTAATGCACTACTCTATTGTATATAACAACCTTATCATAAAGATAAAAAATGAAAATCTAAAAGGAAAATAATGTAGTCAATACCATGAGTTCCTACTACGAATCAGTGAGACTATAATAAGATTGTCTTTCTGGCATTAATAGAATTACCATGACATGATGAAGCTTGAACTAACTAAAAAAATCCCACAAAAAAATAGGTATCCCCTAGCCTCTCCCAGAATATTCAAACCATGATTTCCAAATGAAGACCCTAATCCACAAGGTTTAACCCAAACACGAAAGGTACCATATATACTTTGATGTTAAATGATCATGATAATGTATCATAGAGATTGTATTCCATCATCATATTTACAATTTAGAGAATGTGAAGGAAAAGGGGACCTCACAATTTTCACTATCATATGATTTTAGTAGGAAATTATTGAGTAATTGAAAGTCATATAGGAGAGAGATGCCTTGGGAATTTATATCTATCCATTGACTCAAATACATTCATCCAAATAAACATTTACATTTTATTATTAAATGAAAATAAAAAATATTAGTTCTTAAATACATAAACACAACCACATTAATGTTCACATAAAAAAAGGATACATTAATTATATAATAATTGGGTATGTATGAGGACTTCAACATGTGTTTTATTTTCCACGAGGCACTCAATTTCACTCCATGCACTACTCATTGGATACAATGCATTCTATAGATTCACATCAAAAGCCAATTTATTTTTCAATGTATCCATCCATGATTTATGAAGAATCTTTAAACAAAAATTAAATTAAAATCCATTCAACATAAATTATCAATAATGATTCAATAATAAAATAATAATATTTCATATCATGTTAACAATAATAATAATTACATCATATTTTTAGTGAATAATATCAAAAACCAATAGAATAACGAAAAAACATTTCATAATAAATAATTAAATTAAAATTAATCCTTTATTTTATAAATCAAATTATATTTGATATAAAAAATTAATATTATAGTTATTCTAATGTTAATTCATTATTAATATTATACAGTATGTTGTACATATAAAAAATTAAAGAAAATCATTATAAAAAAGAATTAAACATTTAATCCCTTAATATATCCAAATATTATTAATATAAAATTATCTAATTCTAAATTTTAATTAATAAAAAACTCATTCATATGTATATATCATATTGAATAAATTATAATAATTTTATTTGAATGGTTTCAATTGAAAAAATATTGGAATTTCATATATTAATTTAAAAATTTGGAATTCATGGGAGTTTGGAGATGTCCCAAAACATAATCATGAATTTTACATTGATGATACCCTATGAAATTAGTGTGTAACATTGAGGTATTTTTTATGGTTACTCTATGATTAGTCAAATTTTGTGCTCTTTGGATAAAGAGAAACACGAATATTTTGAGAACTATTTCAATCTAGATAATTTTTACTTATGTTTTGTTGAAAATAAACATTCTGAATTACATATAAGACTCATGTTGTATAATAAAAAACCTTAAGATTATTTCAATGGTGATAAATTATTCAAAAATAAAAATTTCAAAATTACCATTTTTTACGTAATGTTTCAAATAAATAAAATACAACTATAATTTATAAAATGAAAAATAAAACTTTTAGTATCTATATAAAATCCATATGTATTTCCATCCACCATATAAAATATTAAATCATGCAATTAATATTACAAATAAGTTTGAAAAAAATAACAATATACCATGATCAGGAATTAAGGATTTGAATAATATTGGTTGAATAATCTAAAGATAACCACCCTAGAAAAAAATAATTTTATAACAGAATCCTTTCAAAACCAATAATTTTTTATAAAAGTATTTTTTATTACAATATTTAAAAATGGGTACAACCGCGAAAGCGGCACACACGCAAGTAAGAAAATTACATGTAAATCGCAAGCCCGGGGACTTGACCCCGCGACCTGCCCCTCACCCCCCCCCCCCAAGCCCTTACCACCCCACCACCAACGGTGGGGCAGTATTTTTTATTACAATACATAATTAATAAAATACCTATGTATATTAGTTTTGAAAATAATTTCAATACAAATTAAATCATCCTAATATATTGAATAATTAATAATAACTACAACTAATATAATATAAATATATATAAACATGAAACAATTGAAGAAAAGTATCCTTGAATACATCTCATATTCCATATAAATGACCATACAGCCTTCATGAATCACTTCCTCTTTCACTTCTTCATAAAATGGTGCTATGTGACTTGATGTTAATCCTTATTGATCATCTCACACTCTATATTCTTATTGATGTTAAAATACTTCCCTTATTAACATTAGGAAAAGAAGAATTGATACTTTTCAAAGTCATTCATTTATTTTATTCCAAATTGGTTTCTAGCCCATTTTCGATCGATTAGTTAAAATATGACATATAACACTATACATCAACCTATATGACCGAAATATGTTGTGTAAAATATCAAATTCCTATAATTATGTTCAAAATAACAATACACATTATATAATAATATTTTTTTTCTTGTGGTTTTAATAGTATGTTGTGGTATATAGGATGAAAATAGGGTGGTTTTAATACTAGATAATTATCTTTAATCTATAAATGATAAATAATGTGATATTATGATTCATTCTATATTCTATTTACTTATCATTAGGGTACTATGTAACCAATGAGTGATTATATAAAAATATGTTTTATGATGTTGAATCCATTAGAATGGGTATGTTTCTTCTTGTGATGAAATTACACCTAAACCCACTATCTGTGGAGTTATTATTTTATACGTTCGTATATATATATATTCACAACATTAGGGAATTGATCAATTCCATTCCATGTTATGAGATTAATCTGAATACTTTATTCCATATATATACTACAAAATTCTATTGTCTTGAGTGATTTAGGTTATTCTTTATATTCTAATTGTATTAATAAGATCTTCATACAGATTGGATTGTTCTTAAAATATTATAGATGTTTTTATTTATTCATATTTATTCTGAAAATATTTTCTAGGAGCATCTTTTCTGTGGAAGTGGGTTACTTCTGATCAATTTTTGATCATGGGTTTTGATGGGGGATGATATAATAACATTTAATCCTCCAAGATTGAGGGGCTTCCATGTGAGATGACAGTATGGTTTTTCGATCAAGTTGATCAAGGTATTTTATGTGGAATACATGGTACCTTCTAATAAGATTATAGTCTAAGGCCTTCTAGACTAAAAGTAGGATACCATAAATCCGGATTAACAATCCTCTTTATAGCTAGATTTAAAATTGTGGTTTTAGTAAAAACTATATTACCATTATATGGATTGGTATCCTTCATATTTTATTTTTTAAATTTCCACATTGATTATTATGTTATAAATTCTTGATTTATTTTTGTATCTTATATATGATACTTTTCTTTTATGTTTGATCAAAAAATTGATATTATGATCAATTTATAATTGAGTTTACCAAGAAAAGTTTTCATTTATCTAATAATCAATTTAACACTTTCATGTATTTTCTAAATTTTTAATATTTAAAATTAAATTGTATAAAAATGGTTCTTTTTTATTACCACAGTGCCTGAATGTATGTTTGTGTCTTATATAGATTATCAAAAAAATTATCTCATTTTCCTAAGATATCTACATTTTTTATTATTTTTATGATGATAAAATTTTGTATTGTATTGGTTGATAAAAACAATACTTATGGACCTCATATTAATAATTGGAATAATTATGAATATTTTAGTGATTTTATGGATACATTTTTTATTAATACTCAAGCTCTGAATTTTATTATGTTGAATATATTTTATAAAATTTTATAGAAATTAATTTTTAACTTTACATAACCATAACATTCTTAATTTCAACTGAATTTGCATGTCAGAAATACCATGTTTTGTTAAATAGAGTTGAATATCTAGATTCATGTTTATTTTTGTGGAACTGAATGTGGAATATGTAAATTCATGATATTATACGTTTTGGAACATTTAAATCACATTAAAAGAATAAATAAATGATGAGTGTATATTATTAATGTTTTCATTTAATTAATTGCGAGGCTTTAGAGGAAATTCATCAAGGGTTCATGTCTATTGGGAATATTATTTATTTCCCTGGTATGATGGTGTGGATGGATTATTATTTAGTGAATGTATTCATATCTTTCTTAATTATTTTTAATTTAAAAGGATTTTGATTCAAAATACTAAAAATATAACCAATATTTATATTTATTACCTTATTGGAACAATAATTGAATTTAAATGTAATAATAAAAGTGATATAGATAGATAAAATAATAATATTTTAGTTTTGTTTACACTTAATTAATGAGATTAAAAATTTTGAGCTTCAACATCAATTCCAAGTGCATTTATGAAAAATAGTTATGTAAATTTATGTAAAGGATAAATTTCATAGTTTCTGAGATGGATGGATACATATATGGGAACGAAAAACATCTTTATAGATAACTAGAATGATATAAAATATATGTCTCATAGTAATGACTATTTAGAAACTTCTTTCATTAAAAATTAGAATCCTAGAAATATACAACCACATTTTCCAAATCATATATATATATATAACACAATATTATTCATTATAAAAGATATGATAAGAAGATTTTATAGTCTTTGGACACCTGGAGTACATTTATAGGACATATTACTTCCACTAGTTCATTGTACGAGAGAGATAATATTTAGAAATTTGGAAGATATTATAAAATATTATATTGAATGTGAAATACTTTATGGAATGGAAGACAGTTGAGTCTCTTAATATTGGAATTATCTTTATGTTAACCTTATTAATTAGATATTAAAATACATACATAATTTGTTTAAAAAAAAATTCTAACACTTTTTAGTTACATCGAATTTAATATTTTAGAAGAAATTGATAGGATGATTAAAGAGGAATATGAAGAATGGGAATTTTAAATTAATAAATATATAAACAAAAATATGGAACTTAAGATGGATTTTGATGCACTCAATGATGAGATTAAAAAATAATGATTATTTTACTTAAACAAAATATTGAATTGAGAAGATTTATAATAATAATATGAAGCATAAATTGGAGTCACATAATTCAAATGAAAACAATTATATATTAACATTTAGAAATAAAGGAAAATTATTTTTTATTTCAGGAGAATATAAATTAAAATCTGAAAAATATCTCAATTTCAAAAAATAATAAGAGTGAAAACATTGTATCATTTTTCTAGGATGAGAATAACATTATGAAGATAATATATTATGTTAAAATTTAAGAAAAACATGAAAAACATTTCCATGTGGAGAAAAAATTCTGAAAATGTGTATTGTCACCTGATCCTTAATAGAAGTACATCCATGCATGGATGTAAATATATAATAGATTATTATTATTATTAGAAAGAATATTTTTTTCCTTTTAATTAGACATTTCAATACTATGTTTCATTTTGTAAGACACTAGATATAATTTTGATATTTGAATAGAATATAATTTTTTGAAATAATATAACCATTTTTTCTCTCTAACATATCGCTAATGAGAGTTATAGATCTTAGATGGAGTTAGAACACTTATAGTGGTGGGGTAAAACAGTGATCCATTTTATTTTTACAAAATTTTCTTACTAACTCCACCAATATAAATAATTAATATCAGAATCCACATATCTAGTAATCTCTAAACCTTAAATGAATATATAAAATGTAAAATGAGTAATATGAAATAATTTACAACATTCTCCCTTTAAGATGTATTCCTTATTAAGATTATCAGGATTCCTAAATCCTGGATTGTCTATTATTATCAAAATATAGTAGAATATAATAGTCTCAAATAATTCAACAAATTTATCTCATCATGTAATAAAATATCTAACTGATGGATCATTATACTACATTTCATAGTTTCAACTCTCTCACAAATTCTTCTTAATGTGTCTCAACACTCATCCCCCACATATAAATTTTTATTACATCACACCATCCTTTAAATGACTCCTTAAATGATCCTCCATCGAGATGTTCTATAATTATGTCACACTTCTGATGTGGTATCACATTTCCCCTGTCCATTAAAAGTCCCCAGATACAGCCTTCTTCTTATTTCATTGATCTATTTAGAATACAAAACACAATATATTAGTGATAGTTTCAGTCATCTTATGGAACATTCTCGATGTATATTATCTTTTTATTGTATTTGGTTTATTATCCTCCTTTTTTAAAGCATAAGTGTTTCATGGATGAATTGTGTTATATCCTTTAATACAAATTAAATTTCATCCTTCATGTTCAGTTTCAAGAATTTTTTAAATATCAACAACTATTATTCATCTTTATATGTTATAAAAGATTCATATAATCAGGAATAATATTTTGATAAGGAATTATATAAAAATAAATTTATTCTCATCATGTTTTTCTCATCTTGGAAATCATTTAGAACTCTCATTTAAATCATGTAATGGGTTCAATTTAAATCTCTTTATGACATGGTTTTGAATTATCTATGAAAAAATGAATAAAAGAATCTCAATTTCTCTTCAAATTTCACTGATTTTAATTCCATATAATTTAATTATATGTATTCATATGAGTTTTTAGTGTGAATTTTATTTATATTTATGGAATATAACTCATATTAGACTATAGACTCATCCTTTGAGGTTCCTTCTTCGTTATAATCTTGAATAACAAACATATTGTGAAGGTATATGGATTTTTAGCCCATTACATTTCATGTTTAGAGTCTGGGGTGTTGGATGTATTCTCAAGGATGGTTCATGGATTTTGGAGCTTTAATTTTACAGTAGCAAGAGGTTAATGATGTTAAAGGATGTTAAAAATGTGAATGATTTTTGTGTCTTAATGTTTGGTGATTTATTTTTTTGAGTTTTAGGAGAACATTATGGGATTAATGAAATCAAGATGTTAATGAATTGTTCATGATGTGAATAAGAACATTGAAAATCAAATGATTCGCATCGGTATTTGAGTATGAGGATCTCATATCCTGATCTATATTCATAGATTAAATTGGATGTCCAAATAAAAATTCTTGATGGGAATATGGGTTTCATGTCATGAATATTCTGATTGTGTATATTGTTTATAAATATTGTAAATTCATAGTTTTACCCCATTCCTCTCTTAATCCTCTCAGTTTTGTAAAACATATAGTCAATTTTTTATGATCATGAATCATCGTTCCTTATGTTTTGGTCATTGTATTCCAGAGGATTGATTTTGTAAATCTAAGGTGAGTTCTCCTTTATAATCTATTATATTGTCTTTTCTCATCTTTTAATAAATCATCATGTTGATTTTGTTTTTACCAGGGTGTGTTTGGGAATCATTTTTAAACCATGATGTCATTCATATTAAATCATGGTTTCCTTATACATTTTTAGTCTTTTGGTCATATCTACATCACCTTGTTGTGTGTTACGATTCCGAAAGAACTATTGGTTTTGGGGATCCTTGTAATCTCCCTTTTTTCTGAATATGTATGAATTTCATGATTTTTCCTTTTATTGGATGGATATTAAGGTTTCAAAAAATTGTTATAATGAATTTGATATATCTTAAATTTAAGATATTGGGGAGAAATCACATGGTTTTCTACTTTGTGGTTATTACTAATGTGTTTTTGAATGTATGATTTCATTGAAAAAAATATTTGATATTGGTAGCCTTACATGTTGTGTAGTTGATATGTATGAGAGACCCATGCTATATTTATTTTTTAATATATCCCTAAATTAAAGGATAATAATTTATATATAGCTAATTGATTTTTTTTCATTGAGATCTAGATTTTTAAAAAAAATAACCATGCTAAATTATGATGTAACATAATGAAATCCTATATACCATAATTAAAGTAAATTATGTAATTTGATATTTTATATCATGTGTGATTGTTCTGGTTGTATTTAATTATGATATGTGTGCTGTTTTGTAGGGTTTGTGGTTATCAGCTAGATTTTCAAATAATTTTAGTTGTGATGTTGTGACGGGTTTTCAAGGGATGTGACAATAGCCTTTGTGTGATGGTGGTGATTTGCAGTGCTTGAGAGAAGTGGTTGTTTTCATTAGATTTCATAGATTTTGAGGTGTTATGGAGATGGTAGATGTGATATGGGTAATTTTTTGTGTTTCTTTTTCATAGTTTTTTTATTTATCCATGGAATAAATTTAAATTCAAAAATAAAATTTATTAGGATGAAAAATTTATAATAATGGGATTGGATTTATATATATATAATTGGATTAGATGAATTGATAAATAAAATAATGGGAACTAAAAATGTGTAATGGTATTTATTAGTAATTGAGAGTTAGTTTAAGCTAATGAATTAGTGAAAATGGTGGAAACTATAATTGAACATGTAATTTGGTGGCTATGTTTATTGTTTTTATAGAGTGATGCATATAGTGGAGGAAGTTGTCTTGTTAAATGTTGATGGTGAAGTGGTGGTGATGTGAAATATTTTATTATATTATTGTTAACCTATAACATGGGTATTATGTTCCCTTTATCTATCATTTATTCTATTTTTTTTATACATGTACCACCTAATATGGATAATGTTTCAACTCCTAATGATTTTATGTTCAATATATTTTCCCCATCTTCTGGGAGGGTGGTGATATGGATGGCCGACTACCCAATCATACATAATCATCCTTTATTTGTGATGATATAGGGTGGTGTTGGATATAACTTAATAATGATAAAGATTTGTGTGGGAGATTGGTGGGGTCATGTGTGGTGCGAGGAGGGAACAACGTTGATGTCCACCACATTCATGATACCATACAGCCCTGTTTATGAGATAATGCTTCATTGTGATGATTATGGGAAGTGATGTGCTTGTGATATGATTATGATTTATGGTAGAACCTTATGAAATTACATTCTTGGATGGGGTAGGCTGGGATGCATCCCAAACCACATCTGACATAGCTTATTATATGATGTGATATGAATTGAAGGGATATCAGTAAAGGACATTTGACATATGGGCATGACAGTAGAAGATCATTGGGGATGTAGATGTGGTGTTACATTTTTAATTATCTAGACAATATGTTACTATATTGGTTGCATGATTTTATTTTATTGAAATGGTGATGAATGGTTAGTTATTTGACATATTTAGTCGAATATTTATGCTGCTGTTTATTCACTAGTGACATAGTATGTTTTTTCACATATTCACTTGATACCATTTTTATGATCCTACTATGAATACATGTTATTATAACCTTATGTATTTAGTTTTTATATTTCCAAGAGAAGTTTGGGGATTGATCTATACATAAATGACTTGGGTTTTGCAGCTATTATTGATTCTATACAATAGAATTTGTCTTTTGATATTTAGATGGATACTTTGATTTGAATTTTTATAATTTTTCATGATTTTCATATTTTTTATCTTTAATTTTTATTATATGATGGATTTTATATGTTTTTATTTTTCATATAACCTGATTCTATATTATATAGAGGTTAATACCACCCATATGTGTGCTTTTATTCTCACAGAGATAGTCACCAACCTATGGCGTACTGGAGGTGAGTCTTGGGGGACATTATCTTTCTTAGATAATTTCAAACCAAGGTTTTGGTTCAGTGATAAAAGGAGTTTTTAGTTTGGAAAATTTATGAACACATAAGTTAGTATGGTTATTTTTTCAGTTATGGTTGTTGTATGATATATGTCAGGGAGACTGGATATGACACCAGATTCTAGGGCCCCCTGTGTTCTGATGAAATGACTCACATCTTATAAAATGATTATTATTGGTGGACCAATTTGTATATTATAGATCAAGGTGAGGTAAATCAATCATGATTTATTGTTTTCATGTATTAATTGGGTTACTCTGTGAAATTAAAAGTAATAAATTCAATGAATATTGATAATATTTCATGTTATCATGTATTGGGTTTCTCATCACATTTTTTGGAATGGATCCTAGTCATTCTAAATGAGTGGCTCTAGAAGTAGAGGTTTATCATGATAATATACATTATCGTCATAGTATTTTACCAAAATAGGGAGATGACGCATGATTGAGGTCTTTACATGTCTTTTAGTGGATGATTTTGGGGATTTGTGAGGGGAGTATCTCTGATCTAGAGACAAATCACTTGTTATAGGAGCATGATATTGACATCAGTATAATTAAATTTATGGCTATTATTTTGTTTTTTATAATTTATTATATTGTGTGGAGCTTTTTTGTGGTAAAGGTTGTATCTTGGTGAACATATATAATAATATTTGTTATGGCCATGGTTTTAGAAGGATTTCCATTTGGAATTTTGATTATCTATTTTGAATGATTCAAAGAAGAAAGTTTTTGACTCTTTTATGTATGGAAGTCTAAATTATTGTTATCTTAGGATAAAGATCAAGGACCTCATACTCTATTCCACTAATGTATTCCAAGATGAGGATTCTAGAGCATAATATCAAAAGTAGGTTTTGCGGCTGGTGATCAGCTATGTAGTAACCTTGTTTACACTTTCCATGTACCTAGAGGTGTAGAAGAAGGTGGAGATTAACAAGAAGCTGATGTTTCTATGAGATTATCCTAGAGAGACTATCCAGTAGGGTTTCATGGGGATCAGATCTTTTGTAAGTGGGTCTCGCATGATAAGGTGGTCAATGTTTTAACTATTGATAAACTAGTCTCGACATATCATTTCTTGTCCTTATAGGGAAGGTGTATTATGAGAACTAACTGAGGGATATACATTTTTATGTTATTTATTCATTGTGCATGGAAACAATTATGTTCAATACCAAACTTATTAGGGACGATACATTACTCTTGATGTTTATTACCCTCTTTGGGTGTAGCAGAAGTTTCCTCAGAGATAGTTTTAGCAACGGGGAACGTCGGGACTTGTTCAGTTGCTGAGGAAATATAATATTGATATGGTGAAACCTCATCATAGTCCCCACCCATCCTATGGGACCTATTACAGATCATGGTAATGGAGGATGATAGCAGAGAGGAAGAGAATCTATATGTGGTTAAATGCATGAAATAGAGGAAGAAGCGCCAGCAGGGCCATAGGGTTTTCGAGATATTATTATTTTACTATCTACCCTTGTTTGGGCAATATTTTATTTAGGATCTAAACAATATTTTGTTTCTATATAATTGTATAATAAAATGGCTATTTTTGTGGAGATAGTTCTATTATCCTATTTTTTCTTCCTTAGATGGTTTTCAAACTTCTTTTTTATAAGTTTTGGGCATATGCACTAGTGAAGGGCTATCACCAGTTAGTGTTGGACTTCTTCTTATTATAGATACAACCATATAATGTTATTATTGTAATAGAATGGATGTATTCCATTAATTTATTCATCGAATACATATAGATAGATGTTTTTATTTCTGATGTGGTGTGTTAGAGAGTGATGTTGTGTTCTGGGCAGGATTATCATATGGTTAATAGTAAGTGGAACCTCTTTCGTATCAGTTAGTGGAGTTATTAGTAGAATCTCCAGAAGAGAATATTCTTGTTAATTAGGAATTATTTCTTGGATATTCTTTTATATGATATTATGATGCTACCCATTTATACCACATCATGTTTTGGACAGATTTGAAAATGTTAATCTCTCTAATTTATATGGATCCTTATTAAATTACACTTACTGATTTAAACAAGTTGGGGATGAGAGTTAATCATCTAATAAAATGGTGTTTCATTTGACCTAGTATATCTCTTCGGAGTAATCTAGTGTTTCCAACTAATTATTAGAACCGTAGTCTAAGAATATTTATAGAAAACATTTTTTGAATAGGGTAATGGTTAAAAAGTATTACTCTCTTCTAAGAATTGAGGATCAGCTCGACTAGCTGAAGAGATCCATTTGAATTTCAAATAACTATTTCTATGAGGGAAACAACATGATAAGGGTGAAATATAAAGATATCACAAAGACTAACTTTATATATAGGTATGGGTATTTTAATATTTTAGTTATTCTATTCATTATGATGAACTCACTAGTTGTATTCATGGGGATCATTGACCCCATATTCCATGTGTTTGAGGAACGATTCCTTATTGTGTTAATCAACAATATCTTGGTAGACATGATGTCATAGGATGATCATGAAGAACATCAATACTATATATAAATTTCCATTCGAATATTAACATTATTAATATTATTATTTTTGGTTTTTTTTGAATTGATTTTTTAATAAATAATAACCATCACTCAACATCACCAAACCCATAAAAACACTTCAAGTTAAAATAATTCAACTCTCATTTTCTATTCCAATTCTTATCTACCAGAACAAATTATTTGTTAATATATTTTATATAATCAAAATAATTTTATAAATTCTAATTATAATACTTATTTGTCAATTTTTATTGATATTTCCAAATAAAATTATAGTTTTAAAGAGTTTAGAACCTTTTGGAATCTCCTATCACCATGTTCTTATCCTCTTTAGGGGATGAATTTTTTTCCTCATAGCCATGGTAGTTAAAATACAATATTATGGGAACCATCAATTTATATCTATAAGTGATATCTCTATTTAACATATCCTTTTTCAATTTTTCTTTAATTACATACATGTTAATAGAAAAATACCATAAAATGGAATAATGGGGATTTATATTTATTTGTTAATAAGAAATTTAGGGTTGAGATTTGGGTACCAAACTAGAAAACCTATTCCTCCCATCATTATTATTGAGATGGTTCTTTAGGATAATATTTTATTATATTTTCAAACTCTAATTTTTACAAGAAATCATGTTCGTCTCATTTTTTTAAAAACATATTTATGTGGGAACTCCTATAATGAGAGACAAAGGAAAATTATTTCATAAATTCTAGCATCTTATACTCCTAATTTATCATTTTTGGGGGATTTATTTTCATACAATTCAATGAATCATGACTATTTTACATTTATTTCCCACATACCTCCTCTTAAACATCATTTTTTTCATGTCTTCTCCCTTCATAAACATAATATTCATATTTTTTTATCTTTAAAAAATCACTAAGACTATTTTAAAGGGATATCAATCCTTTTTGTTTATCCATAATAGCTCAATAAATTAGTGGATTCTACTTCACAACCATCTAAATTACATATTTTCCATTATTAGGTTATTTTTCTCTCCAATAATTAATCCTTTTAATTATAGAGATCATTATTTATTTATTCAAATTCTTATGGTGTGAGATGCTTAACCACCAATCAAATTATTTTTATCCAATGTATTCTGGTCATATAAAACTACCATAAAATATATGTTCCCTACATATCTAGATAATATTACTTTGAAAAAATTCTTAATATATTTTAACCATACCACATTTTTTTGACATCTCTATGGGGAGTTTTCTCATCTCGACACATATCCACTTTTAAGTGATTTAGTGGATATGTTTTTTTATTTTAATCAATCCATACTTCTTTAGTTTTAATTTTATAACATGCACAAAACTGACAAAAAAGAATCAATATTACATGATAAATTTGGTAAATTATGTACACATTTCATTAAGGTAATCCCCTCAATAGAATTAAATGATCCAAATTGAACATCATTTTTTCATATTGATATTATCTTTGTTTATTTATGGTTTAATAATATTTACGTAACAAATCTTTTTCAATATTGAAATAATCTCTCTTTATAATCATATTTTCTATAAGATCACTTATTATTTCCAATTATCTTACAATTGTCACCTTACATGTCCTAATATCCTTGAAAAGATATTTCTCCATTTAATTTTTAAATACCCTTCCTTTCTAATTCCATTAGAGTTACATTCTAAACTGAGTTCTTCGATCAAGAAAGACATCCAGTTTATCCCTTAACATAAATTTATTGTTGGTCAATTCAAATGATTCATCCCTAATTATGACACATTTTTACCCTTTAAACCAGACTATGAATGTTTTATGATATTAATTGGCCCCTTCATATTATATCTCAATCCTTAATAATGAGTCTTTTCGTCTTCCCAACACATAATATTTTTATTATTCTTTCTTAATGACCAAATCTTCTTCTTAGTATCAATTTTATTGGTCTTCTGAGACATTCCCTTTGATAATTCTAGATTTCGGGAGGATTAATTATTTTCATTATCAGGATAATTATTGTTTATAATCATATTTAGGAATTTTATAGTAATGTGGAATGTACATTAACACATATAACATCTAAGTGAGAGTTTACATTATACCATACATTTTATTTTAATCATATTTGATAAAATTGATATAAATTTCATATAATACCACCATAATCAATAGAATAATATCCATTACAAGTCTAATATTATTCATTTATTTTATTTTCTCATATTCATGAATTTTATTTCTTCAATTTCTTTTATCTTGAATTTAGGTTCTCCACTTACATTATAATTGAGAGATTTATTATATAGATCGTAAAGAGATCAGTTGTAAATTTATTCTAGAGCTGGGATACATAGTTCAATTATTTTGCAGAAATAAATCCTCAAATTCTTCAAAATAATTCAAACACCTAATGTATCTTAAAACATTGACTAGGAATTACTATCTCATTAATCATTGTTAATTAGAAATAATTTTTATCATCATATTGCATCCAAATGTCTTCAAAAATATTTTCAAAACCCAATTTTTTTCCATTTCATTTCCATTACTTTCAATCTAATTATCAATATTTTACCACATCCCATTTGAATTTTTAAATCCAATTACCTCTGTGTATAGTTTATTAGATAATGATTATGGGATGATATTTGAATCTTTCACATCTACCTAAAAATTTCTATTTTCATCATAATTTGGAGGAGTATCAATTTCATGTTGAGGAAATACTAATATTACATTGTCACTCACCTTTAATACATTTGACAGATGATATGAAATAAATATTTTCCTCGATAAATAAAACTTATATTCATAAAAAAATATTAATCCTTATATGTTGAAAAAATTAAGATTCTCCATAATTAATTTTTTTTAAAAAAATTATCATTCTAAATGAAACATGGTAATAAATAATACCACATGAAATTTATATATCTCTTGAGATAATTTATATTGTTATTTGGAGAATTATTGATTCCTTTTTTATGAATTTGTACCTTTAAATAGGCTATTGTGATTGGTGAAGATCAATATCCAATTATCATATCATCTCTGAGGTATACCCAAATTTACAGAATGTAAAATTCATAAGGAAAAATTATTTACATGGATCTCCCATGAATACCTACTAAAATATTATTATTATTTAGATGACTCAATCAAATATTATCAACTATTAATGTGGGAATGTAAAATAACATACACTCAGAAAAAGATTATGTGATTTCTGAGAATGTTCATTGGAATGCAAATGAAAGATCATTATAATTCCACAAAAGGATACAATCCTACCATTGGTTCTTCTTGATATTAGACATAGCTCATATGGATTGTCACTTTCTCAAATAATTCGTAAAATTTATCCTTCCATGAACATCCTTCAAAGAGGTATTTAGCATTTTTTTCCTTCTAATGTTATATCATGATGGCCTTTTCGTATTTCATATACACATGTGTAATGGTATTCATGTGTCTCAGATCACCTAACCTTTCTCACTACAACACAATAGTTTTAGTCTTGGTCACCTTCCTCTCCCTATACATTAATGCATATGTGTTTCCAAGATTCATTGGGTTTTATTTTTTTTATAAATATTAGATGTCCCCATTCATGTTTAGTATTAAATATTCTCAATATCTCAACAAATCTTCTTCATTGATCTCTACTATATAACATTCAATGAATCATGAATATTATATGAATATATAATTTAGAAAACACCTTTGATTATTAGTTTTTATTCTAATATTTTAACTAATTCTAACAATTATTTGATTCATGTTAATGATTTAATTTAAATCTCATTAAGAATCCAGTTTTTATTCTCAAAAAAATATTTGGATATTGTTATTTAAAATTCACCACAAATCCCAAGAACCTTAATTTCAATTTATTTTAATTCTTGTATGACTGAAAACATGTAGTGTGATAAAGAATAATGCCTTGTAGAATGGAACTCATAAAAGACCCCATCATCTACTGTATCTAGTATTTCTGCAGTCTTAACATGAATCATAAAAATCCTAAATGAGATTATGATATTTTAATCAATGGAGATCAATTCAGGATCATCATATAATTTATTCAAATTGAATCAAGATTTATTCCTCTCAAATTACATTGTAATTCCATATATTATCATTTGTATAATTTCACAAATGAACTTACTCATTCCTTGCTTCCCAACTAATGATTTCACTTATTCATGGGTTATTAATATGTGGATTCACCCATATGTGGTTCACTCATTCATTGATGGCTAGAACATGGTTTCCCATACTTTTATCTACACCCATTTATAGATGATCATATGGTCTCCACCATTACATTTATCTACATAAAATGTTTACTTAATAATGAATCCCCTCATGTTAACAATCCTTTTTTGGATCACTTTATATCAATTATCCTATTATTAATCACTTTACATTAACCACACTCTTTTGAATAAAATTATGTGGATCCCCTTATGTGAATAAAGACTTAAAATTCTCTCAATATTACACTCTATTTTTCACAAAAACTCTTCCAAAAAAACAAAATCCAACTATAATAATTTGAAATGACATTAAATCATCATCTACATATAATCCTTCACATGATACATTATCTTATATATACATTACTCCATGGAATATTTCTTAATCTCCTTGACCAGAATATATTTACCAAAATTAATATTGGTAGTAAAAATCAGTGTACTGATGTATTGCAAATAATTACTCCAAAATATTCATTATTTATATTCCATTTATATTTATACTAGATTAACAAAATTTATCTACACATGTTGACTTTTAAATTTCAAAACATTATCAATAAAAATTATTATACATCCTTTTGGCCACTTCAATAATCATATAGGTAATTAAATTTGGGTACTAAATTTTTCTATTTATGCATACTTATTGACCAAAAAATGATTATATTTCATTAAAATAAGTCATAAGATATAAACTAACTATATAATGTAAGATCAATTTATTTCACTGGCACCTGATAACAATGAGTTCATATTTTTTATTTAGATATTTATTTTCATTTTAATAAATATCATTAAAACCATGGAATTATGGGGATTTTGTTTACATTTTTGATCAATTATTAAGAAGTATGATTTTAAATCATATAAATATTATGAATTATTAAGATATAATTAGTGTTGAAACATATTCTCAAGAAAAATATTGAGCTATTTTTTTAAAATATAACTTCCAAATGATTATATATTTAGTTTTTAAATTTTATATTATAAAGATCTATTGTTTTACTTTGAATTGAAATTCAATTCATAATATATTATTAATTTTTTATTTCATTACATGATAGTTGAAATTGATAATATAAATATATTAAATTAAATTTTTTTACTATATTATGTGTTATTGATGGATAGGATTTGAACCATCTAATCGAGGGATGATTAGATTTTTTTCCTATATTAATTTATAATGGGTGGTGGATAGATAGCATGTTTGATCCAATAATTTCTAAATTGATGATAGATAAATTCATAACATCCCATTTTATTATTTGTTTGTTGATTTCTCAATGGAATCAACTGTATAAATTTTAACCAAGGAGAGTATTCATGAGAAGTTTTTATCAATAATTATTCTTAAGGCGTTAATTTCTGCTTAGGGGTGATATCAAGGTCCCTAGATTGGAATATATTTACCTATATAAGGTGTAATAAAACTGTTCCTATCATCAAATTATTCATGAGTTCTAAAATAAGTATATATTTCAATGAATATATGTCTAGAAAGAAATTTCTTTTTATTATTCTTTAATTTCTTTTCATTTTTCCTTTATAATGGGTTTCTCAATTGATTAATATTCATCTGTAAGAAGAATCTATTATATTGTCTCATATATTTATATTAGTATCTAGATTACATTCTTAGGCTATATTGAAAGACATTATTTTATTTGAAGGAGGTACGTCACAAAAAATATATTTCACCACACATTAGGCTTTCTTTCTAATGGGTTTAATCTTTTTTGTTTCAAAAAAAGGGAAACAAGGAACACCTACAACGTCATGATGTTTAAATTTACTATTTTTGGTATATATAAGGATGTTCAATGGTGTATAATTTAATTTGGCCAATAATGATTCTATTTATAATGAATCGGTGATGTTTTAGATTTAATTTTTTCCTTGAGTGTTGAATAAGTTTCTTGTACTGATTTAGAAGGATTAAGGTGTCAATAATGAGTATCATGTTTAAATAGTTTTTGAAATCTAATAAATACAGATAAGTTATTTATAATTTAATTATTTTATAGACATAATGTGAATAATTTCATTGAAAAATCATCTAGTGCTTCTCTAACACCCCAAGCTTCCATGGTACGCTTCTCTTTAAATAATACAGTAGTGTGTGTTGTACGCAACTTCGAGTTCTAACACACACCGCAACCAATCAATGTAGCCGTTATGAATATTAATTCCTACTTTTTAAAAAATTATAAATTTTATCTTTCAAAATGGACTTAATTTTTGGATTCGGAATATCGAATTTAGCCTATGGTGAAATTTTGGAACTTTTCGGATAACTTTTATATTTTGATGAATAATGAAAAGTACTAAATTTTAATTAAAACCAACTTTTTTAATCAAAATATTTTATAGTGAAAAATTATACTATTGAGTGGTATTAAAGTATAATTAGAATATATTTTTACCATTTTATTCAATGCTGGTCATTAGAATTAATTTCACTTTGAAATTGGATATAAACAATTGACAATATTTTGATATATATTGTTTCATAAAAACACGCTATTTGTTATGACAGCGGGAATTAATTATTAAATTAATTAATGAAACTTATATGTTTGGAATTTTGTAAAATAGAAATCATTATTGAATTCATAATATCAATTATATCTTTGGGTGAATTTTTGGTATTGTTCTAAGAAACATCAATTTTTGATGAATAGTGAAACCACTAAGTGGTAGTTTAAAAACTATTTTCTCGTATAAATGAAACATTACCACTTCTGTGATTTGATTTTCAAAAATCTGACATTCATGGTTGTCATTAGGGAGTAAAATGTGGTTCAATTGGATTTAAAATAATTTTTTGGTGAATAGTAACTTTTAAGTTTTATTAATCGCGATTAAGGGTAATTAGTGAAATTTAAGGTAAAACAATATTATAATAATATGAAATTTCCATTAAAATTGTTCTAACCTTATTGGGTGATTCATGGCAGACCAATAAAATCCATGGTTCAACTTGGGGACCCCATGGAGCCACTTGGGTAAGAAAAAGACATTAATAACATTTTATTTAAAGTAAAAAAAATTGACACAAACAAGTGTTATTTTACTAAAACAATTATTACATGGGGTTATATAAGTTAACATTTCGACTATAAATATTCAATTTAAATATAAAAATATTTCCTACATCATGGTAATTTGTTTATAATTTTTAGACATTAAATAAATTAAAATTTTATGACACCATGAAGATGCAGCGATTATGTCATTAATTAACGATTTAAATAAAATGAAAAGATAATGTAAATTTTAAGACTTATACTTGTATAAAACATATTGGATGGATATATTTTTAACCCTTATCACCTTATCCTCGTAATATATCATTTTGGGACCATAAAAATCCAAAAATCATTTCATAGTAATGTAACACTTCATGAGTTTCCAAGAGTTCCCCTCCACTCCTCTTATAAAAGGTCCCCACCGCCACCACATTATTGACACCTTAAAAGCCATTTGGCTTGGGAAAAATCTGCCAAAATACTCTCTCAACTTCCCTATATTACTCTTAGAAGCCTCAATTTGGGAAGAAGTCTTCCCAAGAAAGCCTTTGTCACAAATCAAAAAGAGTTACCCGAATTTAAGGTAATGTCTTCTCTTATGTTCTTTTGTTTTATTTTGCTTCTCCAACCCCATAAAATATTTTTATTTATTTCTTTTGTAACAAAACAATTATATAAAATATACTAGGATAGTTTTATGATAAGGATTTGATTTACACTTAAACACACCTCTGTCTAATGGTTAAAGAACATATTGTTTCTATGGGTGGCGAAATACTGCCTCACGAAACGATGATTGTTAAATATTCTTTTAACACCTCTCATGGTGGCCATTATGATGAAACTATTTCTATATATTATATATATTATGTTTATGTTTTCCTTATTCTTATGTATTTTTAATTTTTTACATTACTTTATGATTTCCATTATGGGTAAACGTGATAATTTCATTTTAGGAAGTGCGGACTACGGCCCCCTCAAAGTGATTTTAATCGTTAATGCCATATTTGGGATGTATAAAGGATGGAGTTAATGATATTATATATGATATTATACTGGAATTATAATATACCTTTATATCCTTATGTTTCATTCCATTTAATATGAAATAGAAATGAAAGTAATGTTCATGTGTACGTACGGCTTACCGTCTCCATGAACGGTGCAATTCATTTCTTACCTCTAAATGTTATGTAATATTATAAATGAATGTATATAATAGATATGTATGTTATATATTATATCTACATCATTAATATAATTCCGGATATAATGGATATTTTACCTCACATACAACCTGTAATTATAAGAAGTTTATTTTTGACTCAAGTACCAAAGATCGAAAAAACGACCGTTATTAACTTAAATAATTACATAATGTTAATAACATGGTAATAAGTGATATAAAAGGAATAATGAACTTGAAAATGTTTCTTAAGAACTTAGAAATTAACTCTAGTTTATTATTCAGGAGATTAAAGAATGATGGTGTCAAGTCTGACACGAGGTAAGTGAACTTCTTAACCCAATTTCTATTCATTGGGTTAATCTCCTACTTTCAAATTATGTCATGATATTATAATGTACTATCTTGTATTTTTTACTTTCTTTATGTGTACTTATAGTGAATACACATAATATATCTATTTTATTTAAAAAAATTATCTTTGTATGGGACATCGTCTCAATCTCCTTTTATTGGGGCATATTATATTTTATACACAACTTTATTTTATATGGTGTATAAACCCCTTTGACTTTTAAGTTTACTCAAAAGGAATATTTTTTATAAGAATCAATTACTAAAAAACAAAAGGGAATGTTTTTTTTGTCATACGTATGTGGTGCCAACGAATTCTCTACCGCCATGACCATTATTTGAGATTCGGCTTCCTCTACAAGCCATAACTTTATAAAAAATGAAAAATAAATACCAAGATTTAATTTTCTTTTATTTTGGTATTAAAAATGGTTTTGAAAGTGTTTTTATTATATCAATGTTTTGTATTGATATCTTGTGATTGAAATGTGGAAATGTTATGTTTCCTTGATGCATGTTTTATGTGATACGATTATGTTATGGTTTATGATATGTTTAAACCTGTTCATATGAGGAATGCATTAAACTTAATAAGTTACGAGTGGAGCCCACCATAGCTCCTCGATGCATCGGCATGTCTCACGAGACAAAGTAGTGTCCTTGAACGAAGCCTTGAAAAAAATCTTATTTGTAGTCATGGCATGAGGTCTTGGCTACGTGGTTATGATAGTCTGTCATTATGCATTACATCATTATGAAAGTGGTTACTGATATTGCATGTGATTATTCGACTAGTAGAATATCCATGTGAATAAGTAAATGGCATTATTTCATTTTATTTTTTCCATATTATTCTGAATTTCAAGTTTAAAAGGCTTTAGTTTTAGTTATAGATTGCCTTAAATGTTAATGTTTATTTATGAAAACATCCGCTATATTGTTATCCCTACTGAGCATCTGAGCTCACCCCTTCCAATGTCTTAATTTTTCCAAGATGTGAAGAAGTATATTATGAATGACCTGTAGGGATTATATGAGGGTATATGAAGACAAGATATTGTTGTAGTTTTGATTTACTTTATGATGTAATGTAAGACTTATGAATGTATCTAGTGTATCCAAGGCTACTAAACTAACCCGTCTTTCGAGACATGATCTTTTGTGATCATTCCAATGTTACGCAATAATGCACCGACTCTGGGAAACTAGGGTCGGGGCATTATAGTTGGTGTCAAAGGCAGTTTAGTACTAACCTTGGAAGATAGATTTAGAAAAACTCTGATTAGAGCACAGAACCCTAAGATAGACTTTGAGGATTAGTATAGAATAACTTCCTAGAATTTTGGAATTATAGAGATTTTGTGAGTTTTCTGAGCAATACATCCCTGTCTAGTTACGAGCAGGTAGAGGCGGCTCTGGCACAGATGTACCTAGGGGTATACCCCGAAAAGACCTCTTTGAGATAGACTCGAACGGGAACTGGTGCACGACAATGGGCCTTGCTGCCCTCATGGTTACGACACTTTCGAGGGATATGCATAGGATAATTCTCATTTTCTTTACAAACCATTATGAAGGGTTTATGAGTATATACTTCCTCAAAGAAAACATTTTTATTATAATAGTTCAATTTATGTTAACTGTTTTACAAGTATGGAATTATGAAAATTGATTCATAAACTAATCTAGTTTATGCCTTGGTTTAGAAATGGTGCCTAGTGGGAGGAATGGAAATCATATCAATTCATGCACTCCATGTAGTGATTTCCCTCCTGCTCAAGATAATTATAGTGGAAATGGTGATACAACTAGTGCTGATCAACTTATCACCATACTAGGACAACTCACTCTGGTTATGAATAATAACCTTACTCGTATAAAACACCTTGATCCGGAACGTGGAGGATCAATGTTAGATGACTTCATGAGGCAATAACTGCCAATATTTAATGGGGGTACAAATACTTTATTAGCTAATAAATGGATAAACTCTTTAGAGAAAATATTCCATGCCTTGGGGAGTAGCGAAAGGGAGAATGTTTTCATGAAAGTTTACCACATCACTGGAGATGTCGATCAATGGTGGTCACTAATTCAAAACACAATGGAAGATGAAGAAGTATCAAGTATGGAATGGAGGGAGTTCAAAGAGATTTTCTTAGAAAAATACTTCCCTCGTGACCATCGAGTAGATATGGAATGGAAATTTCTGAGTCTGAGACAAAATGAGGATGAGAATGTCGCAAAGTATGAGGCTAACTTTACTAGGTCAGCAAGGCATGTAACAGATTATATATGTAACCCAAGAAGTAAGATTGATCGTTTCTTTGATGGGTTAAAACCTTTTATCCATCGAGCCTTAGTCTCACAAACTTTCTCATCATACGAAGATATTTTCTCATGTGCTATCAAGACAGAAAAGGAATTATCTAAATCTTATGACAACAAAGTAAAGCAAGAGAAGAAGAGAATGGTGGAACAAGAGATAGATGAAGGGAAAATTGGAAACAAGGATTTTCCATTATGTGATAATTGTGGGTAGAATAACCCTAGTACTTGCCTAAAGGGAATGGTAGTTTGTTACAAATGTGGAGAAAACGTTCACCAGGCTCGTAATTGCAAAGGAATGAATGAGGCTATCAATGTTGAATGCTATAATTGTAGAGAAATAGAGAATTATTCAAAGGAATTTCCTAAGCTCCAAGGAAACTTACCTTAGAAAAAGCCAAGGGAGCAAGGCCAAGCATATGTTGTTTCAACATATGAAGTTGAATAATTAATATATTTGTGTTTTTGGAATCAAGGATTATATTCTGGTTATAAGAATAATGTGATATCTAAGGATTTTACTGTAGTACTTGTTGTTTTTATTAAGGTTTTGATATGTTTAAGGTAATCATATTTTTAGTATATGACAATAAGAGTCATTACATTGTTTGGGAAATCTGATGAATTGATTTTGGAATTTAGAGACCTTTTAGAGAACATTTGTACAGAGGTATTTTGGATAACAATAAAGGTTGGATTGGATTATTTTTTACATTGGATACTGTTATTAAGGTTATTTTTGGATATTTATAGAAAGGACAACACGCAGACCATGTGACAACTCGTCGCGTCGGTCAAAGTTGTGGGAATTGAACCCACAACCATAGTTTGATTGGGATTTATCGCCTACCACTAGACTACGTGAAGTCCCGGGAGTGTATAATGTAGTTTTTTTAGTTATGATAGATAATTTATAAATTTATTTTTGGAACCCTATACGGTTAGGATAAATAGAATATTTTTGAGTTCTATTACCATTTGGAGTGAAAGATGGGTTTGTGGTAAAACTTTATTAAAGAATGAAAGTCTATCTTGAAAAGTAAGTATATTTCCTTACGTTCTTAGTAAATCTCCTAAATAAATTCCTCAAATTTATGAAAGGTAGCTTAAAAAAAACATTATCGGTTAAATTTTCCTACTGGGTATTCAATGACCATTTAACCAATCACATTTTTGTGATTTTCTTGTAGTTAACATTATCCTAATCATGTTTTCTACAACTCTCCATCAGACCTTTATGGTTTGTTTCTTCTCCATATCCATATTTTCATATAATCCTAGTATGGGATCTCTCGGGTGAGCTTTGTACTTTTCTTTCTTTCTTTTAAAGTTATATTTTTATTAACCCTATTTCCGATGTGGGTCTTCCAAAAAGCTATTTTCTTTTTTCAACCCTATATTTTCAAAGAAAAATTTCAAATTGTGAGGACACAATTTATTGAAGGAGGGTACAGTGTAACACCCCAAGCTTCCACGGTACGCTTCTCATTGAATAACACAGTAGTGTGTGTTATACGCAACTTTGAGTTCTAACAGACACCACAACCAATCAATGTATCCATTATGAATAGTAATACCTACTTTTTAAAATTTTATAAATTTTATCCTTCACAATGGACATCATTTTTGGATTCGTAATATCAAATTTAGCCTAGGGTGAAATTTTGGAACTTTTTGGATAACTTTTATATTTTGACGAATAGTGAAAATTACTCAATTTTAATTAAAACAAACTTTTTTAATCAAAATAATTTATAGTAAAAAATTTACTATTTAGTGGTTTTAAAGTATAATTAGAATATATTTTTACTATTTTATTCAGTGCTGGTCATTAGAATTAATTTCACTTTGAAATTGGACATAAACAATTGACAATTTTTTGATATATATTGTTTCTTAAAAACACGCTATTTGTTATGACAACATGAATTAATTAATAAATAAATTAATTAAAATTATATTTTTGTAATTTTGTAAAATAGAATTTATTTTTGAATTCAGAATATCAATTATAGCTTATGGTGAATTTTTTGTATTGTTCTGAGAAACTTCAATTTTTAATGAATAGTGAAACCACTAAGTAGTAGTTTAAATACTAATTTTTCGTGTAAATGATACATTACCACTTATATGATTTGATTTTCAAAAATCCGAAATTAATGGTTGTCATTATGAAGTAAAATGTGGTTCAATGGGATTAAAATAATTTTTTGGTGAATAGTAACTTTTATGTTTTATTAATCGCGATTAATGGTAATCAGTAAAATTTAAGGGAAAAATGATATTATAATAATATGAAATTACCTTTAAACATGTCCTAACCTTATTTTCTGAGTCATGGCCGACCAAGAAAATCCATGGGTCATCTTGGGGACCCCATGGAGCCACTTGGGTAAGAAAATGACATTAATAACTTTTTATTTAAAGTAAAAATATAATTGACACAAACATGTGTTATTTTACTAAGTCAATTATTATATGGGGTTATATAAGTTAACATTTCTACTATAAATATTACAAAGAAATATAAAAAGATTTCCTACATTATGGTAATTTTTTTATAATTTTTAGACATTAAATAAATTAAATTTGTATGACACCATGATGATGCATCGATTACCTCATTAATTAACGATTTAAATAAAATGAAAAGATAATGTAATCTATAAGACATACACTTATCTAAAACCTATTGGATGGGTATATTTCTAACCCTTATCTCCTTATACTCGAAAATATATCATTGTGGGACCTTTAAAATCCAAAAATCATTTCATAATAATGTAACATTTTATGAGTTTCCAAGAGTGCCCCTCCTCTCCTTTTATAAAAGGCCCCCACCTCTACCACCTTATTCACACCATCAAAGCCATTTGGCTTTGCCAAAATATGACCAAATACTCTCTAAACATCCTTATATTACTCCTAGAAGCCTCACTTTGGGAATAAGTCTTCCCAAGGAATCCTTTGTCTCAAATCAAAAAGAGTTACCTGATTTTAAGGTAATGTCTTCTCTTATGTTCTTTTGTTTTATTTTGCTTCTCAAACCCCTTAAAATATTTTTATTACTTTATTTTGTAACAAAAACAGTATCTACAATACACTAGGATTTTTTTATGATAAGGATTTTATTTACACTTACACACACCTCCGTATAATGGTTAAAGAACATACTGTTTCTGTGGGTGACGAAATACTGCCTCACGAAACGATGATTGTTCAATATTCTTTTAACACCTCTCATGGTGGCCATTATGATGACACTATTTCTATATATGATATATATTATTTTTCTGTTTTTCTTATACTTCTATATTTTTCATTTAGGTCATAACTTTATGATTTCCATTATGGGTAAACGTGATAATTTCATTTTTGGAAGTGCGAACTACCGCCCCCTCAAAGTGATTTGAATCGTTAATTCCATATGTGGGACATATAAAGGATGGAGTTAATTATATTATATATGATATTATACTAGAATTATAATATACCTTTATATCCTTATGATTTCATTCCATTTAATATAAAATAGAAATTAATGTAGCGTTAATGCGTACGTACGGCTTACCGTCTCCATGAATGGTTCATTTCATTTATTACCTCTAAATGTTATGTAATAATATAAATCAATGTATATACTAGATATGTATGTTATATATGACATATAAATCATGAATATAATTCTAGATATAAGGGATATTTTACCTCATAAACAATTTGTAATTATAAGAAGTTTATTTATGACTCAAGTACCAAAGATCGAAAAAACGACCGTTATTAACTTATATAATTACATAATGTTCATAACATGGTAATAAGTGATATAAAAGGAATAATGAACTTGAAAAAGGTTCTTAAGCAAGTATAAATTAACTCTATTTTATTATTCAGGAGATTAAATAGTAATCGAGTAAAGTCGGACATGAGGTAAGGGAACTTCTTAACCCAATTTTTGTTCTTTGGGTTGATATTATACTTTCAAATTATGTCATGATATTATAATGTCCTATCTTGTATTTGTACTTTATTTATGTCTACTTATAGTTAATACACATAATAGATCTATTTTATTTAAAAAATGATCTTTGTATTGAACTTCGTCTCAATCTCCTTTCATTGAGGCATATTATGTTTTATACACAACTTTATTTTATATGGTGTATAAACCCATTTCACTTTTACGTTTACTCAAAAGGAATATTTTTTATACGAAGCGTTTACTAAACGAAAAAAGGGAATGTTTTTTTTGTCGTACGTATGCGGCGACAACGACTTCTCTACCACCGTGACCATTATTTGATCTTCGGCTTCCTCTACAATCCATGACCTTTTATTTTAAAATAAAAAATAAATACCATGATTTAATTTTATTTTATTTTGGTATTGAAAATGGTTTTGAAAGTTCTTTTATTATATAAATGTGTTGTATCGATATCTTTTGAATGAAATTTGGAAATGTTATGTTTCCTTGATTCATGTTTTATGTGGAACGATTATGTTATGGTTTATGATATGTTTAAACCTATTCATATGAGGAATTCATTGGACATAATAAGTGACAGGTGGAGTCCACTATAGCTCCTCGATGCGTCGACAGGTCTCATGAGACAAACTAGTGTCTTGGCACGAGGCCTTGACAAAATCTTATTTTTAGTCATGGCACAAGGCATTGGCTACATGGTTATGATAGTATAGAATTATGCATTCCATCCCTATGAAAGTGGTTATGGATATTGCATGTTATTATTCGACTAGAAGAATATCCATGTGAATAATTAAATGACATTATTTTATTTTATTTTTTTCCCATATTATGTTGATGTTCATGTTTAAAAGGATTTTGTTTTAGTTATACATTTCCTTAAATGTTAATGTTTATTTATGAAAGCTTCTACTATATTGTTATCCTTACTGAGCATCTGAGCTCACCCCTTCCAATGTTTTAATTTTTCCATGATGCGAAAAAGTATATTATGAATGACCTGCAGGGATAATGTGAGGGGATATTAAGACAAGATGTTGTTGTAGTTTTGTTTTACTTTATGATGTAATGTTAGAATTATGAATGTACCTATTTCTTCCAAGGCTACTAAACTAATTGGTCTTTCGAGACTTGATCTTTTGTGATCATGACAATGTTACACAATAATGCACCGACTCTTGGTAACTAGGGTCAGGGTGTTACAACTTTTTTAACAGAGGATCTAAAATCCATTGAGAAAAATGTTGAACAAAATTTGAACAATCAAAAATTTCTTTTATTAAAATGAAACATTTAAAAAAGATTAAATAGTATTTAGAACCTTATATTCTGTAAAAATAATCTGTGAAACTTAATTTTACATCAAGTGACGAATTTAAAAAAATTGTCGATAGAAAAAATTATTCTTGGAAGGAAGATACTGAACAATTAAAAAATTATTGAAACTAAAGACAATGGTAAATGTTATTTTGGGTCAAATTAGTATGAAGAAAAAAAATTAAAATATATGTTATTGGAATGTTAGATGAAGTGAAAAAATTAAAGAGATATTATAAAATATTTATATTTTACTGATATTTTATAGTTATTCTTCATTTTTTACAATTCATAAAAAGGTTATAATGAGCTCCCTATTGAAAAAAACATTATTTTAATGGAAAGGGAAACGAGAGAAATTTAGAATAACTATAATAATATTCATCAATTATCTCTTCTATTCATTTAAATTATTAATCTTCTAAGACAAGTAATAATGATAATCTACTGTAATAAGTTTTTCTTGATAATTCTCTAGTTGAAGAACCCAATAATAACACAGAATAAGTTAGAAATATTGATGAAAATATATATATTAAAGTGGTTTGGAAAGAATACGAAAAATATCCTTCACTAAAGGAGTCCTAAATTTATACCTCTATTACATATACTTCATATCACTTTATTATTTCATCAACTAATGTATTCTCATTGAAAGAATAATACTCTATTTTATCCTGTTGTAACTCATCTAGTATTTTTATAGGATGTAAAAAGGTATTAGTGAAACAATGTAACTAAATGTTAACTGATGTGGAAAATTTTTCGGACCCATCATCATTGCTTATATAACTCCTATATATGAAATAAAATTTTAAATATTTTCTAAAAAGACATGATAATAACCATGAATGATCTCATAAAATCAAATATATATATATATATATATATATTTAAATTAACATGATATAGAAATATAATAGTGTGTCTTAAAATATTACAGATTTTAAATCTATATTTACTATGATGCATAGAAAATTATAAAAAATTCAACAATCAAAATTTATCATCCAAAAAAATTATGATATATTTATCTCAAAAAAATTGATTACTTTGATATCTTGTGATATACCCAACTTGAATCCTAAATAAAAAAAATATATTATAGCATTGTAGCATGTAAATAAAATTTTTGGAATGAATTACGATTAAAAAATTTTAAAAAAAATTGTATAAAGATTTTATATGAAGGAAATATATATTTAGTAAATTCATTATATCCTTCAAAAAGAATTTCACCTCAAAAAACGGTTTTTATTTCATTTTTTGAGAATATAATATAACTAAAATCCTCCAATTAATTAAAATTTATTTCAAAAATGGAAGTTCATTTTTGAAAATAAAATTTCATGTTTATCTTGGATTGAATTTTTGAGAATCTTCTAAAAAAATTATTTTTCATTAGCTTTTTTAAATATATATTTTTTAAAAAAAAATATTTTATTACATGAATTTTAAATATTAGTTCTTTTAAATTGTTATAAAATTATAATTTTCTCATATATATTCTTAATAATCCATTTATTTTCATTCGAATTAATTTTATGCCATATTTTTATATAAAAACCTTTTATACTTCAGAACAAAAAATTTGAAAAATACATTTCATCAAATTTTTTTAGTTTATTTTGAAATTAAAAATAAAATATTATATAAATTAAATTTATAATAATAATTTCCATATTTAGAATTATGCAGATAAATTTTCATAATTGTTATCTTATAGTTTTTTTACATTATGACCAGTAACTATGGTAAATATTTATCACATCAGCAAGGGTAAAATTTGTGAAAAAAAAGTTCAAATAGTGAGATAATATCCCAAAATACAACAAACAATTCCCTCTATTTCATTGTATTTGAGAAATTTGAAAAGATCTATCACAAATTCTAATATATATTATTTTTTGATCCATTTTCCCTCTATAATTACATTAATTTTATTTTAAGTAATGATAATTCCAAAATGTCAGTCTCTTGACATTTATATCTATAAATTTTTATATAAGGATAAAAGGAGGATAAGTTTGGTTCTTCATATTTATCTAATATATGAATTATTTTTTTCAATGTAATTTATTTTGGGATGGGATATGTACCTTAAATTCTTGAACAACACTGAAAAACTTCTTATCCAACCAGTAGAAAAATCATGTAATTGATTTTTAAAACATTAGATGTAATAAGGGAGTTATATTTGACAACATATTTTACACATTAATTAAATATTTTATGTATGTTTTAACGGTATATATTTTAAATAAGTTACAATCATTAAGTATTTAATGTAAAATATAGTAAATAGTGTAAGAAATGAAATTAATGACTTTTATTTAAAAATATTAATTTATTAAATTAATTAAATATCATAAAATTTTTGTGATTGGATAAGTATGATGATAAATTGTAAAAAAATTATTTATTTTTCCATTTATGAGGAAATGTTGGCCATATAATTTAAATTATTACCCTTTATGTTTGGAAATTTTGTCGTCATAGTTAAGGATGAACATAATTAATGAATTAGTTAAACCAAAATATAATGTTTAAAATGGAAAAAATCCTATCTAAAATTCCATTTTTAATGATATTTCTATAATTTAAACATTTAATTAAAATTAATTTCTATCTTTCATTATTATAATTAATAAATATGTTAATTTTATTTAAATATTTTATTTAAATTCCAAGCGTTCCCTTTCCCACCATTATAAAAAGAAACTCGTTCTATCTTTTATTTACAACATAATGAGAAATCATGGTCAACCAAACCATTCCCATTTCACTTATAAACTAACTTATAAATGAAATAGTTGTGTTTTTAATCTAAATATTTAATTATAAGGGTGCTTAAAATTGATATAAATGAGTCCTATAGAATATTTGGTAATCATATCACCTGGCCAATTAAAAATTATTTCTTATTATACCTCTACAAAACCTTTAGTATTAGTCATAAATTAATAACACTATTATCCTAGATATACTGAAATTTTATTATGATTATTTATCCATCATTATCTACACAATATTCCATAAAATGGGATGTGAAAGTGTTACTCATGAGTATATGTGGACTACCTCTTCCACGTAGTGATACAATTCATTTTCCTTCACTGTTAATCATTTGTGGTTACATTGATCCATTTAATTATAACATGTGATATATATAATATAATTACTCTTTTCTAATTAAAATATATTATATACCGACTTTCCTTCACATCTTTTGGAAGAAGATTATGATGATTGTCTATACGTGTAGAGTACAACCTCCTTGAAGCGATATGATTCATTTTTCAATTTCAATTTACACAGATTGTAATAAAGATATATTTAATTATTACATGTGATATAATTATTATTTGTTAAATTATAATTATTATATACTTTATTTCATTATGTCCATCCAAAAGTGAAAACAACATTCATGTCTACATACTAACTACCATCTCCACGATCGGTGTAATTCATTTTTCTAACCCTACAAAATTGTGGATGAATCTATATATATATATATATATAATTAAAAAATATGATATCTGGATTATGATTAAAATTAAATATATGATAGAATCATTCTCCATATACATGTATAGTGACTACAGAACTGAAACATGCATGAGAAACAAAACATTTATCATAAGTGATAGAGATTTTAATTACAAAATATTAATGAACACTTGATAAGATTTTATAAAAAAAATCACATATTATCTCATATATATTTGAGTATGGTTTTTTAATAAATTTATAGTAAATATATATTTATTATGAAGTTGTTTTAAACATGTAAAATAAAATTTATTTCATGATGTTAGGTATTTATGTTTTAATCACTTTTTAATAAGGATTGATTATACTTGAATTTAAATTAAATAAATTATGTGATACATATAATAAATTAATTTTTATAATCCTCTGGTTATTTATAAATAATTCATGTTCTATTTTCATTTTAATCACTTTATGAACTCAGGAGACTATTATAATTTTTGAAGGAAAATCAACTTTATTTCTCCATTCAATCGAAAATATTTTTTCTTCCATGTCCAAGTTTTCTAAAAATAAGTAAATATATATTTTATATTATCCTATTATTCATGATGTAATTTTTACCCATTATTGATTATTTATAATTTTTTTAAAAGGAATCTTCTTATTGTTTTCTGTTTGAGGTATTTTTTTCCTTTTACTAAAAATTTAAAATGAATATTTGTTTTATTGTATAGGGATTGAATGGAATTTCTAACTTTCATGAAAACATAATTCTTTGAATATTATTTTACAACTTTCTAAAGATGTTTTGAAGGTGAAAAGGTTAATTTATCCTAAAATTATTCCAACTAACCTTTTTAATCTATTTTTCATCATTGATGAAATATTTTGATGTTATTTATGTATTAATGGATATATGATTGTATGATACCATGGTTATTAATTTTATGGATTTTTTATGATTAGGATGAAGAAATTTTTATAAGATATATTTTATTTCCATGGGTTATGATATCATGATATGACAATTGTTTTATGATCGTGTGGAACAAATAAATATGGTCTTCATTATGGGATGGGTGGAACCATAATTTCATCACCCAAAAATACATTGAGTATAGCTTTATATCTCATAATATAGTTATAAGGAATTAGTTTGTGTACTTAGTGAACTATAGTAAATAGGTAATGAAGATTTATCCACTATAGTAAAATGGTAAGAAATTATGATCCACTGTGAAGGAGAGTTGGGGATTCATTATCTGTTATAATATGTGAAATATGTGTTGATTACATATCCATTATTATTTAATGGTGCCAATAGTTAGTTATTAAATATGAAATGTTTTCAATGAATTAGATGGTTACATACTTTTTTTGACAATTTTTACAATTATGATATAATATTATGGTTCATTATTGATATATGATTATTTCTCAATTTAATGATTCATTTATTCTAAATTGGAAATATTTTATTCAATGACTCATGGTAATGATCTAAAAAAATTGGGTTTGAACGATGTAAGTTATAGTCATGGAATTATACCATTTGGACTATATTATGCCTCAAACGATTATCATTCGTTATCTAAAATGTTTACCATTACCAATAATCAAAACTCTTCATTTATTTTTTTCCCTTTCCCCAGTTTATGAAGAAAGGATTTCTATATGGTTTATCAAGATGGGTACAAAGTGATAACATCATTGTGATAGATGGTGAATAATGTACCTAAATATGATGTTTATATATTTATTGTCCAATTTCATTAAACATTTATGGTTCTAGCATAATTAAAATGATTTGTATTAAATATTTATCAAAAAATATGAAATAAATATAAATGAAAATCTTGGGTAACCTTAGTTTGTATCAGAAAGTGGTTAACTTAATCATTAGAGATTTTGGTTAGAAAACTTTGGAGAAGTCTTTAGGGATAAGTCTGTGTTTAGGACATTATTTTTTTAATGAACATATATAGACTATTTTAATCAGAATCCTCCATAGATTTATAAGAAGGTTTCATGATTTATAAATCATCTGAATGATATCTCATTATTATATTATTGCTCTCTCTAATTATTATATATTGATGATTACACATTACTTTTTTGGTTTTACTCAATGGATTGAACCAGAAGACAATATACTAATAATGAATGTGATAGGAAATGAAATGATTATCCACCTAAACAAGAAAATAATACGAGATAAGGAATATATAATCCATTTTATATACTCATAGAATATTCTTATTCCATGAATCATGTTCATATTCCAAAAAATCAAAAAGGGAAAAATGTATTGTAGAGTCTTTTATGAAGAAATATCAACCGTCTTTACTGGGTATCCTAATCCACAAGTAGATGATCAATGGATCAACACTATTTAGAAAATCTTTTTTATTCTCTTATGATCATAACATGAAAATTTGGTTCGATAATGTTATCATTTATATGGTGAAGTATATCAATGTTTTGAATCTTACTAAGAATGTGAGAATTGATAAAAAAATCGAGTCCATTGAGTGGGATGCATTTAAGAGGATATCTTTCAATAAGTTCTTACATTATATTATACATAAAAAATAATGAATTATTTCATTTATTGTAAAAAAAAGGATGATGAATCTTTTGATACCTATTTAGAAAATTTGAAAATAATTTCAAGGTATTCTTTTGGTTTAATCATCATCACTGAAAGAGGAATTGATTAATTATTTTGTCTCTTAAAACCAAATATCTGAGAGGAATTATCTATAAGAGACATTATTATAAACGAATAAATAATTCAACTTGATATAGATATATAAATCTAAATTGTATATTATAATAATTCCCATGGTTTTGATAAGGAATTAGAGATACATTCTATTGAAAACTCGAATAAATTAAATAGTGTAAAGAATGTCTAGTCATCTAAAAGGGACAAATGTGTGAAGAAAAATCAATGTAATTGATTTAGGGAAAATAATAGGTACCTTAAATGTGTTAATTATAGTTATAAACCCCATGAATGTATAATTGAGATGAAGATTCTAGTTAAAACAATATAGGAAAAGAAGATTCCAACTATTTCACCACCCATGCATCAATTCCATAAATGAAAGGAGTGTGGCCATTTTTCTTACCAGTTCATGAATATGAATGACTACAAGGATGATCTATGTGAAAACCCCTTTAAGACAAATAAAAAATGAATATATCAGGCAATCACAACAACTTATGTGGGTTATAATATTGATGTAGTGAAAAGTTATACTTATCATTCACTAAAAAATTACTAATGAATTATTTTATTCTGGATTTACATGTACATTTATATTTAAGTAATTTTCCAAAGTTATTTCATCATCATATCAATGATTATAGGTTTTGTTTTCAAATAAAACTCCTCTTACTATGACGGTTAATTGTAAGGTTTGGTGAGGACTTGACAAGGGCATCCAAGGGACCCGAGATCAATTCCGGGTGGAGATATATTTCCAATACTAAAGTAGTACTGTAGTAAGTATTGTGGCAGGTATTGTAGTAGGTACTGGGGAAGGTACTGTAGTAGGTACTGTTTGGTACTATAGAAACTAGAACTATTCATCCATAGGGGCCTTTGGGTGACCGGTTTTGGCCTTGGGTCCTGTAAGGCCATCAGGCCACCCAAGCCCTTCGGGCTAGTTGTCTCTCAATGACTTTGGGCCACCTTAAGGAATAAGGGCCACCCCAAGGCCTTCGGGCAACCGGATTCTGTAGATGTACTAGTCTGACAACAAGGGACAAGGATCCAGATGAGAATTTAGGGAAAGTGCAAACACTTGAGCAGAGATAATGAGAATTGGTAGAACGAGAGGGTATGGGTTTTCTATTGGTACTGAGCCTGTGCATCTTTTCATAGGATAGTAAGCCGACCAGCCCTATAAAGGTGGAGTGCTAGTCATCATGACATATTCTAGGGAGGAGCAGTTCCAAGTTGTCTTGTCTCAGTAAGTCCCCCTAATACCTACGGGTCATGTAATTGTCTCTGATCTTTTGGGCCTTATAAGGGTTCCACCTCATCCCTTGAAAGGTGGATTATCAAAAATAAAAAAAATGAAGGCCATCGGGCCATTAAGTAGGGTTTCTCTTTAATTGATGTTTACAGGACTTTGATTCCAACAAATATTATTATACTCCCTTTAGTGTATTTTTTTATTACATCCATGGATTAGATTTCTTTATCTAGTTCCCAAATCAATTAATAATTAGTGGAATTCACATTTCATCTTTATAAGGAACAAATTATCATTTATCAATGTGAGGATGAATATGATCTTTAAATTGTATTCACTTTGATCTTGTTGGTTTTAATTCCTACACATGAAGGGTATCTTTATCAAATGGTTAGGGAGAAACTAATCATTGAGTATATTCTTAATTTAAGAGAGTTTTTTATGTATATCTAGAATAGTGTTTTATTCCCCCTTTGAATATTTATGTTGAGTTTTTAAAAGATCATGTTGCTATTTATACAACTATTTCAATTACTCCTTATAAAATATCCCTAATTGAATTGTAGAAATTAAAGAATTAACTCCTAGAAAATCTTCATTAGGGATTCATATTCTCTAGTTCATCACGATGATTTACACTAATTATTTTTTATGATGAAATATGGTTCAATGTGTCATCATGTTGATTATGAGGAACTAAACAATTTCCTTATGAAGAACATGTATCATCTACCCTATATCGATTATTTTTTTATCAATTATGAGTTTCTTAAAAAATTCTATAATCTACCTTTATTCAAGACACAATCAATTTTGGGTTGATAAGGAGGATATTACCAACGGAGACTCCCATATACTGTATGGGTATTAAAAATTAATAATGAATCCCTTTGGAATTAACAATCACCCTATAATATTATTGATTTAGTTAATAGTTTTTTTATATATTTCCACAATTAGTTTGTGGTATTCTTTATAACTAATATTCTTATATATTCATATATAAATGAAGATCTTGAAACCCTTTGATAATTATTCTAAAGACCTTAAGGAATGGTAAGTTGTAAGAAAAATTTACAATTTTTGAATTTTGTATTCAGACAGTTTTATTATTGTATCAAATATTCTCATGTGAGGGTATATCATTGGATCATCCAAAGAAGGAAGTTACTACATAATGTCTTAGACCATCCATTCTAACTAAAATCTAATTTTTTATGGGTCTTATAGAAACTACCAATGTTTTTTGAAATAATTATCAGGACTAAATAATCTAGTCACCAAATTGAATCTAAAGGGGGTTGAGTTGTGGTGTATTGATGAATTTGAAGAGATATTCAAGTATATTAATATAATGATTCTTAGTAAAGATGTAATCACACTAACCTATTGTGGAAAGGGTGTTTTCATCTATAGTTATGTATCAAATAAAATAATTTTATATGTAATCATGTTGAACTATGTGTAATGATGAGAAAAAATAACCTACTCATGATTTGGAATTAACTAATGTGTTTTTTTCATTAATTATATCGAGGAATTATCATTACAGATAATAATGTGATATTTATACTAATCATAATAGTTTAATGTATATATTCTCTTAGAAATATTTTAATATGTTCCATAGATAATTGTTGGAATGGTTAAATATTATGACTCTTAAATACATTATCGCCCTAGGAATATGAAAAATGTGGTTGATGCACTGAGTCATTAGGACCATGAAAATTTATTCAATATGATTACTACAAGAGATCCAATAATTATAGATTTACAAACATTAGAGCTTTAAATATTAAAAAACCGGTGGAAATTTTATCTAGACAAAATGTGTTTTCAACCATCTATCAATGAAATGATTAAAGTGGAACACAAGGAAGATATAGAACATCATAATAAAGGATGAGTATTCCAGAATTAAAAAATGATTGTTTAGAAATTATACGGTTTAGGAACTAATTATGTGTCTCATAAATACTCGACATAAATAAGGATATGTTTTATAAAGATCGAATTTCATCATTGTAATGTCTCTTATTTTCTATGTATTAGTTTTAAATATTATATGAAAATATTACATGGTCATAAATTGCGATGGCATGGGATTCAAAGGCCTAGAGTGCACGGAATAAATGTTTGAAATAAATTAAACTTTTAAGTAGATCACTTGAGCAGTTTTACTGAAAAACTAGATTAACATTTAAAAAGATGACCAAATCTAAAATCTGAAGGTACCATTGCATTCAAATAAGAGACAATACCTTAGGAGAGGCCTAACAAAGACCATTGTGGGCTAGATGAAGAAGTTAGTTTTTGAACATTTATGGAAATAAAATAAATAAATAAAAATTTTATCATGTTTTCATCAACACATAAACATTAGATATTAAACAAGATATTAATAAGAATATCTAGGGTTTTCCGTATAAACCTAAAATTCTCTAGAGGCATGGAGAGAAGACCACTTGGAGAAACCTATCAACAACAAATAGTGAAGTGTCAATTGTTCGTGAATCACAACACCAAAAAAATTAAAGGATCTCGCTGAACACTGTAATGCAGTCCCTCTTCTTCGATGATTGAGGTAGGGGTTTTTGTTTCAATTATTCCTTCCTTGTTCTTATATTCAAACTATGAATGCAGATAAAGCCACGAATAGGTTGACTAGTGTATCCTTCAGCCTTCCTAGAGGGTCTTTTATTAGGTTTATTTTTAGGAATTAAACTATGTTTAATTTAATTTATATTTTATTTTCTCTATTTGATCCTCCTAATAGGATTTGATAAATATCATGGTGAATGATGGGGGAGTTTTTTTCCTAAATTCGTTTTTTGGATTTCTTCTCTCCTTTCTGACCACGCGCTCTTCACGTTCTTCACAGGGTTATGAAAAATGGATCATTTTAGGCCCATTTCACAACACAATGATCCCTAATTGGATATCTTACATTGTGAAAACCTATCAGGGGATCGATGATGATGGGGGATGACCAATCAACATAGTTAGAAGGGAATCTTTCTTCGACCATTCTTTATACGGATGATCAAAACGCCTTTCTAGAGCATATCAGATGCTCAAAACTTCCCGAATCAGTGTTTCCATGAGGGGAAAATTTAGTTTCTTGAGGTTTGAGGATATTGAACAGCCATACCGATGGATTGAAGATCACTAGAGGTGTGTCGTGGAAGAAAAAAAATTCTAAAAAATCATGAAGAACATTGAATGTTCTCCAAAGAACAAGGTGGGTGGGGCCAACTCAACGGTAGCTAGGGTTTCACAATGAAAGAATTGATGACACTTCATGTGAAATATATCACATGGCATTTGGTTCCCTACGTGGGACTCGACGTGTATCTCGAAGGATACAAGGAAATAGGGTGATGTACACAGCATGTACTCCACCACATGGTTAGACCAAGTCGGTTACTTGAGTTACCCCATATACTCATACCCAGGATGCCATACACAGGACGAAGCCATGTACGGGCACATGGCCAATATACATGGAGCAGTCCTAGGATATTCATACATGGTGTGTGAACATCACTACACACCGTGTATGCACTTTTTACATGAAATGTCTTCTCACTCATTCCACTTCCCATGAGCAGTATCCATGTCAAGAGACAGGACGTGTGCCCTTGCTACACACAATGAAATATCCTCTACATGGCTTGATCTCCTTTTCCATCATTCTTTGGAAAAAAAAATTTTGGTTTATTGACCCCTTTTCTCATTCCATTGAATTCCAGGTATCATTTCCATCTATAGGTGTATGATTCCTTCAGCACGACTTTCAAGATAGGGTCAAAATCCCTCTAAGAGGCCGAAACCGAGATCCTATACTGATTCTTGGCCCTAGGTATATTCAAGTATCGATGTGACCAATTCTAAAAGATGATAATCCTCTACATAACAGGTGAATTCAAATGAGTTTTTGTATAAACCAATGACCTAGAAGTGATCGTAATTTATGTATCATGATCTGTCCTCACTCAGGAGTGAACACCCCCTGAATGAGTTCATGTGTTCTATCATTAGATCTATCAGTGTAACAATCTCTATCGTGACACTTCCCAAAAAATGTATATCTCATAAAGACATCATCAGATCTATCATACTCATAGAGTGATTTCTCCTAGATGAGTGCCTCGTGGAATCTTCGAACTGAATCCTTATTGTGGGTATGTGGTCATTATGACTTGCCTCTAGACTATGGGTCCGGGTTTCAAGTATATATGGATATCATTATTTTTTTATATATTTTGTAGACATACACTGTGTAAAGATTACTTATCTTTACATTGTGTATTTATTTTTGATTTTTAGGGTCCTCTACAGAGTATTGTTATACTCACCCCGGCATGGGCTTTTCCTGCACCTATCATGTCATGTGAAGACAAGTGGGCTTCTGACGGAGTCCAGGGTGGACCATGACCAGATCGAGATTTGTGATATTTGATAAAGGCTGAGGTATTCTTATGGCTATGATAGGTAGTACTATTATATATTTCTTTCTTTCATGTTAGACCGTGTATTTTGTAGACACTTTCTTTTGGTGGGATCGTAATGTGGCCGAGTTTACTTTTTTCACTTTTCTTTTTGTTGTACTATATTGGATGGGTTTAGATGTATGCATGAATTTAGTTCCATAGTGGTTTTTCTACATTTTAGAATTTTTGTTCTTGAATATGTGTGTCTTTCTATAGGTACATAACAAATGCGTCCCATTTTAGTGATATTCCTACTCGGTGCTAGTCATTAGCCCTTGGTCTATTAAAGGTGGGCTTGTGGAGCCACATCACAGGCTCTACTAGGATCAGGTTATGACATAGTGGTATCACAGGTCATCGGATATACCTTAGGACATAGATTCTGTAATATTGCTTTGGGGAAACATCATTAAATTTTTCGAGCTCGGCTTCATGATATGGACTCTAGTGTTCGTGAGAGAGACCGACAAATCCATACACCAAGACTATGATAATGTGATTTCCAACTTGGTACAAAACAACACAAGTTGTAGGGAAACAAAATAATGGTACATGCATCATATATGAATGGGTTTTGTTTTCCATGTCCTTTTTCAGATGTCTAGATACATACTATGACCATGGTACATCTTGATTCTTTATATGATTCCTCCATGATGAATACCCTCTAGGATCCAGTGACTCAATCATAATGATTACACCCTCAATTAAGAGGCCTCAATTCAGGGACCAGTTCCCAAGGAGTTACCTCCAGGTGGTGCACCTACTACACCACCACCAATGGAGAAGAACATGGTACTTGTAGTACCGATAGACGAGGAGTGTAGGATGAGTGTTCACCATGAGTTTCAGAGATAGAGACTCCTCGGGTTCTGAGGAGAGCACAACCATTAGGTGGCCAATGACTGGCTTGAGGCATTTACAATAGTTTTTTATCTAGTGAGGACACCAGCGGACCAGACGGTGATCTTAGGAGTAAGCATCCTTCAGGCTTCGATAAGATGATGGTAGAGTTTCCCCATTCAGACTCACGAAGAGGATACACATTCATGGAAAGAGTTCGAGCAACTATTTAGGGAGGAGTTCTCTCAGGTTTCATTAAGAGAAGTGTGCATCAATGTGCTTCATCAGCTCCAGAAGGGAAGTTTAACAGTGGATTACTATTCATAGAGATTCACCAACCTCGCTAGGTAATCTATGATATGGTCATGGATCAGTACTTCATAGCTCAGACCATTGAGCAAGGTATACAATGAGACATGTGAGATAGTGGCATGCCTTTATACATTTCGACTTATGCCCGAGTGCTCGAGCAGGTTTTGGTGGTCAGGAGCTTCTTGGCTGAGAAAAGAGAGCCAGTGGCAGTCAGCAGTAGGTAGATAGGTGTAGAGACATTTGCAGTAGGGATCTGACATCAGGCATAGGGATTGGGATGTGTGATATGTCATATGAGAACCTAAGACAGGGGATCTACGGTCCATTGCTCTTATGCTCTATCATGTCAGCCTATATAGAGGTGATGCTACTCGAGTGACAGCAGGGGAAATCTCACCAGAGATTTCCAACAACATCGAATTGGTAATAGGGATGCGGTGGATGAACCTCTGGAGTAGAGGTAGAGAGTGGATCAGAAAAAACTATCAAGTTGCAGATGCAGAAGAGGATAAAAGAGAGTTGTAGGAGGTGGTAGGATTATTTTCCTATTTTAATAACTACCCCTAGGAGGTCCGCACTAGGCATAAGAGCTAGGGGATAGGGGTAGGGAAATCTACATGTGGTCAAGGAATATGACCAAAGGACTCCATGGATAATAAACTGTAAGATCTGTGTCTTTTAAACCTTATCTTACGTACATATAGACTTAGGTTTCAGTAATTCTTTCCTCACCACATGTCTTGTGTGAAACCTGAGATTCTGGAGGAGTCATTGACTAGACCCTTATCTTTGGTGAGACCTACAGGAGGAGACTCAATGATCACTCATCTTTGACAAAAGTGTGATATTATACTTGAAGGTGAATGTTTCGGTTGGAACATCTTGGTGGTAGAGTTGAGGCATTATGACTTAATTCTTGGTATGGATTCGTTACCTTCAGTTCATGACTTGATTGACTACTTTAGGTGAATATTTTGGTGTTTATACAGTGATGGGAAAATGTTTTTCTTCATTTGTGAAAAGGAAACACATGCAGCACAAAATGCTTTCATGCTTAGAAGGGTGTATCTGATCACTCTTGAATTGGTTAGCCTTACCCTTAGAGTAGCTGATGTTATGAACTTTCGGTTCCCAGCGGTAGTGGTGGAGTATAGGGATGTCTTTCCAGAATATGTTTTAGGATTACGTCCCCATCAAGAAATCAAATTATGCATCAACTTACTCCCAAGATGGCTTTTATATCCTCACCGGTGTATCATAGGGCTCCCATAGAGATTCATGAGATTAGTGTGAATTTGGAATATTTGAAAAGGAAGGGATTTGTAAGACCTAGTGTTTCACCATGGGCAGCCCCAGTTTTGTTTTCCAAGAAGGAAGACAAGAGTTTGAGGTTGTACATGGATTACTGGTACATGAAATTGGTAACAGTGACGAACAAGTGTCCACTTCCACGAATCAACGACCTCTGGAATCATCTAAGTGGGTCATTATGGTTCTCAAAAGTTGACCTATGATTGGTTTACCACCAGTGATGAGTATGAGACATGGATATATCAATGACAGATTTTAAATGTCATTACGGTCACTACAAGTACTTGGTGATGTCATTCAACGTTACCAAATCCCCTAAAGTGTTTATGGGACTAATGAACCTAATATTCCAGTCATACATAGACCAATTCATAGTGGTCTTCATCAATGACATCCATGGGTACTTGATGTCAGAGTTGGAGCATGCGACACACCTACGGATGGTTCTTGATGTACTCCGAGAGCACCATCTTTACGGGAAGCTCTCGATGTGCCAGTTCTGGATATAAGAGGTCTACATTCCAATACATGTTATCTCAACATATAGAGTTTTAGTGGACCCATCCGAGCTTGAGATGATGTTAGCATGGGATCCCCCACAGAGTGTGATAGAGGTACGAATCTTCTTGGTTAAGAAAGATACAACTGGTGATTTATCACTGATTTATCTCAAATATCATCACCGAAGATATCCTTGACCAAAAAGGGGTATCCTTTTGTATGCATGGAGAATTTCCCATAGGAATTCCAGTAGTTAAGGAAGAGTTTGATGAGAAGACTCATCTAGATATTTCTAGAAGAGGGTGTCAGGTAATGTGTTTTCTATTATGCATCAAGCACTGGTATTGGTTGTGTCCTAATGTAGATACTGGTGGTGATTGAAAATTTTTTGCACCAGCTATGATCACATGAGTAGAACTATGAAACCCCTGATCTTGAGTTGGTTGTAGTATTCTTTGCGTGGAAGTTGTTCTGACTCAACCAGATGGGTGAATAGTTTATCATCTACTCTGACCCCTGAAGCATCATGTACAACATCTCATAGAAGGATTTGAATCTGAGGTAGAGGTGATGGATAGTTTCCCTCCAAGATTATTAATTTTATATCATATATTCTCCTAGTAAGGGGAACATATTAGTTGATTCACTCAATCATTGATCGAGTTCACTACTGTTGATCGAGGTGTCGAAGTAATTGTCCTCGCTGTAGTTATCATTCGTGGATGGAGATGATGCAGCTTATCTCTAGTCAGGCGTTATCAGCCCTCCACTCTTACAGTGAGTTTGGGATGAACAGCTAGGGGATGTCGAGTTTGAGACTTTACGTGATCAATTACCCCCAGGACATGATGTTGATGTATATTCCCAAGGTGGGGAGAACATAGTTCTTTTTAGAGACCGAATTGTTATTCCAGTGGTATTATGGGTGATTTTTTAAGGTAGTTTCATAAATCCACCCTAGCAGTACATATTAGAGTGCCTATGATGTACCGGGACCTCTGATATCAGTTCTCGGGGATAGGTGTGAGGAAGGTAGTAGTAGTGATTGTTTCTCGACGCATTACATGCCAGCAGGTAAAGGCTGTGCACTAGGTTCCATTATGATTAGCTCTCCCCAAGAATTACTGGAGTAGAAGTGTTATGGAATATTGATGGAATTCATGATGAGATTACCATGAACATCTAGGGGGTGTTATTCCATCTGGGTGATCATTGACTGACTCACCAAGATATCCCACTTTCTAGATACCAGGGATTAGAGTTCCATAGAGATCTTAGGATGCATCTTTGGGAAGGATATAATCCAGTTTCATGGATTCCCTTTGACTATAGTCTTAGATGATGATGCCTGTTTCACATCCAAGTTATGGAATAGATTGCAAGAGGTGTTTGAGACTCATCTATGTTAGATCATATCATTCCATCCTCGGAAATATAGTTAGATAGATAGAACCATTTAGGTTTTGGAGGATATGTTATAGGCTTGTATATTTGACATTGGTCATTGTTGGGAGGACCACTTTCCACTGGTGGGGTTTCTATAGAAAAATAGCTACTAGTACACCATTGGTATGCCACCCTTTGAAGCTTTATATGGGTGACCCTTCTAGTAAATGCTTTACTGGATCGACCCTAAATATTATGCACTCATGGGTCCAGAGATGGTGTGAGCTACCACTGAGAAGGGGCAAATAATATAGGAGATATGATAACTGCCTAGAGTTAGAATAAATCTTATGCTGGCAGATGGTGGATACCCCTGGAGTTCAGAGAGGGAGACCATGACTTCCTTCGTTTCTCACCTCGATAAGGGTTGTAGTGATTTTATAAGGGTGGTAAGTTGTCCCAGATATTCATCGACTCCTTTTAGAAACTATGGAGAGTTGTTGAGGTGGTGAACCACCTAGATCTACATATGCAGTTCCATTGGGTACATGATGTCTTCTATGTTTCATTACTAATGAGGATCATGCATCACCCATCACACATCATTGAATAGTAGGAGCTAGAAAATGAGGATGGAGAAACCTTCATAGAACACCTAGTGGAGATCTAAGATAATCAGTAGAGGGTCCTTAATGGTTGAGTGATTCCCTTAGATCATGTTTGGTGGAAGAATGGGAATCTTCCGGAGTGCACATGGTAGTGGGTGGCTAATATTCGTGTGATGTACCCACATCTGTTTGAGTAGCTTTTTGTTTGGTCTCTTTAGGGATGTAAAATCCCTATGGTGGGGAGAATGTATTGTCACATATTTTTTGTGTATTATTTTTAAATATTTTTTGTAAATTTTTGGAGACTAGGATTTTCCATGGAGTGAGATTTTGAGGCCCTGAGTGCCTAGAATAAATGTTAGAAATAAATTAAAATTTTTAATAGCTCAGTTGAGTGGTTTTTGTGAAAATTTGGAATAACGTTTAAATGGGGTTCCAAATTATAAATATGAGGGAAACGTTGCATTTAGAGAAGTGAATTTACCTAAGGTGAGGCCTAACATCAATTAACACGGCTGAGCTAAAGATGTTCGTTTTTCGATGTTTTAGGAAATAAAATAAAATAAAATATTTATATTATTATCCTTGCATCAACACAGTGATAGTATCTTTTAAATAAGTTATTAAGAATAATTTCCAGGGTTATCCACATAACTCTAAAATTCTATGGAGGTGTGGATAGGAGACCCCAGGGTGATACCTCTCGACAACGAACTATGACAAATCGACCATTCGTAAATCATTGAGCCAAGGGAGTTAGAGGACCTCAACGACGACGGTAGAGCAATCCCTCTTTTTTGACAATTAATATAGGGGTTTTTATTTCAATTCTTCCCCCCCCCCCCACCATTCTTGGATTGAAATGATCAATGCAGATCAACCCACAAACTAGTAGACCCATGGATCATTAATTATTTTGGGAGGGTCTTTTATTAGTTTTATTTTGAGGAATTGATCAATGTTTGATTTGATTTATAGATGATTTTATCCATTTGATCCCCCTAATAGAATTATATCAAATCTGTAATGACTAATGGTGGAGGTTCATTCCTTAATTGTTTATTTTTATTTCTTCTACCCTTTTTTGACAACACATTCTTTATGTTCTTCGTGGTGTTATAAACAATGGATATTTTCATGTCTCTTTCTTAATTAAATGTTCCCAAATTAGAGATCTAACATAGTGATGATCAAGAAGAGGTTATATGAATATGTCATGTGACGAATCAAAACAAATTGGAAGAAATAATTCATTTACCATTCTTAGCATGAATGATCGAAATGCATTTTTAGAGCTGATTGGACACCGAAAACATACTGAATCAGCATTTCCATAATGGGAAAAGTTATGATCTTGAGTTCTGGGGATAATTAAATGTCAAATCGAGGAATTGAAGATCCCCATAGGATTATGGAATAAGAATAGTGATTTTTGGAAAATCATGAAGAACACAGCATGTTCTATGAAGAAAATGACATGTGGGGCCGGCTCTGCTTTGACTAGGGTTTCACAATGTAGGAAACAATGACATAGAGTGTGCTAGATGTCACACCGCATGTGGGTCCCTATGCAGGACTCATTGTATATCTCAGATGATACATGGACAAAGGATGGAGTACAGATCATGTACTCTACCACACGATCAAAGTAGGTCGCTTATGTGGATTACCCCATGTACTGGTACACATGTTGACATACACATGTTGAATCCATGTACATGAACATGGCCATTATACAACAATGGAACCCAGAAAACAGAACATGGTGTATGACTGTCAGTGCACACCGTGTATGTGTTTTTTACACGACTTTCCTTCTGACTCAAGTCACTGCACACAGGTAGTACCTAAAGTTTAGAGACACATCATGTGACCTTGCTATGTGTTATTCACTCTCTTATAAATGGCTTGATCATATTGTTCAACATTATATAGACCAATTTCTTTTGGGTCAGTTTCCCCTTTTTACATTTCTATAATTTCTAGGTATTGTTTCCATCCACATGAGTATGATCCCTTTAGTAGGAAATTATGGATAGAGTCAAAATACCTTCGAGAGTCCCTGAGTGGGGTCCACTATCCATTCATAGCCCTAGTCAGAGTGACGTATCAATTTGACCGATAGTATTAGACATTGATCCTCAACTTAGTCGGTGAATCCGAATGACTCATCATATACCCCAAGACCCTGGAAGTGATCATCATATGTGAATCGTGATCTTTTCTCACTCAGAGTGTGCTCTCTGGGAAGGAGTGTCTTTGTTCTCTCTTCAGATCTATGAGTGTATCTATCAAGCTCAGGACACTTACTGATGAACGTACATCTCGGATGGATATCATCAAAGCTATGAAACTGGTAGAGTGAGTTCTCCTGGAAGAGTGATTTATGGAATCTTCATAATGAATCCCTTGTGTGGGTATGCAGTCATTGTGACTTACCTCAAGACTTCTGGTATAGGTTTTGAGTATATTTAGATATGTTTCTCTTGTGTTATTTTTTGTATACATATACTATGTAGAGATGTTTTTAACATTAATTTTTGTATTTATTTTTAGTATTTGGGGTCCTCAATGTAGTATTGTTATACTCACCCAAGAACGAGAATTGCCCACACATGTCGTGTCTTGTGAAGGCGATCATCCTTTTGACAGAGACCAGTGTGAACCAGGACAAGATCGATCATTTCGAGATTCATTATATGAAAAGGTGTTCCCATGGCTAACAGTACTATTCCCTGTACCTGTTTCTTTATTACATGATGGATCTTATAGTTTGAAGAGTATTTCTATTGGTGAGCTTGTATTCTGTCCTAGATTACATTCCTCACTTTACTTTTCATTGTACTATATTTGTTGGGTTTTGTTTTATGCATTCACTTTATTCCATAGTGGTTTTTTACATTTCAGCATCTATAGGCATGGAGATGTGTGTGTGTGTGTGTGTGTAGGTACTTAGGAAATTCCTCCCATGTTAGTTATATTCACCAGCCCCTGGCCTATTGGAGGCGGGCTTGGGGAGACATGGCACGCACCCCACTAGGACGGGTTGTGACAATTATTATCTTTTCATGTTATAACTATGATGGTGTATGGGGATTTGAAATATTATTTCTAGTTGAAAAAACATGAATAGATATATTGTATATTTTATATATTGATGCATGTTATGTCATTATGTTAATGTTGAGAGTCAAAAATCATAGGGAATGTTACAACCATTACCCACACAAGAATGGAATGTGAAAAACATTTCCATGTATTTTATTATTAGATTCCCAAAACATCTAAAGAAAAAAAAATCATTAGGGTTCTGGTCAATATCCATAAAAAGTAAGTAAAACTAATTTTTGTTAGATAATATTTCTATCTTAATTATCATTTTAGGTTACACATTAAGGACACTTCAAGATTATATACAGTAACTCATTCAATTATATCTCATCAGGATTCATTGTTTACTTCGATGTTCTAGATAAGGCCCATGTAGGATCTAAATATATAGTTGATTTTCAGAATATCATATAATTTTTATATAAGTATTTGGTCTAATTAGGTCATTAAAACTATCAAAGACATGTTGAAATGTTTCCCTATAAATTTCAAAGTTGTTTAGGATAATAATTTTCCATTTCTAGAATTCTATTAAAACAATATTTTTCACTAAATATTTTATATAGATCCATATAAATATCACTATAGTAGGAAGTGAAGAACTCCTGCATTTTAGGATAAAGTTGGAGATACAATGTTATTGGGACCTGGTTTGTCTATAAAAATTAGGTAGTGGGTTAAAAGAATTAAACATCATATAATGGATGCTCATAGTCGATAGAAAATATTTTTTGGAAACCATTAGTGAAATATAGAGTTCAAATTTGGGGAAAATATATTCCAATAATTATCTCCTTCGATGAAGGTTATGAGATTCGGAGAGAAGAGAAAGATGATCCCTTGATGTATTAGCCCTTTTGAGATTCTTTATTTCATTGTGACTATAGCTTATCGTTCGTAAATTCCACTAAAACCATAACAAGATCATGTTGTGCTCTATATTTCTCTCCTAAGAATGTACAGACTAGATCCTTCATGTGTATTGAAATTTGATGACATAATTCTTAATTAATATCTCACTTAGGAGTAAAAAGTAGTGGTTATTAGGGATAATAGGGTGATAGTGCTAAAAAATAAGTTAACTCACCCTATCACTATTTTTATATAAAATTTAAATTATCTGAATCTATGTGGGAACCAGAAAACATAATGTGGAAGAATTATACTCAATTATTTTTAATGAAGTTATGGAATTTTAGGGGTGAAACTATAATAAAGGTGTATTATATAACACCATGAGAAATTATGATCAATATCTATTTAAATAGATTTTATTTCTTTGATATCTTATGATACGCAAAACACAGAGACTAAATGAACCGTAAAATAGTATATTATTATATCCAAGCTATTAAATTTAGGTAATAAATAGTAATAAAAAATTTTAAAAAAAAATTGCTTATAATTGTTTTGAATGATGAAAATATATTTTCCATAAAGTCATTATATTCATCAAAAATAAATTTCTCCCCCAAAAATTTAACGTCCCAACCCTAAAACCACTAAAATGGTGCTCCGATACGGTTCTCCACAAGGCCTCAAGCGCACGTCCCCATATGCCAGAGGCTGCCGACTAGCAGCAAGAGCCTAAGTTGTGATAGTGGGGAGACTATGCCCTCATACCAAATTAAGAAAACAATATAAAAAACTAAGTATCATACACAGCAGAATGTAAACAGAGTGCGGAAGTAGTAAACAACTGAAATAGAACTAGCTGTAATAGTAAAATGCTATAAAATCCTTAACAGCTATGCAATACAATACAAAACTTGTCACCCACCAGGCCGACCATACAGATACAAGTATGAATGAACTAAAAGTAAAAGTACAAGGCTATGCTACTAACTTCGAGCCAAACCACGTACTCGATCTCCAGACACAATCAAACTGCTATAACCCGATCAGTAGAACCCCTTGAGGAGATCCGCTCAATCATGCAACACTAAGCCTTAGCACTATCCACCACACAACTCGTGATCAACCTAAAAAGCGGACATAAAGTTTACACGTACACCGAGGTGTACGTGAAGGGGTGAGAAATAATCTCAGTAAGGCATGCCGACAAGCAACCTATAACATTGCTGATAAAAGTGTATGCAACAGAAATGTGATCAACCTAGCTAGAACACAATAAAGGAAGTAAACCATACGTGCAACCACAGTCGAACTCGGGTTATATAATCCATGTCAACTGGGAAAGTAACACCATGGATGTCCATATCTATATACGTACACATGTATAGTCCCATACCTATACATATATACATAAATATGAATATTCATGATTAGGTGACTCAAATAACAAGAAACCAAATCAGTAGTTGATCCTTGGGACCATAAGCCCGATCTCCTAGACATCCTATGCAAGGGCATTGAGCTGTACGACATTCCACTCAAGTCGTCTGTCATTAAGTCGATCTCTGGGTCCGAAATCCTATCAACATGTACTTGCTTCAACCAACGCCAGAAATATATCTCTAAACAGGTCAACCAGAACCATGCCCTCAGGCTAAACAGAACCTTGCCATCAAGCTAAATGTAACAAGTCCCTCAGGATAATATCAACATGCCGTCATGCTAACCATCACCATGCCCTCAGGCTAGCATAGTCACGCCCTCAGGCTAATATAACCATGCCCTCAGGACAATATAACCACACCCTCAGGCTATATAATATCTCACCCTTAGGCCTCGCCCTCAGGCTATATAATATCTCTCCCTCAGGCCTCTCCCTCAGGCTATATAAAATCTCTCCCTCAGGCCTCGCCCTCAGGATATATAATATCTCTCCCTCGGGCCTTTCCCTTAGGCTATATAATTAAACCACGCCCTCAGGCTAAGAAAAAAAACTCCCTTAGGCTAAATTAAAGCACATCCCTCAGCCGCAAGTAACCAGGCCAAGCCCAAAGCATAACAAGAACTTTATATAATTCTTTTCAAGGAAAAAGTTATGCACAAAATAAACATGGAATACCCTTAGAAATCCGGGCCAAATAGATAAACAGAGGAACACACCCCTGGGTGGTCCTAGATCCAAGTAATGATCCCAAACAGCAGTTTTAACTCATCATTATATTATCTATGAAATTACTAATATCTAATCAATAAATTCCTCATCCATACGACACCCCAAACAAGGGTTCGTAGATCAACAATACACAAAAACATTCAACAGTTGGAATTAAACATCAAACCACCTAATACATAGGAACACAAGTCAAGGTAGGCATCCCAACAAACAAGAAGACGCCACGCGTCGGGCTCAATAGCCACAAACCAGGAATCACCTATCGTAACCACTACAACATCAACAACCCAAGTCATACATAAAAAAACAACTACGGGTGGCCCGAATGCCCAACCCAACAACACATCCAATGCCCAAAGGAATCACCAGTTTGGAACGGGTTCTAAGTGACACCCGATCACCATCTCTACCCAAACCTGACATAACAACTCAGGGTCAGCCAAACAATGAGCAGCCACAGGGTTTCTCAAGTCAAACATAGAGGAGGCATCATACTCGGGATCCTCTAGGTAAACATGAGCGAAGGAATCCAACATGGGATCCTTAGTGAAGAGGAATCCTACATGGGATCCTCGAATGAAGAACAAAAGAGGAAACCCATAATAGAGGTCCTCTCATAGAAAACAAGATATAGTTCTTACAAGGACTCCCTAGTTCAGCACACAAGCAAGGCATCCCTCAGGGGACCCTTACAAGCATCCGGTCTCTTGGCCTCACAGGCCAAAAGGGAATGTCTCACAAGGGAAAACATCCTCTGATGAAAAGGTTATTAAAGATAGCTCATAGCTCATCTCCTATTAAAGGTCTCAACTATGTTGGTCCGAGCACCCAACCTAACAACCTCACCAAGTCTCACCCTCAGGTGATGACTGGGCTCGATAAAGGGAGGAATAATCCCCTCAATTTAGATAAACCCCCCCCCCCCCCCAAACCCCCTTTAGATGACCTCTAAAAGTCAAAATTAATCCACCATCGCAATCTACGTGAAAAAATGCTCATAATCGACTACTCGCACACCCAATTCTGACTTTCAGATCCCAAGATATCCCAAAATTATGAAACCAGAGCAGTACATGGCTAGAGTACATGGCCAGAACCCATTGGGCATGCCTGTGTAAAAGTACACGGCATGTACTTTACTGTACATGGAATGTACTGTTCAAAAAATGTCACACCATGTTTATTTTCACTCAAACACATTCCCAAGTACCACTACACAGCGTGTACTCAAAGTACACAGCATGTACTCAAAGTAAACAGCGTGTACTCAAAGTACACAGCGTGTACTCAAAGTAAATAGTGTGTACTTCAAAAAACCACTAAAACCGTGTTCTATTCACACGACCAGCCACACGGCCACCACTACATGACGTGTATGTAAAAAGACTTTATCTTCCTTGAACTGTAAAAACACATGGTGTTTTCCCCTAGAACACATGCCGTGTATACTAGGTTTTCCGAGGGGAAATCCCTAATAACGCCCGATTCACCCTTTTTCACCCCCAAAACCACATATCGAGCCCCATGGGCATACAATCTAGTAATATAAGGCTTTAAAGACTCAAAACAGCATGTTTTAAGTGAATATATGGAAACAAACCTAAACGGCCCTACCTTCTGGCGGAAACCACCGAAGCCTTAGTTGATTTCACGGTCCACGAATGCTGCACGCTGACTCACCGTGTCGAGGGGTTCGAATCGGTACCCTTCTGGCATCCCAACTCTCTCTCTCTCTTTCAATATCCCAATCCCACACAGAGGACACGGCCAAGGATTATCCACACAAGGAGCGTGCGCAAGGAGGAGGAGGAAGGAAGAGAGAGAAAAGAAAAGAGAAGAAGAAAATAAAAGGAAGAAAAAGGGGCTACGGCCGGCCCCGGCACCCGACATGAGTTTATGCCTTCTCTAGGCTAAACTCCCCATCCCAGAATCAACGGTGTATATGGAATCTCAATCATATTCTCCAGTTAGAAGTTATTTCCAAACAAACCTGCATGAATAATTTAACATTTAACTTAATAATATTAAATATTAAATATTCTGCCAAATGTTCAACAGCTCAGATTTCCCCCAAACTCCTGTCCTAGGGTAAAATCCATATTCCGGGACCAAGAGATCTGTTAGAAAAATTATCTGAGATCTGATGGTAGGGTAAAATGAACATTTTACCCCTTATGAGCATCCAACAACAAAAATTCAAATTTCTACTCAAAACGACTATCCGGAAAAAAAACATGGGTTCTTACAAACTCCCCACCATAAACCTTCTCATCCCTGAGAAGCCCTGTGAAAGGACCAGTATCCATGATCCCAAACTGAGAATCTCCACAAACAATATATCTAGACTGTCCGACAACCAACCTTATAGCGTCAATAACTACCTTCTACGCAGAAGATATTCAACTACGACCAAACTGGTACTCCCCACCATAGGAATACCATTATCGTCGTCTTAAAAGAAACTCGGAGATCAAAAGCTCCTGGGAAACCCCTATGTTTAACCCAAAAAAGGAAAACCACCCTCAAAAGTCCAATGGTGCACTCCCCATCATATGGATTTCCTTAAACCACTCCGAGAGCGCAACTAGAACAGGTTCCATCCTCAACAGGGATGAACCTTAGGAAAGAAAAATGAACTTGATGTAGGGTCGAACCTCTCTCATCATATTCAAGACAAATCAAGATAGCACGTGATCATCTCTAACAGGAGTACAGGAAGATTTTACTAAAGGAGTGTCCAGCTCCCTCTGAGCCATGCTAACATCCTGCCAAAACCTAACCAGGATTCAAACACGGTTCAACCATCCTCACATAGGTTTCTCTAGAACAAAATAGACATTAACCTACAAGTGTTCGAGTCAAAACCAAAACACAACCGACAAGGGCCCTGATCCTATCTGAGCATCCTCAGAAGGAAATACTCTCTGGAGTTCACCACTGACGCACACCTGTCGTAGGGCATGGAAAAACAATTATTTCCTAAGTTAAAATGTAGTTAAGTGGTTGACCTAGGATGTCACCTGAAGAGGAGTGCACACAAAATGAGTTGTCACATTAAAACGAGGGTAAAAAAATGTTTTTTTAAATGAAATTTGAAATTAAAATGATTGAAAAACTATGATATTTAGAAGGGTGATTAGGTCAGGGTCAGTTTCCTAATTTTAATGTTATCCGTGTTCAATTTAATTCAAAACTCTTCTTCTTTGTTGATTAAAGTGAGTTTCCACAATCATTTACTTTCACTTCCTTGGTGAAATTATTATTGTGAGAGAAAACCTTACCAAGATCTTGGTTTGGTCAACTCTCCTTCCATGTGTAAAATAGTTATATTGAATAACCTTAATTTAAATGGGAAATTCCCAATCAGGTGTTGTTTATCCCAAACAATCAATAACATTCACTACACCTTTTACACGTACTGACGATCGTCGAGTACTTCACCACTAATTCCTGGTTTATTCCATCGTATATAAACCAGAAATTAGTGGAGGGAGATATTGATTATTTTAACAAAGTAAAAATAAATAAAGGAATTAATATTCAAGAATGATCGAACTTGATAATAAAATCCTCTATTATAAATTGAAAACAACTTTGAAGAAGAAAGAAATTTATTCAATTGCGTCCAAAAACTGAAGCATTACAATGTAGAAAACCAACCCTTCCCCAATCACTCCAAAATTTTACCCCACCATGGTAAGGGTAATCGAGTTGAATGGAGAAGAAGAAGGAATTAAAAACTATGAAAAAGAAAATAAATAAAAGATAAATCTGAAAAGTTCTCTTTCTTGGTGTTCCAGAAGGAATGGGTTGGAGAATGGATGCTTTGAGAGGGTGGAGCTCTGCTCCTTTTATAGCCAGAATGATTCCCCCGAATGTCGACGCATTGTAGCCCCATTAAATTACATCTTCACGCGTTTAGACCTTCTTGAATGTTGTTCATAATTCCCTTTTCCGTGTCCCCTAAAAATCTCAGCGTAGTGGGACATGTATTCCGAGAGTTATGGCTGTTTTACTATGAGCATTTATTCTGTCCAGTCAGACTCTCCAAAACGAAATCCTCCGTATTAGGGTGATTTAATTACCCTATAAACGGCCAATTCACACAGTGCTTCCTTCATAAAAGATGCTCCAAAACCCCTTGCGCGTCCACCCACCTAATTTAACAAGCTTTGGGCCCACATTGGATGAGTTATGTATCCCACATCAAAACTAGGCAGAACTGAAAACAGTTTTCTTGAGCCAACTTGTGAGCTTCTTTTCAGCATCTATATGGCAGATTCAGATTTTAGTCCAAATATAGTAAATGAATCCCTGGATGTGTAGAATCTGGAAAAGAATTAATTGTGCAATTTGGATCAGTGTATTTAATGTTATGGCCAAACTACCCAAATAATTTAAAATTGTTAAAAATCCAAAATGGAAATTTTTTACTATTCAGCTCAAAATAACACCATTATCAAAAAAATGAAACAATTCATCTAAGAGGAACAATTTTGTGGGTTTAAAATAATTATATTAAATATAAATTAATTGAAAATATTTTCTCTATCAATTCCCCCACACTTAGCACTTGGACTCCTGGATAAGTAAAAATCAAATCAAATCAAATCCAAAACACATATCAATGAGATCAATCAAATCAATTTCAAGAAACAAAAATATATCATTCCTCATAAAAAAATGTTATTTCAAGTTCTCCATTTAATAATTTAATATATTTCCACTTAATTTCTTATCCCATGCACATAAAACACCTACCTCACATGAATTTTTTCTCATCTCACAAATGTAAAGGCTGAACAAGGCTTTTCTCATCCAAACTCACACAAGAGTCACCATAGGTTTGATAAATTCTTACTTCACCACCCGATGTGAGTCAAGGACATGTGTTTCTCATGAGGACTTTTCAGGGCTTTTCTATGGCTTTCGGTTGTTAGGATTTAGATGTTAAATGTTCTGAGGCTGAAAAAGGAAGGCTTGGCTCTTATTTAAGCAAAATTTCAAGATTCTAATTTTCACTCAAATATGGTCTCCTTCACTTCCCCTTTGTTGAAAATAGGCTCCATCATCATTCAATCAGCTCAGCAGTAAGCATTTCTGTCTTTTCAAACATGATTTTTTAAAAGATCTAGATAGGCACAACTTTCTTTTTACATTGGAAGCTTCATAAAGGCACAACTTCTCTTGTCATAAAAGCTCCAGAAAAGGCACAACTTTCAACAGAATAATTTTTCAGAATCACACACATCTCTTCCCCAATTTATTTTCCACCCAAAGTATAACCAAATGAGTTAGTACACCACAAGACATCTCCCCCCCACTTAAGTTCAACTAGATCATGAAATTTTACTTCAAGAGTGGGTATGATAGGGAAAATTGGATTGTAATGTGGCTAAACTAACAGACAATTCATGGATACTAGTGGCTACAATGAAGGATAAATGTAAAGGTGGGATATAATGAAAAGGATTATTTTGAAAATGGGGCTTCAAACAAAATAAATTCCTCAGTCATTTAAAACACACGTACCCCAACCCTCATGTTTTGAAAGGAATAAATCAAATTCTGGTTAAAGCAAGCATGGTCAGGTTCTCTCAAGAAATGAGGTGAATGAAAATAATATGAGAAAAATGGTTCAGAAGCCTCACAGAAAAGTTATTTCAAAGATATAGACAGTGAAATATGGCATGAGATTCAAAAATCAGTGTACTTTTCATGAATTTCCAAAAATATTGAACTTCAAACAAATTCATTTCAGCATTCATTTATGCTCGTTTCCATGAAATAGATTGGTTCACTCATTGACATGGGTTTCAAACATGGTATTTATAATCTTTTCAACTCAAAAGTTTTAGAAACACGCCAAAAATTGAAAAATAAACACACAAAAATTTGAAAACACACAATTTTTTTATTTTTTTTTATTTTTGAAAACAAACATCAAATAAAAATCTTATACTAAAAAGGTTCCCTCCCCCACACTTAAATGATGCAGTGTCCTCGATGAATTTAAGTTGATTTAACATGTAATAAAATTTTAAAATTAATAACAACATCAAGCAAGTGTGAAGGAGAGGTACAACCTGGCTTATTGGTAATGCAACGTTGATTTTGACTCTTAATTGTTTCCCTTTGAAAACCTAAAAAAATTAAAAACATAACATAAGAAATTTTTTAAAAGAAATGAAAAAAGAAATTGAATAAGAAAAAAAAGATAAATCTTGGTTTAATCCCCCAAGTGGGCCCCGGGTTTTGACTTCCTCCAGAGGTGCAGTTCTAATAAGTTATCCCCAATCTGATGGTGGGTGAGGTTTCTTGCTCATGAACCAACAAAAACTTTTCTTTCTAGGATGAACGTCTTCCTTTTTCTTGAGGACTCCATCGATAAAATTCACCGTGTCCACCCTCATTGTAATGAGATAAAACATGCATGGTGGGGTTAGGACAATGAATGAGTCCTCCTCTTTCTTGGGTTCCGCATGAACAACATCTTCTTTATTATCCAGTAGTTGTTGAAGGTATGAAAAATATGGGGAAAAATCAAAGGGAATGTTAGAGTTTAATTCTATTTGAAAAAAATTAAAGCATGAAGAATCACTATCAAATTCTTCTCTTTCAAAGTAAGTAGCTTGTGTCTCATTTTCCTCCATAAAATCCACTTTTATCTTCTCATGTACTCCCTCCATTAAATGTTCAATAGGTTTTGGGAGCTCTAGATTTTCCTCCATGGATGACTTTTCCTTTTCATCTTCTTCCTCCAAGGAAATACATGTGTTGTCTGAATCTGAAAAATTAAAAGAAGGGGAGGTAATACACAATTTAGTTTCAAAAAAAATCAAAAGATAATGAGTTTATGAAAATATTGACTCCCTGATCTTGTTTGGCTTTAATTGGTTCTTCAATGGGAGGTGCTTCTTGAAGTTGAATTTCCCTAGATAGAGGTAGGCAGTCAGACTCCTCTATTTTCTCTTCAAATTTCATTGATTTGTTGGTTTATTCCTTCAATGCTGTTGAATCATCTACATTATGAGGAATAGTTGGCTCAAGAAGTTCTTCACACTCATTCCAGAGGTTATCGAGATCTTTTTTATCTCCCATATGTATTTCAATTGATAAATCTTCTTCATCAATCTCATCCAACATTGATTGAGATGGGTTCAATGGATGTTCTTTTAATTTCATCAATTCTTCCATGGGTTCTTCAACTTGAAGGATTTGTGGGGAGACTTCTTCCATCAATTTTTATGGTTCTGTTTCTTGTTCGGGCTCCATTTGTTGTTGATCATGGGATGCATGTACTTGTTCCACAATCCACTGTATTGAGGTCTCTAGGTTTTAAACTGTTTGACTAATTCTTTCAAATTGGGATTCAATATCCTTTTGAACTTCTTCTTCTTAGTGTTGTACATTGATTATTTCTTGATAAAATTATAGAAAATACTCTTGAAATTCAATTAATTCTCTGGCCAATCCCTCCAACACTGGGTATTCGAGGTTCTCTTTAAGGTTTTCAATGAGATCCTCGAATTCATCCTCGGTTACAATTTGGATTCGAGCTCCCCGAATTTGTTTAGCCAAGAAAGAAACTTTATACTCTATAGACCAAAGTGATTCAATAACTGGTTCTCGCACTTGTGGGTAATTGTTCCGTGAATTAAAAAAATAATCATTTGAAAACAACATGGTAAAAGATTTTTAAAAAAAATATTAAATTTGAAAAAGTGAAATCTTTACAAATAAATTGTGGCACTACCTCCCCGGAAACGGCGCCAAGTTTGACGCACGCCTGTCGTAGGGCATGGAAAAACAATTATTTCCTAAGTTAAAATGTAGTTAAGTGGTTGACCTAGGATGTCTCCTGAAGAGGAGTGCACACAAAACGAGTTGTCCCCTTAAAACGAGGGTAAAAAATTGTTTTGTTCTTGAAATAAAATTTGAAATTAAATTGATTGAAAAACTATGATATTTAAAAGGTTGATTAGGTCAGGGTCGGTTTCCTAATTTTAATGTTATCCTTGTTCAATTTAATTCAAACCTCTTCTTCTTTGTTGATTAAAGTGAGTTTCCACAATCGTTTCCTTTCACTTCCTTGGTGAAATTATTATTGTGAGAGAAAACCTTACCAAGATCTTGATTTGGTCAACTCTCCTTCCATGTGTAAAATAGTTGTATTGAATATTCTTAATTTAAAAGGGCAATTCCCAATTGGGTTTTGTTTATCCCAAACAATCAAGAACATTCACTACACCTTTTACACGTACTGACGATCGTTGAGTACTTCACCACTAATTCCTGGTTTATTCCATCGTATATAAACAAGAAATTAGTGGAGGGAGATATTGATTATTTGACCAAGGAAAAAATAAATAACGGAACTAATATTCAAGAACGATCGAACTTGATAATAAAATCTGCTATTATAAATTGAAAACAACATTAAAGAAGAAAGAAATTTATTCAATTGCGTCCAAGAACTCAAGCATTACAATGTAGAAAACCAACCCTTCCCCAATCACTCCAAATGTTTACCCCACCATGGTAAGGGTAATCGAGTTTAATGGAGAAGAAGAAGTCATTACAAAACTATGGAAAAAAATTTAAAAGATAAAGCTAAAAAGTTCTCCTTCTTGGTGTCCCAGAAGGAATGGGTTGGGGAATGGATGCTTTGAGAGGGTGGAGCTCTCCTCCTTTTATATCCAGAATGTTTCCCCCGAATGTCGACGCGTTGTCGCCCGATTAAATGACATCTTCACGTGTTGAGACCTTCTTGAATGTTGTTCATAATTCCCTTGTCCGTGTCCCCTCAAATTCTCAGCGGCGTTGGACATGTATTCCGAGAGTTATGGCCGTTTTACTATGAGCATTTATTCTGTCCAGTCAGACTCTCCAAAACGAAATCCTCCGTATTAGAGTGATTTAATGACCCTATAAACGGCCAATTCACACGGTTATTCCTTCATAAAAGATGCTTCAAAACCCCTTTCGCGTCCACCCACCGAATTTCACAAGCTTGGAGCCCACATTGGATGAGTTATGTATCCCACATCAAAACTAGGCAGAACTAAAAACAGTTTTCTTGAGGCAACTTGTGAGCTTCTTTTGAGCTTCTATATGGAAGATTCAGATTTTAGTCCAAATATAGTAAATGAAGCAGCGGATGTGTAGAATCTGTAAAAGAAAGAATTTTTCAATTTGGATTAGTGTATATAATGTTATGGCAAAACTACCGAAATAATTTAAAACTGTTAAAAATCCAAAATGGCAAATTTTTACTATTCAGCTCAAAATAACACCATTATCAAAAAAATGAAACAATTAATCTTAGACGAACTATTTTGTGGGTTTAAAACAATTATATTAAATATAAATTAATTGAAAATATTTTCTCTATCAACCACCCATGTAGAAGAGAAACTGAACTGACGCTCATCGGTTATCTGTATACAGGAATACCATAAGGAGGTCCATTTCACCGGAAAATCATTGGTATCTATCGACATCATTCTCAATGATCTGACTAGATAACCATAGACCTGAGAAAAAAACAACACCCAATAAGGGTTAAACAGAAAGGCATCACGTGTCATATCAGCCAACTAGGTTCACTGCACCACATGTACACAAGGACCGAGTAATAAACCTCAACAAAAATGCCTCATCGTAGATCCACACAACCTTCCATTAGAGTAAAAAGTATGTGTAAGAAGACCCAAAGGTCTCAGTCGTCAGTAAAAACACACACTGGTAGGCCTATATGATGTGAATCCTACCTGCCTATTATGATGCATGAGATGCCTCTTGCCTTTGTCGGCCAAGAGTCAAAATACATCCCTGGCATCCTACCAATATCCAAGAGCCCAAGATCTATAGTAAATCAAAACATCAGACAACATGTGAGTCGCTCAAGGAGAAAATCATATACAACTGTAACATCGCAAAATTAGAACAACAATCCCAATCCCTGGAAACCAGGACTTCTTACCGGAACAAGTGTTCTCGACGCACCAGCCCGATATCCATCAAATGTTCCGACACATTCCTAATACTCTTGTCTACCATATCCCAAATAATAAAGACCTGGAAAGAAAAAATCATTTGATACCACTTTGTAACGTTTCGACCCTGAAGCCACTAAACTGGTTCACCAAGCCGGTTCACCACAAGGCCTCAAGCGCACCTCCCTGTACGCCGGAGGCTGCTGAAAAGCAGTGAGGGCCTAGGGTGTAATAGTAAAATTCTATAAAAGCCTGAACAGCTATGAAATACAATACAACACTAGTCACCCATAGGGCCGACCATACAGATACAAGTACAAAATAACCTAAAGTAAAAGTACAGGGCTCTGCTACTAACTCTGAGCCAAACCACGTACCCGATCTCCAGACACTGTCGAACTGCTATAGCCTGATCAATAGAACCCCTTGAGGAGATCCGCTCGATCATGCAACACTGAGCCTCAGCCCTATCCACCATGCGACTCGTGCTCAACCTGAAATGCAGACATAAGGTCTACACATACACTGAGGTGTATGTGCAGGGGTGAGAAATAATCTCAGTAGGGAACCCTGAAAAGAAACCTATAACTGTGTTACTAAAAGTTAATGAAACAGCAACGTGCTCATCCTAGCTGGAACACAACAAAGAAATTAAACCATACGTGAAACCACAGTCGAACTCAGGGTATATAATCCCTGTCAACTGGGAAAGTGCCACCATGGATGTCCATATCTATATACGTACACATGTATAGTCCCAAACCTAAACACATATAAATAAATGTGAATATTCATGATTAGGTGATTCAAATAACAAGAAACCACATTAGTAGTCGATCCTTGGGACCATAAGCCTGATCTCCTGGACATTCTGTGCAAGGTCATTGAGGTGGATGTTGTGCCACTCAATCCATGTATCATTAAGTCGATCTCGGGGTCCGTAATCCCATCAACATGTACCTGCTTTAGTCAACACCAAAAATATATCTCTGAACAAGTCAAATAGAACCATGCACTCATGCTAAATAGAACCTTGCCCTCAGGATAAATGTAACCATTCCCTCAGGCTAATATCAATATTCCCTCAGGCTAAACATCACGATGCCCTCAGGCTAGCATAGTCACGCCCTCAGGCTAATATAACCACGCCCTCAGGAAAATATAAGGACGCCCTCAGGCTTTCCCTCGGGCTATATAATTTCTCTCCCTCAGGCCTCTCCCTCCGACTGTATAATATCTTTCCCTCAGGCCTTGCCCTCAGGCTATACAATATCTCTCCCTCATGCCTCTCCCTCAGTCTATAGAATATCTTTCCCTCAGGACTCACGCACATTCTATATAATAAAACCACGCCCTTAGGCTAAGAAAACAATGCCCTCATGCTAAACTAAAACACTCCCCTCAGGTGCAAGTAACCGGGCCGAGCCTAAATTATAACAAGAACATTATACAATTCCTTTCAAGGAAAAAGTAATGTGAAAAATAAACATGGCATACCCTCAGCTATCCGGGCCAAACGGATAAACAGAGGAACGCACCCCTGGGTGGTCCTGGATCCAAGCAGTGATCCCAAACCGCAGTTTTAACCCATCATTATATTATCTATGAAATTATAGATATCTTATCAGCAAAGGCCTCATCCATATGACACCCTAAACATGGGTTCATAGATCAACAATACACAAAAAAAATTAATCAGTTAGAATTAAACATCAAAACACCTACTACTCAGGCACATAAGGCAAGGTAGGTATCCCAAAAAACAAGAAGACGCCTCGCGTCAGGATCAACATCCATCAACCAGGAAGCACCTCTGGTAACCACTACAGCATCAAAAACCCAAGTCAGATATAAACAAACAAGTGCGGGTGGCCCGAACGCCAAACCCAACAACACATCCAAAGCCCAAAGGAATCACCAGTTTGACACGGGTTCTAGGTGACACTCGATAACCATCTCTACCCAAACCTGACATAACAACTCAAGGTCATCCAAACAATGAGGACCCGCTGGGTCTCTCAAGTCAAACGCAGAGGAGGCATCATACTCAGGATCCTCCAGGTAAACATGAGCGAAGGCATCCAACACGGGATCCTTAGTGAAGAAGAATCCAAAATGGGATCCTAGAATGATTAAAAAAAGAGGCAACCTATAACAGAGGTCCTCTCAAAGAAAAAAAAGATAGAGTTCCTACAAGGACTCCCTAGTTCAGCACACAAGCAAGGCATCCATCAGGGGACCCTTAGAAGCATCTGGTCTCACGGCCTCATAGGCCAGAAGGGAACGTATCACAAGGGAAAACATCCTCTAAAGAGAAGGTTACAGAAGATAGCTCACAATAAATCTCATATTAAAGGTTTCAACTATGTTGGTTCTAACACCCAACCTAACAACATCGCCAATTCTCACCCTCAGATGACGACTGGGCTTGATAAAGGGAGGAAGAATCCCCTCAATTTAGATAAAATCCCCCAAAACCCCCCCTTCTATGACCTCTAAAGGTCAAACAAATTCATCCATCATGATCTACGTAGAAAAACTCTTAGAATCGACTACACACACGCCCAATTCTGACTTCCAGAGCCGATGATATTCCAAAATTACTAAACCGGAGTAGTACATGGCCAGAGTACATGGAAAGAACCCATCGGGCCTACCTGTGTAATAGTACAAGGAATGTACTTTACAGTACACTATTTTTAATATTCAAAAAATGTGACACCGTGTTTATTTTCACTCAAATACATGCCCAAGTACCACTACACGGCGTGTACTATAAGTACACGGCGTGTAATTCAAAAAATCTTCTAAAATCGTGTTCTATTCCACACGGCCAGCCACACGGCCACCACTACACGGCGTGTACTCAAAGTACATTTTTTGTACTTAAAAAATCATCTTCCCTGAATAGGAATAACACATGGTGTGTTCCCTTGGAACTCACTCCATGTATACTGGGTAATCCGACGAGAAATCCCAAAAAACGCCTGATTCGCCCGTTTTCACCCCTAAAACCACAAATCGAGCCCCATGGGCATACAAGAAAGTAATATAAGGCTTTAAAAACACAAAAAAAATATTTTTTAAGTGATTATATGGAGAAAACATAAATGGCCCTACCTTCGAGCAGAAACCGCCGAATCCTCGGTTGATTTCACAGTCCACGGATGCCGCACGCCAACTCAGTGCGTCTAGGGCTTCAAATCGGTACCCTTTTGGCCTCCCAACTCTCCCTCTTTCTCAATATCCCAATCCCCCCATGGGACACGGGCATGGAGAAGCCACAAAAGGAGTGTGCCCAAGGAGGAGGAAGGAAGAGAGAGAAAAGAAAAGATAAGAAGAAAATAAAAGGAAGAAAAAGGGGCTCGGGCCGGCCCCGACGCCCAACATGAGTTTATGCCTTCTATAGGCTAAACTCCCCATTACGGAATCAATGGTATAGATGGATTCTCAATATGATGCTCTGTTTAGAAGTTATTTCCAAACAAACCTGTGTGAATTATTTAATATTTAATTTAATAATATCAAATATTCCGCCAAAATTCGAACAGCTCATATTTCCTCCAAACTCCTGTCCTACGGTAAAATCCCTATTTTGGGACCAAAGGAGCTATTAGAAAAGTTATATTAGATTAGATGGTAGGGTTAAATTACCATTTTACCCCTAATGAGCATCTAACAGCAAAAATTCAATTTTTTGCACAAAACGAATGTCCGGAAAACAACACAGGTTCTTACAAAACTGGTTTTTATTGCTTTTACTAATAAAATAATATAATAATTGTCTACCACATATTGAAATTTTATTTTAAAAAAGTATGTCCATTTTTGAAATCATCATGTGAATATTTTCTTAGTGTGAATTGTTTTTTTAATTTTCCAAAATTATTTATTTTTCGATGAAAATTGAAAAATACTGATTTGTATTGAAAATCATCTTTTCTAATGTAGAATTTAAAATGTTAATTATTTTTTTCAAATAGTTTTTAATTTTTAATTATTTCATATATGTTATTCAAAACATAATTAGTTTCATGGTATTTAATTTTATTATGTATTTCAGTATAAAATATTTCTATACATTGGAAAATAGTTTTTTTGGAAATATTTTTTTATCATGTTGTACTAGTTTAAGGATAAATTGGATTGTTCGACATCTATAAATTGGATCAATAAAATTAGATTCAATATATGCAATATTACTGCATTAATTTTTTAAATAGGTCCCTTTAATTTTTTATTATTGTGAATAGTAATCTTGGAAATTATTTATTACCATAGTAAGGGTAAAATGGGCAAAATTAGGATACACCATAAGATAATGTCTTAGAATCAACCCAAAACATTATTTTAGTTCCATTAATGTAATTAGTTATAATATAAAAATTTCAAAAATGAATATTTGGAACTTATATGCCATTTTCCTTTATAATTACATTTATTTTAATCTATGTAATGAAAATTAAAAAATGTTAATCTCTTTACTTCAATTTCCCAAAATTTTATACATAAAAATAAAAAGGGAAATTTTTTTCTTTTGAATGTTTATAAAAAGTAATAATTAATTTTTTACCATTTTAATTTTTATTTAATTTTTATTTATGCAATAGTTTTCTTAAATTCTTATGCAATGCCACCATAGTACTTGTGCAAGCAACATAACAATCACGTAAATTATTTTAAGAACTCTAGAATGTTATTGTTGGGTATTTTTATAGTTCATAATTTACTTTATATATGAATGAAACATATTTTTTATGTTTATTGAATTATATAACTATCTTGACATATTTAATGTCAAATTAGCTGAGTACAGTCAAAAATTACATTAATGGTATTTTATGCAAAATAATATTTCATTAAATTATTTAAAAATTATTAAAAAAAATATTGCAGTGGAATAATCATAATTATAACAATGAAAAAAATTCATCCCATGTCCATTTATGATTTAATCAATACATTATCAGTAAAATTAAAACCCATTATGATTGAAAGATTCATTACTATATTAAATGTTAAAATTGGTTGATGAAGTGGATAGAAAAAAAATACGTGATTTAAAATGACACCAAAACCTGTATAAATTTCATTATATTATTATATATACAATATCTACTTTTATATTGATTTTATTTAAATTTGAAAGCATTATACTTTAGAAATAAATTAATTATATTTAAATATTTTAATAAATTTTAAAGTCTATTATTTACCTCCTTTATAAAAGTACATCCCTTTTATCATTTCATTACAAATACTGAAGAAATATTTATTAAATGAACCATTATAATTTCTTTATAAACTACCATATCCCAGATTTAGAGCTTTTTGTCTTTTAAAAACACCATTACAAAGTTCTTTAATAAAGGATCTAAATGAGGTCTACCGAAGAAGAGTTAATCGTCTAACCCAACCAATTTTAAATTATTTATTATAATAAAACATAAAAATCATTTGTATTATTCATTAAATAATAAATTAAATAATTCCAATCTTTTACATTTTTTTATGGTAATGAAACCACCACCATCTAGCCTCTAATCTATCAAATGGGAAGTGAATGTATCGCTCTTGCGCATGTGTGAACTACCACCTCTACGTAGCGATACCATTATTTTCCCATATCCATGGTTAATCTATAGTTAATATGATGGATTTAATATTTATAAATTATTGTTATATTATAATTATTATTTTTAAATTATAATATTGTATCTATCACTTACCTTCTTATTCGTTGGAAAATGATACAGTCGCTCATTCATACGGCTAGACTACCACATCCCCAAAGAGATGTGACTATTAGTTAATTTACTTTTACATGGATGGTAATATAGATATATTTAACAAATTTATATGATATTATAATTATTAGGTAATATTTAATTATTATTAACCTTTTTTTCATCCTCTATAAACTGGAAATTATGTTTATCATTATGCACATCCTATCATCACCATTAATGGTGTAATTAATTTTTCAAAATTTACCTTCTATAGATGGCCCTTAAAATATAAATAATTAATATAAATTATATTTATTTTGAAATTAAAATTCTCAATACTATTAAACAATGATCAAACTACAAGTACCAGAACTACCTAATTGAACGTTGGATGAGAAACGAAGCAGTTATCACCTAGAATAGTGATTCTAATAAACAGATCAATAAATATGTGATAATATGTTATAAGGGAATCATATATGGTGTTATATATATTTTATTATAGTTAAATAATATATGAAAAATAAATTTATTTTTATTCTATACTATTTTTAATATGAATAAAAAAATAAAAAACTTGTGTTAAGGGATTTAATTATTGATACCATTTTGATTGGTATAGTTTATACATGAATATTCATTGAAGAAATTATTTAATAATTATCTAAAACATATCCTTTCATTTTTTATCATCTATTTATTTTTAGAGATTACATTTTTTCCCTTTCATTTTATTCATCTTGAGAACTTTAGATACTAAAAAATGACTTGAAGGAAAACAAACATTATTTCTCCCTTCAGTCAAATATCAGTTTTATTCCATTAAAATGTTGTCTAAATATGTCTTAAAACTTTTTTATACTAGAATATGATTTTTAAAATTCTTTTTAACCATTATTTAATTTTTATAAATTTTTTGAAAATAATCTTCTTATTATTTTTATAAAAATTCACTTTTGAATTTTTACCTAAAATGTAAGAGGAATTGTTATTTTAACATACATAATTTTAATTGGATTTTCCACCATCATGAATGGTAATTTTTTGAATAATTCTTTACATATTTACATATTTTACTTCAAAGAAATATTTTTCCATATTTAGGGGAAAAATTATTTTTTAAATAAGAGTATTGAACATGAAAATTGTATTCTCCAATAGAAGTGTTCCTGGAGACCTTTTAAAGGTATTTTCATCAATGATGACATCATATGATGTTATTTATATTTCAATAAGGATATCATTCTATGATACCATAATTATTTTTTCTATAGATATTTTATGATTGTGATTATGAAATGTTTATGAATCTTGTTTTTTCCATTGTATATGATTTGGAGATGTGATGAATGTTTAATTATCTCATGGAACACACACCTATATGGTTTTAATTATGTGATTACTGGTAAGTAAATTATATATCCCCTCATTTCATTGGGTAACTCCATAAATCCCAATGTATAATTTTGTTAAATGAATTTACATCCCTAATCTAATATGGAAAATAAGTAATGATGCCTAATTCACTATGAAAGATGGGTAATGATGTATAATACACTATTTGAAACAAGTGGTGATGTCTGGTCCTTTATGATGTGGGAAATAGGTTTTGATGAATGATATTCTATGATTTTATTATTTTAGTAGTGAACCATGACATATGAAGTGGTTTATATGCCTATGATGGCACCGCAATTTTATTGAAATGTTCATTTGATTATAGTCATATCATATGGTTTATTATTTAATTATAATGATTCCTCACTTTTAGGATTCATTCCTTTTGAAGTAATTATGTTTTATGAAATTAATTCTTTTTCTAATCTATGATAGATTAGGTTTGAACTTTGTGAGTAATGTTTATGATCTAATACACTTATTATTATTTTATTCAATCATGTTGTCATCATTTGATATTAACCATGATTACCATTATTATGCATATAATCCTACCATTTCTTATGTATTATTTCCCTAGGTTGAGAATTAATTTTTTAATTATGATATGTTAATAAGGGTACTAAATGATAAGAACATTGTGAGACTTGATGAACAATATACCTAATTAATATTTTTAGTTATATATTCTCCAATGATATTAAACCATTGAGGTTATGGAAAGAATTTTAATATTATGTATTCAATATTCATCTAAAAAGATATAATATTTATGTAAAAAATTATGGGTCACCACAAAAAAATCATATATTAAAAGATAGATTATGTTTTTTAGGTTAGTGGATGTTTGAAAACAATTATTGAAGTATTTTATTTTCATTTTTATATTAATAGGAGATTTTATAAATATCATATGGCTTAGGATAAATATATACATATCAATGATGATAAAACATTTTGTCGACATGAATATTATGAGTAATTGAGAAAAAAACTCCTAAGAGTGTGATGTATTTTATAAATATAAAGGAGATAAAATCAATGAAATATATATATCAATTAAAGAGATGAAGAATCTTGTTGTTTTCAAAATTTAGGTGATCAAATAAAAAAGTAATCAAATATTATATTTTCATGATAGTGGATCATGATAAAAACATAAGAACATTTAAAATATGATTATTAAACTTTCAATGAAGAATTAAAATTACAATTCCAAATGTTTGTACATTTTGATGGTCATAATAATTGATCTGTTGTTTTCTCCCAAAATGACCTCTTTTTTTCTTTATAGAATATAGTAACATTAATATTTAAGTTTAATGATATTTTTTAAGGAATTTATTATTAATTATATTTTTTATTATGTATGGTTGTTTTTAAATTCTCAAATTTGATTGAAATTTGAATAATTTTTTATTTCCTTTACTATCATAAAATTTTCCATATAGTGGTGATTCTTTGGTCAAAGAACACATTCATTTTCATAATTTAAAAAAAAAAGAAAACAGTTTATATAAATTTAATTTAACATGATGTTTGATTTACATAATTATCCTATGAGGGATAATAATTTATTTTTCTTAATATTTGATAATTAGGAAAATTATAAAAACAATAAAAATATAGTGATTTGATGATTTAAGACATATTAAATTTACTAGATGATGGGTAACAGTAGGAACAATAATTAATGTCATCATAACATAATTTTTAATGTTGAATATAATTGAATATGATGGTTACTCTTTTTTATACCATTATAACTAAACTATAAATTTTTTAAATTTTATTTTAGAGGTATGTCTATAAATATAGTCGCTAATTTATAGTATGTAAAAAACTATATTGTGTCAAAAGATACATTTGAGATCCTTCTTCCATCTAATTCCTGAAAAGTATTATCATTTTTAGTGATTATTATTGGTTTTAAAATTTTTTATATTTTTATTAAGAGATCCGTATAGAGGTGATTTTTTGTAAAGATATTTTTAATTTTCTCTATTATTATCATAATTTCCATCATTATGGTATCAAGGATATTCTAGTATATGAATTTGTATTATTGTTATTAAATTGTTTTTAATGGATTCAGGGGATGAATGTATATTTTTTACTGATCGTGTTTGGTTGAGTTCTTCATGTTGATGTTGATAGAGAATTTCCAATTAGGCTATTTTTGGGCCTCTATATAGATAAAAAATTACATTCTTGTAAATTTAAAATCAAGACTCTTCCAAGATGAAAGTATGATACCTTGTATCATGTTTAATGATCTTACTTATACTTTAGATTAAAATAATGGTTTTAATAATATCAATTTAATGATTGTAATTATAAATATCATTAACTCTGTGTTTTGTTTTGAATTTCCACTATTCTTGTTTTATTCAAACAATTTGGTTTATATCTAATTATGTTTAAAATTATTTCCATGAATCATTGGGTTGATTGAAAACACATAATTATGATCAGTTTACACTTATGGTGGCTTGAAAATATATATGTTTTTTATACCACAATTCAACACCAACTTGGAGTATTATCTGCCTTATTTATCTAGGACAACAAAATATCCTCTAATTGATATATTATGAATAATAATATATTAAATACCACAATTTTTTTACTTTTTATGGAGAAATCCCTATTTTCAAATGAACACCTAGTGCATGATAAACCATAACTATTTATTTTTATGACCATGTGTGCAATAAAAAACATGTATCACAATTAAATATTATACAACCACTAAAATGAGAACAATTATTTTTTTCATATGTCCATACATATATATTTATACTCAGTTACAAATTAATAAATGTTCATATTGTATTAAATATCTCTTCAATCATATACTTATCCATAATACCAATGATGGTACTTACCATAAAAGCACCTATATAGTTTTGAAACATTGGACATGAAATGAAATATAATATCATGATTTTGAATCCTCATTTTTATTATATCATGCGAATACATGTGGGATTTGGTGAACCGATCTTTCAGATCCCTTATTAATGATTAAAAGTTTTGAATTTCAAGATGTTTTTTTGGAAGTCCTCCTTGACATCTATTGAAGTGATCTCTCACTGGAATAAATTATAAAACATAGTCTCTAAATATAGTAGTTCATATCAATAAAAATATACAAACCACCAAAAAACATGTGATAAGAAGGTTTCAAAAATAACATAAAAGAAACCAAAACCTCATATATTCATTTTATTTCATATGATAAAATATGATTTTCAAGAACCATGAAAAACATATTATATAAAAATAATAGGAATACGATTTCTAATAAAATATCTTTTTTTTAATATGGATAATAATAAGATTTATAATAATTTATAGATGAAATGACCAAAACATGTATTATTTAATCCACCATATCATAAGCTAGTCACCCATGAAATACTAAAAATCATGATATATACACCATCCAAAAAAATTACCATATATAGAAATGATATTACTGGATTTAAAAATTGATAAACTAAATTTAAATATTTTTTTAAATATATATATAGAGAGAGAAATATCACATAGTATCCTCTAATAGTAACCATAATTCAAAAAATAATATCTAATGAGAATTTATAATTTCAATGAGTAAATACAATATTCCTGATACCACACCTATGAAAATTCCATGAAAAATAAAAATATATTATGGATTTTCATGATATAGTAATGGTCATTATATAGGATAACAAGTTTTGTCATTATTCATATATAAGTTACTATGTTACTATCTAATACTATTTTTAATGATTATTATTTTCATACCATCAGACCACAATCCTAACTTTATACTTCTCTAACCACTAATCATTGCAATTATCTTTATTTATATTTATGTATTAAATCCTCATTATAAGCATGAAATATTATAAATACAATATTGTTTAGTGAATGTTTAACCTTGAATCAACTATTCATGGGTTTAATAGCTAGTAATGTGGTAAAAATTTATACACGTGTGGGAAGATACCCATTATGTAACATAAAACCTTGAAATTATTCTATATAAATACAAATACCAATATTCATAAATGTATATAAATATTGAAAATAATAAGGGATGATTTTTCTCAAGTCTAATTTGAAATAAAAATTTCAGAAATAATTCATAATAATCCACCAGAAACATTAAAAATAATTTTTCCAATAGAACCAACAATTCCAAGAGACCTATAAAGATGAAAAAAATGAAAATTAGTTGACAAGAATTTCAGGGAGTATTTTAAATTTTATTTTACTAACTATTTTGAAGATATGTTAGATTGAATAAAACTTTTTATATGAAGACATGATAATGTTAATCAAATAAATTATAAATAATTTTCAAATAATTTGGTTAAGTCCTTACATAAACTTACTCTAAGATTCCAATAGGAAATAAATCACATATTACAAAGATAATTTTTAGACATGAAACTAATAATTCCCACATGCATAACAGGTGAACTATATATAATATGATGTGAAGAGATTCATTAAAAATTGAATCTTAAGAGGAACCCCAGTTTCTCTTATAAGTTAACATTATATTTATAGTAAATTACCAATCAATCATGATGCAGATATCCCATTTAAACACACTATCTAATTCCATTGGAATTAAAAACTAATTTAATTTTAATGGGATAATCAGATACTTCTCCTTTACTCCTTACATTTCAAACCAAATATCATTTATTAGTCCATAGTGTATGGGGTCTAAATTCCTCCCTCAAATTTGTACCACATGAGGTGTGAAAACAAATCCTACTTAGCATCCCATTATAGTGTTCCAACCCAATAACTACATGTAACAATTTATTTACTCCTCATAATGGGAGGAATTTGTGTGTCCCAAATTAATTATGGTGTCAAGATACTTATCACTAAAAGGTAATTATATAATCAATCAATCCTATTTTTTTTATTTCATAAATACAAATACCATCATAAAAATATTCTATCCATTGATAGTGACATACGAAAATTATAATAACAATATATTTTTAATGAATAAAAAATGGTTTATTTGTATTTTTATGGAATTCTATGTTCTATTAATCCTGTTATTTTGAGATTTTTATTAATGCATGAAACATCCCAAATTAGTTGTGTTGATTCATATCATGTTAACTAAGGATAAAAGTATTACATCCACATGAGTATCAAACAAAAAAAATGGACCTGATGGGAGTAAATGCACAATTAAACTTTGAATATAACATTTTTGTATAACACAAAACATTTTGGATTTATATATTATATAGATGTGATTTCTAATGAAATTTGGTTTATATAATAAATTTTCAAATGTTTTAATTTATTATTAGATTTTTTAAATAGGTTTGAAATGTGTTGAATGTATTTAAAGATCACTTAATGTATTCCCTCACATAGAACCTTTACTATTTATACATTATTGAAGATGAAAAAAATAAGTTGATAGAAAACAATATTGATGATATTAAAATTGATATAAGAGGATATCTATAAGAACCCGACCATATTACATTACATAATCCTGAATTTATCATGAAATCACTTCCTTTCACATTGATGATATTTTAATGTTTAGATATTTAGAGAAAATGGACATAACACATTCATGACATTACACATTATTACAGATTGGATACAAAAAAACAATACTATTTTCTTCCAAAATATAAATATTTTCCAATAAAACATGATTTCTTTGACAATGATTCAAATATTTAACTTGTCTTATTTATTTTTCGTACACATACTTATAAAATATGAAATCACATAAAAACTTGGTATAACCACAAATATCATAGTAATTGATATAAAAAAGAAGGAATGAAAACAATAGTGCATGAATACATGTAACTTATGAAATTATTTACAAAAAGACATACTTGTCACCCATAATTACATACTTTGTGAAACTTCATATTTACACAAGATTCCCACATAACATAAAGAACATAAATAGAAGCATAAATGTATCTTTATGCATAATCTTGTAACCCTCTCAGCTAACTTATAATTTGTTACCCTCATGGAAACCTTGCAATTTGTGTAAACATCATAGTTACACATGGAGTAACCATATTTATGACATCAAAATTACACATAAACAATGAATTGTAGAGAGATATATGTCCCAACAATAATCATAAACAATTCCCAAGAGCCATAACATAGTCATACGACATGAATAATCTCATTAAACCATTGTTTTGGAATTTTGTAAACACGAATTTCAAATGAAGATTTTAAAATAAATATCCCCTAAAAATATAATATAATTTAAGTGATATTTTTTAAAGTGGATGGAATATTTATATACACTATAAATATAAATAATTCATATATAATAAAAAAACAAATCAAACAATCAATTTTAATAACACATAAATATTGGAGTGGTTAACCCAAATATTGGATATTGAGATAATAATTACATTACCACGGGATTTTCTTACTTAAAAATTGTTTTTGATATCCTATATAATGGTTAAAAGAGTTTTATTACTGTATTAAAGAAAAAATTTAGGTTTATAATACCATATATGATCCTTTCATTACATCATTTCTCATACTACTTTTTATTCTTTTGTTCCTTACATTGTTTTGTGTGTGTTCTTTACATGATTTACATGATTGGTTCATGATGGATATTCTTTTTGATTGGAAGTGATACTAGAGAATTATAATGGAGTGGTGTTTATATTTTTTCATAACAATTAATTATCCCTTTTAACATTTTGAATTATGACATGAGGATGATACATAAGTTAAAGAATTATTGATATTTGTTTATGTCATTTTGGCGATTCTTCTATCATAAATAACTAATTTTGTTTTATCAATTAAAAAAATGTGTAAAAAATAATTCAAGAACCATATACAAGTTATAATACATAAATTATAATCTGAATAAACTATAAAAATGGTTTCATGACCATACTTTAAGGATTTAAATGAAAATTAAATCACACAGTCCATGATGTTAGTAAATCGACACATCACGGATGATGTTTTAATTTCTTGAATATATGGAAAATGAAAAGGTATATAATGTTTAGTAATCCATAAAAATGATTAAATCAAGAATATGTAAGATATATTATCATTCATTCCTCTTGGATAAGGGGAGGTGAGGAAAGAAAAAGAAAATAAAGGAATCTCTAAATAAAAGAAAATTTTGGAAATCCATTACGAAAATTTAGCAGCCTAACAGTGTCACATAAAATTTCATAAAATATTATGCTGAGTAAAAAGGGTATCTCATCATTATTACATAATATGGGAATTAATGGGTGTATTTAATTACATAAACCGGCATAATCCAGCGGAAATTAAAAATAATAACAAAAAATGAATGCTTGAAAAAGAGAAGGGTGGTGGATTCCCTTAAATTTTAGAAGTAACTCCTAAAACATGAAGGTTGGGACCTTGTTGTCATGAAGACACCTTGGGAGGAATAATAGGGAGGTAAGAAGACCAGATATTAGTTGAGGAGGCATTTGGAATTACTGTAATGAAGGAATGTGTTGGTATTTATAGAAAAAGTGAGGGAATATTTTATTAATTTCCAAGGGACACCTCATTGGTGGTATTTGAATAAACCTGGTCTTGACCATAGTATTTGACCCTATTTTTGGCCACTTGGGACACCTCGTAAAAAAAATTACTATATACAAGTCAACCCAAATTATTATATCACTATTATATCATTAATTGTTCCATTAAACACACTGAAACTCAAACTGTATTATTACTATTTACTTCAAATTCAACTGTTTCAGAAAAATCCCAAATATTTAACCTAACCATTTTTCGACATGTAGAATTAAAAAATGAACTCCATTTTTTGAATATAATTTTTTATGTATTATTAGTTTAATTTTTAAATAAAGTATTAAGATATTCAAAAATAAATTTTTTAAATCTATTACTCTTTTTTTACACCTTAAATAATTAATCATCATCGCGTAATAATATATCCTTAAGAAAATAAAATAATAATATAATTTACTATTCATAAGGGTCATATTACTATTAATAAGTTTATGTTACTATTCATCAAAAAAACATGTTGGTACTTCATGACTCAAAATAACGTACTGATCACAATTGAAGATGATCTTTTCATGAAATTAAAAACATAGAATTGGAAAATTTATGTTTAATGACTAGTTATAAATATATACTTAGAACAAAGTTTTAGGAATTTAAATTTATTTTAATAAATAATTATTATGTTACATTATCTCTACCTTCTATAAATTGCATCCTCATAATTTTAATTACTGGTTAAATAAGTTGGGGTACCTTTCGCTCATAGCATTTTTAGAATCCCATGTTGCTTCTTCAACCATGTGGTTTCTTCAAAAAACCTTTACATGGTGGATTACAATATTCCACAATACATGTTTTCTTCAATCAAGAATCTATATTGGTTTCTATTCATAATAAAGGATCTCTTCTATTTGAACTACTTTTGGGATCAATACATGAGTTGAATTTGGAAAATGCATTCTCAACACTGAATCCTGAAAAACATTGTGTACCTGAGACAAACACAAAAGAAAATGATACTCGGTATTCCATTGGTCCAACTTTATTTAGGATTTAATAAGGACCATGAACCATATAATTATATTTCCTTTCTTACCAAAACGCATCACACTTTTCCAAGGAGATATTTTAAGTAAAACATGGTCACCTACATCGAAAGAGAAGTATTTTCTCATATTATATGCTTAAATTTTCTACCTGCTATGAGCTTTCCCCATGTGCTACTGGATAATCATCATTTTCTTGTCCACTTCCTTTACTTATTCGGGTCCGATCAACTTGTGTTCCCTGGCTTCGTCCTAAAAAACTGGAGTTTGACACTACTTCCCATACAATTTCTCAAAAGGTTCCATCTGTACACCAGAATAAAAAGTATTATTATAAGAAAACTCAACTAAAGAACTATATTGATCCCAACTTCCCAAGTATTCCATTGAACAATCTTGAAGCAAATCCTCCAAATTCTCAATCATTCATTCTGACTACCCATCATATTGAAGATGAAAACCTGTACTGAAATGTAATTATATTCCTAACAAATACTGAAGGCCCTTCTAAAAATTTGCAGTGAAACTGGGATCCTGATCAGATATAATGGAAAGAGGAACTCTAGGTAACCAAAAAATATATTTTAGGTACAATCGATAAAGCTGATACAATGACATTGTATCTCGAATAGAAAGTAGATGTGCAGATTTTTTCATCTAATCAATAATAACCCAAATTGCATTGTAACCTTGAGAAGTATTAGGTAGTCCCACCCCAAAGTCCATGGATATATTCACCCATTTCCAATATGGAACTGGAAAATGTTAAACCATCTCCTTTGGTAATTTCTTTTCTTTAACCTATTGACATGTCCAATATTTCACAGTAAATTCTACAATATCCCTTTTCATTCTATCCCCCTTTTAATAATTTATTTGTCTTAATATTTTATAATTAGGAAAATTATAAAAACAATAAAAATATAGTGATTTGATGATTTAAGACGTATTTAATTTACTAGATGATGGGTAACAGTAGGAACAATAATTAATGTAATAATAACATAATTTTTAATGTTGAATATAATTGAATATGATGGTTACTATTTTTTATACCATTATAACTAAACTATAAATTTTTTAAATTTTATTTTAGAGGTATGTCTATAAATATAGTCGCTAATTTATAGTATGTAAAAAACTATATTGTGTCAAAAGATACATTTGAGATCCTTCTTCCATCTAATTCCTGAAAAGTATTATCATTTTTAGTGATTATTATTGGTATTAAATTTTTTTATATTTTTATTAAGAGATCCGTATAGAGGTGATTTTTGGTAAAGATATTTTTAATATTATCTATTATTATCATAATTTCTATCATTGTTGTATCAAGGATATTCTAGTATATGAATTTGTATTATTGTTATTAAATTGTTTTTAATGGATTCAGAGGATGAATGTATAGTTTTTACTGATCGTGTTTGGTTGAGTTCTTCATGTTGATGTTGATAGAGAATTTCCAATTAGGCTATTTTTGGGCCTCCATATAGATAAAAAATTACATTCTTGTAAATTTAAAATCAAGACTCTTCCAAGATGAAAGTAAGATACCTTGTATCATGTTTAATGATCTTACTTATACTTTAGATTAAAATAATGGTTTTAATAATATATATTTAATGATTGTAATTATAAATATCATTAACTCTATGTTTTGTTTTGAATTTCCACTATTCTTGTTTTATTCAAACAATTTGGTTTATATCTAATTATGTTTAAAATTATTTCCATGAATCATTGGGTTGATTGAAAACACATAATTATGATCAGTTTACACTTATGGTGGCTTGAAAATATATATATTTTTTATACCATAATTCAACACCAACATGGAGTATTATATGCCTTATTTATCTAGGACAACAAAATATCCTCTAATTGATATATTATGAATATTAATATATGAAATACCACAATTTGTTTACTTTTTAAGGAGAAATCTCTATTTTCAAATGAACACCTAGTGCATGATAAACCATAACTATTTATTTTTATGACCATGTGTGCAATAAAAAACATGTATCACAATTAAATATTATACAACCAATAAAATGAGAACAATTATTTTTTTCATATGTCCATACATATATATTTATACTCAGTTACAAATTAATAAAAGTTCATATTGTATTAAATAACTCTTCAATCATATACTTATCCATAATACTAATGATGGTACTTATCATAAAAGCACCTATATAGTTTTGAAACATTGGACATGAAAAGAAATATAATATCATGATTTTGAATCCTAATTTTTATTATATCATGCGAATACATGTGGGATTTGGTGAACCGATCTTTCAGATCCCTTATTAATGATTAAAAGTTTTGAATTTCAAGATTTTTTTTTGGAAGTCCTCCTTGACATCTATTGAAGTGATCTCTCACTGGGATAAATTATAAAACATAGTCTCTAAATATGGTAGTTCATATCAATAAAAATATACAAACCACCAAAAAACATGTGATAAGAAGGTTTCAAAAATAACATAAAAGAAACCAAAACCTCATATATTCATTTTATTTTATATGATAAAATATTATTTTCAAGAACCATGAAAAACATATTATATAAAAATAATAGGAATACGATTTCTAATAAAATATCTTTTTGTCAATATGGATAATAATAAGATTTATAAAAATTTATAGATGAAACTACCAAAACATGTATTATTTAATCCACCATATCATAAGCTAGTCACCCATGAAATACTAAAAATCATGATATATACACCATCCAAAAAAATTACCATATATAGAAATGATATTACTGGATTTAAAAATTGTTAAACTAAATTTAAATATTTTTTTAAATATATATATAGAGAGAGAAATATCACATAGTATCCTCCAATAGTAACCATAATTCAAAAAATAATATCTGATGAGAATTTATAATTTCAATGAGTAAATACAAGATTCCTGATACCACGCCTATGAAAATTCCATGAAAAATAAAAATATATTATGGATTTTCATGATATAGTAATGGTCATTATATAGGATAACAAGTTTTGTCATTATTCATATATAAATTCCTATGTTACTATCTAATACTATTTTTAATGATTATTATTTTCATACCATCAGACCACAATCCTAGCTTTATACTTCTCTAACCACTAATCATTGCACTTATCTTTCTTTATATTTATGTATTAAATCCTCATTATAAGCATGAAATATTATAAAGACAATATTGTTTAGTGAATGTTTAACCTTGCATCAACTATTCTTGGGTTTAATAGCTAGTAATGTGGTTAAAATTTATACACGTGTGGGAAGATACCCATTATGTAACATAAAACCTTGAAATTATTCTATATAAATACAAATACCAATATTCATAAATGTATATAAATATTAAAAATAATAAGGGATGATTTTTCTCAAGTCTAATTTGAAATAAAAATTTCAGAAATAATTCATAATAATCCACCAGAAACATTAAAAATAATTTTTCCAATAGAACCAACAATTCTAGGAGACCTATAAAGATGAAAAAAAATGAAAATTAGTTGACAAGAATTTCAGGGAGTATTTTAAATTTTATTTTAATAACTATTTTGAAGATATGTTAGATTGAATAAAACATTTTATATGAAGACATGATAATGTTAATCAAATAAATTATAAATAATTTTCAAATAATTTGGTTAAGTCCTTACATAAACTTACTCTAAGATTCCAATAGGAAATAAATCACATATTACAAAGATAATTTTTAGACATGAAACTAATAATTCCCACATGCAGAACAAGTGAACTATATATAATATGATGTGAAGAGATTCATTAAACATTGAATCTTAAGAGGAACCCCAATTTCTCTTATAAGTTAACATTATATTTATAGTAAATTACCAATCAATCATGATGCATATATCCCATTTAAACACACTATCTAATTCCATTGGAATTAAAAACTAATTTAATTTTAATGGGATAATCAGATACTTCTCCTTTACTCCTTACATTTCAAACCAAATATCATTTATTAGTCCACAGTGTATGGGGTCTAAATTCCTCCCTCAAATTTGTACCACATGAGGTGTGAAAAAAAATCCTACTTAGCATCCCATTATAGTGTTCCAACCCAATAACTACATGTAACAATTTTTTTACTCCTAATAATGGGAGGAATTTGTGTGTCCCAAATTAATTATGGTGTCAATATACTTATCACTACAAGGTAATTAAATAATCAATCAATCCTTTTTTTATTTCATAAATACAAATACCATCATAAAAATATTCTATCCATTAATAGTGACATATGAAAATTATAATAACAATATATTTTTAATGAATAAAAAATGGTTTATTTTTATTTGTAAGGAATTCTGTGTTCTCTTAATTCTGTTATTTTGAGATTTTTGTTAATGCATGAAACATCCCAAATTAGTTGTGTTGATTCATATCATGTTAACTAAGGATTAAAGTATTACATCCACATGAGTATCAAACAAAAAAAAATGGACCTGATAGGAGTAAATGCACAATTAAACTTTGAATATAACATTTTTGTATAACACAAAACATTTTGGATTTATATATTATGTAGATGTGATTTCTAATGAAATTTGGTTTATATAATTAATTTTCAAATGTTTTAATTTATTTTTCGATTTTTTAAATAGGTTTCAAATGTGTTGAATGTATTTAAAGATCACTTAATGTATTCCCTCACATAGAACCTTTACTATTTATACATTATTTAAGATGAAAAAAATAATTTGATAGAAAACAATATTGATGATATTAAAATTGATATAAGAGGATATCTATAAGAACCCGACCATATTACATTACATAATCCTGAATTTATCATGAAATCACATCCGTTCACATTTATGATATTTTAAAGTTTATATATTTAGAGAAAATGGACATAAGACATTCATGAAATTACACATTATTACAGATCGGATACAAAAAGAACAATACTCTTTTTTTCCAAAATATAAATATTTTCCAATAAAACATGATTTCTTTGACAATGATTCAATCATTTAACTTGTCTTATTTATTTTTCGTACACATACTTATAAACTATGAAATCACTTAAAAACTTGGTATGACCACAAATATCTTAGTAATGGATATAAAAAAGAAGGAATGAAAACAATAGTGCATGAATTCATGTAACTTATGAAATTATTTACAAAAAGACATACTTGTCACCCATAATTACATACTTTGTGAAACTTCATATTTACACAAGATTCCCACATAACATAAAGAACATAAATAGAAGCATAAAGGTGTCTTTATGCATAATCTTTTAACCCTCTCAACTAACTTATAATTTGTTACCCTCATGGAAACCTTGCAATTTGTGTAACCATCATAGTTACACATGGAGTAACCATATTTCTGACATCAAAATTACACATAAACAATGAATTGGAGATAGATATATGTCCCAGCCATAATCATAAACAATTTCCAAGAGCCATAACATAGTCATACGACATGAATAATCTCATAAAACCATTGTTTTTGAATTTTGTAAACAAGAATTTCAAATGAAGATTTTAAAATAAATATCCCCTAAAAATATAATATAATTTAAGTGATATTTTTTAAAGTGGATGGAATATTTATATACACTATAAATATAAATAATTCATATATAATAAAAAAACCATTCAAACAATCAATTTTAATAACACATAAATATTGGAGTGGTTAACCCAAAGATTGGATATTGAGATAATAATTACATTACCACGGGATTTTCTTACATAAAAATTGTTTTAGATATCCTATATAATGGTTAAAAGAGTTTTATTACTGTATTAAAGAAAAATTTTAGGTTTATAATACCATATATGATCCTTTCATTACATCATTTCTCCTACTAATTTTTATTCTTTTGTTCCTTACATTGTTTTGTGTGTGTTCTTTACATGATTTACATGATTGGTTCATGATGGATATTCATTTTGATTGGATGTGATACTAGAGAATTATAATGGAGTTGTGTTTATATTTTTTCATAAAAATAAATTATCCCTTTTAACATTTTGAATTATGACATGAGGATGATACATAAGTTAAAGAATTATTGATATTTGTTTATGTCATTTTGGCGATTCTTCTATCATAAATAACTAATTTTGTTTTATAAATTAAAAAAATGTGTAAAAAATAATTCAAGAACCATATAAAAGTTATAATACATAAATTATAATCTGAATAAACTATAAAAATGGTTTCATGACCATACATTGAGGATGTAAATGAAAATTAAATCACACAGTCCATGATGTTAGTAAATCGACACATCACGGATGATGTTTTAATTTCTTGAATATATGGAAAATGAAAAGGTATAAAATGTTTAGTAATCTATAAAAATGATTAAATCAAGAATATGTAAGATATATTATCATTCATTCCTCTTAGATAAGGGGAGGTGAGGAAAGAAAAAGAAAATAAAGGAATCTCTAAATAAAAGACAATTTTGGAAATCCCTTACGAAAATTTAGCAGCCTAACAGTGTCACTTAAAATTTCATAAAATATTATGCTGAGTTAAAAGGGTATCTCATCATTATTACATAATATGGGGATTAATGGGGGTATTTAATGACATAAACCATCATAATCTAGTGGAAATTAAAAATAATAACATAAAATGAATGCTTGAAAAAGAGAAGGGTGGTGGATTCCCTTAAATTTTAGAAGTAACTCCTAAAACATGAAGGTTGGGACCTTGTTGTCATGAAGACACCTTGGGAGGAATAATAGGGAGGTAAGAAGACCAGATATTAGTTGAGGAGGCATTTGGAATTACTGTAATGAAGGAATGTGTTGGTATTTTTAGCAAAAGTGAGGGAATATTTTATTAATTTCCAAGGGACACCTCATTGGTGGTATTTGAATAAACCTGGTCTTGACCACAGTATTTGACCCTATTTTTGGCCACTTGGGACACCTCGTAAAAAAATTTACTATATACAAGTCAACCCAAATTATTATATCACTATTATATCATTAATTGTTCCATTAAACACACTGAAACTGAAACTGTATTATTACTATTTACTTCAAATTCAACTGTTTCAGAAAAATCCCAAATATTTAACCTAACCATTTTTCGACATGTAGAATTAAAAAATGAACTCCATTTTTTGAATATAATTTTTTATGTATTATTTGTTTAATTTTTAAATAAAGTATTAAGATATTCAAAAATAAATTTTTTAAATCTATTACTCTTTTTTAACACCTTAAATAATTAATCATCATTGCGTAATAATATATCCTTAAGAAAATAAAATAATAATATAATTTACTATTCATAAGGGATATATTACTATTAATAAGTTTATGTTACTATTCACAAAAAAAACATGTTGGTACTTTATGACTCAAAATAACATACTGACCACAATTGAAGATGATCTTTTCATGAAATTAAAAACATAGAATTGGAAAATTTATGTTTAAAGACTAGTTATAAATATATACTTAGAACAATGTTTTAGGAATTTAAATTTATTTTAATAAATCATTATTATGTTAAATTATCTCTACCTTCTATAAATTGCATCCTCATAATTTTAATTACTGGTTAAATAAGTTGGGGTACCTTTCGCTCATAACATTTTTAGAATCCCATGTTTCTTCTTCAACCATGTTGTTTCTACAAAAAACCTTTACATGGTGGATTACCATATTCCACAATACATGCTTTCTTCAATCAAGAATCTATATTGGTTTCTATTCATAATAAAGGTTCTCTTCTATTTGAACTACTTTTGGGATCAAGACATGAGTTGAATTTAGAAAATGCATTCTCAACACTGAATCCTGAAAAACATTGTGTACCTGAGACAAACACAAAAGAAAATGATTCTCGGTATTCCATTGGTCCAACTTTATTTAGGATTTAATAAGGACCATGAACCATATAATTATCTTTCCTTTCTTACCAAAACGCATCACACTTTTCCAAGGAGATATTTTAAGGAAAACATGGTCACCTACATCGAAAGAGAAGTATTTTCTCATATTATATGCATAAATTTTCTACCTGCTATGAGTTTTCCCCATGTGCTACTGGATAATCATCATTTTCTTGTCCACTTTCTTTACTTATTCTGGTCCCATCAACTTGTGTTCCCTGGCTTCGTCCCAAAAAACTGGAGTTTTGACACTACTTCCCATACAATTTCTCAAAAGGTTCCATCTGTACACCAGAATAAAAAGTGTTATTATAAGAAAACTCAACTAAAGAACTATATTGATCCCAACTTCCCAAGTAGTCCATTGAACAATCTTGAAGCAAATCCTCTAAATTCTCAATCATTCATTCTGACTACCCATCAGATTGAAGATGAAAACCTGTACTGAAATGTAATTATATTCCTAACAAATACTGAAGGCCCTTCTAAAAATTTTCAGTGAAACTGGGATCCTGATCAGATATAATGGAAAGAGGAACTCTAGGTGACCAAAAAATATATTTGAGGTACAATCGATAAAGCTGATACAGTGACATTGTATCTCGAATAGAAAGTAGATGTGCAGATTTTTTCATCTAATCAATAATAACCCAAATTGCATTGTAACCTTGAGAAGTATTAGGTAGTCCCACCCCAAAGTCCATGGATATATTCACCCATTTCCAATATGGAACTGGAAAATGTTGAAGCATCTCCTTTGGTAATTTCTTTTCTTTAACCTATTGACATGTCCAATATTTCACAGTAAATTCTACAATATCCCTTTTCATTCTATCCCCCTTTTCACAAGGCACACACATCATTTTACTAAATCCTGACACACAATCTTTATCAAGGTTAAATTCTAGAAACAAACACATTTTTACCAATTCTACCTTTTTATGTAGCTCACTATCTTCCTTATGCACTTTCGTAATTCTTTCTAGTAACGATGATTTCACTGAAACCTAAAACAGAACACATGTATTTCCTACACCAACAACTTTGAATCCAAGATTCATCAAAGTATTAATCTGGTGATTATGTTTCAAAGGTAACACTGTTAATGATGCATCTTGTTTTTGACTCAAAGCATCAACCACTTTGTTTTCTTTTCCAGGATGGTAATTGATCATGAAATCATAATCATTTATCAATTAAAGCCATTTTCTGAGCCTCATGTTTAATTCTTTCTAAGTGAATATATACTTTCGAATTTTATGGACAATATATATTTGACATTTTTCTCCATATAAATGGTGCCACCAAATTTTCAAACCAAAAAACGACAGATTCTAATTCCAAATCATGTGTGGGATAATTTTTCTCATGATGTTTTAGTCTTCTTGAATCATAACTAATTACCATATCATTCTGCATCAGAACACAACCAAACCCCTTTAATGAAGCCTTATTGTAGATGAAAAAGTCAATATTTTGGGATGGAAAGGCCAGAACTAGATCATTAACCTATTTCTTCTTCAATTTCTAAAAACAAACCTCACGTTTTAGTTTAAAAATAAATTTAACCCCTTTTCATGTTAACATAGTTAGTGGGCTAGATAACCGTTAAATTTTTTTAACAAACTATCATTAACAAACTTCTAATCCAATAAAACTTCGAATCATTATAACATTTGTAGGTTTTTTTTCATTCATCAATCACTTTTATTTTGTAAGGATCAACTATTATTCCATCTGTATATACGATGTGCCCAAGAAAAGAAATCTATTATAACAAAAAATAACACTTTTCGAATTTTCTAAACAGATTCTTATCCATTATGGTTTGTAAAACAACCCTTACATTTTTTTCATGCTCCTTTTTATTATTTGAAAATACCATAATTTCATCAATAAACATAACCAAAAACATATTCAACAAATCATGAAATATTCTATTCATAAGATCCATGAATACAGTAGGTTCCTTAGTTAACCCAAATGACATAACAAAAAATTAACAATTCTCATATCTAGTACAAAATTCTGTTTTTAGGTTGTCATACTCCATAACCTTCAGCTGATTGTATCCGGATCTCAAGTCAATCTTGTAAAAGTACTAATCTTCCTATATTTGATCAAACAAGTCATCTATTTGAGCTAAAGGATGCTTGTTTTTAATAGTGATGTCATTCAAATGACTATAATCAACGTAAATTCTCATGGAACCATCTTTATTTTCAAAAAACAAAATAGGGTCACCCTATGGTGAAGTGAAAGGGTGAAAGAATTCATTATCAAGTAAATTTGGAAACATATTTTCTAATTCAAGAAGTTCCATTTGAGACATTCCCTATTTTGGTTTTGAAATTGTCATAGCATGAGGAACTAAGTCAATTGTAAATTCAACTTCTCGATCAGGTATGACACAAGGTAACTAGTCAGGAAAAAAATCAAGGTATTCCTTTACCACTAGCACGTCATTAATACGAATAGTTCCCTTGTTTCAACAATATTATAAGGATAACATTTATTTCAATCTTTCAATAGTTTCTCAGCTTCATGATATGTTACTAATGGTATGGGATCGTTATTGTACAAAAACTAAATCTCTTTACAAAAACAACTTCTATCTTAGCATGATAAAAAGAAAGACAATACATTCTTAGAATGACATCAAAATATACTATGGGAAAAAACTAGGATTGTACATAAAATCTTTCCAGAAACCATAAAATAATGATTCTTATAATTCCTATTTATTATAATATTTCCCCTTAGTGTTTAAATAATAAGTTCCAGTCCCATTTGTTTAGGTGATATTATAATTCACCAGAAAATTCCTTGAAAATAAAGTAATGTGTAGAACCTATATCACACAAAACATTATTATAGTCTGATTACAAACAATGTACATAATAAAACATCATTGGATGGCCCGAAATCTGGTGACATGGATGCAAAGGATCTCACTACACCTTTCTTCTTATAGTATGGCTTCTTTGAATCTTTTAGATCTTTCTTTGGGAAGTTATTTTCATAATGAACCATCTCACCACATTTAAAACACTTAATAGTTTTCTTATCAAGATTATTCTTATGACCATTTTCAATAGAATCTCAGGCCATATGTCCATGAATACCCCATCAAAAAGCCTTCCCATTTTCTGTAAGGAATTCCCCAAGGGGCTTTTTTCAAAAAATTTCACAAACTAGAAACTAGATTTTCTTGCCATCACATTTCTTTAGTGTATTATTACTCATCGATTTCCATCAGGACCTCTTATTCTACTTGTTTCCAAAACACATATGATCATTTGAAAAATATATCTCTTCCCTCTCAGCACATCGAACATGTTTTTCATAACATTAGAATTCACAAGAGGCCAATGACTGTCGACACCTTGGATATACTCTTAAGTAAAAGCTGTTGATTTTTCTATCAAGATCCAAAATAATATTTGGATCATACCTAACATGTCAAGTGAAGTTCTCTTTATACCCCACCACTGAATATTCCTCATTTTTCTTCAATTCAAGGAATTGCTTCTATCACGACCCACTCCCCACAAAGTGTAACCATCCTGGGTCGAAAATTTGAGAAGGGAGATAATGACCCCTGAGTCCCGCCTCTCGTAGGCCCCGGGTGGGTGACTAGTGCCAAGGGTATAGTAAACACTCAAATCGGAGGCATTACCCTCTAAGAGAACACATGTGGAATAGGGAGATAAGATACACACCAACCAACTCAAACTCAGAACTGGGATATGAATGAAAACCCAGGTGCACATATGAAATGTCATGAAAAAGTGATACACTAGAAGGGAAAAACTACAAGTACCCAAAAGAAAGTAAAAAAATAGCAGCAACCACAAGCCCGAATAGCTCATGCAACCCCAATCTAGAAGAAACCATCTTGATCTCCTACCTGCTCCAAGTGACCTAAAAACAGTTTATATATACATAGGGTAAGTATAATAGTATACTCAGTAGGATCCCCCCACCTGACGCCTCTCGTGCAAAAGTAAAGAAAGCATTCTAAAGCACATTAAACAACAAGTGAAACTAACTCGTCACCTAAACAGGTATAATATGTACCCAACCTAACCATGGATACTCTCACCAAGTAACTCATAAAAGAATTTATCATATAATAAATAATATCAAGGGTACCCCGCTACTACTTCCCAACTAGTTTGATGCTTTTCCCCAATATCGCACGTCATGAGCATCGCTCTCCAAAAAGGCTTGCTTGTAGACACCAGGGTGAAGCACCACAATATGCACCTCATGCAACAAAACCACCACATCCACACACCAAAGTATCCTGGTACTTTCTGGGAGCCACCACATCTCGCATAACGTGTAACATACATGGGTATTATACCTCAAGACATTATAGCTCACTCGCAGTGTAAAGATACTCAAACCATCACAGCCTATACATGTTACACCTATAGTAGTAAATAGGATACTATATCTAGAATATATGTGTGTGAATAACCACAATTCTTTATAGCTTGCAACACACATACATGGAGAAAACTAACCAATGTGCCTACCATCACAAGTATCTACCAAGAGAAGATAGAAGGGACAAAGGGGGTAGTCATCCATTCTTCCTCCCACGGAAATGTTGGGGAAAACACCCCCCCCCCCAGGGCTCAAGAATCCCCAGGGTGGTAGTTTCCCTTACGGATAGGGTGGAGTAGCATATAGAAACATAAAAAGTACAAAATATACTATATCTCACAACCACTCTATGGGCATAACCTAGTCTTAGACTCAACTACAGCTAACGTCTCTCAGACTCCGGGCTACCACTTCTAAGACTAGGTATCCTATAAGCATACAACCATTTGAGAAACTTTATTAGATTACTTCATTACTTTTTTTAGTTCCACTTTATGTTAATTAATTCATTAAACATTAATTAACCATGAACCATTCCACATTAGACTTAATTAGAATCACACCCAAATTCCACTATCCATTTAAAATTATAGCCTCATCATTATGTTCCAGTGAACTACAACCCCATGGGTTACCACCATTTATTCAAATATTCATTACAGAATCACTTTCTCATATTCCCAAGCATTATAGAAAAGAATTTTATGCTACTAACACATGGGGGATCAACACGGTGAGTAGATGTACTACCCATCAAGTCTTTTCCACCTATAGAAAGAGTGTAGACCCTTCCTCCCTGGAGAATCTAAACACAGAAAGCATGTGGCATACCCCACGCGTCTTCGCCTCTTTCGGAAGAAGGGTAAGCAAGACCAACTACCTTGAGCCATGGAGAAAAGTAAAGTAGATAAACAACCAAAGAACTAGAAAGCATCCAACAATCACGTCCATCCCACTCCATCATCCCTAGTGTCCTCCCTAACACCCACAACATAAACCGATGCATCTCTCCACTCTATGCGTCATCTACAGCTACAGCCAAAAGGCCTCCATGCCCCCACATATCACAACACCCATCCAGGATCACGTCCCAACACAAGTAAGAGGAAAAAAAATCACATCACTTGGCCTATTGGCCCTATAACAACCAAGAGGGTAACTCATAACCCTTCAAGGAATTATCAAACAATCAATTCTTTAATCCATCTTGAATTAACAGATTTATAATTTATTCATTCCAAAATTGGGAAACCCAACCAGTATGCTATCACAAACGATTAAACATGATTAATATGCCAATTTGATTAACATAAAATTACAACACGAACCAAATTCATTCAAATACCTCTTTATCTTTATCCAAAAAAATATCAATTAATCTCGGTTTACATTCTTTACTGATATTCATCAGGAACAAGCATATATATCACACTATCTATCAAAAGAAGAGGGAACAACATACGATCGATATCAATTTATTTATACGATTAAAATATTTATTCTGCCGATTACACTATCATCCAGTGGGATAAAACATCCTAACATTACAGTTGCACATAAAATAAAGAGAATTAATAAATCCACCATCTCAATGGTTTTTGATGAAAACTGCGACGGTCGAAGAACGCTCAAGAAACCCGAGTAGATTCTCCGAAAAACCGCCTTATATCTATTCTCCTAGATAGATCAAGACCAAATCTCATCATATTTGTCGTTTACACACTTGGATCTACCCATAACTGACGCAGGTCTAAGAAACTGAGAGAAGAGGGGAAGTAGATCCAAGTGGATCTATGAAACCGAACAATAACGAAGATGAATGATCACATACCTCAACATTTTGGCCTTGATTTTCTAAGATAAGCCTTTGGATCGCCTCCAGGATAAACCTCTTTGAACTTAGGAGAAGAAAAATCCCGTGTTAGGGCCTCTTAGGAGCTTAAATGAAACATTTAGAGTCAAAACGAGTTTGATCTACTATTTAGGGACCTAATTTAAGTGCCTGCACAGTTAGTCTGCACGGTTTGACAAACTGTGCCCTAACTGTGCATTAACTACTGCCTCAACCACCCCTCTCACATGGTTTTTCCTCATGGTTAGACAAACCATGCACCTCTCATGTGGAAGATATTGCCTCCAAGACCAACTACACACGGTTTGGCCGTACGGTTCAGACAAACTGTGTGGCACCCATGTGAAATCTATTGCCCTTTAGTTTTCCCTAAAAGTCCACCCAAACGCACCCCAAGTCACTAATCCAAACCAAAGGTATTTAGAAACCTCAAAAATACCTGAAAACGTATCGTGAAATTACATTTCACAATTGTCTACTATTGTAACTATTCACCGGAATGGAATGTTTTGGCAAAGTGTTGGGGATAAGTCACCATGACCTCTTGGAACACCTCTAACACCACATTCTCACAAAGTAATGGACTAGAGAGGTCCGAGCCATTACATCATATACCTATCAAAACATTCTCATCCTCAAGAATCCAAAACCCACCTAGAGTGAAAACAAAATAGGGTCTTAACAACCACCCCTCGAGATACCTTTCAAAAGGGAATAGGCCACAAAACCACCAAAGGAAGACATCTCATAAACATAAAATTTTCATAACCACATAAGTTACATAAATACATGAAAGGAGTTAAACATCAAACAACTCTGGGTACTAAGCACATATCTGAGACTCATGTTCCTAGGTACACTCCTCCACGCCACCGTGTCACCACAAGACATGAACTAAAGGAATAGAACGCCCGTTCAACACCTTATCCTTGCGGTCATGGATATCAAGAGGCCGCTCTTCAATGGTTGCATCATCATCAACATCGATCTCTCCCCAATTAATGATATGAGAGTCGTCCTGAAGATAACGAAGAAGTTGTGATACATGGAAAGCATCATGTATCTGACTCATCTGTGAGGGATGTGCTACTCTATACGCCACAGCTCCCACACGAACTAACACATCGAAATGACCAACAAACTGGGGAGAAAGATTACTTCCACGACCAAACCTTTGCTACCAAAGACGGGGAGTCTCCTTCAGAAACACATGATCCCCAAAATTAAACTCTAAGGGTCTCTTTCTTTGATCGGGATATGATTTCTGACGATCTTGTGTTGTCTTCATCCTCTCACGAATTACCTGAACCATATCTATTTTATTATGCACTAGTTCCGGTCCGAGAATTGCTAACTCTCTAACCCCAGTCCAGCACAACGGAGAACAGAAAGGTCAGCCATACAAGGCTTCAAACGGCACCATACTAATAGTCGAGTGAAAACTATTATTGTAAGAGAACTCCACCAATGGTAAGTTCCTCATCCATGAACCTCCGAAATCAAGAACACAACTGTTTAACATGTCTTCAAGATTCTGGATGGTTTTCTCGGTCTGACCATCCATTTGAGGTTGAATAGTAGGGCTAAGGCGTAGTTGAGAACTGAAAGCATGGTGGAGACCTCTCCACACTCTGGAGGTAAAACGAGGATCTCGATCAGAAATGATCTTCTTATCGACTCGATTAAGTCTCACGAACTACTCTAGATACTGCCTCGATAAAACATACACTGAGCTTGACTCCTTGATTACTATAAATTGGGCCGATTTTGTTAAATGATCCACTATAACCCAAATAGAATCATGTCCTTTCGGAGCTCGAGGTATACTAGTAACAAATTCCATTGAGATATCCTCCCACTTCCACTGAGGAATCTCTAATGGCTGGAGAAGACCACCAGGAACAAAGTGTTCGACCTTCACCTTTTGGCAGACTAAACATCGAGACAAAAACTCTGCAACCGCATGCTTCAGCCCAAGCCACCCAAATTGACTCCTCAAGGTTCGATGCATATTTTTCACGCTCGGATGTACTGTTAAAGGTGAACTATGGAACTCTCTAAGGATTGTATCATGCATCATCAAAGGAAGAAAAATCCTTTCATGATTCGACACTATATGTTAGTCATCCTTAGACCAACCATCAGGGGCCTCACCACAAACAACTCGGTCTCTCCAGACTTCCACCTCTAGATCTCCCAACTGGGACTCTTCTACATTCTGCATCAGGGATGATTGCACCGTTATCTGCAAAAGAAAGTCTCTACCCCCAAATTCTCCCATATCAAGATGCAATTCTGACAGTTCTTCCATTACTCTCTAGGAACCAACAGGTTCACGCACAGCATCACTACGTGACTTTCAGCTCACTGCATCAGCTAAAACATTCCCTTTTCCAGATGTATATGATATTTCAATGTCGTATTCCAATAATAACTCCATCCATATATGTTGTCGTAAGTACAAGTCACATTGGGAGAAAACATACCTCAAACTATTTGATCAGTGAAAACCACAAAGCACTCACCAATGAGGTAATGTATCCACAAATTCAGTGAAAACACCACGGTTGCCAACTCAATATAATCGGTGGCATAGTTGCATTCATGGGAACATAACTGTTGAGACCCATAAGAAACAACTGACCTCTACTATATGAGATCACAGCCTAACCCTAGATGTGAAGCATCGCAGAAAACATCAAACTGAACACCCTCACCTGGAAGACAAAGTACTGGAGCACTTACTGACTTCCCTTTTAGATACTCGAAAGCTTCCTGACACAGATCAGTCCATAGGAATTCCTGATTCTTCTTGGTCAAAGCTTTCTAAGGAGTTGCAACTCATGAGAAATTGGTTACAAACCTCTTGTAGGATCCTACAAGTCCAAGGAAACTTTGCACCTCTGAAACTGTCTTGGGGGCTACCCAAGACAGAACTGCTTCTATCTTCAATAGATCCACAACAACTCCCTATTAAGACAAAACATGCCCCAATAAATGGTCTTCTCGAGTCCAAAACTCACACTTTTACAACTTCCCAAATATCTGATGTCAACAAAGAACTCCCAAAATGTCTTGTAGATGTTGTGCAAGCTCTTCTTCAGATTTGAAGTACCAAAGGATTTCATCGATAAAAACTACCACAATCTTGTCCAAGAACTCACGGAACACAGCATTCATCAATACAGTGATTACAGATAAAGCATTCATCATGCCAAACGGCATTACCACAAACTCAAAATGCCCATGATGGCAAGGAAAAGAGGTCCTCGGGATATCCCCATCCTCCACACGCATCTGATGATATCCTGACTGCAAGTCGATCTTTGAGAACTATCCTGCACCCTTCAGTTGATCGAATAGATCATCAATCCATGGAAGAGGATAGTGATTCTTTATTTTCACTTTGTTTAAGTGATGATAATCTACACACAACCACAAACTACCGTCAGAATTCTTCATGAACAAAACTGGTACACCCCACGGTGACACACTTGGCCGAACAAAACCGCACTTTAACATACCATAAAGTTGTATACATAGATCTCTCAACTCAGAAGGGTCCATCCAATATGGATATATAGAGATAAGAGATGCTCCTGGTTGTTGCTCGATCCCAAACTTGATCTCTCATCGGGGTGGTAATGCTACAACCTCTTCTGGAAATACATCAGGATACTCCTCTACGACACTAGGAAACACCAACTGTTGAACCTCTAAAGAACATAGCATCATCTCAACCACTATGGACGATAAGGGTGGAACACACCTATGACCCATCCAAGGATCTCTCTCACTAACAAACACCACTGGCTCTCCGTTAGCACCAAAGAAAATGACCTTCTTACTGAATCAATCCACGATATCCTGCACATAATACAACAAATCCATGCTGAGGATGACATCATATGGTTGTATTTGTAAACATAGGTAATCTCCCCAATAGCGGTGTTTCCCCAACTCTAGCTCACAGTCTCTACATAATTCAAACAATTTAGCTCGACCTCCAACTAGCGTAGTCAATGCCAAGGTCACTAGAAGCCTCTCTACCTCAACTCCCAAAGCATGAACAAGGGTAGGTGATTTGAAGGAGTGTGTCACACCTGAATCAAACAAGGCATACACCAAGGTAGAAAACAAGAAAAGGGTACCTCAAACAACATCTGGATCACCTAGAGCTAGCAACGCTAGAGCATGAAGCTGACCATGACCTCTTACATGGCCTCTCTGACTCTGATGATGACCACCACCATGTTCGCGCTCAACTCTCTGAGGATGGGGAGCATCATGGGGTTGTCCTATGCCTGCCCCATCTACCCTCTGGTGATCTATAGCAAGTGAAACCTACAGCTATTGCAACCTCGGCTAGAACTACCTCAAAGGAGGAAGCTGGAGTGTAGTTCCTGGTGCATGATGACTTCTCTAAAAGGTTGGGCACTCCCGTTGCTGAGGACCATGACCACCAAAAGAAAAACAAGCGCATGATCCCTTAGTATAGGCCTGAGAGTTTCTTCCTATAGGGAAACGAGATGTTAAAGGCTGGGGCCTACCCCTGGATGAATGAAAGCTCTTTTTTCCTAAAAAATAGGAACCCCATACCACAGCTCTTCTTCGTGAGGGATCATGATGATCCCCCTCTCATGATGATCCGGTCCTCGCCAAATTTTACTCGACAACCTCTTCTCTCACCATCACCTCATGATATGTCTTCAGCATAAATGGGGTGACCAAGCACTGGATCTTTGGACACAAAGCCTCCTCGAAATTCCTTGCCCTAGCCTCCTCATCTATTAACAGGCCCGAAGTATATCATAAAAGGTTCGTGAAATGGATTCCAAAATCTCAAACAGTAGAGCTCCCTTTTCGAAGGGTAAGAAGCACCTGGTGACTGGATGCCTTCGCAATCGAAGAAAGTAACTAGACTATAAACTTTTCTTGGAACTCCTCCCCTGAGATCGATGATTCTCCATGATCCCCGAGGAATAAGAACCACCACTACCTCACTTCTATACATAGAATTATCACAACCAAGGACACCTAGGGCTCCTTCCAAGCAAGAATCGAACTGAATCCGGTCTTGACCTCCTCTAACCAGTCTTCCGTGACTGCATCAGAAACGGATCCCTCTTACTTTTGCAGACACTGGCGCTGAAAATCTCCGAGTTTCTTCCACCAAGTGTCGTCTTTGTCAACCTCTACCATATGGCGACCTGCTAGAACAGCCTGATGGACATTTTTGGCGCAATCCTGATGAGGACGTTGACCTGGAGCCATACATCGAAAATACCAAATACTAGAGCTCCTAAACCTGGAATATGGAAGGCTCGACATTAATTAATTAATAATTTTCTTTTATTAATTTTAGGTTAACCTATCCCAAGGTATACCCATTCAAACACAGACACAAAGATGAATGATTCATGATCCTTTCCTAGGTCTCTACCCAGCAAATAGTATCACCTGTTTTAGTAGTAGTTGTGAACATAAAGGTCTGTACATTATATCATAAGGGTCCCTAAACGCCTATGTCTCAGTCGGTCCCTAGTGTTTACCTCACTTTATAAACATTAATGACATCATTTCCCTACCAACCAATGCAACCTCACTTGTGCCTGACTTCAAACTCCGTAATATCACTCAACCAGGCCTTTGATACAACTCTGTCATGACCCCCTCCCCACAAAGTGTACCCCTCCTAGGGCGGCAATGTGAGAAGGGAGATAATGACCCCCGAGTCCCGCCTCCAGAAGGCTCTGGGTTAGCGACTATAGCCGAGGGTATAGTAAACCCTCAAATGGGAGGCATTACCCTCAAAGAGAACACATGCGGAAGAGAGATATAAGGTACACACCAACCATCTCCAACTAAGAAATGGAATATGAACGAAAACCCAAGATAACATATGAAATGTCATTAAAAAGTGCTACAACAGGAAGGGAAAAACTACAAGTACCCAAAATAAAGTAAAAATAGCAGAAACCACAATCCTGAACAGCTGTTGCAACCCCAATCTAGTAGAAACCAGCTTGATCTCTAACCTTCTCCAAGTGACCTAAAAAATAGTTTATATATAAATAGGGTGAGTATAACAGTATACTAAGTAGGATCCTCCCTGAAACCTCTCGTGCAAAAGTAAAGAAAGCATGCTAAAGCACAATGAACAACAAGTAAAACTAACTCATCACCTAAACAGGTATACTAAGTTCCCAACCAAACCATGGCCACTCTCACCAAGTAACACATACAAGAATTTATCATATAATAAAGAATATCATGGGTACCCCGCTACTACTTCCCCACTTTTTTTCCAGTTTGCCACAACGTCACACGTCCTGAGCATCTATCTCCAAAAAGGCTTGCCCGCAGACACCTAGGCGAAGCACCAAAATATTCAACTCATGCAATAAAACCACCACATCCACTCACCAAAGTAACCAGGTAGTTTCTAGGATCCACCACATCTCGCATAATGTGTATCATATGTCGGGTATTATACCTCAATCCATTACATCCCACATGCCGAGTAAGGATCCTCAAGCCATCACACCTTATACATGTTACACCTATAATAGTCCATAGGATACTATATCCATAATATATGTGTGTGAATAACCACAAGCCACTACATCCCTCTACAAACATATATGCGGAAAACTAACCGTTGTGCCTACCAGCACAAGTATCTACCAAGAGAAGAGAGTGGGGGAAAAGGGGGTAGTCAGCCATTCTTCCTCCCACCGGAATGTTTGGAAAAACACCCCCCAGGGCTTAGAATCCCCAGGGTGTCATTTTCCCTTACTGACAGGGTGGAGTAGCGTATAGAAACACAAAAAGTATAAAATATACTATATCTCACAACCACACTATGGGAATAACCTAGTCATAGACTCAACTAAAGCTAACATCTCTTCAACTCCGGGAAGCCACATCTATGACTAGATATCCTATAAGCATACAACCATTTGAAGAACTTTATTAGATTACTTCATTCCTTTTTTTTCACTTCCAAATTACATTAATTAATTAATTAGACATTAATTAACCATGAACCATTTCATATTATACTTCATTACCATCACACCCAAAGTCCACTGTCCCTTTAAAATTATAGCCTCATCATTATGTTCTAGAAAACTCCAACCCCATGGGTTAACACCATTTATTCAAATATTCATTACAGAATCACTTTCCCATGTTCCAAGGTATTATATCAAATCATTATATGCTTCTAACACAAGCGGGCTCAACATGGTGAGTAGATGTACTACCCATCGAGTCTTTTCTGCATATAGAAAGAGTGTATACCCATCCTCCCTAGAGAAGCTAAAAATAGAAAGCACGTGGCATACCCCGCACGTCTACGTCTCTTTCGAAAGAAGGGTATGCAAGACCAGCTACCTTGAGCAGTGGGAAAAGGTAAAGTAGATAAAAAACCAAAGAACCAGTAAGCATTCAAAAATAACATCCATCCCACTCCATCATCCATATTGTCCTCCCTGACACCCACAGGCATAAACTGATGCATCTTGCCACTCTAGGCGTCAACTGCTGCCAAAAAAAAGGCCTCCATGCACCCACATATCACAACACCCATCCAGGATCACGTCTCAACACAAGCAGCAATAAAAACAAACATCACATCACTTGGGATATTGTCCCTTTAACAATCATGAGGGTAACATAGAACCCTTCAAGGAATTATCAAACAGTCAATTCTTTAATCCATTTTGAATTAACAGATTTATAATTCGTTGGTTCCAAAATTGGAAGACCTAACCAGTAAGCTATCAAAAATGATTAAACATGCTTAATACGCTAATTTTATTAACATCAAATTACAATAAGAACCATATTCGTTCACATGCCACTTTATCTTTATCCAAACAAAAATCAATTAATCTCGGTTTACGTTCATTACAGATTTTCATCAAGAACAAGCATAGATATCACACTATCTATCAAAACAAGAGGAAAAAATATATGATCGATGTAAATTTATTTATCCGGTTCAAATATTTATTATATCAATTCCATTGTTATTTAGTGGGATAAAATATGCTAACATTAGAGTTGACGTAAAATAAATAGAAGCAATGAATCCCTTACCTCAATGGTTTTTTGACAAAAACCACGACAGTCGAAGAATGATCAAGAAACCTTGGTCTATTCTTTAAAAACCCACCTTAGATCTCTTCTCCTATCATGATCAAGACCAAAGATCATTATATTTTGGGTCGACACACATAGATCAACCCATAATGGATGTAGGTCTAAGAAACCGAGATATGAGGAGAAGTATATCTAAGTGGATATAAGAAACCAATCAAGAACGAAGAAGAACAATCACATACCTCAAGAATCTAGATTTTATTTTACAATGGAAGCCTTTGGATAACCTCCGGAATGAAAGGAGAAACCTCCTTAACCTTAGTAGAAGCAAAATCTAGAGTTAGGGTGGCCTATAAGATTAAACGAACCCTTTTGGAGGGAAACAAGTTAGATCCACAATTTAAGGATCTAATTTAAGTGCTCGAATGGTTAGTCCACACAGTTTGACAAACCGTGCGCTAAACGTGCATTAGCTACTGCCTCGACCACCCCTCTCATACGGTTTGGCTACACAGTTACACAAATTGTGCACCTCCCATGCAGAATCTACTAACTCTAAGACCAATTACGCACGGTTGGGGAGCACGGTTTGACAAACCGTGCGTGGCTCGTGCGAAATCTATTGCCCATTAGTTTTCCTTAAAGGTCTACCCAAACGCACCCCCAAGTCACTACTCAAAACCAAAGGTAGTTGGAAACATAAAAAGTACCAGAAAACATAACGTGACATTACAATGCACAAATTTTTACCATTTGAATTGTGTTAGTTGAGTCAGTACTGTCACAAACTGCTCAGTTCCAATCCCTACCATTCTAGGATGTAGATTCTGAAGGATATTATTCAATTTTTGCCTCTCCTCTTCAGCTTCCCTGTTTCTTATGTGGAAAACCATTCCGAACAAACATATCTTATTCAAAGAAACATTGTAATCATTAAATTATATAACCTTTAAAATTTATCATAGAGTAAAAAACATTTACAGTATTCTATTAAAATCCCCCTTATCCCTAATGTTAACAAAACCATCCTCTGATACCAACTATAAAACCCCATTCTTATTACATTACATAACCATGAATTTAGTTAAGAAATAACTTCCTTTCACATTGATTCTATTTTCATGTTTATCGATTTATAGAAAAGGTACATAACAAATTCATTACATTACATATTAATAAATATTGGATAACAAAAAAATAGTACTTGTTTCTTCAATATAAAACTTTTCAAATAAACCATGATTTCATTTAAAATTATTCAAAAATTTATCTTGGATTTATTCTTTTTCTTTCATATCCTTATGAACTATGAAAATCATTTAAAAATTTGGGATGATCACAAATAGCTTATTAAGGGATATAAAAATAATGAATGAACACAATAGTCTATAAATACTTGTAACGTATGAAATTATTTTCAAAAAGAAATACTTGTCACCCATAATTACATACTTTTTAAAACTTGTGATTTCCACAAGATTCCCACATAACATGAATAGAATTAATAGAAATATAAATTTAACTTGGGGAATAATCTTATAACCCTATTAGCTACCTTATAATTTTTAACCCTCACAGTTACCTTACAATTTGTGTAACCATAACAATTACACATAGAGTAACCATACAGTTGTCCTCCAACTTACAGATACCAAATGAATTTAAAGGAGGTATAGGTACCAACCATCCTCATAAAAAATCCAAGAACTAGAACATAATCATAGAACATGAATAATTTCATAAAATTATTTTATTTTTTGAATTTTGTAAAATAGAATTTTTAGAGGATTTTAAAAGAAAACACCCATTAAAAATATCATATAATTCAAGTAATAATTATTAAAGTTGATGGAATATATATATAAACTGTAACTACACTTAATTAAATATAATATAAACAAAACCAATCACACAAAAAATTTAAATACCACATAAATAATGAAGTGGTTAACACAAAGAATGGAAATCGGGTAAAGAATTCCCATACTTTGGGGTTTTATCTCATCAAACTTGTTTTTATACCTCTTGTATAATGGTTAAAACAGTGTTATTAATATAGTAAAGAAACATATTAATGTTTATAATACATTATATTATAATTTCATTACATAATTTCTCCCTTTATTTGATAATATTTTGTTCTGTCCATTGTTTTAGGTGTGTTCTTTACATGATTTCCATGATTGGTTCATGATTGATATTCTTGTCAATTAGAAGTTAAACTATAGAAGTATAATGGAGTGGTATTTACATGTCTCTATTACCATAAATTATACCTTTTATCATTTTTAATTCTAACATGTCGATGATTCATAGGTTAAAGAATTGTTTATATTTTTTAAGTCATTTTGGTGATTCTTCGATCGTAAAGAACCCATTTTGTTTTATAAATTAATGACATGTGTAAAAAATGATTCCTGAACATTTTATAAGTTATAATACATAAATAATAATATGGATAAACCATACATATGGTCTTGTGACTAGTCTTGATGGAAGTAAAAGAAATTGAAATCACATCGTCCATGGTGTCGGTAAATCGACACATCATGGATGGTGTTTTAATTTCATGAATAAGTGGAAGAAGAGATGTAATATTATGTCACGTCATCCATAAACATGATGAAATACATATTATGTAAGATACTGGATAATTAATGCCACTTGGATTAGGGTAAGTGTGGGAATAAAAAGAAAACAAAATAATCGTGAAATAAAAGAAAAGTTGAGAGATCCCTTACTTAAATTTGGAAGCCTAACAACATCACTTAAAATACTGTAAAATATTTTGATGATAGAAAAGGGGACTATAATAATTCATACATAATATTTTATGTAATGGAGATATGAAATAACATATCCCTACATAATCCAATGGAAAGTAAAAAGAATAACATATAATGAAATCCTAAAAAAGGGAAGGGTGGTGGATTCCATTACCTAGTAGACCAACTCATAAAACATGATGGTTGGGACCTTGGGGGATTGAGAACAATATGGGAGGACTACTAGTTATGTAACAGTACTACAGATTCATTGAGGATGAATTTGGAAAGAAAATAATGAAGGAATGTGTTGGTATTTATAGCCAAAGTGAGGTAATATTTTATTAATTTCCAAGGGACACCTCGTTAGTGGTATTTGTAAAACCATGGGATTTTACATTGTATTTGTTCAGGGTCTTGGCCACATGGAACACCTCATAATATTTTTTACTGTAATAAAGTCGACCATAATTAATACACCATTATTACATCATTAATTATATCATAAAAAACATCAAAACTCAAACTGTATTTTTACTATTCATTGAAAATTCCTCTATTTCAATAAAATAAATAAAAATTACCTGAACCATTTTTCAATGTGTAGAATTCAAAAAGAAACTCCATTTTTTTAAAATAATTTTATATATATTATTAATTTAATTTTTTAGTAAAATAAAAATTTATTCAAAAATAAAAGTTTTAAATCTATAACTCTTTTTTTAACATCTTGAAAATTAAATCGGTATATTATTATCTTATATCCTTAAGGAAATAAAATAAAAATATGATTTACTATTAATAAGGGTCATATTACTATTCATAATTTTATGTTACAATTCACCAGAAAAACAAGTTGGCTCTTCAAGAATTGAGATAACTTATTGATCACAATTGTAGATGACTGTTTCTTGAAATTAAAAACATATAAGTGAAAAAATAAGTTTAAAATAGAGTTATAAATATACACTTAAAAAAATTTCCATAAATTTAAATTTATTTTTAGAAAACCTTGGGGTGTTACGATATCAATATTTATAAATTCATGCAAAAATTTTACATTAATCAAGTAATAATAAAATGTATTAATTTAATAATGTTATGAATCATATAATATAAATTCAATACATATTTTAAAACCCATGGAGTGATAATATATAAAATATAGAAGTATAACACTAAACAATAATTTAAATTGATAATGTATTACTCAAATATTGAGTAAGATAGGTCTTTATTATATAAATTGATTATTGTGGAAGAGATATTCCTCAATTCATATATATATGTGATATATATATATATATTCAATATCATATTTTCTGATATAGAATGTCATTGAATATAAAATTATTTCCATAAAAAGCTTTATCCAGGAATTTAGGGTATATAAATTTTATGGTATATACAATCAAATCATGAAAATTTCATTCTAGTTAAATGATTGAATAATTATGTTTTAAATATGTTTGACAATGATTATTATTAATATCAAATAACACATATGATGAAATTTCATGATGTTTTCAAGTTTGAGTGTTATAATCAATGTAACGACATTAATTGAATCAAAATGTGTGTGTTAAGGCATGTTCACTAAAGGAGTATCCTTGATGGTTTTATATAGAGGTAGTACCCATTATATTTAAAGATCTATTTATCATCATTTATTAATCTAAAAGTTAGAAACATGTCATTGTTAGAGGAAGAAACCCACTGGAGCATTGAGTGGATTCGAAAACATGTGTATGCACTATATAATAAGAAAAACTTTTGGCCAACTATTGTATTCATTTCCATTTATATGGGATTATAATAGAGGTAGTGATGTCTCTTCAATGTATGGTAGGTTATATTCATCAATTTACATTATAAATATGGTTTCATGTTACACAGATAGAGTTTATAATATGGATTTTTAATCATTTTTCCTATTAATTTACGTAAAAAATATTCCTTTGGAACCCATTAGTGGTATTAATCCTTTTATGTTTCTTTAAATAATTGAAATCCTGTATGAAAATGATTAGTTTTTGATACCTTGAAAATTTGATTAGCATGGATTCATTATGATATAGGTGATATTATTAGGGATGAATGATGAAATCTAATGGTATCCTAATCATAAGGACAGATGGATTGTTCTTATGTAATTTATGTTTCATCTCATGATGTAACTATATTAAACTCGTGTAGGCCTCTTGATCACCATACACATTTTTTCATGAAAAATTAATCCTATACCCTTCGCTTATGAGAAGAAACTTTTATGGGTCAATCTCATTTGACATTTTATATAAATTTTACACTCCTACTTATCATATGGTGATTTGTGGACTAATCCCATGAAATGTAATTTGGTGTAGTGTAACTGTTACATTGGCCCATTTCATTTATTTATATGAAGTGCTTGATTAATTTTATATAGAGCTTATACAATGAGAGATTAATCAATCATAAAGAATTATCATATTCCATGGTATCCATATATATGTAACTCACATTCATAATCCTTTATTAAACCTATTATAAGAAGATCAATTTACTCTTATGTAGGGTCTATATCAAAGAATTTGATAGCTTATATGAAAATATAACATGCTTTACTCTAACATGGACTATTGAAGTGGAGATTTATTCCATTATAAGGTGTTATATCATAATAATTTGATACATACATAAGTAATGATTGTCCATCCTATGGTTCTACTACTATTTAGCCATGGTTTACATGTTTTATTCCTACACAAGGTTAAATAACTGGTAAATTGTTTTTATTAATGATTAATTAAATAATATATAACCTTTTTAAACATTATGAAAAAAAATTTAAATTTTTATATTGATTTATTTATTAAAAAATTTATTAATTAATTATTTAAAAAAATTACATGTTCTAGATTTAAAAAAATTAATCATATAATAAACCTCCTATAAAATAAACCATATACCATTTCCTAAATATAGTTAATGACATGTTATTTTGATAAAAAAAGGTTTACGTATAAATATAAATTATAAATTATTAAAAAAATTAAAATGAATGTAAGTTCTATAAAAGAGTTTAAACTACTTATGATATGTTGATAAATATTAAATTTTAAATGTTCAAATTAAAGAAAATATATAATAAATTATTTAAACACTGTAAAAAGAATCTCTGATAAGTGGATAGATAAATTAGGATATTATAATTAATTTTTGATAACTGAGTTGCATAATTTTTTTTCATTATTGAACTTAAATATAAAAATATAATATCATATATAATATCATATATATTTATTGTTCCATTGATTTTTCGAAACATGAATTATATTAGATTTCAATATAAATTATGATAATGTGTTTTAAAGAATGAGTTGTTGGCTTCCTTGTACAACTTTAGGGTGTTTTTCTCATCATGGGAACAAATGTAAGAATCATGCCAATGTGTTAAGATGAGTAAGAAGGAAGTTCATTACTAAGGAAACAACCACTGTATCAAAACAATTATAGAGCCAATTATAGAGTCAAGGACATCTACTAAGGATGTAAACATATTATTTAAGAAAATTGAAAACTGCATTGCCAATATAGATGATTTATATAGGTTTAAAACCCATAAATAATTTAAAGAATTTTTTACATGAATCGAACATTAAAAAACATAAGTTACGAAGAGATCATATTAGTTGTACTATATAAAAAGACTGGTGAATATCAAGTTCCATAAATATTGGATGATTTTTTAAGAAGTTTGATAAAGTCATGAAATTACTGTAATATTTTTTGATTTTATTTTTGGATATTCAAGTTAATACTAAAATTTGGCTATGTCTAGAAATGTTAGGAATTTGCTGGTTAAGAAGTAAATTTTTTTCATTTGGTAGAGATTTCATATGAAATCGAACACTTATTTTTACTATTATATGATTTTATTGGATTCTAAATATTTTGAATTTCATTAAAATAGTATTTTATGTATTAAAGTAACTTATTATGATTTCATGGGAATCATTTATCAATTTCTAAAGTGTGCCTATGGAATTCCTAAATCATTTCATATGACATAAAATGCATATCATAATATTAAAAAGATTTTTGAAAGAGTTGACATGTGTTATTAAATATATGGTCTCCAAAAAATATGAAAATTCATGGAATATTAATACATATTAAGTATTAGGAAATAAATATTGTTACTTAATAAGATGTAAAAGCCTTACAAAATGAGTTATATTGTTATCTATTGGACTTCAACACATAATAATTTTTGATAATTTTGTATTATGGAATTGTGGGAATTCTAGATATAATATATAATGAATAAAAATAGTTTATATAATTCCAATGGAGTTCATAAGTTTCATAAACTCCACAAACACCTAAAAGGGTATTTGATTCAATACATTTAAAATTTCAGAATCTAACCTACATTATTAGTGAAGAAGATCGATGCAAGGAGTGTTTTTGATGGAATTTTTAATGTCTAAAATTTCATTTACATAAATAAACAAAATTATATTTAATATAACATCTAATGATATTGTTTTTATCTTTAATGTTATTAATATAATTATTCTTTGATATCCATTATTCAATCACGCTTCTGTGAAATTAAAAAACATCATGGGGAGATAAGAATAATGAAGATGAAGTTGATTTATGTCCTAGGTTATTCATTAATGTCTTACTAATTCAAATGAGTAATTTATTAGTGAGATTTAAAAGTTAATATCTAAGATAAATGAGATAAATCTAGTTTGGAAAGATATTAATTTACCAATTTTTTAAATTATAAGACTTCCATCTTTCAATAAATCATGGAATAAAAATTAATTAGTTGATTTTTTGTGTTTTAAATGTATTAATATTATCATAAATGATTTATGATTAATTTTTAATATGATGATTGGGATGATATATGATTAATTTTAAATACTTTATTTAATATTTATAGGTTTCTTATTGATTCATTCAGACTTGGAGAAGCTATTCCGGTTGAATCCATGACATTATGTGATATGTAAATCCTTTATAACTAAGACATCAAAGCTGAGATGAACAAGTGTAAAGAAAAAAATAAATTCATTCCATCTAGTGTAATAAAATAATAAATTTATTCACCCATGTTATTTTCATGAAATAAGGGTACATTTGGAATATCGTTTATGTTGAAAATAAAAATCATGATAACATAATTCGTGTTATTTAATTACACAGAATTTCATTTGGAAATTTTTTTTCTAAGAATCCTCTTAATGGAATAGGATAGGATATGAGAAATTTAATATAACCACTCATATCTGTGAGAAATTAATAATAAACAAAAATAATGAAAATTAGAAGAAGGATGAACTTTATTCCATATGTTATTGTATCATTGTGTTATTATAGTGTTTACATAGCTCTCAAATGAAAAATAAGAGTTTCGAGAATCACATGGAAGTGAATAAGTCTCAGAGAAGAATAATCTTAGAGTTTTCATAGATAAGGAATAAGAATCTTGAAGCATATGACATGTAGATTTATCAAACCAATGATAAAGAGATTCCACTTATTGGGTTTTAAAGAAGATGATGTGTAATATTATTGCACTGATTTATTTTTACTAAACAAGTTCAGTCAAGGAGAAAAAAATGAGATGATTAGTGAATTAATTAAGTTAATATCTAAAACTATTTATGATACATTTGGAATTTATTAACGTATTCTACAATTAATACATATTATGGTAAAAATACAGGAGGTTTTGAGATGAGACAGTGCCCTTCAATAGATTACGAAGAAGAACTAAACTTCTAAGTAATAATTGGTGATTGAGTTTCATGATCATTTGTTGAGGAATTTATAGAAGTTAATTACGCTTTGTTTGAGTTAATATATCTGATTATTTGGTGTATAGATACATATATGGATATCATAATCTTCTAATTAAATTTTAATAGTAAAGCTATAAATAATAGTTGGTGTGATTCCATATTGAATATGATCAATTGTTTATATCTAATTGACTACTTATGTAATATATTAGATAGTTACCTTGGTTAAAGAGAAAAATAACTTTTATAATATATTTAACATTGTTTCTAGATAATCCCTCGTTAAACCACTATATTTTATAACATGATTATAATTAGAATGTTCGTCTCTTAGTGATATTTGATCATGATAATTAATAGGTTTCTTATGCTATGGTTGAACCATATTAATACAAATGTTCAATCTATACATGGAGTATCTGAATTGAATATTGGATTATTGAAATATAAAATAATTGGGATATGTTTACCTTAAAATCAGTGAAAATAGTTAAAATCTAAATGGGTTAATGTTACAAATAAATAACTATTTTTTAAAAAATTAATTTGAGGACACCTACATCCAAACCCTACGATGTGATTCTACATGATCCTATTAAAACACAAAAAATTTAATAGATAATTGGTTGCTATTGATAAAATCTATTTTAGACTATCAAAAAATTTAATTAGATAAATCGTTATGTATCTAGTTTCATTAAAAAAAATTAACTCATATTTTTTTACTTGATATATAGGAGTTAATATTTAATAAAATAACCAATTCAAATGAATGAATTTTGATTCTTTCATGTTAAGATAGATTTATAGTTTTAAGATAATACCACTAGAATAAGTAATAAAAAATTATATAAGAATATATGAATATATTCCAACGCAGAATAGGAATAACTAGGTACTAAATTTATTCAATTTTATAATTATTCATGTACATATATTGGTTAGGATTATTCAAATTAAGAAGTTAAATTGTATGAAAATAGATTCATTAAATATTCTAAAGGCCTCTATATTAAGGTCAATAATTATTTGGATGATTTACCCCTCAATTTGGTGGCATATATATATATATTCAAATTCATAAAAGTACATCATGTTGAGAATTTGTAGCTCGAAGAAAGTATGAAGTAATGAATGAGTAATTAGAAATGGAAAAGTATCACTACAATAGTTTCAAAACAAATTTTACAGTGAATAAATTATCTCTCTTCAATTATAGTGAAATTATTTCAATGGTTTATGTGAAATTAAAAAGATATTTCTATAAGAAATTAACATCTCAAAAGGTTATTACAGATATTCTCCATGAATTAGGGTAACTACCAAAATTCTCAATAGAATCCACATCAGACAAGTTTGAAGGTAAAATAAGAAAGAATAAAATATGAAAACATATGTCTAGTAATTTGACAAAAATGAATGAGGATATAATTTAAAATATGATGGGTAATTGGTAAGAGATATTGAGATTATTTATGGTTTAAATCAATACACATGTTTTGTTTTATCTTGACTAGGATATAAAACTAATAAGTCTAGATTACAAAAAATATATGTCCTCATAAATAGTTGGTAATAGAACTAATTCGGAAAAAATAATACACGAGATTCAAGATTCAAGAATGAATCTAGTTATTGGGAGAACGAGCCATCAATTTTTCCATAATCAACCCTAGTGTATATTATACAAGAATGTAACCCAGAGACCAATTAAATCTAGTTTCCTAGAATAGTTTATTTTTATAAAAGAAAAAATAATAATAATATTGTTCAATTTTGTTCAATGAGATAATTTACTACAAATTTATCATATAACCATTGGTGAATAAGGATATGTTTCAAAAAATATCCACCCTAAAAATTTTCATTAAAAAATTGTTGTTTCAACCCATATATATAAAACCACTAAATATTTATTCACTAAATATACAATAAAATAGAAGACATTAATTTTACTTTTATAATGTTGTTAGAGGTTTTCGTATAATAATATTTGTTGATTAGACAACATGTCAAAGTGTAAAGGATATATATTATCTATTGATAGGGAAGTAAAATCTGAAATAAGGAAGAGAATTCCCTTTATATATAAGTATATTTCACTAATGAATAAGAATATTCCAATGTAGAATAAATTTTAATATTTTTTGAACTTCTGTGATCTTTCAAAAATGTTGGAAAATTCCTAGAGGACTGTTATTATGTACCATCTCAATAAAACACTCATTCGATCTATAATATAAGGAAAGAACATAGAAAAAATATGATGAATGAAAAACAGGAGTCTATTTTGAGATTTATATATGTGAAGAAATATGTTTAGTCTTATATATCCATGAAATCAGAGAAATATTATAAATAGTGTTTCCGATAAATACATAATAGATTCATTTACTATTGTAAGAAAGGCTTAATCATGGATCATTGCATGATGTCCATCGATATAAATGTGAATCGGATTATTCTAAAATAAATAAAATAATTCACCTAATAAAAATCAATTTGGATTGGATTAGTGGATTAAACTCTTAATAAACACTTTGAAAGGGTTCCCAAAAAGGGACCTCCAAGGAATTCTAAAAAAAAATATGGTAGGTACATCCAGGTAGGCCATTAGGATATCAAATATATTATTATATTTCCTTGAAAAGTGATGATTTAAAGTAATGAACTAGTATGTTCTAGTTCTAAATTTTTATCTACTCTGAAATAGTCAACATGCAAAAATTAACTTTTCATATGAATAAAGATTTTTTTGTAATATGATCAGATTAATTAGTATCGACTAAGAATGTAGTTGAAAGAATAGATAGATAGGTGTGTCCTCATAGCTCATGTAAATATGTATATTCCAGTTAATAAAAATTTAATGTAAAAGCTTTATCAATTCATCAATGTGTCATTTTGTTCTAGAAAAATAAATTTAATGAAAGGTTGAAGAAAGCCATACAATTTATACTATCATGGAATATTGGTTGGGGATTTTGAAATTATTTTATTTTTCATTATTCACATTGAATAATTGATGAATATTCCCCTTTATTATGATATTATGTTCTTTTGTGAATTTCAAAAAAGGTAATTGAAGGTAGATCATGAAAAATAATAGAAATGATCAATGTTTAAATTTCTAGAAATCATGGAATATTTGTCATCCCTAGAATGTATTAAATGGAATACATATTACAATTATTATCTGACATCTCTATTAGTATAGAACATGATTATAAACAATAATAGTGATGAAATGTGATTATCCATTAAGCGTTAGCTATCAAATAAATCAAGGATAACATATCTTTTTTTAGTAATCATAAATTCTTGATACCCCCATAAACTATGATGAATGTGCTATGATTTTAATTACGCTAATTATATTTTAATTATTGTGTATTAAACTATGGGGAGTGATTATGTAAAAATTTTGGGATACATACCATACACATGAATCATTTGTATGAGTGTGTTTACGTATAGGGGTAGTTTAGTAAAATTACAGGAAAATCAATTTTGATATCCCCTTAAGAATGAAATCTAATGTGTTATCATATTTACATAATTTTATCAATAACATTATTATCTAATCGTGTATCTGATGTTTTCAGTAATGGTTTTACTTGAATTTACATAGAAATAATAGTATAATGGAAAAAAATGGAGGTTCCTTGCTTCTCTTATGAATTATTATGAAGAAATAAAATTGAAGGTATAATGCTTAGAAGAATTATTGTTAAGATAAGTTTGAGAAAATCCTCTCTATAGTGCCAATATGGGGAAGAATGGTATTCTGTTAGAATTTTTTTAAATAAGGGTATGGGAAACGGAATTTAACTTAGAAGTAAATGGAATTGACCACAAATACAAATTGAGGAGTAAAGATCCTTGGATTTAGAGAAACAATAGTTGTATTTTATTTCAATATAAAGGATGTAAATGCATAATAAATAGTTAATTATTAGATTCTGTGTAATATAAAATTTTGTTGATATCATGGTGTAAAAGAAAGTGAGAATGTCTCCCATGAATTAGGGTAATTGTGAATGAATTTTTTTTATTAGTGATCGACCTATTGTATCATATAATTAAAAACAAGATCAATCAGAGAAATAAAATTTACATGGATGTTCAAGTAATATATAGAAAATTTTCAAAAAAAAGAATAAATATGATATTTATATCATGTATTCTTTTTATTAATTAATAAAAACATAGCTCCAATGGGATATTGTAGTGAAAAGGTTTTAACAGAAACATACAAGGTGTACTAAATTTGATGACTAATAAATATTGAGTTGAATAATTATTAGACAATATTTTATGAATGTTGGAGAAGACTATAACTAATTTGAATATTTTAGAATTTATTTGAAAATTTATAGATTTTTTAGTTCAAATTTAATTTTTTATATGTTTAAAAATCATGTGAATTTTTTTCATAAAAAATATATTTGGAAAATTCTTGGAGTTTAAATATTTATTATATCATATTGTTTGACATTTCATGAATTTCATAGTAAATTTGATATTTTTTATTTCTTTAGAATAATCTCATAAGACTTTTAGTCATTTAGTATTACATTATTTGAATTGTTTATGACTTTAAAAGGCACAAATTTTAAATTGATGAATCATTTCATATGACATCATAGGTAGATCATAAGACTTAATTAATTTCATAAAACTTCACATGTCATCAAAAGTACCTAGTTTCCTGTAATTTGTTTAAGGAATGAAACCATTAGACATAAAAAAATTAAAAATGAATATTTCTTCTATATAAGACTCCATATCCTTAGAAAATGAGTTCTAATGTTCTATGTATGACATCAAAATGTAGATAATTTTTATAGTGTTTTATTATGAGAGATATTAGGTTTTTTGGTTTAATATTTTAAGAAGAAATTTAATTTGTATGATGAAAAAACTATTCATAAGTCTCCAAAACATAAAAAACACCAAAAAGGGATTCTGATTTAATCCCATTAATATTTTTATAACCTCATAATCAATATTTGATAATTTCATCAATGCATGATAAATTTTCAAGGGCATTATTAGTGTCTAAAATTTGAGTTTCAAAATTTAAATTAATTCTAATGAATATAACATTAGAATATTATTTGTTGTGCTTTTAATTTTTTAATATCATGGTTATTTTTAATATATTACACATGATTATTTCTAAAAAATAAAAAATAAATATCATGGGATTTTAAGAATAATTTAGATGATGTTTACTTGATTCTTATTATGTTCTTTAATTTATACTGAATTTAAATCCTTGTTCAATGAGTGAGTTGTTGATCTCCATGTATATATTAAATTAACTTAAGCTAAGATGGATTTATAGGAATTTAACCAAGATTAAAATGAGAATGCTTATATGTTTTACTAAATCATGATATGATAAAAACTAGTTGATTCATGGGTAATGTTCTCCATGTATTATATATCACAAATTATTTTCAATTTAATCCTAATAAGAATGTGGTGTGAGATAGGATTATTATCTACATATTAAATTAAATATATAAAGTTTATAAGATGATCCACATAGAAAAATAAGAAGTTATATTAGTTGAATCATTGTATATGTGTGATGTATACATATATAATTCCTGAGCTTTCATAGGTGAGAAGTCAAATTGAAAAATATAATATGAAAACAATTCCATATTAGGATTAAAAATAATAATTTAATCCTGAGTTATATAATAAAAAAATTATTTTTGGAATTTAAATTAATTTGAAGAGTAAAATAATTGGATCCAAAATATGATTACTTAATAGCCATTATTTTTAGGCTAAAATTCATTATTATAATTGATTATTAAATTCCTGATTATTACATGATTTTCCATTAATATTTAATACATCTAATCATAGAAAATTATTGAGACCCATTGAGGTTAAGTGTAATTATATACTAGTTATAAAATCAATAAAATTAGGGAACTTTAACTTATCCTAAAATTATCTTCAAACATACTACCATTATTATAAATATACTATATAAAACCATTCTCCCTAACACAAGGAAATAGAAATATAATAAATAGTGAACACATATACCATGTTTCGGTATACATGAGATATTTCAATAAATGGTCATAAGTGGGAATAACATTAGAAAACATGTATAAGAACATGATCATCACTTATGGTATCCAACCAAAAAAGTCATAGATAATTAATCATTAGTATAAAAGAAATAATTTAAAAAAACATGATTAATAAGAGTGTATAATCATCAATAATAAATAATGTTTGATGTGGTCATATCTTAAGAGTAAAATACTAATTTTTAGAATAAATATAAGTATTGAAAACCATTTCCTTTGTCAAGGATCACTACTAATACATTCATAGTGGAAAAATTCCCATATTGTGTTGGGTACAATCATTATTACCATAAACCTAGTGGTTATATTCCCATTGTGGATTGGGTTCACTGGCCATTCCCATAAACATAGTGAATAGAGTTCCATAGTGGATTAGAATCACTCCTCTTTACCTTTCATATTATCTCATGAGATATCAAAATTTTCCAAATTAATTTAAGGTAAATATAATTATAGGCTCACCCATCACATAGTAAAAAAATACATTTATATTCTATAATTTCCTAAAGACAGAAATTATTTCATCATTGTGTAATTAACCAATTGGAATCAAACAAGTTACATATAACCCATGGGAATCAAACAACATAAATAAAATTATCATGATAAAATCATCACAATAGGATATCATGGAAAATAAATTGAATGGTATCAAAAGATAATAACCCAACTAAATAATAAAAATAATTGAAGGATATTAACATAGAAGAAAAATATTTTTATAAAATATTTATAACATTTCATTGAAAAAAATAGAAAATATCCTTTTTCATGGAATATTTTAAAAACAAAAATATCTAGAAGGATACAAATATTATATTATTTTCAAACCCATATAAACATGTAAACTAATGTTGATAAGGATTAATGATATTGAATTTAGGAAAATAAGTATAGCCCTAAATCATAAACCACATACTTTTTTACTTTTGAAAAACATAAAATGTATGATGTTTGGAAAATGTTTGAAAGATTATTTTTAATAATTTTTTAAGAAAGTTAAAATTATAATAAAATTCCATTATTAAAAATATTATAAATATAAAAAATTCAATAATATATTTTATGGAATATATATATGGAATATAAATATTCCCTACCAAAATGGGGAAATGAGGTCATATTCTCATTAATATATAATTTCAATATTATTGAGTTATAAAGAGGTGGAAAATATGAAAAATAATTAAAAAATATAAATTACTAGATTATTGGAAAATGGATAAGTTAATGAGATAATGAACATTAAATTTCCCACAATGAAAATAAAAATATAAAAAACCTGATAAATATTGAAAGTTTAACATAAACACATAAAGAATTGTTAAATATTGAATAAAAACATCATAAATGAGAGATATATATATTTTTATTTTAAAATAACAATAATTATCATTGAAATATTAATAAATAAAATTAGTTGGAATATATAAACAACAAAAAACATATAATGCATTGAATATAGAATATATCTCAATGAAGGGAAATTAAGATGAGGAAACCCTTACATCAAGTCCTGACTTTATTCGTACCCACTCTAACCTCCTTTATAATAAATATAGAGTCATTATAAAGTAATAAAATAACTATATTAATTATTATATTACTATGAATCATTCCTATATAATTTTCAATCACCCATTTATTATAGAATTTTAGAAAAATAAAGTTTTATTGTTAATAGTTTTGTTTTCCATGCATGTTTGGGTTTCACATTTGTTATCCAAGATACATAGACATTTTTTCCATAATATAAAGAATATTAATAACATAAAAATTTTCATATGTATATATATTAATTAAAATTGGACTTTTTAAAAATAAATATAAGGTGATTGTATAAGATTAATTACATTACCTCATGGAGGTGGTTGTCTGCACATGGGCATGAGTGAAGTTTTCATTCTTAAATAGATGGAATAAAAGGATGATAAATAGTAATTTATATTTAAAAAATCATAATTATATCCTAAATTTAACATATTTCATTAAATAAATTTGTATAATCATAAACAATAGACAATAAAGAATAAATATAACACTTCATAGATGTGGTAATCCACTAGTGTGAATCTGATGTTCTCTTGTTTTCAATTATATGAAATAAATATAGAAAATTGTATAAAAATTAACATAAAATAATTTTAGAATAGTGTCTTTACTGATTTAATTATGTTATGATTGTTATTGAATATTTTTATGTGAAATAATAATAAATAAACATGAATGAGTTTCGTATGGACATATACCTCATCATTTTTTAATATCATTAGGATTACACCTTATGAAATATTATATTTTAATTTTAGGGATAAAAGAACCTATATTTCATGGGAATTAGAGTTTGAAATTTATTTGGTATTTTATTTTTCAAGTTATGTTTCTCATGTGGTGTGATGAATTTAGAATAATAGATTCCATGTTTTAAGTGATGGAGGGGACAACCATATAAATACCATTAACATTAAAATAGTATGAAACCATTTTTATTGAAATTTTGATTTAAATGGAAAATTATATAAAAATAGGACTGGTTATTTTATAAATCCACTAAAATATTCATATATATACAATTATTGGTGATAATTTAAAACTTATCACTTAGTTTAACTACTTTATTAACCCATTTAACATTTTCCATGGTGGCAAGATTTTGACCCTGGTAACTATTCTATATAGATCAAAATTCAACTGATCATACTACTTAATATTGATTTTTATGATTTTAAATATGAAACCCATATTATAATATTCCATTCTTTTAGGTGATAGTAAAAAATTATAATATTATCTCACAAAATATTTAAAAATATTATTATTACAAAATGGGTTTTTAACCAGAAAATTAAGTTTATTCTCATTTATTTCCTAATAAAAACAAATACATCATAATTAATTTATTTTATATATTATATTATATGAAATTATCATTAAAATAATTATAAATCTTAATTTCTATAATTTTTCAAAATTAAATACATTCCACACATAAAAAAATCTGATAAAAATTTTGTTTTTACATTAAAATGAATTTTTCATCATTTATAAAAAATTTATAATCAATATATGATTGATTAAGAAATTATAAAAATTATAAAAAATATTATCATGTAGGTTTAACATTTAAAATAATATAAAATATTTTTTATATAATATATTATATAAATAGAAAACTTTTTCTAAACAAAACATTTTTATTTAGAAATAGAATTTTAAGACTTTTATTTATTATAATTACATTGCAATTTTAACGATTTCATTTTGTAATATTCTTATTAATTAAATTAATTATGTCAATATATTTCATCTATATTGTTTAAAAAAAATTAATTCTAATCAAAGTTCATATGTACAAAAAATAATTCAAAATAGTCTATTTAAAATAAAATGTTTTTCTATAAGTTATTTTGTCTCTTTTTTATAAATCCAAATATTCTAATAATTTTACTCATTTATCCAATAAGTTATTTCATTTTATATTTTAATTATCACTCATTCACATTTTTTTAGTTTTTATGTGCATCAAAATCAATTGAACACATTGATTTTATTTTAATTTAAAATATATTCTAAAATTTTTAGGTGTTACAATATCCCCCCCACCAATAATTTCATCCTTAGAAATAAATTTCTCTAATAGAATAAAATTATTATAATTTTTCCACATTATATCATCTAATTCCAACAATGTTTCTTGAATTTTTTTCCCCATAACACTTTGATAGGGTATGTCGGTTTTTTGTAAAACACATTATATCCTTATTCTATATTCTCTATTAAATGTTTTTCATAAGAAAAGACCTACTATAGGAAGATAATATCTACTTTTAGTAAATTTGAGGGTTCAGGTACGAAATTTATTATAAGAAATACATAAAACACATCATTAAAAAGCGATTGGTTTGGTGTAATAACTATATGATAAGATATTGTCCTAATATGATCATGAATCTCAACAAGAAACATATATTAGGTTCTAAAATTTCTTTTCATTCATATTTACATTAATTTATTCCATATATATATTTGTTAAAATATCTTATCACTAACTTTGATCTCTAGATCTCCATGTTGATTATCAACATAACTGTTATAAAAACTTTGAGCTACTCTGATATGTTGCTAAATGGCTCTAACTACTATATTATTTCATTTGGGCCTTCTGGTCAGAATATCTTTTAATATCAAACATCATCACTATATATTAAAGTATTTTAATTCTTTCTATAAATTAAATCAAAAGTATCCATCTGAATTTTTAATTGAAATGTATTATTTTATTGAAATTTTAGTATAGGAAGGTGTTGATAAAATCCACCATTAGAATCCATATGGTAATCTCTCAACTTATATTTATGGGTTCAAATGTTCCTCTTACACTATCTATCTATATAATAATTATATGAAGTTCTAACACTAATATCTATGTTCAATATATGATAAAGGGTTCTCCATAACATCATTGTATGCCTTGAATATTGACAACATAAAATTTAAAGTGGTATGGTATGAAACCATACAACTTCCATGAATTTTATCATCCCATGTACGTCAATAAATGAATCATATCTGACAAAATTTAAATTTACTTACATTATATGTTTATTTATTTCAAAAAAAATGGAATTATTGACTTTTGATGTAATGTAGAGTCCTATGATGAAATCTATAGTGTATTTTCCCTTTCCCATATATGTATGGGTAGTGGTGGTATCCGCCCCTTATAATTTTTTTGTTGATCATTTACTTTTTTACATACCTATAATTGTGATACATACTCTATAATATCCTTATTCATGTTATTGTAAACAAAATATTCATAGATATTTCTATAAATATTTGTACTTTTTTGATTGAAATATAATAATGAATAATGAAGTTTATCAAATACATCCTTATATGATTATTTTGTTGGTGGGTTTCATATTTAGTTTTGGAACATTAGAAATCCCACCATGATCAAGGATAAACTTTGTAACATTCATTAACTTCATTCGTTTATTTAAATCCATGTTATATACATTTTTAATCTTTATTCGAATGGATTGTTGACCATTAACTTGAGAAAGACTTGATTTATCCCTTTCCATGATGATTTAAAGATTTTTCCTATACAAATCTATAATTTTTTCATCTTTTCAATCCACATCATGGAAAATAAAACATGATTATTATAACATAGAGAATAATTCACCATTTTTTCCTACCTAGTGTGGAAATTTATTAACAAATAATAGTTTTTATCACCTCTAACCACTATTATTGGCTCATATTGAACACTTTATCTATAAAAATATACTTAAATATCATTATATTAGTATATGTAAAATAAATTTTACCATAATTATAATTCAGTTACATTTTAAATGAAAATGTTACTAGTGATAGCTCCAAATCATGTGTCGGGTTATTTTTCTATGGAACCTTCAATTTTTTGTAAGGCATGCACTACTAACATGTCATTTTATAAGATACCACACTCCAATCCATTCATTCAGAAATCACTATATATAACAAACTATTATTCACTATAGGGTAGAGTATGTGTAAATGCATTGAACCGTCTCTCCAGTTCCATTATATTTTCCTTATATTCATCTATCACAATAAACATGACACCCTTCAATGTCAATGTTGTCAGTTGATTTTATTGACATGATAAATGTCTCAAAAACTATCAATACTATGCATAAAATCTAATAAAACCATAGATATCTGTCATAGTGGTTGGTCTGTGCCATTTTATAATAACTTATGTATTTAAAAAATCCACACATATACCATCACATGTTGTCATATGACCCAATAATGATACTTTCTTTAGAAAAATTCACATTTAAATTTTTTTTCATTAAACTTAGCATTCATCGTGGTCTTCAATTCAATCCTAAAATGATATTAAAACATTTTAGTTCCCTTGTAATATATGATAATATCATCTATAAAGACAACAAAACAACAATCAAGGTAAGATCTAAAGATATTATCCATTAAATATATGAAGATAATGGGGGAATTGGTATATAAAACTGAAATCAATATAAATCCATATTTCAAATATCTCATAAAAAACTTTTCCTTGTGTATAACCTTTATTAGACTATGAATTGATGATATCAAGATTTATGTTCAATATTTGAAAGTATTAAGCTTTTCGTATTCGATCAAAAAAGATATCAATATGAGGTAGAGTATATTTTTTATAGTGATCTTGTTAAGTCCCTAGTAATCAATGAAAATATGAATTTACCCATTTTGATCATTTAAAAAAAATAAGTGCACCCCATGGTTACACACTAGGGTGTATGAATCCCTTTTCAATATTATCCTTCTGTTTCTAAATTAATTCCTACATCTAAATTAGTTATATTCAATAATGAATCTTTAAAATATATACATCACTAAGAATTTTTTATTTAAAACATGACTATGGGATTTAGGTTAATACTATGAAACTTTTCAAGAAATATATCATTATATTCTCAACCAAAAATTATATCTTCAATTTAATATGCTCCCAAACTATTTGAGATTAATACTACACGTTAATTGGTAGTAAGACTCATATAATAGAAGTATTTTATAATGAAATTTTATGTTATTCCTTGAACTAATATATGAAAATATGTTTATTTTGATTAGGAAATGTTAAATAAATTTATTTATAAAGAATATTGACTATATATAGAAATAACCGATTCATGCCCAAAATGACATAAAACATGACTACTGGGGGAGTAAAAGGATTTTAAAGAAACACTTTCCAATAAAAAATTATATTGAAGTTTTAAATAAGAGATGAAATGGTCAATCCATTATAATTTTGAAATGATATATCAATATCAAATAATTTATGTGGTGATGGGACACACCAAGAATGTTTTTTGAATAAAATAAAGTTGGTGGAACCTTAATCAAATAAGACATTTAGAGTTCTTAAGCACATAATTAGCATTCCTATCCCTATTTGATTATAATTTTATTCATTTTCATACTTATAAAAGGATGGTTTCAGTATAAATAAATATTAATAATAGTAATAAATAACATAATAATGAAAATAATTCATTGTATGCCCTAAACTTTAATGACTTTCAACCCATGAAATTCATTTTCTTATTATATATTTTCTGTTGTAATATTGTATTATTAATTTTTAACCATATATATTCAAATATATCAAAATACGTCATAAATAGAATTTTAATTAATGAAATCATATCACTAAAGAGTGTAAAACAAAATGTGTAGTTAGGCATATATTTTGTGACTCATGTGAAGATTAATTTAATAAAAAACTTGGAAATTTTGTGTTATTACCCCAAGTAACATGTGTCCTAGATCTAATATCTACTTGTTTGTTTATTGAAATGGATTTCATTCATGGAAATCCACGCACTCATTAATTTTTTAAAATTTCAGAATATTTATGATATTTAGATTTATCCACTTGGTTCTCACAAAAGAGTAATACTTCTAATATCTTAAAATAACTAACACATGCATTGATATCAATTGTAGTGACCTAATAATTTCATATATAAATATTACATCATTTTAGATGATTTTTAAAAACATATCATGATAATAGATGCATGATTATCATAATTTTGTTCATTATAGACAATATATTTAGTGAACTTATTTCATGAATGGTCTTCACACCTCCCATAATTATATTCTCATATAATTTCTATCTTATTCATATCCAACATGAAACTATTCTTTACAGCCTATGAATATCATAATTATAGAAATGGTAGCCTCTATTTATTAATAAAGGTAAACAGTGATGATATTATTCCATGATCATAAATTATCATATAGTAGTAATAAGGTTATGAGAAATGATAAAAAAACAATTTCATACCATATAAATACTTTTTATAACAAAATACATTTGTTATATGTATGAAGAATCAACAATACATAGTATTGGGAAATGATAGAATGTCATAATCATATGGAATAATATTTTGGATTAAATATATGACTACAAAATAATTTTCTTATTTAATGATCAATTAAAAAACTATCATGGGGAATATAGTCTAATAGAGTATTTGTTACACTACCCATTTATGTAAATAGAGTTTACAGAGTCCCGTAGTTGATTGGGTTCACTCCTTATTCCCATAAGCATATTGGAAATAGTACCGAAGTAGATTGGGTTAACTTAAAATTAATTTTAATATATTCCCATGAGACATTATAGCATCTCGCCTTTATATCACATAAATGTTCATTACATTTTACAAAACCGAGGATCTTTAAGGTTTAGTGTCTTGGAAACAAGGAACTTAATACATGAAACAAAAAAAACATTCTTCTTAAACACTTTAAAGGCTTCTATTTATGTTCATCCTAGGATCATTAATGCATCTCATAACCTGGGGACATACATCAAAAGAAAGGGTGAGCAGAAGTCCCCGTAAGGGAAACAAGGGGAAACATTTAACATGTGAACTTGAGATACATCAACGATGTCATGAAAAGATCTTTAAGGCATGAGAAAGAAATCATGTGTCATATCGTAATAAAAATAACATTTTTCATAACTTTAATATGTTCCTACATCATTTAACATAGACAGTCATGAACATATCACCATGGTCCATCCCCAAGGTGTCATTTGAAAATTACCAAGGTTATTCACCAAGGTATCGTTAAAATTGTAATCTCTAGTGGTTACATCATTACCCAATGCATTTGTAACACCCCAAGCTTCCACGGTATGTTTCCCTTCGAATAATGCAATAGCGTGTGTTGTACGCAACCTCGAGCTCTAACACACACCACAACTAATTAAAATAGCTGTTGTGAATAGTAATACCTACTTTTTGAAATTTTATAAATTTTATTTATCAAAATAGACTTCATCTTTGGATTCGGTATATTGAAATTAGCCTATGTTGAATTTTTTGTATTTTTCTGAGAACTTCGAATTTTTTATGAATAGTGATAAATACTTAAAAACAACTTTTTAAATCAAAATAATTTATAGTGAAAAATTATACTATTTAGTGGTTTTAAAGTATAATTAGAATATATTTTTACCATTTTATCCAATGGTGGTCATTAGAATTAATTTAACATTGAAATCGGACATAAACAAATGCCAATCTTTTGATATAAATTGTTTCTTAGAAACACGCCATTTTTTGTAACAACGGGGATTAATTATAAAATTAATTAATGAAACTTATATGTTTGGAATTTTGTAAAATAGACATCATTTTTGAATTCGGAATATCAATTATAGCTTAGGGTGAAATTTTGGCTTTGTTCTGAAAAACTTCAATTTTTGATGAATAGTGAAACCACTAAGTGGTAGTTACATAACTGATTTTTCATTTAAATGAAATATTACCACTTCTGCGATTTGATTTTCAAAAATCCGACATACTAGGTTGTCATTAAGAAGTAAAATGTGGTTTAATAAGATTAAAATAAATTTTTGGTGAGTAGTAACTTTTAAGTTCTTAATCGCGATTAGAGGTAATTAGTGTAGTTTAAGGAACAAATAATGTTTTAATAATATGAGATGAGCATGACACTTGTCCTACTCCTATTGGATGATTCATGGCCGACCAAGACAACCCATGGGTCAACTTGGGGACCCCACGGAGCCACTTTAGTTGGAAAATGACATTAATATATATTTATTTAATGTTAAAAGTAAATTGACACAAACATGAGTTGTCTTACTAAAACAGTTTTTTAGTGGGGTTACACAAGTCCAAATTTTGATTATAAATATTCACTAGAAAGATAAAACGATTTCCTACATCATAGTATTTTGTTTATAATTTTTAGACAGTATATAAATTAAATTATGTATGACATCATTATGATGCGGTGATGACCTCATTACTTAACGATTTAAATAAAATGAGAAGATAATGCAAAATCCAAGGCTTACACTTGTCCAAAGCCTATTGGATGAAGAGAGTTCGAACCCTTATCACCTTAGCCACGAATTATATAAGTGTGGGACCTTTAGAATCCGAAAGGCATGGTATAATAATGTATCATTTCAATCTTTCCAAAAGAGCCCCTCCTCTCCTCTTATAAAAGGCCCCCACCTCTATCACCTTATTCACACTTTCAAGCCTTTTGGTTCGGCCAACCTCGGCCCAAATACTCTCCCAACATTTCTCCCTTCATCCTAGAAGCTTTACTTTAGTCATAAAGCCATCCTAAGGAGTCCTTTTGATCAAATCAAAAGGAAGAACCCGAAGAAGAGGTAACATTTTCATCACCCTCTTTCATGTTTCTTTCTTCTTCCACTCCCTCTTTGTCTATTATTTCAATTCCAAAATTATAACTCCAGTATCTTCTATATATTGTGATGTTATTATAAATATGGAACAACCATATTCAGTATTCTACCCATCATTTGAATGACATGTCACCATATGTGCGTACGTACGGCTTACCGTCTCCACGTCGTGGTGTAATTGTTATTCAATATATTATTATTTAGATGGGTATAATAATGATATGCAATTCATGTAAATAATAAATATAACATTATAATGATTCTGTATATATGATATACTATCCAATTATATATTATTTTAATATAAAAATAATGATATTGTCGCTCGTGCGTACGTACGGACTACCGTCTCCACGAACGCGATGAGATTCATTCTCCGTCGTATCCATTCAAGTATAATTATCATTAGATAATTTAAAAATAATGTTTAAGGACATGATATCATTCTGGATATGAATAAGATACAACCTATCCATGAAAAACATGACTTACGTAACAAAACATATAAGAAAACGAGTAAGTTAACACCCGAAACAACGATAAATATAAGTTATTGTTAACAAAGCAATGTTAAAAGATCATATATGATATAATATGAATGTATATGATTCTCGTATAATTTAATAACAATTATTTCACCATTATACAGGAGTTTAACCTACCCCAACCAAGGAAAAGTACAAGGTAAGGGTTTACTTCACAACCTCTTCATTATCCAAGGTTGTTTATACATAATTATCTACTGGGACCTCGTTATCATCCACATCCATGATTATTCAAAATGTATTTCAAAACATTTTTATTATTTACAAGAATATGGGTTAAAGTCATTTATACCCTTTTTGACTTTTTATAAGAGGATTCTTTCCGTCGTTTTCAAAACAAGGTCCTTTTTAACCTTTTCGACAGAATTGAGGTAAGAATGTTTTTTTAACTTTTACGGCGGGTGCGGTTATTTTCCGCCGTTATAAAATCTTCAAAGCTTTCCTTACAAGATTATAAGAATATTTTCAAGAAAATGTTTTGTTTTATATGGCTCTTAAATGATTTCAAAAATAGAAAGAGATATTTCTCTAAAAAGTGTTTTGATTTCATCTATGCCAACATCCTTTGATGGATTTTACGCTTATTTGAAGTTGATTTATTATAATACAAAACTTCTATATTGTATTGAAGGTTTTTGTGATATGTTTGACTGTGGATGTGCTATTTTATACCATTCATAGTTTATGGTGAAATTATTGACATTTCGTATGCTAGTTTTAATACGAATGTTTATGTTATGTTTAAACCTTTTCATATGGGAATGCATTGGACTTAATATGTGACGGGTGGAGCCCGCTATTGCTCCTCGATGCATCGGTAGGTCTCATGAGACAAACTAGTGTCTTGGCACAAGGCCTTGACAAAATCTTATTTGTAGTCTTGGCACGAGGCCTTGGCTATGTGGTTATGATAATCTGGCATTATGCATTCCAACATTATGAAAGTGGTTAGTGATTTTGCATGTGATTATTCGATTAGTAGAATATCCATGTGAATGAGTAAATGGCGTTATTTCATTTTACATTTGCCATATTATGTTGATATTCAAGTTTAAAAGGATTTTGTTTTAGTTATACATTTCCTTAAATGTTTATTCTTATTTATGAAAGTTTCCACTATATTGTTATCCTTACTGGGCATTTGTGCTCACCCCTTTTCTATGTTTTATTTTTTCCCAGGAAGTGAAGAAGTAATTATGAATGACCTGTAGGGATATTATGAGGGGATAATAGTGTGGACTGTGGAGACATTATGTGGTTGTAGTAGTTTTTCATTTTATGATGTAATGTAAAACTTATGAATGTATCTAGTATTTCCAAGGCTACTAAACTAATCTGTCTTTCGAGACTTGATCTTTTGTGATCATGCCAATGTTACGAAGTAATGCACCGGCTCTGGGTAGCTGGGGTCGGGGTGTTACAGTTGGTATCAGAGGAAGTTTAGTAAAAACCTTGGAATCTAGATTTAGATAAACTCTGATTAGAGCACATAGACCTAAGATGAACTTTGAGGATTAGTATAGAAGAACTTCCTAGAATTTTGGTATTGTAGAGATTTTGTGAGTTTTCCGAGCAATACATCCCTGTCTGGATACGAGAAGGTAGAGGCGGCTCTGGCACAGATGTTCCTAGGGGTAAAACCCGAAAACACCGCTTTGAGCTAGACTCGAACGGGAACTGGTGCACGACAACGGGCCTTGCTGCACTCTTGGTTACGACACTCCCGGGGGATATGCTTAGGATAACTCTCATTTTCTCTACAAATCATTATGAAGGGTTTATGAGTATATACTTCCTCAAAGAAAACAATTTTATGATTATGGATTATATCCATAAATAGTTCAATTTATGTTAAGTGTTTTATAAGTATAGGATTATGTATTTTGATTCATAAACTGATCTAGTTTATGCCATTGTTTAGAAATGGCGCCTAGTGGAAGAAATGGAAACTGTATCAATGCACGCACTCCATGTAGGGATTTCCCTCCTGCTCAAGATAATTATAGTGGGGCTGGTGATGCAACTGGTGTCGATCAACTTATTACCATACTGGGACAACTCACTCAGGTTATGAATAATAACCTTACTCGTATGGAGCACCCTGATCCGCAACGTGGAGGATCAATGCTAGAACGTTTCATGAGGCAACAACCACCAACCTTCAATGGGAGTACAAATCCTATAGTAGCTGAGAAATGGATAAATTCCTTAGAGAAAATATTCCATGCCTTGGGGAGTAGTAAAAGGGAGAAGGTTGTCATGGCATTTTACCGCCTCACTGGAGATGCTGATCAATGGTGGTCACTAATTCAAAACACAAAGGAAGATGATGAATTAACAAACATGGAATGGCAGGAGTTCAAAGAGATGTTATTAGAAAAATACTTTCCTCGAGACCATCGAGCGGATATGGAAAGGCAATTTCTGAGTCTGAGGCGGAAGGAGGATGAGAATGTCGCAAAGTATGAGGCTAACTTTACAAGGTTATCAATGTATGCTGCAGATTACATACGTAACCCAAGAAGTAAGACTGATCATTTCTTTGATGGGTTGAAACCATTTCTCCGTCGAGCTTTAGTATCACAAACCTTCTCTTCATACGAAGGTATTGTCTCGGGCGCTATCAAGACGGAAAAGGAATTCTCTAAGTCTTATGACTTTAAAGCGAAGCAAGAGAAGAAGAGACCTTCTGATCAATCTGGGAATGGAAATAAAGGGAAGAAGGGAATGGTTGAATATCCATATTGTGGTAAATGCGGGAAGAAACATCCTGGTACTTGCTTGAAGGGAATGGGAGTCTGTTACAAGTGTGGTGAAAAAGGCCACCAAGCTCATGATTGCAAGGGAAAGAAGGAAGCTACCAACGTTCGGTGCTACAATTGCAGGGAGATGGGGCATTATGAAAATGAATGTCCTAAGCATTAGGAGAACTTACCTCATAAAAGGCCAAGGGATCAAGGCCAGGCTTATGCTATCACTACTGCTGAGGTAGAAGCTCCGAAAGACGTGGTGGCAGGTAATTTAATGGTTTCCTCAAGATTAGCAAATGCATTATTTGATTCTGGATCATCGCATTGTTTCATATCTTCCCAGTTTTCTAAGAAAATTAGATATTTCCAATTTGATTTAACAAGGGAGTTGTCGGTCAAAACCCCTAAGGGAAGTATTATTGCAACAAAGTTTTGTCGATTAGTTCCCATTAGAGCACCTAAATGTTCTTTACTTGCTGATCTCATCGTCATACCCATGATTGAATTTGATATAATCCTCGGTATGGATTGTCTTTCGGACCATGATGCAACAATCTATTGTAAGAGGAAAGAGGTTACGATTCTTGATAATGATGATAAGGAACACCTTATCTTTAGAGCCGAATCGTCGCCATATAATTCTTATCTAGATCCACCCCCAGTAGCTCAACTAAATTCAATTATTGGGGAGGAAGAGAAGGAAATTACTGAGGGTGAGGAAAGGAAGATTCAAATAGAGGACGTACCTATTGTGAGAGAATATGTTGATGTGTTTCCAGAATATTTACCTGGACATCCTCCAGAACGAGAAGTTGAGTTTTCCATTGATTTAATTCCTGGATCAAGGCCCATATCGAAGACCCCTTATAGAATGGCCACTGTGGAATTAGTTGAACTAAAGAAACAACTAGAGGAATTGAGTAATAAGGGATTTATTCGCCCTAGTGTTTCTCCTTGGGGAGACCCTGTTCTTTTTGTTAAGAAGAAAAATGGATCTATGAGGTTGTGCATTGACTATAGGGAGATCAATGCTATAACAATAAAGAACAAGTATCCCCTACCTCGCATTGATGATTTGTTTGACCAACTGCATGGAGCTCAATACTTTTCAAAGATTGACCTTCGGTCTGGATACCATCAGTTGTGTGTGAAGAAGGAAGACGTTCCAAAGACAGCATTTCGAACAAGGTACGGGCATTACGAGTTTACAGTAATGCCTTTTGGATTGACTAATGCACCCTCTGTTTTCATGGATCTTATGAATAGAGTTTTCAAGGAATATCTTGATGACTTTGTAGTGGTATTTATTGATGATATATTGGTATACTCCAAAAGCCACAAAGATCATGAAAATCACTTACGCATTATCCTAAAGACTCTTAGAAGACATGAATTATATGGGAAATTTAGCAAGTTTGAATTCTGGCTTCATGAGATTTCTTTTCTTGGCCATAATGTCTCTAAGGATGGAATTTCTGTTGATCCCTCTAAAACCAAGGCAATCGAAGAATGGCCAGCACCGACAAGTATAACTGAGGTACGCAGTTTTATTGGTTTAGCAGGTTATTATCGACGTTTCGTCCAGAATTTTGCCAGATTGGCTAACCCATTGACAAAGCTCACACGTAAAGGGATTAAATTTGTCTGGACAAAAGAGTGTGAAGAATGTTTTGAAGAACTAAAGAGAAGATTAGTCAATGCCCATGTATTGACTCTACCATCCGGGAATGATGGATTTGTTATTTATAGTGATGCATCGAAGAAAGGACTTGGTTGTGTCCTTATGCAGAATGATAAGGTCATTGCCTATGCATCACGACAGCTAAAAATTCATGAGAAAAACTATCCTACTCATGATCTTGAGTTAGCAGCTGTGATCTTTGCTTTAAAGATATGGAGACATTACCTCTATGGTGAAAAATGTGAGAATTATACTGATCACAAGAGTTTGAAGTATATTTTCACACAAAAAGAACTCAACATGAGGCAAAGGAGATGGCTTGAACTACTCAAGGATTATGATTGCACGATACATTACCACCCGGGGAAGGAAAACAAGGTGGCAGATGCTTTGAGTAGAAAAGACCATGGAGTTTTCAATGTGATGAGAATTGAAAGGGATCCAATTTTCTTGGATCTAGTAAAGATGGACATGGGAATAACTAGGGAAGGTGAAACATCAATGATTTTTCAAATGGTTGCCAAACCATCATTACTATAAAGGAATAAGAGTTCTCAGACCAATGATGAAGAATTTCAGAAGAAGATTAAAGATGTGAATGATAGAAGATTGAGGGACTTTTTGTATAAGGATGAAATTTTGAAATTCAGGAAGAGACTTTGTGTTCCCAATATAACTGATCTAAAAAGGGAATTGCTGGATGATGCTCATAGTTCCAATTTCTCTATACACCCTGGGAGCACCAAAATTTATAGATATTTGAAGGAACATTTTTGGTGGGATAATATGAAGAGGGAGATTACTGATTTTGTGTCGAGGTGTATGGTTTGTCAACAAGTGAAAGCTGGAAGGCAACCTCCTGGTGGAGTATTGCAACCTCTTCCCATACCTGAGTGGAAATGGGATAATATTATTATGTAATTTGTCATGGGACTACCAAAGACTCCTATAAGGAATGATGCAATATGGGTCATTGTTGATCGTCTTACTAAGTCAGCACATTTTCTGGCTATACGGGAGGATCTACCACTTGAACGTCTAGCAAGATTATATGTTAATGAAGTTTTAAGACATCATGGAGTACCCCTATCGATTGTTTCTGATCGTGATCCTCGTTTTACATCAAGATTCTGGAAAAGTCTTCAAAAGGCCTTGGATACTGAACTTTGTTTGAGCACTGCCTATCACCCTCAAACAGATGGAAAATCAGAACGGACTATTCAAACCTTAGAATACATGTTGAGATCATGCTCTCTTGACTTTCAGGGTATGTGGGATCAATACTTACCACTGGTAGAATTTTCCTATAACAATAGCTTCCATTCAAGCATTCAGATGGCACCTTATGAAGAGTTATACGGAAAGAGATGTCGTACACCAACCTGTTGGGATGACGTTGGTGAAAGAAAACTTGTGGGACCAGAACTGGTGGATGAAACAATGGAAAATGTGAAGGTAATCCAAAATCACATCAAATCAGCTCAAAGTAGACAGAAGAGCTATGCCGATAACAGAAGAAAGGTTTTGGAATTTCAGGTGGGAGATCATGTTTTTCTAAAGGTATCTCCATGGAAGGGAGTTATACGTTTTGGTAAGAAGGGTAAGTTGAGTCCCAGGTACATCGGACCTTTCGAAATTCTAGATCGTATTGGGGTTGTAGCTTATCGTTTGGCGATGCCGCCAAATCTCTCCAAAGTTCACGATGTTTTCCACGTATCTCTGTTGAGGAAATACATGCCTGACCCAACGCATGTACTCACCTATGAGGAATTAGAACTGGAACGCGGTCTTTCCTATTGTGAAGAGCCCGTCAGGATTCTTGATGTGAGGGAGCAGGTGCTGAGAAACCGGACGACTCGTCTGGTAAAGGTTTTGTGGAGAAATCATAAAATGGAAGAGGCAATGTGGGAACCTGAGGAACTTATGATGAAGAACCACCCGAGTCTTTTTATACCCTAGAAATTGCGAGGACTCAATTATTTGAAGGAGGGGAGAATGTAACACCCCAAGCTTCCACGGTACGTTTCCCTTCGAATAATGTAATAGCGTGTGTTGTACGCAACCTCGACCTCTAACACACACCAAAACTAATTAAACTAGCCGTTGTGAATAGTAATACCTACTTTTTGAAATTTTATAAATTTTATTTATCAAAATAGACTTCATCTTTGGATTCGGAATATCGAAATTAGCCTATGTTGAATTTTTGGTATTTTTCTGAGAACTTCGAATTTTTTATGAATAGTGAAAAATACTTAAAAATAACTTTTTAAATCAAAATAATTTATAGTGAAAAATTATACTATTTAGTGGTTTTAAAGTATAATTAGAATATATTTTTACCATTTTATCCAATGGTGGTCATTAGAATTAATTTAACATTGAAATCAGACATAAACAAATGCCAATCTTTTGATATAAATTGCTTCTTAGAAACACGCCATTTTTTGTAACAGCCGGAATTAATTATAAAATTAATTAATGCAACTTATATGTTTGGAATTTTGTAAAATAGACATCATTTTAGAATTCGGAATATCAATTATAGCTTAGGGTGAAATTTTGGCTTTGTTCTGAAAAACATCAATTTTTGATGAATAGTGAAACCACTAAGTGGTAGTAACATAACTGATTTTTCATTTAAATGAAATATTACCACTTCTGCGATTTGGTTTTCAAAAATCCGACATACATAGTTGTCATTAAGAAGTAAAATGTGGTTGAATAAGATTAAAATAAATTTTTGGTGAATAGTAACTTTTATGTTCTTAATCGCGATTAGAGGTAATTAGTGTAGTTTAAGGTACAAATAATGTTTTAATAATATGAGATGAGCATGACACTTGTCCTACTCCTATTTGATGATTCATGGCCGACCAAGACAACACATGGGTCAACTTGGGGACCCCATGGAGCCACATTAGTTGGAAAATGACATTAATATATATTTATTTAATGTTAAAAGTAAATTGACACAAACATGAGTTGTCTTACAAAAACAGTTTTTTAGTGGGGTTACACAAGTCCAAATTTTGATTATAAATATTAATTAGAAAGATAAAAAGATTTCCTACATCATAATATTTTGTTTATAATTTTTAGACATTAAATAAATTAAATTATTTATGACATCGTTATGATGCGGCGATGACCTCATTAGTTAACGATTTAAATAAAATGAGAAGATAATGCAAAATCCAAGGCTTACACTTGTCCAAAGCCTATTTGATGAAGAGATTTCGAACCCTTATCACCTTAGCCACGAATTATTTATGTTTGGGACCTTTATAATCCTAAAAGCATGGTATAATAATGTATCATTTCAATCCTTCCAAAAGAGCCCCTCCAATCCTCTTATAAAAGGCCCCCACCTCTATCACCTTATTCACACTTTCAAGCCTTTTGGTTCGGACAAACTCTGCCCAAATACTCTCCCAACATTTCTCCCTTCATCCTAGAAGCTTTACTTTAGTCAGAAATCCATCCTAAGGAGTCCTTTTGATCAAATCAAAAGGAAGAACCCGAAGAAGAGGTAACATTTTCATCACCCTCTTTCATGTTTCTTTCTTCTTCCACTCCCTCTTTGTCTATTATTTCAATTCCAAAATTATAACTCCAGTATCTTCTATATACTGTGATGTTATTATAAATATGGACCAACCATATTCAGTCTTCTATCCCATCATTTGAATGACATGTCACCATACGTGCGTACGTACGGCTTACCGTCTCCACGTCGTGGTGTAATTGTTATTCAAAATATTATTATTTAGATGGGTATAATAATGATATGTAATTCATGTAAATAATAAATATAACATTATAATGATTCGGTATATATGATATACTATCCAATTATATATTATTTTAATATCAAAATAATGATATTGTCGCTCGTGCGTACGTACGGACTACCGTCTCCACGAACGCGATGGGATTCATTATCCGTCGTATCCATTCAAGTATAATTATCATTAGATAATTTAAAAATAATTTTTAAGGACATGATATAATTCTGTATATGAATAAGATACAAACTATCCATTAAAAACATGACTTACGTAACAAAACATATAAGAAAACGAGTAAGTTAACACCCGAAACAACGATAAATCTAAGATATTGTTAACAAAGCAATGTTAAAAGATCATATATGATATCATATGAATGTATATGATTCTCGTATAATTTAATAACAATTATTTCACCATTATACAGGAGGTTAACCTACCCCAACCAAGGAAAAGTACAAGGTAAGGGTTTACTTCACAACCTCTTCATTATCTAAGGTTGTTTATACATAATTATCTACTGGGACCTCGTTATCATCCACATCCATGTTTCTTCAAAATGTATTTCAAAACATTTTTATTATTTACAAGAATATGTGTTAAAGTCATTTATACCCTTTTTGACTTTTATAAGAGGAATCTTTCCGTTGTTTTCAAAACAAGGTCCTTTTTAACCTTTTCGACAGAATTGAGGTAAGAATGTTTTTTTAACTTATACGGCGGGTGCGGTTATTTTCCTCCGTTATAAAATATTCAAAGCTTTCCTTACAAGCTTATAAGAATATTTTCAAGAAAATGTTTTTTTTTATATGGCTCTTAAATTATTTCAAAAATAGAAAGAGATATTTCTCTAAAAAGTGTTTTGATTTCATCTATTTCAACATCCTTTGATGGATTTTACGCTTATTTGAAGTTGATTTATTATAATACAAAACTTCTATATTGTATTGAAGGTTTTTGTGATATGTTTGACTGTGGATGTGATATTTTATACCATTCATAGTTTATGGTGAAATTATTGACATTTCTTATGCTAGTTTTAATACAAATGTTTATGTTATGTTTAAACCTTTTCATATGGGAATGCATTGGACTTAATATGTGACGGGTGGAGCCCGCTATAGCTCCTTGATGCATCGGTAGGTCTCATGAGACAAACTAGTGTCTTGGCACAAGGCCTTGACAAAATCTTATTTGTAGTCTTGGCACAAGGCCTTGGCTATGTGGTTATGATAGTCTGGGATTATGCATTCCAACATTATGAAAGTGGTTAGTGATTTTCCATGTGATTATTCGATTAGTAGAATATCCATGTGAATGAGTAAATGGCGTTATTTCATTTTACTTTTGCCATATTATGTTGATATTCAAGTTTAAAAGGCTTTTGTTTTAGTTATACATTGCCTTAAATGTTTTTTCTTATTTATGAAAGTTTCCGCTATATTGTTATCCTTACTGGGCATTTGAGCTCACCCCTTTTCTATGTTTTATTTTTTCCCAGGAAGTGAAGAAGTAAATTATGAATGACCTGCAGGGATATTATGAGGGGATAATAGTGTGGACTGTGGAGACATTATGTTGTTGTAGTAGTTTTTCATTTTATGATATAATGTAAAACTTATGAATGTATCTAGTATTTCCAAGGCTACTAAACTAATCGGTCTTTCGAGACTTGATCTTTTGTGATCATGCCAATGTTACGAAGTAATGCACCGGCTCTGGGTAGCTGGGGTCGGGGCGTTACAGCATTGGAGCGCTATCAGGGTGCATCCTTAAATTTTCCTTTATTATCATGTGATCCACATATATCATCATAAAATATTTCATAAATAACCCATATATCATAAAATAAATGGGTTTCATTTCATAATCGTAACGTTTTAAAAACTGTTTTAATGACATGATCTTTATTGTCACTTTAAAACCCACGGAAGGGGAGAGCGGGTCTCATGTATGTAAATACCAGAATTTAAAATAGAAAATTTTGACATATATGTGAATACCCCTATATAAATAAGTGCTTTGAGTATTCACTTTATAGCATAAACTAATTTTGAGAAAAGAGAGAGGAATTTTGAGACGAAAATTCTGCAGCATAACAGCTATGTTTCGGGGTTTTAGAGAACATTGAAAAGAGAGGGGACATGGGTCACCCACTGATAAATGGTCCATAAAACAGTAGAGGGACATAATATCATGTATTTAAGAGCATGTTAATGAAATCTTAATGATATAACATATGAAACGAAGAACTTGAAAGGAAGACAAAAAAATAAGATTTCTCTTATAAAAATTCGACAGCCTAATGGCGTCACTAAAACTTCAACAAAAATGAATTGACAAGATCAAAAAGGGTCTCTCATAATATGAACATAAATGATAAGTATGATAGATATATAGATCATACCCCAAAATAAATTAACTTGAAATACTTGACAAGAAAATAGAACTTGAAAATGAGAAGGGTGAAAGAATCCCTTAAAAATTCGGTAGCCTAACGGCGTCACTTAAACTTCAAAAAAATGAATTGATGATATCAAATAGGGTCTCTCATCATAAGAACATAAACGTTCAGTATTATAGATATAGATATCATACCCCAACATAATAAAAAGGAACTTTCAAGACATGACATAAAATTAGAACTTTGAAAAATGAGAAGGGTGAAAGAACCACTTAAAAATTATGCAGCCTAACGGCGCCACTTAAAACATCAAAATATTGAATTGAAGATATAAAATGGGGTCTCTCATCATATGATCATAAAATATCAGTATGATAAATATAGAGATCATACCCCAACATAATATAAAGGAACTTGAAAGGCTTGACATGAAAGTAGAACTTTGAAAAAATGAGAAAGGTGAACGAATCCCTTGAAAATTCGGCAGCCTAACGGCGCCACTTAAAAATTCTTAAAACGAAATGATGAGAGTAAGAGGGCGTATATCATCATATGAACATAAAAAGGACAGTATAATGAATATAAAAGAACCTCCCCCAACAAAATAACATGGGGCATAAAAGAATGACATAAAAGAGACCACTTGAAAAGAAAGAGAGGGGTCAGATCCCTTACCTTAAAACGTAACTCTTAAAACTCAAAAGTTGGGACCTTGAGGGATTGGGGGCACCTTGGGAGGACTACTTGGGAGGTAAGGAGACCAGAACTTCGTTGAGGATGTTTTGGAGTCGAAAATATGAGAGGATGGCTTGGTATTTATAGGGAATGTGAGGGGACAAGACATTAATGGCCAAGGGACACCTCAAAAGTGGTTTTCTCAAAAGCATGGGCCCTCCCATGGTACTTCCCATAGAGTTAGGCCACATGGGGACCCACACACAATAATTCATCCTCTTTAGTCGAACATCCTTTAAAATATCTCAGGACATCAACATGACATAGTTATGATGTCATTAAACATACCGAAACCCCAAAACTGTATTTTTACTATTCACTGAAAATTGAACTCTCAGAAAAATCCCAAAATTTCACCTTAACCAAATATCAATGCTCTGATTTAAAAAATGAACTCCATTTTATAAAAATAATTTTCTAAATATTTTTAATTTATTCCTTAAATAAATACACTATTCACCGAAAATTCATTTTTTAGAAAAATCCCCAAAAATTACCTTAACATAATATTGATGCTCTGAGTTCAAAAATGAAATCCATTTTATAAAAATAATTTCCTAAATATTTTTAATTTAATTTTTAATTAAAAACCCTTTTCACCCGAAAAAACTAATACTTGAATAATAATTTATGAAACCGTTTTTAACCATTTTATTGAATCACATTACTTAATCAAGGTGCCTAGATTATATTAATACTTTCTTTAAGTGGTATTACTAATCCCTTTGGTCACATTACTAATCCTAAGCATAAAATCACTATTCATAAATTTACTATTCATCAAAAATTAAGTTGATCTTATTAGACTCTAAATTTCTTACTGAACATATTTGTAGAAGACCATTTTTTTAAAATCATTACACATTTTTATTTATTTAAGGTTTATATAAACATTTTTAAAATATCCTTTCTCTAAAATTAATCAAAAATATTCATACTATATTTATCCGGACATTTGAAAATTCATAAACTTCATCATAAGACGAAATCCCAGTTTTTATTTAAAACAAAGGATTACACAAGGCACTTACAGTCTCCTTACATAGCCCCTTATCACACCATCATAGGACATAAGTGTAAGGTGTGCTAAGGTGAGAGAATCTGAGGGAGGCTCGACCAACATCGCACGAGTAGTAATTTCTATTAGTTTGAACTTCTCACGAAGGCGATCCTGTTCTAGCTTCACACGATGAAGTTCAGCTTGGGTTTGGTCCAGAGCAAATCCCAGTGGTGCTACCTCCTTCCCATGTTCTGTTAGGTGGGATTCGATCGGTCCAAGACTACTGGGTGAGGCCATCAAATCTTCTTTCTATATTAATTAACCAAGATTGCTTGTATTTAGAGACAATAGTCAAAACGTTTAGTTTCCAGCGGTCATATTGACCAATGGTCAAATAACAGTCAAAAACCAACAATCTCATTTTAATTATACTCATGTTATCAAATGAAACATTTTTGTTGAGTATAAAAATAAAATAAAATAACACATAAAATTAGGAAACAAGATTTATTTAAAATTTCGGGTCGTTACAATCTTCCCCCCTTAAGAAATTGCATCCTCGCAATTTTTAAAATTTGGTTTTGAAATTTCATTGAAATTCCCATATTGGAAAAGGAGTTAGTAAAAACTATTACTTTAAAAGAAAGAAAGGGAAGTACAAAGGTCACCCGAGTTAACCCACACTAGGATTCCGTGTAGGAAAACATGGACATGGAGGAGAAAACAAAGGGTCATGTTCTGAGGGAGATTGATAGAGAACATGATTAAGAGAATGATAACCATAAGAAAATCCCAAACTTATGATGTGTGTAAACGGTCTTTGATTACGTAGTATGAAACGTAAGCCAACAAAATTTTTGTTTTACGTTTCTTTTCATAATTTTGAGGAATTAATTTACTACATTGAACAAAAACATAAGAAAATATACCTACCTTCATGTGTAGTTTCATCCTTTAATAAGTTTCTACCCAAAATAATCTTTTCTCCAAACGATGAGCATTCAAAAACACTTGGTCTCATCAAAACACAAGTATAATCCTCAAGATAATCACATAATCCACAAAATATTAACCATCTATTTCATCTATCTTTAAAAATTATCCCAAAAATAGAAAGGGTAAGGTAAAACAACTCTTCAAAAAGAAATAATCCTATAGGAATGGAAAATACTTTTAAATCTTAAAAGTTCCATGGTACTACCCAGAGTTCATCATAGACCATTCCGTAAATAGATGTCCTTAAAAATACTCAAAATAAACCAATCTAAGATTGAAACCCAAATACAAGAAGGATTTGATAACATAGTCTTCGAAGGTAAACTTTATCATTCATCTCCAAACGACATCAACCACTCCTAACATCTTATAACAAAAGTAACTAACCTAAACATATTTACACCAAGATAGGTTAATCATTTCCATAAGTAACCTAAATTACTATAAGTCCACCTTAAATTCATTGATTCTTCAAAATATAATTCAACCTTACATTTCAGTGAAAAAACCATAGTAATCTATTTACCTCGATCATATTGGGTCCCCAAAATAGTGAACGTCTTCCAAAATAATAATCATCTTTTAATCCCCTAATCATCTCTGTCATATTAATACGGAAATCATCCCATTTCCTATCACATTGGTTGTTGGGACATGTTCTTCCATTTCCCACCATTAACTAAGAAGATAAAGTATAATTATGGGCTTAAATACTTCGCCAATAATCATGAAAAGGAAACTTTAAGCATAAAAGGATAAACTTGTAGAATAAAAGTATATCCTAACTTGCGATCCCCTAGGTTCCAATCTAGTTATCCATGATTGTATATTCTTATGTAAATCTTTATTTTATTTTATCTTTTTTCCTTTAATAATGGTTCATACTTAGCTTATGAATTTACCAAAGCATATCCCCCGAGAGTGTCGTAACCAAGAGTGCAGCAAGACCCGTTTTCGTGTACCAGTTCCCATTCGTGTCTAGCTCAAAGCTGTGTTTTCGGGTTTTACCCCTATGTATATCTGTGCCAGTGCCACCTCTACTTGTTCGTATCCATACAGGGATGTATTTTCTTGGCAACCCCTTACTCAATACTAACCAAAATACCAGGAAGATTACCTATATTTAAAATTTTCTATAGGGTTCTTCCTAATTTTTTCATATCCTAATTTCCAAAAATAACTAAACCATCCTTTTATACCAACTATAGCATCCCTCCTTTTTATCACATAAACTTTCATTACATTTTACAAAACCGAGGATCTTTAAGGTTTAGTGTCTTGGAAACAAGGAACTTAATACATGAAACAAAAAAAACATTCTTCTTAAACACTTGAAATTCTTCTATTTATGTTCATCCTAGGTTCATTACTGCATCTCATAACCTGGGGACATACATCAAAATAAAGGGTGAGCAGAAGTCCCAGTGAGGGAAACAAGGGGAAACATTTAACATTTGAACTTGAGATACATCAACAATGTCATGAAAAAATCATTAAGGCATGGGAAATAAATCATGTGTCAAATCATAATAAAAATAACATTTTTCATTACTTGAAGATGTGGCTACATCATTTAACATAGACAATCATGAACATATCACCAAGGTCCATCCCCAAGGTGTCATTTGAAAATTACCAAGGTTATTCACCAAGGTATCGTGAAAATTGTAATCTCTAGTGGTTACATCATTACCCAATGCATTGGAGCGCTATCAGGGCGCACCCTTAAATTGGCCATTATTATCATGTGAGAGACATATATCATCATAAAATATTTCATAAATAAACCATATATCATAAAATAAATGGGTTTCATTTCATAATCATAACGTTCTAAAAACTGTTTTAATGACATGATCTTTATTGTCACTTTAAAACACACAGAAGGGGAGAGTGGGTCTCATGTATGTAAATCCCAGAATTTAAAATAGAACATTTTGATATATATGTGAATACCGCTGTATATATAAGAGCTTTGAGTATTCACTTTAAATCATGAAATAATTTTGAGAAAAGATAGAGGCAATTTGAGACGAAAATTCTACAGCATAACAGCTATGTTTTAGGGTTTTAGAGAACATTGAAAAGAGAGGGGACATGGGTCACCCACTCATAAATGATCCATAAAATAGTAGAGGGACAGAATATCAAGTATTTAAGAACATGGTAATGAAATCTTAATGATATACCATATGAAACGAAGAACTTGAAAGGAAGACAAAAAAAAATAAGATTTCTCTTATAAAAATTCGACAGCCTAACGGTGCCACTAAAACTTCAACAAAAATGAATTGAAGAGATCAAAAAGGGTCTCTCATCATATGAACATAAATTATCAGTATGATAGATATAGAGATAATACCCCAAAATAAATTAACTTGAAAGACTTGAAAAGAAAATAGAACTTGAAAATGAGAAGGGTGAAAGAACCCCTTAAAAAATCGGCAGCCTAACGGCGTCACTTAAACTTCAACAAAGATGAATTGATGAGATCAAATAGGTTCTCTCATCATAATAACATTATATTTAAGTACGATAGATATATATATAATACCCCAACATAATAAAAAGGAACTTTCAAGACTTTACATGGAATTATAACTTTGAAAAATGAGAAGGGTGAAAGAACCACTTAAAAATTCGACAGCCTAACAGCGCCACTTAAAACTTCAAAATACTGAATTGAAGAGATAAAATGGGGTCTCTCATCATATGATAATAAAATATCAGTATGATAAATATAGATATAATACCCCAACATAATAAAAAGGAACTTTAAAGGCTTGACATTAAAGTAGAACTTTGAAAAAATGAGAAAGGTGAACGAATCCCTTGAAAATTCGGCAGCCTAACGGCGCCACTTAAAAATTCTTAAAACGAAATGATGAGAGTAAGAGGGGGTCTATCATCATATGAACATAAAAAGGACAGTATAATGAATATAAAAGAACCTCCCCCAACAAAATAACATGGGGCATAAAATAATGACATAAAAGAGACCACTTGAAAAGAAAGAGAGGGGTCGGATCCCTTACCTTAAAACGTAACTCTTAAAACGCAAAAGTTGGGACCTTGAGGGATTGGGGGCACCTTGGGAGGACTACTTGGGAGGTAAGGAGACCTGAACTTCGTTGAGGATGTTTTGGAGTCGAAAATATGAGAGGATGGCTTGGTATTTATAGGGAATGTGAGGGGACAAGGCATTAATGGCCAAGGGACACCTCAAAAGTGGTTTTCTCAAAAGCATGGGCCCTCCCATGGTACTTCCCATAGAGTTAGGCCACATGGGGACCCACACACAATAATTCATCCTCTTTAGTCGAAAATCCTTTAAAATATCTCAGGACATCAACATGACATAGTTATGATGTCATTAAACATACCGAAACCCCAAAACTGTATTTTTACTATTCACTGAAAATTGAACTCTCAGAAAAATCCCAAAATTTCACCTTAACCAAATATCAATGCTCTGATTTAAAAAGTGAACTCCATTTTATAAAAATAATTTTCTAAATATTTTTAATTTATTCCTTAAATAAATACACTATTCACCGAAAATTCATTTTTTAGAAAAATCCCCAAAAATTACCTTAACATAATATTGATGCTCTGAGTTCAAAAATGAAATCCATTTTATAAAAATAATTTCCTAAATATTTTTAATTTAATTTTTAATTAAAAACCCTTTTCACCCGAAAAAACAAATATTTGAATAATAATTTATGAAACCGTTTTTTAACCATTTTATTGAATCACATTACTTAATCAATGTGCCTAGATTATATTAATACTTTCTTTAAGTGAGATTACTAATCCATTTGGTCACATTACTAATCCTAAGCATAAAATCACTATTCATAAATTTACTATTCATCAAAAATTAAGTTGATCATATTAGACTCTAAATTTCATACTAAAAATATTTGTAGAAGAACATTTTTTGAAAATCATTACACATTTTTATTTATTTAAGGTTTATATAAACATTTTTAAAATATCCTTTCTCTAAAATTCATCAAAAATATGCATACTATATTTATCCGGACATTTGAAAATTCATAAACTTCATCATAAGATGAAATCCCAGTTTTTATTTAAAACAATGGATTACACAAGGCACTTACAGTCTCCTTACATAGCCCCTTATCACACCAGCATAGGACCTAAGTGTAAGGTGTACTAAGGTGATAGAATCTGAGGGAGGCTCATCCAACATCGCACGAGTAGTAATTTCTATTAGTTTGAACTTCTCACGAAGGCGATCCCGTTCTAGCTTCACACGAAGAAGTTCAGCTTGGGTTTGGTCCAGAGCAAAGCCCAGTGGTGCTACCTCCTTCCCATGTTCTGTTAGGTGGGCTTCGATCGGTCCAAGACTACTGGGTGAGGCCATAGAATCTTCTTTCTATATTAATTAACCATGATTGCTTGTATTTAGAGACAATAGTCAAAATGTTTAGTTTCCAGCGGTTATATTGACCAATGGTCAAATAACAGTCAAAACCCAACAATCTCATTTTAATTATACTCATGTTATCAAATGAAAATTTTTTGTTGAGTATAAAAATAAAATAAAATAACACATAAAATTAGGAAACAAGATTTATTTAAAATTTCGGGTCGTTACAGATATAAAAATTTATGCAAAGAATTGGAGGGATTTATAATTCTATTCCAACAAATCATATTATTTAAAATATATATATGTTTACCATAAGAACATAAAAATATTCATTGTGTCTTACTTAACTAATTAGAATGATGTAGGGTTTGTAAATACTTCTATATATAATCATAATTATAAGATATTTACATAAATAATGTGGATGGTATCATAAGATCATAAACCCAATGAGAATAACAATCCTTAAAGGATGTTTACATACATGAAAAAAATACTTTTATAAAAGTGTTCAAATTTTAATTTTGAAAACTAGATAAGAAATAATATTATTTAATAGCACTTAAAAATCAAAAAAATGAGAATAATCTTTTATATAAATATATATATATAATCATGTAAAAATATCAAGATAACTAATTACTATCATGATGTTTGGAAAATATGGTTGAGTGGTAAATTATTGAAAACTTATTTTTTAATATATAAATGTTCGAAATTGATTCATATAAAAAGGGAATAAAAATATTTATTTTAATAATTTGTAAACAAACTAAAATTTTATAGAAATATATTTTATAAATATTCATTTTTTAATAATATTATTCAAAAAAAATTAACAAACATGGATAGGGAAGAGAATGATTTGCAACCAAAAAAGAGAAATAAGATCTAATTTTATGAAAATAAATCTATATTTATTTCTCATTACCAAAAATGAGTAAAATATAATTAATCTAGGTAAACCAACAAATATGTAGTGAAAAGGAAAATAATTAGTGTTTAGGATAGAAATAACATTCAATTTTCCTCAATAAAAAATTGAATTATAAATAATAGTAATAAAAGTGATATTTTAACATGAACACTTAAAACCTTGTTTATCATTGAATCAAAAAATAATGAAATATAGAAATATATATGGGTTTTAAAATATTTTATATTTTTTAAAAATAAACCTTAAATTAATTTATGGGAAGTGTGTACACCCCATGAAGGAATGAATGTGGTGAATATATATTATATCTCGATGAATGTCAATTGGAACAAGGAAACCCTTACCGAAAGACTTAAAAATATTCCTAAAAACTAAAACCTCTTGTATATTAAATTTATAATTATTTCTCTTCCATAAAATAAAAAAATCATGCTTATATTACAATATATCATCATGTTTTGATTTCTAATCTCCAATTTATTGACAATTCATCTTCCAAATCGATATTTAGGTCTTAACTGTTCTATTTTACATGAATTATTTGGTTTTACATTTCTAAACCATGTAATATTTTAATCGATTAATCATTCCAGGAAAATTAATAATTCTCTAAATAAAACATTTATTATTCATATACACTTTTTATATAATCAATTTTATGCGGTGATGAAAAATTAATTACAATAGCTTATGGGGCTGGTAGTCCGTATATAAGCAAGGGTGATGTTTTAATTTTTCAATGATTGAAATAAATGTATTTTATATAATAATATGTCTTTAAAAATAATAAATATATCCTAAACCTAATATATATTCATTACATCTATCTATATAATAAACCATGAGAGACTCTGATAAAAAATAAAATGCATTACTTCATAGAAATATTAGTCTTCACATAAGCATAACTGATGTAAATTTTCTATTAGATGGAAAATATAAATAAAATATTTATATCATCAATATATAATCAATTAATTATAGTAAGAATAATTGTAACAGCATAAGTTTTTTTTGAATAAGTAATGTGTTCTGATTTTTCACCACATCTGATACTGAAAACCAAACCAAAATAGAAAATCGAAGGGTACTCATAGAATTATAGTGTATAAATAGTGGTAATATAATTATGAAATATATATATATATAGACCAAAAAATAATGTATTCATTAATTATAAAACAATTTTTTTAAAAAAGGTTGGGGTCGAAGCCTAAATTTATTATTTAAAGTAAATACATCTTTAAGACTAGGTAGTGGGAGACCCATTAAATAGAATGAAGGCCTAAGGCCAAGTGACCAGAAAACAAGGACTGAAAGCCATTTTTGGCCTAAAGGACCCCCTCAATGAACAATACTATTACAGTACCCACGCTTCTACTATACTGCTACCACTATAGTACCTACTACAGTGCCTCTCTCGCTAAAGTGTCGTCACTACTACAGTCTACCACTACTATTGTACTATTACAGTGCCCTTCTATAGTACTACTATACTAACTCGGAAATCCGTCCCTTCCCAGATTTGATCTGGGGTCTTTTGGATTCCAAGCAAGAGCCTATGCCAATTGGGTATAGTAACGGCAAAATTATGATTTATTATATAAATATTATTTTCATGATATTTTAATATTTTATTTTAATATAACATTTATAGAGATAATAATTTCAATTTTAAATAATTAACATCATTTTTGGATTAATGAGGGTAATTTTATATTTTGATAATTATTTTAAATTTTTCTAAAATAATTGATTTTTAGGTGAATAGTGAAAAATCCCATTTTTAAATTAATGTGGATATTAATAAATCACATGGATATAATCATAACCTAAAACAAATTAAATAGTTATCTTAGTTACTATTTTTTGTTTTATGTAGAATTATATATTATAAAATATCTTGTTTGAATTACAAACCTTTATTGGATATTTTACATTATATGTAATATTTTCTCAGAAATTGATTTATTTAAATTATACATTAGTATTTTAAAATTAAATTTTATAAATTAAATCAATTTAAATGAATTTTAAATTTAAAATAAGTGGGTATATTTTATTTAATAGGGCCCAATATATTTTTTTCATAAAGAAAAACTTACCTTGGGTAAATATTAGTTATAAAGGTAAAACTATTATTTCTTATTGAATAATAATATTCTAAATATTGTTTGTTTTCATAATTGATTTGTAAATTTAAAAAAACCTAAAATATGATTTTTAAGCATATTTAAATGTTAATTATTAATCATTTAATGGATAAATAATTCTTAATTTTATTAAGAACAATTAATGTATAAGACCAAAAACTCCATAAAGATAGTTTTCTGTTTTTGATTTAAAAATACATTTTTTATTATTTATAAATTGATAATTGTTAAATTGAGCCCCTAATTTGATTTATCATTTCAAAAAACATGATGAGGGTCACCTTATATTTTACTAAAAAAATAATTGACATGGTTATTATTTAATTAATTTTAGTAAGTGCTTAAATAAATATTCTCTAATGGCTCTAAATTTCTTAAGTTTAATTGACCATTATATGTTTTAGAAACTAATTATTAATTTTTAATGAAATTCCCACAATTATACCTTCAAAATCACATATAAATTTCATGAACATCCATTCTTACCCCTTACTAAACATTCTTTACTATGGAATGTTCCATTTTCTTCACTTATAAAATTTGATGACTTACACCCCTTAGCAACTTCACCTCCCATTAAATTTAATTTTAAAACTACACCCAAATTACATATAATATATGTTCCCTACAGGAACTCTTGAATCCATTCTAAATAAGATAGCCTAAATCTTCCATTTTCAACAAGACTTTCAAGAGAAAGTTCTACGTATCGATGAAGTTATCATGCCTTTAATAGCATTTCTTTTCTTATTATTTTTTTTCTTATACCACCTATAATATCTCATGTCATTGATTGTATGATAATATAATAAATAATTATATTTAGTACTATAACTATACTAATATAATATCCTTTATATGACTTCCTCCAAAACCACTTGAGAAATAAAAATGTTTTCATGCATTTGTACAGACAACCGCCTCTATGCACGATCTATCCTATTTTTCATCATCTCCTATCACAGATGGTTAAAAAGGACATTTCCTAAAAAAATATAATATCTATATCATTTTAGACATTCTTAAATGATAGGATAATTTATTTTACTTACACTATTTCCATTCATTGAAAATGGGAGTCTCATCTATGTGAATGTGTATACTACCACCCCATGAGATGATGTTTCCATTTAGTTTTCCACACCAACATACGTGAATGGAATTAAAAATTAAATTAATTTATAGAAGGTTTGTTAAATAAACCATTAATATTTTATAATGGTAATATTAAAAATTACATAAGTAATATTGGTAATAAACATTTTTAGTAAAGTCAACCACTAAAAAGGACATATTCATGTATGTATTCAAAATTGAGTCCATTCATGGACAACCTATTTAGCTATATAAATTGTGTACTATTTAAATTTTATGTAAAATAATTTTATTAAATTATGTATATTAGAAAACTATTGTAAAAAACATTTCACCATGGTCAAAAAACAAAAAATATTTCTAGGATAGTAATTGAACAATCCCTTGTGATCTTTATAAGTAGAAATTATGTTAAAAAGATGTTCCAATAAACAATAACTAAACCTGATAAATTTAATGATATTAGAATAATATTACTAAGAATTTATTTAATAAAAATATTTTTATTATTCAAGAATATATGTGAAAGTTCATACCACATTCATACACAGGTAAGGGTTTCGTCTCAAAATATCATCTTTTGAGATGCATATAATTTTGTTAAACTGCATTATTTTAAATGATCCATTTACATACGATTAGTTATTTAATATAATGTATTATTTTTTTATGGTATTTTAGCTTCAAATAGAATCCCTCCATAGTTTAGATGTTTTTATTAAAATGTTCTTAATCCATAGGAAATTTGTTCCTCAAACTGCCTCTACTTAGACAAATTTTACTTTATGTATAAATTAAAATTTATATGGTGAATATTATGTCCAATTATTATGTAACCATGATGTATGATTTATTCATGGTATTTGAGGTGAATTTTCAAGATATTCCTATTTACTGGGATTGTATTTAATTTTTTCGTAAGTTATAATTGTTTTCTTGACTCATTTCATTTTCACCATGAGTTGTGAAATCACTTTTTCATTTTATCATCCAAGACTATTTTTCCTAAAATTTTCTCTTCATATGGTATATTTAATTTTTTTGGTATGGATATTAATTCCCTCTATCTATATCTTTCCCATTAATGAAACTCTTAATCAAAATAATTATTTGATGCCAAGCAGGACCTATACCACTTAGGTATAGTAACGACAAAACTGTGATTTATTATATAAATATTATTTTCATGATATTTTAATATTTTATTTTAATATAAAATTTATAGGGATGATAATTTAAATTTTAAATAATTAACATCATTTTTGTATTTATCAGGGTAATGTTATCTTTTGATAATTATTTTAAATTATTCTAAAATAATTCATTTTTAGGTGAATAGTGAAAAATACCATTTTTAAATTAATGTGGCTATTAATAAATCACATGGTTATAATCATAACTTAAAACAAATAAAATAGTATTCTTAGTCACTATTGTTTTATTTTAAGTAGCATTATATATTATAAAATATCTTGTTTGAATTGAAAACCTTTATTGGATATTTTACATTATATGTAATATTTTCTTAGAAATTGTTTTATGTAAATTACACATTAGTATTTTAAAATTAAATTTTATCAATTAAATCAATTTAAATGGATTTGAAATTTAAAATAAGTGGGTCTAATTTATTTAATAGGGCCTAATTTATTTTTTTATAAAGAAAAACATACCTTGGCTAAATATTAGTTACAAAGGTAAAACCATTATTTCTCATTGAATAATAATATTCTAAATATTGTTTGTTTTAAGAATTGATTTGTAAATTTCAAAAAACCTAAAATATAATTTTTAAGAATATTTAAATCTTAATTATTGATCATTTAATGGATATATAATTCTTAATTTGATTAAAAACAACTAATTAATACGACCAAGAACTCCATAAAGATAGTTTTCAAACCATTATTTTTTTGATTTAATTATTGATTTTTTCTTATTTGTAAATCGATAATTATTAAATTGAGCCCCTAATTTTATTTATCATTTCAAAAAAATTGATGAGGGTCACCTTATATTTTACTGAAAAAATAATTGACATGGTTATTATTTAATTAATTTTAGTAAGTTCTTAAATAAATAATCTCTAATGGCTCTAAATTTCTTAAGTTTAATTGACAATTATACATTTTCGAAACTAATTATTAATTTTTAATGAAATTCCCACAATTATACCTTCAAAAACACAATTAAATTTCATGAACATCCATTCTTACCCCTTACTAAACATTCCTTACTATGGAATGTTCCATTTTCTTCACTTATAAAAGGTGATCACTTACACCCCTTACCAACTTCACCTCCCATTAAATTTCATTTTAAAACTACACCCAAATTACATATAATATAAGTTCCCTCCATTAACTCTTGAATCCATTCTAAATAAGAGAGCCTAAATCTTCCATTTTCAACAAGACTTTCAAGAGAAAGTTCTATGTATCGATGAAGTTATCATGCCTTTAAAAACATTTATTTTTTATTATTTATTTCTTCTACCACATATAACATCTCATGTCATTAATTGTATGATAATATAATAAATATTATATTTAGTACCCTAACTATACTAATATAATATTCTTTATATGACTTCCTACAAAACCACATGAGAAATAAAAATGTTTTCATGCATTTGTACGAACAACCGCCTCTATGCACGATTTGTCCTATTTTTTATCATCTCCTATAATGGATGGTTAAAAAGGATATTTCCTAAAATTATATAATATCTATATCATTTTAAATATTCTTAAAAGATAGGATAATTTATTTTTCTTACACTATTTCAATTCATTGAAAATGGGAGTCTCATCTATATGAATGTGTATACTACCACCCCATGAGATGATGTTTCCATTTAGTTTTCCACACCAACATATACGAATGGAATTAAAAATTAATTTAATTTATAGAAGGTTTATTAAATAAACCATTACAATTTTATAATGGTAATATTAAAAATTACATAAGTAATATTAGTAATAAACATTTTTAGTAAATTAAACCACTAAAAAGGACATATTCATGTATCTTTTCAAAATTGAGTCCATTCATGGACAAACTATTTATCTATATAAATTATGTACTATTTTAATTTTATAGAAAATAATTTTATTGAATTATGTATATTACAAAACTATTGTAAAAAACTATTCACTATTGTCAAAAACCCAAAAATATTACGAAGAAAGTAATTTAACAATCCCTTGTGATCTATGTAAGTAGAAATTATGTTAAAAAAGTTCCAATAAACAATAACTATACCAGATAAATTTAATGATATTAGAATAATATTACTAAGAATTTATTTATTAAAAATATTTTTATTATTTAAGAATATATGTGCACGTGCATACCACTTTCATACACAGGTAAGGGTTTCGTCTCAAAATATCATCTTTTGAGATGCATATAATTTTGTTAAACTACATTATTTTAAATGATCCATATACATACAATTAGTTACATAATATTATGTATTATTTTTTTTATGGTTTTTTAGCTTCAAATCGAAGCCCTCCATAATTTAGATGTTTTTATTAGAAAGTTCTTAATCCATAATAAATTTGTTCCTCAAACTGCCTCTACTTAGACACATTTTACATTATACATAAATTAAAATTTATATGATGAATATTATGTCCAATTATTATGTAACCATGATGTATGATTTGTTCATGGTATTTGAGGTGAATTTTCAAGATATTCCTCTTTACTGGTCTTGTATTAAATTTTTTCTTAAGTTATAATTGTTTCCTTGACTTAGTTCATTTTCACTATGAGTTGTGAAATCTCTTTTTCTTTTTATCATCCAAGAATATGTGTCCTAAAATTTTCTCTTCATATGGTATATTAAATTTTTTTGGATATTACTTCCCTCTATCTATATCATTACCATTAATGAAACTGTACATCAAAATAATTATTGGTTATGATAAGAGTAACTCATACACTTTAATATAGATATTATTCTTCTATAACCATGTTTTACCATTAAAATATATTTTCTATAATATTTTTATTGATCATTACACATATCTTAACCTCTTAAAAATTAAAGTATTTGTAATTATTATTATAATTTTGGATTCAATAAATGGTTTTAATTGACTTTAACTGTTTTCTATATAACTAATTATCAAAAATTATTTCTAAAGTAATGCATTAAAATATTCAAAAATTCCTTCCACCTAGATTGTTTTAAAAATGGAATTACCAAATAAAATTAATATATTAAAAAATATTGAAATAAAATCATTTATATGTTTCTGTATGGGTTATTTTTACAAAAATAAATATTTTTTTACAAATTTCCCGGGGATCGTTCATATAAGCTACCTTCATCATTTTCAAAGAGGCTTTCTCTACACACTTTCATGTTTTAAAAACTAAAATTATTATACTCATGGTTTCAAAAAATATTCCTTTAAAAATTTCTTAAATTAAAATTTAAATTATCATTCCCAAATTAATTTTACTAAAAGTTATATAAACATTATTTAACTATGATATATTATTTATATTTTTTATTATTCAAAATATAACTTCCCACATGTTTTTTATAGATGGATTTTATAATACTTGTTTTTCTATGGAATGATCCGTAAATATTTTCTTCTTTCATATTTAATTTTTTTATAGGAAATATTTACATCCAATTCCTTTCCTCTTTGAATTAAATATATTTCATTACATTATTAAAGGTTCTTCACCAAGATCCCAACACATCAATTGATTCATGAAGTTTATGGAATACCAAATATCCATTTCCTATACCGTTTAAATATCATATGAGTAATCATTATTACTAAGGGGTATTTACCAAGAATTATTATTAAAGACATTTCATACCTATTTATTTACCAAGGGTTTATTATGTCGTGTATATTGCTAAAATACTTAATAATACCTTGAAGAACAACTTGGAAAGCTTATAAAGCCAATTTTATATCCATTAAGTTTTATGATATTTGGATTAAAATCATGTTGCGTACATATGTATGATTTATCATTATTAAGGTAAAACGAAGATTGTGGTCAAATTCACTGGGTAATGTTCCTATATCATGAGATATCATGGTGCATGGGTAGTTATCCTAGCCATCTATGGGTGTCTTCAGTTGTCCAAGCCAATCATATTTTTTTATATGGTAGGTAGCCTTGATGTATTATTATCATGCCATTTTTATGTTGTTTCCACATTTCTTTGATTCAATGATATTATGATATGACAATGCGTACTAAATTATCTTATGTAATCATTCCCTTATTACATGATTAAATTATTATGGTCATTATATTAATGATATAATGTTATGAATCCATTTTTATCCTCCTTTATCTTGTATATTCCACTGTTGTGTTTTCTTATGTTACTTTTCCTTATGTATTTTCATAGGTTATCTTAGGAATTATTAAAAGGAACATTAAAAATTAATTTCACCATAATACTGTTAATTAAATAAAATTATATTATGTTTAAAAATGATTTCTTTTTGTTTATAATCTTATAGTGACTATAGATCAATATACTATGATGGATTTTGTAATAAACGATATTTGAAGTTAAGAAATAATATGTGTTGATGTCTTGGGTTTTTATAGTGTGTATCAGAGGAAGACCTATTTATTTAAAGATATTATTATTATATAAAATTTTGGAAATCGCTCTAGATAATAAAAAATAATAGGATAACATCCTCAAGCATCATTAAGATAGAGATTTTGTGGTTTTCCAGAAATTACATCTATATCTGGATATAATAAGTGGACATTGTTTTGTCCAAAAAACTTATTAGGGTAAAAACAAAAAATATATTTCAACAATTATATCTTGGCTATATTTATGGTGGATGGTGGATGGGCCATTATGGTACACCTGGATTAAAACCCATGGGGGATGTTCTTTGTCTAAAAATATTCTCTTTATAAACAAAAATTAAGGATTTATTTACTAGTTACATAAAGGGATTTTGTTGAGAAGTATAAGATAACCTACCTTAATGTAACCTAGAATAAACTAATATCGATATATGTTGAACTACAGGAACATGGGATAATATGAAAATGTAATGAAAAGGAATTTTAAGGTTGAATTATTTTTTATGGATTTTATAAAATCACTATATTATAAATGAGTCATCACTCATGTCATCCATTTTGGCTTTTGTAATGGTTGGAAATATATAGAACCATGGGTGTGAGGGATAATGAAAAATTTACCTCAACAAGAAACCCATTAGAATTAGATTGGAATGTTTAACCTTATGATTATATTGAATTATCTATCATGAAATATGATTAAAATTTTATTATAGTCAAACTCCAAATCATACTAAAGAAGAGAAATATGGATAACTATAATGATCTAGTGTGAATACTGTGGATGAAAATGATGATTAATTTTACATATATAAAATATTTCCAAATAAACATCATGAAAATTTCATTATGGGGATTGGAAAATTCATTAATTTTGGTAAATTTGTCTAAAACACAATAAAATATCGAGCCAAACATGACAGTTCAGTTAACACAAGGAAATAACAAAGTACTCATCCAAGGAAACCAATATAATTTTAATCTCTTATATAAATAGTAATCACAAATTTATCATTTCAATTCTCTAAAAAAATATTTTTAAGGAATTTAGGAATCCACATCTTTATAAAACCAAGGTACAGAGTGAACCTATGAAATGAATATCAATAGATAGGATTATGGTAACTAGGTTTCACATACCCACTTAAATTTGATGTTACTTTTCTCTAGGTATTTTGTGACCCTTATTTCGACCATTCATTGGTTAAGTCTTGTATTTGGGTCATTTCAGGAGGTTTAAAAAACTTTTTGGAGCCCTCGGTGTTGTGAATAGTTAGAGAATAATTATGGGAATCCTTAAGGTTTGTTTAGGAAACTATGCATTCATGCATGGTATCCTAAAAGGGGGTGCATGTCCAAACCATGAAACCACCTCTCCAAACATTGAATTCCTCGAAATAGGGGTTATTCATGGTTAGTTCAGGATTAAATTAACTATGCACCACAAAAATAAGCTCTATATGTGGAGAAAAATTAAGGTGAACAATTACTCCTAACCTTGAAGACTCTCCAATAAACCATAAGAAATAATTTAAACTATCTGATTTTTAAATTAATAATCCATGAGACCACATTTTAACCACTTATGACCCAATAATATCATATTTTCTCTAACTAAATGTTCCACAATTATCAATAGGAATCATCTATTGGATTCTAGGTTGATTTCATTCATTATTGATAAGTCAACTGAAGGTATGTTCCCTTTATTATTTGTTTTTCCATTTCCTAATAAAATCCATATTTGATCTATTCTTCTCTATTATTGAAATAAAAGGTGATGGGTATGCCTAATTTAAGGGGTTTGAAAGAGGATTTATGTGTTTATTATGGATATAGGATTTGGAGGAATCAAACTAATCTTCCTTGGTCTCTATTTTCAATGGCTATTAATTCTACATCCATTACTCTTGTAGGTGTCTCTATGAAAAGGGTTAATTGTTAGAACTGATTATTATTATTGTAAATTCAATTGGGTTTTTCCCTGAGTGAATTTTATTTTTGATTACAATATAGTTTTTTTAAATAAATTATTTTTTTAGATAGGCTTTCTTTGAAAAATTATTGTGCACACCAATTTCTTAATAAAAATATTGAATGGTGGTTTTTATTAGAAATTTGGTTTTAAAATATTGAAGTGGATTATATTTTCTATTATTTTTTTATAAATTATGCATGTGGATTTTTAAATGGTTATTTACAAAATTATCATGTTTAGTAACTTTAGAAGCATCAATAATATAAATGTCCCTCTTAGTGTGTGTCATGACACATCATATTATCTTTCACTTTAGTGAGTGTAATTCCATTAGTGGTTATACTGGTTGGATCCACCATATAACTAGATTAGATATTTATTCTTATGTCTAGTATTTTTACCCATCTGTTAGAGCCTAAACACTGTTCTTTTTCAATCATGATTGTATTATATCATGATGGATTGGTCGTGGTTATTTTATTACATGCTTTCATGTAATAGATTGCCTATGGTTTTTTTCTATGATTCTTTCACATGATAGATTGGTCATTTTTATTTTCTCACATGATTTAACATGATGGACTCTTCATGGTTATTTTCATAAAAGATTACCTTATGGTGTATTCATGGATTTTATTGGAGATTTTATCATGTTTGTTTCCTTATACATTTTATATTCATTTTTAAATATTTAAAAGGTTTTCATGAAATTTAAATGGATGATTTTAAAATAGTTTTGATATTTAAAAATTATTTTTAAAACTATATTTTTTAAATGCTATAGTTGTTGAATTCTTGGTATTATAATTTTTATAAATTATATGGAGGATTCATACCAGCCTTACTGCTCACAAAATACATTTTCATTTAGGGGGTTTTATTTATTGTATTATACGATTCAGTTAAATGGAAATGAATTATGTATCATATGGGATTCAATTTTCATCATAGCCTTTGTAGTAGGATGGTTTGGAGGTGATGATTAGTCACATGGATACTTTTTGGTATTATCTTATCATACTTTTTGGTTTAGCTAGTTTGGATTGGATTCTATGAACCATGGTTTTATCTCTTTATTACACTTTATAATTTGGTTGTATGTATTTTTTTAAATACAATACTAGTTTCAGTAATTCTATTTTTCCTCACCACTATGAGGGGCTAGCTCAGGTGGCTGTCCTAGTTGACTCAAGTAGGTTCATTACAAAAAATGGTATCATAGGGAAATTCTCAGCCTAAACTATATTAAAACATCCTATGTTTGGTTTCATGTATTGTTTATAATATAATTGGTACCTTTGGTATCCAAGTATTAAGTATGGCAGTGATCATGGCCATCTCACTAATGTGTTTAAACTCGAGTTACCATGGGTGGTCGAATTTTTTTTAAGTTTTGAATCATTATGTTTGAGGTATATGAATTAATTAGATTGAGTTTTTATTTAAATGGACATGTTTCTATTTAAATTGTTTCATTGAATTTGTATAATATTAATTTATTTAAATTGTCATCATTTTATACCATTTAAATGAATTATTAATGTTAGTCCAATTATTTTATAATTTTTCTCAACAACCATATTAGTTATTGTCATTTTATTGTCAGACTATGCTTCAGATAAGTGTTCTAATGAATCCAGTAGAGGATTATCTGACATGATTTCAATATGAAAACACTATGGTGGACCCTTATTTGATTGAAGTGGTAATCCACGCTATTAAGACATCAGGTCAAGTGGGTGTCAGGAACCTAGGAAGTGTAGTGTATCATGTCTCAGAATTCATTAAGCAGCTTACATCCATCTTCCATGGTAATAAATTACCCTAGGAATATGAGGAGAGTCTTGAAAATATTGAGTGTATCTTCAACTATATGAGGACTCATGAGGACTTTATGGTGTTTTTTTCCATATACATGCTTGAGGAACCATGAAGGTGATTGTGGGACTCTATTGTGTAAGCTATGTTTCAAGAGGATCTTACTTGGACTTCCATCAAGAAAATATTTAATTAAAAATTTATCCTAAGATGTTATGTGCCGAAAAGAAAGCTGATTTTATATCCTTAGATTAAAGAGAGTGTATTATTCAATAGTATTCCACCCATTTTACTGAGTTTGTGAATTTCACACTAGAGGTATTCATAAATTTCTACCTAATTGATTAGGGATTAAAGATTGGATTGTTGCCTTCTATTTGGTTAATGTTGATTCAAATGCACCTTCTATCCTTTGTGAATATTGTTGAATAAGAATATTTATTGGTGGTTAATATATATGGATATACTTGTTTTTGTGGATCTTTATTTGGTGTGGTTGTTATCCTCGGTGTGCCTTATGGCCATAAATCGAAGTTCAAGGATGATCAGTTTTCTTCAGTGCCAGTTTTATGGGTTTTTTAGGAAAATAATGGTTTTTCTATAACCTATGTGGAAGGAATGGTCTTTACAAGCCTAATTATATGGATACTCTGAGGTATTTTCATCATTTTGGACTATCTAGTCAACTGAGTCGTTTTAGTGAAAGGATATCACATTGGTAGTAAGATTGGACCTACTCTAACCAGGGGTACACATGTTCATATCGATGCTTCAAAGGGTGGTGGTTCTAATCCCTTGGACTAGGGGGATGTTAATGTGTCTAAGAATGGATGGATTTATGTGGCAGATTTCCCACAAAAGTAATATATTTTTGGGAGAGATGTTGTAAGAGGTATGGTGTTTTTTTTATATTTGGTACAACCTTGGTTTGATACAGGTGCTACACATTATTTTATATCATCAATGTTAGTTTATGTGTTGGTATTATGTTCAAAACACATGTCATTATTTTTCAATCTTTAAACACCTCTAAGAAATTTTTCCGAACAATGTTTTAAGGGTCATGTGTATTGAGTGATGAATAGGACTTCAACATGATGTGGGGATTTTTAGTTCTTGACACTGAAAAATATGACCTGATACATGACTAGACATCATGATCATCTCTAAGGACCATATATACTTCTACCATTAATCAGATTACTTTTTATATTCAAATAAGGTCACTCATGTATTCAGGTTGAGTGGTTCCCTAGATCGAGAAGGGTGGGGAATATTGTTCTTTATGTTGGGGTAATATCATAGCAGTTTGCAGTGATAATTATTGATGTTGTTAACCCTTATTTCAGTTTTCTAGTTCTTTTAGTAGTGTGTTTACCCCAAGGTCTTTCTGGCTGATTTTTCTTGTTTAATACCACAAATATAGGTCCCATATACTCTTGAGCCACTCCATGGCACAATTAACTTTGTTATTAAATATTATCGATTCAAACCTACAAGGTTAGTGGAACATAAAATACATATTGAGGACCTAGAGGATATATGATAAATTTTTCCTAGAATTTCACAATGTAATTCACCTATCATCTTTTCTACGAAAGAATAAATGATCATTATACATTTTTTGGATTATCAAAAATTAAATCTGCTAACTAATGAGAAAAATATATCATTTACCTTGGATTGGTGATCTCTTTTTAAATTTTAGAGGTTTTGGATGGTTTTAAAATATATTTCATCATTTAGGGTACTACTAATTTAGATTCTGGGAAAGAGATATACCTAAAATAGAATTTAGGATCCAGAATGGTTATTTTGAGTTTTTGGTTACGTTATCCAGTCTAAAAGTGCTCATGTGATATTTAGGGAATTAAAGAACTGAATGTTTCATAAACTCATAGAAACATTATTTATTGTTTTTTTCATTGTTATTTTGGGTTAATAAATGTTAGAGGAGGCTCAAACATATCATTTAGTTAAAATTATTCAAACCTTAAAATGACATCATCTATATCGAAATAATTCAAAATATGAGTTTTAGATATGGTAATTGAAATTTCCTGAAAATGTGATATTTGATAGGGGAGTCTTAAAATATACTAAAAAGATACAATATATTTTATCATAGGAGTATCCCAAAATTTTATTTATCATTCGTAGCTTCTTAGGTTTGTCTATATTCTATAGGAATTTCTTTTAGAATTTCCCCATGCTCATTTCTTTAATGACATCCTAACCCATAAGGGTTAAATTATTTATTAGAAAGAAAAATTTTAGTGATCCATTAAGGAACTAAATATGAGGTTGTATTCAACTCTAGTTTTGATTTAACCTGATCTATTTCCGGGTTATGTTATTTTCTAGTGTAACACCCTAATATTTTGTGAAATATTTTTTTTCGAATTAATTTAATCTCTTTGATATTTTTGATTTCACTCAATATTGAAAATAGTTTATTTTATATAAAACAAAACTTTTCATATCTTGTTTTATATAATGAATCAAGTTAATAGTGTACAACATACAACATAAATGTTTTATTTCTCTATGAGAAACATTGATTTTATCTTATATTAACAGCAAGACTAACATTCCTTGATGGCTTACACATTACGAAAGACCGAGTTGTACCGAAAAATAATTCATTATTAGAATATTTTTATAGGATATAACATGGACACTAAATAAAATATAATAGTATATAATAACATATAAAAATATATTTGAATTCAGTGGTTACCTATTTTTTAGAAATTAATATAGAAACCAAATGATTATGAAGGGAATAATTTAATAAAAGATTCTTTTTATTTGATAAAGATGATTTATAATAATAAGTAAAACTCATAACTAATAATGAATTATATTACATAAATTTATATTTCATATATTCATAAAAATATTTTTGAAAATCATCCAATAGATTTAATTGATATAAGATAAAAACAAAACCCAACTTTATACTTCAAAACCTATATTTTTGTAAAGGTTTTTTTCCTTCTCTAAATGGAGAATTGATTTTAAATCCATTTTTTTCCTTTTAAATTTTTAATATTAAAAAATAAACTTCTTATTTGAAATCTAATCATAAAATTTTTGTGAGGATACAGTTTTCTATTTTTCTCTGAGGTTTCATTTTTTGATTAATAGGTAAATATTCTGAATTTTAATTCAAGTCTGATTTTTTCCTCTAATTAATTTATTTTGTAAAATTATATTCTAAACTAGATGTAATACTTAATTATATAATAATATTGTATAATAATCTAATTTATTTCATTTAAAATCAATTTCACATTGAAATTGAGTATAATAACATTGCACAGTTTTCAACCTTTTTTACTTTTAAAACCTTTAGTGGCGTTCCATCAGTGGGATTATTATTAAAATAATTTATGTCACATCTGTGATTAGAATTTGGACAAACTCATTCTATATTTGAAATCATTATAATTTATATTGTCTAATACTTCCATATTTTTTTACAAAAAAAATTTGTGGAAGTGATCAAAATTAATTACAACAATTAAGAGACAAATTGGGTTAACAAAGTATTAAAATATAAATTTCAGAAAAAAAGACCTAGAAACCTGTATATAACCCATTGGAAGGATATTATTCATCACTAACCTTAAATTAGTTTTATTTATTTATTTTTATTAATTTTTTAGGTAAAAACATTTCTACACATAACTTCCTTTCAAAAATGTCAAGGGTGTCAATTCCCTTCTCTATAAAGGGCCACCAACTCTCCCTCTTCTTCATACCTCTAAAAACAAATAGGTTCTTCCAATATCTAACTAACCCAATTCATAATATCTATACCTTCCTACCATAATACTCTCCTTGGTAAGAAATCAATCCAAGGATTTCTTTTTCTACAAACCAATATGAGTTACCTGATTATGAGGTAACAAATTCTCTCAAGATCCTTTCTTTTATTTTCATTCTCCACCCCATTATTTACCATTATTTAATTATTGTATAAAAAATGTATATAAAATATAATAGTATGTTTTTATTATAATTTTCTTACATACACTTACAAACACCATTATCTAATTGGTAACAAGCGTACTGTTTATGTGTACAGAGAACTACCGCCTCACCAAATGATGATTGTTCATTTTTCTTTAATGCCTCTCATGGTGTAAATTATGATGTAAACTATGTTTATATGTGATATATATTATATATATTATATATTTAATCATAGTTAATAATTTTATAACACATTTTTTTATAATAAATATTTTGTGTAAATATGATAATTTCATTTGAGGATGTGTGGACTACTGTCCCCTCAATCCACTGTTATTTGTTCACATACTACGTGGAATATATTAAAGATGGGATAAATGAACTTATATGGTATATATGATATAATAATTATATTTTTATAATTATATATATACATATATATACATATATCTCATTTACATAATTTTTTTAATACAACTATTAAACGGATACAACAACCATTCGTACGTTCGACCTACTGTCTCAAGGAACAGTGTATTTCATTTCATACATATATCTTATATAAGTTATTATAATATAAATATATATAATATAATTTATATTTATATCCTATTTTATAATCTATAAATTATGATATATGTTTAAGGAACAAAGATATAACAAATTAAGACACATGCCAAAAACAAAGTGAATGTTACCTAAAGCGTATTCTTAACACGGAATTGTTAACAGCAGGTAATAAAGTCATAAAAACACATATAAATTATTAGATATAAAATTATGGTTCTATTATAGATATAAAATTAAATTATTTATCATACAGAGAATTTTAATGAGTATGATGAGAGTCAATACACAAGGTAAGAGAATTTCATCACGCACATTATTTTCATGAGATACGTACCCTATTCTCCACTCACTTATTTTATGTGGTGTATATATATATGATGAATGTATTATATATATCATATACCTAATTATATTGGTATTTACATAAAAATTTAATTATATTTCTTCCATGGGTTTTAAGTTTCATAAATTACCAGATCGGTAAAATAGTTTTTTCACAATTTGCCTTCTTTGAGACTCATGTTCTATTAGGAACCAAAATGATTTTTATGGGGTATATAATTCCATTTCTCATGTTTTATCATGGTTCTAACTATTTTATGATATTTTAAGATTCATTTAATTTTATTTCCTTACATGGAGTGTGTGATCCCTTGTTTTTTTTTATGAGTGTTTATTGAAACAATCACATCGTTTATCGAGATTATTTGTGATTATGATTAATTTATTGAAATATTAGGATCAATATCTCAATAAAACTCATGAATTTTTTACTTCAATGTTTAATCATAATATATTCATGTATTGGTACAATTTTCCCACTCTATAGTTTATAATATAGTCAAGAAATTTTTTTTAAAGAAAGCCTGACTTTACATTCTCTATGGTCAGAAATATGTGTTCTTTCAAAAACATGTTTTATAAAAAGGTTTTTAGAAAAAGAATTATTTAAAGACATTCAAAATAATTAGAGCTAGAAACATTCACCAGAGAAGAGCTAATGGATTTTTAAGAATAAGAGGGTGTGGAAAATTCCATCAAGATGAGCTTGTGCATCTCTACACGGGATTTCTATCCACACAGCTATGAAAAGGTGGAGATCTGACACCATGATATAGACACTGGGGAGGGTCAGTTGCAAGTAGTTATTATCTGGATGAATCCCTTTCAGGCCTTCAATTCAAGTATTTTCTCAAAACATATGGGCCATGTAAGGGTTCCCATTCAACCCTTAAAATGTGGGTTATCAAAAATGAATAAAAATATAAGGCCTTTATGGTATTCAGGTAAAAATAATAAGTGATATTTTCCTTAAGAAATTTTTCTTTAATTATATTTTAATATTATTTTCCATCTAATATGACATCCATTGATTTACACATGCCTTTCTAGGTAATCATATAATGGTTACACTCATATTATTTCTCTGAATTTTTTATTCTTAATGTCAGGGTCTTTATAAAATCCGTTTCTCTTTCATGGGGTATATAATTATGAATTTTTTTTCTATTTCATGGGTTATTCTTTTAAAGAAATGATTATGAATCTTGTATCTATATCCACATGTATTGATGTTATTACATGTTTATGATACCCATTTCATTTCATGGGTTGTGATAGGATTTTTAATGATCTTATAGAACAGGTATGTATTATTTCATGATGAGATTAGTGGGAACTATATCACCCTCCAATGCATTGGGTAAATATTTATATCTCATGAAAGAGACTAAGATGGTCTTGGGAATTATCCTTGAATACTAAGATGGCCATGGGAGTGAACCATAACTACCATAATGATATGATTAATGAGTTAACATTACTAATATGGACATGGGAGTGAATCATGACTTCCAATATAGTATAGGGAGTGGACCCATACAACCAATATGGTCTTTTTAATTATTCCTTGGGTACTTTTTAAATCATATTAAATTCTTATGTTTCATCCATAATTCCATGTTTTATTCCTATGTTACGCTTTCATGGATTATGTTCATTATTTACTTATGATTCATATCTTATGTACTACTTAGATTTACTCCATGATTCATGTTTATGATATTATGATTTTTAGGGTTTGATATTATGATTTTATGATCATGTTCTCATACCCTTATTCTCAGGCTTATGATTGCATGTCTCTATTATTTACCATTACTGAGAATCTGAGCTCAGCACTCTTTATATTTATTTCCCTAGGTTATGATGATATGTATTTAGTATGATGTGTCTAAGAGAGGTTATATTCATTGAAAACATAGTGAGAGAAAATGTAGCTCACTTATGTAATGGATTTTATTTTTCCAATTTTTCAAAGGCATTAGACTAACACAGTCATTAGGAGACTGTTTTATATTTTTTTATGTATTCCAAAAATGTTACATAACGTTAATGTCTAAAAAAATGGTATTTATAGTTTGTATTAGATAAAAGGTTAAGTTAACCTTTTTAAACTATCATGGGGAATCTTTAGTGAGATCTCTAGGTATATTTAGAAGGATATGTCTAGGGATGTCTCTAAGGATAAGTATATGGATGAGTAAATATTGAGGAAAATGTCCTGGATTTTTTCTAAATGATAAAGTGAGTGTTTTCCTATAAATACAACCTTATTCAGATACTACTAATGTATGTGTCTCTAGCATAGATGTAGCTAGGGGTAACAACTTGGAAAAGATGTCTCATGCTTGAATCGGGGTAATCTAGTACACGACAATGGTCCACACCGCACACCTAGCTTGACACTCCCGGGGGATATGACTTGGGAATTCAAAAAAAATTATGAACCATCATGAAGGATTTAAATAGAGGATGAATATGAATAACCTAGGATAAATCTAAAGTGTCTCATATTAAATAAGTAGGATTCATGATTAGGAACCCTAAAGTAATTTTTCATGATTATATGGTATACTAAAAAGATAAATGTTGTTCACAATATTCTTTATTATTTTATTCAGTGGATAGAACTATAAGTACCAAAGTTAAAATTTATTTTTTCAGGTGTAGAATATATGGGAATTATGCATATTGATTTCCCAAGTGGAAATCTCATAATGAGAATTAGGAAGGTGGTTTTATTATTGGTTATACATCGGAAGATAATGAGACCTTTAATGATTTACGAAAGGTAAGTGGTGTTCTTCCAGTATTTTTTACAAATAAACATAATAAGCATGATTAGATTGAATTTGACTAAACATAATAATGATTCATATTTCATATTCAAAGAAAGTGGTTTTGAGGAATATGTTGATGAATCTGTAGTAATGGTTTATGAATAAGGTTCAATTAATGAAGTATTTGTGTTTTTTAATTCAAATATTATGTAACATGAGTCATGAAATATATAAGTATTTTTAGTATAATATTTCATCAATGAATGAAAGGATATGTTTAATAGTTGTTTCATGAAAATTTGATATTTTGATTAAGGTAAGGTAGCCCTTGTTTAATCTCTGACAATGAGATACTGATCTTTGGTTAAATATATGTTTGATAGGAATATGTAAATTTTATGGTACGGATTACCATACAATTTATTATTGAAAAAGTGGTTTATTTCATCAAGGATGATGTTTACAACTTCTTGGATTTAATGAATGTATCCAGTAATCATTGGAATAATGAATCATGCAGGTATTCTAAAAGGATTTAATGTAATTCAGGTTGTTACCATGTTTCAAGAGGGCATACAATGAGGGTATTTACATATTTGAAATGTGAAAACTATGAGATACCCGGTGATATATGGGTGATCAATGTTAATATTATTTTATATTATTTTTTTGAAATCATTATATTTTCATATTTTAGACGGGTTAAAAGGTTATCCATTCATAGAAAAGTTTAATTTAAACTTCGTTGGAAGTATTTATGTATTGAGAGTGTATTGAAAACTTTGGTTAAAAGGATATTTAGTGATTAACCTTTTTTCAAGGACTTCCATCATATTTATTTCGGAAATTATATTAGCGTGGTTTTGGAAAAGGAAATAATAAATGTTCGGTGACAACCAATCATGTTCAGCAAGGTGGTAGATCTTGAACCCATGACTAAATGGTGATAATGGTTTCATGCCTACCACTGGCCTACATGATGTCCTTGTTAATTTATAATTATTTTTTATGATTAATTATTTATAATGAAATAGTAGTGATAATTTATTATTCATATATTTATTTATTAACCAAAATTATTTTTAAGGATTTTTAGAGACAAATAGATAAGATTTTCATTCTTTACATTCTTTAGGATCTGCTAAAAGTGTATTTTTAGTGCTTCTGTCATGAATTCTAATTGCTTGACATCCATTTCATGATGTAATGGATGAATTACAAATAGATAAAAGAACAACCAAATAATGAAATTATGTTTATAGAAACATATAACGTAAGAATATTTCCTTAAATTCATGGTCAATAAAATAGTTACTCAAAGTTAGGATAATGATCAAAAAAATGTGTTGTCCGAATACCATAATTTTTGTTGAATATATGGCCTTTGAAATCATCATATATATATTACTTTGATTCCCCGATGCATTCATTGATCATTAAATTGTTTGTGATTTATGACCTCAATCACTCCCTATGAATATTTACAGTTTTCCTTCTTGTCCTTGATTTTAATTTCCACTTATATTTTTCTATATGTAAACATAGTTATGTGTTACTCTGGGTAACTATTATGGTTCCAACATTATTTTTTTAAAGAATTTTTTAGTATTAATTTTAATAATGTGGGATTTTTTTAATGAAACATTCAAGCGTTAAATCTTTAATAAACCAGAGGAATTTTGAAGGTGAAATTATTTTTAAGGGGGTTAGAATGTAACATAATGAGATTTTATGAAGTATGTTTTTCTAATTAATTTAATCTCTTTGATATTTATCATTTCATGAAACACATGAAATATTTTACTTTATATTAATGTAAAATTTCTCGATTGATTTATATGCAACAGAATGTTAATCATGAACTATATACAAAATAAATTTTATCTTTTTGTACATAGAACAACGGAATTATATTAAGTTACATATAAGACTGACTTTCCGCGATGGATTTCATAACAAGCAAGGCCAGTTGGTTTCAAAAAATAATTAATTATTAGAAAATTATTATAGGATATAACATGGAAATTAAATTGAATATTATATGATTAAATAACATATGAATATATATATATATATATATATATTCATTTTTATCTATTTATTATAAAATAATATAGAAACTAGATGCATATAAAGGGACTGATTTTATAAAAGTAAATTTATCTATGAAAATAGAGTATTTATACTAATAAATTAAATTAATTACTAATAGTAAATGATATTATATATGTTTTAATTTTATTTATTCAAACCAATATTTTTGGAAATCATACAATAGATTTGATATATATAAGATAATAAAAACCCCACTTTTATGCTTACAAACCTATGTTATTATAGAAGTAGTGTTACCACATTTTAATGGTAGGACAATGTTAGATCATTTTTATGCACTTTTAAAGATTTAATATGTCAATATAAACTTCTTATTTTAAATTAAAAGATGAGAAATTGTTTAGGATAATTTGTTTCAATTTTCTATAAGGTTTAATTTTCTAATGAATAGTTAAAAATCCTAAATATTAATTTAGAACCACTTTTTCATCTAATTAGTTAATAAGGATAAATTATATTTTGAATTGGTTTTAAATTATAATTAGATAAAAAATTTATATATTAATCCAATTTAGTTCATTGATTTCAATTTAATCTTTTAATTGGCTACAAAAACATAGAATTCTTGGGGACATTTTTACTCTCCAAACTCGTAATGTCGTTCTGTTAGTGGGATTATTTTAAATTTAATTTTCACCCATTAGGTTATTAAAATTTAGAAAAATTGATTCCATATTTTGAATCAGAAAAATTTATAATTTATTATAAGGTAAACTTTATTTTTGACCAAAAAAACTAGTGATAGTGAGTCAAATTAATTACAACAATTAAGAGAAAAATTATGTTAACAAATTACAAATCCTTAATTTCGAGACCCAAAACGACCAATAAGCTTATCCGAAAACCATTTTATTTCCATTATTCATCCATTAAAATTATATTTTTGAGTTTTTGGTCTTCTATGACATTTTTTAGGTAAAACATTAGGTACACCAAACTAGTCTTCAAAAATGCCTTGTGTTTCCCTTCTATTCCCTATAAAAGTTTACCACCTATCCATCTTATTCACAAATCTGAAACCACTAATTTTCATCCAAGATATACTAAATAAAAATTCCAAAATATTTATATTTTCCATAGAAGCCTCTCCTTTGGCAGAAATCATTCCAAAATTTTTTTTTTGCATAAACCAAAAAGAGTTACCCGATTAAGAGGTAACAACTTCTCCCAAACTCATTTTGTAAATTTTCATTCCCATCCACCTCTAATCTATTTATTCAATAATTTAATAAAAACTCTAGTATCTTTAGTGTACTCTTATTTTTTTATTCTATGGTTTTCAGCTACACTTACACAAACCTCCATCTATTGGTTGATGAACTTACTGTTTCTGTGTATGGCGAAATACCACCCCATAAAATGATAATTGTTTATTTTCCCTTACCACATCTCATGGTAAATTTTTTTATAAAAACTATGTTAATATATGAATTAATTATAAAATTTAATAATCTTTAATGTTCTATAATTATTTTCAAAATATATATTTATTCTTTCCATAGTGTGTAAATATGATAATTTCAGTTGAGGAAGTGTGGACTACCACCCACTCAAAGAAAAATGATTCATTCACACACTACATGGAATGTATTATGGATGGTTTTATTGACAATATATATTATATATGATAGAATAATTCTACTAGTATAACCATATGTATACATATATATATATATATGTCATTTACTTTCTTTCTTTCTGTATGACTACTAAACGGAAATATTATTCATGTGTACCTACAATCTTCTATCTCCATGAATGGTGTATTTCGTTTCATACGTCTATATTATATATATTATGATAATACACATTAAATGAATATAAATGATATTTATATCATTTTTTACATTCTGGAAATCATGATATTATTATAAATACCAATAATATATCAAATTAAGACATATGTGACAAAATAATAGAATATTACCGGAAGCATATCCTTAACATGGAATTATTAACAAGAGGGTAATATAAAGTCATAATAGTAACATATAAGATATTAGATATAATAATATCATTCTATTGTATATTTATAATAAACATATATTTATTATAATTGAGGTTTGAATGAGAATGATGACATTCAAGACATGTTTTAAGGGAATTTTATCTCACTCTGTATTTTCAGAAGATACATAACTTATTCACTAATAACTACTTTTGTGAGGTTTCTATAATACCCATGAACATGTTTTATTAATCCTATACTGAAATATATGGCAATTGAAATAACCATTTTATGATATTTATTTCATGGAGATTAATTTTCAAATGTTACCACATTGGTAAAATAGTAATGTCGCAATTTTCCTTCTTTGAGACTCATGTTTTATTATGCCCATAAATTACTTTTCATATCATGTATACATCAATTTTACATTTTATATCCTGAATATACTTATTTCATTAAATATTTATCTTTATTTTATTTTATTTTCTTACATGGAGAGTATGATCCCAAGTTACCATGTGATAAGAGTTTATTGAAACTATCTCAATGTTTATCGAGATAGTTTGTGATTATACTTAATTTATTGAAATATTATGATAAAAATCTCAATAACTCACATTAATTTTCTTTTCCTCTAGTTATTCATAATATATAAATGTAATATTACCATTTTTTCACTCATTGGTACATAATATAGTTAAGAAACTATTTTTAAGAATGCGTAAATTTTCCCTCACTTTGGTCAGAAATCAGTTTTAATTCAAAATCATGTTTTATAAAAAGGATTTCAAAATGTTTTCAATAATTATGTATAATATTTCTAAGTATTTTCAATGAATAAAAAATTAAAATTTTTAGACGTTTATTTTATAAATTTTCATGGAAAATGGTTTTCAAAAAGGTTTTCAAAATTATTAAATAAGTTTTGAAGGAAATTGGTTTTTGAAAACGTTTTAAATATTATTTAATTTTGTTTTCAAGTTAAAAAGATATCCAAACATTATCAAGATTTCATTTTAAGATTCCAAAGTTATTTTCAATTAAATATGTTTCAAAACGTTTTCAATATTTCTTTATATGTTTTCAATGTTTTTGGGAAACTAATTTCAAAACGTTTTCATGATTTATTTATAAGTTTTCAATGTATTTTAAATGAAATTGTTTTTAAAACAATTTCAATATTTCTTTTTAGACTATAAAATATTTTTTAATGAAAAATGTTTTAAAATTTTTTCAATCTTACTCTATAAGATTTCAAAGAAAAGGGTTTTCAAAATTATTTCAAGTATTCATTATTAATTCTCAATGCATTTTCTAATAAAATGTTTTTAAAATTGTAGTTTGCATTAAAAAGATTTTTTCAAAGAAGATATGATATTTTCCTCAAGAATTTTTTTTTGAATGATATTTTAAAATTATTTCCCATCAAAGATGACATTTATTGATGCTACTCATGCCTTTCTAGGAAATGATCTGAATGTTTCTTTTATATTCTTTCTCTGAATGGGTTATTCTTAATTTCATGGATTTTAAGAAAAATATTTATATTTAAAGGGTTATATGTTTATGAAATCTATTTCTCTTTCATGGGTTATGATTTTGATGAAATTATTATGAAACCTGTATTGTTTTCTATAGGTTATGATATCAATAAATGTTTATGATAACCATTTAATTTCAAGGGTTATGATATGATTTTTAATTATATTGTGACACTTGTATGTAATATTTCATTATGATCTGGTTTGGACATATATCTCCCTCTAATTAATTGGGTAAACATTTATATCTCATGAGATAGAATAATATGGTCTTTTGAATTAACCTCTACTATTCAGATGGTCATGGGAGTGAACCATGACTTCCAAGATGGTATGAGAAGTGAACTCATCATACTAAGATGGTCATGGGAGTGAACTGTGATGACTATGATAGTATGGTGAGTGAACTCATACTACCATGATGGTCTTTCAAGTGATGCTTTTTCTACAATAGAAATATTATTATATGGTTATATTTCTTCCTCAATTCTATATTTTATTTTTATTTTTTGATTTTAGTGTTGATGTTCTTTATTTATTTATGATTCATATCTTTTGAAATTCCATGATTTATGCCATGATCCATGTTTATAATCTTATGATATATAGTGTATGATCTTCCAATGATAATATCACATTCTAAAATCCTTATTATCCTAGTTATGATAACATGTATCACTTGTTTAACCATACTGAGCATCTAAGATTGGCCCTTTTTATGATTCTTTCCCCAGGTTATGCAGATATGTTTTGAGTCTGATGTTTCTAATAATTTTGTTAGTTATGAAGAAAATAGTGGGAGGAAATGTCGCTCTATTATATACTGGTTTTTATGATTCTATGTTTCCAATGTTACAAGACTAATATGGTATTTGTATGTCTGTTTGTAAAATGTTTTAAGTATTACACAAAATTTGTGTAACATTAATGTATAAAAAGTGAGTTTTTCTATATTTATGATGAATTTGTTATATGTCTAGGATGTTTCTTGTTGTAGGAGAACCATGTGGTGGATTTTATCTATTTTTAGATACACCCTCATGAGAAGAAGAACCTTCCCCTGATCTTCAGTTAGAAGATGTTGTGCATGCACTCAAAATGTGGAATCACAATCTCTTGGGGTAGCATTTTATAGAGTATTCTGATTAGAAGAGCCTAAAATATATTTTTAATTATAGGTAGATAATCTTGTTATAGATATTTTGGGTATAGTATCTTTATAATTTTAATTTTTATATTGCATACACTCATTGGAAATGAAATGTTTTTTCTGATGTGTAGAGAATAAAATTATTGACAGAATCCTTGAGGTAATCGATTTAGGGTTGGTCTCTAGTGATTTTGTTTAATAAAATTGGATTGGTAGTGGATGAGGTTTGTTGATAAGTGTTATTGGTATCTATGGGAGAAAACTCTTCTTTTGATGAGTGAGTTCATATCGATTAGGTGATAGAATCCAAGTGCCAATACATTGGTAAATTTTTTTATTGGGAATCCTCAGGTGACTGGTCTCAGTCTCCCAATGGAGATTTGTGCTTCTGTGGTAAGTTTATGGTTTAAACATATCTTAGGTGGGAGTGGATTGATAGTGAAATAGTTTATGTTGTTTTATACATCATGGAGTTACCAGGATGTACCACAACATTAGACATTGATATTGGTTTCCATGTATAGTGTTATCAATTAAAGATGTTGTATCATGGTTTCAAATTTTTCCAAAAATTAAGCAACAACTCTGGAAACCATATGGTTTTTATAGCCTTTTCCCATTCTAGTACAGAAGTGGAATGAAATTTACAAAGACTTCATCATTGTTTTTCCATGGAATCTTGGTGGAAATGATAAAATTTGGGTGATCATTGATTTACTTATTAAATTATCACATTTATTACCAATCAAGTAGATAATGAAAGTGGAACAGCTTGAATACATGTACATCTAATATATCTTGATACATCATGGGGTTCCCTCTATGATTTTTTATGATAGGGACCTAATGTTTACATCCATGTTCTAGAACAATTCTATAGAAGATGGGTTCCCAGTTGAAATTGAGCATGATATATCATCTACAAAAATATGGACAAAGAGAGGGAGCAATCTAGGTTTTTGAGGATATGATTTGGGCTTATGTTCTTGATTTCAGTGGATCAAGGGGAAAGAAACTTCATCGGGTAAAATTTACCTATAACAATAGTTAACACACTTCAATAAATATGGAACCCTTTGAATCACTGCATGGAATCCGTGTAGATATCCTTGGGGCTATGAAGAGTTGGGATATAAGTTCTTATTTAGGCTATGTCTCATTCTGAAGATGATAGAATAACTCCATTTTGATCCGGAAAAATTTGGTCATTGCATAGAGTCAAAAAATATCTTCTATGCACCATCTTTGTTGACCTCTAGAGTTTGTGATTAGTGAATGGGTTTTTCTCAGAGTTTTTCCTTTCTTGGAAAACCATCATTTAGATAAGCTGGGTAAGTTATCAATGAGTTTTATTATCCCATTTGAGATCATGGAGTTACTTGGAAATGTGGTATATCAGTTAGAATTACCATCATGTTTCACATTTATACACGGTGTTTTTCATGTTTCTTATTTGAGGAGGTATATACTGGATCCATACCATATAATTTAGTAATATAATTTTGATCATAAGACTGATTTTATAATTTTCCATCTACCAGTTCAGATTATGGATTACCAAGATAAGGAATTTCATGGTAAAATGATTCCATTTGTCTAATCATTGCTGCACAATGTAAAATATATCAATGATAATTGGGTGTAGGTATTTTTAGTGAGAATATGGGGAGTCCACGGGGTTTTGTAAATTTGGAATAGGGTTAGGGAAAACCATACTGTTTGACCCAATAAACCGAGTGGTCAACCATAGTCAAATGGAATGGGTCACATTGTTTGTCCAAACTATGTGCCCTCCCCTCTTAACTATGGTCCCTAAGAAAAGGGGATATGAAGTATAGTTATATGGTTAATGAAACTATGTCCCCATACAATGCATCCCAATCAGTATATCTGTATAGTGAACATGGTTATGTTTTATGGTTACTCCAAACCATAAAACCTCTCCAGCAAACCATGCACACAGACTTTTAATGTTTATAATTTTCAATTAAAAATACCCATGACCATAGTTTCAACTATTGTAACCCCATAATCCCATATTATCTTGACAAAAAAATACCCATTTCTCAAGAGGAGTCTTCCCTTGGATTCTATGAGGATTTACTTTGTTCTTGATGGATTAACTCTTGGTATGTTGCATTTTTTATCTTTTTTTCATTTCTTTTTAGATACTCGTTGGATATCTTTTATTGTAGTATTTTTTGAACTCAATGGTGATGTTTATGTTGGATCTAAGGGGTTTGAAATATGAATTTTGTGTGTATAATGGATATAGGATCCTGAGGAATTGATATACCCTTCCCTGATCTCCATTTTTAAAGCATATTAGTTCCACCTACATTAGTGAGGTAGGTGTCTATATTCATAGGGAATATTCAGTGAATTTATTATTCCTCTTGTTACTTTCTTTGACATGTTCATTTAATTGAACTAATTTATGATTATAATGGATTTTTTAAATTATTAATTTTATTAAATGGATTTGTCTTGAACAATTGTTTGTGAACTCCTAGTGTTTGATAAAATTCTTGAATGGTGGTTTTGGTTTAACAATAGATTTTCAAGCACTGAAGTTGATTTTATTTTCTTTAAAAAAGTTTTATAAATTGTGATCCTAGATTTTTAAATGTTTTCGAAAAAACATAGCCCATTTGGTAACATTTGTTGTGTCTGGAATATGTATGTCACTCATATTATTTGTAATGCCACCTGAAGTTTTCTATCACATTAGTGGGTGTAATTAAACTATTGGTTCAACAAATTAGATCCATTACAGGCCTTTATTTGAGATTTATTTTTATGTATAGTTTGTTGGGACAAAGGTTAAATCCCAAATTGAGTGTTTAGTCATTTATGATCGGATTATCACATGATGCATTGTTTTTGATTATTTTCTCACATTAATTCACATTATAGACTATTCATGGTTATATTCTCACATGATTTTACATGATAGATTGGTCATAGTTATCTTTTCAAAAACATTCACATGACGGTTTGGTCATGGTTTCTTCTTAATTTTTTACCTTATGGTGTATTTTCAGATTATATTGGAGGTGTTATAATTTTAATTTACTTATACTTGTTTTATTCCTTTTTATAGAATATTAAATGACTTTGGGAAATATCAGGGGTTGATTTAAAAAAATTAAACTTTGAAAATTCTTTGTAAAACAGAATTTGTTTAAAATCCTGAAGTACATTATTAATATTTGAAATTTTTCTGGATTCTGTGTGGAATCCTAATAGGCTTTGGGATCACACCTGGAAATTTCCATTATGCAGTTGTAGATGTTTTTTTACAGGTTTCATATAAGGGGAAGGCCATTAGGTAGCATGATGGATTCTCTTTTTATTTTACCTTCATAAAGGGATAGTTTAGAGGTGACGGTTGGTCATGTGAATATTTTTTTCTTTTCTTTTCATACTTCCTTATATATTTGGTTTGGATTGGGTTTTATAGACCGTGGTTTTTTCACTTTATTTACTCTTTTAAATGTTGCTTTCTGTCTTTTTTTTCATACAATTATTATTTATGATATCTAGTTCTACCTCAACACTATGAAGATCCAACATAGGTTCCTTGTTTATTTGATTACGGTTATTTATTTATGCCCAATCCCATGAATTAGTGAAGAAACCCTTGTTCTATCAACCCTATTATATCCTGGGTGTTTTCAATGAACAAATTTTCTGCATCCTTGGTGATTTTTATCTCAAGGATATTTATTTAGTTGTATAAAAATTATTTTTTTTAAAAAAAATATCTTTGTAAAAATTATAATATGCTCTTCAAAAAAATTTCAAATGAATTTTTAAAAAATGTTGGCAGTATTCACTTTTAAATAACGTTAATTTCCATAATAGGGAAAAAAATATAAATAAATTTTTACCATTTATTTCTATAAAGGAAATGATGAATTATCGAACAAGAAAAAAAAATCCTTCAAGTGGGACATAATACCTAGTTTTGTGATACCTTCCCTTAAAATGGTTATGTAAAATAATATTTTTCAATTATTTCCTATGATATTGAGGTTTATATATCCTTAGATATAATATCTTGATTCATGATAATATTTTCTACATTTTTAGTTATTCTTGAAAGTAAACTATAATTACATTTCATGGAGGAAAATTTTTGGGTAGAATGTAACAACCTTAGTTTTTTCCATAAATAAATAACATTTTATATGGTTTTCTCCACATGGAACATACAAAACAAAACCTATATAGACTATCATAAGGTATACTTAGAATTGTTTGGTATAAATTATAAAAACATAATTAAGATATATATATATATATAAGTATAATATAATGTAAAAGAATCCATAAATATCAAATATAATTAGAATAATTAATAAAATAATAAAAAAATTATATTCATAAAATGTATTTTATAAAATGGATATTTTTTTAGTTTGACCTATTTATGATTTACACTAATTTAAAAGGAAATTTTAATTTATGAAGAAATCATTCCATATTAAATTTTTTTATTCCGGACAGTTTATGATTTCATTTTTATTTTAATTTTAAAAACATCAGAATATAAATTTTAAAAATTGAAAATATTTTTTTCATTTATCTGGGTCATATTATTTTGAGACGATTTTTTGAGTTTTCTAATATTAATGTGTTTTTAGGTGAATATTATAAAATATCATTTATGAAAATATTGTGTCTTTTAAGACATCACATGGATATAACCATAGCCCATATACAAAAAATTCGGAAACATTTTTGAAGATCAAATATATATCTTCCAAATAAAATTATATTTTTTTTAAAAACATATTCAATTGACAAACCTATATATGATATTATAGGACATCAGTAATATTTTCTCAAAAATTGTTTTAAATACATTAAACATTAGTTTTTTAAAATTAGTTTTTATCAATTGAATAAAAATAATTTAATTTTAAATTGGAAATAATTTTTCCATATAATATAATATGGTACACTTTATTTTTAGGTATATTTATTAAGTTACCTTGGGTAAATAATATTTATCAGGGTAATAAAATTATTTCTCAAGGAAGTATATGTTTCACAATATTTTGAATTTTTTAAAATAAATGAATTAATTTTATCATAAAACTATAATATAAAGGTTAAAGATATATAAAAATAAATTAACATTCATATGATGATTAATAAATGTTAAATATGATTCATAACACTTAATGGATAAAACAATATTTTTCTAAAAAAAATTAACAAACAATTATATTTCATGATTTAAAAGGTAATTTTATTCTATTTAGAAATTAAATTTGGTTATATGGTTCCAAAATTAAAATTCATCACATTGAAATTTCGTAATAAGTCTCACCTGATATTCTCAAAAATAAAATAATGAACACGATTAATATATAAATAATATTATTAAGTATTTAATGACTAATACAAAGTGGCCTAAAACTTCTTAAGTTTACATAACATTTATATATTATAAAAACCATTTTTAGGTTTTAAATTAAATCCCACATGTCTCACTAACCATACCACACCTAAAATTTATGAACACCCATTTTTACCAATTACTAAAAATTATTTTACATGTAAAGTGCCCCTTCGACTTTAAAAGGAAGCCACTTCCTCCCCATAAATGTTTCACCTCCCATTTGTATTATCCCTGAATTCCTTACCTAATTAACTTTATTATGTTTAAAATATGTTCCCACAATCCTCTATTCATTATAATAGATAATAATTCCTCTATTATCAACAAGACATTCAAGATAATTTTCAATGTCTTAAAAATGGTATCACATCTTTCATAACCTTTTATTTATATTAATTATTTTTTATACAACCTCTAGTCTCTTCTATCCAAAATATTACGAAAAAATAAATATTAATTATATTCTTGTATGTTATTATACTAATGGAATATCTGTTTTATTCCTTCCTATAAAACCCCTAGAAAAATACTAACATCGTCATGTGTATGTCCTGACTACCACATCCTACATGTCGTGCCTATCATTCATCAATGACTTTCATAGATGGTCCAAAGATAAATTTTATAATATATTATATTATTTATAAAATTTTAATTATTATGAATGGTTAATATATTTTATTTTCTACTTTCTTTCTATTTAAGGTAAATAACATTGAAGTCTATGTGTATGTAAAAATTAGCACCTTCATGAGATGATATTTTTCTTTTTTCCATATCATATAACATGAATGGACAGATAAACATATTTTATGTTTTATAAGGTTTATTTGATAAAATATTATGATTTTTGGTTGATAATATTTTACATTTTAGAAGTAATATTATCGATAAATAATTATATTAAATTTAACCACTAAAAAGGATATATTAATGTAGATTTTTATATTGAGTCCATTCATGAAAAACCTTGTTAATTGTATAAATAATTTGAAAATTCAAAAATTAAAAATATTATAATATTAAATTATTGATGTTATGAAACTATTTGACAACACTATTGATCATAGTCAATAGAATAAAAGTATTATGAAAGTGATAAATGCAGAACCCCGAGTGACAGACGTAAGTATAATTTTTTATTAAAGGTCCAAAATATAATAAATGGAACAAATAAAATTAATTATAGATGAATATAATTCTAATGAATTATTTTAATAAAGATAATTTTAATATTTAAAAATGTATGTAAAAGTGAAAAATGATTTCAAACATAGGTATGAATTTTTCCTCAAAACAACCTTCTTTGAGACACATGTTCTTTTGTGCACATAATTTCATTAAAATGGTATATATACTACCAATTTTTTATTTAATATCTTGTATTATATTTATTCATTGTGTATGAACATCAAATCAAATGTCTCTTTATTTGAAGGGGTTTTTATTAGAATATTCTTCAGTCATAGTGGATTTTTTTCTTAAGATCCCATCATTGATACACATTTTACTTTATGCTCTAGTTTACTTATATATGCTATATGGGATACCCAATTGTTATGTTATAAAAAATATCTTTTATTCTAGGTATTTTAGGATAATTTTCACTCTCTTTATCTTTAAAATGTTTTGATTAAAAATTTTCTCATGTCTTTTTCTTCTTAACTCAATTATTTTATCTGATAATTCATGAAATCTATTATTGATTTGATCTTACAAATCTCTTTTTTCAGACAATTATATAATAAAATAGTATTTTGTTTCAATATTTATATTACTTTTCTTCATTAATTTTCTGCACCTTGATGAAACACTTCCTCATATTGAAGGACTATGTTGATAATAAATACTCATATACTTTCCAATATATATTTTTCATCCTTATCAATGTTTTTTAATCAAAATTACTTTGTATAATGTTTTAAATTTCCTTTGAACAAATATTAAACTCTTATCAATTTAATATTTAGTCATATTTTTTATGGTATAGGTTTAACTAAATGGTTTTAATACACTTTAATTTTGTTTCCATGCGATTTTGTTCAAAATCTTTTGTTTTAGATTTAGGGTCAAATCAACCGAAATTCATTCCACCTATATTATTTTAAATAGGTAATTTTCAAATACAACAAATTTATGAAAAAAATAAAAATCCAATCATTTAAATGTTTTCATAGTGTTCATTTTTAACCAAATAAATCCATTTTACTTGTTACTATGTGAGCATATCTTTCAACCACCTTTTTAATTTTCTTATTAACTTCATATCTACAAAATAAAGTTCTCAAAAATGACATTTGTAATATTTTATTTTACTAGAATATTAAGTTTTAAATTTTTTCAATGGAAAATGTTAATTCATTTTATTCCTAATTCTTCTATGCATGTACCTTATCTATGTCGTATGCTTCATCTGTTGAATTATTAAAATTATATCATCCACCTTCTTTATCTGGATGGATTACAAAATTCTATTTTATATCTATAGTATAATCCATCACTATTTTTTCTTACATAATCATAAATTTTATAGACTTCATTTTCTTCCAATTACTTTACTCTACAAAAACCTTAAATTTAATTTCATATTAAAGGGTATTCACCTAGATGTCCAATACATCAATTGATTGGGGAAATTATTTACTGAACCATATATCCATTTACCATATGGTATAAATACCATATGTATAATAATATTTCTTGACTAGTATTTTCCAAAAATGATTCTTAATGTCAATTGATACCCATTTATTTTTCATGGGTTTATTATGTCAGGTTTATTGATGAAATCATTAAGTATTCCTTTTTTTACAACATAAAATGAATATAAATCCTTTTTTGATTCATTATATTTAAATGATATGTTTATTGAAATAATGTGGAACACATAGGAAAGATTTTTTATTATGATGGGTGTGCCCCTCTAGTGCTCCAATTCATATGGTAATGTTTCATTATCAGAAGATATCATAGTGTACATGTAGTGATCATATCAAAATAAAAGAGTGGGTAGATATACTATAAAATAATGTTATGTTAACAATGCAAGGATAATTAATATATTCTTATGTTCACATGTTTTTATTTTTACCGTATTTCTATGACGACATTCTCTTATAATATGATCATGTTTACTCCATTCTCTAATTTTATCATTTCCTTATCCCATGATTACATGTTTATGATCATTCTCTTTATTATATCATGTTAATCCCCCCATGGTGTAATCAATTATCTTGTTTGTTCCATTAGTAGGATTTCAAGATCACCCATTTCATTATATATTTCCCCATTTTATCCTATGCATTATTGATAGGTCCTAAGTGGGTTAGGGGAACTATAAAGATATAAAATATATAAAATTATGTTTTATTTTAAAATGTTATATTTATGTGTCTAATCCTCCAAATACACTAAAGCCTAGATTCATGGCTTGTATTAATTATAAAAAATGTTAACAGTTATTAAATATTACGTGTTTAATTATTTCTTCATTATAATACTAATTTCATTATGTTATTTTTTGGGGAATATTTGGACCTTTTTAAGAAGAAATAAACTTGAAAGTGTTTAGTAGGAAAATATACCTCTTCCTTGAGAAATTATCTTTTTCATGCACCATAATACTTTTTATGATAGTATTTGGTGAATTAAAAAACCACCAGTACTAGGTTATGGTAGTCGAGAAATAATTTTCACACATATTTGTTGAGATAAGGTGCACATGTGTTATGGAGTGGTGTAAAGATGAAGCTCCCTTTGATAAGGAATGGGAGTTTCACGCCTATAAATACCCATTACTATAAAATAATATAAATTTATTTTCCTGGGAAAGTTGAACATAATGGATAATGGTTAGAATATATGATATTATATACCCAAAATAAATTCAACCGATTATAATTTTACATGTTTGATGATAATTGAGGATTTATCTCTTAGTTTATCCACCTCATTAACCATTCCTACCCTTACAGGATTGATATAATTTTTACCATGGATAATATTAGTTAGATAAAAATACATAGTTCACTATATTTCATAATGAAAAACTTACCTTGGGTAAATATTAGTTACAAACGTAAAACCATTATTTCTTATTGAATAATAATATTCTAAATATTGTTTGTTTTCATAATTTATTTTTAAATTTCAAAAAACCTAAAATGTGATTTTTAAACATATTTAAATGTTAATTATTTTCCTTGGAAAGTTGAACAAAATGGATAATGGTTAGAATATATGATATTATTTACCCAAAATAAATTCAACCATTTATAATTTTACATGTTTAATGACAGTTGAGGATTTATCTCTTATTTTAACCACCTCATTAACCATTACTACCCTTAAGGGGTTGATATAATTTTTACCATGGTCAATATCAATTAGATAAAAATAAAAAGTTCACCATATTTCATAAAGAAAAACTTACCTTGGGTAAATATTAGTTACAAAGGTAAACCCATTATTTCTCATTGAATAATAATATTCTAAATATTGTTTGTTTTCAGAATTGATTTGTAAATTTCAAAAAACCAAAAATATGATTTTTAAGCATATTTAAATGTTAATTATTAATCATTTAATGGATAAATATTTCTTAATTTTATTAAGAACAACTATTTAATAAAAACAAAAACTCCATAATAATAGTTTTCAACCCATTACTTTTTTGATTTAAAAATACATTTCTTCCTATTTATAAATTGATAATTGTTAAATTGAGCCCCTAATTTTATTTTTCATTTCAAAAAAATTTTATGAGCACCATCTTATATTTTTCTGAAAAAATAATTGACATGGTTATTATTTAATTAATTTTAGTATGTTCTTAAATAAATAATCTCTAATGGCTCTAAATTTATTAAGTTTAATTGACCATTATACAGTTTAGAAACTAATTATTAATTTTTAATGAAATCCCCACAATTATACCTTCAAAAACACACTTAAATTTCATCAGCATCCATTCTTACCCCTTAATAAACATTCTTAACTGTTGAAATTTCCATTTTATTCACTTATAAAAGGTGATCACTTACACCCCTTACCAACTTAACCTCCCATTAAATTTCATCTTAAAACTACAACCAAATTACATATAATATATGTTCCCTACAAGATCCCTTGAATCCATTCTAAATAAGATAGCATAAATCTTCCATTTTCAACAAGACTTTCAAGAGAAAGTTCTATGTATCGATGAAGCTATCATGCCATTAATAACATTTGTTTTTTATTATTTATTTCTTTTACCACCTATAATATCTCATTTCAGTGATTGTATGATAATATAATAAATAATTATATTTAGTACTATAACTATACTAATATAATATCCTTTATATGACTTCCTCAAATACCACATGAGAAATAAAAATGTTTTCATGCATTTGTACGGACAACCACCTCTATGCACGATATGTCCTATTTTTTATCATCTCATACCACAGATGGTTAAAAAGGACATTTCCTAAAATAATATAATATCTATATCATTTTAAATATTCTTAAATTATAGGATAATTTATTTTACTTACACTATTTCCATTCATTAAAAATGGGAGTCTCATCTATGTGAATGTGTATACTACCACCCTGTGAGATGATGTTTCCATTTTGTTTTCCACACCAAAATATGTAAATGGGATTAAAAATTAACTTAATTTATAAAAGGTTTATTAAATAAACTATTAAAATTTTATAATGGTAATATTAAAAATTACATAAGTAATATTAGTATTAAACATTTTTAGTAAATTCAACCACTAAAAAGGACATATTCATGTATGTTTTCAGAATTGAGTCCATTTATGGACAACCTATTTAGCTATATAAATTATGTGATATTTAAATTTTATAAAAAATAATTATATTAAATTATTTATATTACAAAACTATTGTAAAAAACATTTCACCGTGGTCAAAAAACAAAAAAAACTATTACGGAGAAAGTAATTGAACAATCCCTTGTGATCTATGTAAGTAGAAATTATGTTAAAAAGAAGTTCCAGTAAACAATAACTATACCTGATAAATTTAATGATATTAGAATAATATTACTAATACTTTATTTAATAAAATTATTTTTATTATTCAAGAATATATTTGAAAGTGTATACCACTTTCATACACAGGTAAGGGTTTCATCTCAAAATATCATCTTTTTAGATGCATATAATTTTCTTAACCTATATTATATTAAATGATCCATATACATACAATTAGTTATTTAATATCATGTATTATTATTTATGGTATTTTAGCTTCAAATAGAATCCCTCCATAGTTTAGATGTTTTTATTAGAATGTTCTTAATCCATAAGAAATTTGTTCCTCAAATTGCCTCTACCTAGACACATTTTACTTTATGCATAAATTAATATTTTTATGGTGAAAATTCTGTCAATTTATTATGTAACCATGATGTATGATTTATTCGTGGTATTTGAGGTGAATTTTCAAGATATTATTCTTTACTGGGCTTGTATTAATTTGTTTCTTAAGTAATAATTGTTTTCTTGACTCGGTTCATTTTCATCATGAGTTGTGAAATCTATTTTTCATTTTATCATCCAAGACTATTTTTCCTAAGATTTTATCTTCATATGGTATATTTAATTTTTTTTTGTTTGGATATTACTTCCCTCTATCTATATCTTTCCCATTAATGAAACTATTCATCAATATAATTATTGGATGCCAAGCAGGAGCCTAAACTACTTAGGTATAGTAATGGAAAAACTGTGATTTATTATATAAGTATTATTTTCATGATATTTAAATATTTTATTTTAATATATCATTTATAGAGATAATAATTATCAATTTTAAATAATTAACATCATTTTTGGATTAATCACGGTAATTTTATCTTTTGATAAATATTTTAAATTTTTCTAAATTAAATAATTTTTAAGTGTAGTTGGGGTTTGGCTTAGTGGTAAGCACCCCTTAAATCTACATGAAAAATGGGGGTTCAAAACCCATTGGGCGCTGGTACTGTAGCGTACTGTAGCAGCAGCGTACTGTAGCGACGGCAGGGTACTGTAGCGGTGGCGGGTACTGTGCAGTACTGTAGCAGTGCCGGTACTATAGCAGTATTATTCACAGAATGGGCTTTGGGCCAAAAAAATGGGTCTACGGGCCATGTAATGGGCTAAATGCCCACTGGGACTTCAGGCTATGTAATGGGTCTCCCTCAACCAAGTTAAAATAGGTCTTTGCTTTCCTTTAATAATAAATGAGGCTTCACCCCCAACCTTTTAAAAAAAAAAAATTTGGTGAATAGTGGAAATCCCATTTTTAAATTAATGTGGCTATTAATAAATCACATGGATATAATCATAACCTAAAAATAAATAAATAGTTTTCTTAGTCACTATTTTATATTTTAAGTAGCATTATATATTAAAAAATATCTTGTTTAAATTAAAAACCTTTATTTGATATTTTACATTATATATAATATTTTCTCAGAAATTATTTTATGTAAATTACACATTAGTATTTTAAAATTAAATTTTATCAATTAAATCAATTTTATTGGATTTTAAATTTAAAATAAGTGGGTCTAATTTATTTAATAGGGACCAATTTATTTTTTTCATAAATAAAAACTTACCTTGGGTAAATATTAGTTACAAAGGTAAACTGATTATTTCAGATTGAATAATAATATTCTAAATATTTTTTGTTTTCAGAATTGATTTTTAAATTTCAAAAAAATCTAAAATATGATTTTTAAGAATATTTAAATGTTAATTATTAATCATTTTATGGATAAATAATTTTTAATTTTATTAAGAACAACTAATTAATAAAACCAAAAATTTCATAAAGATAGTTTTCAACCCATTATTTTTTTGATTTAAAAATATTGTTTTTCTTATTTATAAATTGATAATTGTTCAATTGAGCCCCTAATTTTATTTATCATTTCAAAAAAAAATTGACGAGGGTCACATTATATTTTAATGAAAAAATAATTGACATGGATGTTATTTAATTAATTTTAGTAAGTGCTTAAATAAATAATCTTTAATGGCTCTAAATTTCTATAGTTTAATTGACCATTATACATTTTAGAAACTAATTATTAATTTTTAATGAAATTCCCACTAATATACCTTAAAAACACAATTAAATTTCATGAACATCCATTCTTACCCATTACTAAACATCCTTTACTATGGAAAGTTCCATTTTCTTCACTTATAAAAGGTGATCACTTACACCCCTTACCAACTTCACCACCCATTAAATTTCATTTTAAAACTACCCCAAAATTAAATATAATATAAGATCCCTACATTAACTCTTGAATGCATTCTAAATAAGATAGCCTAAATCTTCATTTTTCAACATGACTTTCAAGAGAAAGTTCTGTGTATCGATGAAGTTATCATGCATTTAATAACATTTATTTTTTATTATTTATTTCTTCTACCACCTATAATATCTCATGTCATTGATTGTATAATAATATAATAAATAATTATATTTATTACTATAACTATACTAATATAATATCCTTTATATGACTTCCTCCAAAACCACATGAGATTTAAAAATGTTTTCATGCATTTGTATGGACAACCGCCTCTATGCACGATCTGTCCAATTTTTCATCATCCCATATCACAGATGGTTAAAAAGGATATTTCTTAAAATAACATAATATCTATATAATTTTATATATTCTTAAATGATATGATAATTTATTTTACTATCACTGTTTCCATTCATTGAAAATGGGAGTCTCATCTATGTGAATGTGTATACTACCACCCTGTGAGATGATGTTTCCATTTAGTTTTCCACACGAACATATATAAATGGAATTAAAAACTAACTTAATTTATAGAAGGTTTATTAACTAATCCACTAATATTTTATAATGGTAATATTAAAAATTACATAATTAATATTAGTAATAACCATTATTAGTAAATTCAACCACAAAAAAGGACATATTTATGTTTGTTTTCAAAATTGAGTCCATTCATGGACAACCTATTTATATATATAAATTATGTAAAAATTAAATTTTATGGAAAATAATAGTATTAAATTATGTATATTACCAAACTATTGTAAAAAACATTTCACCATGGTCAAAAAACCAAAAAAAATCGAAGAAAGTAATTGAACAATACATTGTGATCTATAAAAGTAGAAATTATGTTAAAAAGAAGTTCCAATAAACAATAACTATACCTGATAAATTTAATGATATTAGAATAATATTACTAATTATTTATTTAATAAAAATATATTTATTATTCAGGAATATATGTGCAAGTTCATACCACTTTCATACACAGGTAAGGGTTTCGTCTCAAAATATCATCTTTTTGAGATGCATATAATTTTGTTAAACTACATTATTTTAAATGATCCGTATACATAAAATTAGTTATTTAATATCATGTATTATATTTTTATGGTATTTTAGCTTCAAATTGAAGCCCTCCATAGTTTAGATGTTTTTATTATAATGTTATTAATCCATAAGAAATTTGTTCCTCAAACTTCCTCTACTTAGACGCATTTTACATTATGCATAAATTAAAATTTATATGGTGAATATTCTGTCCAATTATTATGTAACCATGATGTATGATTTATTCATGGTATTTGAGGTGAATTTTCAAGATATTCCTCTTTACTGGGCTTGTATTAAATTTATTCTTAAGTTATAATTGTTTTCTTGACTCAGTTCATTTTCACCATGAGTTTTGAAATCTCTTTTTCATGTTATCAACCAAGACTATTTTTCCTAAAATTTTCTCTTCATATAGTATATTTAATTTTTTTTGGATAGTACTTCCTTCTATCTATATCTTTCCCATTAATGAAACTCTTCATCAAAATAATTATTGTTTATGATAAGAATAACTCATACACTTTAATATAGATCTTATTCTTCCATAACCATGTTTTACCATTAAAATATATTTTCTATAATATTGTTAGTGACCATTACACATATCCTAAGCTCTTACAAATTAAATTATTTGTAATTATTATTATAATTTTGGATTCAATAAATGGTTTTAATTGACTTTAAATGTTCTCTATATAATTAATTATCAAAAAATATTTCTAAAGTAATGCATTAAAATTTTCAAAAATTCCTTCCACCTAGACTGTTTTAAAAAGGGAATTATCATATACAAATAATATATTAATAAAGATTCAAATAAAATCATTTCTATGTTTCTGTATGTGTTTTTTTTACAAAAATAAATATTTTTTACAAATTTCCCAGTGATCGTTCCTATATGATACCTTCATCATTTTCAAAGAGGCTTTTCTACACACATTCATGTTTTAAGAAATAAAATTATTATACTCATGGTTTAAAAAAATATTCCTTTTAAATTTTCTTAAAATAAAATTGAAATAATTATTCTCAAATTAATTTTACTAACACTTATATAAACATTACTTATCTATGATGTTTTATTTATCTTGTTTATTATTCAAAAAATAACTTCCACCAAATTTTTTATGGATGGATTTTATAATAATTTTTTATCTATGGTATGATCTGTAACTATGTTTTTCTTTCATAATAAAATTTTTTTAGGGATGATTTACATATAATTCCTTTCCTCTTTTAATTACATATATTTCATTACTTTATTAAAGGTTTTTCACCTTGATGCCAATACATCAATTGATTTGTGAAATTTTCAAAAGACCAAACATCCATTTCCTATACAGTTTAAATATCATATGAGTAATCATTTTTACTCAGTGGTATTTACCTAGAATTATTATTAAATACATTTCATGCCAATTTATTTAAAAAAGGTTTATTATGACGTGTATATTGCTAAAATAGTGAATAATACCATGCAGAACCACTTGGAAAGGATATAAAACCAATTTTACATCAATTAATTTTTATGATATTTGGAATAAAATCATGTAGTGCATATATGTATGATTTATCATTATGATGGTCAAACCAAGATTGTGCTCAAAGTCATTGGGTAATGTTCATATATCATGAGATATCATGGTGCATGGGTAGTTATCCTAGCCATGTATGGGTGTTTTCATTTGTCCAAGCCAATCATATTTGTTTTACAAGGTAGGGAGCCTTGATGTATTATTATCATGCCATTTTTATGTTGTTTCCACATTCCTCTGATGCAATGATATTATGATATGATAATTCTTAATAAATTAACTTATGTAATCATTCCCTTATTCCATGATTCCATTATTATGGTCAATATATTTATGATATAATGTTATGCATCCATTTTTATCCTCCTTTATCTTGTATATTCCACTATTGGGATTTCAAATTCTAATTTTCCTTATGTATTTCCATAGGTTATCTTTTGCATTATTGAAATGACCGATGAAAGTTAATTTCAACATAATAATGTTAATTAAATAAAATTATATTATGTTTAAAAATGTTTTATTTTTTTTTATAATCTTATAGTGACTCTAGATCAAGATACTATGATGGATTTGGTAATAAAAAATATTTGAAGTTAAGAAATAAAATGTGTTGATGTCTTGGGTTTTTATAGTGTGTATCAAAAGAAGAATTATTTATTTTTATATATTATTATTAGATAACATTTGGAAAATCCCTATGGATAATCAAAATAATAGGATAACATCCTGAAGCAACAATAAGATAGAGATTTTGTGGTTTCCCAGAAATTACATCTCTATCTGGATACTATAAGTTGACATTGTTTTGGCCTAGAAACTTATTTGGGTAAAAACAAAAAATATATTTCAACAATTATATCATGTCTGTATTTATGGTGGATGGTGGATGGGCCCATACTGTACACCTGGATTGAAACCCATGGGGGGTGTTCTTTGTCTAAAAATATTCACTTTATAAATAAATATAAAAGGATTGATTTACTAGGTACATAAAGGGATTTTGTTGATAAGTATATTATAACCTACCTTAATGTAACCTAGAATAAACTAATATTGATATATGTTGAACTACAGGAACATGGGATAATATGAAAATGTAATGAAAATTAATTTTAAGGTTGAATTCTTATTCACGGTTTAGATAATATCATTATATTATAAATGAGTCATCACTCATCTCATCCATTTTTGTTCTTGTAATGGTTGGAAATATATGGAACCATGGGAGTGAGGGATAATGAAAACTTTTCCTCAACAAGAAACCCATTGGAATTAGATAATAATGTTAAACCTTATGATTATATTCAATTATCTATCATGAAATATGATTAAAATTTGAATATAGTCAAACTCCAAATCATACTAAAGAAGAGAAATATGGATAACATGAAAAATCTAGTGTGAATATTGTGGATGAAAAAGATGATTAATTTTACATATCTATAATATTTATAAATAAACATAATGAAAATTTCATTATGGGGATTATAAAATTCATTAATTTTGGTAAATGTGTCTAAAACACAACAAAATATTGAGCCAAAAATGACAGTTTAGTTAACACAAGGAAATAACAATGTACTCATCCAAGGAAACCAATAACAATTTAATCCCTTATATAAATAGTAATCACAAATTTATAATTTCAATTCTCTAAAAAATTATTATTAAGGATTTTAGGAATCCGTGCCTTTATAGAACCAAGGAACAGAGTGAACCTATGAAATGAATATCAATGGAGAAGATTATGGTAACTCAGTTTCACATACCCACTGTAATTTGATGTTACTTTTCTATAGGTATTTTGTGACCCATATTTTGACCATTCATGGGTTAAGTCTTGTATTTGGGTTATTTCAGGAGGTTTAAAAAACATTTTGGAGCCCTTGGTGTTTTGAATAGTTAGAGAGTAATTATGGTAATCCTTAAGGTTTTTTTCAGGAATATATGCATTCAAGCATGGTATCCTAGAAGGGGGTGCATGTCCAAACCATGAAACCACCCATAAAAACATTGAATTCCTTAAAATAGGGGTTATTCATGGTTATTTCATGATTAAATTAACTATGAACCCCAAAAATAAGCTCTATATATGGTGCACAATTAATGTGCACAATTACTCCAAACCATGCAGACTCTCCGATAAACCATATGAAAGAATTTAAATGATCTGATTTTTAAATTAATAATCCATGGGACCACATTTTATCCTCTTATAACCCAATAATATCATATATTATCTAACTAAATGTTCCACAATTATCAATAGGAATCTTCTATTGGATTATATTTTTATTTCTTTAATTATTGATAAATCAACTGAAGGTATGTTCCCTTTATTAGTGGGTTTTCAATTTTCTAATAAGATCCACATTTGATCTATTCTTCTCTATTATTGAAATAAAAGTTGATGTGTATGCCAAATTTAAGGGGTTTGAAAGAGGATTTATGTGTTTATTATGGATCTAAGATTAGGAGGAATAAAACTACTCTTCCTTGGTCTCCATTTTCAGTGGTTATTAGTCCTATATCAATTATTATAGTATGTGTCTCTATGAAAAGGGTGAATTATTATAACTGATTATTATTCTTGTAAATTCAATTCGTTTTTTCCCTGTGTGAATTTTATTTTTGATTACAATGTAGTTTTTTTAAATAAATTATTTTTTCAGATAGGATTTATTTGAAAAAAAAATTGTGCACACCATGTTCTTGATAAAATTATTGAATGGTGCTTTTGATTAGAAATTTGGTTTTCAATAATTGAAGTGGAATATATTTTCTATTATTTTTTTATAAATTATGAATGTGGATTTTTAAATGGATATTTACAAAATTATCATGTTTAGTAATTTTGGAAGCATCAATAATAAAAATGTCCCTCTAAGTGTGTGTCTTGCCACTTCATATTATCTTTCACTTTATTGAGTGTAATTCCATTACTGGTTATACTGGTTGGATCCACCATATAACTAGATCAGATATTTCTTCTTATGTCTAGTATATATACCCATATGTTAGATCCCAAGCACTGTTCTTTTTCATTCATGATTGTATTATATCATGATGGGTTGGTCGTGGTTATTTTATCACATGCTTTCTTGTAATAGATTGCCTATGGTTTTCTTTTCTATGATGCTTTCACATGATGGATGGGTCATTTTTATTTTCTCACATGATTTCACATGATGGATTGGTCATGGTTATTTTCATACAAGATTACCTTACAATGTATTCATGGATTTTATTAGTGATTCTATCGTTTTTATTTACTTATACATTTCATATTAATTTTTAAAAATATAAAAGGTTTTTATGAAATTTAAATGGATGATTTTAAAATAGTTTTGATATTTACAAATTATTTTTAAAACTATATTTTATTAAACCTATATTTGTTGAATTCTTGATATTATATTTTTTATATATTATTTGGTGGATTCATACCAGCCTTACTGCTCACACAATACATTTTCATTTGGGGGATTTTATTTATAGTATTATTGGATTCAATTAAATGGAAATGAATTATGTATCATATGAGATTCACTTTTCATCATAGCCTTTGTAGTAGGATGGTTTATAGTTGATGATTAGTCACATGGATACTTTTTGGTTTTATCTTATCATACTTCTTGGTTTAGCTAGTTTGGATTGGATTGTATGAACTACAGTTTTATCTCTTTCTTGCACTTTATAATTTGGTTGTATATATTTTTTTAAATACAAGACTAGTTTCAATAATTCTATTTTTCCTCACCACAATGATGGGCTAGCTCAGGTGGCTAGCCTAGTTGACTCGGGTAGGTTCATTACAAAAATGGTATCATAGGGAAATTATGAGCCTAAAGTCTATTAAAACATCCTATGTTTGGTTTCATGTATTGGTTATAATATAATTGGTACCTTTGGTATCCATGTGGTGAGTGTGGTAGTGATCATGGACATCTCTCTAATGTGTTTAAACTCGAGTTACCATGGGTGGTCAAATTTTTTTTCAGGTTTTTAATCATTATGTTTGAGGTATATGAATGAATTAGATAGAGTTTTTTTAAATGGACATGTTTCTATTTAAATTGTTTCATTGAATTTGTATAATATTAATTTCTTTAAATTCTCATCATTTTATACCATTTAAATGAATTATTAATGTTAGCCCAATTATTTTATAATTTTTCTCAACAACCATATTAGTTATTGTCATTTTATTGTCAGACTATGCTTCATATAAGTGGTCTGATGAATCTAGTAGAGGATTATGTGACAATATTTCTCTATGAAAACACTATGGTGGACCCTTATTTGATTGAAGTTGTAATACACACTATTAAGACTTCCGGTCAAGTGGGTGTCAGGAACCTAGGACGTGTTTTTTATCATATCTCAGAATTTACTAAGCATCTTACATCCATCTTCCATGGTAATAAAGTACCCTAGGAATATGGGGAGAGTCTTGAAAATATTGAGTGGATATTAAACTTGATGAGGACTCATGTGGACTTTAAGGGTGTTTTTTTAAATATACATGATTGAGGTACCATGAAGGTGATGGTGGGACTCTATTCTGTAAGCTATGTTTCAGAAGGATCTTACTTTGACTTCCATCAATAAAATATTTAATTAATAGATTTAGCCTAAGATGTTTTGTGCCGAAAAGATAGATTATTTTCTATCCTTATATTAAAGAGAGTGTATTATTCAATATTATTCCACCCATTTTTCTGAGTTTTTGAATTTCACCCCAAAGGTTGTCATAAATTTCTACCTAATTGATTAGGGATTTAAGTCTGGATTGAGGCCTTCTATTTGGTTGATGTTGATTCAAATGAACCTTATATCCTTTATAAAGATAGTTGAATAAGAATATTTATTGGAGGTTGATAGATATGGAAAGACATGTTTGTGTGGATCTTTATTTGGTGTGGTTTTTATCCTAGGTGTGCCTTATGGCCATAAAAGGAAGTGCAAGGATGATCAGTTTTCTTCAGTGCCAGTTTTATGGGTTTTTTAGAAAAATAATGGTTTTTCTACAACCTATGTGTATGGAATGGTCTTTCGAAGCCTAATTATATGGATACTTTGAGGTATTTTCATCATTTTGGACTATCTGGTCAACTGAGTCATTTTGGTGAAAGGATATCACATTGGTAGTAATATGGGACCCACTCTAACTAAGGGTACACATGTTCATATCGATGCTTGAAAGGGTGGTGGGTCAAATCCTCTGGAAAAGGGGGATGTTAATGTGGCTAAGAAAGGATGTATTTATGTAGCAAAGTTCCCACCAAAGTAATATGTTATAGGGAAAGATGTTGTAAGAGGTATGGTGTTTTTGTTTTTTTTATATGGTACAACCTTGGTTTGATACAGCTGCTACACATTATTTTATATCATCCACGTTAGTTTATGTGTTGGTATTATGTTCCAAACATATGTCATTAATTTTGTATCTTTACACACCTCTAAGAAATTTTTCAGAACAATGTTTCTAGTGTCATGTGTATTGAGTGATGAAATATGACTTCAAAGTGGTGTGGGGATTTTTAGTTCGTGACACTGAAAAATGTGACCTGATACCTGGCCTAGAAATCATAATCATCTCTAAAGACCATATATACTTCTACCATTAATTAGATTAGTTTTAATATTCAAATAAGGACACTCATTTATTCAACTCAAGTGGTTCCCTAGATCGAGAAGGGTGGGGAATATTGTTCTTTATACTGGGGTAATATCATATCAGTTTACAGTGAAAAGTATTGATATTGTTAACCCTTGTTTCAATATTCTACTTATTTTAGTAGTGTGTGTACCCCAAGGTCTTTCTGGCTGATTTTTCTTGTTTAATACCACAAAGATAGGTCTAGTATACTCTTGAGCTACTCCTGGCACAGTAGACTTTGTTATTAAATATTATCAATTCGAACCTACAAGGTTAGTGGAACATAAATTACATATTGAGGATCTATAGGATACATGATTAATTTTTCCTAGAATTTCACAATGTAATTCACATATCCTCTTTTCTATGAAAGAATGAATGGTATTTATACATTTTGCCGATTATCAAAAATTAAATCTGCTGATTAATGAGAAAAAATATCATTTCCCTTGGATTGGTGATCTCTTTTAAAATTTTAGATTTTTTGGATGGTTTTAAAATATTGAACATAATTTGGGGTACTAATAATTTAGATTCTGGGAAGGAGATATACCTAAAATATAAATTAGGATCCGGAATGGTTATTTTGAGTTTCTGGTTATGTTATCTAGACTAAAAGTGCTCTTGTGATATTTATGGAATTAATGAATTGATTGTTTCATAAACTCATAGAAACATTATTTTTTGTTTTTTCAGTGTTATTTTGGTTTAATATAAGTTATAGGAGGAGAAAACATTTCATTTGGTTAAAATTATTCAAATATTAAAAGGACATCATCTATATCAAAATAATTTAAAATAGGAGTTTTGGATATGAGAAATGAACTTTTCTACGAATGTGATATTTTATAGGTGAGTCTTAGAATATCCTAAAAATATAAAATATATTTTATCATATGAGTATCTAAAAATTTTGTTTATGATTCATAGCTTCTTAGGTTTGTCTAGATTCTATAATAATTTCTTTTATGATTTCCCCATGCTTATGTCTTTGATGACATCCTTAACCTATAAGGGTGAAATTATTTATTGGAATGAAAAATTTCAGTGATCCATTAAGGAACTAAATTTGAGCTTGTATTAAAATCTTGTTTTGATTTAACCTGATCTATTTCCTGGTTATGTTCTTTTCTATTGTAACACCCTAATATTTTGTGAAATATATGTTTTCAAATTAATTTAATCTCTTTTATATTTTTGATTTCACTCAATATTGAAAATAGTTTATTTTATATAAAAAAAATTGCATATCTTGTGTTATATAATGCATGAGGTTAATAGTGTACAACATACAACATAAATGTTTTATTTCTCTATGTGAAACACTGATGTTAGCTTATATTAACTGCAAGACTAACTTTCCTTGATGGCTTACTTATCATGAAAGACCGAGTGTTACAGAACAATAATTCATTATTAGAATATTTTTAAAGGATATAACATGGACACTAAATAAAAGATTATAGGATATAATAACATATAAATATATATTTTAATTCAGTGGTTACCTATTTATTATAAATTAATATAGAATCCAAATGATCATAAAGGGAATCATTTAATAAAATATTATTTTTATTTGATAAACGCGATTTATAATAATAAGTAAAATTCATAACTAATAAGGAATTATATTACTTAAATTTATATTTCATATATTCATAAATATATTTTTGAAAATAATCCAATGGATTTTATTCATATAATATAAAATCAAAACACAATTTTATACTTCAAAACCTATATTTTTGTAAAGGTTGTTTTTCCTTCTCTAAATGGAGAATCAATTTTAAATCCAATTTTTTGATCTTTACAATTTTTAATATTACAAAATAATCTTCATATTTGAAATCTAAACATACAATTTTTGTTAGGATACATTTTTTTGTTTTTCTGTGAGGATTCATTTTTGATTAATAGGTAAATATTCTGAATTTTAATTCAAGGCTGATTTTTTCATCTAATTAATTTATTTTGTAAAATTATATTCTAAACAAGATTTAATACTTAATTATATAATAATATTATATAATAATTTAATTTATTTCATTTAAAATCAATTTCACATTGAAATTTAGTATAATAACATTGCACACTTTTCAACTTTTTTACTTTTAAAACCTTTAGTGTCATTCCATCAGTGGGATTATTATTAAAACAATTTATGTCACAACTGTGATAAGAATTTGGAGAAATAAATTCTATATTTGAAATAATTATAATTTATATTGTCTAATACTTCCATATTTTTTACAAAAAAAATAGTGGAAGTGATTAAAATTAATTACAACAATTAACAGACAAATTGGGTTAACAAAGTATTAAAAAATAAATTTCAGAAATAAAGACCTATAAACCTGTCCATAACCCATTGGATATATATTATTCATCACTAACCTTAAATTAGATTTAGTTTTTTTTTATTAATTTTTTAGGTAAAAACATTTCCACACATAACTTCCTTTCAAAAATGTCAAGGGTGTCAATTCTGTTCTCTATAAAAGGCCACCAACTCTCCCTCTTCTTCATACCTCTAAAACCAAATAGGTTCTTCCAAGATCTAACTAACCCCATTCACAATATCTATACCTTCCTACCATAATCCTCTCCTTTCTATGAAATCAATCCAAGTATTTCTTTTTCTACAAACCAATATGAGTTACTTGATTATGAGGTAACAACTTCTCTCAAGATCCTTTCTTTTATTTTCATTCTCCACCCGATTATTTACCATTATTTAATTATTGTATAAAAAATATATATAAAATATAATAGTATTTTTTTATTATAATTTTCTTACCTATACTTATAGACACCATTTTCTAATTGGTAACAAACTTACTGTTTATGTGTACAGAGAACTACCGCCTCACCAAATGATGATTGTTCATTTTTCCTTAATGCCTCTCACGGTGGACATCATGATGTAAAATATGTTTATATGTGATATATATTATATATATTATATATATAATCATAGTTAATAATTTTATAACACATTTCTTTATAATAAATATTTTGTGTAAATATGATAATTTCAGTTGAGGATGTGTGGACTACTGTCCCCTAAATTTGCTGTTATTTGTTCACATACTACGTGGAATATATTAAATATGGGATAAATTAACTTATATGGTATATATGATATAATAATTATACTTTAATTATTATATATATACATATATATACATATATGTCATTTACATAATATTTTCAATACAACTATTAAACGGAGACAACATCCATTCGTACGTTCAACCTACTGTCTCAAGGAACAGTGTATTTCATTTCATACATATATCTTATATAAGTTATTATAATATAAATATATAGAATATAAATTATATATATCATTTTTTACAATCTATAAATTATGATATATGTTTAAGGACCAAAGATATAACAAATTAAGACACATGCCAAAAACAAAACGAATGTTACCTAAAGCATAACCTTAACACAGAATTGTTAACAGCAGGTAATAAAGTCATAAAAACAAAAAGAAATTATTAGATATAAAATTATGGTTCTATTATAGATATGAAATTAAATTATTTATCATACTGGTAATTTTAATGAGTATGATGAGAGTCAATACACAAGGTAAGGGAATTTCATCACGCACATTATTTTTATGAGATACGTAACTTATTCTCCACTCACTTATTTTATGTGGGGTATATATCTATGATGAATGTATTATATATATCATATACCTAATTATATTGGTATTTACATAAAAATTTTATTATATTTCTTCCATGGGGTTTAAATTTCATAAGTAACCAGATCGGTAAAATAGTTTTGTCACAATTTGCCTTCTTTGAGACTCATGTTCTATTAGGAACCAAAATTATTTTTTTTGGTGTAAATAATTCCATTTCACATGTTATATCATGGTTCTAATTATTTTCATGATATTTTAAGATTCATTGAATTTTATTTCCTTACATGGAGTGTATGATCCCTTGTTTCTTTGTGATGAGTGTTTATTGAAACAATCACATTTTTTATCATGATTATTTGTGATTGTGATTAATTTATTGAAATATTAGGATAAATATTTAAATAAAACTCATGAATGTTTTACTCCATTGTTTAATCATAATATATTCATGTATTGGTACAATTTTCCCACTCTATGGTTTATAATATAGTCAAGAAATGTTTTTTAAAGAAAGCCTGACTTTACCTTCTCTATGGTCAGAAATATGTGTTCTTTCAAAAACATGTTTTATAAAAAGGTTTTTAAAAAATATAGAATTATTTATAAAAATTCAAAAAAATCAGAGCTGGGAACATTCACCATAGAAGAGCTAATGGATTTTGAAGAAGAATATGGTGTGGAAAATTCCATCAATATGAGCTTGTGCATCTCTACACGGGATTTCTTTCCACATAGCCATGCAAAGATGTAGATGTGACACCATTATATAGACACTGGGGAGGGTCAGTTCCAAGTTGTTATTATCCGGACGAATCCCTTTCAGGCCTTCAATTCATGTATTTTCTCAAAACATATGGGCCATGTAAGGGTTCCCATTCAACCCCTAAAATGTAGGTTATCAAAAATGAATAAAAATATAAGGCCTTTAGGCTATTTAGGTAAAAAGAATAAGTGATATTTTCCTTATGAAATTTTTCATGAGTTATATTTGAATATTATTTTGCATCTAATATTATGTCAATTGATTTTAATCATACCTTTCTAGGAAATCATATAATGGTTACAGTCATATTCTTTCTCTGAATTTGTTATTCTTAATGTCATGGTCTTTATAAAATCCCTTTCTCTTTAATGGGGTATATAATTATGAAATTTGTTTCTATTTCATGGATTATGATTTTAAACAAATGATTATGAATCTTGTATCTATATCCACATGTAATAATATTATTACATTTTTATGATAACCATTTCATTTCATGGGTTGTGATATGATTTTTAATGATCTTATAGAACATGTATGTATGATTTAATTATGAGATTAGTGGGAACTATATCACCCTCCAATGCATTGGGTAAATAGTTATATCTCAGGAAAGAGACTAAGATGGTCTTGGGAATTATCCTTGAATACTAAGATGGCCATGGGAGTGAACCATAACTACCATGATGATATGATTATTGAGTTAACATTACAAATATGGCCATGTGAGTGAATCATGACTTCCAATATAGTATAGGGAGTGAACCCATATAACCATTATGGTCTTGTTAATTATTCCTTGGATACTTTTTAAATCATATTAAATTCTTAGGTTTCAGCCATAATTCCATGTTTTATTCCTATATTACGCTTTCATGGATTATGTTTATTATTTAACTATGATTCATGTCTTATGTACTACTTAGATTTATTCCATGATTCATGTTTATGATATTATGATTTTTAGGGTTTGATATTCTGATTTTATGATCATTTTCTCATACCCAAATTCTCAGGCTTATGATTGCATGTCTCTATTATTTACCATTACTGAGAATCTATGCTCAACACTCTTCATGTTTATTTCCCTAGGTTATGATAATATTTAGTTAGTATGATGTGTCTAAGAAGGGTTTTACTCATTGACAACATAGTGAGAGATAATGTAGCTCACTTATGTAATGGTTTTTATTTTTCCATTTTTTCAAAGGCATTAGACTAATACAGTCTTTAGGAGACTCTTTTATATTTTTTTATGTATTATAAAAATGTTACATAACGTTAATGTCTGAAAAAAAAAGTTATTTATAGTTTGTATTATATAAAAGGTTAAGTTAACCTTTTTAAACTATCATGGGGAAACATTAGTGAGATCCCCAGGAATATTTATAAGGATATGTCTAGGGGTGTCTCTAAGGATAAGTATATGGATGAGTAAATATTGAGAAAAATGTCCTGGAATTTTTCTAAATGATATAGTGAGTGGTTTCCTATAAATACAACCATGTTAAGATACTACTAGTGTATGTTTCTCTAGAATATATGTATCTATGGGTAAGAACTCGGACAAGATGTCTCACGCTTGAATCGGGGTAATCTAGTACACGACAACGGGCCACACTGCACACCTATCTTGACACTCCCGGGGGATATGACTTGGGAATTCAAAAAAAATTATTAACCATCATGAAGAATTTAAATAGAGGATAAATATGAATAACCTAGGATAAATCTAACGTGTCTCATATTAAATAAGTATGATTCATGATTTAGGAACCCTAAAGTAATTTTTCATGATTTTATTGCATACTAACAAGATAAATGTTGTTCATAATATTCTTTATTATTTTATTCAGTTGATAGAACTAGAAGGACAAAGGTTAAAATTTGTTTTTTCAGGTGTAGAATATATGGGAATTATGCGTATTGATTTCCCAAGTGTAAATCTCATAAAGAGAATCAGGAAGGTGGTTTGATTATTGGTTATACATCTGAAGATAATGACACTTTAATGATTTGTGAAAGGTATGTGGTGTTCTTCCAGTATTTTTTACAAATAAACATAATAATCATGATTAGATTGAATTTGATTAAACATAATAATGATTCATATTTTATATTCAAAGAAAGTGGTATTGAGGAATATCTTGATGAATCCGTAGTAATGGTTTATGAATAAGGTTCAATTAATGAAGTATTTGTGTTTTTTAATTCAAATATTATGTTACATGAATCATGAAATATATAAGTATTTTTAGTATAATATTTCGTCTATTAATGAATGGATATGTTTAATAGTTGCATCATGAAAACTGGATATTTTGATTAAGGTAAGGTAGCCCTTATTTAATCTCTGAAAATGAGATACTGATCTTTGGTTAAATATATGTTTGATAGGAATATGTAAATTTTACGGTATGAATTACCATAGAATTTATTATTGAAAAAGTGGTTTATTTCATCAAGGATGATGTTTACAACTTCTTGGATTTAATGAATATATCCAGTAATCATTGGAATAAGGAATCATGCAGGCATTCTAAAAGGATTTAATGTAATTCAGGTTATTACCATTTTTCAAGAGGACATACATTGAGGGTATTTACATATTTGAAATGTGAAAACTATGAGATACCCGGTGATATATGGGTGATCAATGTTAATATTATTTTATATCATTTTTTTGAAATCATTATATTTTCATATTTTATAAGGGTTATAAGGTTATCCATTCATAGAAATGTTTAATTTAAACTTCGTAGGAAGTATTTATGTATTGAGAGTGTATTGAAAACTTTTGTTAAAACGTTATTTAGTGATTAACCTTATTTCAAGGACTTCCATCATATTTGTTTTGGAAATTATATTAGCATGGTTTTGGAAATGGAAGTAATAAATGTTCAGTGAAAACCAATCATGTTTGGCAAGGTTTTGGGTCTTGAACCCATGACTAAATGGTGATAAGGGTTTCATGCCTACCACTGGCCTACATGATTTCCTTATTAATTTATAATTATTTTTTATGAATAATTATTTATGATGAAATAGTAGTGATAATTTATTCTTCATCTTTTAAATTATTAACCAAAATTATTTTTAGGTATTTTTAGAGACAAATAGTTACGATTTTCATTCATTACATTCTTTAGGATTTGCTAAAAGTGTATTTTAGTGCTTCCGTTATGAATTCTAATTTCTGGACATCCATTTCATGATGTAATGGATAAATTAAAAATAGATATAAGAACAACCAAATAATGAATTAATGTTTATAGAAACATATAATGTAAGAATATTTCCTTAAATTCATGGTCAATAAAATAGTTACTCAAAGTTAGGATAATGATCAAAAAAATGTGTTGTCTGAATACCTTAATTTTTGTTGAATATATGGCCATTGAAATCATCATATATTTATGACTTTGATTCCATGATGCTTTCATTGATCATTCAATTGTTTGTGATTTATGACCTCAATCACTCTTTATGAATATTTACAGTTTTCCTTCATGTCCTTGATTTGACATTCCACTTATATTTTTCTATATTTAAACATAGTTATCTGTTACTCTGGGTAACCATTATGGTTCCAAAATTATTTATTTAAAGAATGTTTTAGTATTCATTTTAACAATGTGGGTTTTTTTGAATGAAACATTCAAGCGTTAAATATTTAATAAACCATAGTAATTACAATGGTAAAATTATTTTTAAGGGGGTAGAATGTAACATAACGAGATTTTATGAAGTATGTTTTTCTAATTAATTTAATCTCTTTGATATTTATCATTTCATGAAACAAATGAAATATTTTACTTTATATTAATGTAATCTTTCTTGATTGTGTTATATGAAATAGAATGTTAATCATAAACTATATAGAAAATAAATTTTAGCTTTTTGTACGTAGAACAACGGTGTTAGATTAAGTTACATATAAGACCAAATTTCCTCGATGGATTACGTGACATGCAAGGCCAATTGTTTTCAAAAAATAATTAATTATTAGAAAATTATTATTGGATATAACAGGGAAATTAAATTTAATATTATATTATTATATAAAATATCAATATATATATATATTCATTTTTTATCTATTTATTAAAAAATAATATAAAAACATGATGCATATAAAGGGACGGATTTTATAAAAGTAAATTTATCTATGAAAATAAAATATTTATATTAATAAATTAAATTAATTACTAAAAGTAAATTATATTATATAAGTTTTAATTTTATTTATTCAAACCAATATTTTTTATAATCATACAATAGATTTGATATATATAAGATAAGAAAAACCCCACTTTTACGCTTACAAACCTATGTTTTTATAGAAGTAGTTTTACCACATTTTAATGGTGGGACAATTTTAGATCCTTTTTATGCACTTTTAAAGATTTAATATTTCAATATAAACTTCATATTTGAAATTAAAACATGAGACTTTGTTTAGGATAATTGGTTTTATTTTTCTATAAGGTTTAATTTTTTCGTGAATAGTTAAAAATCCTAAATATTAATTTAGAACCGATTTTTCATCTAATTAGTTTATAAGGATAAATTATATTTTGATTTGGTTTTAAATTTTAATTAGATAACAATTTTATATATTAATCCAATTTAGTTCATTTAAGTCAATTTAATATTTTAAATTGGCTACAAAAACATAGAATTCTTGGGGACGTTTTTACTCTCAAAACTCGTAATGTCGTTCTGTTAGTGGGATTATTTTAAATTTAATTTTCACCCATTAGGTTATTAAAGTTTAGAAAAATTGAATCCATATTTTGAATCAGATAAATTTATAATTTATTATAAGGTAAACTTTATTTTTGAACAAAAATATTAGTGATAGTGAGTCAAATTAATTACAACAATTAAGAGAAAAATTAAGCTAACAAAGTACAAATCCTTAATTTTGAGACCCAAAAAAACCAATAAGATTATCCAAAAACATTTTTATAGCCATTATTCATCCATTAAAATTATATTTTTAAGTTTTTTGGTCTTCTATGACATTTTTTAGGTAAAACTGTGGGTACACCAAACTAGTTTTCAAAAATACCTTGTGTTTTCTTTCCATTCCCTATAAAAGTCCACCACCTATCCATATTATTCACAACTCTGAAAACACTAAGCTTCATCCAAGATATACTGAATAAACATTCCAAAATCATTATATTCCCCATAGAATCCTCTCCTTTGGAAGAAATCAATACAACAAATTGTTTTTGCATAAACCAAAAAGAGTTACCCGATTAAGAGGTAACAACTTCTCCCAAACTCCTTTTGTAAATTTTCTTTCCCATCCACCTCTAATCTATTTATTCAATAATTTAATAAAAAATATATTATCTTCAGTGTACTAATATTTTTTTATTCTATGTTTTTCAGCTACACTTACACAAACCTCCATCTATTGGTTGATGAACTTTTTGTTTCTATGTACGGCGAACTACCACCCCATAAAATGATAATTGTTTATTTTCCCTTACCACATCTCATGGTGATTTTTTTTATAAAAACTATGTTTATATATTAATTAATTATAAAATTTACTATATCTTTAATGTTCTATAATTATTTTAAAAAAATATCTTTATGCTTTCCATAGTGTGTAAATATGATAATTTCAGGTGAGGAAGTGTGGACTACCACCCACTCAAAGCAAAATGATTCATTCACACACTACATGGAATGTATTATGGATGGGTTTAGTGAAAATATATGTTATATATGATAGAATAATTCTACTAGTATAACTATATGTATACATATATATATATATATATGTCATTTAATTTCTTTCTTTCAGTATGACTACTAAACGGTAATAGTATTCATGTGTACCTACAGCCTTCTATCTCCATGAATGGTGTATTTCGTTTCATACTTCTATATTATATATATTATCATTATACACATTAAATTAATATAAATGATATATATATCATTTTTTACATTCTCAAAATCATTATATTATTATAAATACCAACAATATATCAAATTAAGACATATGTGACAAAATAAGATTATATTACTGGAAGCATATCCTTAACATGGAATTATTAACAATAGGGTAATATAAAGTCATAATAGAAACATATTATATACTAGATATGATAATATAATTCTATTGTATATTTATAATAAACATATATTTACTATTTTGGAGGTTTGAATGACAATGATGAGATTCAAGACACGTTGTAAGGGAATTTTATCTCACTCAGTATTTTCAGGAGATACATAACTTATTCACCACTCACTACTTTTGTGAGGTGTCTATAATACCCATGAACATGTTGTATGAATCATATACTGAAATATATGTCAATTTAAATAACCATTTTATGATATTTCTTTCATAGAGATTAAGTTTCAAAAGTTACCAAATCGGTAAAATAGTTTTGTCGCAATTTTCCTTCTTTGACACTCATGTTTTATTATGACCCTTAATTACTATTCATATCATGTATACATAAATTTGGAATTTTATATCATGAATATACTTATTTCATGATATTTTTATCTTCATTTTATTTTATCTTCTTATATGTAGAGTATGATCCCAAGTTACCATGTGATAAGAGTTTATTGAAACTTTCTCAATGTTTATCGAGATAGTTTGTGATTATACTTAATTTATTGTAATATTATGATACAAATCTCAAGAACCTACATTAAGTTTATTTTTCTCTGGTTATTCATAATATATAAATTTACTATTACCATTGTTTCACTCATTGGTACATAATATATTTAAGAAACTATTTTTAAGAATGCATAAATTTACCCTCACTTTGGTCAGAAATCAGTTTTAATTCAAAATCAGGTTTTATAAAAAGGATTTCAAAACGTTTTCAATAATTATGTATAATATTTCAATGTTTTTTCAATGAAAAAAAAATAAATTTTTTAGAAGTTTATTTTATAAGTTTTCATGGAAAATGTTTTTCAAAAAGGATTTCAAAATTATTATATAAGATTTCAGGGAAATTGGTGTTTGAAAACGTTTTAAATCTTATTTAATTTTGTTTTCAAGTAAAAAATATATCAAAACATTTTTAAGATTTAATTTTATGTTTCCAAAGTTATTTTCAATGAAAAATGTTTCAAATCGTTTTCAATATTTCTTTATATGTTTTCAAAGTTTTTGGGAAACGGATTTCAATACGTTTTCATGATTTATTTATAAGTTTTCGATGTATTTTAAATGAAATTGTTTTTCAAAAAATTTCAAGATTTCTTTTAAGACTATAAAATGGTTTTTAATGAAACAAATTTTAAAAAAAAATTAATATTATTCTATAAGATTTCAAGGAAAAGGGTTTCCAAAATGATTTTAAGTATTCATTGTTAATTCTAAATGAATTTTCTAATAAAATGTTTTTAAAATTGTAGTTTTCATTAAAAATATTTTTTCAAAGAAGATATTATATTTTCCTCAAGAAATTTTTTTGAATGATATTTCAAAATTATTTTCCATCAAATATGAAATTTATTGATGTTACTCATTCCTTTCTAGGAAATGATCTGAAGGTTTCATTTATATTCCTTCTCTGAATGGGTTATTTTCAATGTCATGGTTTTTAAGAAACATATTTCTATTTCAAGGGTTATATGTTTATGAAATCTATTTCTATTTCATGGGTTATGATTTTGATGAAATTATTATCAAACCTGTATTGTTTTCTAAAGGTTATGATATCAATACATGTTTATGATAACCATTTAATTTCATGGGTTATGATAAGATTTTTAATTATCTTGTGACACTTGTATGTAATATTTCATTATGATATGGGTTGGACATATATATCCCTATAATTAATTAGGTAAACATTTATATCTCATGAGATAGACTAATATGGTCTTTTGAATTAACCTCTACTATTAAGATGGTAATGGGAGTGAACCATGACTTCCAAGATGGTATGAGAAGTGAACTCATCATACTAAGATGGTCATGGGAGTAAACTATGATGGCCAGGATAGTATGGTGAGTGAACCCATACTACCATGATGGTCTTTGCAGTGATTCTTTTTCTACAATGGAAATAATATTATATGGTTATATTTCTTCCTCAATTCTATATTTTATTTATAATTTTTGATTTTAGTGTTTATGTTCTTTATTTCTTTATGATTTATATCTTTTGAAATTCCATGATTTATGCCATGATCCATGTTTATAATCTTATGATATATAGGGTATGATCTTCCAATAATATGATCACATTCTCAAATCCTTATTATCCTAGTTATGATAACATGTATCCCTTGTTTAACCATACTGAGCATCTAAGATTGGCCCTTTGTATAATTCTTTCCCCAGGATATGAAGATATGTTTTGAGTCTGATGTTTCAAATAATTTTGTTAGTTATGAAGAAAATAGTGGGAGGAATTGTTTCTCTATTATGTACTGGTTTTTATGATTCTTTGTTTCCAAAGGTACTAGACTAATATGGTATTTGGACATCTTTTTGTAAAATGTTTCAAGTATTACACAACATTTGTGTAACATTAATGTATAAAAAGTGAGTTTTTCTACATCTATGGAGAATTTGTTATGTGTTTAGGATGTTTCTTGTTGTAGGAGAACCATGTGGTGGCTTCTATCTCTTTTTAGATACCCCCTCAAGAGAAGAAAACCCGTACCATGATCTTCAGTTAAAAGATGTTGTGCATGAACTCAAAATGTGGAATCACAATCTCTTGGGGTTGCATTTTATAGTGTATTATGATTAGAAGAGCCTAAAATATATTTTTAATTATAGAGAGATAATCTTGTTATAGATATTTGGGGTAGTGTATCTTTAGAATTTTAATTTTTATATTAAACACACTCATTGGAAATGAAATGTTTTTTTCTGATGTGTAGAGAATAAAATTATTGACACAATCCTTGAGGTAATCGATTTAGGAGTGGTCTCTAGTGATTTTGTTTAATAAAATGGGATTGGGAGTGGATGAGGATGGTGGATAAGTGTTATTGGTATCAATGGGAAAAATCATCTTTTGAATAGTGAGTTCAGATCGAGTAGGTGATAGAAACCAAGTGACAATACTTTGGTAAAAATGTTTGTTGGGAGACCTCAGGTGATTGGTCTCAGTCTCCTAATGGAGATTTGTGCTTCTGTGGAAGGTTTATGGTTTAAACATATCTTTGGTGGGAGTGGATTGATAGTGAAATATTTTATGTTGTTTTATACATCATGGAGTTACCAGGATGTATCACGACATTAGACATTGACATAGGTTTCTATGTAAGATGTTATCAATTAAAGATGTTGAATCATGGTTTCTAATTTTTCAGAAAATTAAGCAACAACACTGGAGACCATATGGTTTTTATAGCATTTTCCCATTCTAGTACAGAAGTGGAATGAAATTTACAAACACATCATCATTGTTTTTCCATGGAATCTTGGTGGAAATGGTAAAATTTGGGTGATCATTGATTTACTTATTAAATTAGCACATTTATTACCAATCAAGGGAATAATGAAAGTGGAACAGCTTGAATACATGTAAATCTAATATATCTTGATACTTCATGGGGTTCCCTCTATGATTTTTTATGATAGTGACCTAATGTTTACATCCATGTTCTAAAAAAATTCTATAGGAGATGGGTTCCCAGTTGAAATTGAGCAAGACATATCATCTATAGAATGTTGGGCAAAGAGAGGGAGCTATATAGGTTTTTGAGGATATGCTTTGGGCTTATGTGCTTGATTTTAGTGGATCAAGGGGAAAAAACTTCCTCAGGTAAAATTTACCTATAACAATAGTTATCACACTTGAATAAATATGGAACCCTTTTAATCATTGCATGGAATCCTTGTAGATATCCCTAGGGCTACGAAGAGTTGGGATATAGGTTCTTATTTAGGCTATGTCTCATTATGACTGTGATAGAATAATTGCATTTTGATCTAGAAAAATTTGGTCATTGTATAGAGGAAAAAAAATATCTTATATGCACCATCTTTGTTGACCTCTAGAGTTTGAGATTATTTAATGGGTTTTTCCCAGATTTTTTCCTTTCTTGGAAAACCATCATTTAGATAAGCTGGGTAAGTTATCACTGAGTTTTTTTGTCCCATTTGAGATCATGGAGTTACTTGGAAATGTGGTATATCAGCTAGAATTACCATCATGTTTCACATCAATACACCGTGTTTTTCATGTTTCTTATTTGAGGAGGTATATACTGGATCCATACCATATAATTTAATAATATAATTTTGATCATAAGACTGATTCCATAATTTTCCATCTACCAGTTCAGATTATGGATTGCCAAGATAAGGAATTTCATGGTAAAATGATTCCCTTTGTCTAATCATTGCTGCACAATTTAAAAGATAACAATGATAATTGGGTGTATAGATTTTTAGTGAGAATATGGGGAGTCCATTGGGTTTTGTAAATTTGGAATAGGGTTAGGGACAACCATACTTTTTGACCCAAGAAATCGAGTGGTCAAGTATAGTATACTGGAATGGGTCACATTGTTTGTCCAAACTATGTGTCATCCCCTCCTAACTGTGGTCCCTAAGAAAAGGGGTTATGAAGTATATTTATATGGTTAATGAAACTATGTGCCCATACAATGTATCCTAATCAGTATATCTGTATAGTGAACATGGTTAAGCTTTATGGTTACTCCAAACCATAAAACCTCTCCAGTAAACCATGCACACAGACTTTTAATGTTTATAATTTTTAATTAAAAATACCCATGACCATAGTTTCAACTATGGTAACCCCATAATCCCATACTCTCTTGACAAAAAAATACCCATTTCTCTTGAAGATTCTACCTATGTATTCTATGAAGATTTACTTTGTTCTTGATGGATTAACTCATAGTATGTTGCATTTTTTTATCTTTTTTTCATTTTTATTAGATACTCGTTTGATATATTTTATTGTAGTATTTTTTGAACTTAATCGTGATGTTTAGGTTGGATCTAAGGGGTTTGAAATAGGATTTCTGTGTATATAATGGATATAGGATCCTGAGGAATGAATTTACCCTTCCCTGATCTCTATTTTTAAAGCATATTAGTTCCCCCTACATTCATGATGTAGGTGTCTATATTCATAGGGAATATTCAATGAATTTATTATTCCTCTTGTTACATTATTTGACATGTTCATTTAATTGAATTTATTTATGATTATAATGGATTTTTTAAATTATTAATTTTATTAAATGGAATTGTCTTTAAAAAAATTTTGTGAACTCCTAGTGTTTGATAAAATTCTTGAATGGTTGTTTTGGTTTAACAATAGATTTTCAGGCACTGAATTTGATTTTATTTTCTTTTAAAAAGTTTTATAAATTTTGATCCTGGATTTTTAAATGGCTTCGAAAAAACATAGCCCATTTGGTAACATTTGTTGTGTCTGGAATATATATGTCACTTGTAGTATTTGTAATGGCACTTAAAGTTTTCTATCACATTAGTGGGTGTAATTCAACTAGTGGTTCTAAAAATTTGATCCATTACATGCCTTTATTTGGGATTTATTTTTATGTATAGTTTGTTAGGACAAAGGTTAAATCCCAAATTGAGTGTTTAGTAATTTATGATCAGATTATGACATGATGCATTGGTTTTGGTTATTTTCTCACATTAATTCACATTATAGACTGTTCATGGTTATATTCTCACATGATTTCACATGATAGATTGGTCATAGTTATCTTTTCAAAAACATTCACATGATGGTTTGGTCATGGTTTCTTATTACTTTTTTACCTTATGGTGTATTTGCAGATTATATTAGAGGTGTTATCATTTTAATTTACTTATACTTGTTTTATTCCTTTGTATATAATATTAAATGACTTTGGGAAATATCAGGGGTTGATTTAAAAAAATTAAACTTTGAAAATTCTTTATAAAACAGAATTTGTTTAAAATCCAGAAGTACATTATTAATATTAGACATTTTTCTGGATTCTGTGTGGAATCCTAATAGGCTTTGGGATCACACCTGGAAATTTCCATTATGCAGTTGTAGATGTTTTTTATAGGTTTCATGTAGAGGGAAGGCCATTAGGTAGCATGATGGATTCTCTTTTTATTGTAGCTTCATAAAGTGATGGTTTAGAGGTGACGGTTGGTCACGTGAATATTTTTTTTCTTTTCTTGTCATACTTCCTTATATATTTGGTTTGGATTGGGTTTTATAGACCGTGGTTTTTTCACTTTATTTGCTCTTTTCAATGTTTCTTTATGTCTTTTTTTTACATACAATTCTTATTTCTGATATCTAGTTCTACCTCAACACTATGAAGATCCAACTTAGGTTCCTTGTTTATTTGAATAGGGTTATATATTTATGCCCAATACCATGAATTAGTGAATATACCCTTGTTCTATCAAGCCTATTATATCTTGGGTGTTTTCAATGAACAAATTTTCCGCATCCTTGGTGATTTTTATCTCAAGGATATTTATTTAGTTGTATAAAAATGATTTTTTTAAAAAAATATCTTTGTAAAAATTATAATATGCTCCTCAAAAAAATTTCACATGAATTTTTAAAAAATGTTGGCAGTATTCACTTTTAAATAACGTTAATTTCATGAATAGGGAAAAAATATAAATAAATTGTTACCATTTATTACTATAAGGGAAATGATGAATTATCGAACAAGAAAAAAAATCCTTCAAGTGGGACATAATACCTAGTTTTGTGATACCTTCCCTTAAAATAGTTATGTAAAATAATATTTTTCAATTATTTCCTATGATATTGAGGATTATATATCATTAGATATAATATCTTGATTCATGATAATATTTTCTCCATTTTTAGTTATTCTTTAAAGTAAACTATAATTACATTTCAGGGAGAAAATTTTTTGGGTAGAATGTAACAACCTCAGTTTTTTCCATAAATAAATAACATTTTATATAGTTTTCTCCACATGGAACATACAAAAAAAACCTATATAGACTATCATAAGGTATACGTAGAATTTTTTGGTATAAATTGTAGAAACATAATTATGATATATATATATAAATGTATAATATAATGTAAAAGAATCCATAAATATCAAATATAAATAGTATAATTAATAAATTAATAAAAAAATTCTATTCATAAAATGTATTTTATAAAATGGATATTTTTTTAGTTTGACCTATTTATGATTTAAACTAATTTAAAATAAATTTTAATTTATGAAAAAATCCTTCCATATAAAAAGTTGTTATTCAGGATAGTTTATGATTTCATTTTTATTTTAATTTTAAAAACAATAGAATTTAAATTTTAAAAATTGAAGATAATTTTTTCATTTATCTAGGTCATATTATTTTGAGACGATTTTTTGAGTTTTCTAATATTAATGTGTTTTTAGGTGAATATTATAAAATATCATTTATGAAAATATTTTTTCTTTTAAGACATCACATGGATATAACCATAGCCTATATCCAAAAAATTTGGAAATATTTTTGAAGATCAAATATATATCTTCCAAATAAAATTATATTTTTTTTAAAAAACATGATTGATTGACAAACCTATATTTGATATTATAGGACATGAGTAATATTTTCTCAAAATTGTTTTAAATACATTAAACATTAGTTTTTAAAAATTAGTTTTTATCAATTTAATAAAATTAATTTAATTTTAAATTGGAAATATTTTTCCATATAATATAATATGGTACGCTTTATTTTTAGGTATATTTATTAAGTTACCTTGGGTAAATAATATTTATCAGGGTAATAAAATTATTTCTCAAGGAATTATATGTTTCACAATATTTTGAATTTTTTAAAATAAATGAAATAATTTTATCATAAAACTATAATATAAAGGTTAAAGATACATAAAAATAAATTAACATTTATATGATGATTAATCAATGTCAAATATGATTTATAACACTTAATGGATAAAAAATATTTTTCTAAAAAAAGTAGAAAATAATTATATGTCAGGATTTAAAAGGTAATTTTATTCTATTTAGAAATTAAATTTGGTTATATGGTTCCAAAATTAAAATTCATCACAATGAAATTTGGTAATAAGTCTCACCTGATATTCTCAAAAATAAAATAATGAACACGATTAATATATAAATAATATTATTAAGTATTTAATGACAAATACAAAGTGGCCTAAAATTTCTTAAGTTTACCTAAAATTTATATATTATAAAAACCATTTTTAGGTTTCAAATTAAATCCCACATGTCTCACTAACCATACCACACCTAAAATTTATGAACACCCATTTTTACCAATTACTACAAATTATTTAACATGTAAACTGCCCCTTTGACTTTAAAAGGAAGCCACTTCTTCCCCATAAATGTTTCACCTCCCATTTGTATTATCCCTGAATTCCTTACCTAATTAACATTATTGTAATTAAAATATGTTTCCTAAATCTTCTAGTCATTATAATAGATCATAATTTCTCTATTATCAACAAGACATTCAAGATAATTTTCAATGTCTTAAAAATGGTATCACATCTTTCTTAACTTTTTATTTATATTAATTATTTTTTATACAACCTCTAGTCTCTTCTATCCAAAATAGTACGAAAAAATAAATATTAATTATATTCTAGTATGTTATTATACTAATGGAATATCTGTTTTATTCCTTCCTATAAAACCCCTAGAAAAATAATAACATTGTCATGTGTATGTCCTGACTACCACATCCTGCATGTCGTGCCTATCATTCGTCAATGACTTTCATAGATGGTCCAAAGATAAATTTTATAATATATTATAGTATTTATAAAATTTTAATTATTATGAATGGTTAATATATTTTATTTTATACTTTCTTTCTATTTAAGGGAAATAACATTGTTGTCTATGTGTGTGTAAAAATTAGCACCTCCATGAGATGTTATTTCTCTTTTTTCCATATCATATAACAGGAATGGACAGATAAACATATTTTATGTTTTATAAGGTTTATTTGATAAAATATTATGATTTTTGGATGATAATATTTTACATTTTAGAAGTAATATTATCGATAAATAATTATATTAGATTTAACCTATAAAAATGATATATTAATGTAGATTTTTATATTGAGTCCATTCATGAAAAACCTAGTTAATTGTATAAATAATTTGAAAATTCAAAAATTAAAAATATTATAATATTAAATTATTGATGTTATGAAACTATTTGACAACACTATTGATCATAGTCAACCGAATGAAAGTATTATGAAAGTGATAAATGCAGAACCCCGAGTGACAGACGTAAGTATAATTTTTTTGAAAAAGGTCCTAAATATAATGAATGGAACAAATAAAATTAATTATAGATTAATATTCTTCTAATGAAGTATTTTAATAAAGATAATTTTAATATTTAAAAATTTATGTAAAAGTGAAAAATGATTTCGAACATAGGTATGAATTTTTCCTCAAAACAACCTTCTTTGAGACACATGTTCTTTTGTGAACCTAATTTCATTAAAATGGTATCTATACTACCAATTTGTTATTTAATATCATGTATTATATTTATTCATTGTGTATGAACTTCAAATCAAATGTCTCTTTATTTGAAGGGGTTTTTATTAGAATTTTCTTCAGTCATAGTGGATTTTTTTCTTAAGATCCCATCATTGATACACATTTTACTTTATGTGCTAGTTTACTTATATATGGTGTATGGGATACCCAATTGTTATGTTATAAAAAAATAGTTTTTATTCTAGGTATTTTATGACAATTTTCACACTCTTTATCTTTAAAATGTTTTGATTAAAAATTTTCTCATGTCTTTTTTTTTCTTAACTCAATTCTTTTATCTGATGATTCATGAAATCTATTATTGATTTGATCTTACAAATATCTTTTTTCAGACAATTATATAAAAAATAGATTTTTTTTTTCTATTTTTATATTACTTTTCTTCATTAATTTTCTGCACCTTGATGAAACACTTCCTCATATTGAAGGACTATGTTGATAATAAATACGCATATACCTTCCAATATATATTTTTCATCCTTATCCATGTTTTTTAATCAACATTACTTTGTATAATGTTTTAAATTTCCTTTGAACAAATATTAAACTCTTATCAATTTAATATTTAGTCATATTTTTTATGGTATAGGTTTAACTAAATGGTTTTAATACACTTTAATCTTGTTTCCACGTGATTTTTTTCAAAATGTTATCTTTTAGATTTAGGTTTAAATCAACTGAAATTCGTTCCACCTATATTATTTTAAATAGGTAACTTTCAAATACAATGAATTTATGAAAAAAAATAAAAATCCAATCATTTAAATTTTTTCATAGTGTTCATTTTTACCAAATAAATCCATTTTACTTGTTACTATGTGAAAATATCTTTCAACCACCTTTTTCATTTTTTTAATAACTTCATATCTACAAAATAAAGTTCTCAAAAATGACATTTGTAATATTATAGTTTACTAGCATATTAAGTTTTAAATTTTTTCAATGGAAAATGTTAATTCATTTTATTCCTAATTATTCTATGCATGTACCTTATCTATGTCGTATGCTTGATCTGTCGAATTATTAAAATGATACCATCCACCTTCTTTATCTGGATGGATTACAAAATTCTATTTTATATCTATAGTATAATCCATCACTATTTTTTCTTACATAATCATAAATTTTATAGACGTCATTTTCTTCCAATTACTTTACTCTACAAATACCTTAAATTTAATTTCATATTATAGGGTATTCATCTAGATTTCAAATACATCAATTGATTGGGGAAATTATTTACTGAACCATATATCCATTTACCATATGGTATAAATACCATATGTATAATAATATTTCTTGACTGGTATTTTCCAAAAATGATTCTTAATTTCAATTGATACCCATTTATTTTTCATGGGTTTATTATGTCAGGTTTATTGATGAAATCCTTAAGGATTCCTTTTTTACCACATAAAATGAATATACAACCTTTTTTATTCATTATATTTAAATGATATGTTTATTGAAATAATGTGGAACACATAGGAAAGATTTTTTTATTATGATGGGTGTGCCTAGCTAGTGCTCCAATTCATATGGTAATGTTTCATTATCAGAAGATATCATAGTGTACATGTAGTGATCATATCCAAATAAGGGAGTGGGTAGATATACTATAAAATAATGTTTTGTTAACAATGCAAGGATCCTTAATATATTCTTATGTTCTCATGTTTTTATTTTTACCGTATTTCTATGATGTCATTCTCTTATAATATGATCATGTTTACTCCATTCTCTAATTTTATCATTTCCTTATCCCATAATTACATGTTTATGATCATTCTCTTTATTATATCATGTTAATCCCCCCTTGGTGTACTCAATTATCTTGTTTATTCCATTAGTAGGATTTTGAGATCACCCATTTCATTATATATTTCCCCATTTTATCCTATGCATTATTGATAGGTCCTAAGTGGGTTAGGGGAACTATAAAGATATAAAATATATAAAATTATGTTTTATTTTAAAATTTTATATTTATGTGTCTAATCCTCCAAATACACTAAAGCCTAGATTCATGGCTTGTATTAATTATAAAAAAATGTTAACAGTTATGAAATATTACGTGTTTAATTATTTCTTCATTATAATACTAATTTCATTATGTTATTTTTTGGGGAATATTTGGACCTTTTTAAGAAGAAATAAACTTGAAAGTGTTTAGCAGGAAAATATACCTCTTCCTTGAGAAATTATCTTTTTCATGCACCATAATACTTTTTATGATAGTATTTGGGGAATTAGAAAACCACCAGTACTAGGTTATGGTAGTCGAGAAATAATTTTAACACATATTTGTTGAGATAAGGTGCACATGTGTTATGGAGTGGTGTAAAGATGAAGCTCCCTTTGATAAGGAATGGGAGTTTCACGCCTATAAATACCCATTACTATAAAATAATATAAATTTATTTTCCTGGGAAAGTTGAACATAATGGATAATGGTTAGAATATATGATATTATATACCCAAAATAAATTCAACCGATTATAATTTTACATGTTTGATGATAATTGAGGATTTATCTCTTAGTTTAACCACCTCATTAACCATTCCTACCCTTACAGGATTGATATAATTTTTACCATGGATAATATTAGTTAGATAAAAATACATAGTTTACCATATTTCCAAAAGAAAAACTTACCTTGGGTAAATATTAGTTACAAACGTAAAACCATTATTTCTTATTGAATAATAATATTCTAAATATTGTTTGTTTTCAGAATTGATTTGTAAATTTCAAAAAACCTAAAATATGATTTTTAACCATATTTAAATGTTAATTATTTTCCTTGGAAAGTTGAACAAAATGGATAATGATTAGAATATATGATATTATTTACCCAAAATTAATTCAACCATTTATAATTTTACATGTTTAATGATAGTTAAGGATTTATCTCTTATTTTAACCGACTAATTAACCATTACTACCCTTACGGGGTTGATATAATTTTTACCATGGTCAATATCAATTAGATAAAAATAAAAAGTTCACCATATTTCATAAAGAAAAACTTACCATGGGTAAATATTAGTTACAAAGGTAAAACCATTATTTCTCATTGAATAATAATATTCTAAATATTTTTTGTTTTCAGAATTGATTTGTAAATTTCAAAAAACCAAAAATATGATTTTTAAGAATATTTAAATGTTAATTATTAATCATTTAATGGATAAATAATTCTTAATTTTATTAAGAACAACTAATTAATAAGACCAAAAACTCCATAATGATAGTTTTCAACCCATTATTTTATTGATTTAAAAATATATTTCTTATTATTTATAAATTGATAATTGTTAAATTGAGCCCCTAATTTTATTTTTCATTTCAAAAAAAATTGATGACCATCATCTTATATTTTTCTGAAAAAATAATTGACATGGTTATTATTTAATTAATTTTAGTATGTTCTTAAATAAATAATCTCTAATGGCTCTAAATTTCTTATGTTTAATTGACCATTATACAGTTTAGAAACTAATTATTAATTTTTAATGAAATCCCCACAATTATACCTTCAAAAACACACTTAAATTTCATGAACATCCATTCTTACCCCTTAATAAACATTCTTAACTATTGAAAGTTCCATTTTATTCACTTATAAAAGGTCATCACTTACACCCCTTACCAACTTAACCTCCCATTAAATTTCATCTTAAAACTAGAACCAAATTACATATAATATATGTTCCCTACATGATCTCTTGAATCCATTCTAAATAAGATAGCCTAAATCTTCCATTTTCAACAAGACATTCAAGAGAAAGTTCTATACATCGATGAAGCTATCATGCCTTTAATAACATTTATTTTTTATTATTTATTTCTTCTACCACCTATAATATCTCATGTCATTGATTGCATGATAATATAATAAATAAATATATTTAGTACTATAACTATACTAATATAATATCCTTTATATGACTTCCTCCAAAACCACATGAGAAATAAAAATGTTTTCATGCATTTGTACGGACAACCGCCTCTATGCACGATATATCCTATTTTTTAACATCTCCTATCACAGATGGTTAAAAGGGATATTTCCTAAAATAATATAATATCTATATCATTTTAAATATTCTTAAATGATAAGATAATTTATTTTACTTACACTATTTCCATTCATTAAAAATGAGAGTCTCATCTATGTGAATGTGTATACTACCACCCCGTGAGATGATGTTTCCATTTTTTTCCACACCAACATATATAAATAGAATTAAAAATTAACTTAATTTATAGAAGGTTTATTAAATAAACCATTAAAATTTTATATTGGTAATATTAAAAATTACATAAGTAATATTAGTTATAAACATTTTTAGTAAATTCAACCACTAAAAATGACATATTAATGTATGTTTTTAGAATTGAGCCCATTTATGGAAAACCTATTTAGCTATATAAATTATTTACTATTTAAATTTTATCGAAAATAATTGTATTAAATTATGTATATTACAAAACTATTTTAAAAAACTTTTCACCATGGTCAAAAAACAAAAAATACTACGGAGAAAGTAATTGAACAATCCCTTGTGATCTATGTAAGTAGAAATTAAGTGAAAAAGAAGTTCCAGTAAAAACATATTAACTCTTGGTATGTTGCATTTTTTATCTTTTTTTCATTTCTTTTTAGATAATCGTTTGATATCTTTTATTGTAGTATTTTTTGAACTTAATGGTGATGTTTATGTTGGATCTAAGGGGTTTGAAATAGGATTTTTCTGTATATAATGGATATTGGATCCTAAGGAATTGATATACCCTTCCCTGATCTCTATTTTTAAAGCATATTAGTTCCACCTACATTCATGATGTAGCTGTCTATATTCATAAATAATATTCAATGAATTTATTATTCCACTTGTTACTTTCTTTGATATTTTCATTTAATTGAATTTATTTATGATTATAGTGGATTTTTTAAATTATTAGTTTTATTAAATGGATTTGTCTTTAAAAATTTTTTGTTAACTCCTAGTGTTTGATAAAAATCTTGAATGGTGGTTTTGGTTTAACAATGGATTTTGAAGCACTGAAGTTGATTTTATTTTCATTAAAAATGTTTTATAAATTTTGATCCTAGATTTTTAAATGGTTTCAAAAAAACATAGCCCATTTGGTAACATTTGTTATGTCTGGAATATATATGTCACTCGTAGTATTTGTAATTCCACTTAAAGTTTTCTATCACATTAGTGGGTGTAATTCAACTAGTGGTTCTACAAATTAGATCCATTACATGCCTTTATTTGGGATTTATTTTTATGTATAGTTTGTTGGGACAAAGGTTAAATCCCAAATTGAGTGCTTGGTCATTTATGATTGGATTATCACATGATGCATTGGTTTTGGGTATTTTCTCACATTAATTCGCATTATAGACTATTCATGGTTATATTCTCACATGATTTCACATGATAGATAGCTCATAGTTATCTTTTCAATAACATTCACATGATGGTTTGGTCATGGTTTCTTCTTACTTTTTTACCTTATGGGGTATTTACAGATTATATTTGAGGTGTTATCATTTTAATTTACTTATACTTGTTTTATTCCTTTTTATAGAATATAAAATGACTTCGGGAAATATCAGGGGTTTTTTTAAAAAAATAAACATTGAAAATTATTTGTAAAACAGAATTTGTTTAAAATCCAGAAGTACAATATTAATATTAGACATTTTTCTGGATTCTGTGTGGAATCCTAACAGGCTTTGGGATCACACTTAGAAGTTTCCATTATGGAGTTTTATATGTTTTTTTATAGGTTTCATGTAAAGGGAAGGCCATTAGGTAGTATGATGGATTCTCTTTTTATTGTAGCTTCATAAAGGGGTGGTTTAGAGGTGACGGTTGGTCACGTGAATATTTTTCTTCTTTTCTGGTCATACTTCCTTATATATTTGGTTTGGATTGGGTTTTATAGACCATGGTTTTGTCACTTTATTTACTCTTTTCAATATTGTTTTATGTCTTTTTTTACATACAATTATTATTTCTGATATCTAGTTCTACCTCAACACTATGAAGATCCAACTTAGGTTCCTTGTTTATTTGATTAGGGTTATTTATTTATGCCCAATCCCATAAATTAGGGATATACCCTTGTTCTTTCAACCCTATTATATCTTGGGTATTTTCAATGAACAAATCGCCTGCATCCTCGGTGATTTTTATCTCACGGATATTTATTTAGTTGTATAGAAATGATTTTTAAAAAAAATATTTTTGTATAAATTATAATATGCTCCTCAAAAAAAATTCACATCAATTTTTAAAAAATGTTGGCAGTATTCACTTTAAAATCACGTTAATTTCAAGAATAGGGAAAAAATCTAAATAAATTGTTACCATTTATTACTATAAGGGAAATGATGAATTATCAAACAAGAAAAAAATCCTTCAAGTGGGACATAATACCTAGTTGTGTGATACGTTCCCTTAAAATGGTTATGTAAAATTATATTTTTCAATTATTTCCTATGATATTGAGGATTATATATCATTAGATATTATATCTTGATGTATGATAATATTTTATCCATTTTTAGTTATTCTTGAAAGTAAACTATAATAACATTTCATGCAGGAAATTTTTTGGGTAGAATGTAATAACCTCAGTTTTTTCCATAAATAAATAACATTTTATATGGTTTTCTCCACATGGAACATACAAAAAAAAATCTATATAGACTATCATAAGGTATACTTAGAATTTTTTGGTATAAATGGTAGAAACATAATTATGATATATATATATATATATAAGTATAATATAATGTAAAAGAATCCATAAATATCATACTTAATTAGTATAATTAATAAATTAATAAAAAAAATCTATACATAAAATGTATTTTATAAAATGGATATTTTTTAGTTTGACCAATTTACGATTTACACTAATTTAAAAGAAATGTTAATTTATGAAAATATAATTCCATATAAAATGTTGTTATTCAGGATAGTTTATGACTTCATTATTATTTTAAATTCTAAAACATCATAATATAAATTTTAACAAATGAAAATAATTTTTTCATTTATCCGGGTCATATTATTCTGAGAATATTTTTTTAGTTTTCTAATATTAAGGTGTTTTTAGGTGAATGTTATAAAATATCATTTATGAAAATATTGTGGCTTTTAAGACATCACATGGCTATAATCATAGCCCATATCCAAAAACCTTGGAAACATTTTTGTAGATCAAATATATATCTTCCAAATAAAAATATATTTTTTAAAAAAACATGTTTGATTGACAAACCTATATTTGATATTATAGGAAATCAGTAATATTTTCTCAAAAGTTGTTTTAAATACATTAAACATTATATTTTTAAAATTAGTTTTTATCAATTGAATAAAATTTATTTAATTTTAAATTGGAAATAATTTTTCCATATAATATAATATGGTAGGCTTTATTTTTAGGTATATTTATTAAGTTACCTTTGATAAATATTATTTATCAGGGTAATAAAATTATTTTTCAAGGAAGTATATGTTTCACAATATTTTCAATTTTTTAAATGAAATGAATTAATTTTATCATAAAACTATAATATAAAGTGTAAAAGATATATAAATATAAATTAGCATTCATATGATGATTAATCAATTTTAAATATGATTAATAACACTTAATGGATAAAATAATATTTTTCTAAAAAAAATTAAAAAACAATTATATATCAAGATTTAAAAGGTATTTTTATTCTATTTAGAAGTTAAATTTGGTTATATGGATCCAAAATTAAAATTCATCACATTTAAATTTGGTAATAAGTCTCACCTGATATTCTCAAAAATAAAATAATGAACACAATTAATATGTAATTAATATTATTAAGTGTTTAATGACTAATACAAAGTGGCCTAAAATTTCTTAAGTTGACATAACATTTATATATTATAAAAACCATTTTTAGGTTTTAAATTAAATCCCACATGTCTCACTAATCATACCACACCTAAAATTTTTGAATACCCATTTTTACCAATTACTAAAAATTATTTTACATGTAAAGTGCCCATTTGACTTTAAAAGAATGTCACTTCCTCCCCATAAATGTTTCACCTCCCATTTGTATTATCCATGAATTCCATACCTAATTAACTTTATTATAATTAAAATATGTTACCTAAATCATCTAGTCATTATAATAGATCATAATTCCTCTATTATCAACAAGACATTCAAGATAATTTTAAATGTCTTAAAAATGGTATCACATCTTTCTTAACCTTTTATTTATATTAATTATTTTTTATACAACCTCTAGTCTCTTCTATACAAAATTGTATGACAAAATAAATATTAATTATATTCTAGTATGTTATTATACTAATGAAATATCTCTTTTATTCCTTCCTATAAAACCCCTAGAAAAATAATAACATCGTCATGTGTATGTCCTGACTACCACATCCAAGCATGTCGTGCCTATCATTTTTCAATGACTTTCATAGATGGTCCAAAGCTAAATTTTATAATATATTATAGTATTTATAAAATTTTAATTATTATGAATGGTTAATATATTTTATTTTATACATTATTTATATTTAAGGAAAATAACATTGTTGTCTATGTGTATGTAAATATTAGCACCTCTATGAGATGATATTTCTCTTTTTTTCCATATCATATAACATGAATGGACAGATAAACATATTTTATGTTTTATATGGTTTATTTGATAAAATATAATGATTTTAGAAGATAATATTTTACATTTTAGAAGTAACATTATCGATAAATAATTATATTACATTTAACTAATAAAAAGGATATATTAATGTAGCTTTTTATATTGAGTCTATCCATGAAAAACATAGTTAATTGTATAAATAATTTGAAAATTCAATAATTAAAAATATTATAATATTAAATTATTGATTTTATGAAACTATTTGACAACACTATTGATCATAGTCAACAGAATGAAAATATTTTGAAAGTGATAAATGAAGAACCCCGAGTGAAAGACGTAAGTATAATTTTTTTAAAGGTCCAAAATATAGTAAATGGAACAAATAAAATTAATTATAGATGCATATTCTTCTAATGAAGTATTTTAATTAAGATAATTTTAATATTTAAAAATTTATGTAAAAGTGAAAAATGATTTCGAACATACGTATGAATTTTTCCTCAAAACAACTTTCTTTGAGACACATGTTCTTTTGTGCACCTAATTTCATTAAAATGGTATTTATAATACCAATTTATTATTTAATATCATGTATTATATTTATTCATTGTGTATGAAGTTCAAATCAAATGTCTCCTTATTTTAAGGTGTTTTTATTATAATTTTCTTCAGTCATAGTGGATTTTTTTCTTAAGATCCCATCATTGATAGACATTTTACTTTATGCGCAAGTTTACTTATATATGGTGTATGGGATACCCAATTGTTATGTTATAAAAAAATATTTTTTATTCTAGGTATTTTAGTATAATTTTCACTCTCTTTATCTTTAAAATGTTTTGATTATAATTTTTCTCATGTCTTATTTTTTTTCTTAACTCAATTATTTTATCTGATGAGTCATGAAATCTATTATTGATTTGATCTTACAAGTCTCTTTTTTCAGACAATTATTTAATAAAATAGTATTTTTTATATTTTTATATTACTTTTATTCATTAATTTTCCACACCTTGATGAAACACTTCCTTATATTGAAGAACTATGTTGATAATAAATAATCATATACTTTCCAATGTATATTTTTCATCCTTATCCATGTTTTTAAATCAAAATTACTTTGTATAATGTTTTAAATTTCCTTTGAACAAATAGTCAACTCTTATCAATTTAATTTTTAGTCATATTTTTTATGGTATAGGTTTAATAAAATGGTTTTAATACAATTTAATCTTGTTTCCACGTGATTTTTTTCAAAATTTTTTCTTTTAGATTCAGGGTTAAATCAACTAAAATTCTTTCCACCTATATTATTTTAATTAGGTAATTTTAAAATACAACGAATTTATGAAAAAAATAAAAAACCAATCATTTAAATGTTTTTATAGTTTTCATTTTTAACCAAATAAATCCATTTTACTTGTTACTATGTGAACATATCTTTCAACCGCGTTTTTCATTTTCCTAGTAACTTCATATCTACAAAATAATGTTCTCAAAAATGACATTTGTAATATTTTAGTTTACTAACATATTATGTTTTAAATTTTTTTCAATGGAAAATGTTAATTCATTTTATTCCTAATTCTTCTATGCATGTACCTTATCTATGTCGTATCCTTCATATGTTGTATTATTAAAATGATACCATCCGCCTTCTTTATCTGGATGGATTACAAAATTCTATTATATATATATAGTATAATCCATCAATATTTTTCTTACATAATCATAAATTTTATAGACGTCATTTTCTTCCAATTACTTTACTCTACAAAAACCTTAAATTTAATTTCATATTAAAGGGTGTTCACCTAGATGTCCAATACATCAATTGATTGAGTAAATTATTTACTAAACCATATATCCCTTTACCATATGGTTAAAATACCATATGTATGATAATATTTCTTGACTGGTATTTTCCAAAAATGATTCTTAATATCAATTGATACCCATTTATTTTCCATGTGTTTATTATGTTAGGTTTATTGATGAAATCCTTAAGGATTCCTTTTTTACCACATAAAAATAATATAAAACCTTTTTTGATTAATTATATTTAAATGATATGTTAGTTGAAATAATGTGGAACACATAGGAAAGATTTTTTATTTTGATGGGTGTGCCCAGCTACTTCTCCAATTCATATAGTAATGTTTCAATATCAGAAGATATCATAGTGTAGAGGCAGTGATCATATCCAAATAAGGGAGTGGGTAGATATACTATAAAATAATGTTATGTTAACAATGCAAGGATCCTTAATATATTCTTATGTTCTCATGTTTTTATTTTTACCGTATTTCTATGATGACATTATCTTATAATGTGATCATGTTTACTCCATTCTCTAATTTTATCATTTCCTTATCTCATGATTCCTTGTTTATGATCATTCGCTTTATTATATCATGTTAAGCCCCCATGGTGTACTCTATTATCTTGTTTATTCCATTAGTAGGATTTCGAGATCACCCATTTCATTATATATTTCCCGATTTTATCCTATGCATTATTGATAGGACCTAAGTGAGTTAGGGAAACTATAAAGATAAAAAAAAATTAGAATTATTTTTTATTTTAAAATGTTATATTTATGTGTCTAATCCTCCAAATACACTAAATCCTAGATTCATGGCTTGTATTAATTATAAAAAATGTCAAAAGTTATTAAATATTACGTGTTTAATTCTTTCTTCATTATAATACTAATTTCATTATGTTATTTTTTGGGGAATATTTTGACCTTTTTAAGAAGAAAGAAACATGAACGTGTTTAGCAGGAACATATACCTATTCCTTGAGAAATCATCTTTTGCATGCACCATAATACTTTTTATGATAGTATTTGGAGAATTAAAAAACCACCAGTACTAGGTTATGTTAGGGGAGAAATAATTTTCACACATATTTATTGAGCTAAGGTGCACATGTGTTGTGCAGTGGTGTAAAGATGAAGTTACCTTTGATAAGGAATGTGAGTTTCACGCCTATAAATACCCATTACTATAAAATAATATAAATTTATTTTCCTGGGAAGGTCGAACATAATGGATAATGGTGAGAATATATTATATTATATACCGAAAATAAATTCAACCAATTATAATTTTACATATTTGATGATAATTGAGGGTTTATCTCTTAGTTTAACCACCTCATTAACCATTCTTACCCTTACGGGGTTGATATAATTTTTACCATGGTTAATATTAGTTAGATAAAAATAAAAAGTTCACCATATTTCATAAAGAAAAACTTACCATGGGTAAATATTAGTTACAAAGGTAAAACCATTATTTCTCATTGAATAATAATATTCTAAATATTGTTTGTTTTCAGAATTGATTTGTAAATTTCAAAAAACCTAAAATATGATTTTTTAACATATTTAAATGTTAATTATTTTCCTAGGAAAGTTGAAAAAATTGATAATGGTTAGAATATATGATATTATTTACCCAAAATAAATTCAACCAATTATAATTTTACATTTTTGATGATAATTGAGGATTTATCTCTTATTTTAACCACCTCATTAACCATTCCTACCCTTACGGGGTTGATATAATTTTTACCATGGTTAATATCAGTTAGATAAAAATAAAAAGTTCACCATATTTCAAAAAGAAAAACTTACGTTGGGTAAATATTAGTTACAAAGGTAAAAAAATTATTTCTCATTGAATAATAATATTCTAAAAAAAATTTGTTTTCAGAATTGATTTGTAAATTTCAAAAAACCAAAAATATGATTTTTAAGAATATTTAAATGATAATTATTAATCATTTAATCAATAAATAATTCTTAATTTTATTCAGTACAACTAATTAATAAGACCAAAAACTCCATAAAGATAGTTTTCAACCCATTATTTTTTTGATTTAAGACTACATTTCTTCTTATTTATAAATTGATAATTGTTAAATTGAGCACCTAATTTTATTTTTCATTTCAAAAAAATGTTATGAGCATCACCTTATATTTTTTTGAAATAATAATTGGCATGGTTATTATTTAATTAATTTTAGTATGTTCTTAAATAAATAATCTCTAATGGCTTTAAATTTCTTATGTTTAATTGACCATTATACAGTTTAGAATCTAATTATTAATTTTTAATGAAATTACCACAATTATACCTTTAAAAACACACTTAAATTTCATGAACATCCATTCTTACACCTTACTAAACATTCTTAAATTTTTAAAGTTCCATTTAATTCACTTATAATAGGTGATCACTTAAACCCCTTACCAACTTAACCTCCCATTAAATTTTATTTTAAAACTACACCCAAATTATATATAATATAAGTTCCCTACATTATCTCTTTAATCCATTCTAAATAAGATAGCCTAAATCTTCCATTTTCAATAAGACTTTCCAGAGAAAGTTCTATGTATCGATGAAGTTATCATGCCTTTAATAACATTTATTTTTTATTATTTATTTCTTCTACAACCTATAATATCTCATGTCCTTGATTGTATGATAATATAATAAATAATTATATTTAGTACTATAACTATACTAATATAATATCCTTTATATGACTTCCTCCAAAACCACATGATAAATAGAAATGTTTTCATGCATTTGTATGGACAACCACCTCTATGCACGATCTGTCCTATTTTTGTCATCTCTTATCACAGATGGTTAAAAAGGATATTTCCTAAAATAATATAATATCTATAACATTTTAAATATTCTTTAATTATAGGATAATTTATTTTACTTACACTGTTTCCATTCATTAAAAATGGGAGTCTCATCTATGTGAATGTGTAACTACCACCCCGTGAGATGATGTTTCTATTTAGTTTTCCACACCAACATATATAAATGAAATTAAAAATTAACTTAATTTATAGATGTTTTATTAAATAAACCATTAAAAGTTTATAATAGTAATATTAAAAATTACATAAGTAATATTAGTAATAAACATTTTTAGTAAATTCAACCACTAAAAAGGACATATTCATGTATGTTTTCAGAATTGAGTCCATTTATGGACAACCTATTTAGCTATATAAATTATGTACTATTTAAATTTTATGGAAAATAATTGTATTAAATTATATATATTACAAAGCTATTGTAAAAAACTTTTCACCGTGTCCAAAAAACAAAAAATATTACGGAGAAAGTAATTGAACAATACCTTGTGATCTATGTAAGTATAAATTATGTGAAAAAGAAGTTCCAGTAAACAATAACTATACCTGATAAATTTAATGATATTTGAATAATATTACTAATAATTTATTTAATAATAATATTTTAATTATTCAAGAATATATGTTCAAGTTCATACCACTTTTATACACAGGTAAGGGTTTCGTCTCAAAATATCATCTTTTTAGACGCATATAATTGTGTTAAACTACATTATTTTAAATGATCCATATACATACTATTAGTTATTTAATATCATGTATTATTGTTTATGGTATTTTATCTTCAAATCGAATCCCTCCATAGTTTAGATGTTTTTATTAGAAAGTTCTTAATCCATAAGAAATTTTTTCCTTAAATTGCCTCTCCCTAGACAAATTTTACTTTATGCATAAATTAAAATTTATATGGTGAATATTCTGTCAAATTATTATATAACAATGATGTATGATTTATTCATGTTATTTGAGGTGAATTTTAAAGATATTCCTCTTTACTGGGCTTGTATTAAATTGATTCTTAAGTTATAATTTTTTTCTTGACTCAGTTCATTTTCACCATGAGTTGTGAAATCTATTTTTCATTTTATCATCCAAGACTATTTTTCTTAAAAAAATTTCTTCCTATGGTATATATAATTTCTTTTTTGTTTGGATATTAATTCCCTCTATCTATATATTTCCCATTAATGAAACTCTTTATCAAAATAATTATTGGATGCCAAGCAGGAGCCTATACCACTTGGGTATAGTAATGGCAATATTGTGATTTATTATACAAATATTATTTTCATGATATTTTAATATCTTATTTTAATATAAAATTTATATAGATAATAATTTTAATTTTAAATAATTAACATCATTTTTGGATTTATCAGTGTAATTTTATCTTTTGATAATTATTTTAAATTTTTCTAAAATAATTGTTTTTTAGGTGAATAGTGAAAAATACCATTTTTAAATTAATGTGGCTATTAATAAATCACATGGATATAATCATAACCTAAAACAAATTAAATAGTTTTCTTAGTCACTATTTTTTATTTTAATTAGCATTATATATTATAAAATATCTTGTTTGAATTACAAACGTTTTTTGGATATTTTAAATTATATATAATATTTTCTTAGAAATTGTTTTATGTAAATTACACATTAGTATTTTAAAATTAAATTTTATCAATTAAATCAATTTAATTGGATTTTAAATTTAAAATAAGTGGGTCTAATTTATTTAATAGGGACCAATTTATTTTATTCATAAATAAAAACTTACCTTGGGTAAATATTAGTTACAAGGGTAAACCCATTATTTCAGACTGAATAATAATATTCTAAATATTTTTTGTTTTCAGAATTGATTTGTAAATTTTAAAAAATCTAAAGTATGATTTTTAGGCATATTTAAATGTTAATTATTAATCATTTAATGGATAAATAATTCTTAATTTTATTAAGAAAAACTAATTAATAAGACCAAAAACTCTATAAAGATAGTTTTCAACCCATTATTTTTTTGATTTAAAAATACAGTTTTTCTTATTTATAAATTGATAATTGTTAAATTGAGCCCCTAATTTTATTTATCATTTCAAAAAAATTGACGATGGTCGCCTTATATTTTACTGAAAAAATTATTGACATGGTTATTATTTAATTAATTTTAGTAAGTGCTTAAATAAATAATCTCTAATGGATCTAAATTTATTATGTTTAGTTTACAATTATACATTTTAGAAACTAATTATTAATTTTTAATTAAATTCCCACAATTATACCTTAAAAACACAATTAAATTTCATGAACATCCATTCTTACCCCTTACCAAACATCCTTTACTATGGAAAGTTCCATTTTCTTCACTTATAAAAGGTGATCACTTACACCCCTTACCAACTTCACCTCCCTTTAAATTTCATTTTAAAACTACACCCAAATTACATATAATATAAGTTCCCTACATGAACTCTTGAATGCATTCTAAATAAGATATCCTAAATCTTCCTTTTTCAACATGACTTTCAAGAGAAAGTTCTATGTATCGATGAAGTTATCATGCCTTTAATAACATTTATTTTTTATTATTTATTTCTTCTACCACCTATAATATCTCATGTCATTGATTGTATAATAATATAATAAACAATTATATTAATTACTATAACTATACTAATATAATATCCTTTATATGACTTCCTCCAAAACCACATGATATATAAATATGTTTTCATGCATTTGTACGGACAACCGCCTCTATGCACGATCTGTCCTATTTTTCATCATCTCCTATCACAGATGGTTAAAATGGATATTTCATAAAATAATATAATATATATATAATTTTATATATTCTTAAATGATATGATAATTTATTTTACTTACACTATTTTCATTCATTGAAAATGGGAGTCTCATCTATGTGAATGTGTATACTACCACCCCGTGAGATGATGTTTCCATTTAGTTTTCCACACCAACATATATAAATGGAATTAAAAATTAACTCAATTTATAGAAGTTTTATTAAATAAACCACTAATATTTTATAATGGTAATATTAAAAATTACATAAGTAATGTTTGTAATAAACATTTTTAGTAAATTCAACTACTAAAAAGGACATATTCATGTTTGTTTTCAAAATTGAGTCCATTCGTGGACAACCTATTTAGATATATAAATTTTGTACAAATTAAATTCTATGGAAAATAATTGTATTAAATTATGTATATTACAAAACTTTTGTAACAAACATTTCACCATGGTCAAAAAACCAAAAAAAATTACGAAGAAAGTAATTGAACAATCCCTTGTGATCTATATAAGTAAAAATTATTTTAAAAAGAAGTACCAATAAACAATAACTATACCTGATAAATTTAATTATATTAGAATAATATTACTAAGAATTTATTTAATAAAAATATTTTTATTATTCAAGAATATAGGTGCAAGTGTATACCACTTTCATACACAGGTAAGGGTTTCGTCTCAAAATATCATCTTTTGAGATGAATATAATTTTGTTAAACTACATTATTTTAAATGATCCATATACATAAAATTAGTTATTTAATATCATGTATTATATTTTTATTGTATTTTAACTTCAAATCGAATCCCTCCATAGTTTAGATGTTTTTATTAGAAAGTTATTAATCCATAAGAAATTTGTTCCTCAAACTTATTCTACATAGACGCATTTTACTTTATGAATAAATTAAAATTTATATGGTGAATATTCTGTCCAATTATTATGTAAACATGATGTATGATTTATTCATGTTATTTGAGGTGAATTTTCAAGACATTCCTCTTTACAGGTCTTGTATTAAATTGTTTCTTATGTTATAATTGTTTTCATGACTCAGTTCATTTTCACCATGAGTTTTGAAATCTCTTTTTCATGTTATCATCCAAGAATATTTTTCCTAAAATTTTCTCTTCATGTGGTATATTTAATTTTTTTTTTCGATATTACTTCCTTCTATCTATATCTTTCCCATTAATGAAACTCTTTATCAAAATAATTATTGGTTATGATAAGAGTAACTCATACACTTTAATATAGATCTTATTCTTCCATAACTATGTTTTACCATTAAAATATATTTCTTATAATATTTTTAGTGACCATTACACATATCTTAACCTCTTACAAATTAAAGTATTTGTAATTATTATTATAATTTTGGATTCAATAAATTGTTTTAATTGACTTTAAATGTTTTCTATATAATTAATTATCAAAAAATATTTCTAAAGTAATGCATTAAAATTTTCAAAAGTTCCTTACACCTAGATTGTTTTAAAAATGGGAATTATCAAATAAAAATAATATATTAAGAAATATTCAAATAAAATAATTTCTATGTTTATTTATGGGTTATTTTTACAAAAATAAATATTTTTTACAAATTTCGCAGTGATCGTTCCTATATGCTACCTTCATCATTTTCAAAGAGGATTTCTCTACAAACATTCATGTTTTAAAAAATAAAAATATTATATTCATGGTTAAAAAAATATTCCTTTTAAAATTTCTTAAATTAAAATTGAAATTATTATGTCAAATTAATTTTACTAACACTTATATAAACTTTACTTAACTATGATATATTATTTATCTTGTGTATTATTCAAAAGATAACTTCCTCCAAATTTTTTATGGATGGACTTTATAATTCTTTTTTATCTATGGTATGATCTGTAACTATGTTTTTCTTTTATAATAATATTTTCTTATAGGAATGATTTACATCTAATTCCTTTCCTATTTTAATTACATATATTTCATTACTTTACTAAAGGTTTTTCACCTAGATGCTAATACATCAATTGATTGGTGAAATTTTAGGAATACCAAATATCCATTTACTATACAGTTTATATATCATATGAGTAATCATTTTTACTCAGTGGTATTTACCTAGAATTATTATTAAATACATTTCATACCTATATATTTAATAAAGGTTTATTATGTCGTGTATATTGCTAAAATAGTGAATAATACCATGCATAACCACTTGGAAAGGATATAAATCCATTTTTACATCAATTAATTTTTATGATATTTTGATTAAAATCATGTAGTGCACATATGTATGATTTATCATTATGATGGTCAAACCAAGATTGTGCTAAAATTCATTGGTTAATGTTCTTATATCATGAGATATCATGGTGCATGGGTAGTTATCCTAGCCATATATGGGTGTTTTCAGTTGTCCAAGACAATCATATTTTTTTACAAGGGAGGGAGCCTTGATGTATTATTATCATGCCATTTTTATGTTGTTTCCACATTCCTCTGATAAAATGATATTATGATATGATAATTCTTACTAAATTATCTTATGTAATCATTACCTTATTCCATGATTCCATTATTATAGTCATTATATTTATGATATAATGTTATGCATCCATTTTTATCATCCTTTATCTTGTATATTCCACTATTGTGTTTTCTAATGCTACTTTTCTTTATGTATTTCCATAGGTTATCTTATGAATTATTGAAAGGACCTATGAAAGTTAGTTTCACCATAATAATGTTAATTAAATAAAATTATATTATGTTTAGAAATGTTTTATTTTTTTTATAATCTTATAGTGACTCTAGGTCAAGATACTATGATGGATTTTGTAATAAATAATATTTTAAGTTTATAAATAACATGTGTTGATGTCTTGGGTTTTTATAGTGTGTATCAGAGGAAGAATTATTTATTTATAGATATTATTATTAGATAACATTTGGAAAATCCCTCTGGATAATCAAAATAATAGGATAACATCCTGAAGCCTCATTAGGATAGAGATTTTGTGGTTTTCCAGAAATTACATATCTATCGGGATACTATAAGTGGACATTGTTTTGGTATAGAAACTTATTTGGGTAAAAATATATATTTCAACAATTATATCATGGCAATGTTTATGGTGGATGGTGGATGGGCTAGTACTGTACACCTGGATTGAAACACATGGGGGGTGTTCTTTGTCTAAAAATATTCTCTTTATAAACAAATATAAAAGGATTGATTTACTAGGTACATAAAGGGATTTTGTTGAGAAGTATATGATAACCTACCATAATGTAACCTAGAATAAACTAATATCGCTATATGTTGAACTACAGGAACATGGGATAATATGAAAATGTAATGAAAATGAATTTTAAGGTTGAATTCTTATTCATGGGTTTGATAATATCACTATATTATAAATGAGTCATCACTCGTGTCATCCATTTTTGTTTTTATAATAGTTGGAAATATATTGAACCATGGGTGTGAGGGATAATAAAAAACTTACCTCAACAAAAAACCCATTGAAATTAGATAATAATGTTAAAACTTATGATTATATTGAATTATCTATCATGAAATATGATTAAAATTTGAATATAGTCAAACTCCAAATCATATGGAAGAAGAGAAATATGGATAACATGAAATATCTATTGTGAATATTGTGGATGAAAACGATGATTAATTTTACATATCTAAAATATTTATAAAGAAACATCATGAAAATTTCATTATGGGGATTTGAAAATTCATTAATTTTGGTAAATGTGTCTAAAACACAACAAAATGTTGAGCCAAAAATGACAGTTCAGTTAACAAAACGAAATAACAAAGTACTCATCAACGTAAACCACTAAAAATTTAATCTCTTATATAAATAGTAATCACAAATTTATTATTTCAATTCTCTAAAAAAATATTATTAAGGTATTTAGGAATCCACGCCTTTATAGAACCAAGGAACAAAGTGAACCTATGAAATGAATATCAATGGAAAAGATTATGTTAACTCGGTTTCACATACCCACTGTAATTTGATGTTACTTTTCTATAGGTATTTTGTAACCCTTATTTTGACCATTCATTGGTTAAGTCTTGTATTTGGGTCATTTCAGGAGGTTTAAAAAACATTTTGGAGCCCTTGTTCTTGTGAATAGATAGAGAATAATTATGGTAATCCTTAAGGTTTTTTCAGGAATCTATGCATTCAAGCATCGTATCCTAGAAGGGGGTGCATGTCCAAACCATGAAACCACCCATACAAACATTGAATTCCTTGAAATAGGGGTTATTCATGGTTAGTTCAGGATTAAATTAACTATTCACCCCAAACATAAGATCTATATATAGAGCACAATTAATGTGCACAATTACTCCTAACCATGCAGACTCTCTAATAAATCATAAGAAAGAATTTAAATGATCTGATTTTTAAATTAATAATCCATGGGACCACATTATAACCTCTTATGACCCAATAATATCATATTTTCTGTAACTAAATGTTCCACAATTATCAATAGGAATATTCTATTGGATTCTATGCTGATTTCATTCATTATTGATAAATCAACTAAAGGTATGTTCCATTTATTAGTTGGTTTTCCATTTTCTAATAATATCCACATTTGATCTATTCTTCTCTATTATTTAAATAAAAGGTGATGTGTATGCCTAATTTAAGCAGTTTGAAAGAGGATTTATGTGTTTATTATAGATATAGGATCATGAGGAATCAAACTACTCTTCCTTGGTCTCTATTTTCAATGGGTATTAGTTCTACATCTATTATTCTAGTATGTGTATCTATGAAAAGGGTGAATTATTAGAACTGATTATTATTCTTGTAAATTCAATTCATTTGTTCCCTGAGTGTATTTTATTTTTTATAACAATGTAGTTTTTTTAAATAAATTATTTTTTCAGATAGGCTTTCCTTGAAAAATTTTTGTGCACACCATGTTCATGATAAAATTATTGAATAGTGCTTTTGATTAGAAATTTGGTTTTCAATAATTGAAGTGGAATAGATTTTCTATAATTTTTTTATAAATTATGAATGTGGATTTTTAAATGGTTATTTACAAAATTATCATGTTTAGTAATTTTGGAAGCATCAATAATAAAAATGTCCCACTTAGTGTGTGTCATGCCACTTCATATTATCTTTCACTTTAGTGAATGTAATTCCATTAGTGGTTATACTTGTTGGATCCACCATATAACTAGATAAGATATTTCTTCTTATGTCTAGTATATATTCCCATATGGTAGATCCCAAGAACTATTCTTTTTCATTCATGATTGTATTATATCATGATGGGTTGGTCGTGGTTATTTTATCACATGCATTCATGTAATGGATTGCCTATGATTTTTTTCTATGATGCTTTCACATGATGGATTGGTCATTTTTATTTTCTCACATGATTTCACATGATGGATTGGTCATGGTTATTTTCATACAAGATTACCTTACGATGTATTCATGGATTTTATTGGTGATTCTATCATGTTTATTTACTTATACATTTCATATTCATTTTTAAAAATATAAAAGGTTTTTATGAAATTTAAATGGATGATTTTAAAATAGTTTTGATATTTAAAAATTATTTTTAAAACAATATTTTATTAAATCGATAGTTTTTGAGTTCATGATATTATAGTTTTTTTATATGATATGGTGGATTCATACTGGCCTTACTGCTCACACAATATATTTTCATTTGGGGGGTTTTATTTATTGTATTATTGGATTCAGTTAAATGGAAATGAATTATATATCATATGGGATTTACTATTCATCATAGCCTTTGTAGTAGGATGGTTTAGAGGTGATTATTAGTCACATGGATACCTTTTGGTATTATCTTATCATATTTCTTAGTTTAGCTTGTTTGGATTGGATTGTATGAACTATGGTTTTATCTCTTTATTACACTTTATAATTTGGTAGTATGTATTTTTTTAAAATACAAGACTAGTTTTAGTAATTCTATTTTTCCTCACCACAATGATGGTCTAGCTCAAGTGACTGGCCTAGTTGACTCAGGTAGGTTCATTACAAAATGGTATCATAAGGAAATTTCGAGACTAAAGTCTATTAAAACATCCTAATTTTGGTTTCATGTATTGGTTATAATATAATTGGTACCTTTGGTATCCATGTAGTGAGTGTGGTAGTGATCATGGACATCTCACTAATGTGTTTAAACTCGAGTTACCATGGGTGGTCAATTTGTTTTTTTAGGTTTTGAATCATTATGTTTGAGGTATATGAAGGAATTTGATAGATTTTTTTTAAATGGACATGTTTCTATTTTAAATGTTTCATTGAATTTGTATAATATTAATTTTTTTATATTCTCATTATTTTATACCATTTAAATGAATTATTAATGTTATCCCAATTACTTTATACTTTTTTCTCAACAAACATATTAGTTATTGTCATTTTATTGTCAGACTATGCTTTATATAAGTGGTCCGATGAATCTAGTAGAAGATAATGTGACAAGATTTTTGTATGAAAACACTATTGTGGACCCTTCTTTGATTGAAGTTTTAATCTACACTATTAAGACTTCTGGTTCAGTGGGTGTCAGGAACCTAGGACGTGTTGTGTATCATATCTTAGAATTCACTAAGCATCTTACATCCATCTTCAATGGTAATAAAGTACCCTAGGAATATGGGGAGAGTCTTGAAAATATTGAGTGGATCTTCAACTAGATGAGGACTCATGTGGATTTTATGTTGTTTTTTTCAATATACATGATTGAGGTACCATGAAGGTGATGGTGGGACTCTATTGTGTAAACTATGATTTAGGAGGATCTTAATTTGACTTCCATCAAGAAAATATTTATCCTAAGATGTTATGTGCCGAAAAGACAGATGATTTTCTATCCTTAGATTAAAGAGAGTGTATTATTCAATAGTATTCCACCCATTTTAATGAGTTTGTGAATTTCACACCAGAGGTAGTCATAAATTTCTACCTAATTGATTAGGGATTTAAGTCTTGATCGAGGCCTTCTATTTGGTTGATGTTGATTCAAATGCACCTTATATCCTTTATGAAGATAGTTTAATAAGAATATTTATTGGAGGCTAATAGATATGGATAGACTTGTTTGTGTTGATCTTTATTTGGTGTGGTTGTTATACTGGGTGTGCCTTATGGCCATAAAAGGAAGTGAAAGGATGATCAGTTTTCTTCAGTGCCAGTTTTATGGGTTTTTAGGAAAATAATGGTTTTTCTACAACCTATGTGTAGGGAATGGTCTTTCCAAGCCTAATTATATAGATACTCTGAGGTATTTTCATCATTTTGGACTATCTGGTCAACTGAGTCGTTTTGGTGAAAGGATATCACATTGGTAGTAATATTGGACCCACTCTAACTAAGGGTACACATGTTCATATCGATGCTTGAAAGGGTGGTGGGTCTAATCCTCTAGACAAGGGAGATGTTAATGTGGTTAAGAAAGGATGGATTTATGTGCAGAGTTCCCACCAAAGTAATCTGTTGTGGGGAGAGATGTTGTAAGAGGTATGGTGTTTTTGTTTTTTATATATGGTACAACCTTGGTTTGATAAAGCTGTTACACATTATTTTATATCATCAACATTATTTTATGTGTTGGTATTATGTTCAAAACATATATCATTATTTTTGTATCTTTACACACCTCTAAGAAATTTTTCCGAACAATGTTTCAAGTGTCACCTGTATTGAGTGATGAAATATGACTTCAATGTGGTGTGGGGATTTTTAGTTCTTGACACTAAAAAATGTGACCTAATACATGGCCTAGACATCAGGATCATCTCTAAGGACCATATATACATCTACCATTAATTAGATTAGTTTTTATATTCAAATAAGGTCACTCATGTATTCAGGTCGAGTGGTTCCCTATATCGAGAAGGGTAGGGAATATTGTTCTTTATACTGGGGTAATATCATATTAGTTTGCAGTGATAATTATTGATGTTGTTAACACTTGTTTCAGTATTATACTTATTTTAGTAGTGTGTGTACCCCAGGGTCTTTCTGGCTGATTTTTCTAGTTTAATACCACAAAGATAGGTCTAGTATACTCTTGAGCTGCTCCTTGGCACAATGAACTTTGTTATTAAATATTATCAATTCGAACCTACAAGGTTAGTGGAACATAAATTACATATTGAGGATCTAGTGGATACATGATTAATTTTTCCTAGAGTTTCACAATGTAATTCACCTATCCTCTTTTCTAGGAAAGAATAAATGGCCTTTATACATTTTCTGGATTATTGAAAATTAAATCTGCTGACTAATGAGAAAAAATATCATTTCCCTTGGATTGGTGATCTCTTTTAAAATTTTACATGTTTTGGATGGTTTTAAAATATTGAACATCATTTGGGGTACTAATAATTTAGATTCTGGGAAAGAGATATACCTAAAATAGAATTTCGGATCCGGAACGGTTACTTTGAGTTTCTGGTTATGTTATCCAGTCTAAAAGTGCTCTTGTGATATTTATGGAATTAATGAACTGAATGTTTCATAAACTCATAGAAACATTATTTATTGTTTTTTCAGTTTTATTTTGGTTTACTCTAAGTTATAGGACTAGAAAAAATTTCATTTGGTTAAAATTATTCAAACCTTAAAAGGACATCATCTGTATCAAATTAATTAAAAATATGAGTTTTGGATATGAGAAATGAAATTTCCTACGAACGTGATATTTGATAGGTGAGTATTAGAATATCCTAAAAATATAAAATATATTTTATCATTAGAGTATCTAATTTTTTTTATGATTCATAACTTCTTAGGTTTCACTATATTCTATAGGAATTTCTTTTATGATTTCCCCGTGATCATGTCTTTGATGGCATCCTTAACCCATAAGGGTGAAATTATTTATTGGAAAGAAAACTTTCAGTGATCCATTATGGAAAAATATTTGAGGTTGTATTCAACTCTAGTTTTGATTTAACCTGATCTATTTCCGGGTTATGTTCTTTTCTATTGTAACACCCTGATATTTTGTGAAATATATGTTTTCAAATTAATTTAATCTCTTTTATATTTTTGATTTCACTAAATATTGAAAATAGTTTATTTTATATAAAAAAACTTTTCATATCTTGGGTTATATAATGCATCAAGTTAATAGTGTACAACATACAACATAAATGTTTTATTTCTCTATGTGAAACATTGATGTTAGATTATATTAACTGCAAGACTAACTTTCCTCGATGGCTTACGTATCACGAAAGACCGAGTGTTACCGAACAATAATTCATTATTAGAATATTTTTATAGGATATAACATGGACACTAAATAAATGATTATAGGATATAATAATATATAAATATATATTTGAATTCAGTGGTTACGTATTTATTAGAAATTAATATAGAAACCAAATGATCATAAAGGGAATGATTTGATAAAAGATTATTTTTAATTGATAAAGACGATTTATAATAATAAGTAAAATTCATAACTAATAATGAATTATATTACTTAAATTTATATTTCATATATTCATAAAAATATTTTTGAAAATAATCCAATAGATTTTATTGATATATGATAAAAACAAAACCCAATTTTATACTTCAAAACCAATATTTTTTTAAAGGTTTTTTTTCTTCTATAAATGGAGAATCGATTTTAAATCCAATTTTTTTATATTTTAAATTTTTAATAGTACAAAATAATATTTTTATTTGAAATTTAAACATAAAATTTTTTTAGGATACATTTTTCTGTTGTTATGTGAGTTTTCATTTTTGGATTAATAGTTAAATATTCTGAATTTTTATTCAAGGCTACTTTTTTCATATAATTAATTTATTTTGTAAAATTATATTTTAAACTGGTTTTAATACTTAATTATATAATAATATTATATAATAATATAATTTACTTATTTTAAAATCAATTTCACATTGATGTTGGGTATAAAAACATCGCACACTTTTCGACCTTTTTACTTTTAAAATTTTTAGTGGAATTCCATCAGTGGGATTATTATTAAAATAATTTATGTCACATCTATGATTAGAATTTGGAAAAATGAATTCTATATTTTAAATCATTATAATTTATATTTTCTAATACTTCCATATTTTTTTACCAAAAAAATTAGTGGAAGTGATTAAAATTAATTATAACAATTAAGAGACAATTTGGGTTAACAAAGTATTAAAAAATAAATTTAAAAAAAAGACCTAGAAACCTATCCATAACCCATTGGATGGATATTATTCATCAATAACCTTAAATTAGATATTTTTATTTGTTTTTATGAATTTTTTAGGTAAAAACATTTCTACACATAACTTCTTTTCAAAAATGCCAAGGGTGTCGATTACCTTCTCTATAAAAGGCCACCAACTCTCCCTCTTCTTCATAGCTCTGCAACCAAATAAGTTCTTCCAAGATATAACAAACCCAATTCCTAATATCTATACCTTCCTACCATAATCCTCTCCTTGGTATTAAATCAATCCAAGGATTCCTTTTTCTACAAACCAATATGAGTAACCTGATTAAGAGGTAACAACTTCTCTCAAGATCCTTTCTTTTATTTTCCTTATCTACCCCATTAATTACCATTATTTAATGATTGTATAAAAAACATGTATATAAAATATAATAATATCTTTTTATTATAATTTTTTTACATAAACTTACTGACTCCATAATCTAATGGGTAACAAACTTATTGTTTATGTGTACAGATAACTACCGCCTCACAAAATGATGATTGTTCGTTTTTCATTAATGCCACTCATGGTGGAAATTATTATGTAAAATATGTTTATATGTTATATATATTATATATTTAATCATATTTATTAATTTGATAACACATTTCTTTATAATAAATATTTTGTAGAAATGTGATAATTTCATTTGAGGATGTGTGGACTACTATCCTCTCAATCCACTGTTATTTGTTCACATACTATGTTGAATATATTAAATATGGGATAAATAAACTTATATGGTATATATGATATAATAATTATACTTTAATAATTATATATATACATATATATACATATATCTCATTTAAATAATTTTTCCAATACAATTATTAAACGGAGATAGCATCCATTCGTACGTTCGACCTACTGTCTCGAGGAACTGTGTATTTAATTTCATACATTTATCTTATATAAGTTATTATAATATAAATATATAGAATATAAATTGTATTTATATCATGTTTTACAATCTATAAATTATGGTATATGTTTAAGGACCAAAGATATAACAAATTAAGACACATGACAAAAACAAAGATAATGTTACTTAATGAATAACCTTAACACAGAATTGTTAATGGTAGGTAATAAAGTCATAAAAACACATATAAATTATTAGATATAAAATTATGGTTCTATTATATATATAAAATTAAATTATTTATCATACAGGGCATTTTAATTAGTATGATGAGATTCAATACATAAGGTAAGGGAATATCTTCACGCACAGTATTTTCATAAGATACGTACCTTATTCTCCACTCACTTATTTTATGTGGTGTATATACCTATTATGAATGTATTATATATATCATATACCTAATTATATTAGTATTTACATAACAATTTTATTATATTTCTTCCATGGTGTTTATGTTTCATAAGTTACCAGATCGGTAAAATAGTTTTGTCTCAATTTGCCTTCTTTGAGACTCATGTTCTATTAGGCACCAAAATTATTTTTCGAGGTGTATACAACTCAATTTCACATGTTATATCATGGTTATAATTATTTTCATGATATTTTATGATTCATTTAATTTTATTTCCTTACATGGAATGTATGATCCCCTGTTTCTATGTGATGAGCGTTTATTGAAACAATCACAACGTTTATCGCGATTATTTGTGATTGTGATTAATTTATTGGAATATTAGGATCAATATCTCAATAAAACTCATGAATTTTTTTACTCTAATGTTTAATCATAATATATTCATGTATTGGTACTATTTTCCCACTCTATGGTTTATAATATAGTCAAGAAATTGTTTTTTAAGAATGCCTGACATTACCTTCTCTATGGTCGGAAGTATGTGTTCTTTCAAAAACATGATTTATAAAAAGGTTTTAAAAAAATAAAGAATTATTTATAAACATTCAAAAAAATCGATTAAATTTTTTTAAATTTTTTTTAATATTATTTCATATGTTTTCAAGGAAACCGTTTTTAAATGGTTTTCAAATTGTTTTATATTTTTTCAAGGAAAATGGTTTTCAAAAACATTTTCAATCTTCTTTCTTAAGTTATCAAGTAAAAAAAATTTCAAAACATTTTCAATATTTAATTATAAATTTTAAAATTTATTTTCAATGAAATGTTTTTCAATGAATTTTCATGATTTCTTTATATGTTTTGAAATTATTTTCAATGAAAACGTTTTCAAAATAATTTCAAGATATTAGTTAATGTTTTGAAATTGTTTTCAATAAAAAATTATTTTAAAATGTTTTGAATGATATTCAATAATTTTTCAAGGGAAAATGTATTCAAAATTATTTCAAGTATTCTTTATAAGTATTCAATATATTTTCAGAAAAATTATTTTCAAATGGTTTTACGCATTAAAAATTTCTCATTAAAGAATAAAGGCACTTCAGCCTCAACTCAGTTGGTGAGGACTCTCCAAGTGCATCCACGAGCACCATAATCAAATCTGGGTAGAGGAATATCTCTATGTTAATATAGAATTATGGTAGAAGTTATAGGTAAATTAGTATATCTTGTATTGTCACATGTACTTTTCTGTACTGTAGAAGCCATAACTATTCATCCATTTCATCCTTTAGGCCACCAGTTTGGTCCTCAGGTCCTTCAAGGCCTTCAGACCACCCAGGACTTCTGGTCAGTCAGGACTTCAAGTAAAAAAAGTACCAGAAATACTGTACAATTAGAAGGCTCTAAATGAGGATTTAGAGCTAGGCCCATTCACCAGAGCAGAGCTAATGGATTTTGAAGAAGAAGAGGGTGTGGAAAATTCAATCAAGATGAGCTTGTGCATCTCTACACAGGATTACTTTCCACACAGCCATGCAAAGGTAGAGATCTGAGACCATGATATAGACACTATGGAGGGTCAGTTCCAAGTAGTTTTTATCTGGATGAATACCTTTCAGGCCTTCAATTCAAGTATTTTCTCAAAACATATGGGCCATGTAAGGGTTTCCATTAAACCCTTAAAATGTGGGTTATCAAAAATGAATAAAAATATAAGGCATTTAGGCTATTCAGGTAAACAGAATAAGTGATATTTTCCTTAATAAATTTTTCTTGAATTATATTTGAATATTATTTTCCATCTAATATGACATCAATTGATTTTAATCATGCCTTTATTGGAAATCATATAATAGTTACACTCATATTCTTTCTCTGAATTTGTTATTCTTAATGTGATGGTCATTATAAAATACCTTTCTCTTTCATGTGGTATATAATTATGAAATTTGTTTCTATTTCATGGGTTATTCTTTTAAAGAAATGATTATGAATCTTGTATCTATATACACATGTTATGATATTATTAAATGTTTATGATACCCATTTCATTTCATGGGTTGTGATATGATTTTTAATGATCTTGTAGAACATGTATGAATGATTTAATTATGAGATTATTGGGAACTATATCTACCTCCAATGCATTGGGTAAATATTTATATCTCATGAAAGAGACTAAGATGGTCTTGGGAATTAACCTTGAATACTAAGATGGCCAAGGGAGTGAACCATATCTACCATGATGATATGATTATGGAGTTAAAATTACTAATTTAGAAATGGGAGTGAATAATGACTTCCAATATAGTATGGGGAGTGAACCCATAAAACCAATATGGACTTGTTAATTATTCCTTGGATACTTTGTAAATCATATTAAATTCTTAGGTTTCTTCCATAATTCCATGTTTTATTCCTATGTAACGATTTCATGGATTATGTTCATTATTTACTTATGATTCATGTCTTATGTACTACTTAGATTTATTCCATGATTCATGTTTATGATATTATTATTTGTAGGTTTTGATATTCTGATTTTATGATCATGTTCTCATACCCTTATGCTCATGCTTATGATTTCATGTCTCTATTATTTACCATTACTGAGAATTTGATCTCATCACTCTTTATGTTTATTTCCCTAGGATATGACGATGTTTATTAAGTATGATGCCTCTAAGAAGGTCTCTAGTCATTGAAAACATAGTGAGAGATAATTTATCTAACTTATTTAATGATTTTTTTTCATTTTTTCAACAGAATTAGACTAATATGATCATTAGCAGACCATTTTATATTTTTTTTGTATTCTGAAAATGTTATATAATGTTAATGTCTGAAAAAAAGTTATTTATAGTTTGTATTAGATAAAAGGTTATGTTAGCCTTTTAAAACTATCATGGGAAAACTTTATTGAGATCCCTAGGTATATTTATAAGGATATTTCTAGGGATGTCTCTAAGGATAAGTATATGGATGAGTAAATATTAAAGAAAATGTCCTGGAATTTTTATAAATGATAAAGTTAGTGGTTTCCTATAAATACAACCATTTTCAGATACTACTAGTGGATATTTCTCTATCATAGATGTAGCAAGGGGTAAGAACTCGGATAAGATGTCTCATTCCGAAATCAGTGTAATCTAGTACACGACAATGGGCCACACTACACACCTAGCTTGACACTCCTAGGGGATATGACTTTGGAATTCAAAAAAAATATGAACCATCATGAAGGTTTTAAATAGATGATGAATATAAATAACCAAGGATAAATCTGATGTGTCGCATATTAAATAAGTATGATTCATGATTTAGGAACCCTAAAGTAATTTTTCATGATTATATGGTATACCAACCATATAAATGATGTTCACAATATTCTTTAATATTTTAGTTAGTGGATAGAACTAGAAGGAACAAGGTTAAAATTTATTTTTTCAGGTGTAGAATGTATGGGAATTATGCGTATTGATTTCCCAAGTGGAAATCTTATAAAGAGAATCAGGAAGGTGGTGTGATTATTGGTTATACTTATGAAGATAATGATATTTTTAATGATTTTTGAAAGGTATGTGATGTTCTTCCAATATTTTTTACAAATAAACATAATAAGCACGATTAGATTGAATTTGATGAAACATAATAATGATTCATATTTCATATTCTAAGAAAGTGGTATTGAGGAATATCTTGATGAATTCAGAGTAATGGTTTATGAATAAGGTTCAATTAATGAAGTATTTGTGTTTTTTAATTCAAATATTATGTTACATGAATCATGAAATATATAAGTATTTTTTGTATAATATTTCATCAATAAATGAAATGATATGTTTAATTGTTGTATAATGAAAATTTGTTATTTTGATTAAGGTAAGGTAGCCCTTGTTTAATCTCTGACAATGAGATACTGATCTTATTTAAATATATGTTTGATAGGAATATTTAAATTTTATAGTACGAATTACACTAGAATTTATTATTGATGAAGTGGTTTATTTCATCAAAGATGATGTTTAAAACTTCTTGTATTTAATGAATGTATACAATAGTCATTGGAATAAAGAATTATGAAGGTATTATAAAAATAATTAATGTAATTCAGGTTATTACAATGTTTCAAGAGGGCATACAATGAGGTTATTTACATTTTTGAAATGTGAAAACTATGAGATAGCCGGTGATATATGGGTGATCAATGTTAATATTATTTTATATCATTTTTTTGAAATCATTAGATTTTCATATTTTAGAAGGGTTATAAGGTTATCTATTCATGAAAATTATAATTTAAACTTCATAGGATGTATTATTGTATTGAGAGTGTATTGAAAACTTTGGATAAAAGGATATTTAGTGATTAACCTTATTTCAAGGACTTCCATCATATTTATTTTAGAAATTATATTAGCATGATTTTAGACAAGGAAATAATAAATGTTCGGTGACAACCAATCATGTTCGACAAGGTTGTGGGTCTTGAACCCACAAACTAAATGGTGATAAGGGTTTCATGCCTACCACTGGCCTACATGATGTCCTTGTTAATTTATAATTATTTTTTATGAATAATTATTTATGATGAAATAGTAGTGATAATTTATTATTCATATATTAATTTATTAACCAAGTTTGTTTTTAAGGATTTTTAGAGACAAATAGTTAATATTTTCATTCTTTATATTCCTTAAGATCTGCTAAAAGTCTATTTTAGTGCTTCGGTCATGAATTCTAATTTATGGACATCCATTTCATGATGTAATGGATGAATTAAAAATAGATAAAGTAATAACAAAATAATGAAATTATGTTTATAGAAACATATAACTTAAGAATATTTCCTTAAATTCATGGTCAATAAAATAGTTCTTCAAAGTTAGGATAATGATCGAAAAAATGTGTTGTCCTAATACCTTAATTTTTTTTTGAATCTATGGCCTTTGAAATCAGCATAGATTTATGAATTTGAGTCCCTTATGCTTTCCTTGATCATTCACTTGTTTGTGATTTATGAAACCAATCACTCCCTATGAATATTTACAATTTTCCTTCATGTCCTTGATTTTACTTTCCACTTATATTTTCTTATATGTAAACATAGTTATGTGTTACTCTGGGTAACCATTATGGTTCCAACATTATTTTTTTAAATAATGTTTTAGTATTCATTTTTAGAATGTTGGATTTTTTGAATGAAACTTTCAAGTTTCAAACCTTTAATAAACCAAAGGAATTTCGATGGGTAAATTCTTTTTAAGGGGGCAAAATGTAACATAAAAAGATTTTATGAAGTATGTTTTTCGAATTAATATAATCTATTTGATATTTATCATTTCATGAAACACATAAAATATTTTATTTTATATTAAAGTAATATTTATTCATTGTGTTATATGAAACATAAATTTAATCATGAACTATATACAAAATAAATTTTAGCTTTCTATATATAGAACAATGACGTTAGATTACGTTACATATAAGACAAACATTCCTCGATGGCTTATGTAACATGCATGGCGAATTGTTTTTAAAAAATATTTAATTATTAGAAAATTATTATAAGATATAAAATGGAAATTAAATTGTATATTATATGATTAAATAACATAATAATATATATATATATATTCATTTTTTAATTATTTATTAGAAAATAATATAGAAACCAGATGCATATAAAGGGAATGATTTTATAAAAGTAAATTTATCTATGAAAATAGAATATTTATATTAAAATATTAAATTAATTACTATTAGTAAATGATATTATATAAGTTTTAATTTTATTTATTTAAACCAACATTTTTGGTAATCATTCAATAGATTTGATATATATAAGATAAGAAAAATCCCACTTTTGTGCTTACAAACCTAAGTATTTATAGTAGTTTTACCTCATTTTAATTTTGGGACAATTTTAGATCATTTTTATGAACTTTTAAAGATTCAATAAGTCAATATAAACTTCATATTTGAAATTAAAACATGATACTCTGTTTAGGATAATTTTTTTAATATTCCTGTAAGGTTTCATTTTTTAATGGATAGTTCAAAATCCTACATATTAATTTAGAACTTCTTTTTCATCTAATTTGTTTATAAGGGTAAATTATATTTTGAATAGATTTTAAAGTATAATTAGATAAAACATTTATATATTAATCCAATTTAGTTCATTGAAGACAATTTAAACATTTAAATTGGCTACAAAAACATAGAATTCTTGGGGGCATTTTTACTCTCAAAACTCGTAATGTCGTTCCGTTAGTGGGATTATTTTAAATTTAATTTTCTCTCATTATGATATTAAAATTTAGAAAAATTGATTCCATATTTTGACTCAGAAAAATTTATAATTTATTATAAGGTAAACATTATTTTTGAACAAAAATATTAGTGAGAGTGAGTCAAAATAATTACAACAATTAAGAGAAAAATTAAGTTAACAAAGTACAAATCCTTAAATTTGAGACCCAAAACAACCAATAAGATTATCCAAAAACAATTGTTTAGCCATTATTCATCCATTAAAATTATATTTTTGAGTGTTTTGGTCTTCTATGACATTTTTTGGGTAATACTGTGGCTACACCAAACTAGTTTTCAAAAATGCCTTGTGTTTCCTTTACATTCCTTAAAAAAGTCTACCAGTTATCCATCTTATTCACACCTCTGAAACCACTAAGGTTCATCCAAGATATACTGAATAAACATTCCTTAATATGTATATTCCCCCAAGAAGCCTCTCCTTTTGAATAAATCAATCCAACGAATTGTTTTTGCATAAACCAAAAAGACTTACCCGATTAAGAGGTAACAACTTCTCTCAAACTCCTTTTGTAAGTTTTATTTCCCCTCCACCTCTAATCTATTTATTAAATAATTTAATAAAAACCTGAGTATCTTCAGTGTAATATTATTTTTTTATTCTGTGGTTTTCAGCTACACCTACACAAACCTCCATCTATTGGTTGATGAACATACTATTTCTGTGTACGGTGAACTACCACCCCATAAAATGATAATTGTTTAATTTTCCTTAGCACATCTCATGGTAAATTTTATGATAAAAACTTTATTTATATATGAATTAATTATAAAATTTACTATATCTTTAATGTTCTATAATTATTTTAAAAAAATATCTTTATGCTTTCCATAGTGTGTAAATATGATAATTTTAGTTGAGGAAGTGTGGACTGCCACCCACTCAAAGGAAAATTATTCATTCACACACTACATGGAATGTATTATGGATGGTTTTAGTGAAAATATATGTTATATATGATAGAATAATTCTACTATAATAACCATATGTATACATATATATATATACATATATTTCATTTACTTTCTTTCTTTCAGTATTACTACTAAACGGAAATAGTATTCATGTGTACCTACAGCCTTCTACCTCCATGAATGGTGTATTCTGTTTCATACTTCTATATTATATATATTATCATAATACAAAATCAATGAATATAAATTATATTTATATCATTTTTTACATTCTTTAAATCATGATATTGTTATAAAGACCAATAATATATCAAATTCAGACAAATGTGACAAAATAAGATAATATTACCGGAAGCATATCCTTAACATGGAATTATTAACAAGAGGGTAATATAAAGTCATAATAGATACATATAATATATTAGATATAATAATATCATTATATTGTATATTTATAATAAACATATATTTATTATAATGGCAATTTGAATGAGAATGATGAGATTCAAGGGACATTGTAAGGGAATTTTATCTCACTCTGTATTTTCAGGAGATACATAACTTATTCACCACTAACTAATTTTGTGAGGTGACTATACTACCCATGAACATGTTGTATGAATCATATACTGAAATATATGGTAATTGAAATAACCGTTTTATTTTATTTCTTTCATAGTGATTATGTTTCAAAAGTTACCAAATCGGTAAAATAGTTTTGTCGCAATTTTCCTTCTTTGATACTCTTGTTTTTTTATTCCCCTAAATTACATTTCACCTCATTTATACATCCATTTTAAATTTTATATCATGAATATACTTATTTCATGATATTTTTATCTTCATTTTATTTTATTTTCTTACATGGAGAGTACGATCCGAAGTTACCATGTGATAAGAGTTTATAGAAACTATCTCAATGTTTATCGAGATTGTTTGTGATTATACTTAATTTATTGAAATATTATGATACAAATCTCAAGAACCCTCATTAATTTTATTTTCCTCGGGTTATTCATAATATATACATGTACTATTACCATTTTTTCACTCATTTGTACATAAGATATTTAAGAAAATATTTTTAGGAATGCGTAAATTTACCCTCACTTTGGTCAGAAATCAGTATTCTTCAAAATCATGTTTTATAAAAAGGATTTAAAAAAGTTTTCAATAATTATGTATAATATTTCAATGTTTTTTCAATGAAAAAAAAATATAAAATTTTCTAGAAGTTTATTTTATAAGTTTTCATGGAAAATGGTTTTCAAAATAGTTTTCAAAATTATTATATATGTTTTAAAGTAAATTGGTTTTCAAAAACGTTTTAAATATTCTTTATTTTTTTTTAAGTAATAAATATATCAAAACATTTTCAAGATTTCATTTTAAGTTTCCAAAGTTATTTTTAACGAAATATGTTTCAAAACGTTTTCAATATTTCTTTATATGTTTTCAATGTTTTTGGGAAATGGATTTCAAAAAAATTTCATGATTTATTTATAAGTTTTCAATATATTTTAAATGAAATTGTTTTTAAAACAATTTCAAGATTTATTTTAAGACTATAAAATGGTTTTTTATGAAAAATGTTTTGAAATGTTTTGAATCTTATTCTCTAAGATTTCAAGGAAAGGGGTTTTCAAAATTATTTCAAGTATTCATTATTAATTCTCAATGCATTTCCTAAGAAAATGATTTTAAATTAGTAGTTTGCATTAAAAATATTTTTTCAAAGAAGATATGATATTTTCCTCATGAATTTTTTTTGAATGATATTACTAAATTATTTTCCATCAAAGATGACATTTCTTGATGCTACTTATGCCTTTCTAGGAAATGATCTGAAGGTTTCATTTATATTCTTTCTCTGAATGGGTTATTCTTAATGTCATGGTTTTAAAGAAAAATATTTCTATTTCATGGGTTATATGTTTATAAAATCTCTTTATCTTTCATGGGTTATGATTTTGATGAAATTATTATGAAACCAGTATCGTTTTCTATAGTTTATGATATTAATACTTGTTTATGAAAACCAATTAATATCATGGGTTATGATATAATTTTTAATTATCTTGTGACACTTGTATGTAAGATTTCATTAGGATATGGGATGGACATATATCTCCCACCAATGAATTGGGTAAACATTTATATCTCATGAGATATACTAATCTGGTCTTTTGAATTAACCTCTACTATTAAGATGGTCATGGGAGTGAACCATGACTTCCATGACGGTATGAGAAGTGAACTCATCACGCTAAGATGGTCATGGGAGTGATCTGTGACGACCAGGATGGTATGGGGAGTGAACCCATACTACCGTGATGGTCTTTGAAGTTATGCTTTGGCTATAATGGAAATAATATTATATGGTTATATTTCTTCCTCAATTCATTGTTTTATTTATATTTTTTAATTTTAGTTTTTATGTTCTTTATTTATTTATGATTCCTATCTTTTGAAATTCCATGATTTATGCCATGATCCATGTTTATAATCTTATGATATATAAGGTATGATATTACAATGATATGATCATATTCTTAAATACTTATGGTCCTAGTTATTATAACATGTATCCCTTATTTAACCATACTGAGCATCTAAGATTGGCCCTTTTTATGATTCTTTCCCCAGGTTATGAAGATATGTTTTGAGTTTGATGTTTCAAATAATTTTTTTAGTCATGAAGAAAATAGTGGGAGGAAATGTCGCTCTATTATGTACTAGTTTTTATGATTCTATGTTTCCAAAGGTACTAGACTAATATGGAATTTGGACGTCTATTTGTAAAATGTTTTAAGTATTACACAAAATTTATGTAATATTAATGTATAAAAAGTGAGTTTTTCTATATCTATGATGAATTTTTTATGTGTTTAGGATTTTTCATGATGTAGGAGAAACATGTGGTGGCTCGTATCTCTTTTTATATAGACCCTCAAGAGAAGAACAACCTTCCCATGATCTTCAGTTATAAGATGTTGTGCATGCACTCAAAATGAGGAATCACAATCTCTTGGGGGCGCATTTTATGTTGTATTCTGATTAGAAGAGCCTAAAATATATTTTTTATTATAGGGATATAATCTTTTTATATATATTTTGGGTAGAGTATCTTTAGAATTTTAATTTTGACATTTCATACACTCATTGGAAATGAAATGTTTTTTCAAATGTGTAGAGAATAAAATTATTGACACAATCCTTGAGGTAATTGATTTAGGAGTGGTATCTAGTGATTTTGTTTAATAAAATGGGATTGGTATTGGATGAGTTTGGTGGAAAAGTGTTATTGGTATCGATGGGAGAAAAATCATCTTTTGAAGAGTGAGTTCAGATCGAGTAGGTGATAGACACCAAGTTCCCATACTTTGGTAAATGTTTTTTGGTGGGAGTCCTCAGGTGACTGGTCTCAGTCTCCCAATAGATATTTGTGCTTCTATGTAAAGTTTATGGTTTAAATTTATCTTAGGTGGGAGTGGACTGATAGTGAAATAGTTTAGGTTGTTTTATATATCATGGAGTTTCCAGGATGTATCACGACATTAGACATTGATATTGGTTTCCATGTATGATGTTATCAATTAAATATGTTGAATCATGGTTTCTAATTTTTCAAAAAATTAAGCAATAACACTGGAGACCATATGGTTTGTTATAGCCTTTTCTCATTCTAGTACAAAAGTGGAGTGAAATTTACATCGAATTCATCATTTTTTTAAATGGAATTTTGGTGGAAGTGATAAAATTTGGGTGATCATTGATTTACTTATTAAATTAGCACATTTATTACCAATCAAGGAGATAATTAAAGTGGAACATCTTGAATACATGTTCATCTAATATATCTTGATACTTCATGGGGTTCCCTCTATGATTTTTTATGATAGGTACCTAATGTTTACATCCATGTTCTAAAAAAATTCTATAGGATATGGGTTCCGAGTTGAAATTGAGCATGATATATCATCTACAAAAAGTTGGACAAAGAGAGGGAGCTATCTAGGTTTTGAGGATATGATCTTGTGCTTATGTGCTTGATTTCAGTGGATCAAGGGAAAAACAACTTACTCTGGTAAAATTTACCTATAAAAATAGTTACCACACTTCAATAAATATGGAACCCTTTGAATCATTGCATGGAATTCATGTATATCTCTCTCAGGCTGTGAAGAGTTGGGATATAGGTTCTTATTTAGGCTATGTCACATTCTGAAGATCGCGAAATAATTTCATTTTTATCTGGAAAAATTTAGTCATTGCATAGAGTCAAAAAATATCTTATATGCACCATCTTTGTTGAACTCTAGAGTTTGATATTAGTGATTGGGTTTTTCTCAAAGTTTTGACTTGCTTGGGACACCATCATTTAGATAAGTTGGGTAACTTATCACTCAGTTTTATTGTCCCATTTGAGATCAAGGAGTAACTTGGAAATGTGGAATATGAGTTAGAATTACCATCATTTTTCACATCAATACGCTTTGTTTTCATGTTTCTTATTTGAGGAGGTATATATTGGATCCATACCATATAATTTAATAATATAATTTGGATCATAAGACTGATTACATAATTTTCCATCTACCAGTTCATATTATGGATTGTTAAGATAATGAATTTCATGGTAAAATGATTCCCTTTGTCTAATCATTTCTGAACAACGTAAAAGATAACATTGATAATTGGGTGTAGGGATTTTTAGTGAGAATATGGGGTGTCCATGGGGTTTTGTAAATTTGTAATAGGGTTAGGTACAACCCTACTGTTTGACAAAAGAAACCAAGTGGTCAGGCATAGTCTACTGGAATGGGTCACAGAGTTTGTCCAAACTGTGTGCCCTCCCCTCCAAACTGTGGTCCCTAAGAAAAGGGGTTATGCAGTATAGTTATATGATTAATTAAACTATGTGCCCATACAATGTATCCCAATCAGTATATCTATATAGTGAACATGGTTATGTTTTATGGTTACTCCAAACCATATAACCTCTCCAGCAAACCATGGACACATACTTTTAATGTTTATAATTTTTAATTAAAAATCCCCATGACCATAGTTTCAACTATTGTAACCCCCTAATACCATACTCTCTTGACATAAAAAATACACATTGCTAAAGGGGAATCTTCCTTTGGATTCTTTAAGGATTTACATTATTCTTGATGGATTAACTCATTGTATGTTGCATTTTTTATCTTTTTTTCATTTCTTTTTAGATACTCGTTGGATATATTTTACTGTAGTATTTTTTGAACTTAATGGTGATGTTGATGTTGGATATAAGGGGATTGAAATAGTATTTGGTGTATATAATGGATAAAGGATCCTCAGGATTTGATCTACCCTTCCCTGATCTCCATTTTTGAAGTATATTAGTTCCACCTACATTCGTGAGGTAGGTGTCTATATTCATAGGGAATATTCAAGGAATTTATTATTCTTATTGTCACTTTCATTGACATATTCATTTAATTGAATTGATTTATGATTAAAATGGGTTTTCTAAATTAATAATTTTAATAAATGGATTTCTCTTTAACAATTGTTTGTGAACTCCTAGTGTTTGATAAAATTCTTGAATGGTGGTTTTGGTTTAACAGTGGATTTTCAAGCACTGAAGTTGATTGTATTTTCTTTAAAAAAGTTTTATAAATTGTGATCCTGGATTTTTAAATGGTTTTGAAAAAACATATCCCATTTGGTAACATTTGCTGTGTCGAGAATATATATTCCACTCGTAGTATTTTTAATGTCACTTGAGGTTTTCTATCACATTATGGGTGTAATTCCACTAGTGGTTCTACAAATTAGATCCATGACACGCCTTTATTTGGGATTTATTTTTATGTATAGTATGTTTGGATAAAGGTTAAAGCCCAAATTGAGTGCTTAGTCATTTATGATTGGATTATGACATGATGCATTGGTTTTGGTTATTTTCTCACACTAATTCACATTATAGACTGTTCATGGTTATATTCTCACATGATTTCATATGATATATTGGTCATGGTTATCTTTTCACAAACTTTCACATGATGGTTTGGTCATGGTTTCATCTTACTTTTTTACCTTATGGTGTATTTGAGGAATATATTTGAGATTTTATCATTTTAATTTACTTATACTTGTTTTATTCCTTTTTATTGAATATGAAGGCCTTTGGGAAATACTAGGGGTGGATTTAAAAAAATTAAACTTTGCAAATTCATTTTAAAACAGAATTTGTTTAAAATCTAGAACTACATTATTGATATTAGAAAATATCATGGATTTTGTGTGGAATCCTACTAGGCTTTGGCATCACACCTAGAAATTTCCATTATGCATGTAGATGTTGTTTTTTACGGGTTTCATGTAAAGGGAAGGCCATTAGGTAGCATGATGGCTTCTCTTTTTGTTGTAGATTCATAAAGGGATGGTTTAGAGGTGACGGTTGATCACATGAATATTTTTTTCCTTTTTTATCATAATTCCTTAAATATTTGGTTGGGATTGGGTTTTATAGACCATGGTTTTTTCACTTTATTTACTCTTTTAAATGTTGTTTTATGTCTTTTTTTACATACAATTCTTATTTATGATATCTCGTTCTACCTCAACACTATGAAGATCCAACTTAGGTGCCTTGTTTAGTTGATTAGGGTTATTTATTTATGCCCAATCCCATGAATTAGTGGATATACGCTTCTTCTATCAACCCTATTATATCTTGGGTGTTTTCAATGAACAAATAGTCAGCATCCTCAATGATTTTTATATCAAGGATGTTTATTTAGTTGTATAATAATTATTTTTAAAAAAAATAACATTGCACAAATTATAATATGCTCCTCAAAAAAATCACATGAATTTTTAAAAAATATTGGCATTATTCACTTTCAAATCACGTTAATTTCAAGAATAGGGAAAAAAATTTAAATAAATTGTTACCATTTGTTACTATAAGGGAAATGATGAATTATAGAACAAGAATACAAAATCCTTCAAGTGGGACATAATACCTAGTTGTTTGATACATTCCCTTAAAATGGTTAAGTAAAATAATATTTTTAAATTATTTCCTATGATATTTAGGATTATATATCATTAGATATAATATCTTGATTCATGATAATATATTCTCCATTTTTAGTTATTCTTCAAAGTAAACTATAATTACATTTCATGGAGGAATTTTTTTGGGTAGTATGTAACAACCTTAGTTTTTTCCTTGAATAAATAACATTTTATATGGTTTTCTCCACATGGAACATACAAAACAAAACCTATATAGATCATAATAAGGTATACTTAGATTTTTTTTTATAAATTGTAGAAACATAATTTTGATATATATATATATAAGTATAATATAATGTAAAAGTATCCATAAATACCAAACTTAATTAGTATAATTAATAAATTAATAAAAAAACATTTATATTCTTAAAATGTATTTTATAAAATGGAAATTTTTTTAGTCTAACCTATTTATGATTTACACTAATTTAAAATAAATGTTAATTTATGAAAAAATAATTCCATATAAAAAAGTTGTTATTTTGGATAGTTTATGATTTAATTTTTATGTTAAATTTAAAAACATCAGAATGTAAATTTTAAAAACTGAAAATAATTTTTGCATTTATCCTAGTCATATTATTTTGAGACTATTTTTTGAGTTTTCTAATATTAATGTATTTTTAGGTGAATATTATAAAATAGAATTTATGAAAATATTGTTGTTTTTAAGACATCACATGGATATAACCATAGCCCATAGCCAAAATCATAGGAATCATTTTTGAGGATCAAATATATATCTTCCAAATAAAATTATTTTTTTTAAATACATGTTTGATTACAAACCTATATTTAATATTATAGGAAATCAGTAATATTTTCTCAAAAATTGTTTTAAATACATTAATCATTAGTTTTTTAAAATTAGTTTTTATCAATTGAATAAAATTAATTTAATTTTAAATTGGAAATAATTTTTTCCATATAATATAATATGGTACGCTTTATTTTTAGGTATATTTATTAAGTTACCTTGGGTAAATATTATTTTTCAGGGTAATAAAATTATTTATCAAGTAAGTATACGATTCATAATATTTTGAATTTTTAAAACTAAATGAATTAATATTATCATAAAACTTTAATATGATGATTAAAGATATATAAAAATAAATTAACATTCATATGATGATTAATCAAGGTTATATATTATTTATAACACTTAATGGATAAAACAATACTTTTCTAATAAAAATTAAAAAACAGTTATATGTCAATATTTAAAAGGTAATTTTATTCTATTTAGAAATTAAATTTGGTTAAATGGATCCAAAATTAAAATTCATCACATTAAAGTTTGGAAATAAGTCTCACCTGATATTCTAAAAAATAAAATAATTAACATGATTAATATATAATTAATATTTATAATTGTTTAATGACGAATACAAAGTGGGAAAAAACAATCATCACATTCCTTTGTCTAGATGAACTTAACTCCCTTACATTTTAAACATAGTTGGTGGGATAGATAACCAAGAATGTTTTTCAACAATAATTCAATAATATCCTACTAATACAAGAATAATATTAATTTTTTCTATATTGGAAGGTCTTGGACACTCTTTGACAACTTTTTTTAGAAGGGTCAATAAATATGACATCTTTAGAAACAATAAGGCAAAAGAATGAAATTTTTTGCAACCAAAATTCACTCTTACTAAATTTTCCATATATTTTATTTTTATTTATGGTATTGAAAACAATCATTGAGTGACTTTTAAGTTCTTTATATATTTCAGAATATACCATAATATAACTTATTAACACAGCCACAAACTAATCCAAAAAGTGATTAAATACTCCATTCATCAGATTCATCCTCCATCACCTTTAGATGATGGTACATAGACCTCAAATCAATCCTTGAAAAATACTGAGCTCTCTAGAGCTGGTAAAAATAATTATCGATATGAGGAAAAACATAATTATTCTTTATAGTGATGTTATTTGAGCCACTATAATCAATAAAAAGTTTTATAGAACCATCCTTATTTTTTCACAAATAAAATAAGAGCAGACCATGGTGAACTTCTAGGTTTAATGAAACCTTTATCAAGTAATTCATGCAATAGTTTTTTCAACTTCATCGGTTAAACTAGAGCCATTTGATAAGGGGGTTTAGAAATAGTCTTAGAATCAGGAATTAAATCAATAGTAAATTTAACCTCTTGATCAGGAACAATAAATGAAAATTCATTAGAAAAAACATCTGTAAATTCATTCACTGTTGGAATGTAACTAATAAAAATAGTTTCTTTCATTTCAGAAACATGATCTAGATACCTTTCACCACCATATTAAATCAATATCTCAACTTCTTAGAATGTTATAAGAGGTATTAAATCATTAAATAAATCATTCTTGTCACTAAAATCTATTTTTACATGATAAACTGAAATCCAATCCATACCCAAAATGATATCAAATTACACTATAGGATGTTCAAAAAGATTTGTAGGAAATACCATCCCACTAACAATAGTAGTAAAATTCCTATAAATCTTGGTTTCCTTAATACTTCCACCATGAGTTTTTACTAAAAGTTATAAATCACACTCAAGAGGTGATATTTCTAATTTACCTACAAAGCTCTCATAAATGAATGAATGTGAAGATCTATTGTCAAATAGAGTATTATAATTTTTTGAAAAAAACATGTAATTTATCTATCACCACTTTATTCGATGGTCCCACATCAACCGTAGTAGTAGAAAATGATTTTTTAACGCCCTTATTCTTTCAATCATTTTGGATTCCACCCTTGGTAATCATATTTGGACACACATTGGCATAATTACCTAACTCATTACAACTAAAATACCCTACAATCAGATTTTTATTTCTTGTCTAATCATCTCATTTTCAGTCAGGAGAAATATTACCAGTAATACCACATCATAATAATTCCCCAAATTTTGAGAGGCATAATCCAGGATTCTTTTTACCACACTTCTCATAAGATGGAAATTTATCTTTCTTACCTCTAAACATATTTGATGAATGCATTACCATTGCCTACCAACCGGATCACTTATTTTGACTTCTCTTATAGAACACATGATCACCAGAAAACTCCATTTCTACCTTCTTATCATATCAAAAAAGATTCACATAGATTTTGAACTGAGGAGAAGCTATTGCCCTTTGATATTTGGGCTTCAATACTGAGTAAAACTGACTTATCTTATAATCAATAACCCATATAAAATTTCGGATGTACCGTGAAAAAGAAGTGAAATTTTATTCATATAAATCCATAGAATTGTCTTCATTTTGTCTCAATTCCAATAATTTCTTTTCCATCCTATGTTAAATATCCTTAAGAAAATATTTCTCAAGGAATATATTCATAAATTCATCCCATTTTAGGAAATAAATCTCATCACTTCATCTGATATTTTTACCCATTGAACACCACTAATCAGCTTCACCTTAAAAATATATAATAGTAAGACTAAAATTTTCATTGTCTAAACACCCCATTACATGAAAAATGTTTTCTAGTGCTTTAATCCACCCTTCATCTTGCACAGGGTAAGATGATCCTCTTAATAATGGGGGATGTTTCCTCATGAAATGCTCCAATAATGACATATTCCACTGTGATTGATCTATTTGATCTCATTCATGGACACAGACACCATTTTTCACTAGATTCAATTTATCCATCATTGCACCAAACTATTCATTTCCAATTCAAATTATCCCAAGATGGTGATTTTTATGGTCGGTTTCCTTTTTATTCTTTCCCAACATAGCTACCCTATTTCATCTATGAAAAACCACTTTGAACATATTTATCGTATATAAAGAAACATGGTAATATTAAAATGTTATATCACTTAAATTTTACAATAATTTGAACTCTTCCAAATGAAAGTTATTAATATTACTCTAGCCTCAAAAGTTATCTAAATGGGCCATTGATACCAACTATAAGGCCCCAGCCTTAAACATTACATAATCTTGAGTTATGTTAAGAATTCATATTGAGAGTCTTTTTAGGTTTATATATTTAGATAATTAGGCCATAACTCATACATTAAAACATAAATATTACAAAGTATATTTCTCTACTCAATATCAATTTATTATAAAACAAAAATATTTAAAAAGAAACATGGTTTCATTTCATGTTTATACATCAGAACTTCTCACATGATTCCATCCTTGTCTCTATACTCCCTTAAATCTTCTGAAAAACATTATAAAACATGGGATTATCATAAAATTATCAGTAAGGGATACATTAAGAATCAAAACTATTAGCCTCCGAAAAACATGTAAACCAAGAAAAATTATCATATACTAATACTTTTCACCATTAAGAAGTAGTGCATACACTTCCCTAAATATAAGCACACTACAATGATTTTTTAAACAAAATATTACCCTAAAACACCTAAAGAGAACATATAACATATAATAGTAACTTTGTACATAATCATACGTTAATGGAATATTTATACAGTCGATATTCATGCATATCACTCTTACAAATAGAATATTCATATGGACGACTTCAATACCCAATACATTGAAGTATATAACATGACCACCCATCATAGGTTTACTATGAAACCACCCATCTTTTGTTTATCACAAAACCACTCATATTTGGTTTATCACATAACCACACATAAAATTTCATGGTCCATTATAAAATGATATCACATAAAATATTTCAATTATCTACATTGAACTCATAAAATATCATTTTAAATCAAAAGATATCATTTCAAGATATTGAAATAGTCAATAAAATTTCAAAACCATTTTCAATACCAAAACAAAAAAAATTTAATAAGGGATTTTTTTCTATTAAATAATTTTAAGCCTTATAGGGGAATCCAGATATCAAATAATGGTTACAGTGGCAGAGAATTTGTGGTCACTGTATACATTAAAAAAACATTCCTTTTTTTGTTTGTGAAAATGTTATGTATAAAAATATTTATTTTGAAAAAACATTATAACATATACATAAAATTTTTGTATAATCCTTTTAAATCCATATATATAAATATTTGAATTAATATCATGAAGAAAATATTTTATAGTTGAATCTTTAAACATTCAAGGTGTCCCATGCCACTTTTAACATTTAAATGAGAATAACTATGAATTAATATGTTTAAGAAAACATTAATTAAGATTTATATATATATAATGTGGATATTAAATTTCATAGTGACTTTATATACACCGAATTAAATAATAAAGGGTCAAATTTTCATGAAATTACTTAATGAAAGAAGGTTGAGATGAAGTCCCTTACCTCGAGTCAGATTCATCATTTGTGTTCTTTGTCTTTGAAAAAAAAATTATGATAATTTATAATTTATAGATAACATCTATAATGATAATTATTCATTTAATATCACTTATTTCCATTTTATAACAATTAAACAATTATTTAAGTTCATATTAGACATTTTTTTGCAATTCGGTTCTTGAGTTGGAAAAAAACATGGTATGATGTCAATAGTCCATTTGGTAACAATTACTTCATCTAAAAAATATAATACATGATATAAATATCTAGAATATTAAATATTTAATTATTTATAATAATACAATAAGAAAAAAAATACACCTTCCATTGAGACTATAGGTTGTGCATACGCATGAATGTTAATTTTTTTTTTCCAGTCGTATTGAAAGAACAAACATTAAGTGAAATGTATGTGAATATTTATAAATATAATATAATTATTTTAGAGTTTATATTTAATTAATATTATTTATTTTTACTAAAAACATCTTAATACATTCCATGGGATGTGTGAATGAATCACATCATTTTGAGGTGGTGGTAGTCCACACAACCCAAAATGAAGTTATCGAATAACCACAATATAGAAATAATGAAGGTATATTGAATATAACTTTTATATAATTTTTAATAGGTTATTATATAAATATAAAATTATTATTTTACAATAAAAATATTTTTAGGACCATCCATGAGGGCAGTAAATGAAAAAAAACATAAATATTATTCATGGAGGCGATTAACGAGAATAACTTGAAAACAAATTGTGTTTATTTGAATAAGAGGAGGTGAGAAATGAAATGGACATAATATATTACATTAGCAAAAAATATTCCTGAGTTATGATGAATTTACAGATGAATGAGTTTAGTAGAAAGTAGAAAAATAAAATAAAGTAAGAGACTTTCTTTGATAAAATTACCTCTTGAATATCCCCTCCTTTAAAGACCCTTGAGCACTGTGTATTTGGTATTTTGGTGAGACCAGAAGCACTTGGATGTGGGTAGAGAGGGGAGGATAGGTTTGGGAAGATATTTTAGGAGATACAAGGCTTTTCGAGTCACAATGGGGAGGTGATGGTTGTTATTTATACTTGAGGATAGGTGGGTTCAACTGATTAATTGATTTAATATTTTATATTAAAACCTAACCATATAAATGTGGAATTAAATTCCATTAATTTGATTTTCAATTATTGTTTTATAGTCGGGTTATTTTCTATCCACACATCAAACACCCTTTAAATGTTTAATTTTTTTGCTATGTTAAGATTTTAACTTTTAAATTTAACTCTTATCAAACTTTTACTTTTACTACGGTAAATAATTTTTTTACCATCGTAAATTTTTTATAACTAAAAAAATAAAATTGATATTAAAAAAAATTAGCATATTATGAATCCAAATTTTGTATCTATTATAACTGATTCAATTCACAGAATTTTGAAAATAATATTTTAAATTAATTCCACACACAAAACAAAAAAGCTAGCTTTTAAAGTGAAGCGTTCAAAAGTATGAAATGTATTTTATATAATTTCAATTTTAAATTAACTACAATGACCTAAATTGAATTAAATTAAAAAAATGATATTAATATATATAAAAACATATTAAAATTATCATTTAACAATAGAAATAAATTAGACGAAAAAGTAGTTTTGAATTAAAACACAATATTTCTCACTAATCATTAAAATAATAATTCCATCAGAAAGATACCGAAAAATGAACCAAAATAAATTTTAATATCCCTATAAAAAAGAAGAAGTATATTTTTTCAACAATATCTTATAAAATATTAAAAAATTATATTTTAAATGGTTTCACAATCAAAAAAAACTAAAACTACTTTTTAAGAAAAAAATGTTTTTAACAATAAATCAAGATTTATAAAAAACATTGTTGAACATATTGTCTCTTTTGAATTATATATAATTAATAAATATTAATACTTAAGAAATTTATTTATTCTACATGTACCTAGGATGTTATATAATATCACTATGAAATAGAGTCATACGGGTTGGAAAGAAATAGAAGCTTAGTGAAAGATACATTAGCCCCTTTGATATCCTTGATTGATTAAGAGAAGTGGTCCATCAGTATTCACTTCCACCAAATATGGCTTAATTTCATGATTATTTCCATTTATATCTATTAATAAAGTATATACTTGACCTCTCACATTTATAGAATCAGGAGGTGAAACAACTAGAGAATGACCTCCGGTATGAAGAGTATACGGTGAAGATCAGGGACTATGGAGACAAAGTCCTACGTAACAATAAAACTCACCCTGTCAAAGTGTTGTGTTGGAACCATAATTAAAAATATTTTACAAGGGAACCAAAGAATTTTATGGAGGATAAATACCCTCCCCATATTTTACCTTAGTTTATAAAATTAAATTTCAAGGGTGAAATTTCAAAAGAGGGGAAGAATGTAACGATCCATATTTTTATCAATGAAACTTCCCTTATTATAATTTTTTGTATGTTATAAAACACATACATATAGTATATAACCCAATAAAAAATTTATTCTCATATGTGAAGAATGAAATACGTGGTATTTATAGTAATAGAGGCACCTATACTGATGAAATAGTGACATGAACTTTGAAATAGTAACATGGCCCTTAGGAATACTAATCCAACCAATAGAATATTAAACATGGAAATAAAAGTATAAATAAAAGTTAGGTATATTATAAATGAAAATATGATATAATTAAATCATGGTATAAGTAAATAATTTTTTAAAAAAATAATAAATTAAGTGTTGTTATTTTTTAAAACATCAATGAATATTTTCAATTTTATAAATAATCTAAATATTTAAAAGAAAATTTATTTTCATAAAAATGATTCCTAAATTAATATTATTTTTAATCATAATTATAATATAATTTATGATACCTTAATTAATTTTTCCAATGAACATAAAATCGATTATGATATTAAAATAGGTATTTCTTGAAATATATTATGATTTTATTTAAAATTAGATATATAATATTTAGAAATATATTTTAATAAAACTGAGTACATTTATGAAATATACATTTCAAAAAATGGTTAGGGTGAATATTATGTATTTTCTGAAAATAGAAGAATTGTTTTGAATAGTAAAACACAATAATCTACAATATTTAAAAAATGCATAAATTTTTATGTCATAGATTATATGTGGTTGATGTATACACCATTATATAGATATTATTTATTTATTTAATATATTAATTTCATAATTATCAATACTATTGATTTTATTTATCCAAAATAATAAAATAATGAATATAATAATAAAAAATACCCAACTTTGACCCCTATAAATACTACCCCTCACACATCTTCTCTCCACACCATACAAGACTTGTATCTTTGTATAATTTCTTCTCAATTACATTCCAAAGACTCTTAAAAACATCTAATAGCTTCTTGTCTCAAAAAAATACCAAACCCATTTGCCTTAAAGAGGTTCTCAAGGAGAAAATATCCAAGAGGTAAAATCCTCCTTCATTCTCTTTTAATTTATTTTATTTTATTATTCTCTCCTCACCTCCCAAATATAAAATAGAAGAATAACTAAGGTATCATATAAATATATAATGTAATTTTATTTATTTAATGTAATTTCTATCATTAAAACTATTATCCTGTCTTTTTATTCTAAAAATGAAAACATCATCTCTGATGTGTCGATTCACCACCTTCTTGCACAAAAAGTTTTCATTTTCCATTACCACATTCAATTCTAAATATAAAACCATTATTATGGTTAAAACATAGTAATATTTATATTATAACTTTTTTAATATTTTGTAACTAATTTATAAACATAATATTTAATAAAATAAAATAATTTTTTCATTGGAAAAAACTGCCAAAATAAAATAAACATTATCATTAATGTATTATCTAACGAAAAATTATCATATCATAAAAATGATATATAAGACCATTTAAAATTATATAAGTTCATTAATAACATATATTTCATTTTTTTATAATTATTTTCATTTTACATGAACTTTCATACTTGTATACAAGTGAACCAATCATGAAAACCAAGATAATGAACACTCCTGAAATGATGAAATTGAACAATATAACCCCTCAAAATTGATATAAATAGACTTGATAAAATTACAATAAATGTGTAATAGTTAATTTATTCAATGATTAATAAATATAATCTGATTACAGATGATATTAAATCAAATAAATTATTCTGATATAATGTATAGGGATTCTCAAACCCAACTCCATTTCAATAAGTTATATCTCGTTCATACCAAATATTAGTATGGATATTCCTTTAATGTTCCATAAATATAATTTTATTATTCATACCTCTTATTTTAAATTATATACATGTTTCAAATAAATTTCATGAAAAATATATGGATTTTACAAAATAAATCGTCTTTCCCAAACACAATGTGACTCCTCTTGATATGGTTTCTTCTTCACATAGAAATGATGATTCTTATACCATGTATGTTTTTTCATTTTTCTATTTTTAAGCACAATTTTTATTAATTTATGTCTAATTTATGAAATTATTATGAAATTTATTCCTTTACATTGGTTATTTTGTGACTATGATTTTTATAATTATATATTGCATGTGTGATTATGTACATGTTATGATATGATGGGTGGCCCCAGAAATATATATCACTCAAATGCATTAGGTATTATGATGTGTCTCATGAGATAATGTAAAATATGAATGAATATGATGCTATATTTCTTCATACTGATAATTTTATGGTTATTCACATAAGTACTGTGAGATAATCTTGCTATCTTTTTTCACAACTATGTGTGGTATTTAACCACTAAGACATGATGTTTTCTTTTTATACATTTCCACATTTCATAAATTTATAAAAAATTTCACTCATTATGTTGATAATTATCCCTTTATTATTTTTTTATGATGATAATGATTATGTTCACTCATGTTGTGTTGATTCATTCCCCATTTTCATCCTCTTATTTGGATTTTATCTCACCCATTTCATTGATGTATATCCAAAGGTGACTACATTTACTATGGAAAAGGTGTTCTTTAAGGAAAAATATGACAGATTTAAATAAAAGATTATGTTTTATTATGTTCAAATTATGTATGATTATAATTTTCCCAAGAAACTAAACCTTTTGTTCCTATATTTGTATCTCTATTATGTTGTTTATATTAAAAATGAAGCAATTGTTTTGTAAGAAAAAGATAGGTCACTATAGTATAACCTAAATTGATACCTATAAATTCATATGTTTGGTTATGTGCATAATTTTTGAGTAAATTATTCTAAATTTATATATTCACTTTTAAGAATCTGTTAATTCATGTATTCTTGTACTCAGTGTATAAAATATTAAAAAATGGTTTTTGAGAGGGTAAATAATTTTAATAGGGGGGTATTAGGGAAAATAAAGTGATTTTACCAATGAATATCATATGGGATGGATGAAGTTAATGAAAATATTGTTTTTACTATCACCGAGTTGTCACATGTTATGATCAACAACCTAATCCTTATCAAACTTCTAGATTCACCAATAAAGATAAAGATTGAGTTTTATAGATGTTTAGGTGAAAATTTCCATGGAATAAAGAAGATTTAATTTATTTTGAGTTATCATGGGGGATGAACCACCCAAGTTAATTTGTCAATGGAATAATAAAATGGTTCATGTATGGAAGTATTGTCCATCGAGTAGGTGATTGTCAATTAAATATAGAGTTTATACAATATAGTGTATTGTAAAAATATAAAAACTACTGAACCATATACACTTATATATTCCAAATTCAAGTAGTTCTTTAATTAGGTAATTAAATTACCTAAACTAAGTTAAAATAAGATAATAGACCCTAGTAACATAAAAGAAAAAGGGAACAAAGAATGTCTAATGTTTAGAAAACCTTCATATTGGATCACTATGATTTAGGTAAACTTGTCCTTTACTCGCGGTATATGGTTGATTTATTCCATTCTAGTTCTGAGACACTCTAGTATATCTTATAAGTTCTTAAGGATCATTAAATCACCACCCTAATAATTTGATATTTTTTATCAAAGAAATATTATAGTTATAAGATTTATATATCAATGTTAATGTTTTTGGGAATGATCTATGTGTATATCTTATTATCCTTCTTTTAGACATTCTTTTGAAAATTGGTTGTCTATATATCCATAGAATCCATATTAATTACTTAAATAAATAAATAACATTTAATAATCCAAATAAGAATATGATATATTATGATTTCGTGGAAGATAATAAAATATCTTGGAATACAATTCTTATTATATTGGATTAAATAGAAAATCCCAAAGGGGTATTTATCTCGGTTTATTATAGTGAAACTCAATAAAGGGAATGTACAAATTATGAGGGAAAATATGTTTCACATTTTTAAATTATACATTAATAAAAATACCCCAACCCTAGTAGCCTAGATCTAGTGGTTACTTTACCACATTGGAATAAGATACAAGAGTTTTCATCCCGAAGGACTAAGTATATATAATAGTCTTGGTGAAATAGATACATACTTAAATCCCAAATAACATTTTAAAATAGAAAGTTACAACATATGGAATATAAATATTATGTATCCATTAACTTATTCTTTGATTATGTTTATTTATCCTAGGGAAAGGCATGAAAATAATGGTAGGAATAAACACTCATTATGGGTTACATACATTGTAATATAACATGAGTAAAAAATGGATAATCAATATGGAAAGGTAATTAACTAAAAAATGCCACTTAATCAATAATTTGAGCATAAAAAAAATATTTCTGGAATAAATGATGTTAAAATAATTCCATAATCACATAAAATTCAAAATTAAATATATATATATATATATATATATCAAAACTATAAAAATAATTATATAAACATTAATAACTAATAACATAATGATTGAAAGAATAATACCGTACATCATTAACATATCGTCAATTCCTCATGCAAACACATATTACAGAAATGGGTAAGGCTATAAAAAATACCTAAGACAGTTTTTCTCATGATACATACTGATTCTTTTAGGGGATACAGTAGGCCCTACCCATCACATACTATATCCAATTCCTTAATCATATGATATTAGATAATAAAAATTTAATACATAATAATCATACACATTTTTACTAAAAAACTAGAACACAAAATGTAAATATTTTCCCAGTCATACTAATCATAAACCATCAATAGAAAGAATAATGGTGGTATTATAATAACATATATATAGTGTAGTATAAGTATAATAAATGTTTTTTTATGGATATAAATACCATAAAAATATTGCTAAAATATTATTTAGGAAAATACCCTTTTCATTTTGATAACCATTTTTAAAAGATAATATTTTTTAGAATATTCGGGAAAATATTTTCATTGAAAATAATAATGTAAACATGTAAAATAATATTCAAATCATTTTTCATCAATGATGGATGAAAATTTTTTCATGTTGAGTACATTAATACAAATATTCCTTTCACATTTTGAATAAAAACTATAAATCACATTGTTTTTAAAATAATAATATTATTCATTTTAAACCATTTTTCAAAAATTAAAACTTGTTTAATATGTATATAATAAATTGTCATATATTATTCAAAATAGTTTTTAATAAATTTTATACAATATGTGTATGTGGAAGAAAAATATTCCTCACTGAGTATAAAAACAAAGTAGGTTTTTCTTAAAAACATGAATTCAATATCTTGATTATGTAAATAGTTTAAAATGAAATAAAAACATATATTTTGAATAAATAATAATATTTTAAGAAAAAGATTGGGTTTATGAAAGAAATAGAATATAATTCATCCATTGGAGACATAAATATAAATAATCCATAATATTGTTGACATTGTAAAATAAACCCTTACAACATTGGTAACTGTATAACCATAACCACCATGAATGAAATAAATTTAAATGAAATATTCAATACCATAAATATAAATAAATTTATTATATAACATACAAAAGGGTTATTATATACCCTTTATATAAATAAATAGGTACATAATACGAAATATGTCTCAGTGGATGGTAAATTGATACAAAATATCTTACAAAGATCAAGCCATTGAAGTGAGAATTAATCAATGAATCGATTATGTGTGTCAAATGTAATTAATAATTGGATAATATGAATTATAATATAGAATAATAAGAATTCATTACACACATTTTCATAGAATATCAAAGACAATGAAGAAGTAGTGTAACATAATTAAAGGAAAATGAGTTATGAAACCCCTTATGACATGGTTCAATTCAAGTAAAATACCCCTAGATGAAATAATTTGAGATGAAACCTAAAGTAAAATGATATAATTTTTTTTATCATATGGCATGATAAATGGAATTATATACACCATATAAAATAAAGTAGGTGCATAGAATTAAAATATTCCTCAGTGAAGAAAAACTAAGACAAAATTTATTACCATAGGACCAACTTCATATGTACATGCCCAAACCACATATATAATAAATATATAATTAAAATAAATATATTATATAATAATAATCAAATATTTCATATCATATATTATTTATTGACAATCATTTATCACCTATTCATTAATGAATTTTGGTTAAAATCATTGTTCCGAGAAATAATTTCTTCATTTTTGATTTATGTTTTGGTCAGTAGTTTTGATACTTATACATTGATAATGGTTATATCATATAAATAACATTAATAATGATATAAATATCATATATATTTATTATATATTTATTTAATTAAAAACATAAAATTTTGATATAGAAAAATGAATTACACCATTCATAGAGACATTAGGCCACACGTATGCATGAATGATGTTTTCATTTTTTGAGAAAAAATATGGGTAAATAAAATTTTACCTTTAAAAATAATTTCATGTCATATTTATCATATATATTCGTCAATAATACCCTTATTAACATCCATGTGAAAATAAAATTAGAAATTAATCACATCCATAGAGGCAGTTGTCAACATGTACTCATAAGCGACGTTGTCATTTTCCAATAGGTTGAAAGGTAAGAAATTATATGTGGTATTAAAATTATTGGAGTATAATTATTTCACAAATTTAATATAAAAACATTAAAACCATCATTATATCATTCTATTATATGAAGTGATTCAAAAATAATTACATCAGTTCACGAGGTGGTAGTCCTATGTACACAAAATCAATAGTTTCATATCCCATTTCATGGAAGATGATATACATATTGGCTATTCGATTAAAAATAGCATATAAGTATGTGGATGTTACTAGGGATATTATTTCATAATATTTAAAGAATATTTAAGGGATTTAAAATAAGAAATAAAAAACGCACTGTTAGGAATTAAACCTCTTCTTCAAACAGCCTATTTAGGATTATACCTAAAGCCTTCCTAGGATAGTTTCCAAATAAAAATATGGAATGTATTTCATGTTTGGGTATGTAATAATGGTATTTATTAATGTAATGGAAATAAGTTTCTTAAATTAGTCAGGGGAGAGGATAGGGGTGTCCTTTTATAAGTGGATGTGGGGTCCCATTATTAAATTTCTTAAAAGAATACAAAATGATAAAGGAATTCCTTATAAAAATGCTTCCAAATTTATATATATTATATGTAATTATCCTATAAAGTAAAAATATTGTCATAAAATATAATTTATAAAAGTTAAATTTGAAAATATACAATTATAATAATGATTAACCCCTAGTAAACCCTTTTTAACTTTAACAATGGTAACATGTTTTTATTATTTTTCTATTAATTATTTTTAAAAATTAAGCTGACCATGTTACCTAATATTAATTATTATGATATAAAATATTAATTACATTTCACTAAATAAAATTCATTGAACTGGTATAATTTAATATAAAATTAAACCTCTGTGCGTGATGAAGATATTGTTTTCCAAAGAATAAGTTTTCATAAGCATAAAATGTTTTATTATCAAAATTAAAAATAAAATTGAATACAATGGAATGAATGGGATTAATAATTATATAATTGAACAAATTTTCATTTTTAAATTAATTTTTTTTAAAATCAGTTTTTCAATTACTTAAAGAAATAGATAATTTTTAATAAATAATCATACTGTTCACTATTCATCAAAAAAGTAATTTTATAAGAAAAATAACAAAAACATACTCTAAAAAATTGAAAATAATAATTCAGAAATTAAGTTCATTTTTTCAAATAAATTTTAATAATTTTAAAATTTATTTCTAAAATAAGTGGTAAAAACATGATTGAAACTAAATTAATGAACAAAATGAATTGTTAAGCATAAAACTGGAGTCATTTGTTTCCCATGCCTAGAAAATTATAATATGAATGGAAAAACGTTTTACTAATTTCAAAATATGTAAATTTAATTAAAATAATTCACTAATTGTGATTGAATTAATTTTTTATGATAAAAACACATTACATGCATAAAAAAATTTTAGGAATATAGTTATTTTACATTAAATGATTTTTATTATCATTTATAATAAATTAAATACCAATTCATTTATTTATACATGTTTAAACCATATGTTTTTCATAAATAAAAATTTCTATTCACACCCACCAATCCAATGTCTATGTGAGAATTATCAAACTAAATGTTAGTATTTTAACTATATATAATGGTTTGTTTAAACATAGTGTTGAATGTAACACCAGATATCTAATAAATAAATTTTTTCTAAATATTAATATATTAATAAATATTGGGGAGTTTAATTATAAAAAAATTAATATATTACTCACTACAAATTATAATTAATTCATCAATGGTTTAACCTTTGTTTAAAACTCACATAATACATAGGTATACTAAAACTTATTGTAAAAAAATAAAGCGGATATCATAATGGATGCCTAAAATGTCACATATTTAGGTTCCAAGATATGGAAGAAATCAGTGGGGAGTTTATATATAGACATTATGGATAAAATAAATATATAAATATTGATGCATATTTATAGAAAACATTGATCACAAGAATTTTTAAGATCATTATATAGCTAAAAACCATAAGATCATATACCCATGAGATGTGAAAAACCGATTAATTTATCAAAAATAAAGGTATTCGAATAAAATTTTTGTTTCAATATCTGTTTCCTATGTTTGATGAACTATTTTACTATAACGATAATTAACACCATAAAATACACGTATTTGATATCATTTATTTCATATACATAATTTTATCCATTGGGTGTGCTTAGATCGCTTTCAACTTTGTTTATTACTCCAAGAAATGAATATCAAAGACTAATTTTTTTACATGAAGTACTAAAACTAAATTTTAATGTAGCATAATATATATAATAAAATTTCAATTATATCCATATGTGTCTAAATATTTTCCATAATTAAAATGGTTATTACATGTTATCAAATATAATGCATGTCACGAACCACCTCGGGTTGACCCAGAACTTGTCAATCGAGTCTATCCTTGACTAGGCCCAAAGGGAATTCTAGATCCCCACAGGCTGGCACAAGTTCAGGAGTATCTATAATACAACATGGGAATTACTTACCTGATTCTATAATGATTAAAAAAAGAAGACAAATAAACCAAGACTGAAAAAAACACAGCCAAATAGGGAATAACCCATTTTCTAACTTAATTTTTACAACTACGAATAAAACTCCTAAATAAAGAATAAAACAAAGAGGGGACACACTCCATTCCAAAACTCCATGAAAAAAGAGGAGAAAATTCCTCAATCATCCACTACTATGTTCTACAATTAAGTCCCACTCGGAAACCAAAACATCAACACAATGCACATTGAATTACCTGGAACAAACATAAAACAATATCTACATACAACCAAGGGTGTAAGTATGGTGCAAGCCTAATCCTAGTAAGTTGGAACTGAAAATAGGATTCCATTCTATAAAAAATCAATGAAAAATAACTCTCATTTTTTATAAATAAAAGAAATCATATGGAAAACAAATTTTAAGAAAAAAAATTTAAATGAAAATAGTTTTAGAGGATGTAAAATTAAAGAAAAAATACTTGATTTTGAAATTACTAACCCAATATATTGTATGCTGACTGTAAGTGTGATATAAATATTGAGCACTATTCATGGGAAATATCCCTAGGAACTAGCATGCAATGGGGCCCAAGGATCCTAGTATCTCAGTGAAATGTGGCATAAAAACCATGACAAATATCTTTCCCATGCATGATCCACTATGAGGGTACACCCCAATGGCCTAGTGGTCTCTAAACATCATCGTTGTTTACTTAGTGTTTTCATCATCAATTCCACTAAGTGAAATTGGGCCACAACCACTTTCAAATCACTAGAATTCTAGTAATAGTCTACCCACTTTGATACCCAGGCATCCATATATATTCAAAAATGTTTAACATGTCACATATCACACCACATCCACATATCATCAAACAAACAAGGAATTCAAAAACACAATCCACCACTTTCATCAACAAGATCCTATTTAAAAATAAAACTCACACCAAAACCATTACAAAAAATTATTTCTCATATCATACAAAATTTAATAAACCTGATGGACAATTTATAAAATTCTATTTAATGACACAACTGGGGATTTTTATACGAATCACACACAATATCTCATGAAAAGTCCCTTCTAAACCCAAATTCATGAAAAAACCTATCATAATACCATTTCTCACCACACATATAACTTAATAAATCAATTAAACAATTTATAAAACATTTCCAAGATCCACAAGAAATATTTAAAACAAAAACATACTCAAATTCCTCTATTTAAAATCAAATTCACACAAAAATAGTTTCCGGACACTATTCTCAAATTTTATACATATTAAAAAGTAATTTACACAATTTAATAAATCATTTATAAACTTAATATAACATTTTCAAGATGTGTCATAAGTTTTTAGACTAAAAATACACACAACTCCATTATGTACAATCGACATTAAAACCAAAAACATCTCAATTCCTTTAAAAACCCATTTTTTACCACCAAATATAACCATATATTTTTCTAAAACACTCAAGAAAGAATAAATATTCCTTAATTAATGGTTAAGCATAGAATCACCTACATCATGTGCATAAAACCAATAAATTCAGTATGAATATCCTACCACACCCTAGTTGCATCAGAAGAAACCCTAATCGAACCCTAATCATAAAGATTAAACACAAACCACCCAAGAATAAAACACTAAAAACACAACCCTGCCCACTAGAAAATGAAAAACACACATAAAAGAAGTAAAACCCTAGAAAATATGAGGGGATTTTTTGGGGTATATTACACCTGGGGTAGAGGGAGATGAGAAGCGGCAAGCGGTCCATGAGGCCAGCCACACAAGGAGGGACCTGCCAAAGGGAAGTTTTGTGCACTAGGGATGATTTAGAAGGGTATCTACATGCACAAGAATTAAAGGGAGGAGGGGAAGTTTCCACATTACATGGAGGAGGGGAGGTCGGTTGGAGGATTGTTATAAGGAGGCCACTTGAGGGGAGGTGCAACCAGTAGGGGGTCGCGTGAGCTGGAAAGGGAATGGTGGAGGGGGGGTTTGTGAGGGAGAGGGTAAAATAGGGAGGAGGGGAGAGAAACCTATAAAATAACGTAATAATACTAAAAATAATATAATTATTTTTAATAATATTATAATAATTATTATTATTAAAACAATTATTTTATTTTTTATTTTACTTTTATTATTTTATTTCTTCTTACAATTAATTTTTATTTCATTTTTAAAGACAATAAGGCAAGACATTTACCTGGGTGCGGCCACAAGGTTTCCAAACCATTCTCTACTCATGCTCCAGATGCTGCCAAGCCCAAAACACCCATTTTTCTACAAAAACTCAAAAATTCAAACCATAACTCAACCTAAACCCCAACAAGAATATCCCAAATCATCCAACCCATCACACTTGGTTCCTAATAAAAACAAAAAAGAACACGAACAGATCTAAAAACATGGAAAAATTAAAACATTGGTGTGATAATTCTCCGCACCATAATGCTTTCCGCCCCAAAAAATTCAAAACAAGTTCTCAACCAAATATAAAAACTGATACTCCTTCAGAGTTCAAGGTGATCCCCAATGAATGATAAATGAGACAGGGCAAGAACACAATCAACAAAGAAAGTGACTTAAAAATTAAACTCTGAGACTCAAAATGTACTCCCTGCTAAGTGACACTATCCCCCAAAAGATAAGACCCCTACATTTGATCGATCGAAGGAATGGAACTCTCGCATCTTACAATCAATCATATTAAACTGAATCACCTCAGATTTAATCAACAAAACTCACACCACTATCTTAAAACAAGTAAAAAAGATAAAACCACATCTAAATGAATATTCTCATGATCTAAATTCAAAAAAAATTTGGATGTGCTCTTGTCGCAATGTTTACTCATGGGAGGATCTTGGGGGAACATAGCTTTGAACAAGACTACCTATCACCAATATGACCTCAGGAACATAATTGAATTACTGACACAAGGAGGCCCGAACAGACTCCCCACCATAAGAACAAATTAACAACAAAGATAGAGCTAAAGGAACAACACTATAAGGCCCCAACAGACTCCTCGCCATAAAGAATAGTCTAAATGAGTTCATTTCTATAGAGTTTAAGTGAGACCCACAGTTAGACTCCCCTCCATAAAGATCAACAAGATTAATTGAATAGAACATACTGAGAAAATGAATCCTGAAATGTCTTACTTAGTAACTTTCAGTAAAACCTAATCCCCCATCACAAGGTACCTAATTAAGAAAGCTTTAAACCCTACTGAAAACTTTAAATGGTTCACTACTCTCACAGGCATTACTATCCTCTAATGAGACCTGAATAAAACTTATGTTAACACATGAGGCTATCCATACTTGGAAAACCACACAGAGATCCAAATCCACAAGGGAATGTTAACTAAAGATCAAGATAATGATACCATACCACCACTTTATAACTATGTAGGAACTCTTTCACCCATGCAGTTCATAGCAATGAAATAGGGTCCTCATGTCCCTTCCATCAAATGGGACCATTCAGGATTGAATATCTACATAGAAAGATTAAATTGTCTTCATTACCAAAATAAAATAAAAACACAATACCAAGGTCTTTTACATCCCCTGCGGGTTCCTAACTATGTTCCATATTCTATCTAGGACCTATGGATACAGATCTGATGATTGAAGCACCTTCAACCTCGCAGTCCAGAATTGAAAACCCCCAAACGAAACTTCTCCTTATGATTCCACAAGCAAATCAAAATACCCCAAATCCTAAATTAAAACAATCAAAAGACAGTGAAAATGGTGCCCAAGCCAACCACTCCATGATCCAAATAGCACAAACATAACCAAACACCTTTCACAACATTCTTTTCCTCAACCTCAAACTTCACCATGATAAAGGCTTTGAAGCTACCCATGCATCATTCCTTTCACCTCGAGTGAGGATACAATGAAACAAGAACATAGATAACACACTTCCAAGTAGGACCTTTAGACCCAATGGGTTAAAAAATCATACCTGATGACTCAGGGAACAAAATAAGTTAAGTCCTTTTTCATCCTTTCACAACCATTGTCCCATAATAAGAGGATTTTCTTGACCGAAAATTATGGGAGGTAGACTCAATTTTATAATATTAAGAGTAAATTCATCATCTTGATCCACTGGAGGGTCTCCCAATAGTGAATCTCATGTTCTCACATTTCAAACGTTCATTAATTCTTTATTGGGGTGTACACTGGACAACAGAAAAAATAGAGGTACCTAAAGAATTAACCCACTAGAAAAGACATGCTACAACAGACTACGAATTTGGAAAGGGAACCATTGAAAATGCTTCCTAAAACACTTCTCTTAATAGAAACATTAACCATTATCACAAAACTAACCCAACAAGAAAAACTCAAACTTGAAACATGAGTCCACAATGATGAATTTTCAGTCTTGAAACGCCTCACATACAAAATTTCCAAAGTACAATAAGGCACACCACAAAATATGATGTTATCAAAAAAAATTAACTTCTCATTTAAAATCAAAATTGAAAATAAAATAGGATCATTGGGTGTCACATTCAATAATGGTATCCCATGGATCCACTCACATGCGTTATTTTTGTGAAAAACCAGGCACCCATTCACTATCTGCACATATCTTATGCATGTGATCACTCATGGAAGTAACAAATGATTAATAAAAACTATTCCACTTTCCAAATAAAACCTTCAACCCACTTTTCAGACCATACACATCAATTTTAAAAAATTCAATTTCAAAACATTTTCAACTACACAACAAACATCACTTTATTATCAGCCATTTAATTAAAAAATTAATATTCTCATTTAAAAAAAATTTCCACCCTTTTTGAAAATAAAATTTCATTTCCCCAAGATGAAAAACTTTCAATAATCCAAAAACATTATTCATAAAAATCCACCCTTGATAAAATCATCCCATTTACTCAAAACCATTTTACAAAATTTCACATTTCCCAAATTTACTTTTTGGTAAATTCTAAAAATTCATTTTCCACCTTCCCAAAACAAAATCATTTTTACTTAAAAATAATGTCTCCATGATTTCAAATAAAATAATTTTTTAAAATGATTTTACAAAACCCAAAGATACACATGATGATGTAAGATGAAACTAGTGTTGATGGGTGACTCAGAAATATGGTTGGCGGCCACATGACAGTCACACCACCACCTGGAGAGTTTTTATATTGAAATTTCCATCGCTCCAAATGTCATTCCTGGCCCAAAACTCTCAATTAGACTGTTGACCCAACTCCCATTTCATTACCCAATCAACAAGAAACTTCAAGGACTAAAAGACTCTGTTGGAACATGACTTCCCCTGGTAATTAAAGTTCCACAATGAGGTGTGCTGGCCGGACACCTTTTTCATATCTAGAACATAATGATCCAATAGTACTAGCATAATTATATCTAGATATTCCCCAAAGTGACAATACCAAAAAGATGCTGACCTCCTCTAATATCATTTTTTCATGAACAACCTCGTGTCGATCCTGATCGGATTACCTGAGTCAATCCGCGACAATGCTCGGAGGGCATTCACAATCCCTAAAGACTGAAACAATTTATCGAGTATCAATTTTACAACAAGGTAATAATTTAATGATAGAAAACTATTAATATAAAAAAACCAAATTTGAAAAAAAATCACATGCAAACAGGGAATAACCAATTTTCAGATTTATAGTTTACAACTATAAATAAAAATCCAAAATAAATAATATGATAATGAGGAAAATCATTCAATCTTAAACCACTATTTAACAAGAGGATAAACCTCCTCAATCCTCCACCACCATGTTCCATAATTATTTCTTACTAGGAAACAAAAACATCCACACAACACATCTCATTTTCACCTGGAACAAACATACAACAAGATCTACATATATCCAAGGGTGTATGTAGGGTGTCATCCTATTCCTAGTAAGATTCCGTCAAAAATATGATTTCATGCTACAAACATTAAATCAAAAATATCATTCATGATTTACAAATTAGAGAAATTCTAGGGAAAAGTTTATGGAAAACAACTTTTACAAAAAATAACATTGAATGAAAATAACTTTAAATAAAAAAATAGTTCTAATGTATATATATTTAAAAAAACACTTTCTTTTGAAATGAAAACCCCAACATACTATATGCTAATGGTATGTGATATATAAACTTTATGCACTATTCATAGGAAATACTCCTACACACTAGTTATTAATGGGACCCTCGGATCCTCGTATCTTGATGAAATGTGGTATAGAAACAATGACCAACAGCTTTCTCATGCACGAGCCACTAGGAGGGGACACCCCAATGGACTTGTAGTCTCCAAAAATCATCATAGATTAGTTTTTGTTTTCATCATTAATCCTACTAAGTAAACTAAGGATGAATCCACTTCGAAATCACTAGCATACTAGTCATAGTTTCCCACCTTTATACCCAGGATTCCCTTGGGGATGAAACTAGTTTCATGTGTCACATAACCCCACATCCACATTTAATCAACTGAAAAAGGAATTTCATGACACAAGAAACCACTTTCATGCCCAAAATACTCTTTAAAAATCAAATTCACACCAAAACCTTTTCAAAATATGTTTCTTATTTCATACACAAGTCAATAAACCTCTTGCATAATTTATAAAATTCTATCAAATGACTCAACTGGTTCTTTCACATAAATTAAACCAAATGTCTCCTGAAAAATCCATTTTAAAAATAAATTATGGAAAACCCTTTCATAATAAACTTTTACGCCACTCATATAATTTATTAAATCAATTAAATAATTAATAATACATTTCCAAGATGTAAAAAAAGGTTTTACCCCAAAAACATAAACAAATTCCTCTCTTTAAAAACAAACACTCACTAAAACATTTTCCAAACACCATTCATATCATTTATACAAATCCAATAATCATTTATTCAACTAAATAAATCGTTTATAGACTTAATAAAACATTGGGAAGATGCACTATAATAGTTTGCATTGAAAATACAACCATCACCCTTATAGAAAAGCCACATTGAAACCAAAAGAATATCAATTCGTTTCACAAACCATTTTCACACCACATAAGATAACCATAGAACATGCAAAAATAATCAAGAAAGAATAAAAATTCATCAATTTATGGTTATGCATGGAATCACATACCCTAAGTAGATAAAGCCCCTGAATTAATTATGAATCTCCAACTACACCTCAATCAACCAAAATCAAACCCTAATCCAGCATATTAAACCCAAAAACCCATGATTAAAACCTAAAAGCACAACCCTACACACCAGAAAACCAATGACTTAAATAAAATAAAGTATAACCCTAGAAACATGGAGGGGCATACCCGGGGTAGACCATACCTACGGTGGAGAGAGTGAAGAGCCAGCGAGTAGCCCATGAGGTCATCCGCACGAGGAGGGACTTGCTGGAGGGAAGCTGTGAATAGAGGAGGAGGTTTCGGAGGGGATATGTTCATAAAAGGAGGAGAGGGATGAGTCAGAGTAGTTCCTGAACATGTAGAAGGGGCTTCTAGAGGGAGGCTGTAGAGACCCGAAGCTTGATGTACATAGATATTACATTACTTTTGTGGAATACTTAATACATAAAAAATACAAACACACAAGGACCGTAATATTTTAGTGTCTTTGGAAACTTGAAACGTAATCTTCTAATCATGGTGAAAGTTCTTCAACATCTCCCATAAAGATATTCCACTTTTTGTTTCCTTACCTAAAACCTTTCTTTTAATCCTAGGGGAAAATAAAAAATAAAAAGGGCGATCTCAAATGATCAGTAAGGTTAAACATGGATAAAATAAAAAATACCATATACATTTGAACTTAAAAACATGAACATAATGATTAAACATCAAAATCTTGAGCAACGACATAAAACATGGAAGTACATAAGGTATATATCATAATGGAACATAAATCATGATAAAATAGCATGGTAATAAATCATGTAATTGTAGCATCCATTAAGAACGTGTAATTATTTCTATAGTATCCAAGGCATTGCTGCCAAGACCATCTTAGTGGACAAAGTCCCTTTCTGAGTCGAGTTCACTCCTCGTTCCAATCCTGTAACACTGAACTGGATTAACATACCGTTCCAGCCATGTCTTTCTCATGAGATATAAATCATTACCCAATGCATTGGAGGGAGATATAGGTCCCACACATCTCATAATGAAACCATTCTTATGTGTTCCACAAAATCATAAATCATACATCATAGCATAACCCATGTAATAAAAATGGGATTCTTAAACATCATGACATCATAAAACAATTCATATAAGATAAAGGAATTCATAAAAATAATTCCATCACAACATAATCAAATCAATTTAATAATAGGGATAGAAACAAAACCCTATATTATCTAAGATGGAAAATAATTTTGATAAAACACTTGAACTCCATTTTTGAGGAAAATATCCTTTCTACTTCAAAAACATTTTCCTTTCTTAACATGTCATACAATTTTAAACTAAAAGAAGTTTATTAAAAATAAACTTGAAAAATTGTTAAGTATGCTTCTTGGAAATAATGTTTTAAAAATCCATTCAAGCCGTATAAGTTAAAAAACATTCTTCTCGTACTTTTTTCGGAAAAGTCAAAAAGTACCTCGTACGAAAAATGACAAAAGATTCCTTTCATATATTTTACTAAAAACTCACCGAAGGGTAAAATTTGATATAAACAATTGTAGAAGGATATAAATATTACATATTTAGGAAACATGGATGTGGATGATAAATATTCCCCAGTAAATTCTGAAGTATAAACAATCTCGGATAAAAATGAGATTGCGGGATTTTCCCTTACCTTAAGTCTGATATGCTTCATATGGATCTGAACCACCTATATAATGATTTAAATAATGTCATTGACTAATTACATAATCATATTCATTGTTATGATATCATATATGTTTCACTTATAACTTTAAATTACCCATTCTTTTGTAAATTTCATGTTAAAGTAACGTTTTGGGTAAAATCATTTCATTTATCGTATGTGTTTCGACTTGTCATTCTTGATATTATTACTTATATCCAAATTTAAATAAGTCCAGAGTGTAAAAAATGATTTATATATAATATATATTCATCATATACATATATATTATAGATCTATAAAAAGAAATAAAATACACCGTTCATGGAGACGGTAGGTCGTACGTACGCATGAACTATGTTTTCGTTTCCTTATTGAATTGAATGAAATTAAATAGATGAAATTCATATATATACATAAATCCAGTAGCATTATTATGTCATATATTTCATTATTATTCATTATATATTCTTTATTATCTTTCTTGAATGGTTAATCATGGAAAATGAATCTCATCGCGCTCGTGGAGACGGTAGTCCGTACGTATGCACGAGCGATGATATCATTCCCATGGTCGTGGAATTGTATTAAAATGTATGTATAATGTTACAGAATCAATATCACTTTACAATAATCAAATATATTCATTACTTTAACCATTATACTCATCCAAGTAAGGTGGTGGTGGAAAATAGATTACACCACGGCGTGGAGACGGTATTCCGTACGTACGCACGCGCGGTGATTTCGTTTTCCGTATAATGGATAGATGGTGAAATATGGTTGTTTAATACATATAATAACTTATCATTATATGAGTGATACTTATGTTATTACTTCATAATAAAACAACTAAAGAATAAGAAGTGGAAGAAGAAATAAAGTTGAAAGAATCGGTAACGGACATTACCTCTTCTTTGAAGCGCCTCTTTGAAACCTCCTCTTAGGGCACTAAAATTACTCTTTGAAGAATACTAGGACCTCTAAGGAGTTACTAGGGAAGTGTAGAAGAGAATTTGGCAGGTTTTTGCCGATATTGAAGGCTCAAAGTGGTGTGAGGAAGAGAGGGAGGAGGTTCCGTTTTATAAGGGAGGAGAGGGGAACCTTTGGATAAACTAAAAATATTATTTTATTATAAAGACGTATTTAGTTTTAAATAGCTCCAAATTGATTTATTTCGAAGATAAGGTGGGGATGGGTCGAAATAATTTCATCCAATAGAATTTAGACAAGTTTAGTGTTCTATTTTAACCTTATCATTTAGATTTAACATGAAGTTAAATAATTTTACTTTTACCATGTCTTTTTGTTTTCATACACTATAAGGATTATAAACCTATAATAATAAGCCAAACTAACCCCAAGTTGTTTACAATTAATATATATAACCTTATATAAGTTATTTGGACGATCCTTAGATTCTTAGGAATAAAATAACAATTAATAATATAATATTTGTTTTAAAAACTATTTTAGGTCAATTTTGACACTATTTGATAATTGATTTTTCTGAATTTCATAACAGAAATATTAGTTCAAAAAAAGTTAATTAAATCAACACTAACATGTCATATTAACCTAGATAATTATTTTAATTCATAAAAAGTCTCAAATATCATTTATTTGGGTATTTATAACATCAATTATGTCAATATTTCATTAATAAGATAATTTCTGCATCATCATTGTTTCATAAATAAATTAATTTATTTAAAGTATAAAAATTAGAAATAAAATAGAATTATGTAGGAAATATTTTTATCCTTCTAATGAATATTTATAGTCTAATTTATCTTATGTATAACCCTATATTAAAAATGATTTTCTTATTAAACTTTGATTTTAACTATTTTAACCCTTCTTTAAATAAATTAATATTAAATGTCCTAATCTAATCCAATTGGGCCTAAATGGTCATATTTTATACCTAAGGTTGTTTTTGGTCGAATTACACTTATCCAATATAATTAGGACATGTGTTAGGGTAATGATAATGTCATTTTTACCCTTAATTATCCTATTTACTTTTAACCGTGGTAAATAAAAGTAAAAAGTTACTATTTACAAAAAAATATTTTCATCTCATTGAACCACATTTTAGTCCTTGATATTAATCGTGTCTCTCGGATTTTTGAAATTCAACTCACAGAAACGGTAAAATTATGTTCTATGAAAAATTCAGTTTTTTAACTACCACTTAGTGGTTTCACTATTCATCAAAAAATGAAAGTTTCCAGAAAAATACCAAAAATTAGGCCTAAGATATATTTGATATTATGAATTCAAAAATGATGTCTATTTTTCCAAATTCAAAACATATCAGTTGTATTAATTAATTTAAAAATTAATTCCCATCGTCAAAACAAATATCGTGTTTTTAAGAGATAATAACTATCAAAAGATTGACACTTTTTTATGTCTGGTTTAAATGTGAAATTACATCCAATGACCAACATTGTATTAAATGGTAAAAATATATTCTAAATATACATTCAACCCACTCAAATTAATAATTTATCACTATTAATTATTTCAATTAAAAAAGTTGTTTTTAATTAAAATTTAGTAATTTTCACTATTCATCAGAATATGAAAGTTATCCAAAAAGTACCAAAATTTCACCCTAAGCTAATTTCAAAATTCCGAATCCAAAAATGAAGTTCATTTTGAATGATAAAACTTATAAAATTTCAAAAAGTGGGTATTGTTATTCATAATGTCTAGTTCATAATAATATTATAATAATATCTTGTTTAGTGAAACTTGATATTGCGTACTACACACGCTATCGAGGAAGGTCTTTATCGCATGTAATGCAAGCCAAGTCAGGGTTGCGTGTAGTGAAAGCTCTATTTGGTGTTGCGTATAACGTAATCAGAACTTATTTCATTTATACATTAAACAAAATCTATACATAATGTTGCGTAGAATAGTTTTTATAAAACGAACATGAAATTGTGTGTAACGCAAGCCAAGAATAGTGTTGTGTATACTGCAAGAAAATATGGTGTTGCGTATATCACAGTCTAATCTTGGTGTAGCTTACAACACAAGATATTAAAAAGAATATTTTTCATAAAATCTCGGGGTGTTATATTCTACCCCCCTTAAAATGAATTTCACCCTCGAAATTCGTCGGGGTTATAAATGGTTTATTACATGAGAGTTTCTTTCATAGAACCCCACATCATAAATAGGAATACTAAAACTTAATTTAAAAAAGAAACTTTAGAAACATAACGGATACCCAAATAACTCATCACTAGGTTTCCACATAAGAGAACAGAGGTGAAAATATGGATATGGAGGAAAAATATAACCATCATGTTCTGATGGAGAGTGGTAGAGATCATGGCTATGAAAAAGCCATCAATCACAAATCCATAAATTTGTGATGATCTAAGGTACCATCTGATTCATCGGATATAAGAGCACTAGGACAACATTTTTGGTTTTCAATATCATTTCCCTCAAGTTGAAAATTTTGAATTAGAAGAAATACTTGTTTGATTTTGGTACAATCTCACTATTGTTAATGCTTTGAACAATTTACACTTCATCTCTTAATGAAATGGAGTTGAATTTGTTATTCGGGAAGTGTTAACAGTTCATGTGATAGAATGATGGGTCATTCCATCTATTTCAAACAAAAGGATAGAAAAAGTTATCAAATATACATAAGTCCATCTATGGTGAGGTTAATCATATATAATTATAAGAATGAACTTATACTTCATCTATCATACCGCTTAATAAAATAAAACAAGTTTCTACTAACCAGGGACTTCCTGTAGGCCAGTGGTAGGCGATAAAGGCCAGTCGCACTTTGGTTGTGGGTTCGATTCCCACAGCCTTGTCCGACGCGATGGGTTGTCGCCTCTCCTGCAGGTTGTCCTTTTTCTAAAACTACTTTACTACAACATCCCATTAATAATATCGAACTTACTTATGTCCAACATAATCCATTTTAATCTTTAGGATTATCTAAAATACTTCGGTCCAAGATCATAGTATAAAGAAAATGATTACTTGAAATGTCACATAACAATCATGTGAATTCCATCATTTATCCCCCATATATCATAAGATATATCTTGTTGGTCAAATTAAAAACATGTGAATACCTTAATCATGTATTCTCTTGAAGAATGAATACACATTGAACCTTAGTGAAAACATGAATGTTGTTAAATTTTAACACTTTCCACACACCAAAATCCCAAAAATTCTATATACTCAAACCATAATATCACTTAGTCCTTGTATCAGTCATGAGCTCATGATTACTATCATATAATTTTCTCCTTATCCCTTCATTATGTGCATTTCATCTGCTTTCTAAAAATATTTGAATCACCTTTTCATGGTTACCAGTACCATATAATTATTGAAAACCAGTACATAGATATTCCAAAATTCCACCATACCATAAATGAGATTCCATGATACTATTTTGAAATCCCATTACAAAAACACTTAATCATTAAACAACAAAATTTTCATACTCAACATCACAAATAGTGATCGCATGAGACTTCCCTTTATCCTTTGCCTAAATAGGATGCTCACGTTGATCATCATTAACCCATGGATTAGGGAATTTATTAGCATAATGCCTCATTTCCTTACACTTGAAGCACTAAAGTGTTGGTGGAGAGTTCTCGGTAGTCTTTTCTCTATTCACATCATTAGCAACCTTTTCCCATTACATCAACAATCAACTGCTCGATGACCTTCTTTTCCACACTTAAAACATTTTCTAGTACCTTTTAGGAAATCTCCACCATGCTTCTTTCCACACTTTGAGCATAAAGAAACATTCATCTTCTTTTCACCATTGTTCTGAAATTTCTCCTTGAACTCCATCTTTCGTTTCTTGTCAAAACCATGAGATGGATATGTTACAACAACTTCCAGTTCTACCTTGATAGCACAATGCACAATTTCTTCATAGCTACTGAAGTCTCTTATAGCTAATTCCCTTCGAACACTTGGTTTTAAGCCACTGAAAAATCGATCAACTTTACTTTCAGGTTGGATGATAAATCCAGATGCATACCTTACAAGTCTTGTAAAAGTCACTTCATGTATACCAATAGATTCATCATCCTTCTGCTTAAGCTCAAGAAACCCCTTTTCCATCTTTTTTCGAAGAATACGAGGGAAGTACTTACTGAAAAACAAGTTCTTGAACTCGTCCCATTCAATGGACTCAATTTCATCTCTTTGCCTCGTATTCTTGATAAGATTCCACCATTGATCAGCATCACCTTCCAAACGATATACTACTAAGATGACTTTATCATGCTCAGAACATTGTAGAACTGAAAATATCTTTTCAGTAGTACTGATCCATTGTTCAGCCACTAAGGGATCAGAAGACCCGCTGAATGAAGGTGGATGCTGCCTCATGAAGGATTCAGCAGAATGTTGCTCCTTTCTCTACTCATTTTGAAATCCAGAGTGATTCATAGCTTCTGTAAGTATAGAAATAAGATTGTGCACTCCATCTCCCTTGACATTGGTTTGGTCAGGAGGACAATAATTGCATAGGCCATTACATTGATCAACACGGTTCTCTCAGGTTCCAGCCATCATCTAAAACCCAAATGTAATAGTGTGAGAGCCAAATACCATGCTAGGGAAAACATCATAATAGAGGGGGAGTACCTACAATATCTAACATCTTAGGTTTAATTATAATATCGTTAGCGTAATTCTAGGACTATAACCTATACGTATACTTAACCTTAGGGTCATCCCTAGACATGCCTTAGAAATATCTCTAGATATCTCACTAAAGTTTTCGCATCTTAGTTTCCAAAGGCTAACTAAACCTTTCCTCTGATACCAATTGTAGAGACCCGAATCTTGACGTACATAGATATTACATTACTTTTGTGGAATACTTAATACATAACAAATACGGACACACATGGACCGTAATAGTTTAGTTCTTTGGAAACATGGAACGTAATCTTCTAATCATGGTGAAAGATCTTCAACATCTCCCATAAAGATCGTCCACTTTTTGTTTCCTTACCTAAAACCTTTCTTTTAATCCTAGGGGAAAATAAAACATAAAATGGGTGAGCTCAAATTCTTAGTAAGGGTAACCATGGATAAAATAAAACTTACCATATACATTTGAACTTAAATACATGAACATAATGTTTAAAAAACAAAATCTTGAGCAACGACATAAAACATGGAAGTACATAAGGCATATATCATAATGGAACATAAATCATGATAAAATAGCATGGGAATAAAACATGTAATTGTGGAATCCATTAAGCAAATGTAATTATTTCCATAGTTGCCAAGTCATTGTTTCCAACACCATCTTAGTGGACAAAGTCCCTTTCTGAATCAAGTTCACTCCTCGTTCCAGTCCCGTAACACTGACCCGGATTAACTTACCGTTCCAGCCATGTCTATCTCATGAGATATAAATCTTTACCCAATGCATTGGAGGGAGATATAGTTCCCACCCATCTCATAATGAAACCATTATTATGTGTGCCACAAAATCATAAATCATACATCATAGCATAACCCATGTAATAAAAATGGGATTCTTAAACATCATGACATCATAAAACAATTCATATAAGATAAAGGAATTCATAAAAATAATTCCATCAAAAAATAATCAAATCAATTTAATAATAGGGATAGAACCAAAACCCTATATTATCTTACATGGAAAATAATTTTGATAAAACACTTGAACTCCATTCTTGAAGAAAATATCCTTTCTACTTCAAAAACATTTTCCTCTCTTAACATGTCATACAATTTTAAACTAAAAGAAGTTGATTAAAAATAAACTTGAAAACTTTTAAAGGAATATTCTTGGAAATAAAGTTTTAAAAATCCATTCATGCTGTATAAGTTAAAAAAAACATTCTTCTCGTACTTTTGTTGGAAAAGTCAAAAAGTACCTCGTACGAAAAACGACAAAAGATTACTTTCATATATTTTACTAAAAACACACTAAAGGGTAAAATTGGATATAAAAAATTGTAGAAGGATATAAATATTACATATTGAGGAAACATGGATGTGGGTGATAAATATTCCCCAGTAAATTCTGAAGTATAAACAATCTCGGATGAAAATGAGATTTCGAGATTTTCCCTTACCTTAGGTCTGATATGCTTCGTATGGATCTGAACCTCTTGTATAATGATTTAAATAATGTCATTGAATTATTAAATAATCATATTCATTGTTATGATATCATATATGTTTCACTTATGACTTTATATTACCCGTTCTTTTTTAAATTCCATGTTAAAGTATCGTTTTGGGTAAAATCATTTCATTTATCGTATGTGTTTCGACTTGTCGTTCTTGATATTATTACTTATATTCGGATTTACATAATTCTAGAGTGTAAAAACTGATTTATATATAATATATATTCCTCATATACATATATATTATAGATCTATAAAAAATAAAGGAAAATACACCGTTCATGGAGACGGTAGGTCGTACGTACGCATGAACGATGTTTTTGTTTCCTTATTAAATTGAATGAAATTAAATAGATGACATACATATATATACATAAATCCAGTAGCATTATTATGTCATATATTTCATTATTATTCATTATATATACTTTATAATCGTTCTTGAATGGTTAATCATGGAAAATGAATCTCATCGCGTTCGTGGAGACGGTAGTCCGTACGTACGCACGAGCGATGATATCATTCTAATGATCGTGGAATTGTATTAAAGTGTATGTATAATATTACAGAATCAATATCACTTTAAAATATTCATATATATTCATTAAATACACCATTATACCCATCCAAGTAAAGTGGTGGTGGAAAATAGATTACACCAATGTGTGGCGGCGGTATTCCGTACGTACGCACGTGCGGTGATTTCGTTTTCCGTAGGATGGATAGATGGTGAAATATGGTTGTTTCTGTAACACCCTGAGATTTTATGAAAAATATTTTTTTTAATCACATTAATGTCTTGTGTTGTACACTACATCAAAAGGAGCTTTCACAACACGCATCCCTGACTTGGCTTGCATTATAAGGACCTTCCTCGATAGTGTATGTAGTACGCAATACCGAGTTTCACTAAACGATATATTATTATAATATTATTATGAACTAGCCATTATGAATAGTAATACCCAATTTTTGAAATTTTATAAATTTTATCTTTCAAAATGGACTTCATTTTTGGATTTGGAATATCAAAATTAGCTTAGGGTAAAATTTTTCTACTTTTCGGATAACTTTCATATTTTAATGAATAGTGAAAATTACTAAATTTTAATTAAAAACAACTTTTTAAATCGAAATAATTAATAGTGATAAATTATTAATTTGAGTGGCTTTAAAGTATATTTAGAATATATTCTTACCATTTAATACAATGTTGTTCATTAGATGTAATTTCACATTTAAACCAGACATAAAAAAGTGTCAATCTTTTGATAGTTGTTATCTCTTAAAAACACGCTATTTGTTTTGACGAAGAGAATTAATTTTTAAATTAGTTAATGAAACTGATATGTTTTGAATTTGGTAAAATAGACATCATTTTTGAGTTCATAATATCAAATATATCATAGGCCTAATTTTTGGTATTTTTCTGAAAACATTCATTTTTTGATAAATAGTGAAACCACTAAGTGGTAGTTAAAAACTGAATTTTTCATAAAACATAATTTTACCACTTCTGTGAGTGGAATTTAGAAAATTTGAGAGAAATGGTTAATATCAAGGATTAAAATGTGGTTCTATGAGATGAAAATATTTTTTTGGTGAATAGTAACTTTTTACTTTTATTTACCACGGTTAAAAGTAAATAGGATAATTAAGGGTAAAAATGATATTATTATTACCCTAAAACATGTCCTAATTCTATTGGATAAATGTAATTCGACCAAAAACAACCTTAGGAATAAAATATGACCATTTAGGCCCACTTGGATTAGATTAGGACATTTAATATTAATTTATTTGAAGAAGGGTTAAAATAGTTAAAATCAAAGTTTAATAAGTAATCATTTTTAATATAGGGTTATACATAAGATAAATTCTACTATAAATATTAATTAGAAATATAAAACTATTTCCTACATAATGGTATTTTATTTATAATTTTTAGACATTATATAATATAATTTATTTATGACACAAAGATGATGCAGTAATTATGTTATTAATGAAATATTGACATAATTGATGTTATAAATACACAAATAAATGTAATTTGATACTTTTTATGAATTAAACTAATTTTTTAGGTTAATATTACATGTTAGTATTGAGTTAGGTAACTTTTTTCAAATAATCATTCTGTTATGATTTTCACAAAAATCAATTACCAAATAGTGTCAAAATTGACATAAAATCGTTTTTCAAACAAATATTATATTATTACTTCTTATTTTATTCCTAAAAATATAAGGATTTTCCAAATGAATTATATAATGTTATATATATTAATAATAAACAACTTGGGGTTCGTTTTTCTTGTTATAGTTAGTTTATTAACCGTATAGTGTAAGAAAACAAGAAGACGCGGTAAAAGTAAAATTACTTAACTTAAGGTTAAATCTAAATGATAAGGTTAAAATAGAGACCTAAACATGTCTAAATTATATTGGATGAGAGTATTTCGACCCATTACCCACCTTAGCTTCTAAATAACTCAATTTGGAGCTATTAAAAACCAAATATGACTTTATAAGAAAATTATATTTTTAGTTTTTCCAAAGGTGCCCCTCTCCTCCCTTATAAAAGGGCACCTCCTCCCTCTCTTCCTCGCACCACTTTGAGCCTTCATGCTCGGCCAAACCCTTCCAAATTCTCTTCTCCACTTCCATAGAAACGTCCTAGCGGTTATGGTCTTATTCAAATACCAATTTTAGTGCCCTAAGAGGAGGTCTCAAAGAGGCGCTTCCAAGAAGAGATAATGTCTGTTACAGATTCTTTCAACATTATTTCTTCTTCCACTTCTTCTTCTTTAGTTTTTTAATTATGAAGTAATAACATAAGTATAACTCATATACTGATATGTTATTATAAGTATGACACAACCCTATTTCACCATCTATCCATCCTACGGAAAATGAAATCACCACGCGTGCGTACGTACGGAATATCGTCTCCACGCCGTGGTGAAATTTGTTTTTCCACCAACACCATACATGGATGGGTATAATGGTGTAAAGAATAACTATATATGGTATTTATAACATCATATATATTCTGATATATTATAACATCCACACCAATTCTATTCAATAATTATGGGAATGATATCATCGCTCGTGCGTACGTATGGACTACCATCTCCACGACGCAATGAGATTCATTCTCCATGTTAACCATACATGAATGATCATAAAGTTTATATAATGAATAATAATGAAATATATGAATTCTACTGGATTTATTTATATATATATTTATTTCATCTATTTAGTTTCATTCAATTCAATAAGGAAACGAAAACAGCGTTCATGCGTACGTACGGCCTATCGTCTCCAGGAACGGTGTATTTCATTCCTTTTATCAATCTATAATATATATATGTATATAATGAATATATATTTATATAAATAATGTTTTACATTCTGGAATTATGTAAATCAGGATATAAGTATTAATATCAAGAACGATAATTCAAAACACATACAATAAATGAAATGATTTTACCCAAAACGCTGCTTTAACATGGAATTTACAAAAGAACGGGTAATATAAAGTCATAAGTGAAACATATATGATACCATAATAATGAATATGGTTCTGTAATAAGTCAATGACATTATTTAAATCATTATACAGGAGGTTCGGATACGTATGAAGCATATCAGACCAAAGGCAAGGGATAATTTATCAATCTCATTTTTATCCGAGATTGTGTATTCGTAAGTATTTACTGTGGTTATCATTATCATCCAAGCCCATGTTTTATAAAAATGTTTTCATGTATGTTTAAATACCTTTTTACCCATTTTTTACTTTTAATACATGGTATATATGGAATCTTTTTTGTTTACCATACGAGGTACTTTTTGACTTTTCCGACAAAAGTACGAGAAGAATGTTATTTTTAACTTATACGGCGTGAACGGATTTTTTCGGTTTCATAACGCCTCATTTTAATGAAGCTTAATCTACAAGATTTTATTAATATTTTCAACAAAATACTTTTATTTTAAAAGTTCATGGAATTTTGTGAAAAGAAAAATATTTTGAAGAAGAAAGGATATTTTTCTCAAGAATTCATTTCAAATGTTTTATCAAAACCATTTTCCATCTAAGATGGGATTATTTCATATGAGTATGTTTCAAGTTTAATGTCTCTATGATTTAAATGGTTTCAATATTCTTATTATGAAATGATATCCATTTCTTTTATATGGATTATGTGATGATGGGATGATGTTTATGAAACCCATTTTATTTATTGGGTTATTATGAATGTTGTATGTTTATTTTGTGGCACAAGTAAGAATGATTTCATTATAAGATGGGTGGGACCTATAACTCCCTCCAATTCATTGGGTAAAGATTTATATCTCATGAGATAGACATGGCTAGAACAGAAAGTTAAATCGGTTCAGTAATACAGGACTGGAATGAAAAGTGAACTCGATTCAGAAAGGGGCCTTGTCCACTAAGATGGTCTTGGAAGTAATGCCTTGGATACTATGGAAATCATATCATGTGCTTAATGGTTTCCACAATTACATGTTTTATTCCCAAGATATTTTATCATGGTTGTTGTTCCCTTATGATATATTCCTTACGTACTTCCATGATTCATGTCTTTGCTCAAGATTTTGATGTTTAGATTTTATGTTCAAGTTTTTTGCATTCAAATGTTTATGGATTGTTTTATGTTCTATATGTTTAACCTTACTAGGAATTTGATCTCACCCCTTTTATGTTTTCTTTTCCCCAATATATAAAGAAATGTTTTAGCTAAGAAAAACAAAGGGGAAGATCTTTATTGGGAGATGTTGAAGATCTTTCACCACGGTTAGAAGATTTTATTCCGAGTTTCCAAAGACACTAAACTATTACAATCCTTGTGTGTATGTTTTTGTTATGTATTAAGTATTCCACAAAAGTAATGTATTGTACATGTACGTCAAGCTTTGGGTCTCTACAGTTGGTATCAGAGGGAAGGTTTAGTCAGCCTTTGGAAATTAGGATTCGAGAACTTTAGTGACATCCCTAGAGATATTTCTAAGGTATGTCTAGGGATGTCCCTAAGGTTAAGAATAAGTATAGTTTATAGTCCTAGAATTATGGTAACGTTATTAGATTAAACCTAAGATGTTAGATATTGAATTTACTCCCCCTTTATTATGATTTTGGCCTCTCACACTATTTTTTGGGTTTTAGAAAATGGCTGGAAAGAAGATGATTCACAATAATGGAGGATATGATGGACAATGGAATGATATTCTTCATGATCAACCAAATTAAATGGGATTTAGAAGTCCAAACATCATTATTATGCCGAATCAGAAATCTCATAATATGATCAATAAACTCAAATTTGGTAAGTTTCCTGACTCGGTTAATAAGAGAAAGATGGAGTTTCATGATGATCATAGAGGAATGAAAGTTCAATTTCCCCTATGTAAATCATGTGGGAAGAGGGATCAATGAGAATGTTTCAAAGGAACTGGAAGATGATTTGGGTGTGGAAAAGAAGGTCATAAAGCCAGTAAGTGCAAAGGAAAAGGTTCAGTTAACACCATGGATGAGGATAATGGTATTGCTACGACATCAACAATGGTTAAATGTTTTAAATGTGGAATGTACGGGAATTATGCAAACCAATTAGCTAAGGGAAAGACTCATGAAGAGAATCAGTATGGTCGTATGGGTAATATTTATGTTGATGATGATGAATAGACTACAAATGATATGTGAGATGAAAGAATTGTTGAAGATCGGTCAATGGTTTAAGAAGGTAGTGGATTGATAACATGTTTATCAAGTGTAATGTTGTATAAGTAATCTCATGGTACTATGGAATAAAGAGACATCTAAGGATTGTTACATTGTTGTCTTTCCTTAAGTTTTGAAAGTGTGTGATGAATGGTACCAGTATTTTTGGAAAGTAGATGATATGAACATAATGAAGGGATAATGAGAAAATTAAATGTTTCATAGTATTCATGATCTCATGACTGATATAAGGAGAAGGTTATATCATGGTTTGAGTATATATATTTTTTGGATTTTGGTATATGGAAAGAGTTAACTTTTGAAAGCACTCATGTTTTCACTATGGTTTAATGGGTATTCATTTTTCAAGAGAATACATGATTAAGGTATTCACATGATTGGAATGTGACCAACAAGATAATGGGGGACAAATGATGGTTGGTTGATGACATTTCAAGTAATCATTTTCTTTATACTATGAGCTTGGACCGAATTATTTTAGAAAAATATTGGAACGGATTATGTTGGACATAAGATAGTATTGTTTAAGGATAGATAATTTTTAGATATTATTGATGGGATGTTATGGTAATTTAGTTTTAGAAAAAGGACAACCTGCAGGACGGGCGACAGCCCATCGCGTCGGACAAGGCTGCGGGAATCGAACCCACAACTGAAGTACGACTGGCCTTTATCGCATACCACTGGCCTACAGGAAGTCCCTGTTTAGTAGAAACTAGTTTTATTATTTTAAGAAGTATGATATATGAAGTATAAGTCCATTTTAAGAACCATATATGATTAATCTCACTATAGATCGACTTATGTATATTTAATAACTTTTGATAACCTTTTGTTTGAGACAGATGAAATGACCCGTCATTCTATCACATGATCTGCTAACACTTCACGAATAACAAATTCAACTTCATTTATTTAAGAGATGAAGTGGAAATTGTTCAAGGCATGAACAATAGTGAGATTATACCAAAATAAAGTATGTATTTAATCTAATTCAAATTCTTCAACTTTAGGGAAATGATCTTGAAAACCAAAAATGTTGTCCTAGTGCCCTTATATCCAATGAATCAAATGGTACCCCAGATCATCACAAATTTATGGCTTTGTGATTGTTGTATTTTTCATAGCCATACTCTCTACCACTCTCCATCAGAACTTGATGGTTATATCTTTCTTCCATATCCGTATTTTCACATATGTTCTCCTACTTGAAAACCTAGTGATGAGTTAATTTGGGTAACCGTTACGTTTCAGACTTTAGTTTTTAAAGCCATGTTTAGGTATTCCTTTTTATGATGTGGGTTTCTATTAATGAAAATTTTTAGTAGTAAACCATTTATAACCCCAACGAATTTCGAGGGCAAAATTCATTTTAAGGGGGGTAGAATGTAACACTCCGAGATTTTATGAAAAATATTTTTTAATCGCACTAATGTCTTGTGTTGTACGCTACATCAAAATGAGCTTGCACAACACGCATACCTGTCTTGGCTTCCATTACACGCAATAAAGACCTTCCTCGATAGCGTGTGTAGTACGCAATACCGAGTTTCACTAAACGAGATATTATTATAATATTATTATGAACTAGCCGTTATGAATAGTAATACCCACTTTTTGAAATTTTATAAATTTTATCTTTCAAAATGGAATTCATTTTTGGATTCAGAATATCTAAATTAGATTAGGGTGACATTTTGGTACTTTTCGGAAAACATTCATATTCTGATGAATAGTGAAAATTACTAAATTTTAATTAAAAGAAACTTTTTTAATCGAAATAATTAATAGTGATAAATTATTCATTTTAGTGGTTTTAAAGTATAGTTATAATATATTTTTACCATTTAATACAATTTTGGTCATTGAATTTAATTTCACATTTAAACCAGACATAAACAAGTGCCAATCTTTTGGTAGTTATTATCTCTTAAAACACGCTATTTGTTTTGACGATGAGAATTAATTTTTAAATTAATTAATGCAACTGATATGTTCTAAATTTGTAAAAATAGACATCATTTTTGAATTCATAATATCAAATATAGATTAGGCCTAATTTTGGTATTTTTCTGGAAACTTTCATTTTTTGATGAATAGTGAAACCACTAAGTGGTAGTTAAAAAACTGAATTTTTCATAAAACTTAATTTTACCGCTTCTGTGAGTGGAATTTCAAAAATTTTAGAGACACGGTAAATATCAAGGACTAAAATTTGGTTCAATGTGATGAAAATATTTTTGGTGAATAGTAACTTTTTACTTTTATTTACCACTGTTAAAAGTAAATAGGATAATTAAGGATAAAAATGATATTATTATTACCCTAAAACATGTCCTAACTCTATTGGATAAGTGTAATTCGACCAAAAAAACCTTAGGAATAAAATATGACCATTTAGGCCCACTTGGATTAGAGTAAGACATTTAATATTAATTTATTTAAAGAAGGGTTAAAATAGTTAAAATCAAAGTTTAATAAGTAAATAATTTTTAATATAGGGTTATACATAAGATAAATTCGAATATAAATATTCATTATAAATCTAAAACTATTTCCTACATAATGGTATTTTATTTATAATTTTTAGACATTAAATAATTTAATTTATGTATGACACAAAGATGATGTAGTAATTATCCTATTAATGAAATATTGACATAACTGATGTTATAAATACAGAAATAAATGTAATTTGAGACTTTTTATAAATTACACTAATTTTATAGGTTAATATGACATGGTATTATTGATTTAGTTAACTTTTTTCGAACTAATAATTCTGTTATGAGTTTCACAAAAATCAATTACCAAATAGTGTCAACATTAACAGAAAATAGTTTTCAAAAAAATATAATATTATTAATTGTTATTTTATTCCTAAAAATATAAAATTTGTCCCAATGACTTATATAATGTTATATATATTAATAATAAACAACTTGGGGTTCTTTTGTTTTGTTATAGTAAGTTTATTCACCTTATAGTGTAAGAAAACAAGAAGAAATAGTAAAAGTAAAATTATTTAACTTAAGGTTAAATCTAAATGATAAGGTTAAAATAGAAACCTAAACTTGTCAAAATTCTATTGGATGAGAGTATTTAAACCCATTACCCACCTTATCTTATAAATAACTCAATTTGGAGATATTAAAAACCGAATATGACTTTATAATAAAATAATATTTTATGTTTTTCCAAAGGTTCCCCTCTCCTCCCTTATAAAAGGGCACCTCCTCCCTCTCTTCCTCACACCACATTGATCCTTAAATCTTGGCCAACCCCTGCCAAATTCTCTTCTCCACTTACATAGAAATATCCTAGATGTTCTGGTCTTCTTAAAATACCAATTTTAGTGCCCTAAGAGGAGGTCTCAAAGAGGCGCTTCAAATAAGAGGTAATGTCTGTTACCGATTATTTCAACTTTATTTCTTCTTCCACTTATTCTTATTTATTTGTATCATTATTAAGTAATAAAATATACTGATATGTTATTATAAGTATTAAACAACCCTATTTCACCATCTATCCATCCTATGGAAAATGAAATCGCCACGCGTGCGTACGTACGGAATACCGTCTCTACACCGTGGTGAAATCTGTTTTTCCACCAACACCATACATGGATTGGTATAATGGTGTAAAGAATAACTATATATGGTTATTATAACATCATACTAATTATGATATATTATACCATCCACTCCAATTCTTTTCAATAATTATGGGAATGATATCATCGCTCGTGGGTACGTACGAACTACCGTCTCCACGACACGATGAGATTCATTCTCCATGTTAACCATACATGAATGATCATAAAGTTTATATAATGAATAAAAATGAAATATATGAATTCTACTGGATTTATGTATATATATATATATATTTATTTCATCTATTTAGTTTCATTCAATTCAATAAGGAAATGAAAACAGCGTTCATGCATACGTATGGCCTACCGTCTCCATGAACGGTGTATTTCATTCCTTTTATCAATCTATAATATTTATACATATATGATGAATATATATTATATATAAATCATGTTTTACATTCTGGAATTATGTAAATCAGTATATAAGTATTAATATCAATAATGAAATTTTGAAACACATATGATAAATGAAATGATTTTACCCAAAACGGTGCTTTAACATGGAATTTACAAAAGAATGGGTAATATAAAGTAATAACTGAAACATATATGATATCATAACAATGAATATGATTCTGTAATAAGTAAATGAAATTATTTAAATCATTATACAGGAGGTTCGGATACGTACGAATCATATCAGACCTAAGGTAAGGGATAATTTATCAATCTCATTTTTATCCGATATTGTTTATTCGTAAGTATTTACTGGGGTTATCTTTATCATCCAAGCCCATGTTTTCTAAAAATGTTTTCATTTATGTTTAAAGACCTATTTACCAATTTTTGACTTTTACTACATGGTATGTAACTAATCTTTTTTTTTTACCATATGATGTACTTTTTGACTTTTTTGACAAAAGTATGAGAAGAATGTTATTTTTAACTTATACGGCGTGAACGGATTTTTACAGTTTCATAACGCCTGATTTTCATAAAGATTACTCTACAATATTTTATGACTATTTTCAAAAAGATACTTTTATTTTAAATGTGCATGACATTTTGTGTAAAGAAAATAATTTTGAAGAAGAAAGGATATTTTTCTCATGAATTCATTTCAAATGTTTTATCAAAACCATTTTCCAACTAAGATGTCATTATTTCATATGTGTATGTTTCAAGTTTAATGTCTCTATGATTTACATGGTTTCACTATTATTATTATGAAATGATATCCATTTCTTTTATATGGATTACGTGATGATGGGATGATGTTTATGAAACCCATTTTATTTATTGGGTTATTATGAATGATGTATGTTTATTTTGTGGCACAAGTAAGAATGATTTCATTATGAGATGGGTGGGACATATATCTCCCTACAATGCATTGGGTAAAGATTTAAATCTCATGAGATAGACATGGCTGGAATGGAAAGTTAAACTGGTTCAGTAATACAGTACTGGAATGAGGAGTGAACTCGATTCAAAAAGGGACTTTGTCCACTAAGATGGTCTTGGCAGCAATGCCCTGGCTACTATGGAAATCATATCATGTGCTTAATGGTTTCCAAAATTACATGTTTTATTCCCATGATATTTTATCTTGATTGATGTTCCCTTATTATATATTCCTTATGTACTTCCAAGATTCATGTCTTTGCTCAAGATTCTGATGTTTAGATTTTATGTTCAAGTTTTTGCATTCAAATGTTTATGGATTGTTTTATGTTCTCTATGTTTACCCTTACTGGGCATTTGAGCTCACCCCTTTTCTGTTTTCTTTTCCCCAGGATATAAAGAAATGTTTTAGGTAATCAAAAAAGGGTGAAATCTTTATTTTGTGATGTTGAAGATCTTTCACCATGATTAGAAGATTTTATTCCGAGTTTCCAAAGACACTAAACTATTACGTTCCTTGTGTGTCTGTTTTTGTTATATATTAAGTATTCCATAAAAGTAATGTATTTTCCATGTACGTCAAGCTTTGGGTCTCTAAAGTTTCATAAATATAATAACATATCAGTATATGAGTGATACTGATGTTATTACTTCATAATAAAACAACTAAATAAGAAGAATTGGAAGAATAAATAAAGTTGAAAGAATCGGTAACGGACATTACCTCTTCTTTGAAGCGCCTCTTTGAGACCTCCTATTAGGGCGCTAAAATTTCTCTTTGAAGAATACCTGGACCTTGAGGATGTTTCTAGAGAAGTGGAGAAGAGATTTTGGCAGGGTTTAGCCGAGCTTCGAGGCTCAAAGTTGTGTGAGGAAGAGAGGGAGGAGAGGGGCACCTTTGGAAAAACAAAAAATATTATTTTATTATAAAGTCATATTTGGTTTTAAATTGCTCCAAATTGATTTATTTCAAAACTAAGGTGGGGATGGGTCGAAATCCTCTAATACAATAGAATTTAAACAAGTTTAGGGTTTTATTTTAACCTTATCATTTATATTTAACTTTAAGGTAAATAATTTTACTTTTACCATGTCTTTTTTTTCTTACACTATAAGGTTAATAAACTTACTATAACAAGCCAAACGAACCCCAAGTTGTTTATTATTAATATATATAACCTTATCTATGTTATTTGGCCGATTCTTATATTTTTAGGAATAAAATAACAATTAATAAAATAATATATGTTTTAAAAACTATTTTAGGTCAATTTTGACACTATTTGGTAATTGATTTTTCTGAAAATCATAACCAAAATATTAGTTCTAAATAAGTTAATTAAATCAACACTAACATGTCATATTAACCTAGAAAATTATTTTAATTCATAAATAGTCTCAAATTACATTTATTTGGGTATTTATAACATCAATTATGTCAATATTTCATTAATAAGATAATTACTGCATCATCATTATTTCATAAATAAATTAAATTATTTAAAGTCTAAAAATTAAAAATAAAATACCATTATGTAGGAAATTTATTTAGCTTTCCTATTAATATTTATAGTCGAATTTATCTTATGTATAACCAAATATGAAAAATTATTTTCTTATTAAACGTTGATTTTAACTATTTTAACCCTTCTTTAGATAAATTAATATTAAATGTCCTAATCTAATCCATGTGGTCCTAAATGGTCATATTTTATTTCTAAGGTTTTTTTTGTTCGAATTACACTTATCTAATAGAATTAGGACATGTTTTATTGTAATAATAATGTCATTGTTACCCTTCATTATCCTATTTATTTTTAATCATGGTAAATAAAAGTAAAAAGTAACTATTCACCAAAAAATATTTTCATCTCATTGAACGACATTTTAGTCCTTGATATTAACCGTGTCTCTCAGATTTTTAAAATTCCACTCACTGAAGCGGTAAAATTATGTTTTATGAAAAAATTCAGTTTTTTAACTACCACTTAGTGGTTTCACTATTCATAAAAAAAATGAACGTTTCGAGAAAAATACCAAAAATTATGCCTAAGATATATTTGATATTATTAATTAATAAATTATGTCTATTTTTCCAAATTCAAAACATATTAGTTTCATTAATTTATTTAAAAATTAATTCTTGTCGTCAAAACAAATAGCGTGTTTTTAAAAGATAATAACTATCAAAAGATTGACACTTGTTTATGTCTGGTTTAAATGTGAAATTACATCCAATGAAAAAAAATTTATTAAATGGTAAAAATATATTCTAAATATTCTTTAAAACCACTCAAATTAATAATTTATCACTATTAATTATTTCAATTGAAAAAGTTGTTTTTAATTAAAATTTAGTAATTTTCACTATTCATCAGAATATGAAAGTTATCAGAAAAGTACCAAAATTTCACCCTAAGATAATTTTGATATTACAAATTCAAAAATGAAGTCCATTTTGAAATATAAAATTTATAAAATTTCAAAAAGTGGGTATTACTATTCATAACGGCTAGTTCATAATAATATTATAATAATATCTCGTTTAGTGAAACTCGGTATTGCGTACTACACACGCTATCGAGGAAGGTCTTTATTGCATGTAATGCAAGCCAAGTAAGGGTTGCGTGTAGTGAAATCTCTGCTTGGTGTTGTGTATAACATAATCAAAACTTATTTCATTTATACATTAGACAAAATCTATACATTATGTTGCGTAGAATAGTTTCTACAAAATGAACATGAAATTGTGTGTAACGTATACCAAGAATAGTGTTGTGTATACTACAAGAAAATGCGATGTTTTGTGTATCACAAGATAATTTTGGTGTAGCGTACAACACAAGACATTAAAAAGAATATTTTTCATAAAATCTTGGGGTGTTACAGAGGCTCGCCCACATGAGTTCGTTTTAGGGGAGGTGCGCCCTGTAGGTGGGGTCGTGTGAGTGAGATAAGGAAGAGAGAGAGGGGGTGAATAAGGGAGTGGGGAAAAGAGGGAGGAGGGTAGAGAATCCCTAATAAAATAACATAGAAATATTATTATTATTATTATTATTATTATTATTGTTATTATTATTATTATTATTATTATTTAAAGAATTATTTTAATTTTTATTTTAATTTATATATTTTTTTAATAATTCATGGAATTTTTATTTTATTTTCGGATACAGTTAGGCTCACGGTTTTTTTTAAAAAACTACAGAGTTTATAAATTGTGCTCTTCCTATGCGTCAGATGCTTAAAAGTTCAAAACATCCATTTTTTCAATAAAAAATTCAAAAATTCAAACTAGGACTCAACCCAAACCCTGAGAAAAGTTCCCAAATCCTCAAACCCATCACACCTAGTTCCTGAGAAAAATAATCGAGAACCCATCACGATCTAGAACCAAGAAAAAATTAAAACCCTGGTGTGAAAATATATTAATCTCGAAAACCTAAATAGTAACACACAAAGATCAACTCAATCTATTACATAAGTACTTATCCTTACAACCCTTGAAAAATATATTTTTAGAATTTATAAATTTAAAAAATTAGAAATAAGTTCACTAAATTTAAAAAATGAATATATCATTAATCCCCCAAATATTATAATGTAACTCTGAATGTCACATAAAAAATATTTTTTATAAATTGTTCACCATAAAAACTCAGTGAAAAGATAATTACTTCCAAATTTAAATAGATCCTTATTACATAAATAAAATCACATATTATAAAATATATTCTATGATTGTGAAAATGTAGTAAACTTCATCTTAAATTAAATTATCTCTCAATAAATAATCATTTTTCAGGTCACCAATACTACTTGGACTACTTCATCGATGTAAATCATCTCTTCATCCTAACTAAACATTATTAATTCAACATCATGGAAATATTATGGTTTATTTTTCCCCTAATTAGGTATTTTCTATAAAATATCACCTTACCTTTAAATATCTTTTCTAGTTCATCTATACCATTAAATATATTATTTAAAATCATTAAAAAAAACTACTTTGAACAATCCCCATATGTTTTATAATTCTTTTAAGAATAATATAATTGATAAAAATAGTTCTACAACAGAATTATTGAATCCCAATACATAAATAGTTCAATCATCACACTTCAATTATTAGTATAACATGGTTCCTTCCTTGGCCATGCTTTTGACCTTAATTAGAGGAAATTAACTCAGATAATGCCTTGGTTTACCACATTAAATTAAATAGACTATTAATAGATCTCTAGGATTAATTTTTTTTAATTTCTATTGACCTACACATTTTTTCTCCCCAATTGTTTACATTATTCCTTTATTTTATAGACATAAAAAAATTTCATGTTTCATTGATATATTAGCATGGGTTTTCCTTCCTATATTTCTGAAATTAAAGAAAATTTAGCCTTATTTACTCCATGGTCTCCACCTATTGACCTCTTAGAATAATAAATCATTCCCTTATTTAGTATGTATGATAGTTGGTTACGGTATAGTTTTTATTTATATATTGTGATAATTGATTAGTTATAGTCACAATATATTCAATCATCATCCAAATTTGTTGTTCAATATCCTTGAATTATCAATCACAATCATCATTAACATTATTCCTCCTAGTTTGAGTGATTATCTAAAACCAAAAATCATATTGTGAGAAATAATAATAATAATTGTGAAAAAATATTATATGATGTCTAAATTTTGTTACCTTTATTTCTATCTATGGATTCTTAGGATTATCTTAGGCCATCCATTATCATAATCTATTAAAATAATTGTTATGGTTCATTGCAAGAATTTAAATTTACCCAATAATTTCCCATAGGAGTGTAAAACCAAGTGTACATTAAGGGAACACTCACCGTGCACCAGAATGATGGTAGGTATATACTCAACGAAGTCATTTTGGGGTTACTACCCCTTGATGCATCCTTTATAAAACAATATCCACTCATAGTATCCATCTATTGATATAATTCATGTAAAATAATATAATAAATACCTCTAACAAAATTAGGATGTTATCTAATACTTGGAATTATCCTCATAGTTAGTCATAGGGTTACATTCTCTTCTCTATGGTTTCTAAAATTTTGTTCAAAGGGTTTCTACAACTTCCTCTAAGAACTACTGTGAACACTGCCCCTCATATCATAGATCTAGTGGTTTCATTATCTCATTGGAATAAGATACAAGCCATTTTAAACCAAAGGACTTAATAGATTGTTATTTATAGTAAACTAGATGCAAAATTCAATCTCACGTTATGCTTGAAATCATAAAAATTCAATATAGTAAAAGTAAATATACTACATCATTGAACTTCCTCTAAGATTCCATCATTATATTTTAGGTAAAGGAATGATAATAATTGTGACCTAAAATTCCCAATAAGATTTACATACAAAAAAAATTAATCATGAGTAAATTGGGCATAATAAATATCGAAACATGCCTTTAATTAATAACTTAAGATTTAAGAATTATCTGGTAGGAATTAATGATGATTAAATGGTTCCATAATAACATGATCTTGAATCATATCCATGGATATCATAACTATTCATATAATGTTATAGACATCAATAACTAATATCGTAATGATGGAATTCATAATATCTGACTTCATAAAAATACCTTTAAGGCCTTATTCAAATACAAATTACATAAATGTGTAAGTCTTTAGCCAAAAACCAAGCCATTTTGTATCAGAAGATCAACTAATTCATCAGGGATCTCTTGTATTCCCCACCCATCACTTATTATGTATAAGGAATTCATCAAATGAAAGGAGAGAATAGAAATTCAAAACATAATTAAGAGAAACTTTCATATTTAAAAACAATAAGAAGAAAAGTTAATATTTCCCTAGCCAAAATGAAAAAAAAAATCATCCAGGGAAAGAATAAGTATGGTATCATGACATCATATCTCTTGTGGAGTAAAATTATAATAATTGTTTTTTGTATTTGATGAATATAAATAACATGAAAATACCATTAAAACAATCTTGCAGAAAATATCCTTTTTATTTTAAAGTCTTATTTTAAATACTAAAATAATCCCAAATATTTGGAAAAAACTTTTATTTGAAAATAATAAGGAAAACTTGTAGAGGAAGCTTCAAATCAGAATATTAGTATATTATTTTCATGTTATGTACCATAAAACAAATATTTCATTCACATTTTTTTAAAAGTCAAAGCGTAACTTGTTTAATAAATGACAAGAAGATTCCTTTTAAGCCATTTTTTTAAAATAAACCCAGTTAAAATTGATTTAATATTTAATTAAGTAAAATTAAAAATATTATTTAAAACATTTTGTGAGAAATATGCATATAGAATAAAATGATTCCTGATCTAGAAGTAAAACAAAGTTGGTTTTCCATAAATAATCGGATTTGTGAGTATTTAAAGAGTATAATATGACTAGAGAAGTTATATTTTCAAGAAATAAGGATAGATGAAAATATTTTCATTTTATGTTATAGGGATCAAATAATTCCCCGATTAGATACTTAGACATAAATAATTCTAAATAATGGTGAGATTGTGGATCAAGCTGTTACCACTTAGATAACTTTTGAATGATAACCCCCATGAAATATATTACTTAAAATGAGACATTAAATAAATTTAATATAAATATATTGATTATATAACAAAATAAAGGGTTCTTATACAATCCTCATATAAAAAATAGGTTCAAAATACCAAATATGTCTAAATGGAGTGGTAATGGAGAAGAAATCACCTACAAAAATTCTAATTTTGAAGTGATAATTAGTCAATGAATTGAATATGTGTATAAAATATAAATATAAATAATACAATTGTAAATAATACACAAAATAATCAAATTTAATTGCTAAAATAATCTTATAATATCAAAGACAGTGAAGAAGTGATATAAACAAATGAAAAGAAATTTAATTATGAAACCCCTTACAGCTTTGTGAATTTTATGTAAAATCCACTATGGTGAAATTATTCCTATTGAAATTTAAAATATCAAAAAATATAATGCTTTTATCATATACCATTATAAATGTCTTTATATTCACCATATAAAATCAATTAGGTGCGTAATAATAAAATATTCCTCAGTGAAGGAAAATTGAGTTGAAATCCCTTACCATTGGTCTAACATAAATTGTACATTGTCAAGAATCATCTAAAACAAATATAAACAGATTAAAAATCAATTAAATAATAGTACTCAAATATATCATATCATATTTGATTTACTTATAATCTGTTATCACCCATTTATTGACAATTCTGTCTAAAAATCAATGTTTCAGGTAAAAAATGCATCATTTTTCATGTATATTTTAGTTTGATAGTATGGGTCCATATTCATTGATCATGGATCCATCATATAGTTAATTATAATCATGATATAAATATAAATTATATTCAATATATAGGAATTTATAGTATTCCATAAATGTTAGGGATATAAAAATGAATTATAACATTTATGAAGATGGTAGGTTGTATGTATGCATGATTGTTCATTACATATTTCAATGGATGGGAAAATTGAGAGATAATTAATATTTTACCATTATTGAATAATTTTTATAACATATATATCATATATATTCATTGAATTTTTCTAACTTACTATCCAGATCCAAATTAAATGAAAAATGAATTGTATCACTTCATGGAGGCTATAGTTCACAGGTATGCATGGGTGAAATTACCATATTTGAATTATTTGAATGTAAGAAGATTGATGTTATGTTAAAACTATATGTCATGAACCGCCTTCAACAAGTTGAATGAAGAGACTACAGATTTCTAGACCCCTCCATCTTTATGTTGAAGGAATGATAATGACCCCCGAGACCCGCTTTCAATAGGTCCTAGAGTGGCGACTAAAACCAAGGGTATGGAATCACATGAAAAATGGAAGGCGTTCCCATTTTTATTTAGTCAGATTGGGAGATAAGTTAGTAAAACCCAAAAAACACCAATAGTGTACGTAAAAGTGAAGACAAAACTATCCATTCCCATATCCAAGTACCAATAAAAAGTGTTATGAAAATAAATGAAATCTCTAAAGGAAAGTACAAAAAGAAAAGAAAAACAAAAACTTCAATGGTCCCAGTGTCTGAGCTAATAGTGTCTGGCACAATCCTCAGAGTCCTTCTGGAAACTTGGAAGTAGTTTTTTTTATGTTGGGTGAGTATACAGGTATAATCATTAGGGAAACCCAAAATCCCTAGTGAAAACGTTGGGAGGAATTCTGATGCCCCAGGATAAAAGGTGATAACCAAAGCACCTAATTAGGAAACTATCCACCCAAACCTCACCAAGGCACACTCCCCAAATAATTCAAGTCACACAATGAAATAGTAATAACACATCTATGTTTCGGTACCCCCACACAACTTTCCCACTTGTTCTTGATGACTTCCTACTTGTCAAACCTTTCCCAACATTTCCACTAAAGTCCCACTGCCATAACCCACCCGCACAAACCTTGGCTGCCACAACAACACATCCTACCCACAAACACCTGGCCCCCAACCACACGTAACCATGCCCGCAGACACCTGGGATGCAACAAACACACATCTTTCCCACAAACACCTGGCCCACAACCACAAGTAACCAAGCCTAGAGACACTTGGGCTAGAACAACTACAGCCACACTTGAAGACACATGGGCCTCTTCCTGAAGACACTTGGGAATCCACCTGCCCACACACACATGGGCCAACCACCACAACATTCCTTGCATGAAGAATCATGTCCTATAATAAAACTTAGGCCATCCCAACCTGCCCAAAGAGTCTTGGTCTACTCAGTAAAGGGAGCATAAAAAGAGTTAATAACCATCCACTCATAAGAGTGTTGGGAAAAAAACCCTCCCCCATGAAATGGGGGTGTTCGGCATGAAGTGCTTAACTTGGGTGGGGTGAAAGTAAGAAACATCAGAACTAAATTATATATATAGGTAAATAAGCACTCTTCCCAACCTAGGGGTTCCAAAACCAGCCTATACACAAACACCCATGTTACCATTCATTCATAAAAAGCACAACATCCACTACTGAGTCCCAAATCATTCCTGAAAAAAAAATACCCTATTGAACTCATTCTTGTTATCACATTCAAGTAGTTAAATTTTAAATTGTTCTTCACTACTACGAAACTAACAGGCATATCCAGATGCCAAGGAAGGAAAAAAACTATGCATTAATTTAAGCATTCACAATTAGTTCTCTTATAAGTCACAACAATAAAAGGGATCTGTGAGATCCCTCAAAGTACTGGAACCAAACCAATCCCCAACATATGACCCCAAATGGCCTCAGATCCACAAACCAACAACTGCACCACAACAGGGGATTCCATCCCCATCCATGTCACCCCACAAGAATCAAGTAGATAAACCACACATATTACCAAGACATAGCAAGGGAGTTTCTATATTCCATCACACTATTTAGTGAGTTTCTTCTTTTTATTTGGTTAACCGAGGTGATCACAGAAGGGTTCTTATTCAATATACATTCATTTAATAATCTGAGTTTACATGATTAACTAATTTTGATGTTACATACAATCAATCATCATAGAATACATGGGTCCATTAGTGCACACGGAAAGACCACCAACGGTCATGATTTTTAGTGCTTAGAAGCCCATACAATTCACAACATAAAGGAAGGGGTGAAAGAGTGCATATGCATCATCAAACACACCCCTTCATTATTTAAATTTCTAGTTATTATCTTCATTAAGGTTTGGTTTCACCCATCCCCATAGAAACATTAGAATAAATTCCCCTCATGATAAAGAGTAAATAAAGACAAAGGAAGAACCATACTTGTATGATCAACAATCAATGTTTTTCCATGCACCGAGGACTGGGGATGCATGACTTGCAGAGGAGGAACTTTGGGGACTCCAAGAGGGAGTAGAAAATCTCCAACATGGGTGCACCACTTTCCTTGGGAAGGGGGACTCCAAACTCACCAATGAGAAGAAAAAAATAATTCTATTACAATAAACAGGAACGATCATGGAGTTATGGGATATGAAAATCTTGAATGGATTTAAAGGAGGATTGTGGTTTCACTGCACTGTTGGGTTATTACACATGATGGGATTAGTTTTCATTTAATAATTCTCATCGAAGAGGTGTCCATAACAGTTATGAGTTAAAGGATTTATGTTTACCAGAGGAAAACGCACATAATAGGGGTGAAACTGGAAGTTGGAGCAAAATGGTGTGTCACTGAGGAAAAAAAAAGCCACACATTTTGGTAAGTCATGGTTCGACCACCTCTTGGGGGATTTTAGATATCATTTATCGGTTTTTAAAACACTCCTATGTCAAAATATACATTACGGAAGTGGAACTAGAAAAAGAAACAATGTTGGGACACCGTTTGGTGAGACATCGAAAGTGGTGTCGTGGTCATGGGGCCACCGTGACGGTGTAACCCTTACAGTTCCTCTGTTTCGGTGTGTGAACAGGATTGTGCGACCGTTACGATGCCACCCTCACAGTGCCACCTTCAGAGTGGCCATAGTTATGGTGTGTGATCGTGAAAGTGCAACTGTTACGGTGCCACCATCATAGTGCCACCCTCACGGTGCCACCATCACGGTGACACCGTTAGCGGTGACACCATTTTGGTGTGCGACCGTGACCGGTGCCAAAAGTTTGGTGGAACCATTTGATGTAACTGAGTTTTTCGAAAACTCCTTAATGATTCATTGTTCGGGCCATTACATCAGGTACCTCTCAAACTATTCTCGCCCTTGAGAATTAAAACTAGTCCCAAAGAAAATAGAGGCATCCTTTACCACCACCTCGAAAGATACCACTCAGGAGAAAACCTCCTCGACATCTAGGAACACCTCTCCCTCAAGTAACCACACAACATATTAAGGTGTCACTATCCAAACATATGGATTATGGATTCATTTCCTCCATATAAATATATTATTCACTTTGGGTGGCACTGACTCGCCCACATGGGTTTAATCACATCCACTCTAATGTTCCTTGATTAGGGATACATTCATCTTTTCCCCACAGTTAGGACTCTTTGCAAACATTTCGATAAAAAGGAAAACAACTCATTTAATAGATAACAAGGTTAAGAAATACATCACTACAAGTATGAAACAAAATAGAAGAAAACTCAAAACAGATCTGGGTACTGGGCGGGATTATGTGCCCTTCATTCCCTAGTACTCTCCTCGAGGCCACCATGCCTCTATAACACACGAACCAAGAAAATGGTTCACCCCTAAAGGACCTTCTCCTCATGACCTTCAATCATCAAAAGTCTCTCTAAAAACGTCATGTTGTCCTCGATATCCAGCATTACCCAGTAGAGGATGTGTGAATCAATGTGTAGGTACCGACAGAGCTGAGGCACAAGGAAGACGTTGTGCACCTTAGTAGCGACGGTGGTTGTGGTAGCTGGTACGCCACTTCGTCGACCCACCACAACAACTTGAAGGGTCTGACAAACCTAGGAAAAAGCTTACTCCCCTACTGAACCTCAGTTTTCCACACCGATGGGAGACCTTCAAGAACCTGTGGTCCTTGACCACAAACTCCAAGGGTCTCCTCCTATTATCAACATATGAATTCTGCCATTCCTGGGCCGCATTCATCCTTTCTCGTATAAGATGAACCTTCTCCATCATGCTTTGCCCCACTTCTGTTCCAAGAACACCTACTTCCCCGACCTCTATCCAGCACACGGGTAAGCGACACAACCTCCCGTACAAATCTTCAAACAGATCAATACCAATGGTATAGTGATATCTATTATTGTAGGCAAACTCTACCATAGGAAAGTGTCATACCCACGATGCCCAAAAGTCCCAAAAAATAGGCATGTATCATATCCTCCAACGTCTTGATGGTGAACTATGTTTTCCCATCAGTCTGGGGGTGGAAGGTAGTGCTGAGGAATAGTTGGGTGCCAAAAGCATGTTGCAATCTTTTCTAGACCCATGAGGTAAACCGGGTATCCCGATCAGAGACTATGGACCTCAGAACTCTATGCCACTACACCACCTCATCCATGTACTAATGTTCTAGGGCATCCACCAGAATCAACTCCTTGACTTCTAGGAAGTGAGTTGATTTCATCAGCCATCCCACCACTACCCTGATGGCATCGCAACCCCCCCTTGAACTCTAGGTAGTCCCATGATGAAATACATCAATATGTCATCTCACTTACACTCGGGGACATCTAAAGGGTGTAACATACCCCCCGAGATGCGGTGTTCATCCTTCACCTATTGACACATGAGTCACTTCTCCACAAACTCCACCACTGCCCGCTTCACCCCGGGCCGCCAAAACTGACCCCTCAAGCCCGAGTGCATCTTGGAAACTTCTGGGTGCAGTTCTAGGGGTTATTTTTAGAACTCACCGAGATCTCTCTTGTGCATTTCCATCGGGATGAACAACTTCCCACAAAACATCATCTAATTCTGCCTTTCTTCTGACCATCCTCTTAGAGCATCACCCTGGATAACATGATCATGCATCACTTCAGCTTCAAAGTCCTTCCACTGAGACTCCTCCACCTACTGCAATAGAGACGACTATGTTGTCATCATGAACAGAAAACCTCTTCCATCCTCCACCCCTACACCTAGGTGTAGGGCAGCCAACTCCTCCATTGCCTTCTAAGAATCTGTCAACTCCAAACTGCATCCTTCTATGTCTTTCTACTCAATCCATCGGCTACTAAATTCCACTTACCTTTTGTGTATGAGATTTTTAAGTCAATGTCTAGAAGAAACCCCATCCACCTCTGCTACTGCAAGTTTAGGTCCCACTGGGAGAAGATATTCCTCAAGCTCGTGTGATCCTTGAAGACCATGATGCACTCCGTAATGAGTTAATGCCTCCACAACTTTAGTGCAAACATGACTACTGCAAGATCCAGATCGTGGGTTGCATTGTTATGCTCAGGGGGGCGCAACTACCTAAACCAATATAAGATCACCCCTATTGTTGCATCAGAACACACCCCAAGCCATGGCCTGAAGAATCACAGAATTCCTCAAACGTCGCTCCGTATTATGGAAACCTCAGCACTGGTGAACTAACCAACTTCCCCATCAGATAACTAAAGGTTGCCTCACACTTCCCATTCCAAAAACAATCATGTCCTTTCTCGGTCAAGGCTATCAAATATGCTGCAACTATGGAGAATTTGGGCATGAATCTTCAGTATTAACCTGCTACGCCCAAGAAATTACGAACCTCCATCACATTCTTAGGTTCCAACCAAGAAACAATCACCTCGAGCTTTAATAGTTCCACCATTATTCCCTTCTCAGACACCACATGTCCAACTAAGGGTACTTATCACATCTATAATATGCACTTGGAAAATTTCCCATAGAGCTAGTGCTGTCGGAGGACCTCTAAAACTGTCCTCAGATGCTCAGTGTGATAATCCGCTGATCTTGAGTGGATCAGGATGTCTTCAATAAACACAACAATGATCCTATCTAGATATTACCGGAAGATGGAGTTGATGTGTCCCATGAACAGGTCTGGTGAATTTGTAATGCCGAATGACATGACCACGAACTCAAGCTACCCATATCTACACATGAAGGTAGTCTCCGATATGTCACCCTCCTTCACCCTCAACTTGTGATATCCTGACCACAGGTCAATCTTAGAGAACCATCCTTCCCCCTTCAACTAATCAAAAAGGACGTGTATCCTCGGGAGAGGGTAATGGTTCTTGACTGTAACCTGATTCAGTATCTGGTAGTCTATGTACAGCCTAAGATTACTATATACCTTCTTCATGAACAAGACTGGTGCTCCCCATGGTGATGTGATTGGTCAGACAAAACCCTTCTTTATCAGATTGTAAATCTGAATTTGTAACTCCTACACCTCATAAAGTTCCCTCCAAAAGGGAGACATCAAAATCGGATGGGAACTGGGTTTCAAGTCTATCCCGAACTCAATATCACATCGAGGGGGTAGAGTCCCCACCTCATCAGGGAAGATGTTCATGAACTCACAGACAATTCATGAAGCTTCCACCATCTCTGAGTCTGCTAACTCCACTAATTCCTCAGTTAACAAGGAAAGAAAGGGTGCTACTTGCCGGCTTCCCTCCTAGAAACCCTGCTCACTGACGAAAGTCACACGTCGACTGCCCATATCTAAAAACACAACCCTTCTCCAGATGCAGTTGATAATGGAACACATAGAGAATAGTCAGTCGATGCCTAGAATGACATCATACGGCTGAATCTATAGATAAATAAGTTCCCCACTAAACTTATGTGGTCCTAACATCATTCTACATCCCCGAAATACATGAGACAAGAAGGTCTGGCCTTGGAATGGAATACTCAAATCCAGGTGTATGGAAAGATTCTTTGAGTCTAAACACAAAGGATGGGCTAGAATGGGTGAAAAAAAGAAGTGTGAATCTCCTAAATCAAACAATTCATAGGCAATAGTACAAAACAAGATGATCGTGCCTCGAATGTCTTATGGACCAACTAGAACTGATGCCTCTGTGGCATATAATATCCCATGCCTAGCTCCTCTACCCCTCGACTGTCGGCCGCCTCCCCCAGCATGCTCTGTTCATGGTCCCTATGTAGCACCCTAATCTTTGCCTCCTCCTACAAAGTCTACTCTCGAAGGAGCAGGAGCTCATTGTCCCTACTACTACTGCTAAAAGGGCCTTGATGGAAACTATTTTTGCTGATATAGGCGCTGAACCTACCCACCCCCACTGTACTACACTCGGTCCGGCAACTGATTCTAAAGATACCCACAGCTACCAAAGATGAAGCATCTCAGTCCTAGTCCTGAAAAGAATGGGCAAATACTGGGAGATCTAAACTGGAACTACTGGAGTCTGCTCCCCACTGGCCGAAACCTGGAAGGGCTCAACGCTGGAGGTCTACTACTGACGGCCTTCCCCTTTGACGAGACCAACTAGATCCTTTCTTGGGGCACACTTCCCAGCGTTTTCATCCTCTCCACCACTTCATCCTTCTTCTGGACGTCCATGTTTTTCCATAGAGTGAAGGGAGTAACAACATACTGAAGAGAAGGTCATAGTTCCTCCTCTAAATGTCTCACCCGAGAATCCTCATCCGGTAAGAGGTCAAGAGAAAATTGAAGGAGATCCTTGAACTTGAACCCCAACTCTCTCAATGACATACTCCCCTACTGAAGGCGGAGTAGCTTCTGCCTCTTCTCTGCCTTCATCATGGAAGTGAGGAATTCCCCCTGAACTCCCTCTCGAAGTCATTCCATGAAAACACAGCCTCCCTCTTCTCCCCAATATAGAGCATCCACCAATGACGTGTTTCTCCATACATTTGTCTTACATTTGGAGGAACCCAGTACTCCATTGGAGCCCGGATTAAGCTAAAAGCTATCACCAGCTCCCCAATCCATCTCTCTGTCTCCATGTATGAGATGATTCCCTCATACTTCCCAAGGGTCTTCCCTTGAAAGACATGAATCATCCTCTACCACTAGTTATCCTCCTCCTCTTGATCTGACCTCTGCTAATCAGCTAAATCATCCACCTAGGCCTCGATCACCCGTACTACTTGTGGTCGTCATTTGGGTGCCATGGTTGCAAGGTAAACAAGGGATGCCTAACCCTGGGTAGTGTAGAAGGTTTCTTTTAGTTTTTTTCCAAAACTTTTTATTCGTTTTAAATCCTCAAAATACCCAAGACACACAATAGCACAGGTTATTATGATGCATGCACCTTTCATAGGGTCTCTACCCTTCAATGAATGTAGCCTCACATTGTCGTTTGGTAGGCCCAAAGTCCTTGCATCGAATCATGGGGGCACTAAAATCTTGTGGCCTAGTTGACCTTCCCTGGCCTATTTCATGTTCCAAGATTTACTTACACTATTTACCTACCATCCCATGAAATTATCATTGTGCCTTACTCTAGACTCTATCCTATCTCTCAACTTGCCTTTGATATCATTCTGATGTTACCCACCTTCACCAAGATGAGGGAAGGGACAATAGATTGCTTTTACTTCCTTATTTAAGTTGAAGGAGAGATAATGACCCCTGATACCTGCCTTCAATAGGTCCTAAAGCGGGCACTAGCACCATTGGTATAGAATCACATGCACAATGGAAGGCATTACCCTATTTATTTAATAGGATCGGGAGATAAGATAGTAAATCTCAAACAACACCAAAAGTGGAAGTAAAAGTAAATACAAAACAACCCATTATGATATTCATGATTCAATAATAAGTGCTATGAAAATACAATAAAGCTCCAAAGGAATGTACCAAAATTAAAAAAAACAATGTCAACGGTCCCGGCGTCTAAGATAATAGGGTCTGGCATGGTCCTTGAAGTCCTCCCAGAAATCTGAAAGCAGTTTTATATACGTAGGGTGTGTATATTGGTATACTCAATAGTGAAAACCAAAAGTACGCATTCACAAGTGTGGAAGAATTCTGATGCCCCATGAGAAAAGGAGATAACCAAAGCACCTAGTAAGGAAACTATCGATCCAAATCTCACAAAGGCACAAACCCCAAATAATGAAAGTCAAGTAAAGTAATACTAATAACACTTCGATGTTTGGGCACCCCTCACCACTTTCCCACTGGTTATTGATTACATCGTATGCATCAGACCTTCCCTTCCATTTTCACCGCAGTCCCACTACCATACCCCACCCGCACACACCTGGGCTGCCACAACCACACATCCCACCCGCAAACACCTAGTCCACTACAACACGTAACCACACCGGAAAGAAACCTGGGATGCCACAACCACACATCCCACCAACAAAGACCTGGGCTACAACCACACGTAACCATGCCCGCAGACACCTGGTCTAGATCAACTACTTCCATGCCTGAAGTCACCTGGGCCTCATCCCGAACACACATGGGAAACTACTTGCCCATACACAGCTGGGCCTACCACCACAACGTTCTCTGCCTAAAGAATATTGGCCTATAATGGACCTTAGGCCATCATATCCTGCCTGAAGAGTCTTGGGATACTCTGTAAAGGGAGAAGAAAAGGAACTATTATCAAGCCACTCATAGGAGTGTTGGGAAAAAAACCCTCCCCCATGAAATTGGGTTGTTCGTCACAAAGTTATCAACTTGGGTGGGGTACAAATAAGAAACATAAGAACAAAATTATACATATATGTAAACAATCACTCATCAAAACCTATGGGTTCCAAAACCATCCTATGAAAAAAACATTCCATGCCATTCATTCATAAAAAGAACAACATCCACGGATAAGTTACCACTCATTCCTAAAAAACAATTCCCAATTGAACTCATTCTTGTTATCATATTCTAGTGGTTACATTTTAATGAATTATTCACTAATGGTCAACTAACACGCATAGCCACAAGACAAGGAAGGAAAAAAACCAAGCAGTAATTTATGCCTTCGCACCCGGTTCTCTTGTAAGTCATAGCAACAAAAGGGATCTGTGAGATCCCTCAAAGTAATGGAACCAAACCAAGCCCCAACATACAGCCCCATATGGCCTTAGATCCACAAAACAACAACTGCACCACAACCGGGGATACCTTCCCCATCCATGTCACCCCACAAGAATCATGATGAACAACCACACATATTACCAAGATAGGGCCAGGGATTTTCTATATTCTAACATTCCATTCATTGAGTTCCTTCTTTTTTTTTTGTTAACTAGGGTGATCACACAAGGGTTCTTGTTAACTGGAAATTCATTTAATCAACCAGGTTTACGTGATTAACCTATTTCCCTATTATATCCATTCAATCATCACAGAAGACAGGAGTCCATTAGTGTGTATGGAAAGACCACCAAAAACCATGATTTTCAGTGGATAGAAGCCCATACAATACACAACATAAAATCTGGGGTAAAATAGTACATCACCATCATCAAATACACCCCTTCATTATTTAAAATTCTTGTTATTATCTTCGTTATGGTTTGGTTCCATCCATCCCTATAAGAGCATTAGAATACCCACCCCGCATGAAACACATTAAAGAGAGACGAAGGAATAACCCTTCATGGATGATCAATGATCGATGTTTTTCTCTACGTATCGAGAATAGGGGATGTGCAACTTGCAGGGGAGGAACTTAGGGGACTCCAAGGGTGAGCATGAATTATCTATCATAGGTGAACCACTTTCCTTGGGAAGGGGGACACCAAACTCACCAAGCAGAAGAACTAAATAATTCTTTTGAGATAAAAAGGCGAGATCCTAGAGTTACGGGATGTGAAAATATTGAAGGTATTTAAAGGTGGATCGTGGTTTCACCACATGGTTGGGTGGTTACACACGATGGAATTAATTGTCATTTAATAATTCTCATTGGAGACACGGCCATAACAGTTGTGAGTTAAATTATTTTCTTTAACCAGAGTAAAATGTGCGTAACAGGGGCGGAATAGGAAGTACGAGAGAAAATTTCTAGCACTGAGGAAAAAAAGCCACAAGTTTTGGGTAGTCAAGGGTCTCCCAGCTCCTAAGGGATATTAGATTTCATTTATGGTTTTTTAAAACACACTTACATAAAAATATACATTACGAGAGTAGAACTAGAAAAAGAAACAATGGGGTGACATCGTTTGGTGAGACACCGTAAGCGGTGCCATAGTTATGATGCCACCATCACGATGTTACCCTTACGGTGCCACCCTAAGTGGTGCACGGCCGTGATGGTGCGACCATTACGGTTCCACCGTCATCAGTGCCACCATTTTTTTTGTGGATATGATGGTGTGACTATTATAGTTCCAACATCACAGTGCCACCGTCATAGTGCCACTGTTTCCAGGTGCGACCGTGACCAGTGCCACTATTTCGGTGGAACCGTTTGATGGAACTGGGGTTTTGGCAAACTTATTAATGAGTAATTTTCTGGTCCATTACGTTATAGTAGTATATTAAATTTATAAATATATTATATAAATGTTAAATCCATTATTATATGCAACTGTTAAAGATGGTGATGAAAGACGAAGTACATCGGTTCATGGGCTCGTAGCCCTCTGTACACATGATTAATGGTTTAGATTTCTATTTGATATAAGAGGATATGGACATAGGTTATTCCATTAACATAAAAAAATTATAAGTAATATACATGTGTTATTATTTCATAATATTTTAAGAATATTTTAATAAGTTAGAATAATAAATAAAATGAAAATGAATGGTTAATAATGATACAGCTTTATCAGAAAACATCTTTTGGTTTATACCAAATGCTTTCCTAGGATGGTTTTATGATAAAAAGAGTGAATATAAATAATGGGGAGTTCTTTAAGTTACTGATTTTGCTAATTATTGGTTTATACAAATTGATCTTGATGTGTGGAGTAGAGAAGAAAGGGTGTCTCCATTTGTAAGTGTGGGAGGGGAAATAATAAGAAATTTCTATGCAAAATAAAAAAATTTAAAGTAATTAACATGATAAATGACTCCAAAAAATCAATATATTTTAATTGGGGAAAATATAAGGTCAAACTATGTCTATATAATACGATTTAAAGATCATTAATTGGATGAAATACCATTATAATTTGGTTTAACCCGTCGGTAAACCCGTTTTAACATTTATTTTGGTAACCGTTTTTTATTATTTTTAAAATTCATTTTTTAAGAAAATAATTTTTCTTAGTTAAAATATATAAATTCTTTGGAATCAAAATATTTAATCCATTTTATCAAATTAATTCATTAGTTTTTATAATTTAATTTAAAATTGAACCCTCAAGCTCAATGTAAATGTAGTTTTCCAAAAAACAGTTTTCTTATGAATAAAAAATATGTATCTCAAAGTTCAACATAAATTTAATTAGAATTAAAAAATGGATTAAAAATAATATAATTAAAATAATTCTACTTTTAAACCCATTTTCAAAAACAAAGTTATAAATTATTTGAAGGGAAAAATAATTTTTAATAAAAATAAGTATTTCCACTATTCTTCAAACATAAAAACCTTTTTATAAAATTATAAAATATTTAATATAAGATAATTTTTAAATACTAATTTAAATAAAGTGGTTAATTTTTTCAAACAAATTTCCAAAAATGTAAAAAATTAATTTTAAAATAAGATCACAAAACAAGATGTAACTACTTTTAGAAAAAACAAAATTAAGCATAAAACCTGATTTTTTCATATCCATTGCCAAAACATTAATATTAGATGAATGATAAAACATTATATTTAACATATAATATATAAATTTAAATATAAAAATTCACAAACAAGAACTAATTTATATTATTTAACTAAAAACACATTATGATTACAAAAATGGTTTTTCAAAAAAATATTTATTTTATGTCTAATGTTTTCTATTTTAATTTATAATAAATTGATAATAATTAATTTATTTTATACATGTTAAAACATACATTTTTAGTAATTTATTAATTCTTATTCATTAACTCCAATAAATGTCATGGAAATATCTATCAAATTAAATAGTAATATTTTATTAGTATTTTTTGGTTCGTTTAGATTTCATTTTTCATGTAATACCAGCTATCCTAGAAATAAATTATTTAAACAGATATATATTTTAAATATTCGGGTGTTAAAATTTAGGTAAATATATCATTAGAATTTATATTATAAAGGCCTTTAGTTTGAGTAGGGGACCAAACCCCCACCCTATAAATTTATTAGAAAAAGGTAACGTATAAACGTAAAGGGAGTGGCACGTTAAAAGACATTGGAAACACACTTCCACCAGAACACACCAAACACACGCCATGAAAAACAAGAATCTTGGTTCCTCTAGACCTTACTATAAGATTTTACATTTGCTTGTTTCTACCACTCCTACCTCATGAGCTCCTATGACCAGTGGGGTGCCTGCCTTTCATCCATTATTTCGGATTATTCCATGTAGTATCTCAGCATTCCATGCATGATAAATTAAAATTCTCACAATGGGACTTAGTTGACTTCCCATTAGACAAATGCTATTCTGATCCCATGATTTGACATACCTAATCAATGAAATTATCACCATCCATATCTATCTTTCTATCTTCATCCCCTTGTAGAGCCTCATTTGGGAGAGTCTTGCCTCTAAGAATTCCCCTATTCACATCATCATCAGGTATAGATTTATCTTAGTTGTGAACCAAATCATCATGGGACTCCTCATTGTAATAATTATTTGAATTTCCTCAATTTCCATTTTTAGAGACTTTGGATTTAGGTGAGGGGGTGTTCCTAGACCCCAAAAGAAACTCCACTTTAAAATATACACCCTAGATCTTCTTAAAACATTGTGTTTATAAATCACAAAAGCCGGGGATACTAATAGAATCAAGCATAGTGACAATGTTTAGGCTATTTACTTCATGTTCAAAAATTTTATTCCCATATTGAAAATCTATCTATCCTAGGTAAATTTTAACATCTTCTACCTTGACATAACTATCATCTTCCATAGTTTCCTTATCCTTTCATAGTAAATAATCAGTATCATCCCTTTAAATTCTAGTTCGATTAATATAATTAGTTCCACTAGCCATTCCATCAATAAAAATTGGGACATATGAACCAGGAGGGGATTTAATCACATTAAGATCTTTTCCTACAACATACTTTAGAGAAACATTTTCCCAAATTTTCTCTCTTGTAGAAAGATCCAACAATTCTAGATTATAATCAGTCTCATTGGCTTATGAATCTCTCATATGAACATCATTCATTTTTTTAATCACCACCACCCTGTCCAAATAATATGTACTCCTCTTAGAAAATTATAACAAATCCTAGGTTCTGATAGCCTTCTTCCCCTTGAGAAAATATTGATCCTCAAGACAATCAGTAAAGTCTCCACCAACACCACTATCAATTTCATTGGTTTCATTATGTTCATCCAAGATTTTTGAGACTTTGTTGTGGGATTAGAATGATCCAAGAAATTTCCGTACTAGGAATTCTTTCTTAAGGAATGGGATTGTATTGAATTCCATATTTCGATCTATCCACCACATCATAAAAAAGATTTGGTCTTGATTTATTTGAATAGTTTTAAATGATTTATAAATATTTACATCATCTCTTCTCTTTGAATTATTATCATATCCACAAACATAAACTTTTATAAAATTATTGGTATCCATAAACATGTGCATTCACCCTTTTACAATGTCATCACTAGGTTCCTTTCCCTCTAATATATAATCACCAACCTCTAACATATGTAATTTAGACTTACAATTCCCAAAATGTTACCCAATCATTTTATAGTTAGAACATCTCACACCATTTACACGTTTCTTTAAAATGTTCCAAATAAAAAAGTAAATTGAAACATAAATCATAGACATGTTAAAACTCAATAGAAATATCAAATTTGAATTTATTCCCCCCCCCCCAAGATAGATTCGATAAGTAGAGAACAAATGTCAACTTGAACCATAATTTTAGAATAATTATAATCCCTTGAATTTTTAGTCTCCCTATCAAATATGATGGTAGTTTTTATGATTGAGGAAACATCCCAGAGAATATAGGGGTTCCAAAAAAATAGTTTAGCCCCTATTTTGAAGCCATGATAGTGTAATTGAATTTTAAACCCTTGTCATATCAGACTAGGGAACCAAATTCTGGATTCAAAGGGTCCCTCTATTAAGTGAAATTAATCCATAACTATAAGCTTTGTGTTTGAGTTCTTTTAAGGTAATGATATTATGAAAGAAAACCATACTAATTGAGATAATTTTCTGGCTGTGAGAACACCAAACCTGTGGAAGTTGAGCCCATAAATCCTCATGCTTCTTGGTTCTATTCTTATATTACTGAGACAACATAGAGAAGATAAAAATATATATAGAAAAAATAATTGAAATGAAATAGATGAGTATATTTATTTATTATGAAGATCATTTTTATAATATTAGAAGGGAGGAAAATTCCCTAGTGTTTTCCCTAGACAGAGTTGAAGAAGAACTCTAAAAATTACTATCTGAGAAAAAAATTAAGTTTATTTGAATATCATTTAAATTTCCATGAGATATATACAAGATAAACATCCACCCATGACTTCTAGTATAGCTTATGTTATCCTCATGTCATAAAAAAAGAACATGACGGGTTATGTAAGTAGACATTAGGAAGATATAAACCTGTAATTTATAATGTAATATGTTATTTATGTATCTCACTTAAATTTTATACATTACACATTTTTATATTTAAATAATTATAATGTTTATTTTTAATAATGGATTATTTATAAAATTTAATTATTGTAACTAAATTTATAATAAAATAATTTTATGTATAATAATGTATTCTACTAATAATTTCATTTTTTGGATTTTTTAACTTTTATTATAATGTGCTTATATAATTATTCTAATGAAATATATTTATAATATGTATAATAGAATTAGAAAACATGTATAAAATATTTGTTACGTGTAATATAATAAATTCATTTTATACATAAAATAAATTTTTTTCAATAATTGTTTTCATGCATTATAGTGCATACATTAAAATAAATTTTCATCAGTTTTAAAATATAAACAATGTAAAATTATTTTAATATTTATAACAAGAAAGTTATAATTATTTAATAAACAAAACTTCATTCTTAACAATAAAAATAAATTCTTGAGGTTAAAGAAAATACCCTGATAATGCAAAAAAAGTTTATTTTCAAAAATAATTTTCCGAAGCATTGAGTAATTTTATTATTAATAAATTAAATTAATATATTTTAAATAATTAATCTAATTTAATTTCTAATAATATCATAAATATTTTAAAATTCATTAAATTGGTAACTAATTAGAAATAAGAACAAGAAAGTTTATTATTTTAAAAAATAATTTTCCTATAATAACAATTTTTCCATAGATTATAAGTTTCCATGAGAAAATTAAATTCAAAAATTTTAGAATAATAATTTCATAAAATGATCATATTCTGGTACTTTATTAAAAAAACTAATTTAAGATGGATTTTATTATTTTTCAAATAAAAATTTATTTTTAAGTGAATATTAAAAAATTTCATTTTCAAAAATATTGTGTTTTTTATAGCATCATTAGGATATAATCTTCAGTTTAAAATTATTGAATTGTTTTTTAATAAATATATTGTTTAAATCTAATATTATGCATTAAAAATGTTATTCTTAATATATAAACTTTTATTGGAAATTTCATAACTTATGTTATATTTTTCTCTAAAATGGTTTTTAATGTATTACATCTTTGTTATTATAATTAGTTTTTAAATTTTTTTAAAATTTTGTCTAATAAAATGGATCTCATATTTTTAATTTTAAGGTATATTTTTTAATAAGTCAAATTTTAGTTTTAGGAATATAAAATAAATTACTTAGTAGAAAATTAGGTACCATGGTAAGAGTTAAAATGGTAAAAGAGTTAAATAAAATGGTAAAGACCTCAAAATTATTAGAAACAAGTCTCAAATTTTATGGACATATATATTGACCTGAAATAATCCGTTTTACAAAAAAAATTCATATTTTGAACCACTTTATTTAATTAATTCACCTCGTACTATAAAAAAAATATCACTCTTCTCACATATAAAAGGATCTATTCACCACCCCACATCTCCAAACAACAAAATCCCATTATATAAACCAAAAAGTTATTTAAGAATTTTTAAAAGTAATAGGAATTTCCTATAGTTTGTATTATCCTTAAAATAATACACCTAAAAACCTTAATCTAATTTCTTACAGAGTTATTCCAAGGAGGAAGGTAAAAATTCCAAATCACTCCTTTTGATTTCCATTTCTTTATATCATCTTATTCTAACAAAAATTCAATTATACCATACTAAAATAATAACATAATTATCATCATAATACTTAAATTTTATTATATTGAAGTAACAATCAATATCCACCTTCCCTCATTCTCCTTATATATATGAGAACGTCATTCGTGTTACATACAGACTATCGCCTCCTTGAACGACATGTTTTATAATTCATATCTACCTTACATGGTTAGTTATAAAATATAATTTAATAAATAAATATGATTCTTGTAAAATTATTTAGATTATGAGAATATAATCCCATTTCAACCTTCCTCTCATAATGAAAATTTAAACATCATATGTGTTTATGTGCAGACTATTGCATCCATGAAAAGTATATTTCATTCTCATAACCACCCTACATAAATGATTATAATAATGTATTTATTGAAATTAAAATTATTTATATGATATTACAAAGGTTATGTAATAGTTATATTAATATATAACTCATTATTAAGATACCAACTATTGTTCATCAAAAACTACTGAAACAAAGTCATCAATAATTCTTTCTTCATGAATCATGACTAAAACAATCCGAGAGTAAAATTTGGAAACTATGATTGATTATAAATAAAATATTATCCTAACATGGATAATATAGGGATGATGAAATTTCTATCAAATAATGGGTATATACATCATCATTTTAAAGTATTGTGAATGAATAAAAATTTCTAACATCCGCTGATGAAAATAAACCACAACTAATTAATAAATTTATAATAACTGATTATAATTCAATTTTATATAGTATAATATCTTGAAATGTGGATATTAATATGCTTTTTATAGTATACATGTGGTTAAATAGAATTTTTGGATGTCAGTATTAAATTGTAAGGGTCTTTTCACATCTTGATTTTATTTCTTTGAAAAATATGTTATACTTATCAATTTTTTATTTCTTATTGTTACTATACTTACCTATGGATGCTTCCTATCATCCCATTCATGACATTAATTTTATTTAAAAATAAATCACATTTTATCTTTTTCAAGATTTATAGTATTAATTTTTTTCTAAATCCATATTGAATATTTGTGACTCATCATATTTAAGTCATAATTATTACTCTTTAAATATAGTTTTAGAATATTATTTTATTTTATCAAACGATGTAACTATATTACCTTCCAAATTTATTTTATATGGGACTATATTTTAATAAAAAATACATCATCATTGATGGATTATTACATCATAATATTTTTAGAAGTTATAAATAATTCTCATCCTTTAAAAATGAGCACTTTCCCTTCCAATTTCAAATTCAATCTTCCTTAAAATGTTCTCCTTTCTTAGTTTTTTTTAAAAATATGTATTATTTTTTTTCCATAAAATGTTTCTCTACATATTCTTAAATATTATATTTATCATATTTTTTAATATATGGGATTAAATAAATTTATTTCTAAAAAATATTTAAACGTTTTCTCCGTTATAAGTCGTGCATTCTTCCTTCAATGACACATTTCCTCTAAAAAATGATTTATCATCTTTAAGGATTTATTATTGATATTCAAATCCAAATATTGATTAAAAAATTAAATGTTAACTTCCAAAATGAATATTTAAAATTTTACATGTAACGACATCATATTTTGAAAAAATTAATAAATTTTTATGAAACCACATTTCATGATTTAACTTTTGTTTTCCTCGTTATATTAGATATATGCAACAAATGTTTAGTAAATATTCATGAGCCACACTATAAATGACACTGTGAAATACCCTATTTGGGTGATTGAATTTAAGGTATCAATCGGTCTGAATATTGAGGTTATTTTATGTAATACCATTTCAAAATGTAATGATACCAATTTTTATTCCATGGGGTTTTATGATATGTTGGTGGATTTCAGGTGAAACAATTACTGATGATTAGAATGTGATATGTGGGGTCCTATATATCCCACTGTTTCAATGTAAAAAGTTTTATATCTCATGAGACAATTATATTGTGGTGCGGAAATGATTATGTATAGTTTTAAGGACAATTATATTGGGTGGAAGGGATTTAAGATATGTTTTTTAAGCTATATTATATAGACATTCTAGAAGATTTATTGTTCACATGTCTATTTTTTTGACATCATTACAAATTGTTTTTTTCATGTTTTTTTTGGAAATGATTTTGGATATCATTTTTCACAATTTTGTTGTGTGGACATGATTGGGGTTAGTTTTTTCAAAACATTGTTGTGTAGACATGATTAAGGATAACATTTTTACATGTTTTTTGTATAGGTATGATTAAGGGTAGATTTTTTCACAATATTTTCCATGTATGAAATTAAAAATATACCTACTCACAATGTAATAATTACATATGATCTTCCATTTTCTTATGTGAAATTAATATATTTTTGGCCTCTGTTATGATCTATGTAATGTGATTATTATCCCATGTTTTTCACTCTTATACCATAGTACGTGTTTGATTATTTGATATTAAATTTACTTCTATTCTACCTTATGAAAAAAATTATTATTATATGTTAATTTAATAAGATATTTTTCACATTCTATTTTTTATAACATGATTATTAACTGATCTACGATGACATTTTGATAATTAATTTTTCATACTGAGTATTTTAGATCACCCATTTTTTTTCTTTTCCCAATCCACTGCTTTTGATGATGTGTATAGTAACAGATATGTCTATCATGAAGTTCAGTTTAGTTATATTATAGAGAAACTTTCCCAAAAATGTGAAATAATATTTCTAAGCAACAAATATTCAAAGACACTGATCCTTTAGTGTAGATAATTGTTTGGTTATTAAAAGATATAATTTTTGAATTATAAAAATATTATAATGTTTAACATTATTCAACTCACTTAGTATCAAAGCTATTTTTTAATGTATTTTGAGCAGGACCTTGGAGAGAGGGTCTAGGTCTTATCATAAGGTGTGATAAATTATAATTGATATGGGTTTCAGATGCTTGATAGTGTTCTAGATAATATTTTTTCACAAAATATTTTAAGGGATTTGAGAATTTAAATCTATAACGGAACAAAACTCTTGATATAAAATATATATTTATAGGTAATTCTTGTTGAATTTGGGGTAATATATATTCTAGTATTAATTAATAAAATTAATATTGTTGTATTATTTTTTCAGATAAATTGTTTTGTTTATTTGATAAATTGTTAGAGATAGTTTGATTAAAAAAATATGAGTGAATAATTGAATAATATTTGATAAATATTTTAGATAATTACTATAAATTAAATCACAAAATTTATAGATATTTTATTATAGAAATACTATTATATTAATATTAAAGTCATCATTAAATGGATCAAAACCCATATAAAATCAATGTGTTAAATTAAATGAAGTCATTAATATATAATTACATAGAATTGGTTACAATATTTTATTCAAAGAAACCTTTAAATAAAAATAATTGTATTGGATTTATTCTCAAATATCATTATTCATAATAAAATGGATAATAATAAAAAACTGAATATATATATATATATTTATATAATTAGAATAATGAAAATAAATTTTAATGAAAATTATTTTTAGATATTTCTCATATATGTGATGATATAAAAATATAAGAATTCATAGAACAAGGTTTCATGTAATTGTTTATAAATTGAAGGATTGCATGATGATGAAAAATATTAAAAAATAAATAAGCACCTAAATTCTTAACATTTAAGAATCATGAAGAATCTAACCATATAATCAAAATCAACCTAGAATTTAATTAGTATAGAAACAAATAATATCTTATTTTTTATTTTTCTTGATACCTATCTTCTTTTTAGTGGTATGTACTACATGAAACAATTTGATTTTTACATTTTTCATGCGCATAGTTTGTGTTAATTTTGATTTATATAGATTACATATAGATGTGTACAAGCCTGTATTATATTCTAGATAAAAATATTTTTTGTGGGCGTATGTTTCAATTTTATTATGATTATATAGTTATTTCTATTTATTGAAGAGAATGTTTCCATGAGGTTATCTGGGATGTATTATTAATTGAGGTTGAAAAAGTAAGTTTTCTAGAGGTCTATAAATATGAGTAATTTATGAAGACTACGGGAAATTTTTTCATGAGGTTTAATTATTGTATTAGCTCATGATTAATTTTTTAATAATAAGTAGTTAAGATATCAATTAGGAGAGCGTTAATGTTGGTAAAGTAAGACCAATCTCTTACGGTCTATTAGTGGGTAGGATGAATGAATGAAATGGATGGGAGGGTTTCAGAGGTTTTACCTCTCATTATAGACGTGGTTAATTATAGAAATTAATTCAATGAGTTATTTTGAACTCCTTTCACCTTGTCTATTATATGTGGGTTGATTACCAATCAAGATAGAATCTTTAGGTTCATCTTTCATAATGGATGGGTTCAGGATATACTATGTATGATAACCCTTTTCTTCAGAAATATTTAATTCATCATTTATTACATCAAATCACATGTTGTAAAATCTAGAAGATCAAGATGTCTAGTGTCTTTAGAATATTTTGTATATATAAAATCGACTTGATACATGGATATGACAACATAATTCAAAACTTTATTATCATGCCTCTAATATTCCATGGATTTTAAAATTGTATCAGACTACCTAAGGATATATATAATAAAGATGTTATATATAAATCCAGGTAAGGGAATAAAATAATAATAACATGATTAAATTATTACATTTTAGTTAATAGGACTTTAATTGAACATAAATGGTGTGAGATTCATAATATTAAATAGTGAATCATGATACAACATGATAGTATAAAAATAACAAGGGAATTTGGAAGCAACATTAAACATGACATCATAAACACAAGTTAAAACTAACTACTAAGACATCATAACATGGTGGGAAAGTCCTATAAGGGATTGGGTTTACTATATAATCCAATACATAGAATTTCATGAGACTAAAGTATTACCCAATTCATTGGAGTGCTATGTAATTTTGGGTTCATCCATTGCCTTCTTATCATGTACATGCATAAGTGTTCAATATAGATCATTCAACATAAGATCATATTTCATCACATTTAAAACCGTGAATAAAGAGTATGGAATACATAAATAGAATAAAATAACAAAATAATTATGGTTATGACTAGATGAGTACCCTTGAGTGGAATTGTTTATGATATTCATAATACTATGGTTTGACATGGAAAAATCTCTTAATAAATTTGGTAGCATAATGGGGGTACATAATGAATCACATGAGGAATTAATGAGATTGAAATGGGTATATAATTAATTTTAAATAATAAGGTTAGTAATATAGATGTTCAAAATTGTATCCCATCAATATTAATTTAAATTCATTAGTAATTACATAAATATGTTTCTTTAATCAAATTTTGACATGGAAATGTCATAGGATAATTTTCAAGGCATAACAGGGATACATAATCAATCATGTGAGGGTCTAATGATAGTGAAAGGGGAATAAAACAACTTAGACAAAAAAAGGGCAGTAATATAGATATATTATAACATAATCCAACATGATCAATTGAAAATTACAATTCATAAAACAAAAAGGGAGATTGAATATAATTTTGGTATAGAAAATCACACGATAATTTCGGCAACATAACAGGGGTCCATGATGAATCATTTGAAGGATTAATCTGATTGGAAGGGTTATGTAATCATGTTTAATTAATATAGGTAGGAGTTATGTGTGATAACATACCTTAGTTGAATTAAATGGAAAATAAAATGTATAACTCAAATTATTTTCTTCAATAAGGAAGAGAAATACATGGTCCCTTAACAGGAGATAGTTTTTTCAATATATTGCAAGGATATTATTGAGAGTATGGGGGAAATTGTGAGGGGTGTAGATACTGATGGTCATAGAATAGTAATGATCTAATTTTTTTTAGTAAATAATAATGGGATCTTGGGTGGGTTCCTATAGGAAAAGTTAATGGAGTTCTTTATTATTTTCCAAAATTAGGTTTTGGACTCTATATAATAATGAAATAACAAACCACAAACTATCCCATGTTTTTTTCCCACAGTTTCTAAAAAAGTGGATTGGTTTAATTATTTAATGTGGAGATGAACCAAAGGAATTAAATTAATACACTTGGTGATGGGGAAGTTATTCATGTATATAAGGAATTGATTTGAAACCCATAAAATATAATATAAGTTTTGGAGGATTTATAAAGGTTTTATAAAATTAATAAAGTAACCTAAGACCAATTATTTTAAAGGGGAAAAATATATTCATTCTTTTATACCTTGTATGGCACATATTACATCACATTTGTGTTATTATGATTACATAATACACATTATATTTATACCGTATTTAATTTTCCCCCAAAAATTTGACTATCTCAAAAAATGATGAAAAAATCACCATTCCGTAATTTTTACATGCTAATTAAAAAATAATATTTATCTTATAAAATAATTATATAAATAAAAAGATTATACTTATAAATTAAAATCCTTTTTTATTGAAAAAGAATGTTTTTCTTTTGAGAATAACAATTTTCTCAACCTTATAAAAATTACATTTTCAATTCATAAAATTATATTACCATTTATATGTAATAAATAATATTTAATAAATAATTTTCTTAAAAAAATATAATATAATTCATGGATTCAATTAAATAAATTTCATAATTGTAAATTTCATATTACTCAAAAAAAAGTTTGACTTTTTCTATATTAAAATCTAATTTTTAAGAAAATCGTTAATTAATCATTTATAAAGTAAAAAAAGTAAGGAAAAAATAATCATTATTGAAAATAAGATAAAAATATTAATACTTTTATGGTTAAGATACATATAACTTTATTATACCAGTGAAATCTATATGGGTAATGTCTGTAGTGGTGATATTATCTTAGTGTGGTTTAGAAAACATGGTTTGGGTTGTGATCTTAATGATCTGGAACTTATCCTATAAATAGTTTCACACATGCTTCAGTTTTTCAATCAAATATATTTCATGGTCAATGGAAAAGATAATATGTTCAATATACCTTGGAATTTCTAATAATTGGTCTTTATAGGGTATGATTATACTTGAATCCACACCTTCTTTCATCTCTTCCAATAGGGATTTATCACCACACTTAATATATAGTAATATTATGATCATAGTTTAACAACTATATTAACAATGGTCTTGAAGCATAATAGTCTTTTAAATATTAAAGCATATAACCAAATAGGTTAATGTGTTTTCTATAACCATATTACATTACTGGGAATTTAATTCAACTATAAAGTTAATTTCATATATAAAAGTTCATTCCATTAAATTATACCCCCCCCCCCTTCTGAAATTTCACCCTCAAAATTTTCATGTCATATTCTAAAATAGATGGTGGTACTTATGTGTCATTACCTATTATGGTTTTCAAGTCTCTTCCCAAAACTGTTGGTTCTTCGTTAGCACTTCGACCTGGTTTGTTGCATCTCATTTCATAGAACATTATCTCTATGATCTAATATATTCACTGGTTTCTACTAAAATGAAAGGTCACTCTCCAATGGTACCAACTCTAAATTAAACACATGTAAGGGTTCTAGTATTTACCATCTCAATAAGAATATCGAAAACACATCATGTACATGATATTGGCCTAGTAGAAGTAGAAGTAAATATGTTATAGCTCTGATGTGATCATGGATCTCTCTAAGAACCGGGTTCTTCCATTGAGATATGAAACCTTTCTTTTCGGATTGTACTTATGAAAGAGGAGGAAAAGGTGATTGAGGGAGGGCTTCAGGCCTATTACATGATATGAATAGGGGTTACACATAATGTAAACCCATTACTTGTCATGTAATGGTCTGCCTATGACCTGTTCCAGACATGTAAGGGAAGTCTATAAAATAGGGTGAACCCGCAGACAACATAGCATGTATTTTCTATTATACGCCTTATATTTTTGTTTTCCTTTAAAAAATTGGGAAGTATCCTTGTTTTATTTACGAATAGAACCCATCACCCTTGATTTAGGAATACCAGCACCCATGTTGACCTAAGGTATATTTGTCTACCAATTCATTAGACAAACTCAATTTCTAACATCATCGGTTCTGTTGGAAATCCATCGATGAGTTCTAAATTCATCTTGATATGTTCTTCCTCTCTTCTCCTCTTGACCTAATTATCAATGTTTGGGTTTTTATACTCATTTTTTAGATCTAATCTGTTTCATTTCAAATTATATGTCAATGTTGGATGAGGAGGGTCGTACGAGTACGAGTTAGTTGGTCTCATGCCTTCTGCTAATTTTCGTGTTTTTTAATATATGTTGGATTATTTCATGCCCATTTTTTTGGTGTTCTATTGATTAATATTTTACCCTTTTTGTATCCTATTGATGTTTAGGGAATTGAATAAGTGTTTTAAATATTCTTTTAGTTTTTATACATTTATTAAGGGACACCCCATGGGTGATTTTCCTTGGATGAAAAATTATGGTCACTTAGCCTTGGATTCCTATGAGGCATGACTTTATTTCCCTTCATGGGTTGTTAAAAACAATTTGAGTTGGTTAATAAATTACAAGTTTTTTTGAATTTTAATTGAATTGGTTAGTGTATGGGTTGATTGGTTTTCCCCATTAAAATTGATTTCCTTTGCTTGTTTAAGCGCGTTTGTAATGTTTTTCTCCAACTATAAACCCACTGAGGTGAGTTATTTAATGTTATAGCCATGTAATAGTTTAATTTATATGTGTTTCTTATTATGTTAAATGTTTCCTTGTTAGTTTTTTAATGTTAAAACTATGTTATAGTTTAATTTCCACGTGTTTCTTCTTATATTAAATGTTTAATTAACAACTAAACACTAAATGGGTAATAGAGATGGGTGAATCATGGAATCTGGTTAAAAGGCCATTGACGGGATCATATAGATATTACACAATATACATAGGGTGAACCATGGGTTTACGTTACAATTCCATTGCAAGACTCAAAGAAGTTATTATTATATTAATCCATGAGGAATACACAAATGTAGTGGTCAAGCTTGTGGAAGATTTATTAAAATGCCTAGCAAAGCACAGATCCAATAATGGATTCCATGGATGGGCTCTGTTGAAAATTATTATATGTCTGGAGTTGAATTTTATTTATACCATACATAGATTGATGTCAGGTTCATGAGAGGTTCTTCGGAATAGGCTCCTAAGATATTGGTGGAATTTCACCAAGAGTGATACTTGAATTCCAATATAGGAATTTCAAGGATGGTCTTAACATATAAATTTAATAGTAAAATGGAATTCCATATGATGTGTTTTCCCATCCAGAGAACAATCTTGGATTCAGTCTCCACTTTTGTTTTTCTAGATGGTCTTTTTATACATCTATTTTTCTTACATTTATATGGGGGTGAAGAAATTGTGTTGTATATTGATAATTATATAACTCAATCAAAATGAGTTTTTAAAGAACATGAAATGAATGTAAATAGAAACTGGTTGTTGTAGTACTTTTTGCATTTGAGTACTTCTTAGCTTACTTCTTTCATTATTTTACACTGTGTGTTATATATTTTCACAAACTGATTGGCATAGACCTTGGGTGGTTTCCTATTGGTATTTAGTCTCACACCTAGGTTTGGTCATGTTTTTGGGCCCAAACCGATTATATTATTGCAGGTGATGGTAAGGGTAAGATCCCCTCTATAGGTACTTTATATGTTGTTTAGGACCAGGAGAGCATGGGACCGACCCGAGGCTTGTTATGATTCTGATTTTCATTTTTATTTTTTGTACTTTTGGTACTTATATAATGTATTACTATAGTGTAATATGTTTTAGATATTTTACTAGAACATGTAACATGAAGCATCCTCTTTTGAATGATATGAAATATGGTTATTTTATAATTTGTCTTCCATTTTTTACTTATTTTTAATGGTATTACTGCTTCCGCTATTTATTTTCTATTGTTTCCTCTTTGATACACATTTCTAATGATGTAATAGTCTCTCTACTATCACCCCTAGTCCCTCACTGGTAGTCTATAGCCTCTGGCATTTGGGGAGATGCACTTTAGTCCATGTGGCCAACCAGGTACGGGGCACCTTCAGTGGAATTAAGATCTAGGATGTTAGAAAGTGGTATCAGATAATTATTTTACAATTTCCCTTACTCTTTGGAGACATTAGTTGGGGATATGAAGGAAATAGGATTTCATACTAATATGTTTCTGGGAGTAGCTACCCCACATACAAGGAAAATCTAAATTGCCTTGAATTGAATTTTGATTTTCGGATTTTTGAGTCGTTATAGTTGATTTGATTTCACCGTTTGGTGGAGCACTTGTTTTATGATTATATTATAGATATTATTGTGGTTTTATTTTATTTTTACCTAATGAGATGAGGGTATTGAATCTCCATTATCATATAGAGACGTGCGAGAAATCACATGTCATGCAATCTTTCCATTCCATTTTGAAGCATTACTGATTTCATGCTGTGGAGATAGGTACTGTGATTAATATGCATGTTTTGTGATAGGTGTATTGGTATGGGTTATGGTTAGATTTGGGTGGATTCCAAGAATTGATCCCCAAGGTGTATGGGACCTCTTAGATCAGAATTTGGTAGATCTTGCTGATTCCTTATATTTAAACATGTTACGATGTGCTGCAGGTGAATTCCATGCTTTGATTCGAGGATAGTATGGGCCCCCATGGATCAGAATTCGGAATACCAGTCAGGATATTAATGTGAACATAGTTTTATTTGTAGTTGTTTTGTGAAATCTTGGGGCTTTCCCATCAGGAAATTCAGAATACATGGTGTGTTGTATAGGGGAACATGTCAGGTGTTATTTCTATTTGGGGAGGATAATGTTAAGCGGGTACACGCTGTGTATGGGTTATAATTTCTTTGTACTGGTACATGGCCCTATAGATGAGTACCTGGTCCTATCTACTCATGTAGGGGAATACGGCCCAATAGAGTGCATGACCAGTCCCATGTAGGTATCATGTCATGTATAAGTATACTGATCGACCAGTTAAATATCCAACATAGTTGAGGGACACATGCATGTACCCTATATTGGGTACACACCATGAACTGGTCTTACACACCACATACTTGGGGTGTTTACATTACCTGACTAATAGAAGTACATGACCATATAAGAGATTGAGGGTGCATGCCTTGTATGGTGTCTACACGCCATATACTCCTCTTCTGGTACCCTTTGAGGTTCTTTTCCTCTCTCTTTTTTGAACTCTTGAACTATGAACCATGAAAATGAAATTGAATGGATATGTTTGTGTGACCTTGTAGATTCATGCCACCATGACGAACTCCAGTTGTATGCCAAGAGGGAAGATAAAATTCATACCCTGGAGGTGGTAGACCATGGGATACTAATGGATCCCCTAGTTATGTCAGATGCAACACCGGTTGATATACTTGATGTTGGTGTTGATGCACAGTTCTGTGAAGGATTTATTAATGTTCACAAAATCCTTTTAAGGTAGAACCACACCCTACATCGTCTATGCTAGAGATGATGTGAGTGTTCCAATAGTAGCATCTTCCCATGTTTTCGGTGGATGAAGGACCATATGCTAGAGAGTTAGGGAAGAATCCCATGATTTTGATCTTCAAGAAATAGATATTCCTCTTCAGTGGAGGGTAAATATCATGAACTATATACTCTATGATTCCTCTAGGATATTGTGAGATGTTATCACTCAGGTACAGCATCATCGAGATATGGAATAGGGAGATTTTCATACAGTCTTCTATGATTATGTTTTTTCATGAGACATTGAGGGTCGATAAATCCTATAACTTTATACATATAGAGTAGAACAGACTATCATATATGTACTATTCTATCCATTTTATTGAGCTTCAGTATTTCGCACCTTTTCTGATGGGTGACGATATATCAAAGGCTCAGTGATTTGAGGATTGTATTATATATGACATCTGATCATAGATAAATTTCTTCAAGTTGACTATTATATCTTCTATACTGATTTAGGAACGGATTACCAATTATAACCTAATGGAATATGAAGGTGTTTTCCATGGTGGTTCACCGCTGAGATCTGGTATTGTCTTGTCAGATAGTTGGATACATCATTTGGGGCTTCCTCGTAGTGATTCTAGTAGTCAGAACATATCATCAGGTTGTCAACTGATGTACTACCAGTGTGCTAAAATTGAGAAAATAAGACCACAATGTTCGATGGATCCAGTATAGTGTCAATCCTGCAGCAAGATGGTCCATCTATAGTGCTTCTACATAACATTTCCACCAGCATCTAGTGATATTGAGTCTGCACAGTTTCCATGTTCTACAGCAGGGTCAACAGATTCTCCTCAGAGAGGGAGCTATGGTATACCAAGATGTTGAGTCCTAGGTGGTGTTCATGTATGTGGAATTCAAACCCCATTTTCTTAGTGACAATAGGGTGGATCAGCTCAGGGTATCAAAGCAGTTTTAGAGGGATGAAGTATAGGTTGGACTTATGTAGTGTAACATACCTAGAATGAGCAGGATCTCAGACCATCTACAGTCATAGGTACTATTCTAGTCTCCTCTATTTTAGATTTTTCACTTTTTGATATAGGGGCTTCACATTTTTTTATATCAGTTCCTGTTATGGAGATCCTTTGGTTCTATGTTTTTACTTCTGATGATGTTATGACGCTATACACTCCATTAAGGATTATAACGGTAGGTGGGTGTTAGTGCAATGAGTTCACCTTGTGATTGGTTGGTGTCACTTCTCATTGGACCTCTATGTATTTCAAATGAAACGTTTTGATTTCATCCTTGGAATGAAATGTTTTTTCCATTCCGAGACATTATTGATTGTTAATGTTGCAGGGTGAGTTTTACATCACCAAAGGGTATAGAGTTTTTACATAAAGGTGAATGGTTTGTCCAAGTTATCTGAGCTAGCCCCGAGCATCATGGATTGCATAAGATGATAGCCCAGATTGTGAGTTTGTATCTGGAAGTCCAAAGAACACATGAGATGGATTTCCCTCTAGCAATTGATAATTTTAGGGATGTCTTCCAACATGACTTTTTACGGTTACCACCTATGAGAGAGGTAGAGTTCTCTATCGAGCTAGTTCCAGGAGTTACATCGGTATCCATTCCTTCATTTAGGATGGATACAATGGAATTAAATGATTTCTAGTAGCAAATAGAGGACTTATATTAGAATGGTTTCAACTGACCCAGTACTTCTCCTCAGGTTTCACTGGTCCTTTTATAAAAAAGGCCGACAGTACCCTTAGAATATGCATGGATTATTGAAAATTGAATGATTTGATTGTTAATAATTAGTATCTTCGGCCAATGATAGATGATCTCTTTGACCATATTTGAGGAGATCTGGTTTTCTCAAAGATTTATTTTAGATCTAGTTATCATTTGGTGCATTTTATATCATCAGGCCTTCTATTCACGGCCTTTATAAGTAAGTATAGTCTGTATTAGTATTTGTTAATGTCATTCGGTCTCATAAATGTTATGTTATTCTTCATGGAACTTATGAACAGAGTGGTCCATCTTTATATTGATTGGTTTATTGTGGTTTTTTTGGATAATATCTTGGTGTATATTCATAATTGATAAGACCATGCCACACATCATGAGATCGTTTTGAGTGCAATGAGAAAGAATCATTTATATGCTATGCTGACAAAGTTCCACATCTGGGTAGATCAGATTCACTTTTTGGGTCACATCATCTTAGAGATAGAAGTATCAGTGGACCAAGAGAAGGTGAGGCCAGTTGTTTCCTAGGAGAATCATAATAAAATATTTGAGGTGAAGATATTTCTAGGGTTGGCTAGTTACATTAGGTACTTCATATAGGACATATCACGTCTAGTTGTGTTGTTGTAAGGAATGACTAAAAAGGGTGTGATGTATGTATGGATAGATTCATGTGACATGGACTTTCAGGATATGAAAGGGAGATTTACTTTGGCACTAATACTGATTTTTAATGAGCTATGAATGGGTTACACCATGTACTATGACACATCAGATATCGATCTAGGAGTAGTTCTTATACTGGGTGGTCAATTCGTTGCCTACCGGTCTCAGTAGTTGAGCTAAAATAAGAGGAATTACCCAACAGATGATCTCGAGTTAGAAAAAATTGTTCATGCCTTTCATTTTTTGAGGCATTACCTATTGGGAGAGTGTTTTGTGGTGTACACAGGCCACAAAATATTGATGACCATATTTAATCTGCATGATCTGAATATGAGTTTCCAAAGGTGGGTGGAATACCTTCAGTTATTTTACTTAGAGATTTCATGTGAGCCTAGTAATGGGAATGTAGTGGCCGATGCACTGAGAAAGAGGTCGCAGGTGCAGGAAGTGTAGTAGGCCAGTAGCAAGTGGACAATTTTGGCCTTATTCTCTAAGATGCACTTGGAGGTGCACAACAGTTAGGGGAAGACATTTCTTTCAAACTTAATTGTTACCTCCACCCTACGGGATAGAGTGAGGATGATGTATTTGTCATATTCTAAAGGTCTAGTTCTATGGGAGAGTATGTTAGGTGAGGAACCTCCTCTTGGTTGGTCATAGGCGAGGATGAGGTTATACGATTACACGGTCGTGTATGGGTTTCAATACAAATGTTCCAAGAGATGATGTAATATTTTCATGCCTCTGTATGGTAAGTGCATCCTAGTGTAACAAAGATGTATTAGGACTTACATAGTCATTATTAGTGGATAGGTATGAAAAGAGATATATCTGGTTTTTTTCTAAGGTGTGCCACCTATCAGCTGGGGAAGGTGGGGTGCCAATGACAAGACAAACATTTACAGTAGCTACCCATTCCTAAGTGGAAATGTAATAATGTTGTGAGTGATTTTATGATAGGATTATTGAGGTCTCCTCGAGGTAATGATGTTTTATGTGTTGTTGTTTCCATCCTCATGAAGGTTACACATTTTCTTCTGATCAAGGAAACCATTAGGCTCTGTGATCTTTGTGGGTTTTAAATCTATGATATTGTATAACTACATGGGATCCCACATTCTATCATTTCAGATAGGGATCCTCAATTTAGTTATCAATTTTTGGAATGGGATATAAAGGGTGATGTCTACACAAGTCCTATGGATCATAGCTTACCATACCAAGTTAGACAGCTGGTAAGAGAGAAAGATTCAGGTTCTTGAAGACATTCTATGGGAATACATCCAAGATTTAAAGGGTTCTTGGGAGAGACACATACCCCTGGTTGAGTTCACCTATAATAATATTGTTCAAGATAGTATTCAGATGGTTCCAAATGAGTCTTTTTATGGTAGTCCATGCCTATCACCCTCTGTTGGTTAGGGACATGAGAGGAAGTTATGTTAGGACCTCATCAGGTCTGGGAGACCACTGAGAAGGAATTGTTGATTCGGAAGTAGATAGCTACTATGCAGTCTCATCAGAAATCATACACTGATCATCATAGATGACCTTTAGAGTTAGGGATCAATTTTTTCTATGTGTTGCACTGAGGTTGTGAAACAAGAGGATCATAAGATAGGGTCAGCTTTCACCGAGATACTTTGGGTCATTTGAGATTCTAGAGATAGTTGGTTCATTTTCCTATTAGTTCTAGTTACCTCAGATGTACTGGAATATGCACGAGGTCTTCCACGTTTCTTAGTTTGGATGTTACTTTTCAGACATGTCGCATGATTTTCATCCTGAGGAGTTTGAGTTAGAGGTATATTCATCCTTTGAGGATAATCCTATATGAATTTTGGATTGTAGCACAAAGTTTCTTTATGGTAGTTCTATTCATTTAGTGTTGTTGTTATGTAACAATGATCAAGTATAAGATGAGGCCTATTAGAGGGAGTTCAATATATGATCATAGTGGCTGGATTTATTCATATATATTTATTCCCCACCCTTAGAAGTTAAATTCAAAGATTAATAGTTTTAATGGGGGAAGTTTGGGAGAACCTAATTCTTTTTTTGAGGTATGAATATTTTATTTTCGTTTTTATTTAAGAAATAGGAATTAAACAAGGTTTAGGGCATCCTATAGGCCTATTACAGGACATGATTGGGGGCTACAAGCTATGTAATCCCAGAACAGGATGTGTAATGGTCTGTCCTTGACCTATTCATGATGTGTAAGGGAAGTCGGCAGAACAAGGCGAACCAGGAGACTTCAAGGCATGTAATTTATATTCCAATCCATGTATTGTATTTACAAAATAGTAAGTATACTCATTTGGTTTAGATGGACAAAACCCCTCACCCTTATTTTATGAATAGCAGCACCCATGTCAACACTAGTTAGATTTGCCTTTTGATTCTTCACTCGGACTCCATTTCAAATGTATTCAGTTGTGTTGGAACCCCATCGGTGAGGTCTCGATTCCTATTGAGTCATTATTTCTCTCTTATCCTCTAAACCTAACTATCGAGGTTTGGATTTTATACTATTTTTCAGATCTACTCCATTATAGGTCAAATTAGAGGCTTATGTTAGATGAGGAGAGTCATACGAGTATGAGGTAGGTGGTCCCTTGCCTTTCACTAATTGTCAAGGTGTTTATATATGTTGGAGTGTTGCACAGCCATTTTTGGGGGGTCACCTTGATATATATTTTACCCATATTGTTGCCTATTGATGTTGAGGTAATTTAATAAGTGTTTTATGTAATGTTGTATGTTTTATACCTTGATTAAGGGCCACCCCATGGTTGAGTTTTCTTGGATGACCGTTTATTGTTGTTTCTCCTAGGATGTCTATTAGGAATTCCTTTTTTTCCCTTTGTGAGTCGTTAAAAACTATTTCAGCTGGTTATTCAATTACAAGGTTGTTGAATAGTAATTGAATTCGTTGGGGGATGGGATGATTGGTTTTCCCCTTGACGTTTTTTTCATTTTATTTTTTAATCACATTTGGAATGTTTTTATCCAACTATAAACCTTCCCATATTAGTTATTTAATGTTATATCCATGTAATAGTTTAATTTACATGTGTTTCTTCTTATAAAAAATGTGCCCACGTGAGTTGTTTAATGTAAAATAATTTTAATTTTTTTAATTTACATGTGATTATTCTTATATGAATAGTTTAATTAAATCATAAACATTACAGGGGTAAATAGAGATGGTGGATCCATGGTATTTGGTTAAAAGACCATGGATGGGATCATATAACTGTTCCACCTTATACCTTTGGTGAACCATGGATTTAGGTTAGAATACCATGGAAGGACTCCAATAGTATATTATTTTGTTATGTCGTGAGTGAGCCACGGATGTAGTGGTCAGGTATATGGATGCTTTATTTAAATGTTGATAGAACCATGAATCCAATATGGGATTCTAGGGATGGGATCTATTGATATTTTATATATGTCACGAGTTTAATTTTACTTATACTATACCTAGAGTGATGTTGGGATAATGAGAGGTTCAATGGAATGAGATCGTAGGATGTGGGTGGAATTTTACCTAGAGTGATACTTGAATTACAACTTAGGAATGTCAAATATAGGAATATTTTAAAAATTGAATAATGAAATGGAATGTATTATGATGAGTTTTACAAGCCAAAGCACAAGCTTGGATTTGGTCTCAACTTTTTTTAGATGGTCCTCCGATACATCAATTGTGCATACTTTTATATGGGTATGATGGGATTATGTCGGATCTCTAGACTTATAGAATTCAATGTAAATGAATTTTTAATGAACATGAATTTAATGTAAATGGAAACCAGTTCTTGTAAGAATATTTACTTTTGAGTAATTCTTAGCTTTCTGCTTTCATTATTGTACACTACATGTTATATATATATTCACAAACAGATTAGCATAGACCTTGGGTTATTGCCAATGAGGATTTTTTCTCACACACTATTGGGGTTATGTTTTTGGGCCCAAATAGATTATATGGTTTTTGGTGTTGATAAGGGAAAGATCCCATCTATAGGTACTTGCTATATTATTTAGGTGCTGGAGAGAATGGGACCAAGCCAAGGCTTGTGATGCTTCTGATTTTCTTTTGTCCTTTTTTACATTTGGTAACAATATAATGTATTACTACAGTGTAACATGTTTTGTCCATTTTCCTAGAACAGGTATCATGCAACATCATCTTTTGTATGATATGACATCTAGTTATTTATATTACCAATCTTCCACTATTTACTTCTATTTCATGATATAAATTCTTCGGCTATTTATTTTCTATTTTTCACACTATGGTACACTCTCATAATGAGGGAATAGACTCCCCACTATCACCCCTAGGCACCCACTACTAGTCAGTAGCCTCTGGTATTTAGGGAGATGCTCTTGAGGCCATGTGGCCAACCTCTTACAGGGCACCTTATGTGGCATTTAAATTTGGGACCTTACAATCTCAAAATAGATGATATATCTTGGGGTATGTTTTCCCTTCTTCCCAAACCTCATCAATTTCTTCTATGGTGATTTATAAAGGAATACATTGTCTCCAACATCAATCTTTAAAGCACATTATTGATTGTTTGCATATTGTTTCTTCCAACATTGAACATATTTTATAACCAAATTCAATGGTTTGAACCTTTCTTGTCATCTATTTGATAGTATCATGTCCCACAAGATTCTTCTCTCCAAATTCATACCTACATGTCAGATTCTGAAACCTTTTCCCATAAATAGCCTTATAAGGACCCATTTAATACTAGAATGGAAACTTTTTTATATGAGAACTCTACTAGGGAAGGTTTTGATCCAAAATCATTTTAAATCCAATGAACATGTTCTCGTCATATCTTTTAGGGTTTGAATGGTCATTTTAGAGTGTCTATCTATCTGAGGGTGATAAGTATTACTACATATCTGTACTATATTCAATTCATGATGAATGTTTCTCTAAAACCTTTAGAAAAAAAATTATCTTGATCAGATATAGTGGATACTTTCACTCAATAAATTTGTACCAATTATCTTATGTAGGACATGGATATTTGGTTAAGAGATAAATCTTTTTTGATAGAAACAAAATGCATTAACTTGGTGAAGTGCCCAGATCAGTCTAGAATCACTGAGAGGGGGAGGCGGTGAATCAATGTTCCCTTTACATTTTTTACAAATTGATTCTTTTCAATTAATCCTCAATTACTTGTTAAGGCCTTGATCCAATCTTCTTGTGTCACTCATACTTACCTTGAATGATGCTGTATATAGAAAGGCATTGAACATAAGGATTTACAAGGTTCATCTCAAAGAGATACTCCTTTCTATGTTGGTTATTATCCACAACAAAAATTCTTGACTATAATCAGATGAAAAATTACAATGGTCAATACAAAGTCAAATTGTATCTCTATTGAGTCCCACAGGAGGTTCCTTATACTACATCTCATAGTCTTACCCAACTCTCATTGGCATGCACCAGAGTCTCACTAATGTATTCAGCTCCTGAGTCTCATAGGATACTCCTTGTTCTTAAATCACATGATCAGCTTCCTCCTTTGAGTTATTTTTATTCACTATAGATTGATCTTATGTTCTTCCCCCATGATCTTGGTGAATCAAAATTTCCCATGTATCTATTCAAAATTATTAAACAGCATTAGGTAAGGTCTGTTGGACTTTCTCAATGATTCTAATAACATATATTGATCAGTTTACTTAGTGCAACAATTTATGGGAAATTCATTCTTATTCTAATGAATACCCAAACTCACATAGATATGTAAAAGTAGTGCACAAAACTTATTCAAAAATATAACATGAAAGAATGATCTTGAACAATATTATCACTTTACAACTTCTTGAATTCTCAAATACTATCAATTCAGTTACATGATCTTCTGTAAATCATCTCTGCTTCAATCTCAATGAAAATTCACTTCATGCATGAATTTCATTACATCCAAAACATCTTATCTTGGATATCACAATTACTTTTCACATGTTTATATGATTATTCATTATTTCAGGCTTGTATGATATGATTCTTGTCAACTCAAAGGTACGCTATTATTGAATCAATAGTTTATGTTCAATAAGTGTGTCTCATGCATTTACACCTACAATTTCAACTGAGATTCTTCACTCAATATGCACACACACAATTTATTCTTCTTTGGTTTATTGCACACACACACTTTTTTTAGTGTGGATTCAATATATGTTTATTATGCATGTGCATGAACTTCATTATTAATGCTTCTTACTATTCACTATGCACACACAATCTCATATTCATGTGTTCTTGAGTTTTCATGGATTCACATATGTTTAGTTATATTTTTTGAAACCCAAATACACAATGTATTTTTATTTTCTTCTTTTTTCACCCACCTTTTATTAATGGTTTTCATGAAAAAATACAAGGGTGGATTACGTTAGTCCTTCTTCTTGTGATCAAACCCAAATATGTAGAGGGTGTGCATGGGTTATCCTTATCAAAAGGTAGCATTTATGCACATTTTCTCAAGGGATTATAAAAAAATATTGTGGACTAGAGGAGAATGGGTATTATATGCACTGGATGTGTGATCCTTCCCCGCACAGAGTTTGTGTATCAGCCTCTATCCTTGTGAAGAATGAAAAGGGTGTTTAAAACACATGTTGTGTGTCCACGGGTCTTCTTCACACAACCAGGATGGTCTATGGAACTCTATTCTTCGCAAGGATCATTCGAGATTGTGTATCACTTATTGAAGGACTTCGGGACTCATTTCTCCTTCACTTAGAGAGATGAATACGGTGTGCTCTGTTTCAAAGAAACATGAACACCTAAAGAGATGTGAATGGAAGCAACATTCCACAGCTCAGGGCTTCTCTTTTTATAGGCAAATATGAGTTATTTTGCACATTCAAATTCATCATGATATGTTATAAAGATCAATTCTTTGAATGTAAGAGATATTTGGAATTTTAAAATCATCAAACCATGGAAAAATATATGTCGGATATCTCGGTATTTTTTTATTCAATACGGGCCTTGTATTTCATATGAGTACATAATGTGCATGCACTAAGAGTTGCATGAGAATCTTATTCATGAATTCCCAAGCTCTAGGACATGGCCTCACTCCTTCGATGACTTCATCCTTCATTTGATATTCTTGTTTTGTTCCCTACATGAAAATGATATTGCATGAATTAGTTCTCATTGTCCAAACAATCATAATTTGGTTGACTTTCTCTCCAATAGTGGTTGGAATCCAGATTCTGGTGGTTCAGTCATAGCTCTGGCATACCGTGGCATCGAGTGGTCAGGAGGTAGAAGACGATGACATGGACTCACTTAGTCCTTTGGATGATCTCAGTACAGATACGGATGATGCGTATTAGTTTGGGAACCGTGATTAAGGCATGCAGCTGAGATTTCACATGCCATCATATGGATGGTCGTGATTGCATCCATGTTTTTAAAAATTCATCCAACTTATAATCCCACATACAACTAGATTTCTATTTATCAATAAATTATCAACACCATCACACCAGATCACTACTTCCCCTCCACAGTACTACCTCATAATGTGTTCTCATGTGGGCGCTCTCTATGCCCATCCTTTGTGGCCCTTATCCTTCACTATGAACTGTCTTACCCCCATGCGCTCCAATAAGATTACACATGTCCCACTCATTCCTCTTGTATGATGACTCAGCTTGCCCCCCGTGGGTTTAATCGACCTTATGTCCCACATGTACCTTGGTTTTGAGGATTCTAGTTAGCTATCCTGGTTGGATCATATTTTTTAAGTAATCCAATTAAAAATTAACTTGGTTAAAAAAATGTGCAATACAATATCAAGTGCATGGACATATTTCACCTAGTACATTCTAAACTCATGCAATATTTCCATTTTCCTCTTCTTCTATTCCTTTCAAAACATGAATTCAGAATCACTTTACTCATATTCATTCATCTAACCATGGATTAATCTCTTCTTCAACTCCCGATGCATTGAAACACAATGCTTGGAAACATTGCAGTAAAAAGTGTGTTCTCCTTTACACATGTCTTGGTCCTTAAATATCAGCACAACCTGACATCTGATTTTGTTTACTAACTTCGTCCAATTAGAATCTATTGGATGGATCTTCCAAATTCACCAATAAATAGAGTATTACATGTAATTCTTCAAATGTCATAACTATGTGTCATTCTTTGACACATTTATTGGAACATAAGATCAGTCAAAAAAATTGAATTGCATATGGATAATATCAAAGCATGCTATTCAATTTCATTTCATGAGTTCATAACAATTCTCCAAGTATCAATGAGATACTTCCATCTCATTGATCACCATTTCCAAATGAAAGTCATAATCAAAGTGGGTTCTTCACTGAGTCATTGACATTACTTTAAGCATCACCACTTCAATCATCATCACAACTTCAATCATTACCTTTCCATACACATACTGAAACATTATTTACAACAAATGAAACATTGTTGACAACACTTGGTAAGGTGACCTAGTGCCACAAAGATAGAATTATTTCATTTAGGTTACCTGGGGATTCCAATAATAAAATCCATGGTTATTTTTCCCATTTTCATATTATTATAAGGAATAGTATTATCATAACCTTAGACTTATTTAATTCATCCTTAACTTGTTTTAATACTATTCATTGAGATGAAAAATCTATAATATATCTCTTCTTGTTAACCAACTAGAAATTTTGCTTCAAATCTCTATACATTTTAGTGTTTCTGAGATTAATGGAGAAGGATGAGCTATGCGCATCATCGAGAAGTTCCCTATTTATTTATGGTTTTTATGGGACACATATCTAGGTTCCAAAACATATAACTCCAAACATATAAAATTTTATCTCTCAAATTTTTTCCACCTTATTCTATAGAAACTCATCATCTTTTAGAGCCTCCATGATCCTATCAAGAATTAATTATTGTGTATTTATTTGATTAATGTAGGATTAGGATCATTCTATTATTCTAATAACCATCCTTTTTATGTCCCCAAAGATTGGATCCTTTTCAGTCCTCATGATGGATAGATTTGTAGGATCCATTCTACATAGAGCATCAACCTCTTTGTCTTATTTCCCAATATAGTAATGGAGTGAAAAATCATAATCCCTAATAATCTATAACCACCTCCATTGGTTCATATTAATCCCCTTTTATGTGACTATATAATTGAGGATTTTATGATCAATATATATATTACACTTCTCCCCATATTGATAATGCCACAAAATCATTAACATAAAATCACAACAACAAATTCTAGATCATGAGTTGGGTAATTCTGCTAATGGATCTTCAGTTGGTGGGAGACATAGAATATAACTTATTCATTATTCATGAACTCCCAACCCAATCACTTTTTGGATGCATCATTGTTGGTCACAAATTAATCCCCCATGGTGGGTAATATGATAAATGGTGTAGTTATTAGCCTCTTATTCATTTCATTAAGGATTTCCTCACATTCATCACTCTAAAACACTTGAATCCCTTCGGATTTATCTTTGTTAGTGGGATTTACAACAATGAAAAGTTACTTGAAAATAGATGATAGTACCCACCTAATCTACTGAAACTATGGATATCCATAAAATATAGTGGTCTATGACATCCTTTAATTGCATCTTCTTTTGAAGGGTTTATATATATCCCTTTATTGGTGATGACATGACCCAATAATGTCACTTTCTACAACCAAACCTCACATTTACTATACTTTTAATACACTTTTTTATTGACCAAGGTCCTCATTAAATTATTAAAAATATCCCAATATTCCTCTTTTATATTAAATTATATAATAATACCATCAATAAAGACTACACAAAGTTATAGATTTAATCCATAAATACTCTACTAAACAAATACATAAATATTTCAAGGGAATTAGTGACTCCAATTATAATCACTGTGAACTCGTATTAACCATACATTATATGAATAAAAGACTTAGGGATATCTTCCTTCCTCACCGTTACATGTTAATATCATGATTGAAGATCTATATTAGAGAAATACTAGTCTCAATGTAGTGGATTGAAAAAGTAATCAATTTTTGGTAGGGGATACTTGTTCTTTATTGTGATCGTGTTGAGATCGTGATGATAAATATAGTGGCACATTGACCCATATATCTTATGGATAAAAAGGAATAGTAAAAACCATGGTGAAGAACTTGGGAATATAAACCCTTTATCCATATTCTCTTATAGTTTCTTCTTCATATCCATAGGTTCAACAATGTTCATTCTATATAGAGTATTTGATATTAGAAAATCCCCAGGTATAGTCTTGATTGAGAATTCAACCTCTTGACTAAGAGTAAGGACATGAAATTCTACGGGAAACATGTTAGTGTATTCCCTCAGAATGAGAATTTCATCAAGGATGATTTTTGACTAATCATTATCATTCATTATTCATATTGTTTCTCACATGTCAATAATATACATCCGTTAGATGTTGGTATTGAAGAAGATTCTTCCTCCCCCAGGAACTTGTATATAATCAGAGGTCAATTCGTGATACGGATGATTGTTTTTTCTCTCAATAAATTAAGTTGTATATATATAAGGAAAGTTACATCATTCCTAGAATCACATAGAATTCCTCTAATGGGATCATGATATGGTTATTGGGAAGTTTAGCCCAACAATATTTACTTATCATGAGTTATATACTCGGGTTGTAATAATTTCCTCATTTCCCATTTCCAATGATATCTCTACTTTTATGGTTTTTGGTGGGGTTTGAATAGTTTTACAAAACTTATGAGATATAAAATACATCATTGAACTATAGTGCCATAGTACATTATAATTTCATTAATTATTAATAAGCATGGATTTAACTACATGATTCTATCTCTAATAATTTACATCATCCAAGATAGTCATAGGGATAAAAATTTTAAAACTTTTAAATATTGGAATAGAAACTATCATCATTTAAGGGATAACACATAAATATTTTATATTCATTAACCAATGAATTTCTTTGCTTCAATATATATAATCTATGATTTATTTTCTAAATTAAGTTTTTATGAGGGTTTTTTTTCATTTATAATTGTTTATAGAAGACTTGTGAATTCACCAAATTATATCCCATAGGAGTTTCAAACAATGTGTGTATCAAGGCTAATTTTCATGCACCTGTTCCTAATCAATTCTAGCACAATAGAATTTTTTTCAAGTTTTTTACCCCTAAGTACATTTGTTCCAGAGCTGAATCCACTTCCAGTATCTAGACAATTATGAATATTATTTGAAACAATATACCCTTTAATTTACTAAAAATTAGGTTTCTGTTAATATGTTTAGTTCTTTACCTAAATATTTTCCAAGATTTTTCCAATCATAATCCAAAAATAATAATAAACTTTCCTCAAATACCAACTATGAAAACCCTTTTCTTTAATACACATTAATTCATGATTTATTACATAAAACTATACTTATTACATCATAGAAGATGTATAATCTAAGTTTATTTGGGATGTTATATAAATTTCACCTCAAAATAATAAATGGATACAAAAACCTTATTGAAAAATTTTTCAACATGATTCTAAAATTTTAGGTTTTTAAAACTATATAGAATAACATGGGAATATAAGTAAGAAATCGGAGAGCTATAAATCCTAGTAAGGAAATAAAAAAATAAAAAGATGAAATAATTACATGTTAGAAAATTATAATTTCAAAGGAACATAAAATGTATGATAATCAAAATCTTGAACAATGAGGCATGATAAAACATAATATCATAAAGGAAACATGGGAATTTAGAAACAACATTAAACATGACATCATAAACATTGGTCAAGGCTGACTACGAATACATTTGAATGTGGTGGAAAATCAAAAAATGAATTAGTTTTACTCTCTACTCCCATAAATAATTTCTCATTAGAGTAAAACATTAACCAATTCAATGTAGGACTATATTATTCTAGGTGAACCTGTCACTTTCATGTCATTTACATTCATAATTGTTCCACATAGATCAATCCAAAAAAGACCATATTTTATTAAATTTAATTCTATTATTAATATGTGTCAATTATATACATTAAATAAACCAATAAAATAATTATAAGTATGTCTAATTGGGTAACATTTAGTGTAAATTGTTATGGTATTCTCAATATAAAGGTTTGGCATTGAAAAATCACACAATAAATTCAGAAGAATAATGGGGGTAGATAATGAATCATAAGAGAGATTAATAACAGTTAAAGTGGTCTATAATTAATTTAAAATAATATGTTCTATAAGATATATGTGTAAAATAATATCCCAAAAAAATAATTGGAATAAAAAAGTCATTACACACAGAAGGATCTTGAAAAAAAATGTTTGAAAAAATAATAGGATAATTTTGATGGCATAACAGGAGTACATAATGAATCATGGAAGGTCTTAGTGAGAGTGAAATGGGTCTAAAATCACTTGTAAATCATATGGAAAGTAAGTTAGATTTTTAATAACACAATTAAACATGATCAATTGGGAATTAAATTTAATAATATGAAAAAGGGTTCTTGAATTAGAGTTTGGCATGTAAAAAATCACATGATAATTTCAGCGACATAATAGGGTACATAACGAATCAGGGGAGGGGTTAATTAGAGTTAAATGAGTCTATAATAACCATTAAATCATAATTTCATTTAAATTTATTTGTTATAACATACCAATACATGAGAAAAGGAAAACAAAATGCATTACTATATAGGTGTGATTGAATATAGAAAAGAAAGATAGGATCCCTTACCTTGGGATGGTGTTTCCAAAAGATTCATAGGATCTTATTGAGAGATTTAGGGACCATAAAAGTATTATAGAATAAATTTTAGATTATACTTATTCTAAAATGGTTTCCCATGAATATAAATAGGAGATTGGGTGGGTTTATATAGGAAAAGAGAGGTAAGTTCGTTATTATTTTCCAAACTGAAGTTTTATACTCTATACAATAAAGTACTCAAAACCAAAAAAATAATACCATTGGGTTTTTCAATGATTTTTTCCATTTAGGATTTTGGTTATTTAATTTATAATTTTATTAACAAATAACATTAAAATAATACCCATTGTGATGTGTTATTCAGTCATGTTTGTAAAGAATCAATTTTAGAAACTTAAAATATAATATAAGGTTTAGTGGATTCATAAAGGGTTTGTAAAAATATTAAAATATTAATAATAAAATTATATTAAATATGAAACATTAATTTGGTTATGTATACCTTTTACCTAACACATTACCACACTTTTGGGTCTTCATGAAGTCATAATTCACACCGTATATTTATATCATACTTACTTTTTACCAAAAAATTAAATTGTCTTCGAAAATTAAGAAAAATTAATTGTGGGATAATTTCAATATGATAATTCCAATAATAATATTTATCTTCACAAAATAATTATATGAATATAATAAATTACATTTTAAAATTAAAATCACCATCTATTGAAAAATATTAATTTTTTATAATAACATTTTTCTGCCCCTTATCAAAATTACATTTTCACTAAAACAAAATTATATTGGAATTAATATTTTATAAATAAAATTTTATAATAATATATTTATAAAAATTTAATTTAATTCACGTATTCAACAAAATGAATTTCATAATTTGAAATTTTATATTACTCAAAAATATAATTCACCTTTTTCAATTAACTTAGAATTTTTATCAAACTCCATATAACATCATTTATATAGAAAAAAAATAAGGATTAAATATAAATATTAATAAAAGGATGATGTAAATATTCATACTACTAGGGTGGAGATACATGTCCCTTTATTATGCCAACAAATTCTATAAGGGTAATCTGTGTGATGATGAGATTTTTATGTAGTGGTTTGGCAGACATGGTTTGGGTCATAATCTCGATGATCCTGAAATCATCACATAAACGATTTTGGTAGTAATTTATTTGTTGAATCTATGATTGGTCTTCGTCAAGATTAAATTGCTCTATCGTCCTTAGATGCTCTGATAAATGAGATTCATAGGGTGCGATCCTACTAGTTTAGGTCATCACTTCTTTCATCTGTGTCAGTAGAACTCTATCATAACCCTTATTGTATACTTATCATATGATCACTATTCAATGGATTTATTACTAATGATCATGATTATTAATGGTATTATAATATTATAGGATATAACCAAATAGAATATTTTTTTTTATAACTATATTACATAATATGAAATTTAATCTAGTCAAGAAGGTAGTTTCATTTATAAAAATTTCTATCCTTACCCTATACCATATTTAGTCAATATAGAATTTATAAAACGTAATGTTCATTTAGTTCTTTTTCAAACTGGAACATGATTTTTATATTAGTCCTTAAAGTTTTAAAATAACCTAGTTTGATGTTATATGGGGTAACCTATGATTGGAATAATCCATAGGGTATTAGTTATGGAAATGGATGGTTAATTGGCTAAGTTTATATATGTTATCTTAGGCGATAATTAGTGAATGGAGAAATTTTAGGAGTTATGTCTTAGGTAAGGTACGATACTTATATATTCAGTCAAATAAAATTTATTAGACATGTTAGAGCTTAATTTTTAATTTGGGTACACTGATAGATTATTTTACATGGTCATGATTTTCATTTTTTTTATTTTTTTAAGTTTAGTGTTTTATATGGTTATCACCAATACCAAAACTACTGCCTCTAACAAAATTTTTAATATTGGGGTTATTTGAGTGTCACTAACTCAAGAAATTTTAAAATAATTAACTTTTATCACTTACTCTTGGGGATGTTGAGGTGAGTAAGGATATCCTACTAAGTCAATAGGGATAAAAACTTCTAATTTGGTTTCTGTTGTGCATGTGTAAAATTTTATATTTTTCGAAGTTTTACATTTTTGTGATGATCCTAATTATAGTTAATAATTTTAATGAGTATTGTTGTTAAGGGAAATCCATTTTCCCTATGATGAATCTATTAGTAAAGATATGTTTTTTTATTATTTTCATATTCATTAAAAAGTTATTTTGACCTTTTATAAATTATATATCTTATATCTTATTTTTTTTCTAAAAATTTTTTTTATATGTTTTATTAGAAATATTTATTAACAATTTTCATCATGGAAATATTCTCTATAATTTAATACTTAATCCATGACCACTTTCAATATCTTAGATTGAAAATGTGGAATCCTTTTGATCTGTAGGACTATCTCAGTTATTAGATTGGGTATTATGGTTAAAAATAAATGTTATTATTATAGAATTTGGTTTTCATAATTATGTTTTTTAGATGAATTAAATGGTTATTAAAACTTTATGTAAAGGTTTTTTGAATGATATTATTAAAGGAATATGATTTAAAATAAATTTACATTGTAGGTCTAATTATTGGAAATAAGAAATAATTTTATAAGTTTATTTTTTTGGAAATCCAATTTTTTTTAAAAAAATTAATAAAAAATAACTCTAGGGATAGGGAAAGAGATGATTTTGTATGTTATCATTTATTGTACTATATTTGGGTAAAGAGTAATGTGGACTGTGAAAATACATGACTATTTGTTCACTTTAATCATTTGTTAATGTCTTTTTTAAAAATTGTGATATTTTGGTAAACATCATGGTTTAAAAAATAAATTATGGGTCGTGTGATGATTTATTAAAAATTATATCATATGTTTCTTAACCATTAATTGGATGATAAGTCTAGAAAAAATTTCAGTTAAAATGGATTTTTAAAATCTGATTCTTATTTTAGTATTTTATTGGGAAAAACATAGGGTAACATATTTAGTTTTAAATTTGAAATTGAAATTATTGTTTTAAATTTTATGTGAGTAGTTTAAATTCCAAAATGGAGTTGATTTTTTCTCTAAATATATTTGGATACTACGGAAATTTATAAATCACTTTATAGTGATTTCACTAGGGTTTTAAATTTTTTATATATGATTTTAAATTTTTTTAATGGTTAATGTTAAATCCTGGAAATAAATTTTTATTGAATGTATATATAATTTCAACCAAGTTTCAGAATAAATGTTTTAATTAAATTCTAATTATCCATATTTAGAATTATGTGGTCAGTTTTTACTCAATCAATTTTCTTATTAATATATTAATATTTTCCATCAAAGTGAATATCACAATAATGTACACTGTTTTATATATATTTTTTCTCAAATATTAGGTGTCTTCTAGGGAGTGGAGAGTTAAATATAATGAGGTTTAGTTTTATTAGTGATTCCTTAAAAGGTATATTTCAGGTTGTATGTCTATGTTAATGATGGATGATTATGATAAATGGATGGAATGTTTTTTATGGTCTTTTATAGAATAAAAAGAATTTTGGTTTGATGAATGTAACACTCCATGTTTTGGGATTTAATATAAATATAATAAAAATGATAAATTAAAAGAATATTTTTATATATGATAATATAATTCATAGAGTTTGGAATTTATTAAAATTATCCTAAGTATAAGAAATTATAAAGTTAAATGGGATTGATTAATTGAGGTAGTGAAACAATGTATATGGGATGTTCTGGTAAATTCAAGGTTTGGTGTAAATTTATTTTACCATTAAATATAAATATTCATTTGGAGAATATAAGGTAGAATATAGTAAAGATTTTTTTTACATGGTTATATAATCATGTAAAAACCTATATATGTTAGAATGGAGTGTTTAAAAAAATAATTTAACCCCATATCACCTTTTTTAAAACTATTTTCTAATCACTTTGTTATATAACCAATAAAATATTCCCCTTGGAATTTTTATTTGATTCCCCATGGTTCATGATTCTTTCTCCCTCTAAATTGAAGGTGAACTTCGATTTTTCATCTTCTATTTGATCTTTATTCCCTAATTTTTTTATTTTCAATATTTATCCGTGGGATTTATATATCTATTTTTTAGGTAAACCTAATGATATGATGGTGGTCCTTCTGAGTATCGATATAGGTAGGCTCATTAAAAATTATATCTTCCCTAAGTATGGATAGATATTATTAATCTAGATGAGAGTTATTACATTATTTTTTCTAATTTAGGTGAGTTATCTACAAAAAATATGATGAAACTTGGCTATCTTGTAATAATATATGTTATATGGAAGATTACTGGTCTTGGATATGTGTAATTGGACACATAGATGAACTTATAATTATTTTCAACCATTGCACTTGAATATTTTAGTAAATATTTATGAGTGGATATGTTTTGGGGTTACATTATTATCTTTTAAATGTTATTAAATTTATTATTTTAATAAATTTAATTGATTTATAGTCTCAAAGATGAGTGTTGAGTTTGGTATGGTTGAAAACATTCCTAAAATTCATTAGGTATTAGCCCGAGTTAATAGTCTCTAAAAAACATGTAATGATTTAAAAATGGTTTTTAGTGATGGATTGGTAGGTTGGACATCATCTATATAAATAATAGTTTAGCACAATGATTATTTAAAATTCATGAGATCTTTAAAATGATATGAAATTTGTTTTTATATGTGGTAAAAAATATAGTTCATATTAATGTGATTAAAAACAATATTTTTAAGGGAATTATATATTTTAATATATTTTAAATAATAATGGTATGTTACAAAGTTTTTAGAAATTAAAAATAGTTATTTTATATAACATTTAAGGGAGTTAATAATTTCAATTGATGAGTTTTGGTTTTATTGACTTTTTATTAAAGAAAAAGTTTTAGGTTTTAATAGGTTTGTTTGGTATGATATACCTTTTTAGAATGAAATTGGAATAATATTTAAGAATTTAGAATTATCTAGTTACATTTATAAAAAATAAAGGTATAGATTTCATTATAGGATCTTTTTGGTGTCTGTTTATTTTGGTTCAGTTTATGATTTTTTAGATCTTCAATTTCTTTTGTTAATTTTTTTATTTCATAGAGATTTACATTAAAAAATTGATATTTGGTACATATGTTGATTTTTTCACAAATTTATGTTATTGAGGTATAGATTTAGTTTTTTCAAAGTGGTTAGTTATTTCATTTGAAGGCTTTTTTCATCGTTTACGATAAGATAAACCTTGTTATGTAGAAAAATGTATTATGTTTAGGTGGAGTGGGTTTTTATTGAAATAAAATGTGTTAATAATTTATTATATTTAAATTATGGAATTTCAGGGATTATTATAAATTTTTTAAAACTTCTTACATAATTGTTATGATAATAATGGTATTTATCATATATAATATTTGGATCGTGTTGATGTTAGAATGTATATTATCTACACCAAAAGGGATCAAATAAAAATTCAAAGTTACATGTATGATTGTTTATCCATGCTAGAAAAAAAATTATTTTTTTATTTAAATTATTATTTTTTATGACATATTCTGTTGATTGGTTATATTAATCCTTATGTCATTCATATTGGGTACAAGGATTTGGTTTAGTAATAGTGGGTATATATGACTCATTAAACTATGTGATTGTTTTTATAGGAAAGGAGTGGAGAAATAATAGATGTATTTTTTATTATTTTACTAACATGGAATTTTATATTTATTTTGATTTTAGATACAAAAGCTTTTTTAAGAAAAGTCTTTATTTTTTAGTATGGATTTATGGTATATTCCTTGTTATCTAATATTTTGATTGCATTATGTTAATCAACCGATAGGATATATTGCGTTTTAACAAATTTCGTTAATTAAGGATGAATAAAAAGTGATATTTAGAAATTATTTGGGAGATTTTTTCACTATGATTGATGAGTGGTGTATCTATAGATTCATTATCATGTGATTCTTAGTTGGGATATATAGCAGGTGAGTTTTAATGAAAGGAAAATACCACTCAGTTAACCCCTAGTGGAAAAACAACCTATCTAGCTAGTGAGATGGGGTTCATATATCAAAATATTTGTGGGACTATATAAAATTGAATAAAATGATATGGCATGGGATCTCAACATTCAAATTACTACAAGTGTGTAGAATACTGATATATAGTGATAAAGTGGTAACATATATCATAGTATTTGGGAGTCTCTATAAACTATAAATTATTTGGTTGTTTATGGATGAAGATAATAATATATACGTTTTAGTTAGTCACTATAATCAAGATCAAGAGTAAGTGATAGACCATGTTATGATAACTTCATTAGTTTTGTGGGCTAGCTTGGTATTTTAGTTTTCCCAATGCTTGCTAGTTTTATAAATGAATAATTAATTTATTATTATTATTCTTTTCAACATATAGGATTATTATAATATTTTTTAATTTATATAATTTTGGAATGGGATAAGAGAGTTTCCTCTATATTTCCCATTGAATAAGATATTGGATATCAATGAACATGGGTGTTTTTTATAGGTTGTCGGTCAGGCCATATTTATTGAACAAAAAACAAAGGATATCCACTTTTGAGGACTGGGAGAATAGGGAACCCATTACATGATAAGGTAAAATATGCATTAAAAACATGGACCTGAACTCCATTATCATTATTTACATCATCACATTCATTATCATTATTACCATTATCTTGTTATGGTTTTGGGGTGGGGTGAGATTCACTCACTAAAGGCATTTCACATGCATCCTTTTCTATCCCATATACTCATGAGTGATGAGGTGAGTGAGGCTACAAATTTTCTCAATGGATTCGGACTCTATAGGAACACATTGAATGGTTGTTTTTGTAAATGGATATACAATATCATCATTTTATGTTTATAGTTATAGGGATTATTCTAGTCGGTAGTACATATAGGAACTAGTAGTATAGGAAATGATAAGGTATTGAAATAAGTTCATGTCTTTTAGAGAGTGATAAATATGTATATTTAATTTTGATTCCTATTTTAAATATTGTTAGTTTGTTTATAATATTTTTTATATATATTTTGTATAATTTTAATTAAGTGTCTAAATTTCATTAGTATATTATCATTTTCATGTAGTGTTGGAGAAAAGACCTAGACTATATCAATTGTGAACATGAACCAAACCACCAAATGCCTTAAGAACATTTCCCAGTTTACCCAGTGTAAATGACTAACATCATGTATTTAATTTGATAAATGGGGAAAATTTCCATATTTAAAAAAATATATCAAGAACTATATTCTACCAAAAATTTTAAAATAACTATCCATAAGTTCTATATCCCAACATATAAATATATGAAAATTAGGACCTGTTGTTTGAGTCTTATAGTCCTTATAAAACAATATAAAAGAAATATATATATATGAATCCAAAAAATAAATAGCTTTATTTTAAATACTAATCAAAACATATTCCAGTTTCTTAAAATATATAACCCAAAATTTAAAAATTCAATGTGCTAAATGAATTTTATGTCCAATAATGGTTTCCCTCACTCTATTATCTAGTGGAACCCTTCTCTGCTACTCTAATACATGCATTTTTATAGATGATACAAGTATCATTCTCCATATAATTCAATATATGAAAAATTGAAATAATGAACATCAATTTGAATCAATTTTTATATATAGGGTGTGAGTATAATAACCCAGATGGAATCATAGTGATATTTTTTATTGCATACTAAAATGGGCATGATCATGATGTATTTTTTGTTAAGATCTATACCGTAGTGCACCATAGTATAGTAAAGGTAACTCTTTTAAAGCGCATATATATTTAATTATCATTTTATTCGATAGTGAACTAGTTCTTTTAGTAATCCATTTAAATAATTTCCTTATTTGGTTAATCATCATGTGATGATAAATTGAAATATTTTGAAAAATATTAAACATGAAACAAATTTATAGGAATAAAAATAAGAAATTTAAAATATGTTGAAACATATGGAATGCATATGAAATATTTATATTTAAATTGAAACACATTTAGATTTTTTGTAATTCCTGTATAAGCTGGGTTATTCATCAAAAAGGTCTTTTTTTCTATAGTTTTGATACTTTTGATAGAAACTATTCAAGACAATTATCTCTTTGATCTCATTATTTGCATCAATTAATAAAATTTCTAGCATTAATTAGTGTTTAGATATGTACTAACTAGAAATTTCTGATTCTCATGATCTATTAATTCCTCTAGAGGAGGGATTATTTCTACTACTTTATAATTATCTCTATCAAATGATTATGATGGGATTCAACATACTGAATTGAATTTTGATTGGTACACTATTATTTTTCCATGTTTATATTCAAAACAAATTTATATATATTTTTTGAGATTTATTGGAGTAAAAATTAGTTCATACACTATTTTTTATAATTTATACATCCATCTAAAATAAAATATGGTATTAGGTCGAATCTATGAAGGTTAGGATTCAATTTAAAATAGATTTATAAAATAAAAAAAAAATTCTTCCAGTATCGTGACATAATAAAATACAAATAACTAATTTATATTAGTTATAATTTTAGTCCATAACATTTTCTTTTTGAAATCATGCATTATTATCTTGATATCAAATGTCCAAGACATAGTTGTAGAAAAATGGCCATTTCATGCACCAAGAGAATATCATGGAAGAAATCATCATAGGAATATGTTATTTTTCTTGGTTGGTGAGGTTTCTATTTTATAGTTGAGCTCTATAATAGGAATTATCCATCAAATATAAATATTTTTTTTTTTGACATGTGATTCTATAAAAGAAAAAATAATCTCCTCATAATTTCTAGGGGAAACAACATTTCCAAAACTCTTTATAAAACATGAAATAGATCCAAAAATGGTCACCAAATATAGCTTTTCAGTTAGACCAAACAATATTTCACTATGTTATGGTGAAATAAATATTTAATATAATGTTAAAATATTATAATTATTCTACAATATAAAAAATATTCCATGCTAAATTTAGGGTGGGTATTAATCCTTAAGCAAATTGGATGGATTTGATAAATGGTCAAAATTGAGCCATATGTTTATATAATTTGTAAGAACAATAAATTAAATATTGTAAAATATAAAAGTGATTGGTTTTATTGGTGAATTATTCATAATTATTTATTTATATTATTATTTTAATGTATTATTTTGACAAATTTCTTAAACCATTCTAAACTAAATTTGGGTGTTCCAAGAAATGTTTTAGTTGAAGTCCAATTTTAGATATTAAAACTATGTAAATTTATTACATAAATATGAATCATTTATTATTAAATAATAAATGTTTCTATAAATCATCTCATTCTATGAATTATGAAGGAGGTCTTAATAAAACGGTGTAGATGAAATTATGAAATATTCATATTGGATAAAAGTGAACTGTTCAAGTTTATATCTGCCAATTTTATAATTTTTTTATAACTTATTTATGAATTCATTATAAATTATTACCTATTTCTTTTTAAAAATAATTGTTTATTTATTTATTGATTTACTCCATGATTTGTTCATTCGTATATAGTGTTATATTTAAAATGTTTCTCTATACATTAATTTAACAATTATAGTGATTTTAAATATTTACATACATAAATATAATTATATACATGAATGGATTTATAATGGGTTTAGTCTTCTTCTTCATTGAATTAAGACTATACTTGTTTAAGGTCATGAATTTAAATTTTAATTTTCTTTCATATTTATTTGTTGTTACATTTTTAATGAAATTGATATATTTCTTGATTAATGTATCCTTGGGTAGTAGGAAATTAAATAAAACTTCTATCTAGATTCAAGTATTATACCTTATTTAGAAAATTGGTGGATTTATACCTATTTATATAGGTTTACACAAGTGGGGATTTTTTTATTTATTTTTATTATAATGAGATTCCCAAGACATCCACTTCCACTAATGGTGCTAAAAACACATCCTTAAATACAATAATTAATACAAAGTTAGAAGACTAAAGATAAAGATACATATATACATATATACATAATTTAAACATTATATCTCAAAAGTGATCTCACAACCCTAGAACCCAAATGTTTATTTTCTTACATTATTACCTATAAAAAGATATTATTTTTGAAAATTACTTCAATATCTCTCACAAAAGTTCTATTTAAGACTTCCTTCTAAACACAACATAATATATAATTTCTTAGATAAAAGGAAAACATAAGAAGAGTTGATATTAATTGTTGATTAACTAACAAATAATTATTAAAGACTCATAAAATGGGATATCAATATCTTATGAGAGATCCGGAGAATAAGAGAAATTTTTTATTATGTTAATATGGAATAACAATATTTTTTGAAAAACCAGGAAAGAAGGACCTGTAATTTCAATTGATCACACATATACCATGTAATAAGAGTGCATAAATGTGATAATAACTATGAACCCTGGATCCTAATAATAGCATATTTAATAACATATAAATGTAGTTAAAACATAGAAATGTGGTATAATAATAATATTAATAAGTAATAAGATTTTGAGAAAACCCAATGATGCATATGAATTAAGATATGAAAAAAAAAATTCCATGTAACTAGTTTCGAACAAACAAAATATTACGCGACATAGGTTATGAACAACGAAAATTTCCCACAAATTAGTTGTTAAAAAAATCATGACTGAAGTTTTGAACCGAAAAAAATTCTAGGCATCATGTTGTGAATAAATAATAATTCCCACAAATCACATAATTATCTCAATAGACCTAATACATTATCTAATTCATTAAGGGGTGATATTGGACCCCACTGGATACATAATAATCATTAATATATGTTTTTTCAATGTCAAATAAATAATTCATCATGTCATAAAGAAATCATTGAATGAGAAAATATTTTGTAACATTCCCAAATGGTATGACATTAAATGAATTCAATAATTATATTTGTTGATACAAAAAATAAATCATTAAAATTCAGTGTTTCATAAGTGAATTTATAGGTTGATTCACATTACATAATTCCATAGGGGATAAGACCTAATGATACAAAATGGAAAATGGATGAAAAATCATAAACTATGATGTCATAAAACATTATTAACCTTGTCATAACAGGATGATGTTATGAGTCAATTTAAAATTTTATTTTCTAGAAGGATATAGTAAGACTCTTTCCAAAAATTATTTGGATACAAATACTAATAATAGATCTTTTAAATGAAATAATGTTTTTGTTAAAAAATGTGATGTGGAGGATAAATCACACAAACCTGTAAACAAATACCTTTTTATTATTTCAAAATATCTTTATTTAAACATTAATAGTTAAAATATTAATAAATATTCATTTTTATAATTGGTGAATAAAGATATAATTATCAAAAGATAATATTAGATTTTTTTTATTTCATTATAGTAGAATAAGATACATATGGAATGAACCAATATGAACATGGAATAAAAGGAGCTTAATGTAGACTCTAAGAATTATACCTGAACATTGAGAACCCTAGTCTAAATCATTGTCCCAAAAAAATTATTAATAAAAGAAAGTAAACACAAGGAAAAGGATAAATGGGAGAGCAATAAAAATTGACACAACAATCGTCACCAAAGAAAAAGTCATCATCTCTTGAGATGACCGCCCCTTCCTTAGGATCCACGTCTACTCCTCGGGTGGCCCCTACTTTTCCATTGCATGTTAGTTGTCCAATCATTAGTTTCCTCATCCAAGGTAAATTATTCTTCAACCTTTTTTTGAGACTCGGTATCGTTTTCACTAATGAGAACATTGTTTGTACATAAATCATCATAACCCCTGAGTTTTCCGAATTCCTCATGTAATACCCCTTTAATTTGAGATCTATTTATTATATTAGACAAAGTAACTTAATTTTTAGAGATCAGTGGGGTAATGGAATCCTCCAATGTAGTCACCTCAATCTATTCTATCTGTAACTACTTTTTTACACCCTCCTCGGGCAACATAGCTAAAGTTGAGGGATTTGAGATTTTCCTAGGAAAAACCAATTAAAACCCTTCCTCATCAACCTCCTTTATTTTACCTATCTTTTGGGGGGTGGCAAGTGTCTCTTGACTCAAGTATTGATCAAATATAATGTTTCATCATTACTATCATCAGAATCAACCCATGTTATAAGTTTTTCACCTATAATATATTTTGGTCTAGTATCAGTTTCAGCCACCTGAGTTGGATCCAGGGTGATACTCATTCCCTCTCTCATAGAATAACCCTCAAGATTTTTTAATCCATCACCCTTTCCAAATCCATATGATACTATACTTGAATACTATCGATGAGAATCGAAAATGGATGAAATACCTACATGATCATGTTTGTCCACACCCCCCAAAGTCTCCTCTTCCCAGCCTATAGATAGGTTAACGACAATGTCCATACCACAATAAGCAAGAGAGGTATGTGTAAACCTATAATAATCACTATGATTTACAAATAGGATAAAATAAGAATGATTAATATTCGATTTTAATTTTTTATCCGAATGTAAAATTGATTGAAAAGTTATAGATATGACAGGACACCTCTCATACTCAACAGTCTGCTCAATTTAGTGCCATATAGCAACCAATATCACTGATTGAATCAGGGTGATGGAAAAATATACCTCAACAAGCATCCTTGAAAATCTTGCATATCTGACTTACTCGGTCTCACAATCTAACTTTATTGGTATGTCGATAGTACATGCAACATCACATAAATTTTTAGGTTTCCAAAAAAACAACTCAAACTATGAATTTGAAGCAAAAATTCAGCAACCGTATTTTTTATCTTCATGGGATCAAATATGGTTTCCCAATATTGAATATTTAAGAATCCTATCTTACAAGTGATAATCCTACAACCCCATTCTCAAGTCTTGAGATTTTTTAAGAGAAACGAGCTAAAAGAATCCTCTCCCAATAAAAACAATGATCCATCCATCAAAACTCCAAAAACAAAGAAGATGATCCCTCAAATCTTCAAGAATCAATGGTTTTTATCCCTGTTGAATGAAAATAATAATTATGATCGAAAAAATAAATTCATCAATTTTTACCTCTAGAAGTTTGGAAGTCTCTTCAATGACAGCCATCGAACCATTTTGACCTATTGAATTTCAGGGTAAACCAGAATCACATCTTAGATTTGAGAAGAACTAATGATTTTTTAATCCGTTTACCACAGGTTACAAGACATCCTCTCGACACTTTGAAGATAATGCAGGGATGGTTGAAGAGAATAAGATAAAGATTCCATCTAAAAAAACCAAGATCCAAATATCAGGGGAATATCATCTCTCAGAATTATCCCTATTGTAATGTATGGCCACCACATTGAGAACTATACTTAACAATATTATAATTTTCTGAGAAAAAAATATTTCATAGAATAGTTATTGATTTAAAGAGATTATTTTACCTAGATGGGGATGGAATATACCATATATTAGAATTTTAATTTATAAGAATCTTTTAAGGGAATAAATAATTTTAAAAATAATCATTATAAATCCTTGAAAAGATATTTGAGTGAAAAAAAATACATCATGTCATTGGTAATATATAAATTGAAAGACCATGAAAAGAGAACATGAGATTGGGTTTTTAAAATAATTAATTTCATGAATATTATTATATAAGACCTCTATAGTGTAATATAAAAACCACACAAAATAAAATAATTGCTTAATTTTGTATATGTTTTAAAGAATGAAAAATTTGTCTATATAACCCCTAAATTTACTCTAGAAATTCACGAAATCACTTTAACAATATATACCTTAAACATAAAAATATTAATGAAAAATTTTATAACCTTATAGAACTATATTAACCTCTATATGATTCACTAATTATCAATTTCCGAACATTTCTTTGTTAGTTATTGTTTATATTAATCATCTAATGTTAGTGATTTTTATTGTTTCATAACAACATTGAAATGAAATTGTTGATCCTCAATATTTTAAACCAATTTCATAATTAATATTTTTTTTTATGTCTCCATAATAAAATTTCAAACATTATTTTAAATTTAAAATTTAAAATCAGAGGTGATTTATTTGTGATTTTTGAGGATGAAATATTTGATGAGTTTTTTTAAGTAATTTTTAAGGAATGAAATTTGGTATCTTAATAGTGAGGTAAATATTCATATTTCAAATAAAAAATGAAAAATATCATTATATACATATTTATATCAAATTTTAGTAATAATTAGGATTCTATAACCCTCCATGAAATAATTTATCGTGTCATTAGAGTATGTGGTTAAACCATCCCAAATAATAACATAATATAATAAATGGATATATATGAATGTGTTTTGTTTAAAAATTCCAAAATATAGAAGAATAATGATATTTCATAATTTTTATTAAATAGAAAAACATTAATTTTGAATATTTGGATGAAGAAGATAAGATATTAATCTATGTGTTATAAATATAGAAATGGTTTTTTCATCTTAGTATGCTTTTTCTAGGTAGTTAAATTTATAATGATCACTTATTATTAGTATCATTTATATAATTCCTAATTTATCTTTACTGAATCTTAATCAGTTCATATATATCATATTTAATCAATAAATCCATTTTTATACCTATCCATGGAAGGTAGTGAGGAAAAACAAAATATGTCATTCATGGAGGAAGTAGTACATATGCGACACAAGTGATGTTTTAATTTATTTATATGGATGGAGGAAAGGTAAAAACTATTATTAAATTAATATAACAATATTTTAATATTAAGTTTTTTTTTGAAATTTTTTTATAATAGTTAGAATTGGTTTTTGAGGATAAATTTTTGGAATAAAATGTTTGGGTGTGGACAATACTAACATTGAGTACATGAATCTTATCTTGAAGAAATATTGGAAATGGTGGACCTAGGAAAAAAATTTAATCTAGGGATATAAAAAATTGAATTAGAATATAGGGGAGTAAAATTTAGTATATTTTCAATTGTTTTTTAAGGATAGTTCTGGTTTGAAGTGGTTGGAACTGTATAGGTGAAAATGAGGAACTTTTATATCAAAACTAAAATTAGGTGAAGGGTAAAGATATAATCACATGAGATTTAGGTGAGTTAGGTAGGGAGTGGATGGTCTGAAATATGTATATGAGATTATAACTAGAAAAATTCATTCTAGAATAATTATGATTCAAGTTAATTTATGAAAATTAGAGCCCCATTTAGTTAACTCATTTTACTCATATCATCCTTTTCAAAATTTTAACCATGGTAATAATTATTTTAGTAAAAATATAAGATTGAACTTCTCAAAAAAATTGGGTTTGATGATTCTAAATTGTGAATCCATTTAATCTATTTTAATTTATAAATATGATAAAATTAACATTTATATTAAATCCTAATATATAGAAAAAACTATTTTTATAGAAAACATATTTTTATACATTAATTATTATTATTCTTGTTTCCAATAAATTACAAATTAATTGAGTTGTAAAATATTTTTTATATTTTTAAAAAATATATTAGGTTCATCTAATAGATACAAACAAAATATTACATAATGTTTATAGAATGAACTCCATGAAAATAAAATTATTTTAACATTGTAACTAATAATTACTTTATTAATGTCATGCCACAATCTCACAGTCAGGTACGTAAAACAATTTTTAGGAACATAATTTCTTTCAAACATTTTTATAGTTTATCTAGGTTTTTTTATAGGTGTTTTTTTATTTTTTTTTTTGAGTATTTAAAAAGTTGTAGCACAGTTAAGAAAAAAACATGTGGAATTCCAAGGTAAATGTTTAACTGATTTTTGTATCCCAGAGGAGCGAATATATTTGGTGCACAATTTATCCAAACCATGTGGTTTTCTCTTCAAAATGTTAAATATGGGACAAATTCTTGTATCATTATTCTACATGGTTAGGTAAATAGTGTGTCCAAACTACAAAGATCCTCCAGTAACCATGAAATTGGTGCACGAATTTCACATGGTTTTCAAAAACTATATGGACAATCCATGAAAAGGTGGTCAGTTTTATTTGAAATTTCTTTTTATGTCTAGGTATACTCCCTGTTGAATTTATTATTCCTACCATGACCTAGGATCTCAATCCAATGTATTCCTTTTGGATATTTTTTAAATACCATATCTACTAGAGATTAATTCTAACATATCAATTTGTATTGTATCTAGGAAACTCAATGTACAAATCCCCTACACATCATTCTCCATTTTATTATTAGATATCCTCTATTTTTTTGAAATTAATCTTATATTTAGTTTTTATCTCCAAATACATATGGTATGTAGTTCATATAATTTATTTTGTTCTAGAAATTGATTTTTTAGAGATTATTGGTAGAGAAATTCAAGGTTTATGGTTATTCTTTATTTCTTAGAGCCCTTATATATTCATTTATTTTGGATCCAATATAAGTGTTGGAATTTAATGTGTTTTCAGGTAGATGATTGCATTTAATATATTTTTTCTGAATAATGAATTTTATCACATTTTATACTAGTTTTTATAAATTATTTTATGGAATGATTCAAGAATCTTTAAATGACATGATTTTTGATATTTTGTTAAAATAGATTGTCTCTATTTTCATTAAAAATGTCTGTTTGGTTTCCAAGAACCCTTTTATTATTACATGAATGCAATAAAATTATGAAATTTCATTAAACTATGATATTGGGATGCCTCCCATTATTGGAATTGTCATGTATAAAATGATTTGAAAAGAAAAATTAACAACCCTATTATTGGGTAGTGGTAAATGAGAATATTGGGTACTTATGAGGGATAAAATTGGGAATCACACACACTGAATTGTTTTTTCTATCCAGAATGGAAACCAGATTACAACTCTATCAGAAGAGGGTTTTAGATAGGGATTCACTTATAAGACTTAATAAATCTCTCCTAGTCCCTTTCTCCTAGGGTAATTTTTTCTCTAGGCGGCCTTTGATAAAAAATATGACATGATTAACCTATCTAACCCAAATCTATTGTATCACATTATTCAGTTTCCATTTTTCTTATATTTGAAAAATGGTTGTTTTTTCATGTTTCATATATTTTAATCATTTGAAACACTTTATAAAATTTTTAATTCATTTAAAGGAAGATAGTTTCATTAAATATTCATTAAAAATATGTTTATTTGGAATGTTTAAGTAAACTTTTTAAAGGGTTTAATTTCCATGTTTGGATATATATTGTGAAAATATATTTCATTACTGGTCATTCTCCAAATTAGTATAATTTTTTATCTTATAAATTACAATTATGGAATACTTAGTTTATATCCTAATGAGATTTTTTCACACACCTTGCATATATATTTGGGTGTCTATAGATATTTTGTTTTTCTTAGACTCATAAAGTTAAGATGCATCATAGAGATAGCAGGTATTCGTGTTATTAGGATATGTGATTTTAATAGAGATATGGTGGGATTTTGATCCACTTATCACATATGGATTAGTAATCTTCTATTTTTTGTCCTTTGGACAACTTATTTTTGGTTTGGAATTTTTTTCCCATATATTTTTTTTACTTATATATCCTAACTCTATACTAACATGTTGACTCTCTTCTATAAATTCCATTTGTGTCTCCCTTGGTCTTAATGTCTTGTAGATGAAACCATTACCAAAGGTAGTTCTGGGTGCCGAGGAACTAATTTCTTTCTTTTAGGGATCAATAATTCCCTTTAGGTATTTCCTTGGGATGGATTAGATGTCTAATTTAGGGATGATCTATATCATTCTATAAAGAATTGGTATTAGAGGATAGTTTTCTTCTTTTTATAATATTATTCTCTAGAGACGTTTTGGTAAATAAGATATAGGATTGTTGGCACATGAGAGTTATTTTATAGTAAAGTTTCTGGCTATTTCCCATCATAATGATCTGTATGTTACAAAGTGATGTTGGGAATTGTGTGTCTCAGATTATGCTTTGATCTTATCATAATTCCTTGATTGTGTTATCTTAACTCAAAATGAGAATTCAATTTTTTCTAGTGATCTATTTTATATCCATTATATAGTAAAATTCACCCTTTAAGTCATTGTACAGTTCCTTAGGATGGACATGAGAATTATGATCTATAATTATTCCACCATTCAATCATTATCTAGTTGAAGTGGTCATATGAGTAGAATTTTCCATAGACAAGAATTTTATACTTTCCCCAACTCAATATAGAGTGATGAAACCAAGAAAATGATGATATAATGATCATAAAAAATAGTTTCTCTACTAGGAACCACCATCCTTTAAATGTAATAATGACCCTTTTGAAGTAGAAGACCAGATAGATAAGATCAAATAGATTTTATAATTTATGGAAACTCCATTTTATGTTAAGGTTTATATTGTTACATTTATACATGAGTTACCTAGTTGAAGTTGGTAGGAAACTATGTTTTATGAAAAACAATGATTGTTTGGATTGTAAATAATTCATGACCATATTTTTACAATATTTCTCTCTTGAGAACTTAAAGATGGATAAATCCTTGTATTTCTACACATTTTAGAAAGTTAATCAAACTATGATAAAGTGTGCAATTCATTTTCCTATGTTGGATAATTCTTATCTTGATGTGTTATCATGAAATAAGTTGAAGTCTAATACGTTCCAAATAGTATTAAAATAAAATATCATTTTCTTGTTTAATGTGTTCAATATATCAATTATGGTTAAAATTAACCAGGTAGGAAAGTTAGGACTTCTTGAATTTCCTCTTCCACCATGTTGTAATTTTAGCAGAACCCAAGGAGTGAAGATAAAGTGAAACAAGGATTTAAAGGGTGGTAGTAGTATCTCTAAATAGTGAGATTACACCACACCATTATATAGATATTGTAGTGTTCCTTTGACTTGATACTGGTGTGTCAAAACTAGGAACTTGAGAAACATTTTCCTTAATCCTACAAAGATCTTAAATTCTTATGGATGATGAGTTCACTTACAAATATTTTCATTATTATTTATACTATTAATTATTAATCAAATTAATTAGACCAAAAATGATCTATGGTGTAGTTTGATGATTTACATTAAATAGGGTTCTAGCCATATGCCTCTAGAAAAATGAATTTACATTAAGTGGAGGATTCTCATGTAGAATGTGGTTCGTGTACTGAAACAGATAGAGGTAATGTTTGTTTCTTTATATCTAGTGAATAACTTATTTCATATTTATGCCTATAAATATTTCATATCATCTCAATTTTTTAATCTTTTAAAACTTCCAATATTAATCATTCCTTAGGTATTGGAGTTTATGACTCCTTAAGATAGATATGAGTTTCTGATTTCACTTTGTTCTTTCTTGATTTTTGAAGTTGAAATAGTTTGGGATTTTCTATTTCTCAAGATATATCACTTTGATGTTATAATTTTAATGTATTGGATAATTAGTCATAAATCTTCAGTTGATTACTTTCTTCTTTGGGTGTGATTTACTACCTCTGACGAGAGCTCTAGTATTAAAACCCATATTTTTATTATACTTTAAATCATGAAATATTTCATTAAGATAAACATAACACAATACAATATATATATAGGGATTTTTTATTCGTGAAATTAGAAAAATTTAATAATAAATTAAAATATTTATACAATAATATTAATTTAAAAATCCATAATGTGCCCTTAAATTCCATTGATCTTATAAAACTAGATGAGATAAATTAGTAAAAAACATAAGAAAGGTGTGATAAATAAATCCCAATAAGGGAATATTCAAAGCATAACATGGGTAAAGTAAGAAAATAAGAACATTAAATTTACATATAAGGTTGGAAATCATAAACATGAATCTCAAATCATGATATAAGATGATATCATCAAGGAAACCTAGGAATATCGAAACAACATAAAACATGAAATAATAAGAATAAGTCAAGGAAAATCACTAAGATATGATAAAATTGTGTGCATATGATAACCACTCATGCACCATACATGGAATCTCATGACTTAAAAACATTACAAAATCCATTAGAGGTCTAAATAATCTGGTCCAACCCTTTACATTCATATTATGTAAATAAAAATGTGTTCTACATTGATCATGAAACATAAGAATGATTATCATAAAATTTAATCCCATGATTATGGGGTTTGGGTTACATAAATTTCAGTCAAAAATAAATTAATGATATTTACATCTATGTTAATACCCTTGAGTGGGCATGGAGATGGGAATTTACAACATTAAAAATCTATCATGGAAATTCAAGGGATAATTTTAGCAGTATATCGGGCATATATAAAGGACCATATAAGGGTTTAATGAGAGTGAGAGGTGGTAAATCATTAATTTGGAATAATAAGGTTGTAAAGGGACATATAAAAAATTTAAATATGAAGAAATGGAAATTAAAAGTCATAGTACAAAGAATTTACTCGAATAAAAAGAAAAAAGAGAGAATCCGCTACATTGATAAGGTTCTTCTAAAAGCATAGGTGAATATTTATAAGAGATTGAAAATACCTTCAAAGGGATTGATAGAGGAAAAGGGAGATGAAATTAATTCTAAATGGATTTTTAGTGAAGATTAATGGGATTATGGGAGTGTAGGTTCCAGGTACAGCGGAAGTGCGTTGGTGGGTGTACCCAACGTTAATTTTAGCATTAACAAAGATCAATCTGAGATCTATCACGATAATAAAATGCTAGATCTTTAGAATAGAACAAAGAACAAAAAAAGAAAGAGGGGATTCCCAGAACTATATAGAGAATCATCATATGTTGGATATAATTAATTTAATTAATTGACAAGAATTACCTTGATGGAATTGTTTCTTCGTTGATGTCTCCAGTCACGATCTGATGTGATTTCGAGTTGCGTCCTATATTCCAATTTTATGATTCCTCTAGTGGTGATCCATACATGCTTCACATATCTCTGGACGTTGCTAAAGGGATCTCCGGGTGCTAGCGCAGAAGAGCCTTCAATTTTGATGTCCGCCTTCGATCGCCTTGATCCGGTGGAGGTGGATCTCTCTCTCGTAGCTTGAGAGTGTTCTTGGTGGAAAAATAATTCTCTCTTGGCTTGAGAGTCTTTTTCAAATCTGTCATGCACAACCACCCCAAATGGAAAGGATAATGAGAAATATATAATTGGGATTATTAATTAAATATAATAATAAAATGATTTAATTACCCGAAAGCATTTATTCATTTCATTTAATTCTTAGTAATACCCCATGTATAATAATAACAGTTGATTATTATTATTACCTGACTTGCGCCCAATGAATTAAACCTAATATTACTTAATTAAATAAATATTATTATTTCTCATAAATTCCTAGAAAAACTACATGGCATGTATATATTAATATGCACAGCATGTACATTTATTTTCCATTTTTCTTAATTTCATCCCTCACATTTATTAGTCCTTGAATAATGACTATTTATTTTTTCAAATAAATATCACTACATTACTCACTAATTAGTATATTATTTATCCCACAATATATTCTCTCGAATAACTTGTGTCGAAATAAATCTGATCAGGAATCCTTGAATCATTATTAAACCACAGTTGATAATATTCTTTATTTAACTTGTTAAATTAATATTTAACTAAGATACGTGGACACACATAGTGAGTGACCCTCTAGGCCTCTTTCTTAGTTGTATTAGACGGAGCCAGCATAAATTCCAAGGTTAACGTCTAGCAACATGCCAAGGAACCCATAGAGAAAGAAGTTAATGCCGCAATAAAGTTACACCTCCTATGAATGCTTATCGTGTAATGTAATCCCTTTGTCAAGATATCTCGAATCTAGCGGGTTTCATTCTAGTTCCATCAACCCATTTTCTCGATTATTCTTTCTTTTACTTTCAAGAATTAAACATTCTCATTCCTCACCATAGACATAGAATTATTTAGGCTATATCAATTCCATCAAAGAGCCTGAGATATCTACTTCCGTTATGAAACAGAAGGGTAAAATCCTTTCTCTAATTATCTATTAATGCAATATCACTTGTGACGCACCCAATGTATCCTACCTCGCTCTGAATAGTGTTTCATCACAGTTTTCATCAATACATCTAAGTGCACGAGTTGTAATACCCATTAATAATAATCATAAATTCTAAGGACCAATACCCACATTCGCAGTTAGGAACATCCAATGACACTATGAAATGTGGATTTCATATGGGTGGGTATCGTTCTCATAATATCCTCCTGGACATTACCAAGGGTGCACACCATGAGAAGGTGAATCAATGTTTTATGTGTCCTCACCCCTAATGGCATGTATTATTTGCATCCCTCAAATAACATCATCCGGTTATAGAATATATATTTTGAAAACCATGTTATGGAACTTCCGGGTTCTCATCGTAGTAGGGATCCTCTATGAACATTTAATGCAATAGCTATCCTTAGGACATTATCACTTGCATTGTCTCGTAGAAGAACAATCAAGATGTGATAAGTTATTTATTAATGATTAAAGTACAAAGTAGTTGGTTCTAGGCTACCAACTCCAACATACTCTCACTTGGACTAGATCCAACTGCTAACAACCTTTAACACTCTATCTCTCACATGATATTCATGCTTCTGTTGAGATCTTCCTTTCATCATGGGGTCTGCTGAATTATCTTTTGTGGACACTCTTATCATTGTAACTTCACCACTTTGATATAAATCCTTCAAGAAGTGATACTTCTGGAGTACGTACTTTGTCTGTTGATGTGACCTTGGTTATTTTTCAAGAGACGCCACTACAGTACTATCACAATAAAACATGATAGGATATTTATTGCTAGGCACACATCAAGCTCCTAGACAAAGTTCCAAATCCATATGGCTTTCTTGACTATATTATAAGATGCTATATATTCGAACACCACTGTAGAATCAGAGACAACTGGATGCTTTGAACTCTTTCATATCACAGCTCCCCCATTGAGATATAAAACATATCGAGATTATGATTTTGGATCGTTCAGATCTGTCTGAAAACTAGCATTAGCATACCCTACGATGAAAATATCCTATTATCCTCCATTCAACAGAAACATATCTTATTTCTTCCCATATACTTAAGGATAGTCTTAACAGTATTCTAATCTTGTTCTCCTAGATCTTCTTGATATCTTCCTACCATGTGCAGTGAATAGGAAACATCTAACCTAGTACATAACATGGCATACATGATGGATCTTATTACTAAATCGTATGGGATCTCACTCATTCTATGTTTCTCTTGTTATGTCTGAGGACACATTTTCTTAGAAATATATAGGCCATGTGACATTGGAACCAATCCTCTCTTGGATTATTCCATACTAAATCTATTTAGTATCTAGTCGATGTATGTACCATGACTTAGTCCAATAAGCCTCTTGGATCTATCATGAATGATCTTGATCCCTGTAATGTTGGATGCTTCACCCAAGTCCATCATGGAGAAACACTTGTTCAACCAGTCCTTAACTGACTGTAAGACCGGTACATCACTTCCAATAAGCAATATCTCATCAACATATACTACTAGGATAACGACCACATTCCCATTAAACCGCTTATAAACATATGGCTTGCATTCATTTTTAATGGAACCAAAATCCTTTATGGATTCATCAAATTGTATGTTCCATGACCTGGATGCTTGATGAAATCTATAAATGGATTTATATAACTTGAAAACCCGTTTGGATTCACCTAACTTTACAAACCCTTCTAGTTGTGTTATATAGACATCTTCCTAAAGGTTCCTGTTATGGAATGTTGTTTTGACATCCATTTTCCAAATCTCATAGTCATGGTAATCTTCTATGGAAAGTGTGATTCTTATGGATTTAAACATGGAAATTGACCAGAAGGTTTCATCATAGTCAATTCCTTTACGTTTTCTAAATCCTTTAGCCACTAGTCTTTCTTTATATGTGCTAACATAACCTTACATGTCCAGTTTTCTCTTGAATACCCATTTACATCCAACAGGATTTACATCAACTGGATCATCAACCAAAATCCAAACATGGTTCTAATACACGGAATACATCTCAGAATTCATAGCTTCTATACATCTTGCAACTTCTTATCTTTCTACTGCTTCCCTGTAGGATATAGTTTCATCATTGTTCAATAATAATGGTTCACCATCCTCGGTGACTAGGAAGCCAAATCACTTTGGTTCCCTTACCTCCCTTGAGCTCCAATGCAGTACTTGTGTTTCTCGAACCTCTTCCATGGGGACCTATGGAACTTGTTCCTGTACCAACTCTTGTGTATCTTTGGAATTAACTTCATCAAAGTAAATCTTGATCCCACTATCCTTTTGAGGATGTGATCCCTCTCAATAAAGATGGCTTGTCTGGAAATAGTCACTTTCTTGTCTGAAGGGTTATATAGGTAATATCCTTTTGTTTCCTTGGATATCCTATAATGATACACCTCATTCCCCGGGGTGCTAGTTTTTTCCCTGAGAAGGCCTTAACAAATGCCTTTCATCCCCATACATGTGTGTGTGACAAAATGGGTTTCTTTAAATTCCATAACTTAGAGGTAATTCCATTTTTCGCCTTAGTTGGTACTCGGTTTAGTGTGTATGTTACAGTTTGTAATGCATATCCCCAAAAGGATAATGGAAGATCTGCATGACTCATCATCGACCTCCCCATGTCCAACAAGGTGTGGTTCCTCCTTTAACTAACACCATTACACTATGGCCTATAAGGAGGAGTGATATGAGATAGAATCCCAAACTCCCATAGAAGATAGATGAACTCTTGGTTCAAATATTCTCCACCTCGATCCGATCAAAGCTTCTTTATCTTCTTACCAAGCTGATTCTTTACTTCATTCTTTAATTCCTTAAATTTCTTAAGTATTTTCACTTATACCTCATTAAGTAGACATATCCATATCAACTTAAATCATCAATGAAAGTAATGAAGTAATAATATCCACCTCTAGCTTCTACTGGAAATGGTCAATACACATCTGTGTGCATCAATCCTAGAATCTTTGTGGACCTTTCACCATATCCATATAAAGGCGTCTTGGTCATTTTACCTTGTAAATAATCATGACATATATCAAGTGGTTTTAGCTTAGTAGAGTCTAAATATCCATCTTGGTAGAGCTTTGTCAAGCGCTTCTCATTTACATGACCGAGTGGGTGATGCCACAACTGGGTGATGTATTAGTCATGTGAGTTTGTTTTGTTATCGATTTCTAACACTTGGTTTTCATAATTTTATACATACAAACCACTATTTAAATGTTCCATACCATAAAATACATTTCTCTTACAAAAGAAGCAACCCTAATTTCTAAACATGAAAATAAATCCATCTATATCCAAAAATTATATAGATATTATTTTTTTGGAAACATTGGTCACATAATAACAGTTATGTAAAAACAAAATTATCCCATTTGGAAATGAGAGGTGGTAATTGCTAATGGATAACGCCGCCAGCCTCACGCTATTGGAAGCTTGAAGATCCACCTATCCTATGGAAGCCTTTCTAAATATACTTGGTTCCTACATTTGAATACAGATGTGATCCCCACAAGCTTTATCTAATACCCAGGGTGTAGAAATGGAAATATTACCCTCAATAACAAACGCAACTTTATAATACCCATGCTTCTGGGTACAGTTCCTCTTCTAGTGGCCTTGCTTTCCACTTGCAAAACATACCACATCTCATTTCTTTCCCTACCTCCGGATCTTCCCCTTCTTGGAGGGACAATGCTCGAGGGCTTCAGACTACTTATAAGTCCATTCCCCCTTTACCTTGTCCTTCCTTTTCTTATTCACCATAAGGACTACGGCTTTGTCACTCTCAATGTCCTCAAAGACCTGGAGAATTACGGTCATAAGTTCTGATAGACTCTTCTCATTGTTTCTCATGTTATAGTTGACAATAAATCTAGAGAAGGTCTTCGGAAATGATGATTGGATGAGATATGTATGCAACTCATCTAGGAACATAATCCATAAGATTTATAAGTGTTCAATGTAGCCAATGATCATGACTACATGAGGCCTAGATGACGTAGACTCTCCAAGCTTAGTTGTAAACAAAGAATTGGAGATATCATGTCTCTCTTGTCTCGCTTTCTCTCGATATAGATCCTTAAGGTGAGACATCATGTTATACACGTCCATGTTTTCATGTTGCTTCAAGATCTCATTATAAATGGCCAACAGTATGAAATACTGGACATCTATGGCATCATCCATGTGTTTCATATAGAGAGATAGTTCCTCAACACTTTCATCCTTTCTAGGTTCTACTGGAATAGGATCTTCCAACAAATACAATTTCCTCTCGTGGTGAAGAATGACGCGTAAATGCCTCTGCCACTCTTAGAAATTGGTGTCTGAGATAAGGTTTTCCTTATTGAGTGTGGTTCGCAATGATATGTTTGAATTCATTTTCTTATCATTTCTAAAAATTAATATGTGAAAAGGTTTATTAATTTATTATGATAAAACCGAGACAAATAAATAAATTAATACTTATTAGTCTCCCACTTATTTTATCGAAATCCAATAGCCCTCACCATTGAATTCATAATATTTTATTGCCTGAATATTCTTTTAACAACCCATACTTTACATACATGGTTTTTACTTCATAATTGAATCATTCTTATTACAACATATAACAAAACCATCATAGGACCGTATAGGTATAGTGTCTTTATAAATAGGGAAACATAAACAACTGGTTCATAAATCATATACATTGTCTCCCATTTATTTCATCATATCTAGAGTCCCTTTTGGCATATCCTACTTAATACCCTTCCTAGCCACGGGAAAAGAAAACATACAAAAGGGTGAGCTCAAATACTCAGTAAGGGTAAACAAAAGAAATATCAATCGTCTCATATTCATAAGAACATAACATTTTGAAAATCATAACCTTCAAAAGAAATCATAATAACATATCATGGGATAAATCATAGTAGTTAAATGTAATCCCAATAATCATAACTTAAAACATGAAACATTGTGGCATACACAAATAATCATAGAAAATCCTTTCATATTTTTCAAGGCTCATTGGCAAGACCATCATAGCGTACAAAGTCCATTACTGAACCGAGTTCACTCCTCGTTCCAGTCCTGTATCACTGAATCAGATTAACTTGTCATTCCAGACATGTCTATCTCATGAGATATAAATCTTTACCCAATGCATTGGAGGGAGATATAGTTCCCACCCATCTTATAATGAAACCATTCTTATGTGTGCCACAAAATCATAAATCATTTAATAACCCATGTAATAAAAATGGGATTCTTAAACATCATGGCATCATAACGTAATCCATATAAGATAAAAGGACATCATAAAATTAATTCTATCATAACATAATCAAATCAATGTTAAGATATGGATAGAAATATAACCCTATATTATCTTAGATAGAAAATAGTTTTGATAAAACACTTGAACTCCATTCTTGAGAAAAATATCCTTTCTAATTCAAAACATTTTTCCTTTATTAACATGTCATAAAATTTTAAACTAAAAGAAGTTGATTAAAAATAAACTTGAAAACTAGTAAAGGAAGCTTCATGGAAATAATGTTCTATGAAATCATAAAAATTCATTCATGCCGTATAAGTTAAGGAAACATTCTTCTCGTACTTTGGCCAGAAAAGTCAAAGAGTACCTCGTACTAAAAATGAAAAAATATTACTGTCATATATTTTAATAAAGATTTAGACAAATGTAGGAGGATATAAATAATATTACATATTTAGGAAACATGGATGTGGATGATAAATATTCCCCAGTAAATTCTGAAGTATAAACAATCTCGGATAAAATTGAGATTGTGAGATTTTCCCTTACCTTAGGTCTGATTTGCTTCGTACGTATCCGAACATCCTATATAATGATTTAAATAATGTAATTGACTTATTAAAAAGTCATATTCATTATTCTAATATCATATATGGTCATATTCTTACCTTCTTATTAGTAATATTTCATTGCTACTTGTTATTTGGGTGTTCATTGCTTTATGTTCTTATGCATGTTTTGTCGAATAAATTATAATTATTATTTTCAGGTCATAGATACCTTATTTAAATTATGTTATTAGTTTAATATATATTATATTTATTCATTCAATTCCTTTATATAATCATTATTCAATAAAGATCATGTAGAACAAGTCGCATCACATCGTGGAGACGGTAGGCCGTACGTACGCATGAGCGATGATATCGTTCCCATGATAGTGGAATTCTATTGAAGTGTATGTATACTATTTAAGAATCAATATCACTTTACAATAATAATAGATAGTTATTCTTTACACCATTATACTCATCCAAGTAAGGTGGTGGTGGAAAAAAGATTACACCACTGCGTGGAGATGGTATTTCGTACATACGCGTGTGCGGTGATTTCTTTTTTTTTAGGATGAATAGAAGGTGAAATAGGTTTGTTTAATATTTATAATAACATATCAGTATATGATTTATACTGATGTTATTAATTCATAATGAAAAAACTAAAGAAGAGGAAGTATAATAAGAAATAAATTTGAAAGAATCGGTAACAGATATTACCTATTCTTCGACACGCCTCTTTGAAATCTCCTCTTAGAGAACTAAAATTGGTCTTTGAAGAAGACCAGGACCTCTAGTATGTTTCTAGGAAATTTTATACGGGAAATGGGAAGGTTTTGTCAGATCTTTAAGGCTCAAAGTTTTGTAAAGCGGAGAGGGAGGAGGTGCCCTTTTATAAGGGAGGAGTGGGGAACCTTAGAAAAAACTTAAAATATTATTTTATAATAAATTCATATTCGGTTTATAATAGCTCCAAATTGATTTATTTCGAATCTAAAGTAGGTATGGGTATAAATACTCTCAACCAATAGGTTTTAGATAAGTTTATGTTACTATTTTAACCTTATCATTTAGATTTAACTCTAAGTTAAATAATTTAACTTTTACCGTGTCTTCTTGTTTTCTTACACTATATGGTTAATAAACATACGATAACAAGCCAAATGAACCCAAAGTGGTTCATTATTAATATATATAACCTTATATAAGTAATTTTTCCAAACCTTAGATTTTTATCAATAGAATAACAATTAATAATATAATATTTCTTTTAAGAAATATTTTATGTCAATTTTGACACTATTTGGTAATTGATTTTTCTGAAACTCATAACAGCATGATTAGTTATAAAAAAGATGATTAAATCAATAATAACATGTCATATTAACCTAAAAAATTATTTTAATTCATAAAAATTCTCAAATTACATTTATTTGTGTATTTATAATTTCAAATAAGTTAATATTTTATTAATAAGGTAATTACTACATCATCATTGTGTCAAAACTAAATTATCTTATTTAATGTCTAAAAATTATAAATAAAATACCATTATGTATGAAATCCTCTTAGATTTTTAATGAATATTTATAGTCGAATTTATATTATGTATAACACTATATTAAAAATGATTTAGTTATTAAACATTGATTTTAACTCTTTTAACTCTTCTTTAAATAAAATAATAATAAATGTCCTAATCTAATCCAAGTGGACCTAAAGGGTAATATTTTATCCCAAAGGTTTTTTTTGTCGAATTAAACTTATCCAATAGAATTAGTAAATGTGTTATGGTAATAATAATATCATCTTTACCCTTAATTACCCTATTTACTTTTAACCGTGGTAAATAAAAGTAAAAGGTTACTATTCACAAAAAATTATTTTTATCTTATTGAAACACATTTTACTCCTTGATATTAAATGTTTTTCTTGGATTTTCGAAATTAAACTCACAGAAGCGGTAAAATTAAGTTTTATGTACAATTACAAATGCTCCTAGGAGGTGGGTAAAAGACGGTCAAAAAGTTCAATATAATTTTTATATATCTATATTATTATAAAATGACTTCAATGAATTATGCTGAAATTATATATGTATTATGTATCTATTTGGAACTAAAATAAATTTAAATAAAATAAATAATTATTTAAATAAAAATTCAGTTTTAAACTATAACTCAGTTTTTTTCACTATTCATCAAAAATTAAATGTTTTCAGAAAAATACCAAAAACTCACCCTAGGCTAACTTCAATATTCCGAATCCAAAAATGAAGTCCATTTTAAAAGATAAAAATTATAAAATTTCCAAAATTGAGTTTTACTATTCATAATGGCTGGTTTTAATAATATTTTAATAACATATCATTGTTTAGTGAAACTCAGTATTTCACACAATGCAAGCTATCGAGGAAGATTTCTCTTGCGTGAAATGCAAGACAAGACAGTGTAGTGTGTATTGAAAGATTCATTTGTTGTTGCGTATAACATAATACATAAAAACAAAATATTTCTCATAAAATCTCGGGCGTTACATTCTACCCCCCTTAAAATGAATTTCTCCCTCAAAATTCGTCACTTTGTAACAAACAGATGAGGATACCTCTCCCTCATCATATCCTCAAGTTCCCATGTAGCTTCTTATAATTGGTGGTTCCTCCATAAAAGTTTCACCATGCGAGTGGTCTTATTCTATAAGACTTTTTCGCTACGATCCAGAATCTCTATCGGCTGTTCTTCATAAGAAAGATATTAATTTAGCAGTACAACTTCTGAGCTTAGTACATGTGATGGATCAGGTATGTACTTTCTCCAAAGAGATACATGGAACACATCATGAAACTTGAGAGAGATTCGGTGGAAGTGTCAATCGGTAAGCTACTGTTCCAACATGATCCAGTATTTCAAAAGGAACAGTATACCTAGGGCACAGCTTTACCTTCTTTCCAAATCTCATTACTCTCTTCCAAGGACATATTCGTAAAAACACTTTATCACCCACTTTAAACTCTAGGTCTTTTCTTCGGTTGTCATCATAACTTTTTTGTCGACTCTGAGATTCTCTTATGTGTTGTTGAATAGATCTGACCTTTTCTGCCATCTCATCAACAAGATCAGGTCCTAGTAGCTTTCTGTCCCCAACTTCATCCCAGCAAGTTGGAGTCCTGCATTTCTTTCCATAGAGAGATTCATAAGGAGCCATCTGAATACTGGAGTGAAAACTATTATTATAAGAAAATTCCACCAAGGGTAGGTGTTGATCCCAACCACCTTTGAAAACCATAGAGTAAGCTCCCAACATGTCTTCTAGAGTTTGAATTGTCCTCTTAGACAGACCATCTATCTGAGGATGATAAGAAGTGCTGAAACTCAACTCCTTATCTAGAGTCTGCTGAAGACTTCACCAAAACATTGAGGTAAACCTTGGATCCCGATCAGATATAATGGAAAGTGGTACTCCATGCAATCTTACCACTTCTTTTACATATATCCGGGAAAGCTGATCAAGAGTGAAATCCACTCTAATAGCAATGAAGTGTGCCAACTTCGTAAGACAAAAACTATGACCCAGATAGCATTATTGCCTTTGGATGTTTTAGGAAGTCTGGTGACAAAGTCCATAGTGATGTTTTCCCATTTCCATTCAGGTATGGTTAATGGTTGTAACATCCCCTTAGACTTCTGTCTCTCAGCTTTATCTTGCTGACAAACCAAGAATCTAGAGACATATTCAGCAACATCTCTTTTCATGCCCTCCCACCAGAAGTACTCTTTCAGGTCCCTATACATCTTCGTGCTTCCAGGATGAATAGAGAATGATGAACTATGAGCCTCATCCAGCAGCTCCTTCATTAATTCTGGGATGGGAGGAACACAAACCTGATTCCTGAACCTTATTATCCCATCATAATCAAGTTTGAATTCAGGAACATTTCTCACCTTCTTTTGTAACTCTACATCTTCTTTCTCGGCCTCTTTAATCTTCACATGTATAGATTGTTTAATATTCATTTGAGAAAGATAAGATTTTTTCCCTTCCATTATATTTCCAAGATCCATCCTTTGTAAATCCATAAATATTGGATCTTTTGTGATCCTCATCATGGATAATGTAGCATGGTCTTGTCGACTTAATGCATCTGCCACCTTGTTTGCTTTCCCAGGGTGATAATGAATTGAGCAGTCATAGTTCTTAATCAACTCCAACCATATTCTTTGGCGCATATTCAGCTCCTTTTGTGTGGAAGTATACTTTAAACTTTTATGATTAGTATAAATATCACACCATACACCATAAAGATAATTCCTCCAAATCTTTAATGCAAAGATTACCGCATCTAACTCCAAATCATGAGTTGGGTAATTTTTCTCATGGATTTTCAACTGTCGTGAGGCATAAGCAATCACCATATCATTTTGCATGAGAACACACCCCAACCCCTTCTTGGATGCATCACTGTAGATCACAAACCTTTCTCCACTACAAGGCAGTGTGAGCATAGGTGCACTAGAAAATCTTCTTTTTAACTCCTTGAAATTATCTTCACATTTCTCTGTCCAAACAATCTTAACTCCTTTCCAAGTCAATTTGGTGAGTGGTTTAGATAATCTTGAAAAATATTTTACAAAACATCGATAGTACCCAGCTAAACCAAGAAAACTTCAGATCTCAGTTACTATTGTTGGTCTCGACCTTCTTTCAATGACCTCCGTTTTTTCTGGATCCACGGCTATCCCCTCTTTTGAGATTATGTGACCCAAAAATGCAAATTTTTTAAGCTAAAATTCACACTTGGTAAATTTGGCATAAATATTCTCCTTTCTCAAGGTCTTTAATACAATTATCAAGTGCTCCTCGGGTTCATCATTTCTCTTTGAATAGACAAGAATATCGTCTATAAAGACAAACACAAACTGATCAAGATAGTCTCTAAAGACTCTATTCATTAGATCCATGAAGATAGTAGGGGCAATAGTAAGACCAAATGGCATCACTATAAATTCATATTGTTCATACCTTGTATGGAAAGTTGTCTTTCTTATATCCTCCCTTTTGACCCATAATTGATGATACCCTGAATGAAGATCAATCTTGGAAAAGTATTGAGCTCCGCGTAGTTGGTCAAATAAGTCATTATTACATGGGAGAGGATATCTGTTCTTGATAGTGATCTTGTTAAGTTCTAGATAATCAATGCAGAGTCTCATTGATCCATCTTTCTTCTTGAAAAAAAGAATAGGTGCTCCCCAAGGTGATGGACTAGGGTGTATGAATCCCTTATAAATATTCTCTTGGAGTTTCTTCTTCAATTCATGCAACTCAATTGGGGCCATTCTATAAGGTGTATTTGAAATAGATAAATCACCCAATATGAGTTCTATTGAAAACTCAACATCTCGATTTGGTGGAAGACCAGGCAATTCCTCTGGAAAGACATCATAAAACTCCCATACAATGGGCATATTCTTAATCGTGAGTTTCTCTCCAACCATTTGAGATAAATAACCTTCATTTAGTGGAATCAAGACCCATAATATTGAAGAAATTCCCACTAGAAGGTTATCTTCATCCTCGCATCGATAAAAGATAATAGATTGATCTAGAATATGAAATGTGCATTCCCTTATTTGGAAATTGATATTAGATCCATATAAGGAAAGCCAATCCATGCCAAGAATCACATCAAATTCCACTATAGGAAGGATCACAAGATTTGCAGGAAGCACCTTCCCACAAACTTCAATCGGAGAAGAATTGTAAACTTTTTATGTGACTATTGTACCATTAGGGGTTGTCACAGCTAACTAAATATATAACTACTGATGTAATATGGTGATACCCTTCGAAAATTCTTCAGAAATAAAAGAGTGAGTGGATACATAATCAAATAAAACATTTTCTACTTTATACTTGATGGTAAGTGTACCATTCACCACTTCGTTATCGTACTCCACATCACCGATAGAAATTTCATGTGACTTTACTTTGTATTTGGCCTTAAGATTTTGTTAATGTCGATCATCATCAACAACCCTTGGATTAGGGAACTAATTGGAATAATGCCCCATTTTATTGCACTTCAATCATTGAAGTGTAGAAGGTTCATACTGTGTATCCCTTTCTTTTTTCGCATCATTAGACATCTTCTTCCCATTATTTCGACATTAAACTACCCGATGACCTTATTTTCCACACTTAAAACATTTACTTGTCCCTTTAAGACAATTACCTCCATGTTTTTTCACACATTGAGCATAAGTGAAAACTCATCTTCTTTTCAGTGTGGTCTTTAGATTTTCCTTTGAATTCCATTTTCCACTTCTTATTAAACCCATATGATTGATGGGTTACTCCAATCTCCATCTCAACCTTGAGAGAACATCGAAAAATTTCCTCATAGCTATTTAAGTCCCTTATGGATAACTCCCTTCAAAGACTTGGTTTTAATCGACTAAAAATCGATCGATTTTACTCTGAGGTTGGATAATAATTCTGAAAGCGTGCCTTGAATGTCTTGTAAAATTTTCTTCGTAGGTACAAATAGATTCATCATCCTTTTTCTTCAGTTAAAGAAACTCCTTCTCCATCTTTTTTTGAAGAATACGAAGGAAGTACATATTGAAAAATAAGTTCTTGAACTCATCCCATTCCATGGACTCAATTTCATCCCTTTGCCTCGTATTCTTAATAAGATTCCACCATTGATTAGCTTCACCTTCCAAACAATATACTACTAAGATGACTTTATCATGTTCAGAACATTGAAGAACTAAAAATATCTTTTCAGTGGTACTGATCCACTATTCCGCCACTAATGGATCAGTAGACCCACTGAATGAGGGTGGATGCTGCCTCAAGAAGGATTCAACAGAATGTTTCTCTTTTATTTGCTCGTTTGGAAGTCCTACATGATTTATAGCTTGAGAAATTTGTGTGAGAATGGATACAAGATTTTTCATTCCAGCTCCCATAGCGTTTGGTTGCTCAGGGGGCAATCATTTCATTGTCCATCGCATTCCGCATTAACACGGTTCCTTCGGGTTCCATCCATTGACTAAAACCAAGATGAATAGTGTGAGAAACACTAATTATAACATAAAAACAACCTAATCAGTAATAAAATTTCACTCATTAGGTCTTATCATAGGTTGTTCATGTCCATTTCTAGAACACTAATATTGTGTTCTATGTTTAGACATATCTTTATAGCTCTTACTAAGGCTTTCACATCCTAGTTACTAAAGGTTGACTATACATTTCCTCTGATACCAACTTTAATGACCCATACTTTACATACATGGTTATTACTTCAGAATTGAAGCATACTTATTACAACATATAACAAAACCGTGATAGGACCATGTAGGTATAGTGTCTTTAGAAACTGGGAAACATAATGAACTGGTTCATAAATCATCTACATTATCTCAAATTTATTTCATTATATCTGGAGTCCCTTTTGGAATATCCTACTTAATACCCTTCTTCCTGACCCGGGGAAAAGAAAACATACAAAAGGGTGAGCTCAAATGCTCAATAAGGGTAAACAAAAGAAATATCAATTGTATCATATTCATAAGAACATAACATTTTGAAAATCATAACCTGCAAAAGAGAATATAATATCATATCATGGGATAAATAATAGTAGTGAAATTTAATCCCAATAATCATAACTTAAAACATAAAACTATGTAACATACACACATAATCATATAAAATAATTTCATTTTATTCAAGGCTCATTCCCAAGACCATCATAGCGAACAATGTCCATTACTGAACTGAGTTCACTCCTCGTTCCAGTCCTGTATCACTGAACCGGATTAACTTGTCGTTCCAGCCATGTCTATCTCATGAGGTATAAATCTTTACCCAATGAATTGGAGGGAGATATATGTCCCACCCATCTCATAATGAAACCATTCTTATGTGTGCCACAAAATCATAAATCATAGCATAAACCATGTAATAAAAATGGTATTCTTAAACATCATTCCATCATAATGTAATCCATATAAGATAAAAGGACATAATAAAATTAATTCAATCATAAAATAATCAAATAAATGTAAAGATAGGGATATAAATAGAAAACTATATTATCTTAGATGGAAAATAGTTTTGATAAAACACTTGAACTCTATTCTTGAGGAAAAATATCCTTTCTACTTCAAAACATCTTTCCTTTCTTAACATGTCATTAAATTTTAAACTAAAAGAAGTTGATTAAAAATAAACATGAAAAGTTGTAAAGGAATCTTCGTGGAAATAATTTTCTATGAAATCATAAAAATCCATTCATTCTACATAATTTAAATAAACATTCTTCTTGTACTTTGGCCGGAAAAGTCAAAAAGTACCTTGTACTAAAAACGAAAAAAGATTCCTTTCATATCTTTTACTAAAAACTCACTAGTGGGTAAAATTGGATTTAAACAATTGTAGGAGGATAGAAATAATATTACATATTGTGTAAACCTGGATGTGGATGATAAATATTCCCCAGTAAATTCTGAATTATAAATAATCTCGGATAAAAATGAGATTGTGAGATTTTCCCTTACCTTAGGTATGATTTGCTTCGTACGTATCTGAAACTCCTGTATAATGATTTAAATAATTTAATTGACTTATTACAGAATCATATTAATTGTTTGATATCATATATTTTCATATTCTTACCTTCTTATTAGTAATATTTCATTGCTACTTGTTATTCGGGTGTTCATTGCTTTATGTTCTTATGCATGTTTTGTCGAATAAATTCTTGTTATTATTTTTAGGTTATGGATACCTCATTTCAAGAATGTTATTAGTTTGATATATATTTTATTTATTAATTCAATTTATTTATATAATCATTATTCAATGAAGATCATGTAGAATGAGTCGCATCACATCGTGGAGGCGGTAGGCTGTACGTACGCATGAGCGATGATATCATTCTCATGATCGTGGAATTGTATTGAAGTGTATGTATACTATTTAAGAATAAATATCACTTTACAATAATCATATATATTTATTCTTTACACCATTATACCCATCCAAGTAAGGTGGTGGTGGAAAATAGATTACACCACGGCGTGGAGACGGTATTAAGTACGTACGCACGTGCGGTTATTTCGTTTTCCATAGGATGGATAGAAGGTGAAATAAGGATGTTTCATATTTATAATAACATATCAGTATATGAGTGATACTGATGTTATTACTTCATAATGAAACAACTAAATAATAGGAAGAAGAAGAAGAAATAAATTTCAAAGAACCGGTAACGGATATTACCTCTTCTTCGACACGCCTCTTCGAAAACTCCTCTTAGGGCACAAACATTTGTCTTTGAAGAAGACCAGGACCTCTATTATGTTTCTAGGGAAGTTGATAAGGTAAATGGGTAGGGTTTGGATGAGGTTGAAGGCTTAATGTTGTTTAAAGAGGTGAGGGAGGAGGTGCCCTTTTATAAGGGAGGAGTGGGGCACCTTAGGAAAAACTTGAAATATTATTTTAAAATAAAGTCATATTCAGTTTATAATAGCTTAAAATTATTTTATTTAGAATATAAAGTGAGTATGGGTCGAAATAATCTCTACCAATAGGTTTTAGGCAAGTATAGGTTACTATTTTAACCTTATCATTTAGATTTAACTCTAAGTTAAATAATTTAACTTCTACCGTATCTTCTTGTTTTTTTACACTATATGGTTAATAAACATACTATAACAATCCAAAAAACCCCAAGTGGTAAATTATTAATATATATAACCTTATCTAAGTCATTTGGCTGAACCTTATATCTTTAGGAATATAATAACAATTAATAATATAATATTTGTTTAAAAAAATATTTTATGTCAATTTTGACACTATTTGGTAATTGTTTTTTGTAAAAATCATAACAGCATTATTACTTAGAAAAAAGTTAATTAAATCAATACTAACATGTCATATTAACTTATAAAATTATTTTAATTTATAAAAAGTCTCAAATTACATTTATTTGGGTATTTATAATATCAATTATGTCAATATTTCATTAATAAATAAATTACTGCATCATCATTGTGTCAAAAATAAATTAACTTATTTAATGTCTAAAAATTATAAATAAAATACCATTATGTAGGAAATATGTTTATCTTTCTAATTAATATTAATAGTTGAATTTATCTTATGTATAACCCTATATTAAAAAATTATTAGTTATTAAACGTTGATTTCAACTCTTTTAACTCTTCTTTAAATAAAATAATAATAAATGTCCTAATCTAATCCAATTGGACCTAAAGGGTAATATTTTATCCCTAAGGTTGGTTTTGGTCGAATTACACTTGTCCAATAGAATTAGGAAATGTGTTAGGGTAATAATAATATCATTTTTACCCTTAATTACCCTATTTATATTTAACCGTGATAAATAAAAGTAAAAAGTTACGATTCACAAAAAAAATTTATTATCTTATTGAACCAAATTTTACTCCTTGATATTAACTGTGTCTCTCAGGTTTTCTAAATTCAACTCATAGAATCGGTAAAATTATGTTTTATGTAAAATTACAAATGCTCCTAGGAGGTGGGTAAAAGGTGGTCAAAAAGATCAATATACTTTTTATATATCTATTTTATTATAAAATAACTCCAATGAATTAAATTGAAATTATATAGGTATTATTTATCTATTTTTAACTAAAATAAATTTAAATAAAATAAATATTTATTTAAATAAAATTTTGGTTTGAAACTATAACTCAGTATTTTTCACTATTCATCAAAAATTAAATTTTTTCCGAAAAATTCCAAAAATTCACCCTAGGATAATTTCAATATTCCGAATCCAAAAATGAAGTCCATTTTGAAGGATAAAATTTATAAAATTTAAAAAATTGGGTATTACTATTCATAATGGCTAGTTTTAATAATATTTTAATAACATATCATTGTTTAGTGAAACTCAGTATTGCGCCCAATGCAAGCTATCGAGGAAGGTTGAACTTGCGTGCAATGCAAGCCAAGACAGTGTTCTGTGTATTGAAATATCCATTGGTGTTGCGTATAACATAATACATAAAAACAAAATATTTCTCATAAAATCTCGGGTGTTACAATTCTTGTGATTAAGATCCATATTTCCCTTCACATTACCCCAACTAGGGTTGGTTGAGCAACATGAAGGGTTCTAGGTAGGCATTCCAAATTCCAACTGCATTAACTCGTAGCTCCTTGATCTGTTGAGTGGACTCCCCAATCCAAAAATCCTTTTATTTTGGATTTCCTCAACCTTTGCCTCTTTGTCACACCAAGTCCTACTATAGTAGTCAACCCATGATGTGAACCAAGTCAAGTCAACCCAAAACCTTGAATTAGAATTCCTCGATAATTGAATGCACCCAAAATCGGGTTGGTCAAGAACTTTGAACTATGGTTCGATTCTAACTAAGATTATGGAAGGCTATACCAAAATAATATTTTTTTAGGGATTTTATTCTTATACATAAATTTCCGTTTATTATCTTTGATTACATGCTTGTTAATATTAAGTGGGATATACTTAATTGATTAACCATGTATTTGATAATAGTTTACTCATAAGCTGGTATTATTTTAGTTCCATCTTGGGTTCTTGTTTAATTCATCAATTGTGTGATCATGAAAACACACCCACAAAAAATAAACCATGAAACAGACAGAAATTAAATAATTGGTATGATCATGAGCTTGTTCTATTGGATAGTTTTTCTAGCGATTGATAAACTAACTCAACACCAAATAGAAGAAGACATTGAACCTTTTGGGATCATGTTTACACATTTCCACAAGTCTACCTTTGTATCTTCTTGGATTGGTTTCACCTTGGATCCTAACTTGAGCCACCTCCACTAGCTTGGGAGCTCCATCCATTACATATGCTTTTATTTCACATGCAGGTGAGGGTTAAAATGGGTATTTACATAAAAGAAACATTGGGTGTGTAGGCCCAACATATTAATGAGGAGAAGGCTCGTTGGCCAAAAAATTTAATTTAAATAAATAAATTAAAATAAACCATTCACATAAAAAGGTCCTGGTCTATCTCATGATCATCCATGCATACAAATATATTTACACATATATTAAACTATCATTTAATTTATTAATCATTTTTTCTTAAGATAAATCATGCTCGAATCAATTAATTATCTTTAATTAATAAATCCTTTATCCTCACCCATTTTTTTGAATTTCTTGGACATTCTCATCCATCATAATTTTAAACAAATTAATTTATTTAAAATTATATTTTTACGTAACTTGTACCTTGGAGGAAACCTGGTGAATTCCTATTCATAACTACCCAATGAGTAGAAATGAACATTACACAGATGTTAAATTAAAGACATATATATAAAAACCTGTCACGTATTGTGCCTCAGCTTTATGCCTACACTATGGTACATGTCTCAAGGGATTGTATAATATAAAAAAAAATTAAATAAATATGCGTAGATTGGATGAGTACATGGCATGTAGTTCTGACTACACGGCATGTACGTTTGTTCACCGTTCATCGGAAGTACACGTCGGGGACTTGGTTTGTAGATGTACATCAGAAATTTTTAGGGCACATGGCATTTTCAGTGGGACACACACTGTGTAGTATCTGAATAACACAGTTTGTAGCTGGGAAAGCCGTGTACGGGGTATACAGTCCAACCCTAGCCCGAAGGGACTACACACCGTGTTTAGTGGACCACATGGCATGTACTCTAGAAACCATGTTCCACCTATTCCTTGTAAACACATGCTGTCATTTGTGACTTAAGAATACTCCAACACATGGCCTGATTTGGTAGACCAGCCCAATGATTTCAACCTAGACTACATGGAGTGTAATTCTGAATACAGGCTATGTATTATGGTGTTTTACGGTCCGGAACTTTTGTCACCTCCATATGAGATCCTCTATTTTATTTTAATCAAAATTAAAAGAAAAAATTCATTTCTCTAAGGTGAACTTGAAACGGGAGATGAGGAATAGATATCGAGATTTAGATTTAAACAACGATTAATGTGAATTTAAATAACTAAATTATTAAATGCATAAATCACCAATGAAAAACTAAATAATTATAGTCAACGATTTCACCCCCTATGATACCACTTTTAGGTTCTAGGCGTAGGGGAAGTGTGTTGGTGGGTGTACCCAACTTTAATTTAAGCGTTAACAACGATCAATCCAAAATCTCTCATGATAATAAAACGTCAGATCTTCGGAATAGAATGAAGAATGAAAAAATGAAAGAGGGGAGTCATGAAGCTATATATAGGATCATCTTATATTGGTTATAATTACTTTAATAAATTTACAAGAATTACCTTGATGGAATTATTTCTTTGTTGATGTCTCTGGTAACGATCTAATGTGATTCGTCATTACATCACAGAATCCAAGTTTAGGATTCCTCTAGTGGTGATCCACATGTGCTCTACGTATCTCTAGACGACACCAAAGGGATCTATAGGTGCTAGAAGAGAAGAGCCTTTGCTTACGATGTCTGCATTTGATCTCCTTGATCAGGTGGTGGTGTATCTCTATCTCGTATCTTGAGAGCGTTCATGGTGGAAAAATAATTATCTCTTGGCTTGAGAGTATTTTTCAAATATGTTTTGCACAACCACCCAAAATGGCTAGGCTAATGAGAAATATATAATTGGGATTTTTAATTACATAGAATAATAAAATGAATTAATTACCCAAAACCATTTATTCATTTCATTTAATTATTAGTAATACCCCATGTCTAATAATAACAGTTGACTGTTATTATTACTTGACATGCGCCCAGCAAATTACACCTATTATTAATTAATTAAATAAACAATATTATTTGTCATAAATTCCCATAAAAACTACATGGCATGTATATATTAATATACACTTTGCGTACTTTTATTTTCCATTTTTATTAATTTCCTCCACCACATTTATTAGACCTTGAATAATGACTATTTATTTCTAAAAAATATCACTGTATTACTCGCTAATAAATATATTATTCCAAAATATATTCTATAGAATGACTTGTGTCAAAATAAATGTGATCTGGCATCCTTGAATAATTATTAAACCACAGTTGTAAATAATCATTAGTCAACTAGTTAAATTAATATTTAACTGAGATACTTAGACACACTTAGTGTGTGACCCTCTAGGCCTCTTTCTCAGAATCATTAGACGGAGCCTGGTTAAGTCCAAGGATAGCGTCTAGCAAGATGCCAAGGCACCCACAGAGAATGAAGTTAACGCCACAATGACGTGACACCTCCTATGAATTCTTACGGTATAATGTAATCCCTTTGTCACAATATCTCGAATCAAGTGGGTTGCATGCTAGTGTCATCAACCCATGTGCTCGATTATTCATTCTTTGACTTTCCGGAATTGAAATTTCCCATTCCTCACCATGGTCATCGATTTATTTAGGATATATCAGTTCCATCAAAGGGCCTAAGAAATCTACTTTTGTTATGGAATAGAAGAGAAAAATCATTTCTCGCATTATCTATTAATGAAATATCACTCGTGATGCACCCAACCTATCCTACCTCACTGTGAATAGTGTGTCGTCACAGTTTTCATCAATACAACTAATTGTGTGAGTTGAAATACCCATTAATAATAATCGTATAGTCTAAGGACCAATACACATGTTCGCAGATATTAACATTTAATGACACTATGAAATGTGGATTTCCTACTGGAGGGTCTCATTCCCATAATATCCTCCTGGACATTACCAAGGGCACACACCATGAGAAGGTGCCTCAAAGTTTTATGATTCCTCACCCTTAATGGCCTATATTATTTGTGTCCCTCAAATAACATCATCTGTCCATAGAACATATATTTCAAGAAATGTGTTATGGCAGTTATGGGTTCTCATTATAGTAGGGATCTGTTATGACCCTCTAATGCAACAACTATCCATAGAACATTATCACATGCATTGTCACGCAGAGAACAATCAAGATGTGATAAGATATTTATTGATGAATAAAGTAAAAATTATTTTGTTCTAGGCCACCAACTCCAACAGGGAGGAAATTTATATAAAAAGTGAGGTGAATTTTTTATTGATTTCTAAACTTAGGTTTAGTACACTAAGTGAAAAAATAATGGAAATCACAAAACATACCTAGGTTTTTTACTCTGTTTACTATAAAAGACTATTTTTTCTAATATTTTATTATGCTAAGAAATGAACTCCTTAAAATAATATTATTGATGATGTGGAAATGATCCATGTCCATAAATAATTGTTTATAAAACTAGAAAATATAATATAGGATTTAAGGGATTCATTATAGTTTTTAAAAATTAATAAAATAATCTCAAAATATTATTAATTTGAAGTGGAAATATATTTTCTAATATGGATTCCCTTTATATTATTTATTAGTTCCCTTTTGGAAGATTATGATGTCAAAATACATAAGTATATTTATAGAATCTTTAATTTTTACCCAAAAATACCAATGTCTCAATAAAAGTATAAAAAATCACCATTGGAAAATTTTGAAAATGATGAATTTAATAAAAAAAATTATTTTATAAATTTAAAAATTACAATTTTATTAACAAAACAAAATTTACTAGAAAAAAAATTTTTTACGACACTAACAACTTCACGACCCTTATAAAAATTACATTGAAATTAATTATATTATATTATAATTTATATTTAAATAAATACTAATTAAAAATAATATTTCAGGAAAATAACTTATATATCAAACATTCTTAAATTTATCAAAAATATTTTATATTTTGAAATTATATATATTTAAAGAAAATAATGTTGATTTCAACATATCTGAATCATATTTTTATCAAAACCATTATATAATCATGATTATATATAATTTAATAATTAAATGAAAAAAATATAATTATTATTTTATTTAAAAAATATAAAAAACCATACTATTGTGTCAAGATATATAACTGCATATTACACCAGTATATGCCTAAAGGGTAAGGTGTGCAATGGTGATGGTTTCATTGGGTGGTTTGTCAAACATTGTTTGGGATGTGGTATTGATAATCTATAACATCTAATATAAATGGTTAATCATTAGTTTGAGTTAATAAATATGCAATTCTTCTTGGTCAAGGATAAATATCACTAGTTCCATCTACCTTGAAATCTCTAATAAATGGGCCTCATATGGTACAATCCTTGGGTTAGAGGACATAAATTCATCAGTCTCTGTAAATTAAATATTATTATAATTCTTAATATATACTATTATTATTTTTTATTGTATAAAAACTATATTATACATAGTTATGTGCTTGATTGTCTTTAAAATATGACTGGATATATTTTATAATGGTTTAAAATAACCAATTTAATGCATGTTATTTATATGAATTCATTTCTTAATAAGTAATTTATTCATTATGTAGGTAAATTTATTTATTAAAGTTATTTTCATTACATTATTCCCCCATTCAGAAATTTTACCCATTAAATTTTGTAAAAAAATAGATGTGTGTACTTTTGTTTCATTACCTCTTCTAGTTCATTTGTTTCCATCTCATACATGTGGTTTCTCCATAGTACATTGAGTAGATTAGTGATCTAGTTTCATTGAACATTGTCTCTACTATATAAGATCTTCTAGAAAACATTGTTAGATGAATTATTATTCTCAAAGTGAACCAGCTATGAATTTAGTACATGTGAGGGGTCTCATATAAACATCCTCAAGAGGGATACATGGAACACATTATGTATATGTGATAGGTTTGGTGGTGGTGACAGTCGATAAGCCACAAATTTGATGTGGTCAAAGATCTCAAAGAGTAATATGTATCTATGAGTAACATTTTTCTTCATCCAAAACCTCATTACATTATTCCATAGTGATTTATGATTGAACACCTAATCAATTACCTCAAATGCTCGGTCACTTCAATGATTTTCTACCTATGTTTTATGTCAACATTTCATGGATTGAATTTGATTTTAAATAGTTTGACTCCTTTATTTTATATCTTATATTAGATCATTGTTGATCATCTTTCACACTTCAACTTCTTCTTATCGTGTGGACATCTAACACCTCTTCCCATATAGAGCCTTATAAGATGAAATTTGAATATAGGAATGGAAAATATTATTATATAATAACTCCATTAGGGGGAGGTTTTGATCCCAAAATCCTTGGAAACACATTAAACATGATCTTAACATATCCTTTATAGTTTAAATGGATATCTCAAAATGATCATCCATATAACGATAATAAGAAATACTAAAACTATGTGCGGTATCTGATGCTTGGTGAAGTATTCTCCAAAACCATAAGGTAAACCACAAATATTGATCAAATACAATAGAGAGTTTTAATACATGAAATATTTCCTCTTTCCTTATTTATATTATATGGAGTTGATAATGAGATAAATCATCCCTGAAAATAATTAAATATGATTACTTTCTAAGGGTATCAACTACCACACATATAGCTCTATATCCTTTAAATGTCCTAAGGAGTACTATGATAAAATATATGGTTATATTTTCACATTTCTATATAGGTATGGGAAAAGTTTTAATCATTCCCATAGACTTATATCATTTAATATTAACTTGTTAACATACCATGCATTGAGATGAAAAATTTTCAATTGCCCCATTATATTATCCCAAAAAATTGCTTCAGATATCTATACATCTTAGTGCTTCCTATAAAAATATGGAAGGATGTACTATGTTCATAATCTAGAATTTACCTCTTTAGTAATGGTTTGTATGGGAGATATATTTATGTTCCAAATATTATAAATCAACTTTCAAGAATTTTAAACATCCAAATACTCACAACCTTTCATTATATCTCATTATCATCTTTCTAGGCCTCTTTCATCCCCTCAACAATGTATGTTTGACCAGTTATTTAATAAATGTAGAAATATGTTACTTTTATTATTTTAATGTTTATCCTTTTCTTTTCCAATCATATTATATCCCTCCATATCCTCATTATGGATAGGGTTTTTGGATCCTTTATACTCAAATAATATTCCAATTTTTTTACCTTCCCATGTTGGTAATGTATTGAATAATCATAATGCTTGATCATCTATAACCACCTTTGTTCACACATATTAAGCTCTATCTATGTAAATATTTACTTGAGTATTTATGATCTATACATATTTCACACTTCTTTCTATAGAGATAATGTTTCTTAATCAATAATTCTATGATAAATGGATCGAATATCAGATCAGGTGTTGGGTTGTTTTGTTCATGTATAATTAATATGTGGGAGTCCAAGTTTATTGCTTTTTCATCTTTCGAGAGTGAAAAACCAAATACTTTTTTCCACCCACCACTATAGAACATAAATCCACCAACATAGAGGGTTTTGTAAGAATAGAAGATATTTTTATCCCCTTCTTTAACTCTTTAAATCACTCAACAAATTCATCAGTCCATAAAACATTCACTACATTCTATGTTATCTTTGTTAAATGGATTTAAAACAAGATAATTTTCTCATAAATTAATAATAGTACCAAGCTAATTTTTGAAAACTATTTATATTTATTAAAAATGTTGGTTATAGAAATTAATAATTTCCCTCTATCATTGAAGGATCAAATAATATCTCATTTTTTGTGATACCATGACCAATGAATGTTACTTGATTCATTAAAACTAATATTTTTTTAACTTTTTAAGAAACATTTTTCTTTTTGAAATTTATTAGTTATAAAATTAAAATACTCATCATGGTACTCTTTTCTTATAGAGTAGATAGGAATATCTTCTAAAAGGATACATAAAATTTATCAAGGTAATCCCTAAATACAATATTAATTATGTCCATGAATATATCCATAGATTTATTGAGTCTAAATGGAATAACTATGAACTCATAGTTCCCGTAAATTATAAGAAAAATAAATTTGGGGATATCACCTTCTTTACCTTAATTTGATAATATATCAACTGAAGATCCACCTTAGAGAAGTACTAGGCTGCACATAGCTGATCAAATAATTCCTCAACATATGTAAGTGGATACTGGTTGTTTATCATGATCATGCTTACTTCACTATAATAAATACATAGGCACATTTACCAATAAGACTTCTTGATTAAAATGACCAGTGAACTTCATGGTGATGCACTCAGGATTCTAATCACTTTATCCAAATTCGTCTGTAGTTTCTTATTCTTATTATCTTGTTCAATAATAATCATTCTATATGGAGCCTTGAATATTGGAAAATCGTAGGGTAAAATTTTTATTGAGAAATTAACTTCTCAGTTAAGATAAAGTCCAAGAAATTTTTCAGGGGAACACACAATCATATTCCATTACAATGGGTAGGTTATCCAAGAGGATATTTTTCTTACTCTCAATAATTTGAACTAGATACACTTTCATATAATGAAATAATATACATGATCAAGATGATTATCCAACGGAGATCCATCCTCTTAATTAGACATTTATAGAATCAATTGGATATTCACAATACAAAGGGTGATTTTCTTCTCTCGGAAATTTATGTTGTCTCTATAAAAAGAAAGAAAAAGTATATGAAAAATTGCATCAAATTATACTAAAGGGGTTATCAAAAGTTTTTATAGGAATTAAATACTATAGATATTGAAAGGGGATAATTTATATACTTGGGATGAAGTAATATACCCACTTACTATTTTCAATGATAGATCTACTTCTATGTTTTGAGGTGTTTTTTGAACAGTTATACTAAACATTTGTGATATGAAACAATGTATCAAATCAATAAGAAATTTTATGTTTTCTATCCTTTAATGAATATGTAGTGTTCCTATCACCACTTTATTTTTGAGATTCACCTCAATAGTTGTGATGGAATATGCTTAGCCTTTACCTCTAGGTCACAGAGGTTATTATCATCAGTTATCATCGACAACATTATCTTAGTACATTATTTAGTATATTGTTCTTATTCATAAAAGTTGAAACATTGGAATGTAGCCTCAGGGTTGACTGGAGAATTCCTTTCTTCGATCACATTGGTTTTTTTCACCCATAAATATTTGTCTTATTTGTGCTCTTCCATCCCACACTTAAAGAATTTCCTTGTGTCCTTCATGAAATATCTGGTATGATTCATCCAATAATTTTTACACATGGGATATTTAACGTTCATTCCACTGTGAGATTTCACTAACACTACACTAGAATTAAAATATTTTCAATGAATCTGATCTCTAGAAATATGAGAGCTTTTAGATTCACTAATAAATATTTAAAATTTAGATAAAATTGCACAATTTCCTCATACCTTACAAAGCTATAAATTACTAACTTTTTTCAAAGATTTGTCTTTATCCCAATGAAGAAATTGTGAGCCTTGCTTTTGGGGTCAATAAAAAATCCAATGGTGTATATTCGATGTATTGTGATGTTTTCCTCATAATTCCAGAGGGAGTTTTCACCATTTTTCTTAAGACTAATTAAATTTATCTCTCTCTTGAATCATTGAGTGTGAGGAATATTTATCAAAAAACATTTTCCAAAATTCATTCCACTTTATCTCTTAAATTTATTCATTATACTAAATATATTTTATTAACTCCCACTATTAATTGATTTATCTATCCATGTGATTAACTACCAACATAAAATTCTCATTATTAGAACATTGATTTGAAGAGAAGACAATTTTAAACGATTTGATCCATTTTTCCACAATTAAAGGATCACAAGATCCACTAAAAGTTGGAGGCCTTTGTGACATAAAGGACTCAATTGAAACATGATATTTCTTTTATGTATGTGGGATTTCCCCCTGAATTAATTTTTCTCTTCAAAGATTGATTTAATTTAGTATGCATTGTTAAGTAGTTCTCGAATCTTTCTCCTAACAGGTTGGGAATCTCATTTGGAAGGACATCACATTTTCCATCACACTAGTTGTTAACTCAATTCCTCTTATTTCTAGTCCTTGGCTAAAATAAATGGAATGTTTGGGATCATAATTATAAAACTATTATGTAATTACATGAGAAACTATAATCATTGAATGAATAACTCATAAATGTCATATATTCCTTTACATATGAATTTCAAAATTTCAATCTATATTATAAATGATCTATTTCTGAAAATATTATTTCAAAGGAATTTACTATTCCCTTCAAAATGGTTTATAAAGAAATTTTGAATTTAAAAAGGAATATCCCCCAGGATAGTCAAAACAGGTTTGTATAAAGGCCTCATTAACATTCCCTAGGTGATGATCGATTGAATACCCAATGTTCCCCTTTTTGGGTTATTACCCCTTAGTAAAACTATACCAGAGAAACATCCACTTGTAGTATCCATTTAGGGATTTTTTGTTGTAAACTACTTACTGTATACATTACCAAAATTTAGGGATTTGTTTATGTTTATACTTTTACCTAAGGATTTCACTAAGGATTTATAATCCTAATACCCAAAAATAACAAGACACTACTTTGATACCAAAAATGGAAACTGATATTTTATTATGCGTTATTTCATGATCTATTTCATAATTATAAACATAACATAATCCCAAACTATTGAGTGGACTAGTGTAATTTGATAATTATAATCATATAATAATAACATGAATCAATGATATTATGAATTGATTTAAAAAGTAACATTCACTTAAATTATATTCATCTTCTAAAACATCACAGAAAAACCTAGGGATGTACATATGAAAGGGATGACCAAGAGTTTCCAGTGAAAGAATAATCCAATAATAACATGATTAATGTAATATTAGAATCATATTAAGGTTAAATATAAGGGTAAAAGTCATAAATATTAATGTAAAATCATTATATAACATGAAAACATTAAGGAATCATAGTAACGTGGTAACAAAATAAAACATGACATCATAAGAATATGTCAAGGTAAACTACCAATACATTATAACATAGTGTGATTAAGCTAGTTTTTCCTGCACTATTAATTACATCTCATGAGGTAAAAATAACCTAATTCATTAGATGGATATATAATTTTGGTCCCACCTATTACATTCATATTGTGTACATTCAATTGTGTTCCACATATATCATACAACATATTATTATTTTCCATCACATTTAATTTAAATATTAAGAAGTTTGGGTCACATATATCGGAGTATGAAATCAATAAATATAGGTACATTTAGGTTATTACCATTTAGTGTAAATGGTGATAGGTATTCACAACAACAAAAAATCCACAGAAATTTAGGGGATAATTAGGACAGCATAATGGGTTTACAAAAAGGATCATGAAAGGGTTTAATGAGAGTGAAATGTTTTTTCTCAAAACTTAGGAATCATATGGTCAATAAATTTATGTGTAAAAAACACAATACAAAATAAAAAAATGTAAATAAAATGGCCTATTACAAATAATGTTACTGAATGAAAGGGAAGAGGAGATAATCCCTTACCTTGAGATTGTGATTTTAATAGTTTGGGAGGAGATTTCTAATAGATTTGTAAAACACTAAAAGTTATTTAGAGAGTGATATTGACAATAAATTCATAGTAAATATATTTTTAGTTAATAGAAATTGCACGATGGGTGGGTGCTTATATCAAATAAGAGGGGAACTATTTATAAATTTCTAAACATTGGTTTTAGACTCTAAGTGATAAAATATTAAAAACTAGTGACCATACCGTAGATGTTGACCATGGTTTCTTTTAAATAAGATTGGTATTCAATAATTTACTTTTCAAAAAACTAATATTATTAAAATAATACCATTGATTATTTGAAAGTGAGTTATGTTCATAAATAATTGTTTTTAAAACCATAATATGTAATGTATGTTTTTATGGTTTCATTATAATTATGAAAAATTAATGGTATAACCTATAATAAAATTATTTTTAAGGGAACATATAAATTATTATTGATTCCATGTATATTATTAATTATATCACTTTTGGGATATTATGATTCCATAATGCATATCGTATATTTATAATGTATTTAATCATTACCCAGAAATTCAATTGTCTCAAAAAATTATGAAAAATTAACCATTGGATAATTTCAAAATAATAATTCAAAGAATAATATATTTTACCTAAATAATTTTATTTATAATATAATTTAATCTTTTAAATAATAATACTTATTTCAATTAAAATACTACTTTATACAACACTAGCCACTTTCTGACCATTAAAAAATTAAATTGGAGTTTATTAATTTATAATATAATCTGTAGTTAAAAATATTAATAAATAATAAATTTTCATTAAAATTGAAATTATTTAAAAAATATTTAATTTATCAAAAATAGTGTATTAATTGAAATTATATTTTCCCCAAAAATACAGTTATTTTTTATTCTTTTCCAAATTTAATTTTATTCAAACTCATTATATAATCATGTTAGTATATAATTTAATAATGAAAGGTGGTATGTATTTTTTATTTTATTAAAATGAAAATATAAAAATTAATATAATTATTTTCTAGATTCATAGAACTTTATTACACCATCATCCACCATAATTTTAAGGTGTGTGATGTTAGTATATTATTGGTGTGTTTTGATGAACTGGGTTTAGGCCATGCTCTTTCCAAGATTACGATTCCCTTATAAATAGATTCAACTGAGTATTATTTATTGAACCTCATCTTGGAATTAGCCAATGTAAAATCACAGTGATGCCATCTCCTTCATAATATCTAATTAGTGGGATTCCTTGGGTATGCTCCAACTTGTTAAGCCTATCCCTTCTTCCTTCTAAGTCAATTAGATATTATTAAAAGACTTAAAATATTATAACTTTAATGGTCACTATATAATCACTATATTATCAATGGTTATGAAGAATAATTATCATTTTAATTTTATTGGCTATAATTTATAATTTTTTAAAATAACCAATTTGGAGCATGTGTTCTATATAGATGAATTTAATAATAAGGAATTTATTTATTCAAAATGGAATTTTATTTATAAATTTTTAGGACATAAAATCATAGGTATTTCTGGGGATGTGGGTTATAAAGTATTTTTAATGGGTTCCTACTCTTCTAGAACATTGAAGATTAATAAATCCATTCATGATTGAACTAGGATATGGTTTTTTATCTTACTTTGGTGGTCATCAAATTTCTAGACATGTTTCCTGATTACTTTTCAACACTACCTCTAGAATAATGGGACTGTTTCTTGATATATTTAGTCCTCATAACCCAAATGATATCTACTCTATCTTTTCAGAAGGAAATTATTGAATAGAAAGAGTCTGAGATTCAATTAGAAAATTTGAAGGAAAAAGTTTTCATTTTTATTAGTGTATCACCTTAGGTAGCTTATTTAATTTTTACCAAGATATTTGATAGAACTATTCCTCAATCTATCAATTATCTAATGTCCAACTAAGTAATGGTTAATAATAATTATCCTTTTAAATTAATCGATGACTTATTTGACCTATTGAAAGGATAAATTTTGTTTCTAAAAATCAACCTTCGGTTTGGATATCACCATCATATAGTTAAAGATTCAAATATTTTGAATACCATTAATAAAGAATGAATGGAAATATTGAATACCTTATTATTCTATTTTTCCTGACTAATGCTACGGTAGTTTTCCTAGAATTTTGGGGAAAGATATTATACTTTTACTTTGATTCCTTTTTTGTGTTATTCATTGGTGATAATTTCAAATATTTGATATTTTAGGTGGAGCATGAACTATAATAAAATTGTGACTCTTCTTTTCTCTTGGATATTGATGTAAATGCCCTGGAAGAAATTAAGATGTATTCTTCCTTTCCCATTCTTGATGTTAGAAGTGGGAGGATCTCAACCTGATAGTTTTGAATCCTCATTTCATCCTCCCTTTTTAAACCCCTAATTCTCCCCCTAATTTTTTGACTATATCGCTAAGCCTGAAGGTTCTCGACCTTTTTGATGGAGTGTCGTAACTTCTGTTATTAACACTAGAATTCATGGAGACTTCATGCCTCTTGGATCTGACCCTTGTGGCCTACTTCTAGAACATAAAATTTTCTAAGGTTGATTTTTTCCATTTCTTCTTTGGATCTTGGTTGTTACAAGATCATGTGATTTTTAGTCTTCTTGACAACCATTGTCAGATGATTCATTTCATCTTGGAGAAAGATCTAATTCGTCCATGACCAAATGCTCCATGTAAGTGCCTTTGTTGTAGGTTCATTATATTTCATGTGTCTTATTATTTTCATTTGAACTGGGATTATTCTTTAGTTTGGTTCTCGGTTAGTTTCCAAAACTCCCATTTTCATTCCAAAACCCTTCAATTCCCTGAATTCTAGGAAGTATTATAGGTACAATTCCATGCTCTAGCACCAAAACCCTCTCTATTAGCCATATGATTAACTGGAAGATATGTGTGGAGGTTGATGTCTCCATGACACCAGTGGATTGGGTGTGGGTTACTATTAGTGAAGAATTTATATGCAATCAATTGGTGTACTTCAAATCGTGGGTGGTTTATTGCAGGACATGTAAGCGCTTGGGGAATTTGGATTCCTGTTATAGGTGTGGAGTCAGCAGTGGGGGTGTGGATCCGAAGATGAGTAAAGATGTTAACCATGTTCAATCTAAAATGGTGAAAGGGATAATTTGTCATGTTGGTACCCAACAACATCTTCATCCTTCCACCTCTAGCGAGGCAGTCGGTCGGCATGGTGTGGGTGAAATGGTTCCCTCTCGAAACAAGGTTTTCTTGAGTGAGACTAACCCAAAATTTTTTGATGTGATCAGAAGGTTTTATTAGGATATTAATAGTTCAATATTATAGGCTTCGTCAAGGTCTAAGGTCTAGAGAGATTGTATGCCTATGGCCCTCCCACCCCCGCCAACGTAGCCTCCAATATTGAGGCCATGAGAGCTAGAAGTGGGACCCTGCACACGGAAGGTCTACGGGGGAATGGGTGCCCAACCGACAACCCTATTCAAGGTGTGGTTATCCATTTATGAATTGTAAATGTTTTAATGAATTTACCAAGCTTTATTTTTCCGGCCATAGGTGGTGTTGATCTTTGTGATAAATGGTCCAATCCAAAGATCTGTCAATCAATTCAACTGGGCAATCATTTTGAAGGATTAACTTTTGAATGATTGGATTTGTATCAATCAGACCCAATTTGGGATGTGGTTTTTGATGAATGTTGTTTCATCCTCGAGGCTGAGTCTAGTGATGGGACCTTTATCTCTTTGTCAGATGAAAGTACGGAGGGTATATATGGATTTGGGCTCCAAAATCCAAGGAGGAAGAAGGAGTGGAAATAAAATAAAGATCTAGGGACTTATAATCTTATCAAAAAAACAAAAACCTAAAGGTTTCAAGGACTACTCATACCTACATAAATCGATGGAGATGAATTATTCCATGAATACGATGCCTAAGGTGAATATCCTCTATATTCAACATAAGGTGAAGGGTTGGAAGTTGAATACGATGGTGCAAGGCGGTGGTGAACAAGATGTTGGAGGTGATATGAGAGAATCAATTTTGTTTTAGGAAGCCTCAGTAGTGGTTTAAAACACTACTACCCGAGTTGATATTATTAATGGTGTGTTATAAAGACCAATATAAGGAGGCTTGCAAAGGGAACTTAAATAGTTTCAACCCTTGGTAGCTAATTTTCTTCTCTGAGGAAGAAGTTCTAGTGTAATTTCTTGTGATCAATTTCCTTCCAGAGGATGTGGATAGGAAGACTGGGAGACTTCTACTCATGGATACTAATATGGAGTATATGAAGTGGATAAATAAGAATTACCTCATTCTAGTAAGATCTTTAAATGTAGGGAAACTAAAAATGGAGGAGTAAAATAAAACATGGGAAAATATGGCATATTGGTTAGAAGATATTATCAAATATGACCTAGCTATAAAGGTAAAAAATATTCACTTGAAATTTTTTAATTATAATGTGTCAAATAATCTCAAATTAGACTTTAATGATTCATCCATTTCATATGGATTTTGATGGATTGTAATTTGTACTATCATGGCTTCTCACTCTTCCCTTAAAAGTGTTTTAAAAATAAAAAAGTTACTTTTTAATCAAGTGGAGCATGCAGTTCACTAAGAAACTATTTTGGGATACTTCAGAGATCATTGTAATTTTTGATATATTGTCTAACTTAAATTTGTATATCCCAGAGACAATTTTTATAAAAAATATAGTTTCAAAATGAGGAATATCAGTTGTTATTACTAATTTTAAATAATTTGTGACTTGGTAATATCCATGGAATGTCATTGAGATTCTTATATTCTTGGTTTTTGTAGGATATTATCAGTGGTATATAATGGATTTTTTTGATACTAGAATCATTGTGGAATTCTATCACCAAGAATGGGTTGAAATTCAAGTGGGGTTATAACTGCTTGACATCCTTTTATGAATTGAAATGGTGTATGACCTTCCCCCATATTTAAGTCACTCCAGAATCCATATATGGATAATATTTTATATGGATACCTCAGGGGTAGGTTTGGGATGTTTTTTGATGATGTGAGATTAGGTGGTGTATATAGATCTCGTTAGATTTAACATCATGAGAATAATTACACAAATCACAAAAAATAATTCAAATTATTTTTGAACAATGTTATATATTTGAAATATTACCTTTTGGTGGAATGTTTCATAGTCTATTCTAATTATATGATTTTAAGTTATATATTTTCTTTGAATGATGTGAACCTTTGGAAGAGGTGATGGGTTTATAATTTTTATAACTTTGACTTCGAAATATCTTACACCCTAGGAAAGGAGAACTTTTTATAATGATCTCAGAATGAAATTTACTTATTAAGTTATGATGGAGTTGAAGAATAATGGGAAATCATGGGTCTCTTTTCATAGATGCACATAAATGTGATGGAATAAGTGACCGGTATTGTTATAGAAATCATTTAGTTTATGGAATCAATTATTGAGTTAATTATTTACGAGTAGTAATAGGATGATGAGTCAAAGTTTTTCAAGAAATATTTACATGGTGGGAATATTTTCATCAAATGGTCTCCCTATTCAAAATGAATTATTTGGATTATGAGTCGGTATGTTATCCCAGTAACTATAAGAATTGTTTTGATATTGGATTACAATTTTTATCAGTGCTTCTCTCACCCAGGTGATACTAATATGTATCATAATGTGAAATGTTAGTTCTAATTTCCAGATATAATGTGTTACATGGTTGATATTGTGTCTCGTTGCTATAATTTTCAGCAAATCAAGGTCGATAACCACACAACTGGAAAAGAAATCTATCCCTATGGCGCTATACCCATAGTTTAGGAAAACCATGGGTAAAGAAAATATTTCCAAGACTGTACCAATGGTTTTTTTAAAAACCATTGGTATTGGTTGGTATATATAGATAGTTTTATAAAACTATTGGTATAAAGGTTTTGATATTAGAGACAAACTCACGAACCTCCTCCCAAACATCTCATTTAAACCCTAAGCCTCTCATGTGTCCGCTCTTCCCCCCTCCCCTCATTCAAATTTTGCGTCCTCCCTCCCCTTCTTAGGCGGATTTGGCCTCCCCACCCCCTCACCTACTTAGTCGATTTTGGCCTCCCCCTTCCCTCGTCATAGGAATTTGGATTCCCCTCATGTGACATTGCACCCATATGAAGGTGCTCATGCTCTATTTTTGGCACTATTTTTTGGGATATTTGAGAGGGATGATTTCTTACCCTTATCAAATTTATTCTCTTTTGTTCCTCCATTTTCATGGGTGTGATTCACATTTATTAAAAAAATATTTGTTTTTTCTATAGTTTTTTTATATTTTTCAACTATTTTATATTACATATGCAAGATTTTACATTTTAGTTCATTTATTTTATAATAAAAAAGTTTCACAGGGGTTTATTTTATCACTCAAACCTTGTTTTCAACCAATATGGATTAGAAATATAATTTAAATATTGATATATAATTACATGAAAATAATTAATAATTTTATAAATATAACTAATGATTTATATACAAATTAAATAATACCATTTCATATTTGGTCACTTTATATATGTACCTAGAAATATGGATATTATGACTAAGTTCATTGAATATATGGTCATTGGATAGTCATTAATCCAATAGGTATATTTTTGTTTTTTTGGTAATAATTCAAAAGTAATATAATTCATAAATGATAAGAACTATAAAAAATATAGTATTTAACCTAATTATTTTATTTACTAAATGTTTCATCAAATTTTGTTATTATTATTCTCATTAAAGATTTTTTTGATGTATTAAAAAACAAATTTCATTCCATTTTATGTATTAAACAAGTGGTTGAGATCATTAATGAACTTTCCTTATCCTTATGGAACTATTTTCCCACTTTCATTGAAAATTCCATTCCATTCACATTAATAAATTTTTATATAGAAAATATCCAACCAAAAACTCCTAAAAAATTTCATATCCACTACCCCACTCAATTTAATCCAATCAATTAAAATTATAAGGAATAAAATCGCATTTTCAAAAATAATATATTTAAATTAAATGGTTATGAAATAAAAATGTATGACAGTTGTCATATATCCTCTTGTTATTATTAAATTACCTCAAATACGATTGTTTTACATTCCGTTCTCATAAAAAATAATCAAACCTTAAATAAAAATAGTGGTGGAATGAATAAATAATTTAAACATGATTTCTCCAATAACATTAAAAATTTTAAAATTATGCATATGGTATGTTTGAATGAGGATATATATCATGATTTTTATACACATATTTTCATTGAGTAACATTATTTTTATGTGATTTTATTTTGTTACTTTGATTTTATATAATTCAATGTTTTTTTTGCTTATATATTTCTCAAAAAAATTTCATATTTTTACATAAAGTTTGTTTTTATGACTTATATGATAGTTGGATATACTTAAAATATAGTTATTTTGTTTATATTTTATGAATTTTTGTTTTATAAAACATTTAATATTTTATTATGTTATTAATATATGTTTTAATGTTACTTATTTAAAAAACCATAATTTCATATTTTTTAGTGAAAAATATATTAATTTTTCATCTGAGGTTCTCTGATGGAATTTTTTTTTGTTTTATTTTTATTTAGATGAAATAATTTTTATTGTGTAACTCTAAATCTCAAGAACTTTCTGCTAGAACTTATTGACCATGAATGAAATTTAATATTTTGCGTATAAAAATATCTAGTATAGCGATAGATAGATAGGGTTGATTTATTAAAACATAAGTTAATAAAAGGGAATAATATGGATTCTAATTTCAAAGTTATTCAATTTATCCACTATGATAGTGAATTCTGAAATCTCATGGATACCCACCATGATTTGTTATTTGTAGTCACCTCTTATAACATATTTTAGTTATTTTATTCTTTGTTTTCCTTACTACTAGTATGCTTTGATGACTTTCATATTAAAATTGGTTGTAATGAATTTTTTAATTGTGGTTTACATTATTGATCAGAACAAAACATTTTTCCTATTAATAGAATGAATAGAATCTGGATGTATTATATCGATCGGATTTAAATCGAGTCTCAAAATAATTTGGAATTTTTTTAATTTTTTCATTTGAAAATTCTTTATAGGGATGTTTTATATAGTTTCAATGTTATAATTGTGTTGGAAAACCATGTTTAATATGGGAATTACTTAGCTACCATATAAAAAAATTTAAACTTCCAAAAAACAATTATGTTTCATATCACTATGAAGAGACAGGATAATCATTTACAATTCATGAACAAAAATAAAGAAGTTTTATATAGAATATGATATTTAATCAGTTTCCATTTTTGAATCATCATGGGGGACATACTATGCCAGTTTAAGAAGGCAATAATTTCAACACACATGAAGAAAATACTGAGTATGATGATGTTGAGAGACTAAATAATTTAATGGATGAGGTCAGAACTCTGGTATATCAAGAATGAAATAAAATGACAAAGTTAGAATTTTAATGTGTTTATATCATATAAAATGTGCATATGGAATTTATAATACTGATATTGATTATTTTCTTACCTTTTTGAAGGACTTTCTTCTTGATGGTGTACATATTCTATCAAATATTTATAAGGCATATAAGTTAAATAAGTAGCTTGTATTTGTTATTAATAAAGTTCACGCTTGTCCAAAAGATTATAGTTTATTTAAGGAGGGAATAACTAACCATAATTACTACATAGAATGTGGTACAAATCAATTGAAGTAAAATGTATATGGAACAACATCTCATGTTCCACAGAAAGTACTATGGAACTTTCGATTGATTCCAATACTTCAAAATCTATTCATGTCTACAAAAATCCCAGCCAATATATGATGTCATGATACTAATATAATTAAAGTTAATGATGAGTCAGTTCATCCTATATATGGATTATCGTGGAAACAATTTTAGGCACGACATCTTTATTTTTCATCTAAAGTGTATAATGACAAGTCGGGTCTATCGTATGATGGTTTTAATCTGTTTGGTCAAATTGTTACTAATCACAGCACATGGATAGTTTTTATTCATATTTATAATCTTCCTTCATGGATTTGTATGAAAAACCCTTTCACTTTGTTGAGTATACTAATATCTAGACCTTCTGATCCCAAAAATGATAGAGACGTCTACTTGAAGCCTTTAATAAGATATTTAAAACAGCTTTGGGATATGTGTGTGCATAAATTAAATACTTCTTTGGAAAATATATTTCATATGTGTTTTTCCCTTATAAAGACTATAAATGATTTCCCTACTTATTCAATGATATCTAGTTGGTTAAAAAATTTAAAACTATCATATTCTATATGTATGAAAAATAAATGATTGAGAAGGCTTAAATATCGTCATAGTTTTAGTTTCAAAGGCCATCATTGATTCTTCCCAATGGATCATCAATACAGGAAGAATAGTTAGAGGTTTGATAATACTGTTGAAACATAACATCCACCTCAATATATTTCAGGTTGTGATGTGCTTAATGAATTGAAATATTTAGTTTTTCAATAAGAAACATTCAGCTAAAATCTAAAAAGAAGAAGAATGCTGACACTGAATCCACATACAATTGGAAAAAGTGAAATATCTTTTTTGAGTTTCTATATTGATCGACCAATTTTATACATCATTTTTTAGATTTAATATAGGTTGGAAATTATGTTGGAAATTTTTATTTCAATTCTTAAAAATTGTAAGGGGAATACCAAAGATTAATTCCGATCTTGTCGGGACTTATTGGATTGGGGTATTAAACCAGAACTCCATCCTTGCTGCATCATTGAAAACGAATGGATATTTCCCTGTGCTTATGACGTGATGAAATTATCATAGAATTAAAAATTAATGTCGGTATTAAGGAATATCAAGGTTCCATGTTGATATTAAATCAACATATCTAAATTATTCAACATAATGGATTTGAAACTGAAATCCCTAAAAACTCATGATTATCACATCCTTCTTCATGAATTGATTCCTATAGCAATTCACCATTTGTTATCCAATAATGTAAGGGTGACAGTGATCCTCTTATGTAATTTTTTAGAAAACATTGTTTTAAAATCTTATCCAATGATATCTTTATTAAAATATAGAAGGAGGATCCATTAATTTTGTGTGATATGGAAAAATATTTCCTCCATCCTTTTTTACCCACTTGTTGCATTTAATAGTCCATCATCCAACTCAAACACTTCTTGGGGGGCCAATTTTTTTTATTAGATGTATCATTTTGAAATAAATATCTTCAAAATTAAATCATATGTCCAAAACAATAATTATTTTGAAAGTTCTATAGATACAGGTTATATGGCTCAAGAATGTATGGATTTGTGTTCATTGTATTTTTATGATGTGAGCACAAGACATAACCATCAAATGAGGAATAAAGATTACCAGAATTGGGAAATTGATAACATATTTCCTTCTCTTCTCCAAACAAAAGTAATTATTGGGTCATATAAATTAGCTACATTGAGCCTTAAATAGAGAGATATGGTTCATTGTACAGTCTTGTTTAACTATGGTTTTTTCGATGACTATATCATGTAAGTAATTTAGATATTTATATAGAATATCGTGTTATTAAATTTCACACATACCTTAGTATTTTACTATCATTTTATATCTGGAAGATAATAAAAATCATAAGTAGAGTTCATCAGTATTTTATTTTGATAAGGAGAGAGGCTTTGGATAGCCTAGAGTTCCCTGATTGGATGAAATCAAAAGTATGACCATTACTTTAATTTGATTAAAATATAGATATCCATTTAATTTTATTATTCATTTAAATTTTAGGTATTGAGTTTACTTATTGACTTTGTTTCTAAATAATTATGTGTATTGGATTTTGGTCCCAATTCTTTGTTTCATGATTGAAAATATTTAATAAATAATGGGTATAAATTTTTTACAACCAATCATGTAGTGAAAATTAGAACATGGCATGGTATCATTATGCTTAATACTATAGTGTAATGTTATTCCAGTGCATCAGATATTCGTCCTTGATATAAAGATGTATATTATTAATAACTTCTTGAGAAAATAATTTTATTATACTAGTACTCTCAAGGTCAAGTCGTTGTGATTAAATGTAAATGGTTTGATTCAATGATGTGAAAGGTTATATTTATTGATGAATGTGGATTAAAAGGTAATGAAATTAGTTGATTCTTTCCTACTAATGAACCGTATATTTTGGAATCAGTGGTAAAACAAGTTTTTTATGTGAAACATTATCTGAGACATGATTATACTATCATTAATGAAGTAATCCAAAGACATATTTTTCAATATGTTGGGGATAAAATTTTCATCATTGATTCCCCCAGGGGTGTTGACCAAAATAATTAAGTTTATGATCAAATTTTACCATTGAGAGAGTTTATGTTTCACCTGAAGTAAGGGTGGGTAATATAATGATGAAAACATATATTTTCATTTTTCATTCAGTTTATATTGATAGGAGTATCTCAGGTTAGTATTCATGTAATTAGTTTCAATTTGGAATGATGTGTTTATTTTAGTATGTTTTGTGTTTTGTCTCATTTAATTTTATTTATTTTAATTAATTAAATTGGTTTTTAAATGTGTTTTTAAAAAAATGTAAAACTTTTTTTTTCTAAAAGATGTTATGAAATTTTTTATGCCTTCTTTGACTTGTAAGTTTTATTCGAGATTTTTAAAAACTATTTCTAATAAATTTACATTTCATTCTTATGCAAATTATGAAAAATACGTCAAAACATCGAAGGAAGAAACTATTCGATCTTGATTGATAGGTGTGTGACTGTGCGTTGCCTCTTTCGCTTCCCTCGGTGAGTATAATAGTTGTAATATTTTGCAATTCAATTAAATATAATTTTAGGTTAATTTTCATTATTTGTAAAAAATATTAGTAATATTCCGTTCAACTAGAGTTAAGTCCTCATTATGATAGCATGGTTCTGAGCGAGGATGCTCCTAGACCTAGACATAGCACCCACCGTACCCATTATGATAATGAACCACCAGTAGATGCCCCATCTACCACACCTTTCCATCCTCCAATTGAACCTCCAGGTATGTTCCCACTCATGCCTCCATCGTCTTTTTTCCTCTTCATTCTATACCATATCTATTCCACCTCCATGGATGTTCCCACCATTACCATATAAATATCCATCGATGTATCCCATAGCATAATACCCATATCTTCTATGTCTGAGTAACCTCCATTTCCAACCATCCATCCAGCATTTGATGAGAATGTGTATTTATCTTTCACTCTAGTGTATCAAGATCACCCATATCATGATTTAGAATAGACACTTCTTTGAGAGGCTTCTGATCCAAGACATCCCACAAATCCAACAAATCATATTGACCAACCTGCATCTGGTTTTTTATTAAAAAAAATTCAAATTATATCTATTAATTTTTGTCATGTTTCACCATGTACTAATTCTTCTTTTTTCGCCTCTTATCCTATTGATTGGTATATTCTAATATGAAACTTGGGAGTACTTCTTGGGAGGAAGATTGGAATCCCAAGACATAAATAATGGTGTATTATAATAATGATAATTAGATAATAGGTAAAAATGCTTGATGGTGTAGAAGTTTCATGGCCACTTTATCCATGTATGAAAATATCATTACATTGGAATCAGACTCATGGATATATATTAGAAATGAAATCAAGGACATATCTTTGGTGTAGTTATGGGAAAGAAAATTTTACAAATTTATATTTATATTATTGTTGTATTTGTATGAATTTATATGTTCATTTTCAAGTTGGTTTAACTTTACTTACAGAGATAGATTCTAATACTGCATGGTTTATGGATCTTGGGTAGTCATGTAAATTATAAAATCATGAGTTTCATGTTGGTCAGAAGAGCATAGTTGGTTCTAATTTACAGTGTATACCCATATTCCTTGATGATCTAAAAACTCAATATCAAAAAAATTATTGCATATTGGAATGGTGATTAGTTTTAGGTATTCTCAATATTTATTGATTTTCATATAAAATTTAATTATTATTATATATATTGAAAATTTTTAAGAAGAGTATGGGAAAAACAAAAAATATAAACAAAATATATACACATGTTGGAGAACACTACAATTCCTGATCATGAGAAGTTCTAGGTAACTCAGTATGAATTTTAATAATGTAATTGATCATATTTTTACTTAGCTTTTCATTCAGAATTTTATGTTTTATTTACATTAACACCATTAATATAAGGCTGAAAATAACCCTTTAAAATGGTCATTAATCTAATTGGTCAATTGGCCATTGTGACTCAAGGCCAATTAGGCCTATAAGCCTAATGGATAGTTGGCCTGTTAGGCCTAATGGATAATATTCCTATTAGCCTATATTCCAAATGACCCATTGGCCTATTGAGAATTAGTCCTAATGATCATTGGGCCAAATAGGTCAATTATCCATTAGGCGTAATGGTCATTTGGCCTAAAAGGCAAATATTCCATTAGGATTAGATGCCAATTGTCCATTAGGAATAGAAACCAATTGGTCATTATCCTTAGAGTCCAATTGGACATTAGGCTTAGAGGAATAGAAAATTGGCATGTATTCCAATTGGCCATTTGTCCTAGAGGAATGGAAAATTGGCCTGTAGGCCTAATGAAAAATTTTCCTATCGGCCTAATGACCATTTTTTCTAATATCCAATTGTCCTATTTTACATTAGGCCTAATGGTAATTAGGCATAATATACCAATTAACCATTGGTTGTAAATCCCAATTGGAGATTAGTCTGAGAGGATAATTGGCCATTAGATGTATAGTCCAATAAGCCTATAGGCATAGAGATTAATTATCTTTTAGTTCAAGTGTCTAATTTTCCATTAGGACTATAGACTAATAGGTCATTAGTTATAGAGCATAATTGACCATTTGGAATAGAGGAATGGCCATTTGGAATCTATGCCAATATGGAAATTGGCTATTATGAAATGAATATAAATCATTCATATTCAAGATTATTTAATGTTCATAATGAGTATCTAAAATGATAAAGTGTTTATGATTATCTTTTAGATATATTAATATTTGTAATCAATGTCTATAGAATTTTTAAATTTATGAATTTTTTATTCATTTAATAGTTATTTCCATTTTTTATTATTCAATATTATAAAATGTTTACATTGTGAATATGTGTATACTAAGAAATGTCATTTTCAGCAAGCTATATTGGGATTTGAAGGTCATGTACCTCGAGCTAAATTATTTTTCTCAACTAGAAAGAAAACAATAAGTGTAGTAAATGCACAAACATAAGAGAAGATTGTATGTTTTTTATTTATATTTTAAATATTTATTTGAAATACATAATTAAATATCTTGTTTATATTTTCAACATACTTACTTGGAGTCCCTTGATGATAAATAAGATTACAACTACATGTCCAATGATCATTTTAGTCAAGTATTTGGTGACAAGCACCAAGTAAGAGTCTGATGTTGACTATGTAAAATAATTATACCCTCTAGGTATTGGTCTTCATCAGGATCCTCTCAAGCCTCTCAGAACCCCAAGCTACAATGAACTCATACAGAAGTAGATGAGGTAAAAAAATATATTTAGAGGATCGTGAAAGAAGTAAACATGAGTGTTAATGGATTCAAATGATCATAGAACAATTTCTTAAAGCTATATCGGTTATAAGGAAATCACTTCCATTAGAGTATGCTACTAATAATGATTCATATATGGCACTGATGCATTCTATAAATGATGCCCCAGTTGATTACAATGAGGGTACTAGTGGTGATCCAGCTATAAGTGTTGGTGATGATATTGTTTCTCCATATGATGGTTTTGGTGAGGATGTTTCTATGTATGATGATGATAATGATGTTGCAAATGTTGTTGAGGAAGGGGATGTTGGTGATGAGGGGATATTGATCCCCTCCATTTATAATTAGTAGGAAGGATACTTTTTAATTTCTATAATGACTGGAATTGATTTTTTTTATGTATGTATATGTATGTTTTAGTATTTTATATAGTTCTAAAGATATTACAAGATATTGGATGGATGATAAATTTAGAAAAAATTTATTACATAGAATTTATACTTTTTTTTGATTTATTGGTTTAGGAGCTAGAGGAAGAAGTGGTGGTGCTGACGCCAAATACAGGTAGCTACATATAACCACTGTTTTTAGAGCCATGGGTATTGGTTTTATGTTGGGAAAAGATATACGTATGGTTTTTTAAATTATCATTGTATATCAATACCCATTGTTTCATTAAAACCATGGGTATGTAAAACTTTATGGGACATATACCCACGGGTTTTATAAAATTATGGGTACAGGTCTATACTAACCCATCAAGAGGCCTTCATTTTGAGAACTCTGTGTATTTCTTATACCCATGGGTATAGGTGGATTTTCCAGTAGTTCCAAAATATTTCTAGTTGGCAACAAAAAATCCCTATGCTAGTGTCAAAGTGAGAGTATGTTTCCTTGAATTTCATTGTTATACTACCAGAAACTCCATCAGGATAAAATATTTTCGGGATAGTGATCGATCAGTTGACCAAGTTATTACAATTCACTCTATTTCAGGACACCCATTGTGGTTGGGTAGTTTGGGATGTTGTACATTGAAAAGATCATGAGGTGGCATGTGGCGTAACATTCTATTATCTATAATAGGTAGTCCTGGTTTACCTCTCAGTTTAGAAAATGACCATGTGATATTATGGGTTCTAAAGTAAGGATGAGTATATATTACCATCCTTAGATGTATGGGAAAATAGAGAGTTTTATTCACATTTTGGACAATATTCTTCATGCTTGAATCACGAAAATTTAAGGTTATTTGGATTTTAAAAAGGTACTGATTAGTTTTTCTTAAAATAATAGTTATCATTCAACGATTAAAATAAGTCATTTTGATGATCTTTATCGTCACCCTCGAAATTCACCACTTTTTTTTCTTGACGTGGTGGAGCCTACTCTTGTGAGACCAAACCTTATTAATTAGATATCAAAAAAAGGTTCAGGTAATACATCGATGGTTGGTGACTACATAGGTCATAAAAAATATTACATGGATCATCAGTGTAACTCTTTGAAAATCTATTTTGTTGACATGGTTTTCATGAAAGTATCACCTCAATTGGGTCATTGATGACTAGAATAACATAGGAAGTTAGTTCTAGGATATGTGGTACTTCTTGAGATCACTAAGAATATTTTAAAAGTGTCCTTTCAGTTGGATTTTTCATATTATTTAACATTGATCTGTGATTTATTCAATTTTTATCACCTTATGAAGTATCATCCTAACCCTTCTCACATTGGAACCAAATATGTAAATTATTAAAATATTATTATATATTATTTATTATGGGGAGATATATTTTTTTTATCAGTGTTACTGTATCAAAAAATGACTCTCAAGATACTTTGGAATGAGAAACATTAATGACGGATTTATGGCCTCATTTGTTTTCTAAGTCATCTTCCTCTAGATAGTATAAGGAAATAAAATACTATGTTGGGGTTATTTTTTGAACCCAAACATTACTTTCAAGAACATAAATCCTTTTGTTTCAACCATCACTCATTTTGATTATTTTTTTATTTATTCAAGGTGGTTTTTAAGAGTTTTTTAATTTACTTGGAAAGATTGTGGTTGGTACATGGTTATTAAATTCCATGGGACATTCCAAGTTAAGGGTATAATAAGTTTTGGTGTCCCAATGTTTGGTGCATGTTTGGAATATGGTCAATCCAAATCATGCATCCTTCTCCTAAAATCATGAAAAATGGGATTGAGGCATTTCTTATTATTAGAACATTGTTTTTCAAACCATGTTTCCTAACCATGTGGGTCCACCCGTAACACAAAAAGTGACCCATGGTTATCGTAAGGTTTTCCAACCCATGTTATAAAACCATATTAGGGTAGTTAATTTTATCCAAATATTAATTTTATAACCTGATAAATTCCCCCATGGACATAATTTCTTCGACCAAGACCTAGGCTCCAAAACCTAAGGATTTCTCTTAGTGAAGTTAGAGATCCCAACCCTTTTAAATATTTATTTCGATAGATAAATTAGAATTATATTTATGAAACTCAAGGTATGGATCCTTTTCCCATCATTCTTTATCATTTTCCTATATCACCTCTATTTTCATGAATGGAATCTTAGATTGGGTATGTTATCACTTAAAATAAGGTTTTTTTTTGTAATAAAATAATAATTATATGTGATCTATTATAGAATTGAGAGTCTTTTGACAGATCTACATTCTTCATGGTGTGCTATTTGAGAATTTTTGTGGAAAATTATTACTATTAATACATTTATTCTAGAAATTGATGAGTTATATATTCTTTAGTGATAAAATAATGGTTTAAGGTTATTCCTAACTTACATGAGCCTTTTTTTTATTTTATTATAGATCCCATATTGGTGTTCAAAGTCCATGTGCTTCTAGGTGATTGCTTTCGTATAATATATTTATTTTTGGAACTACATATGTATTCTCATCTTAAATTAGTTCTCTAAATTTTTGAATCTGACGATTTGAATTTATTGAAATTTATGATTTTGGATACCATTGATAAAATGGATTTTCTCCCTTATTTAAATGAGTATTTGGTTTTAAATAAATCTTGTATTATTACATGGATTATTTCAATGCATGAAATTGGTTTGAATTCTAATATTGGGATTCATCCAATTGTATGTAGTGTAAATCAGGGATTTATTTGAAATTAAAAAGTGGACAACCCCATATAACACCCTATGATATTAATATATGATTAAATTTTAATAAGTAAATGTGTCTAGTATCTTTCATCACATGACAACGAGAACTAAATGGAAACTATGATATTTTCTAATAAAAATAAAAATATTAATTTTGACAATTAAAAACATTAAATTTAATTATAGGGAATGAATAAGAGTAACTTCTTTATGAAATACTTATATAAAGTAAATAATGGTTATTTTAAATTTTACTGAAATTCAATTAATATAACTAAAACATTTATGAAAAACATTTATGCTTAAAATATTTATTTTGTAAAATTAATGTTTTATTTCAATAAAATAAGTTAGTTATGGTTAGATAATAAAATTATATATTGATAATATGAATATTATTGTACTAATTAATTATTTAATAGCTAACAATAAATAAAAATAAACAATAGCTACCATTTTAAGAAGTTATATACTTGGTTTTCCACTATATTTTTTGGGATTTTAATTGTTTATTGATTTTTTTATTTTTTGAATTTTTTTTTAAAAATAATTTTATCTTTTAATAAGAATAATAATATTTTCTTAAGATGAATTTTTTAGATTTTTCTAAAAATAATTATGTTAAGGTGAGTTGTGTAAAATAATATTTTTTTAAATAACGTGACTTCTGTGACATTATTAGCATATAAGTATGAATTGTAAATTCATGAAAACTATTTATAAGACAAAATATGTATTTTATTTTTTAATTTATAGTTTTAAAAAAAATTATATTTATAAACCCATATTTGATATTTTAGAAAATGATTAATATTTTCTAAAAAAGTTAATAAATTAAATATTTTTTTTAACCTTATTTTTTACACTTTTTCGAATTGAATGAGATAAAAGGGATTTAAAATTAATAATTAGTTGGTCCAATTGACTTAATATTCACCACATTATTTTTAATTATAAAAATTATGTTTCCTTAGGTAAAATCTAGTTATTGATATGAAAGCTGAAGTAGTAAAAGTAATAATTTAAATGGTGAAAGGATTTAAACATGATAAGAAAGTGTATTTAGTTGAGTGAATGTGGTTAATATTAACCATAGATTTTAACCACTAATTTATTTATTAATTTTTGACCCACATGTCATGTTTAACATGTTCTCCCATTATATTAAGATGGAATATTTACAAAAAAATATTATTCTCGCAACTTATAAAAGGGACCACTCACCCCACCCCCCTCAAGGAAAACATAAAAATTAGGTTTCCTTTTAAAAAAATGACCTTTTTCTTACCCTATAATACTTTTTAAATTTCTATAGATTCTGGTCATATAAGATTATCTTATTCCATCAATTTTAAAGTGTTCTTCTAAAGAAATCTCAAAATGCTCAGAGTGAGTGATCATTTTTACTTAACTTGTTTCTTTTCTAATTTTATTTTACTATTCTATTATTGAAATAAATTTTTAATAACATATGTATTATTTACATACTATATTTTATTATTCTATGAGAATAATCATTAATCACCTTTTTCTCTCTTTATTAAGAAAATATATACATGAATCAGCCACTTTACAGACTACCGCTCACATGGCATAACATGTTTTGTTTCCATCATAAACAAAAAAGGATTGTACTAAAGTTTTATTTAATAAATAATTATTATTTTTATATCATTTTTATTTTTATTAAATAAAAAACCATATTACTCTATTCTCTTATTCCATGGAAAATGAAATCATCAGCCACGGGTACGTTTGGACTATCGCCTCCTTGAAATGATTGATTTTAATTTTATCTTTCATAATTGCATTAAATGACCGATCAAGAGGATTCGGTTAAAGGATAAAAATTATTATTATTATATCATTCACGTGTTTTCATGAAAAAATTTTGAACCTATTAATTACATGATCAACCAACAATCATCGTTAATTCAATCGTTTGAAACAATTGTACTACGATGAAAATATTTTTATCAAATTATGTAATATTTTCATATGAAATACTTATTATTATATTTAAATTATAATTATAATATATCTCACTAATTAAAACTAAAATATATAATTATTCTTCTATTATAATTATATTGTAACTAAATCATCTCATAATCACTCATTAAGCAATGTTAGTTCATGTTTGGGTCAATTTATCATCCATCTTATATAATATTATATATTTCTTTCATGGATGACTATGAGAAAATATATAATATTAAAATAGAATTTAAATAATTAAATATTTTTTTGGGTTTTGGTAATGTTATATGAATATTTAACTCATTATTTTAATAAATCCCTCTTTTTTCATTATGAATAAATGAAACATGGTCATCGTCCATTTTATATTAATTGTTTGTAACTAAAAATACCATGGGATGGAATTTTGTATTCATATATTTGTATGGAACATATATTCTAGTATCTTAAGAAATCTAATTGATATGTAATTTGGAAAGGGAATAGATTCTAACACCATTTTTATGAAACCAATTCAATGTGATATAGATTACTTACCCTATATGTCCAAAACATGTAAAAAAATAAAAATTATTTATATGTAATAAATGATTTTAAAAGATGATGATAAAATTTTATATATATTAATATGGTTTTTGATTATGTATTATTTTACAGAGTTTAAATTTTCCAAACATATGGTGCATGTTCAGGAAGAAGCATAACCAAGAAAGGGTTTTCATCCCAAATTCCTCTCTTTGTGAATTATTTGGTATTATTAACATAATTTCGTTTATGTTGTTTATATTATATCTATTTGATATATCACATCATGAATTATCTTTTAACTATTTTATTTTAAATTAAATTACATTACCTCTCTTTTAAGGGGTTTTGATTAAAATGATACTCAATCTACAAGGGTTATTTATCCCAGTCATTAATTCCTTGAGACAAGTCAATATTCTAAAGAAAATTTCAAATGAATGGTCTAATAACAACCCATGGATGTATATTTATCATATTTTTTATTCATGGGAAATACTAATACAAATTATTTATTTTTCATCAAATGGGTTTGGACTCAGTTGTTACCCTGGTTGTAAGGATTTCTGGCAACTCAATTTTCATCAATTGAGTATTGATGATTTCTATTATAATTATTTCATAAAATTTAGGTATACTATAAAGTTGTATTTTATTAATTTGAATTTTATTTATTCACTTTTATATATTATAAAACCCATTTTTTTATATATTTATTTCTACAAGCAGTATAAAACCCATAATGGATATTCATAACCCTAGTCTTCTTTCATTGGGTTATATTTTTTCATCATGAATATCATTATTCCATTAATGGGTTCTCCAACCCTAATATTTTATTATATCATAAATTTCTATAACTATATGGGGAAAATCTATTTTTATACAAAATAATTTTTTACACTTTTTTAATGTAAAGTTTGAACAAAGGTATTTATCATGATATTTTAATGTGATTTTCCCTTCACTTTCATATATTTTTTCTTCCTCTACAATTTTATATAGGTTAAAAATTATATATTTCCTATCCTATATTATTTCATATTATTTTTAAAATTAATTTTTATCCAAATCTTTGACATTAACTTCTAAAAGTTTACATTTGAAAGTGACATGTAAATATATATTTTATGTTAATGTTGAAAATGATTTAAGAAAGATTTTTAGAGTTTTCCCTTCCATTTCCCATATCATCTACAAAATTATTTACCCTAATGGGGAATATTTTTCATGTTTTATTCTCTAATATATCTAGGGATATTATTATTTTATGGATTGTACTCACTGTGTAAAAAAATTTGATTCCTTTCCCCTTCTTGTTTTAAACCGATCAAAGGGCTCTTTTTCAAGGGTCTTTTCACTTATATTAACACCCTTATGTGTTTTATTTATTAAAATAGGGTTATTTTCTTTTAAAACCATCCACAAAATTTCTTTAGATGGGTTTTTATCATTTTATCCTTTTTATTTACATGGGAAAAATTATTGGGGTGTCATAAATTGTTATTCCAAAACAGATGATTATATGAAAGATTCTATGTTATTTGACCATCCACATTCTTTATCATGATGAGTTATGATCATGTTATCTATTTTATTTATATGGGGAACTATATGTTAATTCTCTATTATTATTAACTAATAATTCATGGTGACCATCTATATATATTTCTTACTCCTCATTATACATGTATCCATGTCTTTATTCAGCAAAAGGTTTCTTCAAGAATCGTATAAAAGGTATTATTGACTCTTATGGTGAATTAATTGTTCATCATCAGGTGGCGGATGGGGCCTAGGATTATATATCCCGTTGATAAATTAATATTTCTCAGGAGACAAAATATGTTTTTTATGTAAACCTCTTTCAAAAGTTTTTGGGCATAATACATTAACAATATGTTTTTCATGTTCGACATTATGCATTCCATAAGTATGGGATTAGTGTTATTAAAATCAGTTTTTATCATTTATTTTCATAGATATAGTATTTTTTAGGTTTTATTTTATTATGTATTCATGTTGTAAACTTATTTCTTCCATAATATTTATGCCTTGTTTGTGTGTGATTACCCCAATTGTATATTTTCCTTTATAGTGAAAGATCCCGACCATTCTTGAGAAGTATCATAATTGTTTTCAATTAATATTTTACATTTTCTATTACCAATTTTATGGGAATTAACTATGGGTAGTTTCATGTGAATTCGAATATTTTTTGAGGCCCATGGGTTTTTTCACATTCGGAACATAGTTGGGGAAACCTGTGCATTTGGGCACAGAAAATCGTGCGGTCTGTGCTGAGCCACTAGAGGGGTTATGATTTTTCATAATCATGAAGCCACCCTAAGAAACTATGTACCCATAGAAAGAGGGGTGATACATTGTTGTTTTATGGTTAAATTATCCATGTGTTCAAACCATACACCACATAAAAAATATCTGTATAGGATGCACTATTAAGGAACACAGTTACTCTTAACTGTGTGGCCTCTCTAGAAAGCTATGTGCACGAGAATTTCATGCTCTGCATTTTTAATTAAAATTTCACTGGACCTTGGGTTATATACCTATTTTCCCACACTCTTCTTAAAATAGTTTCCTTGCATTTTATAGGCTTTAAAGATGATTCCTTGGCTCCTAAAACTCATTCCTTTCTGAATTTATGATCTGGTTGAAGAGATCAACCTCTCTCTGATATGTGATATCATTCATGATATGGTATCTATCTATATTAACATTATCTAACTTTGAATAGTAATGAATTATTATGATATTTATGATATATATAGTTTTTAATGTATCTTTTTTTATCTTAATCCTAGGTTTTGATCCTAGATCTTCTTCCCCATTGGGATTTCAGTCATTATAGATTTAATCAAGGACCATGGTGTGGTAGATGTCTCTCAACAAACCAATGTCTGGTTTTCTATATGATAATTCTCTTAGTGTTGATAATGATCTTGTGTTTTTAGTTGTATCATTTCATTTCCATGTTGTGAAATTTCATTAAAATTGGAAAATTGAATTGAATCCCCATGAATTTTAGAGACACCTCACAGATCTAATTGGATCCATTAGAGATTATGATATTGGGAATGATGAAATCTCATGGGGTGTTGAAATTCCCTTGAAATGATAATTATTTAATGGAAAAGATGAATTTTAGGTCTTATGAAATTAAAACAATTGTGAATGTTTGTAGTGGTAAATTGTAGTAAATATTATTTGACTAAAACAAGAAAGGTTAATGAGTTATGAGATAATTCATGGTAATTGAGAAAAATGGTTAAGGGTTGACATGATGATAAATGTTATTATTGATAAATGAGATGGTTCACTATGATGAGAATATTTGAAAAAGGGTTATTAATGTTGAAAATTTATATATATATATATATATATATATATATATATATCTGTGTGTGTGTGTGTGTGTGAAAAATTAGATATAGTTTTTGGATTGATGCTCTGAATCCATGGGTTGGAATACTAGAGCTCAATGCCCATGATGAATGCATGAGAATTGCATCTTGACTTATTAACCAAGTACCTATGATTTTGGTTCTATACTAACACTTTAAGTACCCATGATAATGATGAAGTACTGATGCTCCAAGCATCTTTGACATGGTACCTATACTAACGATCCAAGTTACCAAAATGAAATTGGAATTGAATGAAAATGAAAACAAAGGTTAATTAAAGTGTTCAACATATAATATATTTTTCAGACACTAGCATTGCCGAAGTAGGTATGATTGGCTCCAGTGTCACCTTGACCTCGAAGTCTGATGTGTTTAATTAAATACTATTAAAAATGGGATCAATGTTTACTTTTATTTACATATTTATTATCCCTAATACAATTTCATAAATAGTGATATACTGGATATTTCTTTAGAGATCATTGGTGGGGGCCTACTAAGTTGTACTCACACCCTACTTAGGTCACTAATTCGTACTCAAGTAAACTTCATGCTTTCATGTCAGGATAAGGGAAAAGCACCTCTATTAGATAGTTGAGTTGGAATTTGGGATGCATCATGGAAGAAGAGATGAGACGTGATTTTAGAACCTTGTTGGGTATTTATTTACTATTTCTTTATTTTGGGATTAAATTTGACACTTGAAACATATATGTAATTAGATGTTTAAATCTTTGATTTATGGTCGTTTCCCCTATTTTTGGATTCTTTAGGTGATGCTTGGTATTTATTAGTTATTGTTTATTATATATATATATATATCAAATATTATAGTTCTTGATAAAGTGGTTATAATATCCCCATGTATAATATTAAACTCTCTATACTATTTAGAAATTTCTAGTGTATGGGTAGGAGTTCTTGAGGTCATGTAATGAACTAGCTTAGGGAATTTGTATGTGACACTCAGGATGAGATGTTACAAAGTGGTATCAGAGGATTTCTTCCTTTTTCATTTTTTTATTCAGTAATGGTATACTAGAGAATAGTATGATTCATACCTTGTTTATGAGCTCGTGTATAGGATTATCTAACGAATTTGTGGTGGAAACCCCAAATACAGGGTGGGTATTGTTGTTCCTGATGTTCCTTGTTATAATTGAATGTTATTTCACCATGTGTGATTCAAATGATGTGTGATGTTATTGTTTTTTTTATTTAACTCATGGAATAGTATGTAATGATAGTTTTTTATGTTTTCATCATTCTAGTCACTTAGGTATTTATGTGACATGAATCATATTAGGAATGCACAAAAAACCAAGTTATGAGTGGGTCATGGAAAATGAAATTATTTTCCTTATTTGAGTAAATTAAAAGATATAGTTCCAAATAATGAATTTATAATCATTAAAATATGTTAATTATGGTGATTTAAAATTGTTAAAAGGGGTTTTAATGGTAATACTATAATTATAAAAAAAAATTATCATGTGTTATCCACATCTTAGGTTAGGGGTGGTTGAGGGTAGTGATAGTTTCATGGTTTTGATCATGGGGTAGTGTATGTGGGATAATATTTTAAGGAATTATGTGAATACCTCTTTTTTACATGTTTAAATGTTGTTGTATGTGTCCTAAGATGGGTGTTTGGCATTGTATAATAGTGCCTCCGCAACAATGTTTGTTGGTAGGGTGACAGGAGGACATTGCTGGGAATGACCCTCCAACTGTGGGATAAGTGGCCAAAATACATTCAAGATAGGGGGAGGAATATCAGTTCCATAATAAATTCATTTGTTTAATATAGTTAATGGAATAATTCATAGGGTGAGATACGTGGAATATATCTGAACTGACACAGGATTTTCAGTTGCAGCACCCTTCAATGTTCACTGGAGAGGGTAGACCTGAGGCAGCTGTTTTGTAGACTGAGTTTTTCTAGACACTCCAGGAACATTTAGATAATCCTATGGATAAAAAATTCATGTTAAAAACCAAAATTTTATGAGTATCAATGAAGATTTTGTGGGATATTTAAGATCAGGAGGTGTAATACACTTAGATTTTTTGAAATTCTTTATTTCAAATATATTTGATCTTTCAAAAAATATTGTGACATAAAACATTATTTTTGGACTATGTCATAAGTTAAATTTTGTTTGGATTTTGTTACACACACTACAGACTTTTTATTTTGTTACATATAATATAGAGTTTAGCTTCTATTACATACAACTCCATGTTTATGTCATATAGTTAAAATATTATTATTTAATATGATAGTTTTCACCTAACCATTGTAATGGAGTGTATGAATAGGATTAACTAAATTATGAAATTATTTTTTACACGTGTATATAAAATTAATTATTTTTTCACCAATTAAAATGGAAATAAAATAAAACCCTTCTGAAAATAAAAGGAAATCATTCTCTAAATAACTATTTTTATGTAGACAAGGTTGTTTTTATCAGTAAATTAACAAAATAAGTTTTGGTGATGATTTTAATTAAAATTTATATATTATATATCCAATAAAAATTTTAACATTCATCTTATGTGTTTTCTAGATAATAGATAATAAAAAATTAAATTTTATTCTTAAAACTATATTTTCCAAAAAAAACTTATTTTCCCTCCTCTTATGGCGAAAGTATTTTAAAACTAATTTTTAAAAATTTTATAAAATTAATTTAGAAAAAAATAATAATTTTATAAAAAAGAATATACAAATTATATTTGGGTTATTTTTTAGGATTTTTATGGAAAGTTTCATTTTTTGATAAATAGTTAAGAAATACTAAATTTTAATTGAAAACTACCATTTCATTTAAATTATTTGTAATTTTACATTTTATTTTGAATAGGTTTTAATTTTAAATTAGTTAAATTTTATATCAATTAGTAAAAATTATTTTTTAGTCAATTTAAAATTGAATTTTTATATAAGAAAAATCAAACTTTTGAATATTTTCTCTTTAAAAACCAGCTTTCTCATCACATCCTAGAAGTTAATTTTTATTTATATTTGTCCAATATGTGAATGGAATTTCGAAAAATAAATTAAATTCTTTTAATCATAATAATTTCTAATTTATAAGTTTCTTCAACATATTTTTTTTTCAAAATGAATAGTGATGCAGTAAAAATCAATTAATATGGTTAAGGTAAAAATGGGTTTATTGAGGGTTAAAGTAAATGATAAAAGTAAAGCTCACATATACACTTGTATAAAAAATATTTTATGGATATAATTCAACCATTTAACCAATAATGTTCTATAATGTCCTAATGTGTACCCTTATGACATATGAAAAATATGGGATCACTTATTTCTTTTCAAAAATACCAAGTGTTTCCTCTCCCCCACTTATAAAAGGTCACTCTCTCCTATCTTCCTCACACCTTCACACCTCTTTGGCTCGACCCATCCAAGACCAAATCACTTCCCAAAATCCCTTCCATCATCCTATAATCTGTTTCTCGTAAATACAACCAATGAAGTCATTAGTGCATATATAAGGAGGAAACTCGAACAAGAGGCAATGTTCTTTAATGAGTGTCTTTAATTTATTTCCTTCTCCACCTATTTTAATTATTTTTATATCATGATTATATAATAACAATAGTATATCAAATATACTAAGACTTTTTATGTTGAATTTAAATCCTAAAATCACACACACTTCCATAAAATGGGTTTTGAAATCATTTTTCATGTGTATGGAAGACTTCCACCTCATGAACTGATGTCATTCATTTTTTCATTACCACATCTTGAGGATAGACTTAATGATGGATTTATAATTTATATATGATGTTCATAATATTTAGTATTTATTATCATTATGTAGTTATTATATCACACATAACGTCATACTCCCCAATTTTTGATAATATGATAACTTCGTTTGTGTGTACAGAAGACTGTCTCCTCACAAAGAGATGTGATTCCTTTATACTTCACATGGAATGTATTATGTAACACCCTAATATTTTTGTAGCACCCCAAATAGTTCATGGTATGTTTCTCTTAAATACATTATAGTTATATCCTATATTTATTGAATCACTGAGCTTATATGGAACAAAACATAGTTACTTATAAGAGATATCCATAACCTAGCCATTAAACATAAATTTTCTAACTCTGCAATTTGAATTTTAAAAATATGACATACACGATTGTGTTCAAGATGATATTTAGAGTCTGATAGAATTAACTAAATTTTTGGTGATTAGTAATCTACCCTTATTAATAGTAACATGCCCTTATGAATAGTAAATTACCCTTATGAATATAAATATGACTTTTATGAATGGTATCCATACCCTTGAGTGTATAAGTGAATTTAGGTACCTTAAAAATGAAGATGAATATTTTAAGTGTTTATATTTTTCGATTAAATAATGATTTTAATTAAATATTTAATTCATCATATTTAGAAAATTATTTTTAAAAAATGGACTTCATTTTTTGATTCTGCATGTCGAAAAATGGTTAGGGTGAATTTTTGGGATTTTTCTGAAATACTTAAATTTTTAATGAATAGTAAAATGTGATAATTTATGATAAATGCTAAATAAGGAATTTATTGTGTCATTGATGATGATCTGCTTATTTAAGCCCAATTATTTCTAATTCACATGAATATATTACTATTCCTGGTCATGTAATACTCACTATTGGTTGTCTTGAGAGGAAATAATAAATTATTTATTGTAATATTAATAAAACTCATCTCCCCTCCACTATATAAACCACCCCTCACCCCCTCTTCCTCCCACACCACTCAAGATTAAATACTTGCCTAAATTCTGCCAAATACTCTCCTCAAGCCCTCTCCCCACGACCTAGACCTCCTGGTCTCACCCAAAGGCCAAAAACAAATCCCTTAAGGGGATTCTCAATGAGGAGTACTCAAGAGGTGAACCTTCCTTCCCTTTTCTTTCAATTTCTTTTACAAAGTTCCATTATTTTGTTCTCCCTTCTCACCTACCCTCATCCAAATTCCATGATAATTCTACTACCTTACATGTACCGTATTTTCATTTTACTAATGGAATATTTCATCAGAATCTCTCTTTTTCCCCTCCTTTTATACAATAAATGAAAACACCATCCGAGATGTATAAATTTATCACACTCAGGGAAGAAGGGTTTTCAATTTGCATTACTATCTTCAATATTGGTCATGAAACCTTTACAATGGTCAAACAAAGTCATAATATATTTATTTTATCTTGATTAATGTTCTGGAATCTTTACACGTTCATAATATGGAATAATAATGCAAAAGAAGTTTATTGTGCACTAAACTGCCAAGACAAATCCAACTATTTATTTTTAACTCATCGAATGAGTCATTCTCATGGTATATAACTAGAACCATTGTAATATCATTTATATCCCTTTAATGTCACTAATAATTTATATTAACAATTTTGGATGTTTAACCATATTTCAAACAATCATCCATTCATGAATACAAGTAAACGGATCATGAAAACCAAAGAAGAAAATGTTACCCAAAAAACAAAATTTAATCTTTTAAACCCTCAAAAAGTCCATTAATAAACCTAATAAGGTCATTAGATATCAACTAGATGTTTATGATGTTCTGGATTTATTAATTAATGAATCTAAATTTTTTTATTCAGTTCGTTAAGAACAATCAAGAACACCTTCGTGCATAAGGTAAGGGATCCTCTCTCTCACTTTTGTACAAGAATCTCCCCTATGTTGTGCCATTTTATTTTTAATTACTAAGGATGGGGTATGTTTTATCACCTCCCCCATACTTACCTAGTGACATATAGATAACTTAATACCCTTTACCTCTCATTAATCCCTTGCAATAACACTCGTTATCATGCTAAAATGTTTGTAAGGGGTTTCTCATCTCACTTTTATCTCTGTAAGATTTTCATTGTTCGCCACTTCTTTCTTGTATGTGGTATATGTGTAGTTCTATTTGATATATAATAACGTGATTCTCTTTATATTCATGTTATTAAATGATTCATTTGTGGGTTATTTTGTTCTGGCCATATGATTTGACCGATTACATTGTGGTAAAAGACTTTGTCTCAACTACTATTTTGGTGTGACTAACTTTGTATGGTGCACCTAATAATCCGTATGTGGTGTACCTACTACCCATTTGAGATCAATTTTCTTTTGAAATTTTATTTATATTAAATATTCATAATCTCATATCATGGATATGTTTGTTGTCTAAACCGTATACCATTTTATAGACGGTGTTTATTTGGAAAGTTATTTTAATTATAGAAATATTGATGAATCTGTATACTCTACTCTATATGGATATTGAAAAGGCATATTTATCTTGTATTGAATCAATGTATGAAGAATTTTTTGTACATGTAGTGGTGGGTGGGGCCCACTATATCCCCTTGATGCATCAGTAGGTCTCATGAGACAAATCAGTTGGCGACAAACCCTTCGAGTTTGTTTCCAAAAATCAGACAGGTTTCTACCCATAGAACTAAACTATTTTAATGGTATCATTGTTTCATGTGTCAGATACATGATTTACAATTAATAATAATTCTCTTTATTCATTATCAGTTTTTACTATCCATGAGGTTTTCACTATGAAAAAATCTATGGATGCAGTTTCATTATAAGTTTATTAATGGCGTGAGTTTCTCATTTATTCACCTTTCCATATTGATTATGTTAGATTGATTATGATTCACTTATTATTTTATTCATGATTCTAATATTTTTAACCCTTACTAAGCATTTGATATCACCCCTTTCAATTTTTACACTCTACAGGTGATGAAGATAAGGTCATTTATTTAGTTCATGTGGTTGCAGTTTTTAGTTTTGTTATGTATTGTATTTTGTAACCTTTTTAAATGTTATTTGTGTTACATCTATGTATCTAGTTTCTTCAAGACTACTAAACTGATCGTTCTTTCTAGTTTTTTCATTCCTTCTAAACATGCCAATATCACAAGTAATGCACCAGCTCTAGACTAGAGGGTTCGAGGAGTTACAATTGGTATCAGAGGAAGTTGAGTAGAAAACATGGAAACTAGAGTAGGAAATGTATAGTAGGGAACAAATACCTAAGGTAGTATTTTAGGATAAACATACAAGAACATCCTGGTATTTTGGTAAGTAATAGATTATGTGGATATTTTAATCAATACTTCCCTGTTTGGATATGAGTAGGTTGAGGTGGCTCTGGCATAGATGTATCTAGGGGTAAAACTTGAAAACACCGCTTTGAGCTAGACTCGAACAGGAACTGGTGCATGACAACAGGCCTTGCTTCACTCTTGGTTATGAAACTCCTAGAGGATATTCTTAGGATAATTGACATTTTATTTACAAGCCATTATGAAAGATTTTAATGAAAAATTTTCCTCAGATAAACCATGTATATAAGATTAGCTATTCATAGAATTTCTATCTATGTTGTGTGATTTTCTATTTGAGAATAATAAAATAATCTAGTGTATCCCATTATTTAGAAATGGAATCTAATGGAAGAAGGGGAATCAATAATTGTGGGCAAGTTAGGGATCTATCTTCTGAGAAAGACAACACAGACAATGTTGGAGTAAATCAGATCATGGTCAAATTGGTACAACTTACTCAGGTTTTAATGAATAACCATTCCACACCTATGTTTTATCCTTTTATGTTGGCAGGACTACTAACCCAGTGGTTGTTGAGAAATTGATCAATTCCCTTGAAAATATATTCATGGAATTAAGATGAAATGAAAATGAAAAGGTAGTACTAGATGTATATTTTCTCAAGGGAGATGATGATCAATGCTGGTCCTTGATTCAGAATACCGCAAAGGAATAATAAATAGAAGATATGGAATAGATGAATTTTAAGTAAATATTCATCTAAAAATATTTCCCTCATGAGAAATGAACTGAAATGAAGAGTAAATTTCTTAACTTAAAACAAAGGGAAGAAGACGTTGTTGTAGAGTATGAGGCTACCTTTACAAGGCTGGCCAGGTATGCCGTAGATTACATATGTGACTCAAGAGACAAGATTGATCATTTCTTTGAAGGTCTTAATCCAAGTCTTTGAAGGGCATTGGATTCTCAATCATTATCATCATATGATGAATTTGTATCAAGATCCATCAAAACAGAGAAGGAATTTTCTAGATAAAATCTTTTCAAAGGAAACCAAGAAAAGAAGCGGTACTCTGATAACAAAGGAAAAGGAGAAGCACCAAAGAAGAGCAAGGAAACAAATCTATTCCCATTATGTGAGAACTATGGAAATAATCATCTCAGGAAATTCTTGAAAGGCATGGGAGTCTACTATAACTATGAATAAAATGTTCATCTATCTGATGAATACAAGGGGAAGAAAAAATTCAATGATATTCAATGCTAAAATTTTAGATAGATGGGACACTATGAAAATAAGTGTCCTATGCTCCAAGTATACGTGCTTCATAAAAATTCAAGATAACAAGGGAGAGCCTATGTGATTACAACTGCAGAGGTTGAAATTCCTAATGACGTGGTGGTAGGTACTTTAATTGTTTCCTCAAACTTAGCAAACACTTTATTTGATTCTAGATCATTTCATTCATTTATATCTTCTCAATCTTCCAATAAAATTATATATCTCCAATTTGATTTAATAAAGAAGTTATCAATCAAAACTCCCATGGGATGTATCACTGCAACAAAGGTATGTCGACTAGTCCCCCCCCCCCAGACACAAAAACGTGATTTAGTTTCTAACCATGTCATCATACCAATGACTTACTTTGATATAATTCTCAGTATGAATTGGTTGTCAAATTATGATGCGAAGATTTATTGTAATAAGAAGGAAGTTACAATTTTTGAAAATGGTGTAGAATCTATTGTCTTTAGGGAAGAAAATTCTCCACCTGATTCTTATCTAGAACCACCCCCAGTAGCTCTACTGAATTCAATACTTGGAGAAAAAGATAAAAAAATATCTATGGGCGAGGAAAGAAATCATCAAATTGAAGATGTGAACATAGTGAAAGAGTACATTGATGTATTTCCAGAGGATTTACCTAGTCATCCTCCAGAGCAGGAAGTTGAGTTCTCTATTGATTTAATTCATGATGCAAGACCTATATCAAAGACTCCCTATAGAATGGCCACTATAGAATTAGTATAGCTAAAGAAACAACTGTAGGAATTTATTGAAAAATGATTTATTCAACTTAGTTTTTATCCATGGGGAGCCCTTGTCCTATTTGTTAACAAGAAATATGGATCCATGAGGTTCGCATTGATTATAGGGAAATCAAGGCTATTACAATAAAGAATAAGTATCTTATGCCCCATATTGATGATTTATTTGATCAATATCATGGAGAACAATATTTTTTGAAGATTTACCTTTGATCCAGATATCATCATTTGTGTGTGAGGAAAGAAGATATTCCTAAGACAACATTTCGGACAAGGTATGGGAATTATGAGTTTATAGTGATGCCTTTTGGACTAACAAATGCACCCTCTATTTTCATAGATTTAATGAATAGAGTTTTCAATTAATATCTTCAAAACTTTGTTGTGGTATTCATCAATTATATCCTCATATACTCAAAATTCTATAAAGACCGTGAGAATAACTTGCGGGTTATTCTGAGAACTCTTAGAAGAAGTAAATTATATGGGAAGTTTACCATGTGTGAATTCTGGTTTCAATCAGTTTCTTTTCTAGTCCATATTGTCTCTAGGTATGGAGTCCAAGTCGATCTTGTGAAGACAAAGGCAATCCAATATTGGCCCATGCCAACAAACATAACTGAGGTACACGGTTTTATTGGCTTAGCAGGTTACTATTGGTGTTTCATTCAAAATTTTTCCTGACTGTCTAACTCGCTAACCAAGCTCACACGTAAAGGAGTTATGTTTGTGTGGAAAAAATAATGTACATAATTCTTCGATGAATTGAAAAGAAGATTTTTCAATGCATCGATTTTACTCTTCCATCTAGAAGTGATGGATTTTTACTATACAGTGATTCATCAATGAATGGACTAGGTTGTGTCCTTATGAAAAATGATAAAGTAATTTCTTATGCATCAAGAGAGATCAAGACTCGTGAGAAAAATTATCGAACTAATGATATTGAGTTAGAAGCCGTAATATTTTCTCTGGAAATATAGAGGAATTGTCTCTACGGAGAGAGATGTGAGATTTATACGGACCATAAGAGTTTAAAATACATTTTCACACAAAAATAACTCAACATGAGGAAAATAAGATGGATTGAGTTACTCAAATATTACCATTGTTCAATACACTACCGCCCAAGATAGGAAAATAAGGTGGCAGATGCATTAATCAGGAAATATCATGGCCTTATAACTCAAATGAGGATAGAAAGAGATCCTATATTCATGGATCTAATGAAGATGGATATAGGAATTGTAAAGAAATGGGAGGCATCCCTCCTATTTAAAATGATTCCTAAATCATTGTAACTAAATAAGATAAAAATCTCTCAATCTAATGATGAGAATCTACACAATAACATTAATGCAGTTAAGGATGGGAGACTGGCTGACATCGTGTATGAAGAAGGAGTTATGAAATTTAGAAAGAGTTTATGAGTTCCATCAGCACCTGAGCTAAAAATGGAACTATTAGACAATGCTCATAGCTCAAATTTCACTCTACACCCTGGTATCACCAAGATGTATAAGGATCTGAAGGAATATTTTTAGTCGGATACTATGAAGTGGGAAATTGCGCACTACGTTTAAATATGTCTAGTTTGTCAACAGGTTAAGGTAGAGAGAAAACATTCTAAAGGAGTGATGAAACCTTTACCTATTCCTATGTGTAAGTGGTATAACATTAAGATGGATTTTGTCACCAGACTACTAGGGACACCGAGAAGAAATGATGCAATATGGGTAATTGTTAATCGTCTCCCAAAATCAGCACACTTACTTCCTATAAGAGAGGATTTTTCCACTTGATTGCTTGGAAGGACTTTATATTAATGAAGTTGTAAGACTTCATGGTGCACCTCAATCTATTGTATCCGATTGATATCCCTAGTTTACATAAAAATTCTGGAAAAGTCTCCAAAAAGCTTTGAATACTGAGCTTTATATGAGTACTGCTTATCACCCCCAAAACGATGGACAATATGAAAGGACTATTAAAACCTTAGAATACATTCTGAGGTCATGCTCTCTTGACTTCCAAGGTATGTGGGATCAATACTTTCCTTTGGTGTAATTTTCCTACAACAATAGTTTCCATTCTAGTATTCAAATGGATTCATATGAAGCATTATATGGAATAATATGTCGAACTCCAACTTGTTGGGATGAAGTTGGTGAGAGGAAACTTATAGGACTAGAACTTATTAAAGAGACCACAACAAAGGTAATGAAAATACAAGCCCATATTAAAGCATCCCAAAGTAGGTAGAAGAGTTATGCTGAAAACCGGAGAAAGGACTTGGAATTCCAGGTGGGAGATCATGTATTTTTGAAAATATATCCATGGAAGGGTGTCTTATGGTTTGGTAAGAAAGAGAAACTAAACCCCAGGTACATCGGACCATTTGAAATTTTGGAAAGAATTGGAGTTGTAGCTTACAGTTTAGTGATGCCTCAAAATCTCTCCAGAGTTCATGATGTGTTCCACGTGTCATTGTTAAAGAAATACATGCCAGACCTAATGCATGTACTCACATAAGAAAAAATTGAACTGGAACCTGACTTTTCATAATGTGAAAAGCCTATCGGGATTCTTGACACAAGGGAGAAGGTATTAATAAATCGGACAACTCATCTAGTAAAGGTTCTTTGGAGAAACCAGAATATGGAGAAAGAAACACGAGAACCTATGGATGTTATGAAAAAGAATCACCCACATCTTTTAGGTGAGCTTTATACAAAACATTTCGAGGATGAAATTTCCAAAGGAGCGAATGATGTAGCACCCTAAACATTTCATGGTATGTTTCTTATAAATACATTCTAGTTATAGCCTATATTTTATGAATCACTGAGCTTATATGGAACAAAACGTGGTTACTTATAGGATATATCCATAACCTAGCCATTAAACATAAATTTTCCAACACTACGATTTGAATTTCTAAAATTTGACATACATGGTTGTGTTCAAGATGATATTTAGAGTGTGATAGAATTAACTTAATTTTTGGTACATAGTAACCTACCCTTATGAATAGTAACATGCGCTTATGAATAGTAACATAATCTTATGAATATTAATATGACTTTTATGAATGGTATCCATACCCTTGAGTGTATAAGTGAATTTAGGAACCTTCAAAATGAAGATGAATATTTTAAGTGTTTATATTTTTTGATTAAAAAATGATTTTAATTAAATATTTAATAAATCATACTTAGAGAACTATTTATGAGAAATGGAATTCATTTTTGGATTCTATACATCAAAAAATTGTTAAGGTGTATTTTTGTGGTTTTTCTGAAATACTTAAATTTTTTAAGAATAGTAAAATGTGATAATTACTGATAAATGCTAAATTAGGAATTTATTGAGTCATTGATGATGATTTGCAGATATAAACCCAATTGGTTCGAAGTCACATGCATATATTACTGTTCTTGGTCATGGAATACTCACTATTGGTTGTCTGGAGAGGAAAAAATAAATTAATGATTACAATATTAAGAAAATTCCTCTCCCCTCCACTATATAAACCACCCCTCACCCCCTCTTCCTCCCACACCACTCAAGCTTAAAGCCTTGCCTAAATTATGCCAAATAATCTCCCCAAGACCTCTCCCCATTTCCAAGATCTTATGGTCTCACCAAAAGTCCAAAAAAGGCCTTAAAGAGATTCTCAAGGAGAAGTACTCAAGAGGTGAACCTTCCATCCCTTTTCTTTCAATTTCTTTTACAAAGTTCCATTATATTGTTATCCCTTCTCACCTCCCCTCATCTAAATGACATTATAATTCTAGTACCTTACATGTAATAAATTTTCATTGTACTGATGTAATATTTCATCATAATCTCTCTTTTTCCCCTCCTTTTATAAAATAAATGCAAACACCATCCGAGATATATAAATTTATCACACTCAAGGAAAAAGGGTTTTCAATTTTCATTAATATATTAAATATTGGTCATGAAACCTTTACAATGGTAAAACCAGGTCATAATATATGTATTTTATCTTGATTAATGTTCTGTAATCTTTACGCATTCATAATATGGAATAATAATACAAAACAAGTTTCTTGTGAACAAAACTGCCAAGCCAAATCCAACCATTTATTTTTAACTCATCGATTGAGTCATCCTCATGGTATATAACAAGAACCATTATAAGATAATTTATATATATTTAATTTTACTAAGAATTTATATTAACAATTCTGGATGTTTAACCAAATTTCTAACAAACACCCATTCATGAATACAAGAAAACGGATCATGAAAACCAAAGAAGAAAATGCAACCTAAACAATAAAATTTAATCTCTTAAACCATCAAAAAGGCTATTAATGATCCTAATAAGGTCATAAAATATCAATAATATGTTTATGAGGTTCTGTAAATATTAATTAATGGATCTAAATTTGATTATTTAGGTCGTTAAAAACAATCAAGAACACCTTTGAGCATAAGGTAAGGGATCATCTCTCTCACTTTTATACAAGAATATCCCCTATGTTGTGCCCTTTTATTAATTCGTAATGATAGGTTATGTTTCATAACCTCTCCCATACTTCTGTTGTGACATATAGATAATGGAATACCCATTACCTCTCATTAATCCCTCATAATAACACTCGTAACCATGCCAAAATGTTTGTAAGGGGTTTCTCATCTCACTTTCACCTCTGTGAGATTTTCATTGTTCGCCACCTATTTATTGTATGTGGTATATTTGTACTAACATTTGATATATAATGACATGATTATATTTATATTCATGTTATTCAATTATTCATTTGAGGGTTATTATGTTATGCTCATATGATTCGACTAATTACTTTGTGGTAAGAGAGTTTGTCTAAACTACTATTTTGTTGTGACTAACTTGGTATAGTGCACCTAATAATCTTTATGTGGTGTAACTAATGACCATTTGAGATCACTTTTCAATTGAAATTATATTTATATTAAATATCCATGTTCTCATATCATGGATATGTTTTTATGTTTAAACTATATAACATTTTACATGCGGTGTTTATTTGGAAAGTTATTGTAATTATGGAAATATTGATGAATTTGTATACTCTATTCTATATGGATATTGAAAAGGAATATTGAACTTGTATTGAATAAATGTATAAAGAACTATTTGGGCATGAATTGGATGTTGCGGACTTCTATAGCCCCTCGATGCATCGGAAGTTCTCATGAGACAAATCAGTTGGTGACAAACCCTTCGAGTTTGTTTCCAAAAATCAGACAGGTTTCTACCCATAGAACTAAATTGTTTTAATGGTATTATGGTTTCATGTGCCAGATACATGATATCCAATTAATAATCATTCTCTTTATTCCTTATCAGTTATTACTGTCCATGAGTTTTTATCTATGACAAAATCTATGGATGCAGTTTCATTATCAGTTTATTAATGGTGTGAGTTTCTCATTTATTCACTATACCATATTGATTATGTCAGATTGATTATAATTCACTTGTTATTGTATTCATGATTCCACTATTTTTAACCCTTACTGATCATTTGAGCTCACCTTTTTCATTGTTTACCCTCAACATGGGATGAAAAGAAGGTCATTTATTGAGTTCATTCTATTGGAGTTTTTAGTTTTTTTATGTATTGTATTTTGTAAGCCTTTTCAATGTAATTTGTCTTACATATATGTATCTAGTTTCTTCAAGACTAATAAATTGGTCATTCATTCAGGATTTTTCATTCCTTCTAACCATGCCAATATCACAAGTAATGCAACTGCTCCAGTCTAGTGGGGACGGGGTGTTACAATTTTTATGAGACATATTTTTTTAATTATTTGATTTTTTATGTATTCTTTTGTATACTACACCAGTATAATCATGTTCCCCACACAACACCAAGTTACCTTGTTTTATACACAACACTATTCTTGGCTTGTGATACAAACAATGTTGAGTTCCTTTGATAGCTTACATTTCACGCAACACCGAGTTTTACCAAACTATAGTATATTATTAAAATATTATTATTTAAATTAATAAGATATCAACATTCCATTAAATTACTTTTTATGAAAATTATTAACTAAATTATGAAAATATATTATTTATAATATAAATTAATGGTTTCTATTTAATTAGAAACAAAAAAATATATACCAATTTGATATAAAGTAAATATTTTAAATTTTATGCTTCCAAAGTCATTTTGTATTAGTAAATTTAATTAATTACCATTATTAAATGATATTGATGAATTATATATTTTAAATATTCAATAAAATATTTTTTATATTCATAAAAAATATTTTATAGGCATAAGATCATAACCAACCCAATTTTATCCATAAAACCCTATATTTTGAAAAATGGTAATTTTATCACCTTTTAATAGAAATACCATTTTAATTCCAATTATTAACACTTTTATATATTCTATTTAAAAAACTTATTCTTTGAAATTGTTTTAGAAGAATTTAATTTGGTTTAATATTAGGTATTGTTATTCTAAGTTTCATTTTTTGAAGAATAGAAAAAAATACTAATTTTAGTTGAAAAAAAAATCAACAAAATAATTTATAGTGATAAATTATATTTTCTAAAGGTTTTAATGTACAATTAGATAATTCTTTTGTAATTAAATCCTATTAATTTAATTTTAATCAATTTCACAATTAAATTGGATATAAAAACATTTCGAACTTTTGAACGTTTTACAATATAAACCCATTTTCTCATTCCGTCAATGGGATCAATTTTAAGTTAATTTATTCCAATAATGTGTTTTTAATATTGAAAAATAAATTCCATATTTTTAATCTGAAGTTAAATTTTTTTAAAATATATTCCATTAATTTTTGGATAATATGAACAGTAACTTTAAATATATTTTCTTCCCCACAGTTAATGGTAAATTGTTTAATTAAATTTCAAAATAATATTATAACTAATATAAAATTTCCCTAAAACATTTAATAATATCAATAGATGAGTGTATTTGAACATAAATTCTCCTTGGGATGATTTTATGTCCACTTGGAGACTCGTTAATGACTTTGACACTTCAGTAGTATTATATTAAAAGGAAAGATAATTTTGTCAAACATTTGATTTTAACAAGAGAAATATTTTTAACACGGTCTTATATAAGATATATCTTTTCCTATAAATATTATTTGGAAATAAAATATTTTTTATACATCATCATAATTTATTTATAATTTTTAGAAAATAAATAAGTAAATTAAATAGTGACACAATGATGATACAATAATTGATTAATTAATTGTAGAATCAAATAAATGATATTAAAAATATTAAAATAAATATAATTTGATATAATTAGTTTTAGAAAATAATTTTTCATATTGAATAAACATTTTAGTAAAAATTTAAATGAGTTTTTTTTAATATATCATGTTATTATGATATTTTTAAAAAGTCAGGTAATGAATAGTGTCAAAATTGACATTATTGGTATTTTAAAATAAATAATATTTTATTAAATGTTATAAAATTTATAAAAATTTTGTTTTCATTTAAATAATTGGGATAACTCATAAAATTTGATAAATTACTCATTTATGATTAGTTTTTCATTTTATAGTATCTATATTAGCCTATAAGTATTAAAAACACATGTTGTCATTGTAAGAGTTAAAGATATTAATTAAGGGTTAAATCCAAATGATTAGGGTAATAATATGACCTAAACATGTATAAAAATTATTTTTTCATATTATTTAGATCTATAATCATATTTTATTTTACATAACTTACTTTGGATCCATTTAAAATTAAAAATTAATTTATATTAATTTAATATTTTAGGATATTCTAAGAGTGCCCCTCCCCGCTCTAATAAAAGGGCACCTCTTATTATCTTTTATTGACACTTATAAATCCATTTGTATCACAAAATCTCTACCCAGTACTCTTCCCTAAGTTTTTCCACTAATCCTATATGCCTTAATTTTTTCATAAATATGACCAAATTAGTCCTTTGTTTCAAATCAAAAAGAGATACTTGAAGAAGAGGTAATGTTCATCAATGAACATTAATATTTTATTTCTTCCTTTAACTACTAAAATTACTTTTAATAAATGTTCATATAACAAAAAAATTATCCTAAATATACTAGGTTGTTTTAAAATTAATATTTCTACCTAAACTCACACACACTTCCATCTAATGGGTAACAAAATTACCGTTTTTGCGTACGGATAATTACTGCCTCACGAAACAATGTTGTTTGTTTTCCATTTAACACCTATCATGGTTGAAAATTATGATGTAAAATATATTTTTATATGATATTTATAATATAATTATACTTATTGATTGATAATATCATTCATAGCTTTTTACCATTTGATATTTTTGAAAAACAATAATATGATTTATACCTTTCTCATGGAACATTACCATGGAAAGGGTAAAAGTAACTATATCAATTATTGGATTCTCCTATATCAGGTATAATCACCAATTTCATTGAAAAAGAGACAGTGAATCAATCCTTTGTGTATCCTATCAATAATCATTAAGTATAACAATCCAAATGAATAACTAAGTCAAAAGGTGTATTCTACTGTCTCATAGAAATCACTATTAGCATGCATCAAGTAATCAAACATCAAGAAAGTCACATATTATAATAATCCATAATGGTTAATTCATCAGTTTACCAATTATCAAGTCATTTATTCTAAATTGGTGGTTTCTCCTATATCTGGATAAACCATCAAAGTCACATCATCCTGGTTACCATTTATCTCATTTCACACATTATTACATGTTCACATGATTAATCTAAATCTCATCAATTTCTATTTAATCAAGTTTTGGCACACATCAAAGGTGGTATTAAGTCCCAGTCACTACGCCAAGTGGCTTAGTATGGTACTTGTGCAATCTAATCATGTGGAATATAATCAGAGAAGTGTAATTATAGTTTAATTAGGTTTCACTCAAAGTTTTTGGCACAATCGCACTTATTACACATACTAGAGGAATCAAAATTGACAAAAAAGGATTTTTTTCTAAACCACCCACCTCAAAGTAGGTCATACATAGAATACCACTTAATTTTCAAGGTTATTATCAAATCTATCCTTCCTCCCTTCAAATAAGAACAAAAATTTTGTCAATATAGTTTTATCATCGGAACTAGGGTTCCCCATGGAAGAAATCATGTAAGAAGAGGGAGAATAAGAACTTGAAGACATATCTTCACTTTCTAGGTCCAAAACACTAAGATACATAGGGGTGTTTCTTTTTTATTTGAAGAGGATTCCCAAAGGTAACTAGAATAAGAACTATAATTTGATATAGTGGATGTGAAACATCATAAATTATGGACCAAGAGTTTAAAATGAGGCTAGGTTTAGAACATTAATGATGCAAATAGGGGATTCACATTGTTAATGTTTCGATTCCCACTTAAAATGAGAAAACTATTGCCTCATATTTAAAAACCATAAAAATATATTTAACATCAAGAACCCCATTTACAAAATGATTTTACAGTTCATAGATTTCCAAGATCTATTCTTGTTATGAATGAAGTTCATGGGGTATTCGAAGAACCATTTACACCTTGTATGATTTTTACATGTTCTTTGCCGAGTAATTCAAATTGGGAAATGATAATTAATGGATTGAATTAATTAAGTTACTAGAATCCATTCTCCTTTATGATTTCTTACACCTCTAAAACTATTACATGGTTAGGTAAAATTCTCAACAACCAAGTTTTGAATGAAATAAAATTGAACACAAAGAAGGTTAAACCAAAACATAAAAAGGGACATACCTTGAAAAAAATGGGATCTTAAAACATCCCTACCTTAATAGAGCTCGTCCATGAGTTTTTCACTAAAGTATATTAGTGAGTATTAGTAAAAAAATTAAATATGGTGTCTTTATGTTATACCCCCTCCCCAATATATCCTATTTCACATTCCCATTCCTCTACTATACTCACACTAAGGGCATGATAATCCCTTGAATGTTCTTCTCACAATTATCCATGATACAGATCGAATTCTATACAAATCACAAATTAACATCTACCATGATTTCATCAATTTATATCTTATGAGAAGGTTTGTGATTCTATATCTACATTTATGACATGTGAAATACATCATGGAAGGTAGTGTAGCATTTTGGAAGGATTAAATGGTACACCACTGGACCAATCCTTTCCATTATCTTGAATGTTCCAACAAAACTAGGCACTAGCTTCCCTTTTTCCTGATGAATCATTTCCCTCTCCCAGAAAACACTCAATGAAAAACCTTAGGAACAAACCCAAAATCCTTAGGTAATATATGATGGTCAGTGAACTCTTTATTCTGGATCTTCATGGCCACTGACCACTTTCTAATCAACTATACCTACTCAGATGTCTCCTTCACATGATTTGGTCCAACAAGCACTGAATCCCCTGCCTCCCACTAATAAAGAGGTGAACAGTGTGACATTCCAAACAATGTCATTAAATGATCCATTTCAATTTATTCATGGAATATTTTATTATAAAAAAATCCATGAGTTCTAGATACTTCTCCCAAGAACCATAGAAATTTAAAACATGGTCTTGTAACATATCCTCTTGAATTAGAATCTTCCATTATGATTTTTCATCATTATATAAATGATAGGATATACTAAGAAGGACATGAAATCCATGTTTTATCTTAATTACTTTCTAGAATCATGATGTAAAACAAGGGTCTTGATTAGAAAAGGAACCCCTTATGGCATCGTGCAATTGATCTATCTCTCACATAGAAATATCACCGAGATTATCAATGTTGAAGGTCTCCTTTATAATAAATAAGTTGAATACCTTTATTAGTCAATCCATAATCATGTATATTGTATCACTCTTTCAAGGTTTCCTAGAAGTGTGATAGTGTCAATATATTGTAGATACTTGACCCACCTCATTTGTTGAAGGTTCAGGTCTCACTGAGAATAGCATGCAAGGCCCTTAAAGATCATAATCTAAAAGATGTTATTGGGCCACTCCCAATATATTTTGGTTTCAACCTTCTCTAGTTACATGAGAAATAAATATTCTAAGATAATATAACCCATGAAATTGACTTTATAAAACCATAAATTGTATTTGGATATAATAGAATTAATTTCACACTCTCCCAGTGTACTCAAGATGATGTCATGATGTAAGGAATGGTCATCTTCAGAATGGAAGTACACTAAGAAGTTGTCGAGTAAAACTACCATAAACTAATATAGGAATAGATGAAAGATCGCATTTATTAGATCCATGAATACTCTATGTGAATGTTTCAGACCGAACGACCCCACTACAAACTCATACAAGAGATACCTTCTCTTGAAAGTATTTCGGGGTATGTCAGATGGTCTCACCAAGAAATGATGGTTCCATAAATTAAAATAAATCTTCAATATGATTTGGTAACCTATCAAATAACCAAATATAATAGCAATAAATAGTTGGGGTTACTAGTTTTTATCACTATTTGGTTTAGCATCTAATAATTCATGCATAAGAACAAATTACGATCAGCCTTAATTGGTGAAAAGAATAGAAGAACCCCATAGTGAAGTACAAGTTTTTAAGAAACCCTTAGATTTCAGATATTCCAAATGAAATTTTAACTCATTAAGGACTTATATTTCCATTATATATATTAATATAGAAATAGGATTAGATCCAAGCACTAACTAGATCATCAACTTGATCTCTCAATTGAGTCATAATCCAAAGTACTCTTCATTATTGACTTCCAAATTATGGTTTACCACAGTAAAAATATTATCCTATAGAATTATACCATCATCTAGAATAAGGAATGATTTTTGGTCCATGAGACAATCCAATATGCACTAAATTGGTCCTACACAACCTGCTTAAAGATCTCACTCACCCAGATGATAATAGATCCCCCCAATGGAGATATAAAGGAAAATATCCTTAAATAAAAATAATTATAAACATGTTATTGGAATAGAAAATCCAAAACCATAATTAAATAAAATCCTATAGTTTTCAATATGAACATATCCCAAAGGAAACCATTGCCTCCAAGTTTAAGAGAACATTATCTGGAGTGTCTAATACCCTCTGACTGCACTCCCAATAGAGTGTCGATGGTCATAACCCCATAAAATCTTTCCATATCCAAACTCCATATATTTTCAAATTGATCATATAAAAATTATTTTTTGTTCCTATATAAAAAAAATGCAGTCAAGGGTAGATAATATAATAGTTATACCTCTACTGGTAGAAGGTCTTGTATCCAGTCAAGTTGGAGTAGACTGCATAGCATTCATCTGACCCACCCATCTTCCCTGGGATATAATATGACTTCCATGTGCTTATCCCTCTAGTTGGTACTATCACTCATATGTAGGGATACTAGATCCCATGCCTCATCTATAATTCATGTTCAAAATCTTTCTTCTAGTATAATGAGTGGTAGCCAAGTCCCTCATAGACATTGTTGCATGTCTTGATCCCCTACCACTACTATGCTGATGTGTTCCCCTATATAACCTCTACAAATAGACCATCCTTTGACAATTGGGGAACTCCACATCAAGTTTAGGACTCCACAATCACTATTTAACAATATTTACACATTTAAAGCACTACAATAGGATGCAGTTATAAGTTTTATTCAACTACAATTTCCACTCTTCCCATTATTTCCCTAGTAGTAGCTATCATATCATAACTACATTCCATTAGAAGAAGTGATCCCAAAAGTTCCTTATTGAAACTATCTTTCCACTATTTAAGGCCTCTCTTAGGTTATATTCATTGATGAGAGTCTGGATTATTATATCTAAAAAGGTAATCAGGAAAAATGTGTTCAATGATGAACTTATATCATAGATAATCCCATAATGGAAACACTTCACCCTAGACACATCATCTTCTACTAAGGATGGAGAAGAATTCTATAGGTTAATAAAGCTGGTAGTATATTCCATAACTGAAATTCCCTCCTACATCAAGTGCATTAACTCTAGAGAACCATCCTCCCACAATTAATCTAGGTATAAGTTGGTCAATAACATCAACTTATTATTCTAGGTTAGCTCGTCTTGCTGACTATATTTCTCTAAAATGTCCCACCAATGCTTGGATGGTCCTTGAAATATTTAAATATCAAGGTTTACCCTTATTCCTGTCGGTATATCAAGGTTCTTAAAAAACATATAGAATAACTCAATCCATAATACTACTACATGGGGGGACTCTCTCCCCATTAAACATAGGTGGATTATATAGCTATAATTGTCACTTTAGTTCAGAAATAGAACGTATGATATGAATAGTCACCCTCCCTTTGGATCTCATAATCCTAGAGAAGCTATTATAGAGCTGATCATCTATCTGGTTCACTAGAGATATAAGAATATTCAACTTAGCTTCATTGTGAGGGTGTTGGTAAGAACTCTCTTTATGACCAATTTGAAGATAATGAGGATGCATTTTATCTAAAAGGGTTAACATGATCTTTATAGTATACGATACACAATAAAACAAACATTAAAAGGTGACATAAACAATAGTGAACCACTAGCATGGGGTTGCACTATACCTGGATAAATATATGAATTGGAATAATAAAAAAATTTATTTAATTTAATTTTCTCAATTATATCAAGGGTTCTCATTTCACTATTTTTAGGTAGATATATCACATGTAATAAATATTTCCCTATCCTAAAAAATTCATGTCAACATATATCCCTACCTTTTTATCATGATACATGCATACTCATCTCATTTCATATTATCCCATGAGTTAAATATCAATAAATGGTAACAACACAAAATAATTGAGTCACCTAATGTGAAATAACATCAAAATTGTATAACCAAATAACATGAATATCAATCCCACCCCAGGTAACTCCAGTTTTCTCATGCATATTTATTAGCTTCTACAATTCCTGAGCTCATTACCGAGTCATGAAAGATCCTAGTCTCTTTCTAACCATTCCAAAAGAAGTAAAGAAATATAAAATGATAACATGATTCTCTAATTACACTTTGTAACATCCTTATCCTTGTACTCCCTCACCTTACCAATCCAGGTGGATCACTGGACCTTGGTAATGCCTCCCTATACTCTAGAGGTATCCAACTAGCAGTGAGGGTGTAAGGAATATAGTGGGGAGACTATACCCTTTGGTACAAAGTTTCATTAATAATAGAAATACTTTATATAATCAAACATGCAACCAAACAAAATAGAAATATCAACATATGGATCAAATGGTGATAAGAACCATGTATTGATGGATTTAATGTTACTAAATGGTGTGTTGATAGTCATTTAATAAGATACTAATAATAATAAATAAAATACTCTAAAAAATGAATCCTTGAACCCCATTTTGGACTATTTCCAAGTTTCAACAAATATAGAAAACAATCAACCCACATAGGACCCCTTTCCCATGTCCATACCTGCATATCAAAATCTTTTCAGGTACTAATCAGCGGACCAAATATGGTGTGAGTACAACTCATTAAGGTGAAACATATGGTGTCTAAAGAATCTATTTTGAATAAATAGTGAATAAAATAATATGATAAAAGGGTATTAATTAGAAAATTAGTAATAGAAATCAAATAAACAATTAAAATCTTAAGCTTTGGGTTGACACCCAGGGTTAGCCGAACCAATTTCAACACCATTCTAGATATCTCTATCAAGTGGGGGATCCTCATACATCTGGGAAGATCACACATGTGGTGGTTAATTATCCTTTCAATAATAAATTTTATATATCATGTTTCAAGTAAGCAAGAAACATTAGGATCTATGATAATTAACCATGATGGAGTTTCTTAGATCATCCTAGGGATAAAGACCATTCTAATAGGAAATGAAATTTTCACACTAGAACCTAGAATTTCTATCACCACTAATGTCTTCCCAGAGTGCATGTCACTAAGGGAAATTTCAATAACATCTCATACTTGAATCTATGAAAATTACCCATATTGGAGTAACTTATGTCACCATAGGTTGTAATAATATTCTATGGTGAAAATAACTGTTCCAATTGGTGGATTCTCCTTTATTAGGAAAAATAATCAGTTCCACATCTCACGAGATAGTGAATCATTCCCTTGGGAATCCTATCATCAATCTTAATGTATGACAAGCCAAAATCATATCTCATTCAAATGGTGGATTCTATTATCTAGGAATAATTACCAGTAATATATATAAAGTAATAAAACATCAAGAAATTGGCATGTTATCATAATCCATATTGGTTTATTAATTAAATTAACAATTTTCAATACATTTATTCTCAATTAGTGGTTTCTGTTATATCTAGATGATACAATGATGTTACATCATATGAGGTTACCATTTATCACATTTCACATGTTATTGCATGTTCATAAAATTAAGGGAAATATAAATATTTCCCAATTAATTAAGGTTTTTCACACCTATCAGGTGGATGCATGTCCCAACCATTATGTCAAGGGACCCAATGGGGTCCTTGGGCGGTCTAAACATATGGAATCTCGTCAAATTACTTTAATTATGATTTATTTAGGTCACACACATGGTGTGATAGTGTGATATATCTTATTTCACATATTAGTGGAATCAAAATTGATAAAAAATGGACTTATTATAGACTACCCATCTCAAAGTAGTGTAAACATAGAAAACTCCACAAAATTCAAGGTAGATATAAAATTCCTCCTTCCTTCCATTTAACCTAGACCATGAATTATGTAAATTGGTTTTTATCATCAAGATTAGGTCTTCCCATGGAAAAAACCATGGAAAATAGAGATAAGGAAAACCAAATGACATACCTTCATTATTTGAATCTAGAACACCAAGATCAAAAGGGTTCTTCCTTCGAGTTTGAATAGGACTCCCAGAGGTTTCCAAATAAGGTCGAAAATTTTAGGGAGAGATGGATTGCGATATTAGTGATGATGAAACATGAGTATTAAAAGGATTTTGGCATATAACATTCAATATGTGAATTGAGATTCATGTTTTGAATGCCTTGATTCCCACATACATCAAGAAAACCTTCAACTTGGATTAAAAGACACATAAAAATATATTTCATGTTGTGAACCCAATTAAAGTTGTGATTTTATAGTACATAACATTCTCTGATCCATTTAATCTATTAATGATGCTCATTAAGATTTTATATAACCATTCATTCCATGTGTGAGTTTTACAAAGTCATCAAAGAGAATTCAAATTGTGAATTAAAAATTCATGATGTGAATTAATTCTATAGTTAGACACCCTTATCCCTTCTATATTCATACACCTCTATAACACTTGGTAAATAGGTTATGAGGCTTGACAACTATTGTTTAAATGAAAGAAAAATTAACATAAGAAAGGTATAAACAAATCATGAAAAGGGACGTACCTAGAAAAAGAATGGATCTTATTGATCTGGTTAGTTTTATAAGGACTACATAATTTTGGAGTTATTTGTTTATTTAATCATATTTTTCATAAATTGTTTCAGATTTTTTGGATTGAGTTAGGTACCTGGTGGATGGGGAATTATTTGTAAGGGCCTTGGAAAGTTTTTGAAATTCAGTAGTAAGGTGTAAAAACAAAAAATTACGGCTGGTTTTCCCTAGACTTGGTCCATAATATTTCTGATATTTCTAATTGAATATGTCATGTCATTTAAACCTCATAAATAATTGAATTCATGAAAATTAAATTCTTATAAAATTTTCTTCCAAGATAGCACCCTCATCACATGCATTAATCCTTATGAGATGTTTGGTCCAAGAAAAACCCCTTTTAATAATTTTGATCATGGAAATTGGATAATTAAATGTTGTTTTAAATGAAAATTTTATTTCTGAAAAATGGTATTTATATGAGAAATTGGAAATTATTTTTCAATGGTAATGCAATGTAGGTATATTAGCTTGGTTTTTGAAAAGGGTTAAAAAAATTTCACAACATGGGTTTAGTATTTCAAGTGGGTATTTAGAAAATTGTATCGGAATGATAATTTGAAATGTTATTTATAATGGTGTTTTGGAAATAGTATCAAAAATTCTAAATGTCCTTGATTTTGGAAATGATTATTCAAGTGGTTTTGGCCAATGGAAAATTGGATTTATTTTCAGAATGGAAATGTAAAATTTTAATATATGACTTTTTCTGTTTATGTATCATATTTTAAATGATATTTATAAGTTAATTATTATTGAGATGGTTAAATCCATGATGAACACGGCCCTCGGGTGGAAGCAAAAATTGATGGTTAAACCTAAGGTGAAGACAACCCCTGGATGGATACTGAGACTGGTGGTTAAACTCATGGTGAACATGGCCCCAAGGTAGACACCAAGACTAATGATTAAACCATTATGAACACACCCCCCCACCCATGTGGACACTAATACTTATAAGTAAAACTAGATTGAACAAATCTACTAGGTGGATGTTGGGAATCCAACGATTGGTATGTTAACCCTAAAGGATGTTTGGTTGGGGATTGATATATTAATCCTGATGGGAGATGGGTTAGAAAAATCATTTTTACATTATTATAGGCACCCCATGATTTGTTTAAGTATTTATTTATAATTACTTGGTTTATCATGGCCCCTGGGTTCATTTTTTGTTTTATGATTCCAGTTTAAATTTCATAAAATTTATATTTGTAATGGTTTAATTAAGTACTTATTTAGGAAATGATACTATAATAGTTATATTTAAGTATTACATTAGTGGTATCCAACTTATTTGTACTCATAATCTTCTTAGTCCACTATGGCACTTAGGTACCCAAGTATACATCATTATTGCAAGAAGATATGGGTTGTAGGGAAAGGATCGATTTTGATGTTAGCTGATTAGAAAACTAGGTAGGATTTGAATGATGGGACAAGAAAGGAATTGAGAATAGTTTTGGATATTTATTGAGCCTCTATTTTATTTTATTTCTTATGTACTTTTTATATATAATCCACGCATGATGGATAAAATTGGTATGTATTACACATTAATTTGATATCACATTTGATTTTTATATTATTTACTAAATATTTCCCTATTTTTTATGATTATCTAGATATATAATATAAGGCCCCAGCCTTAAACATTACTTAATCTTGAGTTATTTCAATAATGCACATTGAGGATCTTTTTAGGTTTAGAGTTTAAGAGAATTTGATCATAAATCATGCATTACATTCCATATTTAAATAAGGAGGTTACATAAAATACTATATTCATTTTTCCCATCAATAGAGAAATATTTAAAATAAAACATGGATTCTTTCATGACACTTTCCCGATACTATCAACAAATCATGTACTTTTCCCTTGACCTGTGAAAAACATTTCAAAAACTTGGTATGAGCATAAAAATCTCAGTAAGGTATATAAAAATATGGAATGAAAAAATTATTCAATGTATACATAAGAATCAATGAAATCATACTTTACTCATAAAACATAATCACTTTAACATACCTCATCAAATCATGAATAAATTATAGAAATCATAAGACATAAAGGTAACTTGAGGAATTCATAACATTCTTACATTGGGAGTAACCATCATTGTTACGTTTGGAATACCTATCATAGTATATTCCCTAAATATCTTTGGATAAACCTTAGCGTTTAACCCCTTCGTGTTACCCGATTCATTGGAGAGCTATATCGGGCTCACCCGCCCTTAGTTTATCACAGAACCACCCGTCTTCATAAACAATTCCCAAGAACCATAACATAATCATACCACATAAAACATGCATAAAAGAAACATAGCATTTCCACATTTCAATCACAAAATATCAATACAAAACATTGATATAAAAACATTATAAAAACCATTTTCAATACCAAAATAAAGAAAAGTAAAAAGGGGTTTATAAACCATATAAAAGAAAGTTGTGTATAAAACAAAATATGCCTCAATGAATGGAGATTGAGACGAAGTCCCTTACCTCGTGTCCGACTTGACTCGATCATTATTTAATCTCCTGAATAATAAACTTGAGTTAATTTATACTTTCTTAAGAACTTTTTTAAAGTTCATTATTCCTTTTATATCACTTTTTACCATGTTATGAACACTATGTAATTGTTTAAGTTAATAACGGTCGTTTTAACGATCAATGGTACTTGAGTCAAAAATAAACTCTTTATAATTACAAGTTGTTCATGTGGTAAAATATTCATTATAACCAGAATTATGTTCATGGTGTAGATATTATATATATCATATATATCCAGTATATACATGCATTTATAATATTACATAACATTTAGAGGTAAGAAATCAAATGCACTTTTCATGGAGACGGTAAGTCATACGTATGCATGAATGCTACTTTCATTTCTATTTCATATCTAATGGAATGGAATCATAATGATATAAAGGCATATTATAATTCCAGTATAATATCATATATAATATCATTAACTCCATCCTTTATACGTCCCACATATGGCATTAACGAATCAAATCACTTTGAAGGGGCGGTAGTCTGCACTTCCTAAAATGAAATTATCGTGTTTACCCATAATGGAAACCATAAAGGTATGCCATAAATGAAAAATAAAGAAGAATAAAGAAACAATAAACACAATAAATATCATATATAAACATAGTGACATCTTAATGGTTACCTTTAAAGGTGTTAAAATAATATTGAACAATCATCGTTCCGTGAGGCAGAAATTCGTCATCCACGAAAATAGTATGTTTTTTAGCCATTAGACGTAGGTGTGTGTAAGTGTAGCTCGAATACTTCTTATAAAAACATCCTAGTATATTGAAGATACTGTTTTTGTTACAAAAAAATATAATAAAAAGATTTTATGGGGTTGGAGAAGCAAAATAAAACAAAAGAACATTAGAGAAGACTTTACCTTTAAATCGGGTGACTACTCTTGGTTTGAACCAAAAGGGTTTCTTAAAGAGCTTTATGCCTAAGGTAAGGCTTCTAGGATGAGTAGAGGGATATTGGGAGATTATTGTAGTAGAGTTTGGACGATCCAAAGGGCTTGAGAAGTGTGAGAGATGGGTAAGAAGTGGGGTCTTTTTATAAGGGAGAGGAGGGGCTCTTTTGGAACTCTTGAAACTATTATTTTATTATAAAATGAAATTCGGTTTCTAAGGCTCCAAAAATCATTAAAGTCGAGCATAAGGTGGTCCATTCTCGAAATAAAATCATTCAATAAGAATTGGACAAGTGTTGGATATTATTTTAAACATTATATTCTTATTTATTTAAATCATTCAATAATAACGTAAACAATGCATCATCATTGTGTCATAAATAAATTATTTATTTTTTGATGTCTAGAAATTAAACAAATCACCATGATGTAGGAAATTTGTTTAGATTTATAATAAATATTTATTGTAAAAAATATAGATTATATAACCCCATGTAATAATTGCTTTAGTAAAACAATACATGTTTGTGATATTTTCATTTTTTTTACTTTAAATAAAAGGTATTAATGTCATTATCTCACTCAAGTGGCTCCATGGGGTCCCACAAATTGACCCATGGATTGTCTTGGTCGGCCATGACCTATCCAATATGGTTAGGACATGTGTCGAGATATTTTTATATTTTTATAATATCATTTTTATCTAAAATTACACTAATTACCTCTAATCGCGGTTAACAAAACTCAAAAGTTACTATTCACCAAAAAATATTTTAATCCCATTGAACCAAATTTTTCTTACTAATGAAAACCATGTATGTAGGATTTTTGAAATTAAATACACATAAGCGGTAGACTTTCATTTAAACGAAAAATCATTTTGTTTAACTACCACTTAGTGGTTTCACTATTCATCAAAAATTGAAGTTCTTCAGAAAAAATACCAAAAATTCACCCTAAGCTATATTTGATATTCCGAATTCAAAAATGATGCCTGTTTTTAGAAATTCAAGACATACAAGTTGATTTAATTAATTTTATAATTAATTCCCATTGTCAAAACAAATACCGTGTTTTTAAGAAACAATATCTATCAAAAGACTGACACTTGTTTATGTCCAATTCCAAAGTGAAATTAATTCCAATGACCACCATTGAATTAAATGGTAAAAATATATTCTAATTTAACTTAAAACAAATTAAAAATCTAATATATCCTTATAACTAAATTATATTAAAATGAGGTTTTGAATTAAAATACAATATTTTTCACTATTCATAAAAAATGAACATTATCAGAAAATACCAAAAATTTACACAAAGTAAATTTTGATGTCCCGATTCTAAAGAAGAATTTTATTTGCTCCAATATAATTTATATGAGTGGACAAAAATATATTTAAATAGGGTTCTCCATCAAACATTGCAACCCCATTAAATTAAAATTAATACTTAATTCAAAAATATTAATAAATATGAAAATGTATTATTCTTTATTTACATGGGATGTTACATATATATCTTTTAATTTATTTTCCAAAATTATTATACTCTGATTTGAGAGTATAGTATTCTCAAACTGTCATCATATTCCCTCTCCACTAGTCATAAGACTCTGGCATACAGGGAGACAAGCTTGAGGTTATGCAGCATTCTGTCTATTTGGGAACATATTAACGGTTTGGGGTGATTCAATGTTACAAGGTAGTATCATATCATTTTTGTTTTGATTTAATATTGGTTCATTGTAAACTATAGACTATGATGTGTCATGGATTGGTAATAATATCATTTTTTTGGTTCCATCACTCCCATGTACGGTGGGAAATGAGTTTTTAGGGATGATAAAAAAATTCATTCTTTGTGCTATTATGATAGATTGATTTTCAACATTATTGGTTCACTTAGGTCTAATTATTTTTAATTTATAGGATTTTTACACTTGGATAGTATGAAAATAGGGTGTGTGTGTTGATGTATCCTGATAGTCACATAGGGTTAATATGTCATCTACATATTTCATGTGATTGATAACTCCTTGGGAATCACAAGTTCTAGTATCTTATTTACTATTTATGTATTATGTTTTTTGGTAATTTATATTTGTAGGTAGTTTTATATGATCAATAGGGTAGGTTTATTCAATGAATATTTGATTATTTACATGGTTTACATATAAGTGTATAGTGGAGTTCAATTTGACCAACTAACTTGGTGAATTTTTGTTAATAGGTAGGGATAAATGAGTTATAAAGGGATGGTTTTGGTTAAATAATATTCTAGTATGAAACTTATAAGGTGTTTTCCATTATTACATATGAATGTGCTTTTATCTAAGAAAACTATGGAATGTGAAACCTAATAAGTCCTGGGAATTTTAAAATGATTGTAATGGAAAGATTTAATAAATTATGAATCTATGGGCTTACAAAATAATGGATTCAATGAAAAAAATAAATGGTAGAATATTTAGATGTCATGGAAACAAGTTCCCTTTATGTTTATGGTTGATCCTACGTATCTATATTTAGGTCCAGAGATATAGTTGGGGTGATGAGAACCTTGAATATGTGTTGTGACATTAAGTTTATGAGGAGTTTCCTTATATTCTGAATCATTAAGGCCCTTGTGGGATGTGTTTCAAACTGTAGTGTGGGTGTTGGAACATTGTTTTGTGGATATTGGTGTATGGGACCTAGATTAAGTAGTTGGCTATGGAGCAGTAGACGTCACTTGTTTTAGAATACAGGTAGGGTCATCACTCGGGAGAAGTGGCTGGTGTAAGGTCCGGCCTAAGGGTACTAGGTGTGATAGCCTAGTGATATTTTGGTTATAACTTGGGTTTTTTGTCTTTAATCAACATGTTTTATGATCAAAAGTGATAGAAATAGGGGTTACCCTAGTATTCTAGATGTTATGGATATACAATTAATATCTAGATACATCGGCAGGTGTATTCAATGCATTGGAAGAACTATCAATGTTTTTGTAGACGCATCGTTATACCTTAGGACTTTTATTTGGAAAGCACCATGGTTTCTTATATTTTTATCTTAGGAAAATTTTTAGGGTTAGAATCATTCATATCTTTTCCCCTACTGTCCTCAGGTTTTCTTGATGTGGTAAATGGTTTTTAATCTATGTGGAGGAGTCAAAGGCTAATGGATAGGAATATTTTTCTTATTTTTGGAATGATGCCTAAAATTATGGGTGTTTGTGTGGTTAGAATTAACTCATGTGTGATATCAACTATCTGGGATGCAATAATTGAGAAAGCCTCTATCTCAATGGTACTAACAACTCAAGATACATTTTCAGATGCTCATCTGGGCACATGGCCCCAGAATCAGTAATGCATCAATCATGGATTATTGAGTTAGGATGTTATGCGATTATTGGGGAACATGAAACCCTATGGTTATTATGTAATAAATATGGATGGAATATATATTATGTGCACAATTCTATTTGGTATATGTGATTGGGTTACTCAGGAATGATTATATATTTGTTTTAGTGATAACCTGTTGGTATGCACTAGCTACACATGAGGACAATTGGTTTTTAGATCAGTAAATGAAACTCTTATGTTCTATTGAAAATCATTTGGGTATAAATATATATTTATAAGTTTTCTTTAGGTGATATTTCAATGAAAATTGGTTCACACCTTATTGGAAACGATACATAATTTTATGGAGTTTTTTGGCTAATGGGTGTCTCTTGAAGTGAGGTAACTAGGTATTCATGAGATGCTTGTATGAAGGGGGGCTCGAGGCCTTGAAATGGGGGTTTTATGAAGTTTATACTGTGATAAGTAAAATCATGGATGGATTGTATTACATTGGAACACACAATCTGTTTGAACTAGATATAATCCCCAGGTGTTGTTAGAGTGCATTGACAATGACTCAGGTGAGTGGATGAATTTTTTTAAAGATACATCCATGGATGTTATTCTCAATGAATGGTATAAATGAATTTATGTGGTAGGAAGTGCACCAAAATACATCTAGGGTAGAAACACTTAATATAGGTTGTATATCATAAAATCTTATGGGTATTGTTCTAGGAATCCATGAATGGGTGATGTGTGTGCTACCTCTCAAGTAATAGTAGTATGAACATATAAAATCAATGAGTTTTGTGCTAAATGAAGTGTGGACTATGAATTTTGATATTTTCTCAGGATAAGTTATTCAAATGAAAATATTATAGGGGTGAGTGACATATTGGTCGGGGGTATGTGACCCTTGTGTTGAAAGGGTCACTGGATTGTCTAATAGACTATGGACCGGTCATAATGGCCTTAGGAGGATGGTGTGAAATAAATGTGATATGTATCATAATTTTTAATTTAATTTAAAATGATAAATCATATGTGATGTTTTATTGACACCAAAAATTGGATTCAACCTTGAGATGGTTTTAATGTGAACTGAGGGTTCTTAGATTGATGGTTTTCTAGTGTGTGTGAAGAAAGATAGAAAAAAAGGTTTCAACTGTTAGGGACCAAACAATAGGGCATCATTCGGAGTTTTGTATGGACTCTAAAGACTATGTTGAATTGATCATAGAATGCCTCTGAGTGTGATGGAATCATAAACTAGTTAGTTGGTGATGCATTAATTATTAGAGCTATTCATTTTCTGGATGTTCTATTTGAGGATGTTTAGACTTATATACCCATATATAATTGGATTTGGTAAGTTACAAACCTTTTCTAGTGCACCATTTCAGAAAGATAAGATACATTTCAGAATTCAAATGAGTAATTCCAAGGGAATGATGGTATGTATTTGGATTGTAAATGAATAGTGGTTATTCATATTTTACCAAACAGTTTTAGTAACAAGGATAGGTACCAATTTTTAACCACTTATCTTATTGAATGTTTAGTTTTGGTTGGTTGGGTAATGTACCGTGCACACCATTAGTGCATGGGTGTAGAGTTTCTATTGAAAATTATGATGTTTAAGGCATTGAAAAATCAAATATTATTGTTGTAAGTGGATTCTTATGGTAGAGAGCATCGTAGACCCATCCATCTTTTAGACTACAACACTATTTGTGTTTTGGTTAGATGGGATCAGGTATGTTCTATTTCAATTTTCATAATGGTCATGGGAATTCCCTATATATTTTAGTGTTTTAAACTCCTTGAGTTGTAGTCTGTCAGATAGACATGGTTTGGAGTTCCAAGAATGGAAAGATGGATTTCATCCCTGAATTGGGGACCATTGTAGGTTAGCTGATATAGTTGGTGACCACTGAAACTTCTCTAGGATGAGAATTTTTGTGGTGGGGGATTTGGTAATATCTCGTATTTGTATGATCATCTATAATTCAAAAGGATGTTGATATTTTCTAAATTGTGGATGGGTATGGATTTGAGCTAGACTTCATAATATAGTAATGTGAGTTTGAGAACCTCAAGAGAGAGTTTTTGGATTTGGGATGAGGATATTAGGGGATTTTTGGTGCTTGGTCAGGTGTCACTAAGAGCACAGGGAGGCCAGGCTACTAAAAATAGTAGGCTAGCCACCGGCCCATCAGTTTTGTTTAGTAATGGAGGGAGACATTTCTGACACCCATAGAACCACTACTGAATACTAGAAGTGGAAAGAGCCTCCTCTTATGGCCATCAACTAGTAATTTGAAATATTAAAATGTGAAAATTAAAATATATCCCCCTCATATTTTTGAGTGGCTAACCCCCACTTCCCCTTTTCATGGTGTGAATGGCCTCTAGTAGTCCTCTACCATCCTCCATTAATTTCCCCTTGTATTAGTGTGTGTTTTTTTGGAATTTATTCAGTTATTATAGGTTAGTATCACCCTCCACCAACTTTGGTTCTTCTCTTATCCTTTTATTTTCTTTTTTTTTGGTTTCTCCAATCTTTGTTTTTTATTTTGATATCAAAAAATAATGATGAAATCTATTTTGTCCCTATTTTATCATTTGAAGACTTTTGAAAATATTGACAAATTTGTTGATCCAATCATTGAGACAGTGTGAGATTACAAGGTTCGATGAGACAGTAAATGGTATAATAAAACATATTATATATATTATATCACCCACATGTAGTTTTCTTAAAATAATGGGATTACTCTTTAATAGAGTATAAGATCAGAAATCTGAGACCATGGTTTATTCAATAATGTGTGGTTTACCATAGGCGAGACAAAAATTTGGTTGACATTATGCGTTCGGTCGAAGATGACCATTGGAGAGTGTGTGAAGTAATTAAATAATTTATTTATTGAATTATTTTAATTAATGGAAAAACACAAAACCTACTCAATAAATATGATGTTATGGGAAATATCAATGGTTATCCATATAACAATGGGATATTTTAGTGGAGGAAATATTTTTTTAACATTGGTGGATCAGGAATGAGTATTAATGACAAATGATTGAAGGATTCGTGAGATGAATGACGAATGCTATGGGATCACCACCATCTTCGCTAGTGGACATGTTATTCGCTAATGATTGGTCCAATTTTGTGCTATGAAATTGGTTTTTTTGTCCAATCCCTAATTATAATTTGAGATAAAAAAGTATTAATTCATCCAAAATTAATTCATGAACCGTTCTTTGTTTTTTCACCAATGATTGGTTTTCTATTCCTATATATAGTAATTTGATATCTATTTATCCTCACTAACTCTAACTTTTTTTATAACCTACTTCATTGGAATTTTTTGAAAATTTCCAAATTAATAATTACATTGATCAGGTATCTCTTTATATTATTATTCTATATCCCATTTTTAGTCACCCACATGTGACAACAGCCTCGACCTAAGAGTGATCTGTGGTGGTGAAGACCTTGGTGAGGGTGTAGTGATGACGATGATTCTAGGCACATGAAGGTGGTGTGAAAGAGGGATCATTGCTGAGAGTGATGTGAATCAACAACCCTGGGTGAGGTTTTTTCACTGATGGTGGGGAGGTGAGCTGATGTCCAAAGTGATTGAGTCGATAGCCAATGTGATGAGGTCACAGGGTTTAGGGGAGGCCAACACCAAGGTTTCCTATGTGAAATGGGAGGATACCTACATGGAATAGGGTTTATAGAATTTGGGTAATAAGAATATTCATATGAGAGAAGATAGGAAAGATAAAATTTAATAAAAATTCTTAAATTAAAAATAAAGTTGGGTGTGTGGTTCAAGATAAGGTTGAAAGGTGTGGTGCCAGCTCGCAAAGGAGATCCATGGGAGACGCAGGTATATGCATTATACCCCTTCCCATTAAATATATATATATATATTATTTAACAATGTTTCCAATGTAACTCCACTGTGTGACATCGTATTGACGAGTTTTTAGTGGCATCGCGACCATGATATTGAGGCGGATGTTTCAATACAAATATCAAGTGGTTGATTCAAACATGTGGCTCAGGCTCATGAGGCTCTATTCATGAATTATACAAAAAAATGTGTTTTCCACTGAGAGTCCATTTTGCGAAAGTAAATAGCCTAAAATAAGTGTTTTTTTATGATGATCAAAATGTAATTATCTATTTGTCCATTCACATCCGTTTACAGTGTCATATTAGTGAATTTTTGTTCTATTTCATCATACAGATTATGATCCTTGTGAATTTGTTAGTATTTTTTCAGATTTATACATGTCCAGTTTTAGTCTTAGAGATACACATTTTTTACCTTTATGGGACATGTTTTATAATCCTTTAATGGTGGGTTGGAGTCCTCATTCCTATTATTTCATCTTTGGTATGATCTTGGGTGGATCCCCTATAAATATTGTAGTGTATACCAGTATCAGTTGAGTGTGTTCCCTTAGTCTTTCTCTATGAGGGTGTAGTGTGGCATTATGTCCTTAGCATAGGATTGTGATCCCCTATATGGGATGAGTCTTGAATGGAGTTTTTTTGGTGTCCCTTAGTGTGACCTGTGGTGTAATCCTCTGTCATTATTTTTAAATACAAGGTATATTGTTTTGTATCATTATAACAACCATACATGGGACATTGATCCCCTATCTAGTAGTTTGATATAGTATGGTTTGTGATACACCATACATATTATCCTCTACATAGGGTGTTATTCTAGTAGGGTATGTGGTGTCCCTCCGTGGTCATGGGCTTAATCTTCTATATAGGTGTTGGTATATTTGATGTTCTAGTGTATATATTATAGATAGATACCCGATAAGAATAACAAATTGAGTGAGAAAATTTAGTGATGGAATATCCATTATAGTGGAATATCTTGAAGAAGTGTTACCTTGAATCCTTGAGCAAAATCATGTGGCTAGAAATTTGGTTGAGACCTCTTTGAGTTTTTGATACTTTTATGAGTATACCAGGGTTATTATTGTTTATCATTATGTATCATTATTAATTGATATACCTATGGATTTATGAGTTTCCTACTCTTTATACTTTATTTTTTGTGATTTCATGGATTCCAACTAGATATTGTTATACTCACCCCTACATGGGATCTTCTCACACATTTTATGCCTTATAGAGATGATAGATATTTTTACGGAATCCTTGATGGACCTGGAATAGGTTGATCTTAGTTTGGGATAGAAAAAATAAGTTCCATACTAATGTTTCATTTTATATCATTCCCCTCCTTCCAAGATGGTTGGACATCATTTCTATTTTTGGTGGGCTTGTATTTTTTTCCCTTGTTTCTTTCTATGTTATGTGGTACTCTGATGGTGGGATATATATATGCATGAATTGGTATCATTTTTGTTGTTTTACCTTTCAGTATTTAATGGTATTGGAGATTTGTGTGTATACATGTACTTAAGCTAAGGCCTCACATGTTTTTGATATACTTACTCAGCACTAGTCACCAGCCCTTGTCCTATTAGAATCAATCTTGGGGGTGTCACACCTAGTTTATCACTAGACTGGCAGACTCGGGTGGGTTGGGTCATGAAAGGGTGGTATTATAGTAGGGTTCCACATTAGTACTGGAGATTTAAAATTGTCTGTATGTGAGGTTTGGTTTTGGAACTATGAAAATAGTTTTAATGTGTTTTGAGTTTATCTCTTAGGATTGGGACTCTTCTGTTGCAATAATGACCAAAGTATCCATTTAGAAGAACTCTGAAAACTTTTTTATTGACTCAACACATGTTATAAATGGTTAGAGGGAAATCATTGGTACCTGTATTAAATAAGAATATGTTATTTATGTGTTATTATTAAGTAATCTTACCAAATATACTCTTTGACCATGGTACATCTTGATAATTATCAAGATTCCTTAGCAATGATATCCATCTATAATTTTGATTCAGTGTAATGAAAATGACCAATTGATCGATGAGACCTCAGTTTAGTTACCCACTCCTAAGGTGTTCCCTCCAAGTGGGTACAGAGTAGCTCTACCACCTAATGAGCGGTGTCTATACCCATTAGTGGATCTAAAGGATGATCAATGAAATGATGGGCAGTTGATGGATCCTTCAATTTTGGGTGTCGATACACATTGGTTTATTATATTACTATAGTTCTAGTTATATTGAAAAATAATTTTTTGGGAAAGAAAGATACTCAAGAAGTTGAGGATTGGCTTGAGGTAATGGCTTATGTTTTCACAGATCTTATACAATGATAAATCAAATGGTTGTGTTGGGGATGGGTATTCTTCATAGAGAATAAATTTGTATAGTGGTATTGGTAAATGAAACACTTTTTTTATGTGATCTTAGTGAGTTGTGGATTTAGATATTTCTTAGAGTTTTCTATGATCCAGATCACCTTCTCAGGTGGTAGAGGAATGGTGTGACCCTGTGGTGTGAATGTCCTTCTTAGATAAGAACCCTTTGGATTGTTTTCATGCTAGTGAAACTTCTCTAGGGAAATATAGGGTGTCGGTATATCCCTGTTTTTATGATGTTTGACATGGATTCAAGCATTCAATGAAGATAGATGCTTTTCCAATAGATAAATGTTATTGTGACTTGATTCAAAATTGTTCCGGAGAGTCAATGCTTCCCAAAGTGAATAATGTTGAGGTATGTTCAATAAGATCCTTAGACTTGTGTATTTGAGGTTTTTTTATGTGATGTTGTAAGATATAGACCTAGTTATGGTGAACAAGTTGTAAAGGAGAAGATGGATTCAAATAGAAGAGGCTTGTGACCCAAAGACTTTGGATGTGTTCAAGGTATGATATGTGTCTCTTTTACTTCAGTTATTGTTTTTTTACATTATCCCACACCACTTTTCCATAGATTAATCCCTTATTTGAGGACAAATTATAATAGTGATACCTTTTAGCTCAAACCTTTTTTTTGGAGGCCCCTGTGGAGAAGATCGTTGATCAAAAAATTTACCGACCGTGTGACCAAACTCTAGGAGGAGAGAGAGCCTCGTGTTGAATGTTTTTGTAGTGATCGGGAGGACTTATAATTTTTTCCTTGTTATGGAATAGTTTCTTACTCTACATGCTCAAGTGAATGTTACAAGTGGGTAATAGTGTTCTTATGTTAGTGGGATGGTGTTTTCCTAATTTGGCGAGAAGTAGTCCCAATAAGGGTAGGATGATCTCACATGAAGGAGGATACAAATAATTTATCTATTGTCTTGTATGACCCCTAGATATGTGGATTCTATGAATTTTTAGTTTCCTTTGTTATTGGAGGATAATTGGGGTGCCTTCCCTATGATTTTCTAGTCTTAACTAACCAATTAATGGTTGTTTTTTACATAAAATTTTTCCATGGATGTCCTAATTTTTTCTTTGATATATCGAATGGCCCCATAGTACTATGAGAGAAAAAGGTGTAATCGGTGAATCTATAAAGATAGTGAATTTTAACACCCAATGTGTTTTCATGGGCATCCTAGTGTTGTTCTCCTAGGATTAAAATAAGAGGTTGAGGTTATTTATAGACTAAATTCACCTAAATTAGTTTATTTTTAAGGTTTACTATCCAACCCCAAGAATCGATGACTTCTTTTAATAGTGTTTAGGGTCGAAGTGGTTCTCATAATTTGACCTTAGAATGGGTAATTACCAGCTCCATGTTCACAAAGTGTTTATATCAAAAATGTATTTCCAAATTCGTTGTGGTTGATTTAACTTCATGTTGATACCCTTCGGTGTGTTGAATTCCCCAATAGAGAAAGGGGACTTAAAAACTGATTCATTAAACCTTCTTGGGTCAGTTTGTGGTAGTATTATTAGGTGACATCTTAGTGTTCTTAGCATTAGAGGTGGATCATAAAATACACTAGATTATGTTTATGGAAATTCTTCAAGAGTACCATATTTATGGAATGATCTAAAAGTGTTCAATATAGATTTATAAGTTCCACTTCTTGTGATGTGTCTTCTCATATGTGGGAATGATAATGTACCCAGTAAAGGTTGAGACAATAAAATCTGGAGATCCACCGAAGGGTGTGTCCATTGTAAGATATTCTCATGGAGATGTTTTATTCTACTGTTATTGAGTGAGGAGATGTAGCAGTTGACCCATTTTTAGTTATCCCTTGAAAAAGGGAATGGTGTAGCGTATCTCTTGTGAATAGTTGTTACCCCTTTACTTCTTTAGTTATTCAATGAGGAAAAACTTTAGGATATTGACTATGATGCCTTGAATCACCATATATACACAGGATATGTTTTGGATGGTTTTTCTAAAGGTGGGTAGTATGTTATCCTTGTTTGAGGATGTATGATTACACCATTCACTCTATGAGAGGACGTGATGAGAAGGTTTCTTTTCCTTAATGTTACATATGGTTTAGGTGAGTATGTACCAGGATCAATTGGAATTATTTGTGAAGTTGAAGGGGTTTAAGTGTGTTTTTTAGTTAAACTCGTGACATATCACCTATTAGTAGGTGAATACAAAGGGAGATTAAGTGATAGTTTTGGATGAATTTCGGTGTAACAGGCCTTTGAGACTCAGTTGAGGTAGAGAATACTTTTGTTATCCCAGACAGATAGTCAGGTAGAGTAGACCTTTCAAGGTTTGATAAATATTCTTCAGGTTTGTATGTTAGTTATAGTCCATATCTGGGAGGATCATCTACCATCAGTGGGGTTTTTTATCATAATAGTTACCACTCCACCTTCAATGTATAACCTTTTAAGACCTTGTAAGAGAGACCTTAGAGGTCATCGTTATACTAGTCAGAGCTAGTGGGGGATAGTGCTTCTATGCCTAAGGTTGGTACTAGTGATGGTTGTTAAATGTTGACTTTATCTAGGGTTAGATGATGAATACCCTGGGACATTAGGATTACTTTTTGAAATGATGGTGGAGGCCTTTTTATTTCAAGGATGGAGGTGATGTGTTCTAAGGGATATCACCTCATCAATATTTGTAGGGTTTTATCTAGGGAAGTATGTTATCTATAATGTTCTTATTCTATTTTTTCTACTTCAGCATTGGGTTATCATAGTGGCATACCACTTGTCCCTATGACCACAATTGTTCAGGATGCTTGGTGTCTTCCACATGTCGTAAATGAGGAGATTCGTGCATGAATCCCTGGATAATGACAACAAACGTGAGATGGAAATTCATGATGGAGTTACCATTTTTAAGGTACCCATCATCACTTGAGATCTAGTAAATAAGACCCAATTTGGGAAAGTGTTTCCCCTAAGTGATCATTTTGTACAGACATGATAACATTTAGTATATCATGTAGGATTGGGAAACCCAGTTGAGAGATTAGTATCTTCACCTATCTGATTGGGTTCTTCTATTTTTGGGATGAAAATCCTTTAACATGTATTGAATATAGAATCCCTATATTTTACTTATAAGAATTTGGAAAATATTAGCGAATATTTTCGAAGCGAGGAATTAAGACAGTGTTATATTTAGATGCCCAGTGATCCTGAAAATGATATAATAACAAGTATTACATATATTATATCACATGTGAGTTTTTTCTAAAATAATGGGATAAATCCTATATGGAGTCTCATATCAAAAATTTGAGACCATGATTCATTCTAGAACATGGGATTTACTATATGTTAGAATTAATGTTGTTCTAGGTTAGGAATTTAGTTGATGGAAACCATTGGCAAGTGTGTGATGTAATTTAATAATTTATTTATTTATTTATTTTATTTAATAGAAAAACCCTAAACCTCCTCAGCAAATATTATTTCATGGAAAATATCCAGGGTTATCTACATAACCTTTGTATATTTGAGATTATGATAAATTTATGATTATTGTCAGATAGAGACCAAGGATCGACATCAAATGGTCGAAGGATCCATGAGACGAATTAAAAATATAGAGGGATCATCATATTAATTTCTAGAATATTTGTACTTCACCAATTATCAAACAAATCCCACAATATGATGTTTATTTTTTTTGGTTTAATCCCCAATTATTATTTAAGAAGAATGATGATTAATTCATTCTAAATTAATTGAAGAATAATTTTTCTTTAGATTTTCAATGATTGGTTTTCTATTCTTGGATATATGAATTTGAGATCTATTTATCCTCATTGATTATTAATTTTTTTGATTACCCCATTCATTATATTTTATTTATGAAGTCCAAATGAACATGACTATCAATAGAGGATCACATTATATTATTATTCTATATCCCCTTTTTATTTACCTTTGTGTGACAACAGCCTTATCCTTAGAGTAGTCAGAGGAAATGAGGGCCTCAGTGAGGGTGTGGTTATGGCAGGAATTCTATGCATGCGACGTTGGTTCCTAGAGGGATCCCTAGTGAGATCCATGTGTATTTTTGTCCATTGGGGAGGTTTGTGGGCTGATAGTGGGGAGGCAAGTTGGTGACCGTATTGTCGAATTAGATTGTCGATTCATTAAGGTGTTTGACGTGATGAGTTTGTACAGTTTAAGGGATATTGGATCTAAGGTTTCCTACGTGTGATGGGACACTTCCTGCATGGATTAGGGTTTCGGAAATATGAAGAATTAGAACATTTATAAGAGGGAATATGGGAAATATAAAATTTAATAGAAAAAATATTAATTTAAAAATATTTTTGGGCACGTTGTTAAAGAGATGGTGTAAGGGTGAGGCACTAGCTCAAAAAGGAGAGCTGTGGGGGACCCATTTACTTATTCTTTACCCCTAACATTTAATTTTATATGTGCTACTACTACTACTACTATTATTATTATTATTATAAAAACATTTTTTCTATGTAACTCCTCTATTTTACATTGGATTGATGATCCATCGGTGACATTACGGCCCTTATATTAAATAAGAGGTTTCAAGACCAATATCAGGAGCTTAATTTGGAATTGTGGATCCAGACCATGAAGCATCGTTCATTTGTAATATAGTGAAATTATTTCATTCACAGGGTTTCTATTTTGGTAAAGTGAATGGCTTATCAAGAGTGTTTTTCTATGAGGATTGAAACAACATGATTTTCTTTGACATTCATGGCCATTTGAAGTGGAATATCAATGAATTTATGGTTTTTCACATCATACTGATGATGAGAATTGTGCATTTGTTAGGATTTTTCTATGACTCATCCATGGGTAGGGTCATGCTTAGAGAGACATGTCATGTTTCCCTATGGTCCATGGTGTGTACTCCAAGAATGGGAAGTTGGATTCCACATTCTTCTAGGTTCATCTTTGGTATAATATTTGGTGGATCCCCTTGAACTGTTACATTGTATACCAATATATGTTGAAGGTGTTCCCTTTGTCCATCCCTGTGAAGGTATAGTGTGACATTGCATCCTCATCATTGGATTTTGATACCATATAAGGGATGATTTTAGGAAAGAGCTTATGGTGTACCTACCTTTAACCTAGAGTGTAATCCTCTATCATTATGTCACCATCCTTAGTAGGTTTTGTTGTATCATTATGACCACCATGCATAGGGTATCAATCCCTTATTTAGACATATGATCCATAGGATTCTTGATGTCATCATACATATGATCCCCTACTTAGTGGTTTATTCTAGTAGGGTTTGTGGTGTCCCCTTGTGGTTCTAGGTGTGATCCACTATCTGGGTGTTGATATATTTTGAGTTCCAATGTGTATCATTTTTGGGGATACCCAACAATCCTGACCTATCAAGTGAGCACTATCAGTGACAACATAAATCTTGGAGTAGAATCTCATATAAGAGAATTGTTTTGAATCCTCAAGTGAAATCCTATGGGTGGAAGTTTGATTGAGATGTCTTTGAGACATGGATTTTTTTGTGAGTATATATGGGTTATTGTAGTTTATCATTATGTCTCATATATTAATTGACACACCTATGTATTTATGATATAGTTACTCTAGTTGTTTTATGTTTGGTGATTTTGGGAAGTCCTATTGGGCATTGTAATACTCCCCCTTTCATGGGATCTACCTGAACATGTCAGGTCTTATACATGAGATTACTCTTTCTACAGAGTCCAGGGAGGACTAGGAGAAGGTGAAGCATAGTTTGGTAAAGAAAGACTGAGGTTTATATCAGTGCTCTATTTGATATCAGTCCCCTCCTTCTAAGAATGTTGGACTTTATTTCTAGTTTTGGTTGGCTTGTATTTGTTTACTTTTTTACTTTCTATACTATGTGGTACTCTAATGGTGGGATTTATATGTATGCATACATTAGTATCAGTTGTGTTATTTTAACGTTCATCATTGTATGGGCTTGGATATGTGTGCATGCATACATGTACCAAGGATAAGGCATACCATGTGTCTGATATCTTTTCTTGGTTCTAGTAACTAAACCCTAGCTTATTAGAGGTGGGTTTAGAGTGTCATACTCTACTTACCACCTACCAAGCGGGTCTCAATTTTTTAATCCATGACCAAATGGCCATAATATTTTGAGTCATTTTTTCAGACATGGTAGAGGACATCTTAAGATGACATCCACATTTCATTCCATAGATTTTAACTAAATTATAAAATTTTGGAGAATTTTCAATGTTTTTTCCTTATTTTGGTTTTAAATTAACTAGGGTAATGGTGTTTCCTCTTAGGAACATGGCTAAAATTCTTATTAGTGGTATGTTGTGGGTAATTGGCATATAGTTAGTCATAGTTCTAATGTAGTGAAATATATAGTTGGTTTTTCATTTCTTATACCTTTTCATTATTGTTTTTTAATTAAATATAAATTTTATAATTAATTGTTTGAGATTTCATGTCATGAGTTAGGTACTTGACTGATGGAGAGTGCCTAATAAGGGCCTTATAAAATTTTTGGACTTTAGGGTTGAAGTGTGAAAACATTGAATTAAGGTAGGTGATCCCTAGACCTTCACAATGGTATTATTACAATTCCAAGTGAATATATCATGTGTTCATGATAGACACATTGAGCATGGGCTTCATTAAAATTAAATTGTTTAGAATATATTTGGTCTAGTTAACACCCCCTTGACATGAATTGAGCCTTATGATAATGTGGTTTCTAGAGGAACCCCTGGTGATAATTTTGACCTTATAAATTAGGTAATTAAATTATTATTTTAATGAAAATATTATTTTTTTGTAAAATGGTATTTTAAATAGAAATTGGAAATAGTGTTTGAAATGGTATTTTATAAATGGTAAACAAAATGGATTTTAAAAGGGTTGAAATGGTTTAAAAAACATTTAAAATGTGTTTAAAATGAGTATTTTTAATATGGTATTGGAATGGTAATTTGATAAGATATTCTGAATACTGCTTTGGAAATGCGATATGAAATGGTAAATGGACTTGATTTTGGAAAAAAACTTTGAAGTGGTTTTGGATAATGGAAAATTGGATTTGTTCATTGAATAATAAATGTGAAATTCCCCATTATGGATTTTTTTCTATCTAGTGTATGGTAAATGATATATATATGTTCCATATGGTTGTTATGGTTATACATGAGGTGAACCTAGCCCCTAGGTGGAGTCTAAGACAAATGGTTAAAACGAAAGTGAACAAGGTGTTCGGGGGGATTCTAAGACTAATGGTTAAATCCAAGGAGGACACATCCCCTAGGTGGATTCTAGGGAATCTGGGATGGGTATATTACCCTCGTATATTTTATGATGGTTTATGGATGGGTATATTTCCCCAAAAAGTAGAGAGTTTGGAATGATCATTATAACTTATCTAGAGACTCCCCCCCTGAACTCACTGAAGAAGGTATGCACTATTATCAAGGTAAACCCGACCCCCAAGTTTATCTTTTATTTTATGATTCCAGATTAATTGTATTAAAAGTTATATTTAAACTTTTTAGTTGGTTACTTATTCAAGTAATGGTATCATAGAGTTTATATTTAGGGACACCACTAGTGGTGTCCTCTTGAGTTATACTCACACCCTACTTGGGTCTCCATAGCACTTGGGTACCCAGGAAAACACTGTTATTGTCCAAAGGGATAGGTTGTTATGAAAGGCCAAATGTTGATGATTTTTTATTAATTCCATTAGTTAGAGTTATAGGATGTGACCAAGTATGACTTAGGACTTTCTAGGGATAGAATGTTAGAATTTGTTTTATTTTATTTCTTCGGTACAACTTGTGTATGGTCCACCCTCGAGGGGTCCGGTTGGTATATATTACACATTAATTTAATATCACATGTGATGTTATATTTATTTAACAAAACATTAAATGTTTGGAATAATTATTTGGATGTGTATCTATTTCATTATATTTTCATTATTATTATACTATGATATGAACTCATAATATCTTGTGATGTAATAATAAAGCCCCATCGCTAGTCAGTAGCATCTAGAATATGATGAGTCATGATTGAGTTCATATACTATTCCAGTGGTCTAGGAACAAGTCAGATGTTTGGGGTAATAGTATTTTGTAAATAGAGTTATTGAAAAAAAATCAACATTATAGATTTTGTAAGTACTCAGTATGATACTACTCCGGTCATTAAATGGATGAGAAACATCACAGATTAATCTAATAAAAAAAATCAACATTTATTGAAATAGATTATTAATCTCTTAATGAGTTGAATAGAACTATTTTTAGAAACAATATGAGCAGGGTTTTGATGTTTAAATATATGATCAAATATGAGATTACATTCAAAGCCTATAGAAATATTGAAATCAATAAAGAGGAAGATGAGTACTCCAGTCAATTTGAATATGATGAATCATGGGATGAATATTAAAAGAAATTTTTTTCTTTTCTCAAGGAATATTTAAAAAGGGAAAGGTAATTACAAATGTAAAATCCAAAAAATATATATATATTTTTGGTGAAATTAGTCATGTTTCTATTGATTATCTAAAGAAGTAATGTGTTACATTGGAAAAATCTAAAATGGGTGAAATTTTTAAGAAAGGGTAAAGTAAAAACTATAAGAAAGGAAATAAATTATTTAATGGAAATAATGGTTTCACATGAAGGTAAGGAAAGGAAAGATAATATTGAGTAAATAATAGGATTACTACTCCACTTAAAGTATGCAATCCAAATAAGTGGCTCATTTATGTTTTATGAATATTTTTTCAAAAGATAATAAACAAGAATAATATTCAAGTAGTAGTGAAGATGGATAATATACTTATATTAATCACATGTTGATAACCAATATTGAGTAATGTCTTAAAAAATATTCATTAAAAAAAGATATTAGAATTTCAAATATGGGAGTTGAGAAACTATAGAAGGTGAAGAGAAAATTTCAGAATAGAAGATGATTGTGCTAAAGAAATTCGGAATCTCATATTTAGTGTTTCAGAATAAGAAAGTTTATTTAATTATAATTATAAAAAATAGGCTAAAAATAAAGAATATTTGAGTTAAGAATAATGAATCTATCTTGAAGTTTAAAAATATATAATTTTTATGATTGAATCTTTTCACAATGCTTTTGAAGTTAATGCTGAATTTTCTTGAACAATGGAGAAGGCTATATTTGATAAAAATGATCAAATTAAACCATTTTTGGGGTGGTTACTAAATCAATTTCAACTAATAATGTATGACTAAAAACTAAAAATGCTCTTTTATTTGTAGAAATTTTTTTCATAAACATAATACTTTTTCAAGATGATTTGGGGTGATGTGAGGAAGAAATATTTTTCTAATCAAATAAAATAATTACATAATGTGATTGGAAAATAAAAAAATATAGAACAAAATTTCTATTACTACTAAATGATGATTTTAAAAGATTATTATTATTCTTATGGGACCTTCGTGTATAAAACCATTAGTTGGTAGAATAATGTGTCAGTTCTTTGTAGTAAGAATGAATATAGGGGGATAATAACTAGAATGAAAAAGAATCAACTCTTTAAAGATAAGAAACATTCTCAAGAAAAAGAAAATTACTACTAAAACATCAACAGGTATGATTACAAAAAAAATATTTTATAATTAGGTATAAATATATGGAAAATATGAAAACAAATATCATTGAGATAAAGAGTATTTCATTACTCTTCTTGGAATGATTATATATGTGGAAGGAATTAAGTATTCTTAGAGGAATGAAGAAGAAGAAATATCTCTAATTATTGAAGTGTGTATAAATTCTAGAAGGAAAAAATAATTTTTGGATACTTGAAAATAGTTGTTCTTATCATTGGATGTGATATTAAATGATAATAAAGACCATGTGTGGAGTATGATAGAGCTATAGTTACCTTTGTGTTTCATAGTTCCTTAAGAATCCGTAGAATTTTTATAGAAAATTTAGTTTTTAAAAAACTAAAAAAGAATAATGTTATATATATAAAGAGGATTAAAAAAATATATTGAGTGGAATCAAAATTCTTGATGATGGGAATAAAGTTATCTTCACGAATACCCCTTTTATCAAAAAGATCTAAAAATATGGAAGAGTCATTACTATGGGAGCGATAGTAAGTGGTACCTTAATCAAGGTTTAAAATCTATTTAAATATTTTTATCTAATTGTTGAAGATAAAAATATATTGTAGAAAAAAATAAATAACCATCTTGTCCAAAGTTTCATCATAAAAATATCTAAAAATATGTGGTGACATAATTAAAATAACTGAAAAGAAACAAATATATCATCTATGAAACATGTCAAAAGAGAAGGTTAGTTAATTTAAGTCATAAATTAGGAGTTATTTTGTCCACCATACATCTTTAAAGCATTTAATCTAATTCATATGCTATGATGATAAATAAATCCACTAATAAAGATCATTATATTATTTCTTTGATTGATGATTTCCCAAAGATGATTAAGTTGATGTTTGTTAAGAAAAAATAGTATTTTGTTGAGACATTCCTAATATTATTAACAGATATTGAAAAATAGTTGGTATTTTATTTTAAAAATTTGAGAATGATTAATGTAAAGTATTTAAATAGTAATTATTTTCAATCGTATCTATAGAAACGTGGAATTAAAAATCATGATATTTATCTTTATACACAGTAGTAAGGTTTAGTCACCAAAATGAAGGATATAAGTTTGTTTGAGATTGTATTAACTATATTTACTAAATTTAAACTCTCAATTTTATTCTTGAGAGAATATTTATTTACAGATATGACCATATAGGATAGATGTTTATTACAGCTATAATAAAATATGAAATTCTAGGATATTTTGTGAAAGAATAAATATACAATGAAGTTCTTGAAGGTTTTTAGGAGTCTATTGTTAATAAATTTAAACATTTAGAATTGGGAATTATTAATGGAAATTATGAGAGATGAGTATTCATGGGGTTTTTATCTAGTCGAAAAAAAGCTACATGTTCTTGACCAAAGATATACACAACAAGGTTGATTCATATTAGGTAAAATTCATTGATAATAATACTATAAAAAATGAAATAGGTAAAGGATATTTTAAGGAAAAATAAGTGAACATGAAGATGTATTAAAAATTATGTGAAAAGAAATATTATGATGAATGTAATGAATTTAATACTTAATTTGATTATTCAAGTGGTTATAAAATTACTGATGAAAGAAAATAGTTGAAATTTTAATTTTTAAAAAATCATGTAAAATGTAAAAACATTATTTAAATACTAGGAGCTAAAGTTTAAGGTGATATAAATTTTATGCTTGAAACTAAAAGTCCCATTATTTCACATTTTGATCCTAAATAAATTATAGAGGTTGTTAACCAAATGTTTTTGATAAATTATATTAATGAATTGGTGTATTAGATTAAGAAAAAAGAAATCTTAGATTTATTCCTAGACTGGAAGGAGAGAATATTATATAAAAAATATATTATATCTTAAAGAATAATGATATATTTTTACGAAATGTTTATTTATATGTTAAAGGTGTATAAATTGATGAAACTTTAGAAACAATTTCAGTGCATTCATATCTTATAATGTTCCTAGATAATGTTGAATAGACACATTAGAAAAAAGTTCACATTGATGTGAAGTATGATTTCTTTAACATAAATCTTGAAGAATGATTTTTTATTTAGAAACATTAAGGTTATATATTTCGTGATAGATTAAGGGTTTTCATGTTGAATAAGCCACTTTATGTATTAAAACAATCCCCTAGATATTTTCACTCCAAACATGGTTGTTTACAAAAAACAGTTTCTTTTTCAAATAAAAAAGTGGATAGAAACTTATATTTGAATGAAATGAGCACATGTACTCTAATTGAAATTTAATATATATATATATATATCACATAATTTTTATATTTTATATTTATTATGATTGTGAGGATTTTTCATTAAAAAGGATGTTGAATTTTGATATTTCAATGCTCAAAGAGATTAATTTCCTTTTAAGATTACAAAATGTGAAGAAAGAATCATATAAATTCTTGTCTCAGGAGAAATATGTCAATGAATTATTAAATATTTTGGGAATGGATGATTCATAAGAAATATCTACACACATTATTTTTTGTCTAAATCAGATAAAACGTGAATCAATAAATATGATGAATCATAAGGTATTCAGGAAGATTATTGAATTCTTGTTATATCTTACACATCAAGACCGGATATTGTTTATAAAATAACTCTATGTAAATGATATATAATGGATCCAAAGTAAATAAACATGATAGTCGGAAAGGTAATTCATAAATATATCAAATGAATATTGAGTTGTGATTAGAGGTATAAAATAAGTGGGGAACTAAACTTCCCAATTTTCACTAATGTCGATTGGTCTAGTGCTAATAATAATATAAAATCAAATTTATAAACATATTTTTTTATTAAATAATGTTTTATGAGATTATGTAGTAAGAAAAAATGTTTTGTAATATTGATAAAAAATTAATACAAGTTTATTGTAAGAACACATTCCAGAAGATAATTTATATAGAAAAAAATGCAACTAGAACATTTGAGAGACAACATTGGAAAATAATTGAAAATAACTTATGATAATCAATGTGAAATTGTTCTTTACAAGAACTTAGTGAAACACACTATATCAAAGAACATTGATATACAATATCACTTCATTAAGGATGAATTTTTTAATAGTGATATGAAATTATATTATATTACCACAGAATATCTGATTACTAATTTATTAATCAATACTATGACAAAGGTGATGTTTGTAGCATTATAGTTGAAACATCATGTTTAGTATTTTACTCTTATATAATTATTTTACGGAATACCCCAAAATAGTTTGGATTATATTGTTAAATAGGTTGATAAGTACACAACCATGTACTTTTCTTTTATGAATTTGAAACTGTTACAAATTTAAAAAGGGAAAATTGCTAAGAGTGTCCAAAAAGTGAGAGGATATAAAAATCACTGGAAAACAATTATTCTTACCAAGAGAATAAGTTCTATAAAAATCAATTCATTATCACACAATGGGGTGTTAAGAAATAAAACTTTTTGAGTGATAGTTAATTTATGAGAATTTAATAGAAATTTTTGATGATAATATATCCAATGGGAGAGATTGAACAACCTGATGTATTTATTTAATTATTAAAGATATATTTTAATTCTATTCAAACTTGTTTGGGATAATTATTTTGAAAAAAAAATTAAGATATATTAGTTATTTTTAAAGGTCTAAATCTATATTTTAGCAAATAATGTATCTTAAATCAACATCGGAAAATTATCCATGTTTCAGAATGAGAAATTAAGTCCATGGTGATTGGTATAACTTTGGGTGTTGAGTTGATAATGATGATGTGTGTGTTTTCATGATTCAAAAAACATATATCCTTGGGTACCATTTGAATGTTATAGAAAGGTAGGGGTTTGATAAAGAACGTGATACATAAATGAAATTATAAAATTATTAAGGGTGAATAAGATTAATTTAATCATATATAAGATTCAATATTATTTAATTAATACCTAAGTAACAATGGAAGCTTTAGTCCTAAAGTTATATGATTACATGTGGATATTGAGATGGAGTGCATCTAGAAGATAATAAAGCTAAGATACCATTGATTTTTGAACAAAGATAAATTTATAGAAGATATATCATGTGTTGGTACACATGTATTTCAATATAAAAAGCCTCATGATTGTTTGAGAAAAGTTCCTAATTCCTAATATGTTCGTAAGTAAATATGTTTGATAAAGGTAAAGTATTCAAAAATTAGAAAATTTTTCTAACACTCTGAGCTGTAGAAAAAAAAATTTATCAACATACTAGATCCAAATTGTAATATATATATATATATAAGGGTAACTATAAAAATAGTCTTGAGTATTTTTGGAATGTGAATCTACGTGATGAGGTAATGAAATTAAACGATTATCTTAAAGTATTTTTTATGTAAGGAAAATATATAAGTGGAAGCTAGTGTTGAAGTATTATGATTTAAGTCCTAAATATATTCCTGGATAATAATTTTCAAAAATAAAAATTATTTGATGTTAAGAAAAAGTGGAAATTGAAACATTATATAGTGTTGGAGTCTAAGAAGATTATAAGATAAGGACATCAAAAGTTTCAGATGATTAGAAGTTAAGTAGATCAAAATTTAAACCAGAAGGTGAGATTAAATAATCCATATTTTGATAATAATACTATAATCACATGTGGTGTCTTGGATTAAGTTCAATGATATAAAATATATTTATAAATAAATAATAAGATTATGTCATGTGGAAGAAAATGAAAACTAAAAAGCATAATCATAATAACGTTTATTTGAAAATTATCATTAGTTTATGGATGTTAAAAAACTATAAGGATCCCATAGATTTAACCTGACATTAATGTGGAGTCAAAATCAATGTGATGGTGTTGTGATAAATATTAGTATAATAAAATATTTGTGATAAAATTATGATTTTTTATATGATTTATAAATTCCATGAAGGCAATTTATACTGAGATTTATAAGAGATGTAGAAAAATAAAACTCTAAAAATTTAGATTCATTGAAGGTATTTGTTTGAGATTTTATCAATTCAGAATATTCAAAAAGTATAGCTCATTATACCCATATTTTTTTTGGGTAGGAATGATCATATAAAGTGGAAATTTATTTTGATCATGGAGATTATAATTTTAATATCAAATATATAGAGTTTTCAACTTGCATGTCTCAAAATATCCTTTGACTATTTGAAGAAGTGATTTGATTAAAGTGAATATCATAGCAGTGAAGGTAGTGATGAGTTGTGGGAGGAATAAAAAAATGAGAGGACATAAGTATAAAATTTTAATAATAATTTTCCATATATTAAAATTATGAATCAATGAGAATATAAAATTCATTAATCCTACAAAAGGCCTCACAATGAAGGCAATTGAATAAAGAATAAATAAAAACATTAAGATCATGTATAAGGTTTAAAAATTAATCCTTAAAGTTAGGATAATTTTCTAATTTTAGATAAAACAAAAGTCTTGATGAATGTTCTTATTTTTTGTGGAATGAACATAGGGTTAATGTGATCTTATTAATGAATTTTTTCCATTTCCATTGTAAACTATTGGGGTCCACTATAAAGAACCATTTGGGAGATAGAAAAAATATCATGAGATAGAGAAGAATTTTTTATAGATATCCTACATTTTTTTAGTTACCTAATATAGTGGATATCCACATATTATACCAAAACTAACCACGACGAGGATTTGATACCCACATTAGGATTAAAACTTGTAAAAATATTTTATTCCTTAGTTTATATTTTATATTTTTTATATACAGCTTAGGGTGGGTTTTTTAAGGTTGAATGGATCCTGATTCTAAAAAATCAAATATGAAAATTTCTAAACAAAATTATAAAATTGAAATGTTTATTCAACCTACCTACTCAGTGTTACATCATATTCTTATGAACATCTATTTTTATTTAGTATGAATATTTAATAAAATTACTATTTCATTTATCTCATATGTGATATTCTATGTGTTTGTAAATTTTTCTTGAAATAAATATTATTTATTGGAACATTGTGTTGAAATGTAGATTATTTTTTTTGAATATGTGACTAATATTTATATAATCTAAATTCCTCATATTTTAACTAAAATTTGTATAAAAATATTTTTCCCTAGATAAAATATTTTTATCGTTTTATCCTTTTCCAATATATTATAAACTTAATTAAATTATAAATTCTATTCATTCATTTTTTATTTGTCAAAAAAAATATTTTATAAAAAACAAATACTATTTTTATATAAGAGAAATGAGATTTATATACACATGTTTTACTTAGATCTGACCAACCATGATAAATTATTTTACATTAAAATCCATTATGTAGAAACTCTTCTATTAATTACATGAATTTAAAATAAAATATTTATTATTTCATTATTTTAATTTGAACTCTGATATACTCACAACATTTTTAAAATATACATTTAGTATTTTATACCCTTCAAAACCAAAGAATTAATTTCTATTATACAAATACCTAGCATGGATATTACATAGAGATTCCCAAACTCCTTCTGATATTCGAAATAATTTCATTTTATGGAATAATTATTTGTTGTTCCTAATATTTCATTTAGGATTTGATGACCTATATTGAATACTTGAAGAAACATTATTGGACATTCCATGTAATTTTTATTTTTTTGACCAGAATATATACCCACATATCTTGAAAATTTGCCAACAAAACCTATAAAACACATAAAGTAGTCAATAAATTAAAAAAATTATAATACTGATTAAACCATTAATAAACTTATTCAAATTATTGGAACATTTCCATATATGATAACAGAAAGAATTCCATAACCATAAAAATAATTTAACGAAACCTTATGTCTTTCCATGTCATTATCACACTAAATCATAAGACTGTGTCAGTGGATACTAATTTTTCTTAGATTATTTTGTAACTAATTACTTTGAATCCTTAATTGAACCTTTGTATACTTCTAATAATACCTTTTTGATCCACCCATGTAAATAATCTACCATTAAGTAACATAAGAAGTTGTTTCTCTAACACATTGAATAACTTTATTAAATAATAAATTTTATTAAGTAACCATTTATAAGAGTTTATTATATTAAAATTATCCTTTTATAATATCAATATCGAAGTTCTTTTTTATGATAATAATTTAGTTTTTATATATGATAAAATATTTTTGAAGATGTGTATCATGTTTTGTAGATTTCTAATAATGACTTTTATTAAATGTGTCCCCGCTAAAATGATCACCCCTTTTAAAATCATCATGTCATTTTGTGGTAAAAATCCATGTATCACAAATCAATGATTCCAAATTAAATATTGTATCACAAAATAGTTATTTTGGTTGGGAATCATTGTAATTATATCATATATAAATATTGGGTAATTGAGTGTATATCTCTTTGTCCAATCAAGCATATATGTTAATCAACTTCCATTATTATGGTAAAATAATTCAATTAGAATCTCTCAGTTATAGGTATCCCATAATAAATTCAATGAATATGCACCTAATTTTTTAAGTTTCACTAATTACTTTCTTTCCAAATATAATATAATCTAGGAGCACACATGTTTTCCATTACCTAGTTGATTAGATGATCAAGGTCTTAACAAGTGTCGCATTATAATTAATCTTGAACATAATATTTTGAATGGGTTTTAATCACACAACACAATATAATTATATTCCATTTATTTTTATACATAACTCTAATTATTTATATAGGAATCATATACCTTCTACTAAATCTATATGTTCAAACCACATAGTTATGTAACCTTTTACACAACTCATAGTGTGTGATACTAACTCAAATTAAAATCCATAAATATTTATACATATCTTCATCAATCTTATGCATAAAATACATAAATACATTTCATTTAATGGTTTATAATTATATGAGATCAATAATTCCCACATGAGTAAGCCTAGGTCCATAGATAGTCAACTCTCACTTTTCTAGATAAGGCATAAATCTCTTGGCTAGTGAGTAGTCTGACACAAAGTCGATTTACCAAGGGATACATTATTTAAGAGATGCATTAATTCCATCATAATTATAACACTTTATATGCATAAATTATAATGAATTACTTAATTAAATCCCATTACCAAATACAAGCCAAATTCATGATAATGGAAAACTAACTTATCTATCATACTAAGAAACACCTTAGAAATATGTATAATAATATCTAGAAAAAAATATTAATAACCTTTATAATAAAAAATATACATAAAAAACATAATAGGGAAATTATAAATATGAATAATAAGAAAAATGAATATTTTTGAAAATTATACATGAGATACACTAAATCTGATCAATTCATAAATAAATATAACAATTAATAATTTATAATTTAGTTGTTAAATATAGATAATCAATAAATAAAAAAATATAAATATTTTTATTTTATTCCAAATATGAACTCTATTATATTTTTTTATACATAATTTTCTTTAAATAAATTATATTACATGAAATACAAACATTCTATATTTTCATTCTATTGTGTAAACAATTTACTAAAAAATCTCATATATTTTATATAATTTATACCTTATGTTAAATAAATTATCGAAACAAATTTTCTAATGGATTAAATTATTTACTCAAAAAATACAATTAATTTAAAAAATTTAAATCAATTGTTATGAAGAAATCATAATAATAAATATAAGAAACATTATATTTTTTACATGTTTTTTAATTTGTAAAACTTTTATACATTTACCTTGTAATTTATGAATAAAAAATTTATTTTCCAAATTATACATTAGACTATATAATTTGAAAGAGACGTTTTTTAACATTTCCAATTAATAATATTCGATAATTTATAAATTCTTTAAAAATCACATATTTAATTATAAACAAATTTTAAATATTTAATTTAATAATAATCTTATAAGTAAATAAATATTCCATTTTACTCTTTTGATGATTTATAATCATTTTAAAAATTATTCAAAACAATTCATAATTGAAATTTTAGAAAATAATTATTTTCCCCCATATTTAACCATATGTGGGATTAAAACCTTTTTTGGATAATTGGAATATGATTCAAACATTGGTGCAAGTTATGATTAGAAAACATGATATTAACTCATCTCAAAACAATGTTTCATGAGATTAATATATAAAGTGACCTATCATAAGGCCTACGTAACATTAATAAATCATATGGTATCATATTAAATTAGATATTTCATATTAATAACCAAGGGTAATGATTTCTAAATAGGATTAATCGTGTGTCTGTGTAGGATTAAACCTAATGCCTTTAAAGGATTAACATACACCATATAAAATTCAATGAGATTCATTCATTCATTTGTGAGATTTTTCCTATGTTTTCATGGATATTTGAGTGGAATAACCTATAATGTAGACCATGTGTGTTATTAAACACATCCCTACATAGGAATAATTTCACACCATGCATCTTATTAATCAGGTCATATAGCCCAAAAGGTAAGATTGTCATCCATCTTAGAATAGATCATGTGTTGTATGAAATTAACCATGATTTATTCCTACATATGATATTTCTCATGAATGAATGATTTAGCATCACTAATATACAGTGATATCAATTCTTATGCATTCCAATATTTTTCAATAACATACAATGAGTTGTTTAAAATGATTCAATCCTCTATTATTCTGTAGCATGAATGATTCAGTCATTCCATCATTATAGACATAATATTTAATGAATCAAATGGAATGGTATTTCTTGGATACCACTGATGGGTTTCTTAGGGTAGTTTACAAATTTATATATGTTGTATAATTGAATAAGAAAGAAATAAATCAAGATCTCTACACATGTAACCCAGTAACATTTTAGGATAAAATGTAGATATCATGTAATTTATAATGTAGGAAGCTCCTATAACTACATTTATTTTATGTTCTAGATAATTATCACAAAATTGATAGTAAAAATACACCCTTCTTCTATTTTGAGCCCACAGGCTATATCAAATCACTCAACACTCGAGCGGGACTTCTCAGCATAAATGATATCCTAGCATCACATAGAAGCTAACGGATGTGGTTAAAGTGGTCATATGAATCAATGATTCCTTATCAAGTCATCTTTATCTTTATCTTAAACACAACATAAATGCAATTTCTTTATAAAGGCCTCAAAGAAACTCCTTGATCACTATGCATTTACTAATTTTTTACAAAACCTAAGTAAATTCAACTAGGTCGTTTATACAAATATTGAATGAATGTGTAAACCTCTCAATAATTTAATTATAATAAATGTTGAATTATAATACACATTTTGAAATAGATCCAAATATTTCATAATAATGTTCATTTTTCATTTTATCCAAGTTAATTGTTATATAATTAAACCAAAAAATTCATTCCAGTAATATAGTAATATTACAAAGGCAATGGCATATGAATTTATATATTTTCACATAAAACATCCATATAGAATACCTTAGTATTTTGGAAATTGTGTATCATATATATAAATATATATTAAAATTTAGGGAATAAATCCATCATTATACTAGTACCCACATAGGGGTTTAAACTAATAAGTCATTTCTCTTCCACTCTTATTTTATATTTCATTAAAAAAATATTCTCTTGTTTTGTTTGATTTCTTTTATAAGTTTTTGAAAACTAGTTGGGAGGAACATTAACTCAAAAATATAATAAAGTAAATAATATGTTTTTATGACTTTATCCATCTGTTTTTCATTAACCCATACCATTGAGTTTTTGGTGAAAATAAAATTATTGAATTTCAAGTATTAGATATTTTGAATCATCTATATGTTTTTTAGGTTTTTTCATTTATTTTATTTTCAAGAATAAACTAGTTTTTAATTGTCTTTTTACCGAAATATATCATTATTTGTATCTCTCTAGAATACATCATTCACTTTTGAAAATATGGATTTTCTTTTTAAAAAATTGGATAATGAATCTTAATTGGGAATGTTTTAAGTTTACTAAAAATATTTATTCATTAACTAGTTCAGGTAACATTAAATTTAGTGAATTGATTACTAAATAAAATTATAAATTCATTGATTCACCATCAAACAACTAAATACCTAAATTCATTCAAATTGGAGTAGTGTCAATAGTTTGTATTCGAATGAAAGTCTCTGAAAATTTCCAAATCAATAATTCGTGTGTATGAAACAATTTAAGCCATAAGAAATTTATCAAGTTCTATGTACATGAATGTGTTACATAAAAGTATGTGAATGCGTTCTTGGATATAGAGAGTTGTGTAAGGGAAGGTGAATAGTAAACCAGAATGAACATATGTAAAATTAATTAATAGAATTTAAATACATAGTAGTGATTCAATTTCTATGAATTTTGAAAGTGAAATAGTAAAAATTAATAAAAAAAATAATTGAACATTTTATTTCATGTTAATATTGATATTTACATAAACCTTAAAAATAAACATTCATTTAACCACTCTTTATAGGGTGAAGAAATGGATTCAATGTTGATAAATTTTTTGAGAGGCATTCATTGATGATAAAAAATAATTCTAATTTGAGGGGATATAATTTAGTATATTTAATATATATTTTATGTCATAATATTTTAAATAATAGTGTTCTCATTTTATGATATAGATTTTGAGATTCATATAAAAAATATAAAAAATAACTATTTATTCTTATAAAATGTCATTTCTCTTTTTAATAGATCAAATAGAAAACATAAAACATGTGTTTTTTAATTTTATAAAAGTTGGGGTGATGACATGCCCATTAGACCATATACATAATATCATGGAGATGATAAAGGAAGTATCACATTGTAAATTCCATTCCACTGAGAACCTCAAGAAGTAAATGGAATTTTTTAAAACACCTTTAGATAGTGTTCTCATCTCAGTGGAATTCCATGATACCCCCGGACACTACATTGGAATAAACTCAATTCTTGAGGCCCAATGCACTATACATTTGTGTTACAACATAATTAGTAGTGTGATGATCTATTTTTTATAAATTCCACTTTACATAGTAATGTGGGTCATTTCATCCCATTTTTATCATGAGTAAAAAATATACATACATCCTCACTTTAATGCCACCTTATCTCTAAATGGAAACATACATTGGGGGCAATGTATTTTCATAGGTAATTACCTATGTTCATCCAATAAAAAATTCATCTTTTGTATCCATTGAAACTATTATTGTGATTCTAATTCACCATAAACCATTCAATTATTTCTTATGATTCCATGAATCCCTTCCATAAAATTCAAATATAGGTAATGATATCTCAATCACGGTTTTATATTTAACAATTAATAAAAATAATTTGTAGCCTTGGATTTTATATCAAAATCATGGTGCATCCATGAATTTTTTTTATACAAAGTATCGTATTTGATTCTGTTTATCCCTCAAAATTGGAAAATGTGTGTGATGTGATTCTATATTCTCTCATCCTATCTAAAGGATCAAAAAATAAATCACAGGGAAGATTAAGGAATAATAAAAAAATGAAATGATATATAATCACTAATATGTAGATTAAATTCCCCACAAATCCATATCTATATGGATTTCATCAATTACACATTGATTCTCCATATTTTTCTATAAATATACCTATTTCCATTCATTATATGGGTTACCATGTAACAACCTAAACTTTTATCAATGAAATTTCTCTCATCTTGTAGTAATTTCATATAGTATAATCACATAAAATCACAGTATGAAACACAATTCCATATCCCGATTAAATGAACTACTAAACTCTATGTGTCCTTTAAACATAATTTTTCAACTTCACTGATTTTAGTTTTTAAAATTTGACATATACAGTTGTGATCAGTAAGCTATTTGGGGTCTGATAGGAAAAACCAAATTTTTGGTTAATAGTAATATACCATTACGAATATTAATGTTACCCTTATTAATAGTAATATGACCCTTATTAATATTAAATTATAAATCTGAATTGAAACCTTCCCAATGATAGTATAAATAAATGTATCCATCCTATAAGTGACAATATGATATAATTATATTATAGTGTTGGTATTTTTATAAGTTATGAATATTTAATGATTAATTTAATAATTTAAAAAAATATTTTAATAAAATTTATTCAAAAACTATTATTTTTAAGTCTTATGATTATATGGTAATTTTATGAGAACTTAATTAATTTTTCAAAGTGTTAGAAAAACAATTTTAATTTTAAAATTAGTATGTTTCAAGTAAATTGTGATCTTAATTAAAAATTAAATTACTCATAATTAGAATATTATTTTCATAAAAATTAGTTCATTTTTTAATTATATATGTTGAAAAATGGTTTTGGTGAATTTTTTATATTTTTCTGAAATACTTGAATTTTGGGTGAATAGTGAAATTCGATAATTTACAAAGTATGCTAAATAAATGAATTTATGCATCATGTTTGAGTCATGGATGATGTAAATGGACATTTTTTCTAACTCACATTACCACTTTACTATATTTATTCATGTAATAATCACTATTTCTTTTCCTGTTGATAAATAATAAATTAATGATTATATATTGAGAAAACACTCACCCCCTCCACTATAAATACCACCCCTCACAACTTCATTTTATAGCACATATCAATCCTTTTTCCTACTCAAAATGGTGCTCAAATATCTTCCCAATATCATACCCTATGTCAAGTATCCCATGGTATCATAAAAAGACCAAAACCTATCCCATAAAGAGGCTCTTAAAGAAAATATATTCAAGATGTAATTTCTCTCTTTTTCTTTCAATTTCCATTCAAATTTCATTTATTTTCTTCTCTTATCCTTAAATTAAATTAACCAAATTTCTTGATAACTCTAGTATGATTGATATACTAGTATTATATAATGTTAATGGAAGAATATTTATTATACTCCTCCCTCTCTCTCTTTCTTTATAAAAATGAAACGGCTGCATGTGATTTTTTAATTTACCTACATCATGGGCGATGCACTCCCATTTTCTTTAAAATCCTTCAAGGAAGTCAATAAAACCATTAAATGGTTGAAAAAATATTGAAATATTTATTTTTTAACCCCTTTTATGTCCTATAAATAGGTTTAATAAATAATAATAAATGATAAAATAAAACATGTTTATTGTATTCCAAATACTACCCAAATTAACCCAAAATGATCATCATTAATTTTTAACTAATGATTCATCCTCATAAAAAAATTCATTATAAGATCATTTAAACTCATATAATATCATTAATATCATTTAATATAAATCATTTATTTTTATCAATCTTCTAGATGATCTTTCATTCATGTGTACAAGTGAACTGTCCGTGAAAACTAAGAAAAAGACAACTCTCGAACAATGAATTTAAAGACTATAACTGATAAAAAGGACTAAAATATAACATAATAAAACCATAATGAATAATAAGCATTTAATAATGTTATTTAGTAATTAATTAATAAATATAATGTGATTATATAGGACATTAAAGTGAAGAAAGCATTTGAATACAAGGAAAGGGAAATTCTTGAACCCAACTTTCTTTCTTCGGGCTTTCCCTCTTTCACTCCATTTTCAGTATATATATTCCTTAAAAATGATTTATTTGTCATTATATTACCTTTTCATGGATATACATTTTTTCCAGTGAAGTTTATGTCAAACATAATGTTTTCCAAAAGAACTATTCTTTCAAAAACACACCTTTTACTTCTCACTCAAGGTTGATGGTCCTTGTATCAAGTATGTTAGTCCCTGTTTCATTTGGGAACAAAAAATTTATGAATTTATGCTTTACTAAATGAAACTCATTCTATTCCATTGGTTTTTTTGGGTTCAATATTGATATATTTTCTATGTGGCCTGCATGATAATGAAAATTTTATAATGTGACAAGTGTGCCTAGAATTATGTAGCGCAATGAAAATGTTATGATGTTATGGGTGCACCTAGAATTACATAGAGATCCAATGCATTGGGTAATTTGAAGAACCTAGTGATTTAATTTAAATATATTTTAAACTGATTATATCTTTGTTCACAATTATGTGTGGCAGTTATCCACTAATACATAAGGTTTCATTTTTATGAATTTCCACATTTTATGTCTTTTATTAATGCTTCCTCTCATGTTTATAATTATATTCCTATGTTATGATTATGATAATCCCATGTTATATTATATTGTATTCTTATATTCTTATTGGGATTTTATATCACCCATTTTTTATGTATATCCTCGGTTTTCTACTTACTATAATGATAAGTCAAGAGCAATAAGAATTCAGAGACTAAGAAATTAAATAAATGTTTTATGTTATAAATTTTATGTATGGTCCTAGTTTTCCCAATACACTACTCCTTTGGATCCCATTTTTGTAATTTTTTAATGTTTTTTAGCTTTAAAATTATGTTAAAGTAATGTAGGAATATTAGGGTCGCTATAGTTGGTATTATAAGCACGGTATAGTTAATTTGGGAATTTTGATTTGATAACCTTAGTGAAAACCCCTAGTATGATACTAAGTATATGTAAGCACACAAGAAGATTTTCTAAACATTGGGATCCAATAAGATATGATTTTAGTGTTAATTTCACAAAGTAATAACTTATTCATGACTTGTTGACTTATGTATTATTCTAACCTTTTCTATTTTAGAAAATGGTGGGAACCGTGAGAAATTAGGCCAACAATCTATGTGAAGGACAATGCAGCGATTGCTCGAATGACATCCCCAATGCTTTGAGAGGTGGATTTCAAAACGTCATATAGATTCTTACCCAGTTGTCTTAGGTTATGAATAATAACATAAATAATGTAGAACGTCATCCTTTACCTAAGAGGGAGCAACTGGTTGTCGGGTGTTTTATGATGCAACGACCATCGATATTTAGTGGATCTTCTGATCCACTAGTAGAGGAATAGTGGGTCATCTCCATAGAGAAGATATTTTTTGTGCATCACTATTCTGAGATGGAGAATCTGACTGTAGCCATTTATCATCTTGATGGAGAGGTTGACCAATGCTGGGCCTTGATTAAGAACACCAAGCCGATATATGAAATTTGAAGAGATGAAGTGGGAAGACTTTAAGATAATGTTTCTTAATAATTATTTCCCATTAATTCATTATATAAAGATGAAGAAAGAATGTATAGAGTTCAAGAAAAATTAATAAGAATATTTTATGACCTATGAATAAACTTTCACAAGGATTTCAAGGTACACATCTGGATTTGTTATAAAAAATGATAGAAAAATTGATAGATTCTTCAGTATATTAAAACCACACCTTTCAAGGGATATTCAAATTATAGACTTTGGGGGTTATGAAGAATTTGTTTAGAGTGATCTCAAAGTGTATATGGAGTTTTTATAATGCTTCCATCAATATGGTGATAAGAAATGAAAGATGGAGTTTTATGTCGTAGGACCTAAAGAGAAAGGCGGAAAAAAAATCAACCACACAAATGTCAAAAATGTGAGAAGAAGCATCAGGGGAATTGACTCAAAGGGATAGGGAAATGATTCATGTTCAGGAAAAAATACCACCAAACTCTTTAATGTAGAAAATGCATGACAAGGAAGAAGAATGTGGTGGAGAAAAGGAGAGCACCGCCCATGGTCTAATGCCACAACTGTAGGGATCAATGGCACTATGCAATCTAGTGTACTAAACCTCAATCCCTCAAGGGTAATCAACATCCTCATTCACCAAAGCCAACAGATTAATGGAAGGCTTATTCCATCACTACTATGGAAGTTGAGAATGAAAATGAAGTCATAAAAGGTACAATTCCTATTCACTCAATAATGGAAAATGTATTATTTGATTGTGGTTCTACGTATTCCTTTAAATCTTGGAATTTTATAGAACTATAGAATCAAAGACCCAAAACCTTAAAGTAGATATATCTATAAAAACACAAATTGGTACAATCATTGCAACCCAAGTGTTGGACTCTTCTCCTATTGGTGTATATGGGATGATTCTTCTATCGAATCTCATGCAACTTCCATTGGTGTAATTCGATGATATGGTGGGAATAGACTGGCTCTCATTATATAGAGCACATATCAACTGTTAAGAAAAGGAAATATCTTTCCATATTATGAACTATATCATTCTCCTATACAAATGTACAGAAGATCATGAGTATCCTTTAAAAACCCCTTTGACGGTGTGGGTGTTAGTTCCCTGTGAAGAAGCATACCTCTCTCAAATGGTTGAGTAAAGAAAAGTGTCAACCTAACGAAAATGTCCATCATGATGGAATACAATGATATATTTCCCAAAGAGTTACCCAGACTTCTCCCAGATCGTGAGGAATATTTATCCATAGAATTCATACCCAGAGCTACTCCTATCTCAAAGTGTCCCTATTGGATTGCTTCTATCGAACTGGAGTAGTTAAAGAATAAAATTCAAGAGCATTTGGAAAAAGGGTTCACACACCCTAGTGCATCACCTTGGGGACTTCTAGTTCTCTTTGTGAAACAGAATAATGGATCAATGAGGTTGTGTATCAATTATCGAGAACTCAACAAGATCATAATAAATAACAAGTATCATCTACCATGGATTGATGACTTGTTTGATCATCTATGAGGAGATCAATACTTCTCAATAGTGGATCTTCATTCTGTATATCATCAGCTAATGTTGAATAAGGAAGATATTTATAATATTGCCTTCTGTACAATGTATGGTCACTATGAGTGTTTGGTGATGCACTTAGGACTTACTAATACCGCTTAAATGATCATGGATTTGATTAATAGAGTCTTTAAACATTACCTTGACAAATTTTTGGTAGTGTTTATCGATGATATTCTCATCTACTCTAAGATAAAGGAGAAACATTAAGAACATATAATACTTGTGTTGGTGACATTGAGAAAGGATAAGTTGTATTTCAAGTTAAAAACGTATGAATTTTGGATGAATCAAGTCACGTTCTTGGTACATGTGATCACAAGTGATAGAATTTCTCTGTACCCTTATAAAATAAAGGTGATTAAGGAATTACCCAGACACTCTAGTGTCACTAAAATCCACAGTTTTCATGGATTAGATGGGTACTATAGACATTTTGTGATAAGTTTTTCACTATTTTCAATGCCACTAACTAAGTTAACAAGGAAAGTGGTAATGTATGTCTGGATGGAAGAATTTGAGGAAAGATTTAAGGATCTAAAAAGAAGGCTGATCAATACACATATATTCAAAATACCAAAATGTGGAGATAGTTTTGTGATATACAGTGAAGATTCTAAGAAAGTCTTGGGTTGTGTACTCATGAAAAATGATAATGTGATAGACTACGCCTCATGGTAGTAGAATATACATGATCAGAACTACCCGACGCATGATCTGGAGATAGAAACTATGATTTTTTTCTTTGAAAATATGGTAGAACTACCTGTATGGTAAGAAGTGTGACATATATATGAATCACAAGAGCTTGAAGTATATATTCACACAAAAGGATCTAAAAATACGTAAAACAACATAGTTAGATCTAATAAAAGACTATGATTTCTCTATTAACTATCATACTCGCAGGGAAAATAAGGTAGCTAATGCTATTAGTAGAAAATAACATACTACTCTATCCATATTATAGATTGAGAAAGACCCTATATTCATGGATATTCAAAGGATGGATTTTTAAATCACAACAGCAAGGAATACATTCTACCTTGCCCAAATGATTTCCCAACCATCTATCCAATAGAATATTAAGGAAGCACAAAGAGATTATTTGGAGTTTCAAAATAAGGTGAATGCAGTAATGGAAATTAATCTGCAAGAGTTCCATATCGATGATGATGGTGTGATTTGGTTTGGAATAAGGTTTTGTGTTCCTTTATCACATAGGATAAAGAAAGAGCTGTTGGAAATTGCACATACCTCAACTTGCTCTATCCATCCTAGTAGCACCAAGATGTGCCAAGATCTCCAAGAACACTTCTGGTCAGATAACATGAATAAAGAGATTGTGAAATATATCTTAAGGTGCTTTATATGTCTTCAAGTTAAAGTAAAGCAACAAATGTCCAAATGGATAATGAAACCATTTCTTATACCCACATAGAAATGGGAGAATGTCATTATGTACATTGTCACAGGTCTCCCAAATGCATCCAAAAGAAATAATTTGATAAGGTTTGTAGTCGACCGACTCACCAAGACTAACCACATTATCACTATTTGGGAAGATCTATTACTTGAAAAACTTGAAAATATATATGTGAAGGAATTAGTGAGATTGCATAGGGTTGCACTCTTGATTGTCTCTGGTCATGGTCCAAGGTTCTCATATTAATTCTGGAGGAGTCTCCAACATTCCTTGAGTACTGAATTAAATTTCAGCACAACCTATCACCCCCAAACTGATGGTCAATCTGAAAGGACTATTAGGATGCTTGAAGAAATGCTAAGACCCTGCTTTTTAGAATAAAAAGGTGGATGGGATCATCATCTCCCATTGTTGAGTTCTCATATAATAATATCTTCCACTCAAATATTTAAATGGATCCATATGAAGCTCTATATGTAAATCGATGTAGAACCCCAACCTGTTGGGATGGAGTTGGATAAAGAAAGCTACTTGGATATGATCTTTCACAATATACAACAGAGAAGGTTCAATTCATCCGGAAACACATCAAATCTTCTCTGAGTCAGAAAAAGAGCTATGATGATACACGTCAAAAGGACTTGGAGTTTGACATTGGAGATAAATTCCTCCTTAGTATATCTCCATATAAAAAGTTGTGCGGATTGGAATGAAATGGAAGCTAATCCCAAGGTACATTTCCCCCTTCGAGATCCTTGTCCGCATAGGATCCATGGCCTATTGTCTTTCACTTCCACTGAATATGGATCAATTTCATCATGTGTTTCATGTACCACTTCTGAGGAAGTACATTCCAGATCCCTCGCATGTACTGAACTCAATGGTGGTACTGTTGGAAGATGATCACTCTTATGAGGAGCATCCAGTAAAGATTATGGACTGGAGAGATAAGGTTCTACACAAGAAGACAACCAAATTTTTCAATTTTTTATGGAGGAACCATAAGTAAGAAGAAGAATCTTGGGAATTGGATGATGTGATAAATGAGAATTACTCTCACCTGTTTATGTAAAATGAAATTTCGAGGGTGAAATTTCAAAAGAGGGGAAAAATGCAATGACCCAAACATTTATCAATTAAATTTATCCCTTATTTTAGTAATTTTATATAGTATAATAACATAAAATCACATTAATAAACACAATTTCATGTCATGCTTAAATGAAATACTAAATTCTATGTGTCCTTTAAACATAATTTATCCACTTTCGTTATTTGAATTTTGAAAATCTGACATACAGATTTGTGATCAGCAAGCTCTTTGGGGTCCGATAGGAAAAACATAATTTTTGATGAATTGTAAGATACCCTTATGAATAGTAAATCAGCTAATTGAATAAGAACCTTACCAAAGATAGAATAAATAAAATTTATCCATCCATTAAGTAACAATATGATATAATTATATTATAGTGTTGGTATTTTTGTAAGATATGAATATTTAATGATTAATTTAATAATTTAAAAAAATTAATAAAATGAATTAAAAAACTCTTATTTTGATGTCTTATGATTATATGGTAATTTTATGCAACCTTACTTAATTTTTCAAAATGTTAGAAAAGTAGTTTTACTTTAAGAATTTTTTTTCAAATAAATTATGATTTTAACTGAAAATTAAATTAATAATATTTATAAAATTATTTTAATAAAATTGAATTCATTTTTTAATTCTACACATCAAAAAAATTAGGGTGTAATTTTTAGATTTTTCTGAAATACTGGAATTTTTTATCAATAGTGAAATATGATAATTTACAAAATATGTTAAATAAATGAATTTTTGCATCATGATTGAGTCATGGCTGATCTAAATGGACATTGGTTATAAATAACATGCACTATTTACATTATTTAGTTCCTAAATAATAACTATTTCTTGTCTTGTGGAGAAATAATAAATTAATGATTATAATATTGACCAAACACCCCCCTATAAATACCACCCCTCACAACCTCATTTCCTCACACCTCTCAACCCTTATGCTGACTCCAAATTTTGATCAAATATATTCCAAATATCCTACCCCACTTCTATAATCCTTTGGTCTCATAAAAAGTTGAAAAAATCCCCCCTAAATAGGCTCTCAAAGAAGATATATTCAAGAGGTAATTTCTCTCCCTTTTCTTTCAAATTTCTTTCAAATTTCATTTCATTTCTTCTCTTATCCTCAAATTATCTTATCCAAATGTAATGATAACTCCATTATGATTGATATACTAGTATTATATCTTGTTAATGGAAGATAATTTATTATAACCATCCCTCTCTCTCTCTCTTTGATTATAAAAATTAAATCATCACCCGGGATGTTTGAATTTACATACATCGTGGGAAATACACTTCCATTTTTCCTCAAATCCTTCATTGATATCAATAAAATAATTAAATGGTTGAAGATGGATTTTATTATTTATATTTTAACCCTATTTATGTTCTTGACACATGTTTTATACCTAATACTTAGTGATAAAACAAGACATGTTCATTGTAATCCAAAAACCTCCCAAATTAACCCAAAATGATCACCATTAAATTTTAACTAATGATTCATACTCATAAACAAATTCATTATAATATAATTTAAACTCTCATAATATCATTAATAGAAATTAATATCAATTCTTTATGTTTATCAATGTTCTACACGAACATCCATTCATGTGTACAAGTGAATCATTCATGAAAACTAAGAAAAAGAACACTCCTGGACAATGAATTTAAACTCTATAACTCATCCAAAGGCCTATAAAATAACATAATAAAACCATAATGAATCATACTCAGGTATTAATGTTTTATAGTTATTAATTAATGAATTTAATGTGATTTTATAGGACATTGAAGTGAATAAATCATATGGATACAAGGTAAGGGGAATTCTCGAACCCAACATTCTCTCTTCGAGTTTTCCCCCTTTTAATCAATTTTTAGTATGGTTATTCCATAAAAATCATTTCTTTGTCATTATATTAACTCTTATTGGATATAAATTTTTTACAATAGATTTTATGTGTAACATCCCAGGTAAATAAAGAACATGACATTTTTCATATTTATTAATATTTGTGAACTAAATATTAATTCTACTTTAAAGGGCACGCTATGTTCGATGGTGTACCTGATACACAACCACAGGTTTCTTTGAAATCTTACGTTGCACACTAATAATATAATATTATGGTAGTTAAATCCTAGCCTTTGTATTAGTGGGAATGAATAAAACTAACTACGATATGATTATTCATGTTTGTTAAATCTTTTTACATTTGTCGAATAAAAGTTAGGGGCTTAAAATATGAATGAATCTAAATTTAAGCATAAATACTCTAATATTCACTAAAAGGTCAATTTACCGCCTTTCGATGGTGAACCCACTTTAAATATAGTTTTGGTCATTTGTATATGTTCTATTTGACAAAATAAAATTCTTCTTTATATTCGGGACATCCAAATTTTCTTTGGGTAAATTTTCTGTATTTTTCTACTAAAGTTCATTTTTTAATGAATAGTGAAAAATACTGTATTTTTATTCAAAAGTGCCTTTTAATCTAATATATTTATATGGTTATATTATCTTTTTAATTGGTTTTAAATTGTAATTAGATTATATTCTTACCAATTAATCTAATGTAGGTCATTGGAATTAATTTCACTTTAAAATTAATCATAAACAAATGTCGATCTTTTAATAGTTATTGTTTCTTAAAAACACGCTACTTGTTTTGATAATGGGAATTAATTTTAAAATAATTAATGGAACTTCTATATTTTTAATTTTTAAAAATAGACATCATTTTTTTAATTTGAAATATCAAATATATCTAAGGCTTAATTTTTTTTAGTTTTCTGAAAAACATCAATTTTTGATGAATAGTGAAACCACTAAGTTGTAGTTAAAAATTGACATTTTCATTTAAAAGACATTTTTCCAATTTTGTGGATTAAATTTTGAAAATACAACATACATGGTTTTTATTAGTAAGTAAAATTTGGTTCAATAATATTAAAATAATTTTTGGTGAATATCAACTTTTCACTTTTATTTACCACGGTTAAAGGTAAATAGGGTAATTCAAGATAAAAAATAATATCATAATAATATAAAATTACCATAAAACTTGTCTTAAACTTATTGGATGAGTAATGTTTTACAATTATTCGTCTTATTTTCGACCTTAATGAGTTTTCAACCTTTAGAAACTGAAAATAATTATATAATAAAAGAATATTTTCACACTTTCCTAAGGAGCCCCTCATCCCCCTTATAAAAAGCTCTCACTTATAACTCATTAATCACACCTCTCAAGATTCTTGGATCATCAAAACCCTGACCAAATAATCTCTCAATATCCCTCTATTCCACCTAGAATCCTTACATTATGTAGAATTCACTTCAAGAAGTCATTTTGGTTTAAACCAAAGGGAGTTACCCAAATTAAAGGTAACAGTTTCTCTTAACTTATTTTCTTTTATTTTACATATACAACCCCTAAACTCTTTTTTATTACTTTATTTTATAACAAAACCAGTATCTTAAATATACAAGGATTTTGTTATGAGAATTATTCAAACTACACTTACACAAACCTCCATCTAATGGGTAAAGAAGATATTGTTTCTGTGGATGGAAAACTAACGCCTCATGAAACGATGATTGTTCAATTATCTCCTACCACCTCATATAGTGGAAATTATGATGAAACTGTATTTATATATGATATTTATTTTTTTTATTTTTTCTTTATTCTTATGTATTTTTAATTTATATCATACCTTTATGGTGTCCATTATGAGTAAACACGATAATTTCATTTGAAGAATTGCGGACTATCGCCCTCACAAAGTGATATGAAATGTTCATACCATATGTGGGACATATAGAGGATGGAGTTATTGAAATTATATATTATATTAAACTATAATTATAATATAACTATTTATAATTATGTTTTCATTCAATAAAAATACGAAATATAAATGAAAGTAGCATTCATGCGTACGTACGACATATCGTCTCCATGAACGGTGCATTTAATTTATTACCCCCAAATGTTATGTACTATTATAAATACATATATATACATGATATATATGATATATATGATATCTAAATCATGAATATAATTCTTTATATAATGAACTTTTTACTATGTCAACAACTTGTAATTATAAGAAGTCTATTTTTGACTCAAGTAACAAATATCGACAAAAGGAACGTTATTTACTTAAATGATTACATAATGTTTATAACATGGTAATCAGTGATATAAAAGGAATAATAAACTTGAAAAATGTTCTTAATCACATATAAATTAACTTTAGTTTATTATTCATTAAGAAAAAGGAAAAAATGAGTCAAGTCGGACACATCGTAATGGATTTCTTATCTCTCATTCAATTGTGTGAGATTCCCATTGTTCGCCACTAAGTTATTGCATGTGGTGTATTTTGTACTTACATTTGATATATATTATCACAATTCCTTTTATATTCATGTTATTCTATGAATAATTCGGTGTTTATTAACTTTTTTTCATACAACTCGATTGATTACATCGTGGTAAGGGATTTTCATCTCACTTTTTATTCCTGTGAGATTCATGCTATATTTTCTACTATTTCCTTTTGTGTGGTGTATGTACTGACCATGAGTATATTCAGTGTGTAATATAATTAATTTTATGGGTATTTTCATCTTTATTTTATGATCCTTCTTTCATGGGGTGTATGTTTCGTAAGTTACCAAGTCGGTAAAGGAACCTTTCACTCTCCTATTTTTAAAAGACTTCTTTTTATTATGACTTTTAACTTACATATTATTATGTTGGGATATGTTCTTATATATTCTTATTGATATAAATTTTATTTACAAGTGATGAGATACCCTTTTCTCTCTCATCAACTCATTTTCTAAATTTTAATGGGACACCGTTAGGCTGCCGAATTTCTGTAAGGGAACTTCTTGACCCAATTTCAATTTCTTGGGTTAAACTTCTAATTATTGATTATGTCATGCTATGAATATGTGTAAATGAACTATGATTGTTTTACACTAAATATCCAAACATATTGAGTGTATTTATATTTTTCACACATAATTATGTAATTTATTTATCCTTAATCTAAGGATACCGTCATTATAAGGGATTTCGTTTCAATTTACATTCCATTGAGACTTCATTGTTGTTATGCACCAATTCACTCTTATATGGTGTATATAATATCCTTTGGCATATTATATCATGAATCCTTTTATTCTCATGATATTATAATGTTCTGATTTAATGTTATTCCACAATTATTTGTATTCATGAGTCTCTCATTTTGTTAAAATGTCCTTAACTAAAATATCATTTTAAATGTTTTAAAGATTTATTCTTCTAAATATTTATCATTAATGTCCATGTTTTAGAAATTGTTTTAAGGATTTATTTATATGGACATTAATTTTTTAAAATTATAATTTATTTAAAAGTTTCAAAGTGGTATGGGACACTTTGATTTAAAAATATCTTTATTAAATATTTTAAATGGTTTTAAAAATGATTTGATAAAGCATTTTTTATTTCAATATATTTATTTGATATCTTGTGATTGGAATGTGGAAATGGTATCTTTCCTTTGTACTTGTGTTATGTGTTATGAATATGTTATGGTGATTGGGAATTGTTTACGTATATGGGTGGCTCCGTGATAAACCTAGGGAGATTGTACCCGAGATAGCTCTCCAATGCATTGAGTAGCATGACAGAGGTAAATGTGAATGTTTCTCCTAAGAGATTTAGGGAATATACTATTATGGGTATTCAAAATGGGACTCCCTATGTAGCTGTGATAGCTACAATTTATGTTATTAATTCCATAAGTTACCTTTATGATTTATGATTTATGTGTGTTATTCATAAATCTTATGATTTCGTAAGGTATGTTATGATTGAAATTTATGGTTTCATTAATTTTTATTTAATTGTAGGCTAATGTTTTCCTCCATTATTTTATAACCCTTACTGGGATTTTTATTCTCATCCCATGTTTTTGAAATGTTTTCCATAGGACATAAAGATGAATAGGGTCAAGGATGGGATCAAGGAAAAGTCATGTTTTCTAAAACATGGAACTATATTTTTAAGAGTTTTTATTTTATAAAAAAAATAGATACTGAGTAGTAATGTGTACATGTAATTTTCAAGTTGATATGTAATAGGAATGGCCTAATTCTCTAAAACTATAAACCTAAAAATAACCTCAATGTGAATTATTCATTTAATTTAGGATTATGTAATGTTTAAGGCTGGGTCCTTATAATTAGTATTAGAGGTCGGTTTAAACAAATTTAGGGATTGGGAGTTTTCGTTAGACACATGGTTAGTCCCTATATCTATTATTTCCATTAAATCCTTGTTTTATAACTTTTTTCGATCAAGGAGAGTCAGTTACAAATGGAAGGAGGAGGATCTCAAATAATATTCCTCTCTCTTCCTGATGACTTTCTTACAATAATTATTGCAAATTCATGTTCGGATGATTGTGAAACTTTTTATAACATACAACTCACTTGAAAGAAGTTTTTTGAGATATAAAACACCTCCACTATACATCGTTATCATCGTGGATCATGGGTTGTATTTAAAAAAAACCTATTTTCACAATATTCTCATATTTTCAAGAAAGGTAAATATTATCAAGGAATTTTCAAATATTTTACTTTATCATAACATTTTGAAGCATATTATGATTTTTAGAAAGGTGTTGAAGAAGGATACCCTTACACAACCAATTTTTATTTTCTTTTAAAATATAGTCTCTCAACACATACCTTTAGTATTTTAAAAGGACCATTAATTGAAAGTTTCAACAGAAATTTGGTCTGACTATTTTATAGAAATCTTGTTTTATCAGATGTTTTGAAATTATATGTCATACATGATTATTTACCAAAATTGTTTTTCTGTGAACACCCATATGACCCATGTTGTACAAGGTGTATTTGGATGAAGGAAGCAAATTATTTTGAAGGATATTTATATAATTATTGCAATTTATGGACCTTCTACCTATGTGAACAAGATGACGATGACACCAAATGGACCCCATGATCAAGGTATGATGTTATTCATTTTGGGGATCATTTTATTTTATCATACGGTGGTGAAATTAACAAAATTACAATATATATAAGACTTCAAGAATAAAATGTTGAGATCATAATGAATTGGGATGAAAATGAGAGGTATAAGGAAACCATTGAGGTTAAAACATTTGAGGTTTATTTTTTAATTTTATAAAAAGGACAACCCATAGGATGGGTGACAACCTGTCATATCCGGTAAGGCCATAAGAATTGAACCCACAACTGAAGGGCGACAAGGGTGCATCGCCTACCACTATCCTACTTGAAGTCCCTGGTTAGTATGACTTAATATTTTAGTAAAATGATTTTAGAGAAAAAAAGTAATTTGATTTTTGGAACTTATGTTTTATCAACTGTATATACTTAGTATAGTAAAATGATTTGGTTATTAATTGATAAAGGTTGTTTTGGAAGACGTTCTCTCTTTTGAAGAAACACTATATTCCTAAGGTAGATAGAATACTACAGGATTTCAATTGTGGAATAATTATTGAAATTTTAGTTTAGAAGAATCTATGTTTTTATGGTGTATATATGAATATTTGGTTTATTTATGAAAATGATTAACCTGTCATGGAGAATATGTGATTATGTTAATTAATTTTCAATATGATACTTTATGGGTAACTGGTGTTATTTAGAGATAAATGTTAAGATTTATCTTAGAAGACTATGTGATTAAATCCTTATGAGATTTGGGTTTCAATATTATTTTGGATTACTTTTGAAGAATTTTATGGAAAAATTTTTATTGAATGGCCTTGGTTGAACTTTGGGTATTGTTTGACAAATTTTAGAGATTAAGCGTAGTTTTTCTTTTTGTAAAATATTATCCTTTGTGGGTATTATCTAATCTCACACTAACCATTTTGGTTTTAGTTGATGTCTAAAGAAAATAAAAATATACAGTTCTTCTTTTGTGGATTATGTGATTCTCCAGAAGATGATTCTTGTGCTTTTGATGTGAACAAGCATTTTCGAATGCTCATTATTTGGAGAAAAGACTAGTTTTTGGTAGAAACATATTAAAGGATGAAACTCTACTTGAAGGTAAATATATTTCCTTATGTTATTATTTTATTTAGTAAATGAATTACTCAAAATTATTAAAAGGAATGTAAAAAAATTATTGTTAGTTTATGTTTTTTAGTGGGTAATCAAAGACCGTTTAACACACCATATGTTTGTGATTTTCTGGTGGTTAACTTTCTCCTAATCATGTTTTCTATCACTCTCCATCAGAACTTGACCGTTTGTTCTCTCTTCCATATCCATGATTTACTACATGGAATCCTATTATGGGTTATCTCGGGTGACCTTTTTACTTTTCGTTCTTTCTTTTAAAGTGATAGTTTTACTGACTCTTTTTCAATGTCGGACTTTTAATGAAGTTTCCAAGCCCAGTTTTAAAATTGTGAGGATACAATTCCCCAAACGGGGGAAGGATGTAACATCCCAGGTAAATAAAGAACACTACATTTGTCATATTTATTTAAATTTGTGAACTAAATATTAATTCTACTTTAAAGGGTATGCTATGTTCGATGGTGTACCCGATAAGCAACAACATGTTTCTTTGAATTCTTACATTGCACACTAATAATATAATATTATGGTAGTTAACACCTATCCATTGTATCGGCGGGAATGAATAGAACTAACTAAAATATGATTATACATGTTTTTAACTGTTTTTGCATCTATCCAACAAAATTTAGGGGCTTAAAATATGAATGAATCTAATTTTAAGCATAAATACTCTAATATTCACTAAAAGGTCAATTTACCGTCTTTTGATGGTGAACACTATTTAAATCTAGTTTTGGTCATTTTAATATATTCTATTTGAGAAAAATAAAAATTTTCTCTAGATTTGGGACATCATAATTTACTTTGGGTAAATTTTTTGTATTTTTCTGGTAAAGTTCATTTTTAATGAATAGTGAATAATATTGTATTTTTATTCAGAAGTGAATTTTAATATAATTTATTTATATGGTTATATTATATTTTCAATTGGTTTTAAATTTTAATTAGATTGTATTTTTTTCAAATTAATCCAATTTTTTTCATTGGAATTAATTTCACTGTGAAATTACACATAAACAAGTGTCAATCTTTTGATAGTTATTGTTTCTTAAAAACACACTATTTGTTTTGATAATGGGAATTAATTTTAAATTAATTAATGCAACTTCTATGATTTCAATTTGGTAAAATATACATCATTTTTTAATTCTGAATATCAAATATATATTAGGCTTAATTTTTGGTAGTTTTCTAAAAAACATCAATTTTTGATGAATAGTGAAACCACTAAGTAGTAGTTAGAACTTGACATTTTCATTTAAATTAAATTTTTCCATTTCTATTGATTGAATTTTGAAATTCGGAAATACATGGTTTTTATTAGTAAGTAAAATGTGGTTCAATAATATAGAAATAATTTTTGTGAATAGTAACTTTTGACTTTTATTTAATGCGGTTAAAGGTAAATACAATAATTTAAGGTAAAACGAATATCATAATAATACAAAATTACCTTAACACTTGTCCTAAACTTATTGGTTGAGTCATTTTCGACCATGATTAATCTTATATTTGAACTTAATGACTTTTAGACCTTTAGAAACAAAAAATCATTACATAATAAAATAATATTTTCACACTTTCCTAAAGAGGACCGCCTACCACTTATAAAAATCCCTCATTTATAACTCATTCCCCACACCTCTCAAGTCCCTTGGCTCATCCAAAACCTAACCAAATAAGCTCTCAAGATACCTATCTTCCACCTAGAAGCCTAACCTTAGGCATAAGTCACTTCAAGAAGTCCTTTTGGTTTAAACCAAATGGAATTACCCAAATTAAAGGTAATTATTTCTCTTAACTTGTTTTCTTTTATTTTACTTCTAAAACCCCTAAAATATTTTTATTCATTTCTTTTATAACAATAAAAGTATACTAAATATACTAGTATGTTTTTATCAGAAGTATTTGAACTACACTTACACACACCTCCATCTTATGGGTAAAGAACATATTGTTTTTGTGGATGGAAAACTAACGCGTCACGAAATGATGATTGTTCAATTATCTCCTACCACCTCATATGGTGAAAAATATGATAAATATGTATTTATATATGATATATATTAGGTTTATTTTTTATTTATTCTTATGTATTTTTAATTTATATCATACCTTTATGGTTTCCATTATGAGTAAACGCGATAATTTCATTTGAGGAAGTGCGGACTACCGCCCCCTCAAAGTGATATGACTCGTTCATACCATACGTGGGACATATAAAGGATGGAGTTACTAAAATTATATATGGTATTATACTGTAATTATAATATAACTATGTATCATTAAGTTTTCATTCAATTAAAATATGAAATAGAAATGAAAGTAGTGTCCACGCGTACGTACGGCTTACCGTCTCCATGAACGGTGTATTTCATTTCTTACCTCCAGATGTTATGTACTATTATGAATACATGTATATACAGGATATATATGATATATATGATATCTAAATCAGGAATATCATTCTGGATATAATGAACTTGTGACTATGTGAACAACTTGTAATTATAAGAAGTTCATTCTTGCCTCAAGCACCAAATATCGACAAAACGAACGTTATTAACTTCAATGATTGCATAATGTTAATAACATAGTAATAAGTGATATAAAAGGAATAATCAACTTGAAAAAATTTATTAAGAAAGTAGAAATTAACATTATTTTATTATTCAGGAATAAAAAGGAACAAACGAGTCAAGTCAGACATGTGGTAAGGGATTTCTTATCTCACTTTCAATTCTATAAGATTTCCATTGTTCGCCACTAATTTATTGCATGTGGTGTATTGGGTACTACCATTTGATATATATTATCATTATTCTCTTTATATTCATGTTATTTTATGAATAATTTGGTGGTTATTAACTTTTGGTCATACAACTTGATTGATTACAATGTGGTAAGAAATTTTCATATCTCTTTTTATTCCCGTGAGATTCATGCTATATTTGCCACTATTTCATTTTCTGTAGTGTATTTACTTCCCATGAGTGTATTAATTGTTTAAAATACTTCATTTTATGGGTATTTACATCATAATTTTATGATCCTTCTTTCATGGGGTGTTTGTTTTGTAAGTTACCAAATCGGTCAAAGAACCTTTCACCCTCCTCTTTTCAAAAGACTTCTTTTTGTTATGTATTTTAACATACATCTTCTTATGTTGGGATATGTTATTATATATCCTTATTGCTGTAAATTTTATGTCCAAGTGATGAGATACCCTTTTCTATCTCATCAAATCATTTTCTAAATTTTAAATTGACGTTGTTAGGCTGTTGAATATCTGTAATGGAACTTCTTAACCCAATTTCAATTCTTTGGGTTAAACTTCTACTTATTGATTATGCCATGCTATGAATGTGTGTGAATGAAATCTGATTGTTTTACACTAAATATCCAAACATACTGAGTGTATTTATATTTTTCCCCCATAATTATGTAATTGATTTATCCTTAATCTAAGGATACCTTCTTTATAAGGGATTTCGTCTCAATTTACATTCCATTGAGACTTTATTGTTGTTATGCACCAATTCACTCTTATATAGTGTATATATTATCCTTTGGAATATTATATCATGAATCCCTTTATTCTCATGATATTATAAAGTTCTGATTCAATTTTATTCCTTAATTATTTGTATTCAAGAATCTCTCATTTGGTTAAAAAATCTTTAACTAAAATATTGTTTAAAATGTTTTAAAGATTTATTCTTATAAATATTTATCATTAATGTACATGTTTTTAAAATGGTTTTAAGGATTTATTTATATGGACATTAATGTTTTAAAATGGTAATTTATTTAAAAGTTTCAAAGTGATATGGAACACTTTGATTCAAAAATATCTTTATTAAATTTTTTAAATGGTTTTGAAGATGATTTGATAAAGAATTGTTTGTTTCAATATCTTGATTTGATATATTGTGATTGGAATGTGGAAATTTTCTCTTTACTTTGTGATTGTGTTATGTGTTATGAATATGTTATGGTTATTGGTCATTGTTTACACATACGGGTGGTTCCGTGATTAACCTAGGGAGGGTGAGCCTAAGATATCTCTCTAATGCATTGGGTAACATGACGGAGGTAAACATGATTTTTTCTCTTAAGAGATTTAAGGAATATACTGTGATGGGTATTTTAAATGTGACTCCCTCTGTATTTGTGATAGATACAATGTCAGTATGTTATGAATTTCATAAGTTACCTTTATGATTTATGATTTTTTTTTTGTTATTCATAAATCTTATGATTTCTTAAGGTATGTTATGATTGAAAAATATTGTTTCATTCATTTGTATTTAGTGATGGTATAATGTTTCCCTTCCTTATTTTATAACCCTTAATAAGCTTTTTATGTTCCTCCTATGTTTTGAAATTTTTTCCATTTTACTTAAAGATTAATAGGGTCAATTATAGGATCATGGAAAATTCATGTTGTCTAAAACATGGAACTAGAAGTGTTTGTTTTTAAGAGTTTTTATTTTATGAAAAAAATGGATACGGAGTAGTAGTGTGTACATGTAATTTTCAAGTTGATGTGTAATAGTTATGGCCTAATTCTCTAAAACTCTAAACCTGAAAATATCCTCAATGTGAATTATTCATTTAATTATGGATTATGTAATGTTTAAGGTCTGGTCCTTATATTATGTCAAACATAATATTTTCCAAAATAACTCTTCTTTCAAAAACACACCATTTACTTCTCACTCAAGTTTTATGGTCCTTGTATCAAGTATTTTATTCCCTCTTTAATTTGGGAACCCAAATTTTATGAATGTATTATTTATGAAGTGAAATAAATTCCTTTACACGGGTTGTTTTGTGTTCAGTTTTTATATATGTTCTATGTGTCATGCATGATAGTGAAAATGTTATGATGTGACAGGTGTGCCCAAAATTAAATATCACTACAATGAATTAGGTAATTCAAATAACCTCATGAGTAAAGTGAAATATGTGTGAACATTGTGCTATATTTTTTCGCAACTATGTTTGGTGGTTAACCACTAAGACATGAGGTTTAATTTTTATGCATTTCCATATTTCAAGCCTTTTATTAATGCTTCCTCTAATTTTTACAATTATATGCATATGTTATGATTATGATCATCCCATGTTATATTTTCTCAATTTCTTATCCACTTATTGGGATTTTAGCTTACCCATTTTTTGATATATATCCTCAGGTGACTACTTGTAATAAGGAGAAGTCAAAATCCAATAAGAATCTAGATAAAAAATAATTAAATAAATGTTTTATGTTTTAAATTTTATGTATGGTCCTAGTTATTCCAATACACTAAACCTTAAGATCATTGTTGTTTAATTTTTTTATGTTTTTTATCTATAAAATTATATAAAATTAATGTAAGAAAATCAAGTTCTATATATACCAACATTACCATGACCATTATAAGAATTAGATTAAGTATCATAAACCATCCTAGATTACCCAACCATATATAATCTTAACTGGTCCAAACACAACCCAAGGGAATTCACAATCCCCACAAACTAAAAAAAAGCACTAGGTTATCAAGAAACAACCTTGGGAATAATTTATCCACAAGGAACCTATACTAAGGTGATATAAAGATAAAGAGAAAAACCAAAATACCAAACAATTTCAAAAGAAAATGATTAAAAACAGAAGTAAAAAAATAAGATCTAACATACATAAAAGTACCAAGGTACTTAAAAACTATTAATCCTAACCTGAAGTGACATGATATCACCTCTATAATCTCACACCATGCTATAAAATAAACTCATGGCCACACTTTGAGTTATTTTCCCTACCTTATGCTTCATGTAGGTTTTTTCGGGATAAGGAACCACCCATTTGACGGGAACTAAATGGTCCAATGAGAACTAGGAAGTCTATCATTTTTACCTTATGAAGGATAAGTCACAGTTAAATGATTTTTTGTTTGGTTCAAAACTTTTTTTCAAAAATTTGTGGCTATATTAGACTAATATTTTTATTATAGTTTGGTTTTAATGTATTTGTACAATCATTTCATTCAGGATTACCATTTTTTTATCCCTAACTGAAACTACCAATGGATCCCACATCCATAACTGGGTATGGACCTACTTTAAAAAGTAAGTTGGTCCTTTGGTGTTTCAGAACCAAAAATGCTTAGGAGCTGACATTGGTTGAGAAGATGGGAGGTCAGGCTCATCACACCCTTTTCGGACTCTCCTATAGATTTAAGATATGTTCAAGAATCTCTTCCTAATCATAATACAAGACTGATTACCCTAAAAATTATCATAGTCTAAATCCTTTCATATGGAAAGGGGGGATTTTATTAGTGAATCCATCTATATATTTCTGAGGTTCTTCATCCATTTCCCATTAGTGGGTACATGATTATATATTGAATCCCTATAAACAGTAACTCTAGAGTATGTAGCCATCCAGGGGGTAGTTAATATTTTGAGGATGGGATTGAGCCATTATGAGATTTCATACATATCATGTGTTATGATAGGAATAAAAACCCACATATTTTATTTAAACCCATGCAGTTTAATATCATACATAAAGGATGTATATGTGGGCACTTTGGCATAAGTTTTTTGAGTTATAACCTTAAGGATGTGTCTTATGTATCTTATGTATTGAAGGAATTAGATTTATTATTGTTTAATCACACCCTTGATACATAACCATGGTAGATACTCATGTATAGTGGGTAGTTATACCATTCCATTGATCGGCTCTTACAAATTGAGTTTTCCATGGATGGTGGATATTCATGATGCCAATAATGTTATCATTGTAAATCCCTAATCCCGCATGAGATATGCTCAATGTGAGAAACAAGGGATAAAAAGTAATTATCCTTATTACATATGGATACATGGCTTACATACTAAGACATTCGATTAGATTCTTAATATATATTTTCGGCCTTGGAAAGGAATCTTATGTATCCTAGTTATAACAAGAATCCGAGTCATTGTAGTATAGTTGACTTCTCAATACACTTGTGGATGAGGAAGGATGATAATATCATGGTTAAGATTATGTCATATTGGTTGGAATGTCATAGATATGGTAGGGAATATATTGAGGTTGATGCCTATCTTATCTCGGGCCTTTAAAGGGTTCATACGTATCCTAATTATGGTAGGAATCAAAGATATCATATTTCATTTGATCAGGTCTTATACACTGAGGATTCCCTTAATATAGAGTACATATCATATTATTCCACTAGTTGGGGCTTACATATAGAGAAATCCTTGTCCTGATAGAGTCTTTTGATGTGAATGATATGATCATTGCTACTCCATAATCCCACATGAGATATTCTTGGTGTGAGAAACAAGGATTACTATGTATCCTAGTAATAATAGGAATCATATTTCTCATAGTTCATTAGTTAGGGGAATACACATTGAGGTGGACCTTTTATGCCCACTGGACAAGGCCATCATGCCCCAAGATGTATCATTGGCATGTCCTAGTTGTCTGCCTGACATGTTTAGTTATCTACCTTACACATCTGAGGATTTATGGACATGCCTTTGTTGTATAGTGGACATGTCCAAATACAACCTCATAATCCTGGTTGACATGTCGGGTGGATTTTTCAAGACCTGTCTATGGATTTCTAGAGACAATCACATGATTTGAGATAACATGTCCAGGGAGTGTAACATGACCTGGATGACTTGTCGGGAAGACATCACATGATCTAGGTTGACTTGTCCATAAGACATTGCATGACCTAGATGATATGTTCCGGGTGACATTATAAGATATGGATGACATGCTTGGAGGGTGTCATAAGACCTAGTTGGAAATCCTAGAGGGCTTCATGATACCTAGATTACATACACTAGTGTCACCATATATTTGTTATACAAGTCTAGAGGATGTCGCAAGATCTGTATGGTGAGCCTAGAGGGCTTCATGAAACTTGGGTGACATGCCTAGAGGTTATTGTGTGACTTTCTTGGTGTGTTTAGAGGACATCTCATGATATAAATGGTATATCAAGGGGACATCTAATATTGACATGCCCTGATGTTTCATCATGATCTTAATGATTCATGAGAAGTTCATGAGGATCATTGGATTTGTCTCTGCATAAGTCTCCCATATCTAGTCTTTATTTCATATGTTCATTACTTTTGTCTAGGGTTAGCTTTATTTAGGTCTCTCATGATCTAGAAGATGTGTGGGATGTTATTTATGTAACTCACTAAGGTTCCTTCACATGATCTCAAGTGATCATGTGAAGGGCCCATGCATGCTACATGATCTCTTAGGCTATACCCTAGATTTTACCTGGGGGAAAACCTTTTGCAATCGCGAGATTGGACACTCCAATAAATATTCATATGAAGTCTCATACATGAGGGATCATCGATTGCTTTGATGAAATTTTTCATAATTGTTTGGGATATGTATAGGACTCTCCATCCTAATTATATACAGACTTTTATGGTGCATATTTTGTAGATCTAGGCTGGAGTCGGTGGAGGTATTTGGTGTCACTCATTTTGTGAAATCAAACAATAAGAGTCTCATGAATTTCAGTGATCACCAAACCATCTAATAAATGATGCATTTATTATATCTTGGATAATTTAATGGATATTTGTTAATTATAAAACATGTCGAGGGGATCCCATAATGTCAAGACAATATGTATAATGACTTTTTCGATATCATGATTCCTATTAAAAGGCCTTCATGTGATCTGAGGCTCCATGTCTCGGGTCTTCTAAAAGATAATGGTGGCTTGTCCAAGGTCTTTCACATAACAAAGGTGGCTTGTCTAGGGTATTTCATAAGAAAAATGTGGCTCATCAGGGGGATTCCATTAGATTGTGTTTCCTTGTTGAGGGGGGTTTCGCAAGATCAGTGATTATCATCATATATTCTACTTGAAAGAGTCCCCCTTAATTTTCTTTATTTATTTCGTTGTATATTTTACAAGGATTTGGGATCTCACGAGGTTGTATGACTGTTATTGAAAATAACTACTCTCTCCATCGTTAATATGCCATGTGGGTAAAAAGGTTTCATGTGGTGATGTGTGAGAATTATCATGGCCAACCCTTTTATTTTTATTTGGAGATGTAAGGGGGTGTAAGACCGCCTGGATATGTATGAGGCCCTTCATGTGATGGGGGTGACATGTCTTGGGCTCTTGTGTGACTAGACATACATTTCTCCAGGGATTCCACCATGCCATGTGAGCTTCATGGGTGTGTCTCATGAGTTTTAAAATTGCAAGAGGCTCCAAACTTTTGGATATTTTTATCCCTATTTTCTAAGGATTTTTGGATGGATTGTAAGGTTTCAATTGATTGAAAAGTTTTTTGATCTAGAGGAACTTAACTATTACCCATCGTATAATTGGTGATTTTTTTTATGACTTTACAATAACAAGGATACTTTTTCAAAGGGGATTCATGGGATCTTTTGGAAGGTTATACACTATGCATGACCATTCTCATGACCTTTTGATTTTCATGTGATCATTTATCCTTTAGAGTATTACATGATCAATAAGTTATGGACACCTTCTTCTTCCTCTTATTTGTGGGGAAAATAATACCCATATTCATTTATTTCTTTATTTATGGATTTTATGATACTCATTTGGTGGGTATCAAAAAATTATACCCTTAGGAGAAATGTCCACAGGGACAGGGGCTCTCTTATGAGGAAATTAAATGCTTGTTTGAGGCTTTAGTGTTTTCACCAATCAGTGTCTTCAGAGACTCTTGGTCTTCTGAATGACATTCTGAATTATGTGAGATGGACAGTAAATAGGAGAGTATAGAGAGGTTCATTAACCAGATACCTAATTCTCAGAGTTTTTGTTCCATACCACTATTGCATAATCCTTTCACAAGACCTTCCCACAAGAACTGATTGCAAGATCCATTCGTGAGACCTTCCCATAAGAACTGATTTGAAAGATATGTTTCACCTAGGTATTTATTCATACCAACTATGAATCTATCCTCATTAATTGATTGAAACTTTGTTATACAGTTGCACGATTATCTTAGATGTTTCTCAAGATCCACTCTCTCAATCAAATGATCCTTTTACTATTATGTAGATCACATGACCATGTTCAGGTCACTCTATCATGAGTCTTGGGACTGGTTGAGTGTTCATAATATCTCCTGTTGGTTTATGTTGTCCGTGAGATGTTCATGAGCTAGGATATTCGCTATCCCTTTATAAGATCACGAATCACTTTGGTGATTCATGTTATGTGCATGATGTTTCTGTATTTTTATGTCTTTACTTTGATATGATTTTATTTACATCTCACTGAAATATTCCACCTAATTTTATTCATATGAATTCCGTCTCTTTTCATAGTTCACAAAAGACTTTGAGGAAAGAGGTTATGGCAGTGATTACTTGCTAGTATTCTATCATAGTAAGTTTTATTTCTACTTGATACCATGTTTTGGGTCATTTCAACTGAGTCTGGTAGATATGATAGAAGAAAAACACGAGGAATATACCATTTTATATTTTCTTCCCCTTTATGGGTTTGGGTTTACAAATGAAACTCCCATTATTTTTCCTTATTCATCATTCATACCCTCATCTTTTGTTTGGAAAACCCATAACACATTCCAGGAAAAAACCTCTCATTTGGGATACTTTTTCACTCAGGGAGAGCATTTCGATAGTAATATATTGATGTAAATCCCAAAAACATTTATAAGAACAATAGTGATCCCGATTCATATGTTCATATATACCACTCAATAATGAAAAGTTTTACCTCCACCCAGAAGTTTAGGTGGGTTCCCAACTGAGAATTTTTATTTGGGGTCAGTTGTGGAATGGATTAGGGTTGGCCCTTCTGGGTGCAATGCATCACTTCTGAGTTTTCTATAGAGTTGAAGAAAATTGGGATGTACGATGATGTCTTGATCTCATAGATTTTTTCTTATTACAAAAGGGTTTGATGACAGTCATGTTTAGTCATTGGAGTCAAAAAACAAACACTTTAAACCTCATTCTTGGAGAGGTGGGTGTAAGCCTATTGGATGTTTAACATATTTGAATTTCACCCATATTGGGTGGGATATATGATGAGTTTTTTACACCATCGTCTTCATGGGATGATGGAGAGAGGACTCCTCCCCTTGCTCGAGAGTAGATTAGGTTTCCTAAAAAGTCTCTCCTGAAGGAGCCACTTCTGAGGTTGAATATCTGATTCTATATGTGGGTGATAAATTTCCTCAATTAATCATGTTCTAATAAAAAATATAATAAGCTTAAGGCCTATCTTAGGAAGGAATCTCATAGTTTAAAGGGTTCTTATTGGCCTATGGAAAAAAATGGTAAATTTAAAGAATTCGGATGGGTAGTTTCCCCCAATGTTGACTAGTCTATCCAACCAGCTGGTCTCCTCACCATGTACTTGAGTGGGTACTTACTTTTGATGAAGTAAAATTTGGAGTTAGATTTTTCAATTTGTTGATGGTTACCTCCATGGTAGGGGGCATGTTGGGATAGTCATCCCTATGCTGGAAAAACATTATCATCTTCTGCACCATATTTACAAGTTAAAATACCTTTACATGACCTTAGGCCCCTTTCAAGTATTATGGGGTTGGATGGGGGAACATCTTGGAGGATATGAATATCTGAACATCCAGGGAACCTGCAACATTCACTTCAAACCATACTCATAGTGTATGAGTGGAGTAAGACCTATTACACTAAAAGAAGGATTTTATAAGTTTTTGTGACCATTTATCCTTTAGACCCTTTGGGCTATGTCCAACAAGTAATATGTTTGATGATGGTGAGGCCAATGTTGAGGCTTGTACCTATATGATGTCTATTTGGAATAGCATCCTTTCCACTCATATTAATGGGGACCTCCTCTATGAATGGTACCAACCCTTTTGGTTTATCCTTAAGTTCCTTTTTTCTAGTAAATATGTAATAGATTCATTTTTATTTGATCTGAGGAGAATCTAATGGTGGATCACCAATTTTTCTTGATGTTCACTAGGGAGGAGACTCAGACTGAGATAAACCTTCCTCCGTGTGATGTGAAAAAAAAATTTGTCTTAAAACTCTGCTGGTGTTTGGATTCACTCATATCCCAATGGGAAATTGTCCAACTTGGTAAATAAAGCTTCCCAATTACCACTGGATAATGATAGAAATTTGAGTCCTGGAAAGTATCAAACTTTGATAGGACCAGCAATCATGGAATCACCTCACACGGAATTAAGTCATTTAACACTACCTCAATTTCAATTAAAGGTGTCGACTGATGTAGCCACAGTGAGTGCAGTGTCAAATGGTAAAGAAACATCAGTGTTATTATTTCCTATCACATCTTGATATTGGATATCTTGGAAGATTCTAAACTCAGAGGTTGAGCTTTGGGGTATCCTACACCAATCATAGTTATCTCTGGAGGGTTTTTCTCATGTCCCTACCCCTCTGGGTATCACTTTCAAATATTAACCTGAGGAGGTTAGGAAATTCAATAGAGACCTTGGAATAATGTGAGAAATATTCATGGATCATGTTTTTTTATTCAACTCTAGTTCATCAAATGGTGGTTTTGGGCATGTTGCAAATGGATGTGGATGAACATGGCTATCCCATTACATTAGAAGTAGTAAGGAAAAAATTAATTCTATATTTAAAGGGTCGTGGTTCCAAAGTAACCATATTGAAATCCTTTATGATATTTTTGACACAGTGGGTGGATATATAATATCGATCTGTCCCACCACCCCCTGAATATTCTCCTCAGTTTATGTCTATTTTAGAGCCTTTAAATCGATTGAGGTAGCCACTAAGGATTCTTCATCGGTGAAGAAAAATGGGACAGGTCCTTAAATAAAACTTCCTGGAATGCGGTGAAGGTAGAAACTAGCTAGGATGTGATCAGTGCTGGGAAGACTGAGATTGATCTTCTCTAGTCTGAAATTTTCTATCTCTAATAAAAGATATCCCAGTTTCATCATGCTATTCAGATATCATATAAATGTTCATTGGAGCTAGTGGGACTTCTTGAAATGGTAGAAAATTCTAGGTTTGAAGACATTTCTAGGGTAGAGGAGTTACATCCAGTTGTGGACATAGAAACTGAATTTGTTAATCAATTATGTCAATACATTACTACCCTAGAGTAGAGTCTTGTAGAAATAATAGACTCATCTAAGCACATAATGTGATAGAATTTTAATTTTGAAACTTTTTTCAGATAATATATTCATGGGAGAGGCTTCAATATGTGGATATTTCTCCAATTTTATGTTTTCAATGAATGGATATGTTGAACTTTATATGTTGTTTCCTAGTTCTATTTCATTCAAGATGTTCATGAAATCCCATTGATCTGATGTTTCATGAATTGTCAATGATGCCCATATTTTTTGTAATATCATGTTAACTTGAATGTCTGTATCTAAATGTTTAAATTATAATAGATTCTATTGAGAAATTATCATGAATTCCCACATAAATGAAATTCTTTGTTGATATATCTATTCGAGAAATTACGAGATCACATGATTCACTAATGGATAATTTGGGTAGAATATGCATCCTAGACGGAGAGTTCCCTATCTTTTATTGAAGTTGATAGGCTTTGTGATCATATATTTATTTTATTTAATGGAATGTTGTGTACCTCACAAGCTTTATATATTTTCCATTCATTCATAATAAATCACTATTGTGTGGTAGTTTAAAGTCTTTTAGTTCAGAACTTCTGTCATTGTATATTATAGTCTTTTAACTCATTATTTCTATCACTGTAGTTTAGGGTATTTTAGCTTAGACCATCTATCCTTTTTAATTTAGGTTATTTTAGATTGAACCTTCTATCGATGTAGTTTAGGTTCTTTTACCTTGAAATTTTTATTGTTGTAGTTTAGGGCCTTTTAGCTCAGACCTTCTATTGTTGTATTTTAGGGTCTTTTAGATTAGACCTTTGATCAATGTAGTTTAGATTCTTTTACCTTGAACATTATATTAATGTATTTTAGGTTATTTTATCTCAAAAATTATACTTTTGAATATGGAATATGGGGAATAAATTATTGGGATGTCCCAAGACACCATAAGGTTTTGAGTTCCATCTTGGTGTTGCTAAGGCTCGTGAGGGTTGGAGTTCCTCTCCTTCAAGGAGGAGATACTTCTGATTGGAAGTTCAAAGCCATTATGTATTGATAGAATGGTCTAAAAAAGTTCTCCCCACTATTTTCTATGGGCCATAGAAGATTTATGGAGGTAATATTGGTTATAAGTAAAATAATAGGGATGTTGGGTCTAGCTAGATAGTTGGAATGTGGATGATGTAAGTCATAACCCAACCATTTGAGCCAAAGAGTATGGGATGGGGAAAATGTTTTGGGAATGACCAAAAACACCCTAATGTGTCTAGTTTTTTAATGATTTTACTAGGACTCTCAAGTGTTGGGGTTTTTTTTTGCAAGGAGGAGATTCTAATGATTAGTAGTACAAATCCCTTATGCATTGTTATCAATTTAAAAAGGAGTTTTCCCTACCCTTTTCTGAGGGCCATGAAAGATTCATGAAGACTCAGGAATGTCAAAGATGAAGTTGGGTATAGAGGATAAGCTATAAAATAGGGGTTCAGGAACTATATGAAAGTTTAGATCTTGAATTTTTAAGCTCTAGCACTATGCCCTATGGTTTCGAGTCATGAAGTGTGGGTAATAAAAAGGTTCAAGAATAGAGTGTTACGTTCCTATTTTGAGAAACTGTGAAAAACATGGTGACGTAACTTCAAAGATGTCAGATCTTCTTGGATAGTCTAGTTATGGAGACTATAAATCATGGTACAAAGTGCACAGGTTAGGAGGATGATATAGGAAAATCATACTGGGAATGGAATAGAACACACTAAGGTGTTGAGTTCTACCATGGTGATTTTAGGGCTCACAAGGAAAATAAAAGACATTTTTGCAGAGTGAAATATTTAGTTGATGACCATAGGTGTATATTCAAGATCCATAGTCATACATACATAGTTAAAAAAAAGGGTCCCCTAAATCCGGGTATCTTTTCCAAGGGCTATGGAAGGTTTGTGGTAATCTAAGGTGTACAAATAATAAAGTGTGATTTTTGTAAAGGGTAATTTCTAAGAAGGTTTTGATCACCCTAAAAAATTTTCAGTACCTAACAAATATGTACTCATGATGAGGATATGTGAGAAATCATTACACTAACTTTTTCATAGAATAGGGGGTCTATAAAGCATGTATAAGCTCTTACTAGGGATATAAATTAGGCCCTATGAGATTTATGCGTTATTTATTTGTATCATATTTTTTTATTAAACTCTAGAGATGAAGAGTTTAGTGAGAAAATACATGAATTTTTCTCAGTCCACCCTTTTTGGGTTTTTACCCTAACAAGTTTTTTGTCTATTTCGCTAGAATTATAAGGTATTTCGATTCAAAACATCAAAATCATGAGTTTAAGGTCATATATCTTTGACTAAAGAGCATGCAGTTTAAGGTCGTGACACATATGGACCTAATAAGGGGGATGTTTCACAAGAGCCTAATTAGGATGAACCGATTCAAGATTACTCCAACATTCTTCTAAGAGGGAGATTAAAATGTTTTAAATTATGGATAAAGTTTTTTAGGTCATGAGTAATTATATGGGACAATCATACTGGGGATGGCCTAGAATACCCTCATGTTTTGAGTTCCTCCATGGTGATGTTAGTGATCACAAGGATCAAAAAAAACCCTTTTCTCAAAGTGACACAATTGGTTGAAGACCATAGACACATATGCAAGATCCATATGAATACATTCATAGTCCAAAAAACGGTCCCTTGAAGTCGGGTATTTTTTTCAAATGTCCATGGAAGGTTTCTAGAAACTTTAGGTTCTCAAGACATGAAATGTGATTTATGAACTAAGGTGATTAAAATATAAAATTAAGCACCCCATACCCTAGTTAACTGGGGTAAGGCTCTTGTGGTCCTTTGATAGGGAATGATAATGGGTTTTGACCTGTACATTTTAACTTCATGTAGTGGGGAAATATTTTTTTCGGAGTTTTAATGTCATGTGAATAGGTAATTTTCCTTCCAGATTAAAATCATACAGTAAGGATTCATTTGTTTCCTTCTAGTTTAAAATCATGTGGTAAGGACCTCAAGAACTGATGTGAAATATTTTACAAGATATATTATTTAAAAAAAAGGTGTTCATATATCTTACTCATATATTGGAAATATGAGATTTTATAACTTATCCTTTATGCAGTTGGGTGCATTTTTCATTGGTTGTTGTAGCTGGGCATAGGATTAGGGTTCTAGGAACCAATGTATATCTTGTGATGATAGTAATCAATCTATATGTAGATCTTGGATTTAGAAACTCTCTATGAAGGTCTAACCCATAGGCAGAGGTGGGAATTATTTCTATTTATTGTTGTAGTTAGGCCCAGGATTAGAGATACAAGTGTCACAACATATACCATGATGATAGGAATCAATACACACATAGTTATTAAGAAACCATTAAGGTTTAACATCATGCAGCAAGGAAGTAGGCTCTCAGATGTGAAAAGGGAGTATTGTGGTTGGGCCTAAGGATGGAAATTGGGGTATCACTACATATCCTATTGTAATAAAAAATCAAGCCACACATAGTTATTAAACAATAGATTCCAATTCAAGTCTGACCTATACTTAGGGAGGGGGAATTTTTATGTTCATTTTTTGAGAATCACTATGTATCCTATGATATTAAGAATCAAGTCACATGTATTTCTTGAATGGAGGTTCAGTAGGAGACTAGTACAAACAATAGTGGTCCTCTCAAGCATGGTCCACAGGAATCTCTAGTTTTATGTTTTTCAAGGGACATAAACCATGTTGTTTTATTTCATGTGGTCTGGAATCATTGTTTGAATTTTAAGGTCTTGAATTCTAGACCATTATAACCCTATTGTGAGCTATTATGCATTTTTCATGCGGGAAATTCCCTATTGAAATTCCTAAGCTAATGTGAACTATGATCGGTGTGAGAAATAAGGAATGGAAAGGGTTCCTCTAATTATGAAGAGGGGATTATGGATAGTTTAGGGGTGTTATTTATCATGTGGTGGTTGGACCAAGAAATAGGATTGATTTATCCCTATGTATCTCATTATAATTAGAATCAAGTTATACATAGTTATAGAACACTGTGTAGTTTAGATTCGTGTAGTGAGGACATCATCAATGTAGTTTAACATATTGTTGTAAGGACAAAGGTGTATCATCGTAAAAGAAGAGGAATTTCATGGATCTGTGCAATTTTACATCGTGTAGTAAGGATATTTGTCATGCAGTTTAACATGATGCGGTAAGGATGAGGATAACCCAATGTTAAAAGAAATTAATATAGTGAATGGGATGAATAATAGGGATTTAGGCATCACTACATATCCAATTATGGTATTAATCAATCCACACACAGTTCTTATATGAAGATATTGCTTATGTGAAGCTGAATCTCACATGGGGGTAGGGGGATTTCACCCTCCATTCACAAATATCTCACTCGTGCATGGTGATTCATTGGTGAGATGGTGATCCCCATTCAGTTTAGCATCATTTGGTTAAAACATCTTCTGTGTATCTTAATTTTATGCATTAAGGACATCTTCTATGCAATTTAACGTCGTGTGGTAAGGATATATTTTGTTCATTTTAATGTCATTTGGTAAGGACATGTTCCATAAATTTTGATATCATATGGCTAGGATGTGAGACGTTGTGTAGTATATCATCTTTATTCTAGGATGAGGGTCACCTAATGTTAATGGAGATGAACCATCAGGGGGATCCATGCATTTTAACATCAAATAGTGAGGAAATTAACCATACATTTTAGCATCATGTGGTCAGGATGTGCATATAAAATTTAACATCATATGAATTGGATGAGCTTTGTACAGTTCAAGGTCATGTGTTTAGGATGTAGGATGTTGTGTAGTTTTTTATCTTGTTGTTAGGGTGAATTTTCACTGTTTAACATCATGAAACCAGGATTATCTTCATATATTTTAACATCATTTGGTTAGGACATAGGATGATGTGTAGTTCATCATATTGCTTCTAGAAATAAATTTCACAATTTAACTTCATGAATCCAAGATGAGTTTTGTATATATTAACATCATGTGGTCAGGTTGTAGGATGTTGTGCAGTTTATCATCTTGTTGTTAGGATGAATTTACATAGTTTAACATCATTAAACCAGGAAAATGGGTTCTTGATTATAGTTATGCAACATAATTCTTGAGAAACCTTGCATTGGTGGGATGTGTGACATATTCCTCATCCATTGTAACTAATGATTACGGTCCATTTTGATAGACCTTTTGTATGATATAAGGCCCTTATCATTTGGGTTCCAACTTTGGAGGCTTCCTCCCTATTATAATTGGGGTTCTAAGATCCAACACTAGTTCTCCATGGAGTAATGAATAGAGGTATAACTTTTAATTGAAGGATTGTGCGATCAGATTATAATGGACTTCGAGGCTGTACAATGTACGCAACCTGTTCTCATCAAGTGACTCTAGATAATCCTAGCGCCTTTTAGATTTCCCTTCATCAGAGAGTTTTCCAAAACTTGGTATTCAAAGAAAGGGAAACTATAATTCTAATGGAAATACTTCCCTGGTCCCATACACTAATGAGTACAGAGTTGCTTGTGTAGCAGTACGTATGGTGGTACTGTAGGCCCATAAAGCATGGAGATGCTTCTCCGTGTAACATCCCCAAATGATAAAGGGTTAAATGACTAAATGATATGACTCATGTCAACAAGGTGCACCTTCCTTTTCGGGAGCCTTCCTGATTAGAACTCCACAGTTAAGCGTGCTTGGCCTGGAGTAGTGATCAGGATGGGTGACCTCCTGGGATGTTCCCCAGGGTGTGTGTGAGTGAAGACAAAACACACTGGAAAGGACATGTGTTGGCCTGTGGGGACTATCATTAGTCAGATAACTCGTTCAAGCACGTGGGTGGACCCTGGGGTGGGCCCCATGTGTTTGTGGGGCAACTGGTGGTACCTGGTGAGCCAGGACCCGACAGCCATGTTAAGGGCGGGGTGGTTGTGCTGTCACCAGGACCCGGTTGTCACATTTGGTATCAGAGGAGGAACCCAGCCTTAAGTGCGCAGTGCACTGCCTGGGTTGATATGTAGGGCCCACAACGAGGGCGTTGTGCTCTAAAGGGGAGGTGAATGTAACATCACCAAATGATAAAGGGTTAAATGACTAAATGATATGACTCATGTCAACAAGGTGCACCTTCCTTTTCGAGAGCCTGTCTGATTAGAAATCCACAGTTAAGCATGCTTCGCCTGAAGTAGTGATCAGGATGGGTGACCTTCTGGGAAGTTCCCCAGAATGTGTGTGAGTGAGGACAAAGCACACTGGAAAGGACAAGTATTGGCCTGTGGGGACTATAACTAGTCAGATAACCCATTCAGGCATGTGCGTGGACCCAAGGGTGGGCCCCACGTGTCTGCGGGGAAACTGGTGGTACCTGGTGGGCCAGGACTCGACGGCCATGTAAAGGCAGGGTGGCTGTACTGTCACCGGGGCCCGGTCTTCACACTCCGGCTAGGGAATCTTATCTTTATTCACCATCTTCTAGAGTATGTTTGGCAAGGTCTTGTTGAGGGACTCTATTTTTTCATTTATTTATGCATGATATCTGGATGAGTGGTTGGAATTGATGTTTTATCCCAAGAAAAATTTCTTCAAATGTCTGTAATAGAATTATTTTTGTTTTCCATCAATATTTTGTGAGGGACCCTGAACTTGGTGATGATATTTTACTTTATGAAGATGATGTTATTCTTTATCCTAAATTCCTTGAGGTGTGTTTCCTTCACCCATTTGGAGAAGAAGTTAGTACTAGTGAGGATTTACATGAATTTTTTATTTATGTCTATGGGATATGTCCCCACAACATTCATTCCCCATATGAAAAATGTCTAGGAATATTTAGTTTTATATAGTAATTCTTGTGGTTAATAGATTAAGTTTTCATGGATCTGGAGTGAATTAAATTTCCTAGTGAATTCCACATACTCTTGTGTCACTGTTTTCTAGTAGTAACCCAGTCTCCTGATTTTGTGGGAGAGCCTAGTCCCAGACTGATGAGTGTTGCAGGATCACACATGGACTTCTTCCATGATGGTGGGAATCACTTATTCTTCTATTAATATGAGGATTATTTCAATGAATCCTCACTTTTATATGGATTTTGTCTCATTTGGGTCATCCTAAAGGGAAATTGTTTTGTACAGTGATGAATCTATTCCATTCCTGCTTGGTCTATCGGGAGAATACCCTTTTGGATATAACCAGTTTTGGGATCCATCTATCTAGGGTTGGATATCAATTAATCACACTATAGGGTTTTGTTGACCAAGTTTATTTATTCCATATCACATATGACGATCGATGAGACCATTTCTTGATGCATGATGTGTCGTATTTCTTCCTCTGGATCACGTTTATCCACGATTGTGGTTGTATTGTCCAATTTGTCAGTGTGAGCATTTTTTGATCTATGAACCTGATGAAATGTGGTCTCAAAATGTAACTCCACCATTATTCCCATAACATAGCCAGTGAGATGGTTCAATTATTCTTTTTTTATTAAATATTCACTATTGATCTACTGTGTCACTAGTTATAAATAACCTTTGATATTTAGGTAGGCTCTATGCAGGTGTAGGGTTAGTTATCACCATGTGATGTGGGTTTGGTGTTCTACCTCATTATTCATGCAGCCTTTAGAGAGTGAGAAAGAGTAGGAAAAATTTTCTCTATCTAAAGAAAAAATACAATCCCTTAAGAACCCAATTGAGAATTGTATTTTCCATAATTTTTTTGATAATACTTTAGGAGGAATCATCAAAATAAATCTCCCATGTCTAGATAGTGTCATGGGCATAGAAAACCTCCTCATCTAGAAGTTTTTTTTTCACTAGGGTATTTTTTTAAGGAGGTATGTGCTGTGTGGAAATCATCTAGGTAATTCCATTTCACCACCTTCTATGAAATAATTGGTTGTCATATTATTGCTGAATGACCACCCATAGGGATAGACTCCTAGTCAACATGGGATAAAAAAGGATGTACTTGAGTGGATCAATATGAGATACCATATGGACATAATGGTGTTTCAAGTAATTCCTCATATATTTCAATGAAAATATGAGTGTGAGGTAGTTCTTCTTGATATTCAATTTTTGGGTCTCAGTACCTAGCAATGTTCAGTTGAGGTATTAAAGATTATTCCCACTCTTCGTATCATTTTTCTTTATGAGGATGGAACCATGTGAGCATTCTATACTGGGCACATATAAAATGAGTTCATTGCCTTCTACCAATGGAATCAAGACTAGTGGGAGTAGTAGATACTGCTTGATACTTTCAAAGTATTCTTGGTAGTCCATGTCCCATTGATAAGAGATTCCCTTCATCATTATCCTGGTGAAATGTGTAGATTATCCATCCAATTTCACTATGAAACATCGAATATAGGTGAGCTTCCCTTGGATCCCCCTTAGTTCTTTTAGATTCATGGGGATTAGAATACTAATATAGAACTAGTCTTATCTTCATTGAAATCAATTTCATGGTGGTGTACCACAAATCCAAAGAACTCCCCTGATGTTACTCCAAAATCACATTTAATAGGATTCATCTTTAGACTCTGTAGCTGTAGCTTTTCGAAGACTGTTTGAAGATTTGTGAATTGATTGCCTCACTTTTGGGATTTTACCACTAGGTCATCAAAATAACATTCAGTTATCCTTCCTAAAATTGGCTTAAACATATGACACATGGATCATTGATAAGTAGCACTCGTGTTCTTTAAGATAAATGTAATAACCTAATAGAAAAATATCCCTTTATGTACTCTAAAGATCATGTATTCTTCATCTTTAGGGGCCATCATTATCTGATTGTACCCCAAATACTTGTCCATATATGAAATAGATTAGAATCTAGCAGTTTCATTGATCAAGAGTTTGGTGATTGGAAATTGGAATTTTTACTTCGAACAATGTTTATTAAGGTATCTAAAATCAATGTAGGCCCTAATATGTCTATTATTTTTATTAAAGAGGATGATATTATAAATCCATCAGGGGTATTTTACTTCTCAGAAAAATTTGGCTTTGATCAATTTTTCAAATACCACCTCTATATTAGTATCATGAGAGGGTTTCATCCTTCTGGATTCTTTCTTGAATCCATGATATTAATTGGGTATACTAAGGTGTGTAGCCACATATGGAATAAATCTGGTCATTTTTCTATAACTCCAAGAAAATATATATTATTGTTGCCTCAGAAATGTGATGTATATATCTTACTCTTTGAGGGGCATGGTGGTGCTAATTAGTGTAGGTCTCAGGTCTTCTTCCGTTCCCATATTTACCCATCTAATCTCATCAATGGTGGTGGATATGCCTTCATCAAATGTGAGAGGGCCATTTTTGAGGTTATTCTCTTCTTATTCCATCTTTAATTTTATGGAGGCATTTTTATAGGGAATTATAAATATAGGGGCATCGATATCACTATTGAGATGAGAGAGGCAATAATAAAGACATAATCATCCCCTACTACTAGATTCGTTGTAGAGAGATGTCGCATCAAACTATCTTTTAGACTAACCTAGGGAAATATGGGGCTTATAACTCTAGGAACTGATCTATTTCCTCAACTAGATTTATGGGGAGCACATAGTCACTATTGAGATACTCCAAGGATTCATAGGTGAGGTAACAAAGCAGTTGGGTGTTGCAACCTATATATCATAATCCACCATAGGTTTCTTTCCTTCCACTTTATAGGAATCTACATCAACATATTTGTCTTTACGATTTTCAATAGGGGGACTATCACCATGTAGTATGTCGACATTTCTATTAAAGGGGTATTTCAGACACTTATAGAATATTGAAGGTATCACATCATGGTTATAGATCTAGGTCCTTCTGAGTAGGACTTTGTATGTAGTTTCTTACTAGATAAGCATAAAATTAGAATCAGATACGAGATCCCCAAATTTATATTTGAGCTTGAGTTTCCTAGATTTCCTTTCTAACACTTATCATACCCATGAATGGTAAGATTTGTGGGATACAAATCCCCTTTGATATATCCTAAACATAATAGGGTTTGAATCAATATGAGGCTGATCTTGGAAACATTATCAATCATAGACCTTCAAATATAGACATTATCAAGTCTAACCAAAACATATAGTTATCTAATAAGTCTATATATGACCCTTTTCTGATCCTTCTTTATACATGAGATGGAGGCATGGAATTATGTCTGTGTTTTCTCCACTTGATAGAGATTTTTGGCACCAAATTCTTTTTCAAACTCATGTGGGATCTAAAGGGCTTCAATGACGACCTCCCTGAATTGTTTTGAAATATTTAGCGCATCGAGGATTGAGAGCATGGTTGGGATAACTTCCAGTCATTTAATAATGTCATACATTTGTTCTAGAGGTCAACGCTTCCTAGGGTGGGGTTTATTCTTAATATGTAGCTTAGGAGAAGATGAATTTGAGGTATATGGGTATGGGTCTTGTGTAGAGGTTGAGGGAGCATCTTCTTCCATAGGTGTGGGTCATGTCATCCTTTCTCGTTTCCTAGGATGATCTAGTAATCACACCCCCACTATGCATTAAAGTAAGAAAAATAGGTGAGGATGACTGCTTTAGGGTTCTGAGACACCTCCATGTCTCTTTTGGGATTTCTGGAGTGCTTACCATGGGTCTCATCTACATATATTTTCTCTGTGGGGATGTGACCAAAATATTTGGTTTGACTAAACCCATGTTGTCCCTTGAATCCTCAGTTTCTACACATGTGGCCTCTTGTTCCCTAGTTAGGTGTTGGAAAATCATACTTAGAGGCATATTAATCATCATTGAATAGTTATTCTTGGTGTATCACATTAATAGAACCAAATATTAGATCTTAGTTCGATGATGGTTCCACTTAGTAGGGTGGTTCCCATTCATCAGATGTTAAAGGGAAGAAATCTTGAAAATTTAGTGCTTGTGTTGGAGTAGAATATTTCTCTTCCTATTTTTTCTCTTCCTAAGTTCAATAGTCTTTTCTACCTTCAAGGGACATATTTGATGTCACCTTCTTGGGTGGTTTAACTATTGTGGTTCTGTGCAGATGTCCTCTCAGGGTGGCATAACCTTGATCAACTTTTTTCTGAGTCATCGAGTTGTTGAACATTTTAACCCATGGATAGAACTTTCTACCATTAACCCTATTCTTAGTATTGGGAAATGGTAATGCAGGTCACCCTCTCTAAGGATTTATCTAACACAACCTATCTAGAATTGACCATGCCTTAAAGTCCATCTTTGAAGATGAAGCGGTCTTGGATGTAATGGCCCATCTCTCTATGGAAAGGTAGTAGTTAGGATGATCAGTGAGGTTTACCTCATTTTTATTACTAGGATATGGTATATTGAGAATTTTATTATCCATTGATATAAGGAAATAACCAGGGACTTGTTAATTTATAAAGGATTAGGATTTATTCATCCATTCCTAAAATCTTGGGTGACCCTGATTTCTCTATGCTTATAGAAAAGGGAAATTTATTGGTTTTTTCCACTTAATAGGAGGTTTTTCGTAGTTCAGGACCAACTTTGCTGATTGAATGGTCACTAATACTGGTTTGAGAATAAAATTGGTAGTCTTTTCCTTGTTGAGATATTTCCCCAGTGTTTAAGGAATCAGATAAGATTTAGATTAGGTTTGTTGAATGGCTTCTTCCAAACATTGGTCCATTGATGAAAACTCATGGAACCCACCTAGATACTATTTTGAAATTATAGGTTTATACATCTCATCCAATATTTTTCCATCATATAGTTCCTACAAATATTTTTGTGAGAGAGGGATGTTGATCAGATTAGTTAAACCCTTCCATCTGGCTATGAATTCAGACACCCTCTCATTTTCATGTTACTTTCAGTTAATTAGGTCGACTATTGTAATTTTACTCAATGTGGATATAAAATGATAAAATAATTGATGATGAAGGTATTCCCATCCTATAATGGATCCCACTGAAAGGATACTCTACCAAAAAAAGGTTGTCCATATCAAAGTCTATACAAAACACCTCAACATGGTTTCCTCATGCTGATCTCGAGGGCCCATCATTGGACCGCATCATGATACAAAGTGAGTGAGATTATTTTTAGGGCCTCCTGAACCATCCAAGGTAGATAATGTTATATTTTTTAAATTGGGTGGGGAAAATTTTCCATCCACCCACTCGGGATATGGATTCTTCTCTGGCTTCATAGGTACACGTCACCCTTTTATGGATTCTATTAGAGTATCCAGGGACTCAATGGTGTTGAGAAATTCTAGAGGTAATGATGTTTGATATGGATCATGTCTATAATAAGTGATTAGGGAATTATGATATGAACATATTTTCATCTCCCTCTAATCCTCCATTCATGAAAATACTGAATGATTTCCCTAGATAGGGATAGGATGTCACTGTATTGGGAGAAATCCACTATCATTTTCAACTTCCTCATTTATATAGACTGGATATGTGGATGTGAACCAGTTTAACACTCAAATGATGCTCTTGTAAGTATATCAGAACTTTACAAATTTATAGGAATATAAATATTCACCTTGGCCTAAAGATGATACCCTGTGAGAATGTTACCCCTGAGTAACTCCTTATTGAGTTGTCTAATAGCTTGTATCTCATTCCCATATTATGAAAACTACTCCTTTGTAGAAGGATTTTTTATTCTTCTAGGTTGTGATTGGGATGTAGCCACACCATTCCCTTTATCTTTGGTAGGGCTCCATAAGAGAAGTGGAAAATCAATATTCATATCTACTAGATTTTGGATCCTTCTCTAGTTCTTGGTGTGTGTTGCCTCATTTGATTCATCCAAATCACCTTTCCCTCAAGATAAATTTTTCATGTTGTGTCCCTCTGCATATATGTCTTATTCCACATTATCTATTGTGTTGATGGAGAAAAAATTCATAGAGTTGTATTAGCTATTAGTTTTTATCCCAGTACTTTCAACATAATAGAATGATTCTACACTGCCAACATTAGGGTGGTTTCTCAAACCCCTAGCCATATTGGGATGATTTGGCTTGCGACCCTTGGAGGGTTTGATTAACTTCGCCATACACTCCTCTTGTATTAGCCTATGAGTAGTGTCCTTGATGTAGTTTTTGACTGTGATTACCAAATGATCCCCAAATAGTAGAGGTTTGTCTTGAGGAGGGAGGAATGGATGGGATGTTACCGTCAATATTTACCTCCCAATATAGAGAAGAATGATTCTCTCTATAATGATTATGATGATACAAATTCCCCAACCTATGCGATGGGGGTCATTTGGGGAACAAATTGGTATTCATTTATCCTATGTTTGAGGATATGATACTTACAGTTGAGGATTTTATGATTCCTTGGATGGGCATTGATATATAAATTCCATCAACCCAACAGGCTGGGGTTAATCTGTAACCATTTTTTATTTCCCCAAGACCCTCTCAGGGGATGATGAACTAAATGATAGATATTGGGATATAAATTCCCCCATAACAATGGGATGGGGTTTGTTAGTAGAAGCTAATGATATGTCTCGAATCCTCTTGGGAATTGACAATCTGAGTGGTGGAGGCGGTGGTAGATTTTACCCCAACCCGGTGGGTTGGGTTCACTTCTGAATGACTTATATAGAAGATACTACTATGTCTTATTTAATGTGTCAAGGTTTTTATAGTTTATGAGTTAGGTTTAATGTTATCCCATGATGGGAGTCAGTTTTTACGGGATGTCATCGAGTTGATTGAAACCATGGATTCTATATCTTAAATGAATTATCATTTATTTGAGTGGTCCAATTCAAATATTTTTTGGCTATCCTCATCCTTTATTCGTGATTTATTGGCACCATTTAAGAAGTAGTATTTCTTTTTAGTGACCAATTATCCTGAGTGTTACCCAAACGCCTGATTTCATTGGATACTATGACATTATAGGATGTCACATCAGAGGTGTTTTATTATTACAAGGGTGTGTCAAAATTTAATGCTCCATACTTTCTCCATCCTATAATACAGATACATGGAGTGGATTTCGATATCAATTTATGAAGATATGTTATGTAATGACATAAATAAAGTTTCATATTTACATTTTTCTTTTTAGATTTTGGATCTCAGTCCATGGAGATAGTAGCTAGGTCAAGCTAGAAACATAGTATCTTGATGGTCTGAAGGTCACCCTCATATCTTGGATAAATGTGGTGTTTAGTCTTTATCCACTGATTAATATACCCCATATTTTGGAATAGATAAGTAAATCACTCCTCTAACTCATCTGGGATCTCATAATTATAAGTGGAAAGGGAAAAAACAAGATGGGGAGGTTTTTTCTGACTAACTCTCTCCATATGTCAATGTCAACTTCCTCTTCATCAGACTTACATGAATCCATCTAATCGGACCATAGAAGGTGCTTCTTGGGGTTGCCTTTTGACTAGAGTACAGTGTTGCTAGAAGATGATGGGGAACTATATATGGTTGACCCTGATGTATCGATAACTTATATATATAAAGGAATCTGAGTTTTGAACACTTCTCTATATGAAGGTGTCTGGGAAACGGTGGATTTCTTTGTATGTGGGAGATATCAATATGGGGAGGTTGACCATATAAGATTCCAAGAGTATAGCTCCTATGGTTCATCTACACACTACCATGAGGAGTAATATGTAAGTAATGTTCTTATTCTGCTTTTTTTGAAGAGTTAAAAGACCCATAGTGTTTTGAAAATGTGTCTAAAACAACCTCAAGGATATTGGAATGGATCATATTAAGGATAAGAGAATCATTATACATCATGGCCAGAATATGATTACTTTACTTATGTAGTTTTATAGGGATATGATCATGTGTATGATGGTTTCTAGAAATTTTATATAATTTTCTGGTGTTGTGGGGGTACGAGCCCGCTACTGAGAAGCTATTGGAATATGCTAATGAGTTTCTTCATTATTGACAGGAATATGAGCCTGTCCTAAGGCATGTTCCATTCTCACTTGTTGAGCCTTAGTTAGGATGGGGATATGATACTAATCATAAGCCTTTGTAATATTCTTCTGGTCTTTTGTGATTGGGATATTAGATCATCATAAGGTATGTGTTTCTCTCACTTGGTCAGCCTTGGTTGTAATGGGAGTATGATCCCAATTTGAATATACATTCCCTGTAAGAATATACTAATGGACCTATGTAATGGGAGAAGGGATATGATCCTCCTACTATGTATCCTCATAAGGATACTAATGCAGTCATTCATCAGTGTAAGTTGGGATATGATCCAAGATTTCATGATCTTCTGGAATATGCTAAGAAGATTCACTAACAAGAATATGATCTTCTCTTGAGGCATCTTCCATTCTCACTTGTTGATCCCCAAACAGAACAAGGATATGATCCTTATATAAGGCCTTTGGAGTATTTCTCTAGTCTTCTTCAATGGGAATATGAGCATGTTTCGAGGCATGTGCTTCTCTAACTTGGTGATCCCAACCAAAATGGGGATATGATCCCAATGTTGGGCCTTTGTAATATGTTTCCAGGATTTTTAAAAAGGGATATGAGATTTTACTAAGGCATATTCCACTCTCACTTGGTGATCCCAAGTTGGAATGGGGATATGATCCCAGTCTAGTGCCTCCTCCTTCACCATAATATGCTAATAATCCTCTTCTATAGGAGTAAGAATATGTTCATTATATAAACTAATCACTTTTTCAAAACGATCAGAGAGTTTAGTAAACCTGGATCTAGGTATAGAAATATGTTCCTATCTATATATATTTACTAGTGTTGGAATATTCTAGTGGAGTTCTTTAGCTGTTTCTAAGATGTAATGGCATTTTAGAAAAGTTTTCACAGGGATATAGGCGTACACATTTTATATATCCACTATATATTGGTAGATATCTTCGATTGAACTAGGAAAATTATCCAACTTCTATCCTCCTTATGTCATCATAATATTCGGATGGAATTAATGCATGGGGGTAGGGATATTCACCTCACTAATGCCTACTGTAGGAATATGCCTACAGACTTGTTCTGAGTGATAAGGGATATGAGTCTAATCACTAGTCACTGACTAAATATTCTAGTATACATCATTAGAAGGAGCAGGGATATAATCCAACACATAACAAACTAGAGCCTTTCACGCTTGATGTATCTTCCCTATTTCTCATGCATGGGTATTAGAGGTGGGAGTGTGTTGGGTGGTACCCTCAACAGGTGACTGAAGGGAATTGGTAGGATAGTGATGGAAATATAATTTGATAGGAGCCCACATCATTATCCCCTAAACTAGTAGAGAGATATAGTTTTCTCTTTGATCCACCTTCATCATACACTGAAGTTGGTAATTCCATGCTCTAGGGATAAGCTTCTAAAGTAGTTTGTTATGGCAATGAGGTCCAACGGATTGACTGAAGCTTTATTTAGATGATTTATACTAATTGATTTTATATTTTGGATACTCATTCATGTATTTTCACGGTTTAGGATCATACCATGCCAATATTATTCCCAAACCATTTCATCTACCACACGATGCTAAATATGTTTAGCGTGTGAGATTTTTCTACAACCCATAGGGGTTACTACCATATATTATTTTCTAGAACATTCATTGGATAAAGACATGATGGATTAGGGTTTTTTTTGAAAGAGCAATATCTACAGTCACAAATACAATAAGGAACAAGTTTTTTTATTTGTGCACTATAGTAGGAATGATATGTTCTCAATCAGATATGCATAGGTAACACAATTTTCCTTTTATTTATGATTTATACATTCTACTCACATGGTATTAACAAATAAATGATAGGATTATTAAATGGGAACCCCATATATAGAGTATTATATTTAATATGCATGTCATGGTCATCCAATCATCTTTTTATTTGAGTATTTCACATCGAGTTCACCATTTTGGTTTTACATGGGTTTTTTGGGGATAAGAAACCACCCATGTGATGGTAACTAAATAGTAAAATGGGAGTAGGGAAGTTTATCCTTATCATCATCTAAAAGAGTTTTCATAATTAAATGATTTCTTGTCTATTTCACCACTTTTATTTCATCATAAATATGCGGATATCCTAGCCCAATGATTTGATTGTAGTCGGGGTTCAGTGTCTTTGTACAATCATTCAATTAGGGATTACCATTTGTTTACCCCTAACAAAAACTCTTAACAGCTCATAGATTCATAACTGGGTATAGAACTATTTTCAAAAATCAGGTGATCCTTTTGGGTTTTAGACCAAATGAATCTTAGGAGCTCATATTGGTCAAGAGGATGGGAGTTTGGGCCCATCGCATCCTTTTGGGGGGATTGTTTATTTTTATGAGACGCTTATATATTTATGCTATGTTCAAGAATATATTCCTAATATTAATACAGGACTGATTACCATAAAAAATGATCATAGGTTAAATACTCTCATATTCAAAGGGGGTCTTATTATTGAATCCATCTGTATGTATATGTGGTTCTCCATCCATTTCCCATTAGTGGGTAGCTGGTTATATGTGGAAGTCATTTGACCAACCAATCTGGAGTATGTGTTCATCCAGAGAGGTGGTTAGTATTTTAAGGATGGTATTGATACATTATGGGGTGTTATTTTAGGAATAAAACCCCACATAGTTAATTTAAACCCACAAAGTTTAATGTTATATGGAAATGATGTAAATTTGGGAACTTGGGCACCAAGTGTTTGAGTACAAACCTTTAGGACACATCCTACCTACCCTAGTTATGGAAAGAATCAGAGTTATCATAGTTTAATCATTACCTTGGTACTTTATCCAAGGTAAATACTCATGTATAGTGGGTAGTTATATCATTCCATCAATTGAGGTTTACACATTGAGGTTTCCCTGGCTGGTGGAGATTCATTATTCCAATGATATGATCATTCCAACTACCTAATCCCACATGAGATATGCTTGGTGTGAGAAACAAGGGATAGAAATTAATAATCCAAATTTTATAAATATGTGGGTCTTACATGTTTGGATATCCCATTAGGTACTTAATATAGAGCTCGAGCCTTAGGAAGCTGTCCTACATATCTTAGTAATCAAAAAATAGATTTATCATAGTTTAATTGACTTCTCAATCTGTTGGTGGATGAGGAAGGATGATCATCCCATGGGAGAGATTGGGTCCCAATGTTTTGAATATTAGAGACATGGTATGTATTATACTAAGGTGGATTCCTATCTAGTCTCAGGCCTTAGGAAGACATCCTACATATCCTAGTTATGGTAGGAATCAAATTCCTTATGGTTAATTTGATCAAGGCTTATACACTGAGGCTTCCATTAATATGGGGGACATATCATATTATTCCCCTAGTCAGGGCTTACATAATAATGTTTCCTTGTCCTAGTAGAGGATTATGATGTGATTGATATTATCATTGAAACTCCCTAAGCCACATGATCTATGATCGGTGTGATAAACAAGGGATAGAATGTAATCAAACTCGTGACATATGCATATGGGCCTTATATGCTGATATAGCCCTTTTGGATATTGAATATAGATCTAGAGCCTTGGAAATGCATCCTATGTATTCTAGCTATATTAGGAATCAGGGATATCATAGTTCATTAGGTTCAGTATTACAAACTATGTTTTCCCTTTTATGCCCACCGGAAAAGGCTGTCATTCCCTAATACATATTCTTGACATGGCCTGGTTGTCTTCCTGACATGTCAGGTTTTTTTCTTGACATGTATTAGGATATATGGATATGAATAATTTTTATAGTTGAAATTTCCAAATAAAATCACATAATCTAGGTTGACATGTATGGAGGATGTCAAAGACATGCCCAAGGAGGTTTGGAAACTTTTGCATGATCAGAGATGGCATGTCTAGGGAGTGTCGGATGAGCTGGCTGAATTTTCTGGAGGTCATCGCATGATCTAGGTTGACTTATCCAGATGACATCTCATGACCTATCTAACATGTCTTGGGTTCTATTGTGAGATCTAGATAACATTCTTGGAGGGTTTCTCAATATCTGGTTGGAAATCATGGAGGGATTTGTGAAACGTAGTTGACATACACTCATGTCAATGTATATTTTGGAGACATGTCTAGAGGAAATTGCAAGATCTTGATGGAAAACATAGTGGGATTCATGATAATTGGGTGACATTCTTGGAAAGAATCATGTGACTTTATTTGTGTGTTTATAAGACATTACATGATCCAAATGGTATATCAATGTGATTTTTCATCACTTGACTGACATGAACTATTTCTATTGCATCAACTAAATGAGTAATGATAATCACCTGAGGATAAATGAATCCATCTTCGTGTAAGTCTCTCATATATGGTATTTATTCTAGTTTTAATTGCATATGTTCTTTAGTTTTTTCTAGGGTAAGCTTTATTTAGGTATTTCATTATCTCATAGATGTGTGGGATGTTATTTTCATAACTCAACAGGGATCCTTTGCATGATCCCAAGTGATCACGTGAAGGGACCATTCATGATTCATGATCACATAGGTTGTTCCTTATATTTTACCTAGTGGAAAACCTTTTGTGACCATGAGATTGGATGATCTAAAAAATCAACTCCAGATCTCTCACATGTGATGGATAATCATTGGATTTGATATATTATTTTCATGTTTTGGTGGGGGATTTATAGGCCTATTCATCTTGATTATATGCCTCTTTTGGGGTTCATATTACATAGATCCATGCAAGAGTCGATGGAGTGATTTTTTGTCACCTATTTTGAGAAATCCATTCATAAGTGTCTTATGAATTCCAGTGACCAGAAGACCATCCCATCAATGCCTAATTTATTATATTTTGGCCAATTTATAGGGTCTTTATTAATTATGCATTCATTACAAGGGGATTCCAAAATATCAAACCAACATGTCTAAGAAATTTTTCAATATTAGGATGCCTATTAAAAGGCCTTCACGTGATCTTATGTGACATGTCTTGGGTCTTCTGTAAGACAATGTTGTCTTATCCATGGTCTTTCACAAGACAAAGGTGGCTTGTCTAAGGTATTTTTTGAGACAAAGTTGGATCTTTAGGGGGATTACATGATATTATGTTGGCCTTTCAAGGGGGGTTTCTCATGATTAATGATGATTAACGTATCTTCCCCTCACATGAATTTATCATAATTTCCTCTGTTTATTTCCTTATTTATTTTACAAGGTTTGGGTTCAGAAAAGTGTATGAATGTTTTAGAAAACAAATAATATTCCCATTGATGATGTTTTCCATGACCAACAATGAGTCATATGGTGATGCGCGATCATTATGATGTCCATCCCTTCTATGTGCCTTTAGAGACAAAGGGGGGTGCAAGGCCACCTAGATATGTATGAGGCCCTTCGTGTGACAAGGGTTACATTCCAATGGGATCTTGAGTGACCAAGAGGACATTTCATCAGGGCTTCTGTAATGTCTTATGAGCTACATGGGTGCATCACATCAGTTTCATGATTGAAAAAGGATCCTGCCTTTTAGTTATTTTTCTCCCTATTCTCCATGGATTTTTTTGATGGGTTATCAAGCATCTGCCAATTAACAAGTTTCATGATCTAGAGAAACTCATCTATCATTCATCAAAAGATTATGGATTGTCTGGGATTACTTTGAAAAAATAAGGAGACTTTTTAAAAGGGGCTTCATGGGATCTTTTGGTAGTTTATGCATTGAGCATGACCATTCATATGAATTTCTAATGGTCATGCAATTGTGCCTTCTTTGGAGGGTTACGCCATTCGTGAGTTATTATTGCCTTATTCATCCATTTATTTGTAGGTTAAATAATACCCATATTCATTTATTTCATTCTTTTTTAATTTTTTGATGCTTATTTGGAATGTTTCAACACTTTCATAGGATAAAATAATATCTATATACATCTAAAGGTGCATACATGGTGTGAGAAAAAGTGCCCAGTAGGATCCCTCAAAATTTTTCAAAAGGAGACTAAAAATTACTAAATATTATCATGTATATTAAGGTAAGGAATGTGATGAAATTATTAAAATTTTAATAAAAAACATAGAAAAATCATACCCATTTAAAAAATAGTAAATAATACCCATGACCATGTTTTTAGATAATTTTTGTAAACATTCCAAACACACATTTCAAATTTAATCATAAATAAAAACTAACCCCATTATTTACATTAGTTCTATATCACTGAGGATTTGAATAATGATTTCAGGATTAAAAGGCCACCTAGTGTGCATATTACCTTTGTTAAATAGGTATAGGGGTAAGACTATACTACGAAGAGTGGATCCTTTATACCACCCCAAACTTTTCATACATAAATATTACATCATTTTAAATGAATATTTAATAAATTTTACAATAATAAATTCTTGAGGAATATAGAGTATTAGAGTCTTCAAAAACATGTGTATGTAATTAACTTTTATATAAAATATCTACATAATTTTCTATTCAGTTATTTATAACTAGTACTCTTCTTATACATAACATACATAAAACCATTCTCTATAACCTGGGGAATAAAGACATAGGAAAGGGTGATCTCAGATTATCTATAAGTTTAAACATAATAGATAAATATAATTGAGAATAATCTAATAATAATGGTTTGCGAACATAATCAAGTATTACAATAATCATACCCAATCAACCAAAGATATTTAATAATGAAACATGGCATAAGGCTTCATCAAATAAATGACATAAGTCATACGAGTGGGTAACCATCAATAATCAATCATAATCCATGAAAATGTGTCATAATAATAATACATAATATTGTGGAAAGAACATAAACATATAAAATCATTTTCTTATTCAATTATCACTATAAAGAGTATCATAGTGGATTGTGATCACTCCTTATTCCATTATTTCATTTTTCAAGGTTCACTCCCAAGAGAATCTTATTGGAAATATTACATTATTGAACTGATTTCAATATCCATTCTAGTCCTTATTATCTCAATAGATATCTTTATTTATGTGATTCATTATATGGAAATAAAATTTCAATCCCACCCATCACATAATGAAAACCTTTCATAGTGTGCCATAATATCACAAAATATTAAACATATCATAAAATCATAACCCATGGAAAGTATATGGGTTTCATAGAAAATACATCATCATAATAATAAACCATTTATAGAAATAATTAATATGGAAAAATTAGATTATGTCTCTATAAAATCATATGAAACCTCAAAGGATGATCTTAAAGATAAAAATACCTTTAAAAATCACCAAAACATTTCTTTAGGTGAATAAAATTTTTATTTGAAGTCACTTATTTAGAATAGAAAAATTTCTATAATATTAAAAAAATCATTTAAAAATAAATAATTAAAATAGTAATTTAATTTTAAAATAAATGAGTATTCATGATGGAATATAAATTCATTAATGAAGTGTATATTAAAACAAAAATTCTTTTCACATTGTCTGTAAAAAGTCAGAAGAACCTTCTTCGGATAATGAAAAGAATATTCATTTAACATATTTTTATAGAAAGTAAAACATGTTTAAAAATGACTTTAATAAATCTATATAGAATATTAAATGCATTATTTAAAACATTTTAATGAAAATATTAGCATCAAAGAAAATATTCATGACTAAAGAAAAAATAACATGGTTGATTTTCCTTAAAAACATTATATTAGTCTCTTGAGTATGTAAAGAGATAAAAATGAAAGGAAAAAAATGAAATATAAAAAAACAAGAATATAGAAAAATACATAAGACTTGGGAGAGATATATCATATAATTTCATCATCATATAATTTAATAAAAAACAATCTTTGTAAAATGATATTGTAACGAAAAACCCTTTCCTCCTTGGTAACATTCATTTGAAATACCCTTGAAATAAATAAATTCAAATGGAAGTTTAAATACCATTAAAATAAGGATATTTATGATAGAACATATAAAATGATTATTGCATACACCTCATAAAATAATATTGGTGTATAACATCAAATATGTCTCAATGACACAAAAATTGACATGAAGAACCCTTATGACTTTAGTAATTTTTTTAATCAAACATCATTGGAAGTTGAAAATAATATGTTTTAGTAAATACCTTAAATTAAATAATTTATTATTAAAAATTAAATTCTTAGGTAGTACATATAACATAGAAATAATAATTTGGTGCATAACATTAAAACATGTCTCAATGAAGAGAAATTGAGATAAAAGACATACCTTAAGTTTGTCTGGCTTTGTAAGGGATCTAACCTCCTGTATAATAAATATAAATTTATTATAATCTATAATAGAACAATATAAATATATATAATATAATATATGATCAACTTATAGCATTTAAACACCCATTTATTAAAAATTCACTATTAAAGATTCTATTTTAGGAGTTAATTGCTTCATTTTTCTTATATGATTTAGTTTATGTTTTATTTTAGCAGTGATGGTACTTGAAAATTTATCATATTGCTTAAATATAAAAAAAATTAATCCTGAAATAATTATAATTTATAATCATTAAATACATATTTATAACCTTTCATAGAAATCGGTGATGAAAAATTATTTACATCACAACGTGAAGAGGGTTGTTTGTACCTACGCACGAGTGATACTTCCATTTATTGATGGATTTAAATAAATAAAGATAAATTAAAATTTACATATATCATATATGTTAATAAAATCTATCCTTTTTTCTACCAATTAAATCAGACATGATAAAAAAATCACATCGCTTCGTGGAGGTGGTGGTCCACACGTACGCACAAGCAACATTATCATTAACAAATGGATAAGAAGGTAAGAAACTAGATTTGATATTATAATTATATAAATATAATAATTTTATAAATTTCATAAATAAAATTATGTCCATAACAATAATCAACCATTAATTATGGTGTTGGAAAATGATTTTTATCATGGTATGGAGGTTGTAGTCCACACATATGGACGAGTTATACCTAAATCTACCATTGGATTTTATAGAGGGGTAAATGGTTATTAAATAATTATAATAACATATAATTATGTTTGTGATATTATATTAATCATGTTTTTATAGATAAAACAAGTTTATAGGATGTAGAAGAAGAAATAACATTGAAAGAGTTTGGTTAAGATCAATACCTATTCTTCGAGCAACCTCATTTTGTTTAGTCCTTAACACTTGAAGGATTACTTTTAAGAGAAGACCAAAAGATAAAGGATAAAGGTAAGGATTATATGATGGTTTTGGAGTAGTTATTTTCTAAGATAGAAGGATAAAATGGTTTGAATGGGGGAGGAGAAGAGGTTCCCATTTATAAGTGGGGGGAAGGACACACATGGAATTTCTTAAAATATTCCAATGATTTAACGTCACTTTTTTGATAACCCCTATATTTTTTACACAATAATTAATTATTTATTATATAAAAACACACTTAATACAATCTCATAAGATCATGATACCTAGATTATTTGGGAAATTAGGTACATAGAACAATAACTTTAACTTGGATACAAGAACATTATATAAAAACATCAAAACTTGCCAATATATTCCATAGATATTATAATATTACATGGGATAACCTAAGGATGTATATAGGAAATATTTGAGATATAGAAAATAATAAACAAATAATCAAATCATAACATGATGAAATTAATTCATGTGCGATAATAGGCATATCAAGATGACATAAAATGGGTAAGAATCATAATCTTGAACAATGATGAATGATGTAACATGATAACATTGAGGAAAAATAAGAATTTAGCATCAATATAAAACATGACATAATAAATAAAATTCAAGGCTATCCATTGAGACAACATATGTAATGCCCAGAGATTTTAAAATAAGAATAATATGTTTGATAGCGTATATGACATGAAACACCAATATTAGAAGGTAATGTAACACCCGAAAACTACATGATATATATTCCTTTTAAATAAATTAAATTTCTTTTAAATCTTCTAACATACAAAATAACAGGTTTAAAAAAACATGATACTCTATTAAAATATTATCATTTAAACATGGAAATTATAACCCGGTAATTAAGTTGGTGGGTATGAATAAGAATTACTAAATTACCAAACCTATATTTTTTACATGTTTATAAAGTAAATTCATTGGTTATTTATGGATTATAAATAATATAAGAATCATTTAAAAGAAAAAGAATTGTTCTCTTAAAAACAATATTTTTCTAAAAGAGAGTTTATTCATGCTTTACAAACATATTTTAAAATTAATTTTTACTAATTTTATAAAATTGATTTGGAAAAATAAAATTCATTTTTAAAATCTACATGAAAAATTATCTTTGGGTGAATTTTGGAAGATTTTCTGAAAAAATTATTTTTTTAATGAATAGTGTAAAATACTGTTTTTTGTTGAAAACTTCCTTTTCATGTAAATTGTTTACAAATTTAAATTATATTTTAAATTTGTTTTAAATTAAAATTAGTTCAATTATATTAAAATTTAACTAATTTATGTAATTAGAATAAATTTTATATTTAATTATGGTCCTAAAAAATTAACTTTTGAAAGTTTTTCTTTTGAAAACTGTATTTTTAACGCACCTACAGATATAATTTTAAATTCAATTATTCCACCTATATTAATTGAATTTATAAAAATGGATTATATATTTGGAATCAAAATAATTTATATTATCAAAAAATTCCAAACTAATTTTTTAACATAATGAATAATGAAACCAATAAAAATTAACTATTATGGTTAAGGTAAAAATGGGTTTACATTGGGGGTTAAATTTAGAATTAAGGGTTTAAAATGACCTAAAACTTTTCCAACTCTCATTTTATGGCCAGATTTTGTTCTTATAACCTATAAGGGCCTATAATGATCCATTTTGGAGGCTTGTTACATGATAAAAATGTGTCTATCATTTTATCTTTGGAAAGATTATGTGTGTATCCTCTCCCCCACTTACAAATGGACACCCCCTATCCTCCTCTATTAACACTTTTAAAACCAATTATTTCAGACAAGGAATATAAAAATCAATTAATTAAATACCTCCTCTAATTATAGAAGCCTTATTTTTATTAGGAAACCTTCCTAATAAGGCTTTAGGTAAAAACTAAAAGAGGCTCGTTGAAAAAGAAGTGAAGTTGTTAAATATGTGTATTTGTTTTATTTATTCTTCCACCACCTTCAAATAATATTTAAATATGATAATATAATAACAAAATTATAACCTATATAATAAGATTTTATTACATTAATTCAATAACCTAGATCTACCTCTATTTCCATCAAATGGGAAATGAACATGCCGGTCATGTATATGGTGGACTACCATCATGCGAACAGATGTAATTTTCTTCCATAACCACCTTTCAAGGATGGGTATAAGGATGGATTTAAATTTTTTATATAAATAATGTTGTTGGTAACTGGTAAAATATAATAACAATGTTTCAAAACTAATATCATTCCAATCGTCAATGTGAGTTGGTAGCCTCTGATAAATACAATAGTTAGTCTGGATCTATTGGTAGCTCATTAATCCACCTCACTGTATAAAATATTCAAGAATATACTTAGTTATTATATTTTAATACATATTTTAGCACCTAATGTTATATCTAATACCCAATTTATGGAAATAGATATATTTCACTCTATAAAAATTCACATGAATATTCAACTTTCTTCTTTTCCCAGGAGAATTGTTTCTTCTAGTGGGCCGTATTTTCCATATGAAAGATATATATTGACTGGTTACCTTGTTTTTCCATTGATCCTCCTCTTCTAGTAAGAACATTGTGATGAAAATTTAAACTTGAAGTTAGTATCATATCTATTTTCCTAGCCTTTCCTCTTATTGACCATAAGAACCAAAATATTTTTACACTTTATATTCTTGTCATCTTGGAAAAGTAGTGTGATAATATTTGGGAGTACTTATCTATGTTGTTCATATTATAATTTATAAGAAAATTGGATAATCTATGAGGGAGTGATGAAAGAATGAGATCATTTCACAATTCATCAGTTATCTTAAACCCTAGAACATCTAGGTGATTAATATATCTAGTAAGTTTGACTAAATTAGGCCCACCTAGCACACCTTCCACAAGATTTATAATTTATAGAACCTTAGATATATCATAATATTCCTATATATATTCCTTCTATTAAAGATCACAAAGATGTTGGATCATGCTATAGGAATCCATGTTCTCATGTGACTTAATTAGTTCACTACATATGTATGAAATAATTAAACACTAAACATAAAACATCATTCAATTATTTTTTGTAGATAGTAAACTCCTCATGAATTTCCTATTTAGTGGGTAGATCAAGGTTTGAGTATTCTAGCATGTATAACTCTCATTCATAGCACAACATAACCCAGAAGTGTCTAAACCATTCCTGGGAGTTACTACTAGTTATAATTTAGTATTTATCTAGAATTGATCATAAGGATAACGTGGTTAATGAAATTTTCTTTACTCTATAAAAATATAAATTTATATTATCAATAATTTACTTGGTTATAACATTATATGAGATGTTATGATTTTAATTTCATTAAGTATCCCTCTATTTTATATAGCCTCAATGGCCCTCACCATTAAACTTGTAATGTCTCATCATGTGAAAATTATAGTGGAAAGTATCCATATGTCCCTCCTTAAGATCTAGAATATTTACATGAAAACCATAAAAAGTATTTAGGTAGGAGAACTTTCTAACTATGGGATTCTAATTCCTTGTTCCATTGAGTGGACTCCCCAATCCTAAAATCTGGAATCACTTTTCCTCAAAAAATGCCTGAAAATTTGTGTTGAGAAGACTATGGTTGTTAAATTCGATAAAATTTTGGTTAGCTCGGACCATCATCTTAGTTAAGGCACCCTGATAATTAAAAGTGCCCCTGACTATTTCTTGAACTAAAACTTTATTTGTGGTTTTTCCTAATTCAGATAAAGGAATAAAAATTGACTTAATATTAACTTGATATGTTTTTTTTCATTATTTGTAAATATTATCATTTTATCAATTTACATTTATTTTTTATATTAAGTGGATTTTAATTAAGATATTAACAATGTGTTGATAAATATATACATGAAATCATTTCATTTTAATTCCATAATAGCATATTAATCCATTTATTTATGTAATCGTGATATTGCTTCCATAAATTAAATCATGAATTAGAAAGAAATTAAATAACTAAATCATGTCATGATATTGAAATTTTATTCGAATTTTTTATATTCATAAAATAATAAACAATTCATTGACTATATAGGAAATAATCATTGAGTTTTTTTTGGGAAAGATTTGTAGAATTCCACCTGTTTCATATGTATCTTCCTAGTTTGGTTTTTCTTTATCTCTATCTTAAACCCATTCTATATTCCTAGAAGATCTATCCTTACAATTATTTTACTTCACATGTGGTTAAAATTAACTAAAATGGGTTTTATATAAAATAATCTTTTGGAACATAGGCCCATACATAATCATAAGGCGAGATAAATCATAGGTTATCACAATAATTTAATAAAAAATGAAAAATCCCATGAAATAATTGAACTAAAAATAATCCACATACATTCACAGGATATTCTAAGCTCATGATCACCCACTTGTGTAATGAATATTCATTTAAAATAACTAGCTATAATTCACTTTGTTTCATTCATTTATTAAGATAAACATGTGTGAATTAATTTTATTAAATATATGTTTAATCAATTGATTACATTTATATTAATCTAGATCCAATATATCATGAAAAATTCTATCATAAATAATTTAAAATATATATATTTTAAATTAATAAATTACATATGTGTACTTGGAGGCAACACCATGTACCCATTAAGGCTACTCTGCATAGTCCTTGTGTTGTGTATTTACATGGTATCCAATGTACATTTTTTGGAATATAATTACAATGCGTGAATTTTTCAAAAAAAATGATACCAGATCATATTTAAATTTTATATAATGTGATTATATTAATGAAAATGGAGTTTAATACAATTAAAGACAATACACAACTTTTAATTAATAATTTAACATGAAAATTAATTTAAGCTATAATAAATAATCATATCAAATGGTGTGTTCTATCAGTAAATGATGCATGGAGCACATGTAAATATGTTTAATTATATAATTGATTTCTTATCTCCATATTAAATTTATCACATGATGTAAAATGGGTTACATGATATATAATTGGGCTAAACACCATGTAACTTCTTATGACCATGTCCTCAAAACACACCTAGGTATCATGAGTTTTTTTCTAATCATGGGAATGTATGATCTACATGGGACATACGCAAGATACACATCATGTGTCCTTGATTTTTCATGGTTTTAAAATAACTATTTCATGTAATAAATGTATGATATGTCTTGGACCCCATATTTTTCGCCGTAAAAACACATGGACTACATGGCATGTGAGTGAGTTACATAGAATGTAATCTATCAAATGGGTGTTAGCCTGACATAGTAAACACATAGTGTAAATTTAATGTATGTCACATGTATTTAATTCAAAGCACTCTAAATTAATTTGAGAGTCATCCTGGTGAATTAAACAAGGGTATGCAATGTGTACCTTCAAATAACACACTATGTAATCTTATATTATCTGGATCAAACACCTGGAACTTTCTGAGGGATTATTTAGATGTTCTTTATTAATTATTAGCTAAATCTAGGTTATATAAGAAAGAATCAAATATAGTAAGAAAATTTCTTGATAATTTGATTAAAATAATGAATTTATTGTAATTAAAAACAACTTTTAAGCACATAAATGATCAATGATCAATAAATAATCATAAATTGAATGTAAACACTTTGATTCTACTTATAGATTCTAAAAGTAAAATAAGAACCTATGGGGCCTATGGACAACTTAGTTTTTTATTAAATAAATCAACTATAATGTATATGATGATAAACCTTGAAACCATTCATGTCTCTCCAAATAATATTGAAAAAAAATTTAGAACAAAGAGAGTATAATTTCATTTTAATTTTTAATTAATTTAAAACATAGGAAGAAATACTACCTCAGTATTGAAATGTTTATTTATTGATAATTTTGACCATTCAAAACTAATTAGTGTATCATTATCACATTGTGATGTCTCAAAGAATATCCCCTTTAGTGGTGATCCACATGTATTCCTTCAATATCTGAACAACACTGATGAAAAATTAGGTGAGAGTGTGGCCGATAGATCATATTTCATTATTTATCTTGATTGATTCACATTAATTTAGGCCTAAATTAATTTCTATTGTTCTTCTTGATCTTGAGAGGAATGGATGAGGAGGGGGAAATTGAGAGGAATATTGTGAAAATGATTAACATCTTCAAAAATTACAAAGAGGTCTATTTATAGGCTTGGTGTTAGGGTTTAATATTTAATTAATTGCATAAATTAACTTAATAACACATTAACCACCTAATGAATCTTATTCCATATTGAATATTGTTGTTGTTATTTTATTTCATGGCCTTTGTAAACTCATACAATGATAAAAAAATTGTATATTCTAGTAAAAAAATATTTATCATCTAATCTAAAACTCAATATGTTAATTCTCTTATTCATTTATTCAATTTTCAAATATATATTTAAATAATTATTATCTAATAAATAATAAATAGATATTATATTCATAGTCAAGTGAATAAATATTTATGTAATATTCACGTAACTTAATAAATTATTTATTTAATAAAATAATGTTTATTACCTTACAAATAACAAGAGATAAATAAATTTTTCATATCTGTGTAATTAAATAATAACCTTGAAAATTGGTATCTATTTAATATTTGTGATCATTGAATAAATATTTATAAATATTACCTCTAAAACTAGAGAATGATGTTTATTCTAATTTTAAAATAAATATTATTACTCAGATCAATAGAAATAATTTATGTGTGGTACCCTAGGACTCTTACTTGGTGAAATTGGGTGTGATTAATTAATATCTAGGATTTATATTTAGAAATAGGTCAAGGAACCCATAGAGGAACAATATATGCCATAATGACACTAACCACATATGAATTCTCACTATGTAATATAATCCATTTTTCATGGAATCTCATCAATCAAGTTACACACTCATGTCATCAACATATATGCTTGATATGTATTTCTTAAACTATCTAAAATGAAATCTTCTATACACCATGACCATGGAATTTAATGTAATGTTTTCATTTCAAACAAAAGTATGAGGTATTATCTTCAATAAATATGGAAGGGACAAATCCTTCTTTGAATTATTCATTAATAACATATTATTCATGATACACCTTATGTACTGAACTTTATCATGAACATATGTCATCATAGTTTATATCAATACATCTATGTTTGTGAGTCATGTAATTCATTAATAATAATCTTAAAGTGTATTTATTATATAAAATTCTCACAAATAAGAATATTCAATGACATGAAAACATTTGGAATTCCTACCAGTGGGTCTCTTCTCATAATCTCGGGTCTTAGAGATTACCAAGTGAGAACTTCATGAGATAGATTTTCATTAACTTATGAGTAATAAACCCTAATATTCAAGATTATATGTGTCCCATCATATAATTTTATCCAATTTTAGAACAATATTTAAGAATATCATCATAGAAATTCATGGTTCTCAATAGGGAACTACTATGACATTTTCAATTTCATAGATACTCTAGCATATTATTACATTAAATCCACGCAGAACAATGAACAATATATAATAATATATTTTATTTATATTCAATTATTAAAATATACTAAGACTAATGGTTTTTTATAAGACCTATATTGTTATGGAATTCATTTTTTTTTCATTGATGGGAATGTTTCAATCATATGAATATATTTAAGAAAGTTTTACCCTATTTTCTCAAAGAGTTGAGAAATGATGAACTAGGGAATGTGATGTCTAGGTTTTGGTACTATATTGATAGTAAAAGTGGGTAAATGTTTAAACAAAAATAAGATAATCTAGTTATAGAGTCCAACAATGTTTCTTTAAGTATCCATCCAATGTCATTGAAACCTAAAAGAGTTGTCAAGGAGGGAGTAATGATTTAATATGTTGGAATTTTTTAAAATAACTATAGGTTTTTAAGAAACTCCATGGAATTTCAATGTCAAATATTAGTGGTGTGTGAATAAATTATTCAATTTGGAAGGGTATGTGATACCAACTATCATGAACTAACCCGGGTTGTCCCCAAACTGGTCACCCGATATGGCCTGTGATAAGGCCCGAGAGGCATTGTTGATCCTCTCAGGATATAAAATAGTGTTGGGATCCAAATATAATAAAATTGGGGATGATGTGTCCCATAATAAATAGTGTAACTAAATTAAACATAATATAGTACACAACATAAATGGGAGAAACTAAAAAACATTGAATACAAATAAGTACATAAATTGATCCAAATACAAACGAAGTGGAACTAAAAGGGAAAACAAAAAAACAAATCAAAACCAAAAATCATCTCCATGTAACCTATTTTTCATCACCATCCATAATATCAGCCCACTCTATATGAAAAAATTTAACATAACTGAACCTACAAAATAGATCGAGTATACTGATGCAGAGTATCCCAAGTAGGGTGTGAGTATAAAACATACTAGTATGTAAGTTCCATAAAATCTATACATGACCTTTCCTAAAATAGTCCATAATTTCTAGTTTAAAATAAATTAAATAATAATATGGTTTTTATATTTTATAACTCTATTACAAATTTCCTTTAAAAACCCATGTTTTAAAACCAAATCAAGACACCACTTGGGTAGAACATAATTAGTGGGAAAATATAAACTAAGTACAAATTTTCGGGTGTGTCAAATAAAGGAAAATAATAAATGTACATGTATATAATACTAAATAAACAAGTAACCAAGGTTCGGAAAAATAAATCAGGAACATATTTCTAGGTAATCATGAAAATATCTAAAACATCCCTAGAATAAATCATTGAACGCACTCAGTTTATACCCACCTATCAGTGTATGGTGCATCCACATAGTCAATAACCAAACTGGATTCTCTAAACTAGTGGCAAAGCCAACCTGGCCTATCCTACATCCATGAGGTTCTAATCAGTATAATTGGGACTAGAAAGAAATCATCACTCAAGCCTCTATATGATGTCAAGGAATCCTATGATAATAGTATAAAGGGGAATAAGGAGGTCATCACATTCTTGGAATAAAAAACAACTCATTGATTCCACCATGCATTCCTTTCCCAATCACCAACACCATTTATGTGAAGGACCTCTCATTGAATGGATGACCATAGGGTTTCCCACCACACACAGAACCTTTTACAAGTTCCAACTGGTCCTACAAAGCATATGAATTTAAATCCGATTTCAAAAACATCGTAATGTTACAATCAAGACTTAACATTTAAAAACCAAACCATTTTCAGTAAAAATACCTTTATTCTTAGATCAATTACCAAAACTGAGTTAAAACATAATTCATTACCAGAAGCTTCCAAACTATCCTACCAGAAACATGGTCATTAACCCATGCTTCTAAGGTACCAAGTAGTAAAATATTTAGAAAACACACCTTGAAACCACATTTGATGTTTTTAAGAAACCAAGAAGTCATTTAGAAAACATTGGGAGTTTTTATGAATCCATTTCAATGATAGAGTGGAGAATAGAAAGAAAATGGGAGAATTGTGTTTTGAAAAATGAGGATTCAAAATGCACACTTTATTGGATTTCCATTTATATGAATGGGTTTCTATCCATATTTTCTCCTATTCCACATATGGATATGCCCAAATTTACCGGAATATATGTGGAGAGTCATAAAAGTACATAATATTCCAACCAATAAAGAATACGGATTGCCACACCAAAACACAATGGTTCACACCCAAACATTGAACCACAAAGAGGAAACAAATCCCACATTCAAAGCCCATTTTGACATTTTACCCAACTACCAAACCCAAATAAGATCAAATACAATCTCAAAGTACTATAATTAATTTTAAAAGTCAATTTTCCATTTTATCAAACACCTAGTGTGCATATATATATATATATATATAACTGAGGAAAACCTTTTAAAATCCAATATTCACTAAATTTACAAAATCAAAACACCATAAAATTTCATATGAACATGTAAAAAACAAGATAAAAAATATTCATAGATTAATTATAAAATATCATGAAAAAATTGGCATGTCCCAAAAAAAGGGAATAGGTGGAGACACCCACCTCAATGGTGTGAGAATGTGAGGAAACTCTGGGAAAAGGAATAACTAATCCCAATAAGAAAACCACACATCCTATAATTAAATAAATCAACCCACATTAACCAACCCTCGCCCTAGGGTTTTTTCAAGAAGGATCTAAAGAAATAGGTACAATAAAAACAATAGAGGAAGAGAATAATAGGAGAAAATTGACCAAAAATACAAGGAAACTTACCTAAAGACCTTAAATAATATTTAATGGAGGAAGAATATAAAACGAAGTGGTTTTGGGATCCCCATTTATGCACCTAGTTTGAGAGGGTGAGGAGAAACCATAACTGGGATTAAATTTTGGGAGGAGAGAACTTGGAAACTCAAAATTTAAAGAATATGGGAGAATTTTATAGTTTGGTTGTATATTTTTCCAAACCATGTGCCAACCATGTACACCCTACTAAAAATAAGGGACACCTACACAGGCCGGCACATGGTTGTTGAAACCTTTCACTAACTATGATAGTCAATTCTATCAAAATTATAAAACCTCCAGCATGCTTTCCACCAGGTTTTTTCTAACAGTGCAGAAGCCATGTGCCTTGCCTCATACACCATCAATATGCTATGTGGTTACTCTGTTTCCTTATATGGTTTGGACCAAAATGTGGTCAATCCATGTAGTAATAATCTTTCATGAATAAAATTAACTGAAAACACTCCTACATCAACCAACCGTATGGTTTATTTCCAAACCATGAACACTAATCGTGAACATTGCCACAAACAACTTGAATCTTCCAAAACATAAATAATTATCACTAGGAAATACACACAAACCTCAATCTATAAGATCAAACATAAATAAATAGATAGAGATAAACGAAAGAAAATAAAATCATGGTCAGTTGTGACAATTCTCCCCACCACAAAAAGTTTTATTCCTCTAGAAATTCACTCAGAAAAATGGGGAAAAACAAGAACACGAAACTAAACAAGGGAAAATGAAACCATGATCCCTAGTGTGACCTTTCAACTCCACAAGTCACACCCAACAAACTATAGAGTAAAACCACATGAATATCTATGGTGGTTCTCCCCACCATTTTAAAAACCAACTATCACAATTTTTCTAACAACTGAACTCCCAAAACTTGGAGAACCAGATGAAAATATGTCAACCCAAACATCAAACCAAAAAATGATTCATAATTTCTAGAAAAACAATCATTTTAAGAATATAACCTCACCAAAACTAAGCGCATTACCCAAGAAGTACAACTACACAAAGATTCACATCTATAAAGAATCACTGTAGAAAATTTCTTGGAATACAAAGCTGCCAAGATCCTAAAAACAAGATGGATTTTCAAGAACAAAGGAAACTATAATAAGGAAAATTTAAATTGTTCTCACTCTGACATTGGGTAAAAAATATAATCCAACACCCCCATGCCCAAATGTTTCTAATAGAATTAATCAATTCACTAGGGTCCTATGGTTCTGGTCATGGTGCCTTAAATAATCTAATTCCCCACTGTCAAGAGCTGGTAGCCTCCAACTGAGACTTCACCTTCTAGAAACACTACTTATAGAACTCTTCCCTGTGACCCAAATGGCCACATAATTGACAAACCTTTGGAAGATTATTATAATATTTATTTACATTCCAAAATTCACCACACCGAAAGCACACAAGTGAGTGGTTTGATGAATGAGTGATATGAATTAACAAAGGTGACTTCTCAGGAACAGGTTCTTTTGGAATGCACTTCTTTCCAGATTGGGAATTTTTATGAGTTCCCAGAGAAATCATATTTCCAACTACCACAGACTATTCCCCGGGAACCAACTCGGCTAGAAAATCCTTATCCACTAACCTATCAAATAGAACCTCCCCAGATGAAAGGACTCAGTATTCAATCTTAGGATGAATACCACAAATAAAGAGAGAATATTTTAGCATATCCTATAATGTTATATCCATTTAAAAAGGATCCATCTCAATGAAATGATCAACATAGGCCTTCACCATCCATTAACATTGTTGAACAACCTGAATTCTACCATTTTCTTCATCCTCTAATCATCGGGTATTAACCATTGGATAAATAATTTATTAAAAACATCCCAATACATATTAACTTTAAATAATTATAGGACGATCACCTTCCACAAATCCAAACACAGACCCTTGAACAAACCCATAAAATATTTCACCCCCAGGGCTTTGGGATTTTCTAAATACCTAAAAACACTTCCAATTTCCTAAATCCATTCCATAGCCTCTAACAAACCTCAATAACCATATAAAACAAGAAACAATGAATAAGTTATCAACTTCACCACTCCACTTAGAGTCTAAGAAGGGTTAAAAACTAAAAGACACTCACTAGGAACCTTTGGGACCTTTTTGGACAGCATGATCAAAATAACAAAAAGAAACCAAAACAAAATCAACATCAACCCAAAATTCAACCAAAAAGTACATTCCAATCCAAAACAATAATCATATAAACTAAAACATCACAAAAAAATCCAAAATACTCTTTCAAAAATCACAATTCTCATTCCATTAGATACCAAATCCCACTTTTAATATAAACCCATATCCCAAAATCATTTTCCTTTTGAAAAAACTTTTTAAAAAAACTATTTAATTTAAAAATCCACCAACACCAACCAAAATCAAACCAAAACATAACTCATACCGAAAATTTTGAAATAGGGAACTAGTGGCCATACATAACCCAACCACATGGTTTACCAGACCATACCCCAAGAAAGAACCAACCAATGGAAGTTTCTTGGATTTTGAACCCAGGCTATGGATGGGTCTCTACTTTATGGAATATCATTTTTTAGAACTTTTTCACTTTCTTTATCATTCCCTAAATAAAAACCCCAATAAGAACCAATAACATAAACCCAAAAATCCAAAACAGAAAAAAAAAATTAAATCCCAGACTACCCCTGGTAACTTGAGGATCATAAAGAGTAAGATTTCATGATGACCTTCCTGATCCTACCTATTGAGTTATAATAGTCATAATCTTCAACCAACTGGATATCCCTAAATAACAAGGGCTACTATGATGCCTTTTTTAATGAAGCTACCTAGGCCAACCCTTTACCGAACACCCAATTCGGCTCACAATAAGTCCTGAGAGGCATTCCTGATCCTCCTGGGCTAGAAACTAGTGTTTAGAATCAATGATAATATAACTAGGAATAATTTTTCCCATAATAAACAAAATAAATAAATGAAAAATAAAAAAATTATGCAATATAAATGGATGAAAATAAAATTCACTGAATATAAATAAGTAGATAAAATGATCCAAATACAACTACAGTAGAACTAAAAAGGAAAACAAAAACAAAACTAAATTGGAATATGACATCAAATCCATGTGGCCTCTTGGTCACCACCATCCATAATACCATCCTGCTCCATAGGAAAACCAAAACAAAACTGAACTTGTAATATAGCTCAGGTCTACTGATTTCAAGTGGAACAAGTAGGGTGTGAGCATAAAATAACTTAGTAGGTAAGCACCATAGAATAAATACATTCCATTTGTTGAAATACTCCATAAACTCTATTTTGAAATATTTTTAATGAAAATATGTTTTTTATCATTTGAAAAATCAAGTACACTTTTCCTTTACAAAAACTATGTTTGAAAACCAACTCAAGACACCACTTAGATAGAACATAAGATGTGATAAAATATGAACTAAGTATAAATTATAAGGTGTGTCAAATAAATACAAAAAAAATATAGGAAAATAATATAATTATATGAAGAAAAATAAAAATAAACCAGTAACCATGGTGCTTCAAAATAAATTAGGAACATACATATAGGTAATAAAGGAATTTTTCTAAACATATCTACAATAAATCCTTATATACACTTGGTCCGTACCCACCTTCTAGAGTATGGTGTACCTCCATAGTTAATAACCAACCAAGCTAATCTAAACTAACCTCACCGGTGTAAAATCCCATATGTCTTATCCCCTATCTATGGGGTTCTGATCTATTTAATTGAGAATATAAATAATTATCAATAGACCCTCTAAATAACATCTCAGAATCCCATGATTATAGTATATAGGGGAATGAGGAGGTTGTCACGCACTTGTAATTAAACATAACTCTTTGATTCCATTGTTCATGTCTTTTCCAATCCCTAACACCATATATGAAAAGTCCCTCTCATTATAAGGACAACCATATGGGTTCCCATCACACATAGAACCTTTGAAAATTTCCAATCGAGCCTACACATCATATGAATTTAAAACAAATTTAAAAAAATAGTACAAGGTACCAATGGGGCCTTAGAATTTAAAAATCCATATCATTTTTAGTAAAAATACCTTTCTTCCAAAATAAATTACCAAAACCAAGGTAAAAATATAATTTAAGATCATATGGTTCCAAATGGTCCTAAAATAAATTTGATTATTAAACCATTATTATGAGGTTCCAACTTGGCCAATATTTGGAAAACACACCTTGAAACCTCATTTGAAGTTTTTTAGAAACCCATAAGTCATTTATAAAACATTTACAGTTTTTAGGAATCCATTGTGAAGATAGATTAGTGAAGAGAAAGAAAATGGGGGAAGGGTGTTTTGAAATAGTTGTTTCAAAATGGACACTTTTATGGATTTCCATTTATATGTATGTGTTTCTATCCATATATTCACCTATTTAACATATGTATATTCCCACATTTATCAAAATATATGTGGAAAACCATACAAGTACCCAATATTCTAACCAATAAAGTATAAGGAGTGCCGCACCAAAACACAAGGGTTCACACACAAACACCAAACCATAAAGACGAACCAAAACCAACATTCAAGGCCCAATTTAACATGTAACCGAACAACCAAACCCAAAAAAATATCAAATAAAATCATAAAGTACTCTAATTCATTTTAAATTTCTATTTTTAATTTTATCGAACACATAGTGTGTATATATATTTGTGTGTGTGTGTGTGTGTCTGACGAAGGAAAACCATTAAAACCCACATTTTCACCAAATTTCCAACATCAAAACACCATAACAATTTATAAAAAACACCAAAAACATGAGAAATTCATTTATAAATTAATTATAAAATATCAAGAATCAAATGGAATGTCATGGAAATGAAATGGATGTAGACACCTACCTCAATGGTGTGTGAAGGTGATGAAAATCTGGGAGATGGAAGAACCATGCCTAAAAAGAAAACGGTACACCCTATAATTAAATAAATAAATCCACATTATCCAACCCTCACCCTATATTTTAGATAAGTAGGATCCAAGTAAATAGGGATAAGTAAAAAAATATAAGAAGAGAATAAGAGGATAAAATTGACCAAAAATACAAGGAAACGTTACTAAAGACCTTTAAGAGGCTTTAATGGAGGAATAAGAGCCAAGAGAGGAGGGTTTGGGAGCCCCCTTCATGCACCAAGGTCGAGTGGAAGAAGCGAAACCTAATTTTGTTTTTATTTGAGGGATAAAAAAACATGGAAACTAAAAATTTTAAGAATCTAGGTAAGTCATATGGTTTTCCCACATAGTATAAAAAACTGTGCACCAACCATGCACACCCTACTAAAAGGAAGGGACACCCACACGGGCTAACTACATTGTTTTGGAAACTGTTTTCCAACTATGAAAATTAGTTATGTCAAAATTATAGAACCTCCCACATGCTTTCCGCATGATTTTTACTAACCATGAGCAATTCATGTGCCTTACCTCATAGACCAGCAATAGGCCACTTGGTTACTCCTTTTCCTCACACGATATAAGAAAAATAGTGTGAAATCTATGAAAGACAAACTGTGAAAGAAAAAAATGAACTGAAAACACCCCAACATCTACTAGTCGCATGGTTTATTCCCAAACTATGCACACTAAGCATTCACATATCCAAAAACAACATGAAAATTAAAAAAACATAAACAATTCTCATTGGGAAATCAACCCAAACCTCAACCAACAAGATCAAACATCAAGAAATTGATAAAATAAATTAAATAAAAGAAAATTAAGGTCTGGGTGTGACACTAACTATATGTTTTATAAGTGTTTTAAATATATAATAGTTCAAAAAACTAGTTAATAATTGATAAAGAATGTATTTTTTTTAAAGTGATGAAGAAAATAGTTTTTACATCCCAAAAATTAAATGTACACAATTTTATAAATCTTGAATGGTTTTATGTAAAGGGTATGTATAGTTATGTCATTTATCTTATATGTAAGATACGTTATTTGTTAACAAAGAGTTATTATGAACAATATAAGATAATGAATTCAACACACATGGTTTATGATTCATGATATTCTATAACTAGTTTTAAAAATGGGTTATGAATAGAAAAATATCTACGTTAAAAGGGTTTATCCAAATATATTTTAAAGTATAAGGAATTGATATTGCACCACAATTAGTGGCATATTTGGAAGAATAATATTCTTTTTAAGAAAAATTATATAAACACATAGAATTTCATATAAGATATAGAAACAACAATTTATTTTTCTAATATTCACACTAAAAGGAAATAGTGGTTATTTCTTAACAAAAAGGTGTTTCTGTATCTTATCAATATATTTTGAAAATTTTATTTTTTATAAAATGTTAGTGGTAGTATGTTTGAATTTTGAGAAGTTAAAATTAACAGCTAAAATATTATTCTAGTCAAAATTTAAAGTGAATTTCCATTAATACCCAAAAATAGTTTAGGGTGTGGTGGTAAGGAGAAATGTAAAGAGTTACATTTGGTTACCCTAATAAGTAAATTTTACTTTATCCTAATGTAGTTTAGGATGTGTTCGTAAGTGATGATTTAAATGATTACATTTGACTCCAAAATACTTCAATGAGAAATTTTGATTTAAAGGGCTGTAATAATGACGGTGATAAACATATAAATAGTTCTAAGTAGATAGTAAAATTTTACATCCAAAAAAGTTATGTTGTAAAGTTAAGGAGTTAAAATTTGTTTAATGAGTTGAACATTAGTAATTTTTTTATAAATATCCTTATTATTTAAACTTTATTTCTTCATAAATTTTACTTAATAAAGACTTTATTGGGAGGGTTTTATCTGATAGTCCCATAGATATTTGTCCGGAATTGCATAGATATATTATGAGAATAACAAAACCCTTGAAAGTGAATTAAAAATAAGTTTGATGTTGTAGTATATAAAATAATTTATGTTAAATAGGTTCTTATTTAAGGTTTAGCTAATTATTCTTAATGAAGTTTAAGAATATAAAATTTATCATGATATATAAAATAAAATCTTTACTTTATCATTATTTCATGTTGGAGGAATATATATGTATATATAGATATACATTTTTTGATGTTAAAATGATAATGTACCTCTCAAATTATGAAATTAAGTTATCCCAAACTGATTTTCATCATGTATAATTATAGTTTATGATGAAAGGTTTACGTTATAATGAGTAAGATTATTATATCGGGATGTGTAATATTTTTATAGGGTGCAAAACAAGTTTTGTGCATTGGATGACCCATTAATTATTCCACATAGAGTTTCACACTTTATATATTAAGTATTATAGGTGTGTTTTAATCATATTTATAGTCACCACTACATAAGGTTAGAGATATTCCTAGCATTATAACCATTATATTTTGATAAATTTCTTATGCAAGCCTTGAGGGTTAGTTAATCAGGGGTGATTGGGTATGTTGTCGGTCATGTCATCAGTTATATCTTAACTAATATGGGATTTTACCTCTCATATGATGATAATGACGTTTTATCCATTTATTTTGATATACTTCGGAATTTTTTGGTCACACCTAGATAGTACATATGATGCAATTATATATTCAGGTGAGCAATATGTGATGTGATCATCCATAAAGGTGAATGACATGTGATGTATTCATCGACCTGGTAAGTATAAACATGAGGAATAGAGAACATTTGAGTAGGATATATAGGATTTAAATACTTTTTGTCTCATGGTTACTTTATATATTGAACATTTGGATCATATTAGAATGTATCGTTCCATATGACATATTCGATTGACACATGTATAGAGATACATGTATTTGATGGAAATTATGTTAGATCCATTCATAGCTTGAGTGGAATAAATTCTTTTCTATATGACTCTATTTTCTTACAATTATGGATCTGATTATTCATATTTTTTCAATGCTAAAATATCTATTAGATCACACCTTGTGGTTGATTGAATTGGTATTGAGTTTGACTTAATGATCTTCTCTAAGAGTTTAATCCAAAAGAGTTGTGGATGGGTATTCACAAGGTATTATGTTTTTCCTAGTTAGGTAGTATAAAAAGACTCAATAGTGGGTTAATTGAGTCTATTAGAATATTTCACCAAATTAAATATTTCCTCTAAAAGTTCATTTAAATTAGTCCTTCATCTTTGAATCAGATATGAAATAGGAATTAAATTAAAATAAAGAGTATGACACGATAGGTTTTTTTAGTGGTTGGAGGATATAAATAACATCCCTTAGTCCACTCCACAAACATCCAATACAAGCTTGGTGATATGTATTCATATACTTTTACTAGGGATGTCATATTTGAGTGCAATAAATTGGTTCTTGGTAAAGGGCACAATATTTATTACTTATATCTCCCTCACATGGATTTTTCAAGGCCTCTTTCTCACAATTAGTATAATAAATTTTCACTTACAATAGAAATAGAAGATATGTGTAAGGTTAAAAAATAGTTCATCACATTTTTATGAACTTTAACAACTGATATATGATGAGACTTATTTTAGAGAATATGTAAGTCTTCAAAATATATCTCTAAAAAAGTATTTTTAGAACCTTCATGATAGTACAACAAAAACAAGATTCTCTTACTTTTTCTCATTATTCCACTTTCTAATTTTCCTTATTCTCTTTCTTTTAGTGGTAAAGTAATATAGAATTGTAGCACTTGAGAATAATAGTATATTTAGAATTTTCTCACTCTATTATTTTCTTATTTTAGCCTCCATCGAACTACCAAGAATATATATCTATATAATATCTTAGAAAACTATAGTCAAATAAACTCATAGTTTTCCCCTTGAAAGTATGAACTCCTAAAATGAAATCAGTCCATAATTTTCTTCTTGAAAATCAAGTTTCATATACCCATTTTAGACTTTCTTACCAGGAAATAAAACTTGAAATAATATCATTCAAAATCCCTTAAATATATTTTATTTTAATTATGAAATCATCTTTTTAAAAAATCATTATTTTCAATTCCCTATAACCATTAGAGAATTTATTTCCCAAAATATGAATCATAAATACCTAGACGAATTCCTAAATTCATGCCTTAAAATAACAATTGTTATATAGGGTTAATTTTCTTTAAAAATGGTTTCAAAATAATCATCATAATTTAAAGCACTTAAGATATTCATCTAAATCATCTCTAGGTTCACTATAAAAAATAATACCCATTCAACAAAGAATATTTCGATAAAATCTATAGCTATGTAGAAATCATTCTAATTTCACTATAATAAATAATATTTATATACTTGAGATAAATAAATACATAAGAGTTATCTCTTCTTCATACATAAGATACTATAAACTTCTAAACTTTCATTAAATAAGTGTGACTTCTCTAAATATGTAAGATAAGACTTTTATGTCACTATAATACATAAAGATGAATTCTAAATACGGATTAATATTTAAAAGTAAAACTTAAAAACATAATTATTCCAATATTCATCATATGTTAGATTAAATATTCAATGTGTAAGAGTAAATTTACTTCATAACGCATATGTAAGGGTAATATCTTAATATATAAGGTGGATACTACTGAGAAATATCCAATATGTAAACATACTTTCCAATATCCACTTAAAAAATAAAATAATGTACTTAGAAAAATTTATTCAATGTAGAATACGAGAAACTCATAATATAAATTCTTTAATATTAATGAAAAAATTAAAAATTATGAAAAATAATAATGATGATTAATAACAATAAATGATTAGAAAAAATAATAATAATGAATAATAATAAATAATGATAGTTAATAGTGATTATAGATACATATGAATCAATTGGATAGGGAATATATAATTATCAAACCATATAAATCAAAGTAATAAGGAGACACTATAAATTATCCCCCTTTTTAATAATTAAAAAACCTAAACGCACTCTCCCCCTTTTGTAAGGATCAAAAATATAGGAGAATATATAGTGGATCACTGAATTAGAAATAGAAACTTCTAATCTTTTATTAAACAATAAAATAGAGCACGTGTATTCAATAAATCATCATGAATAAAAAGAATTAGAACATTTCAACAAAAAATAATACCAATTACAAAATAAATATATTAAACATTAAATAATATCAATCAAGAGATAAGTAGTCATGTTAAATCTAGAAATTAACTCCTAATGAAAAATAATATTTTGTATGATATATTAAAATAGTAACATATACTCTCCCTTTATCCCATCATAGTTTTTTAAAAGATAAGATACTAAGTTTTCATCAAATTAAACTCCCCTTATAAAGGGTGAGATTCCCAGTAGACCATTGTAGACACCTAAGAGGGGGTGAATCAGGTGTTTACTACTTTTTATAAAATTTAAAAGTATCTTTTTAAACCCATTTGGAATTTAAACCTCTCTTATTAGTTATTGAAATTGAATTTATTAATGTTTTTCCTAGAAAAAATAAATTGTATGAATGAAAGTAAAGAAATAGAGGCACATGGTATTTTTACAAGGTTTGGTACAAAGACTTACTCCTGGTCATGATTGGTTATAGACCCTATTCATGGATTATCCACTATAATAAAATGATGATTGAAATATTTTTGGTGCATCCCACACCTATAATAGAATTTTATCACTAGACTTACATATTTATGTTTTCTATAAGACTTCCACCGCTAGAGCCACACTAAATTCACAGCTTCACATCAAGTTTCCAAAGCATAACCTGGGTCACATGGGTTCCACAGTATCCCACTATGTATCTGAAATTATTATCTTCAAAAATCCTCCTTTTAATTAGATCACCTATTCAGTAAAATATTCTTATGTATCCATAGTATTATATCTCCTTTCACTCATTCTAGTGTATTTGAATGCCAAAATTTATTCCAGTAAAGAACCTATAACTCAATCACTACTTAGTATATATTTATATAATTCAACTAAATCTACTCATCTAGATTTATCTCCTTTTAAATAAAACTCATCATAGTGAACATGATAAAGATCAAATCTTTAGATGAACACAACCACAATTCCTATAAATCCCTTTATCAACATTAACTCACTTATCACTGAATAGTGGTCAACATTCTTCTTCTATTTCAACTTTAACACACAAAGTATCAGAAACCCTAGAATAGTATCGGTGTAGTATCCCTACCTAGATTCCACTTAATGATTCCTTGAGGTAAAGAACACAAGACCTTAAGTGTGCCTCCTTGAGCACCAGATCCCGCTGACTAGCTGTGATGTCCGAGAATGTGTCTATGGGTAGATTATTCCATCATTGATCATAGTGGAGAATAGCAATATAGACATAAATAATAAATAAAAAGTAGCATAAGTAGACACTATATGACCAAACTATTAACCCATCATAGCATAAGAAGTAAAAGAATACAGATCGTAGTGGATTAATAATAAAAAATCATGCATGATAATAAACAACTAGTAAAAGATGATAAATAATAATAGATACAAAAAAAAGTAATGATTTAATTTTAGATACTATAAAAAAGTGTGAATAGGGAATAGGGGATAAAAGAATATACCACATGCTAAAAAAATAGCTAGAACTAGCATCATGATCATAGGCTCCTTCCCTTGATACCACACTCCATCCTAAGATAAATCAAGCATCAGAAGTTGGCTGGTTTCCTTTATCTAAACCTGTAACTATGAAGTCTATTTGGGTACCAAAGGTGTCCCAAGAAGGTTGTGAGATATACTCAGTTGGCCACCACCAATGGTGTCTAGATTGATCCATATCATTCAATATAAAATGAACAGTCTCCCATAATTATTAAATATAATATGGAAGAACTAAATAAGTACATTGGACTGGGTTCCACTTGCTACACCTGTCCTAATTTACTGACTTCATCCCAAGCCAGGTGTGTCTAAACAGAGGTAACCTACACCAGTAAAGTGGGTGTAATAATTTATAAAAGATGGATTATCCCCAAGATTGTGATTTAGATTCGCAAACACATCCTTGATTTTCCAATTTCAAAGGTTCATTTCTTATTTATAATCATTCACTTACTTTGTAATTCAATTAACATATTTATAAATTATTTAGATTCACCCTGAGCCCATCCATATAAATTAAAATATAAATACAAGTATCTCTCTAGGTTATTGGTATAAGTACAATTCCAAGGTAATATGTCCAAGGCAACCCAAAAATGATATCCCAAGTGTCACTTTAGTAATGGTGCGAAGACAGTAATAACTGGCCTCTGAGTCGATCCCTAGTAGGGGTTTGGGTCTCTCTTATGGTATAGTAAAACTATCATTTGATCGTATATCAATATGAGTTATAGTGATATTAGGATCGAAATACTTTATTCAATATGGATCTATTACCATAGGGGTGAATTATAGTTTACAAAACTTTAGTTAAAAAAGATTCAAACTAAACAAATACACAAAAACTATTTGAGTAAAAAGATTAGATTTGTAAATGTTTATCAATATGATAATCAAAGTATTGTAATCATAATAACTTTTATAATATTAGAGTATATAAAATGTAATAAAATAATTGACTAAATAATAGTTAAACAAATCATAATCCCAATATATCAAAATGTTTCGAATTCACATAGATCTGATTAATAGTTCTAATAGTGCTTATTGTATTTGGAATTTTTTATGATAAAAATATTCATATAAGTACATAAGAATAAAATAAATGTATAAAACAAGTAAAATTATAGCAAAAATATAATAATAAATTAGCTATTGAAAAAAGAATGGATCACTTTTAACCTTAATAGTAAGGTAGCCACAAACCTTAGCTAAAGGTACCCCTTGTTTTATACATTAAATCAAGTTTGTCATTCCTCATCTAAGAAATAACTCGATATGAATATCAGATTTTGTAACTACCTATCCTCGGTATCCCTCAATATGATATATTGGCTCTGTCATAATATTCCAGCAAGCTCTCGATCAGAATATCAAATTCTCCTTCTTGCTATCCCCACTAGCCCTTGATTATAATCATAGAACGAACACATGACTATAATGAAAAATTATTCTAAAGAGTACAACCTCATATGGTTCCCTTAAAAAGAAGAAACACTAAAAAATTTACAAAGGACTAAGGATAATCCATTATTACTTTGTAACTTTCAGAGCTCTCACACTAAGAGAAAATTGAAAATGAAAATTGATCATCAAAAAAATATTCAAATGACCTGATATTTATAAGAAATCTTCCCAACAGTCATATTTTCTCCAAACAGTCATATTTTCACCTAGTTTGTTCCAATGACTTAGACACCTGGAATTTAAAATATAAAGTCTAACATCATATTTCTTTACACCATTACAGTGTAGAAATTTTTTTAGCAATAGATAAAATTATACTCTATTAGGATTATAAACATAAGTCAGTCTGATGGACTTCCTTATAATGGTTAAAAGGATTATCATAATTAGGGTAAATTCAATTTTATTGGCATTAATATCAGTCCAATGTTGAATAATTTTTTTAGCATAAATAAAAGAAAAATTATTTCACTTGTCTAATAAAAGTTGATTCTAATGTATTGGATCTACACTCATTATGATTATTGTAATGAAAAATATAATTTTATAACCATAATGATTTAGAACTTATTCTAAGTACAGTAAAAAATTAATATTTTCTATAAAAACACACTAAAATACTTTCAACATAAAAATTTAGTATAGTAAATATAATAAAAGTGTTTTTGATTTATAAAAAAAAGGAATATAAAAGTAAGAAGTAAAAACTATGACTCCACAATCTCCCCATTTTTCGAAAGCACAAATCCCAAAATTAAATGAAATAAGAAAATTAAAAACTTATAGTCTATGTATTTTAAAAGAACTTCATAATCAAAAATAAATCTTAATACTTAACTCCCTCTGAGTTTATAATTATTCTAGATATGATAGAGAGAATGATAAATATGATAAAAAGTATCATCTTCCCCTAATAATCATATTCTACCCATTTTGTTCTAATATCTCCCCCTTTCTATAAGAAATAGCCATTCATAGAAATATTTCCCCCTTTGTGATTTAAAAAAATAATTGGGAACTCAATATAACACACCTAAAAAATTAGTTAATAGAAGAGTATACGAAGAAATATAATGAATTAACTAATCATTCTCAAAATTATGAAGTAACATTACACCAATTGTATTAGAGAAATATTCATAAAATCATATTTTAAAAGAATATTAATTAATTCATGAATATAAATTTCAAAATCTTTTCGAAATATAGATTAAATTTTTTTAAAAACAGTTAATCTTTCTTCATAAGGTTTTTTTACATATCAATTTATCTTCTTCAATTATTTATGATCATTTTTCAGCTTTACCATTTTATTTTTTAGACTCTAATTCTCAGCTTTGAGTTTATTTATTTCTTCAATAAGGTATTTATTCTGTACTTTGATAAAGGATACATCAACTTCAAAAAATCATAATCTGGGCATTTTTAACTTAAATTCTTGGACTTGGAGTTTGAGTGAATCAACTTCTTCAGACTGTTAATCAATTTGATCTTTGAATTCTTTTAAAAACTTTAATCTTTCATCTATATCCTTAGATAACTGACTAAAATATGCATTTGATTCAATCATCGACCTCTTTATCTCTTAAATCTAATCATCATGAGATCAAAAATTGATATCAACATCATTTAATCATTTCACCATTGATTTGAAAGACCATCTATGGGAAATATAACTTTATTATAGAGTTTTTAAATTATCCTCAATACAGATTACTAATTATATTAGCATTTTAATAGAGTCTAATTTATGTAAAATACAATCCTAAATCAATCGGCTGCTTTATTTTAGCCTCGAGAAGTAAGGAATAATCCCTTCGAATATTTTCAAATATTTAATAATATAATCAAAACCCATCTGAGTTATGGTTCATTCTATCTCTGATAACTCTGGATCAGTCTGAGGAGGATTTTTTCATCTTGTACCGACAATATGAACTTTTATTTTCTTCTTACCAGAATTTTTGACATGATTTTAAACTTTATCATTTTTCTTAGGAACAAATTTTTCATCACATATTTCCAAAATATAAATATCATTATTATTATTACTTCCATAAGGTTTTGTCATTGAAACTTGATCATCTCCATATTTCTTATATGAAGACACTTCTTCCTTAGCTAATGAGGATTCTTCTTCTAAACTTTATGATTCTTTATCATCGGATTTTGAAGTCAGGTCTAATGATGAGGATATTGATGAGGATGTATCTGATGATTTTTTAGATTGATTTATTTTGTTTTCACGTTCTTCTTTCTCTTTTTTCATTATCTTCTTTATTAGCCTCTTTACATACTTCAACTTCAATCTCTTACTCAAATTATTCATATTATACATTTTCTTTTTCTCCTTATTATCCTTCTTGGCCTTATTTATTTTCATTCTCATTTCCATATTTTACTTATTATTGATCTTAGTCAATATTTTCAAAGAATTATTGTTTTTAACCTTCAACAAATCCACTAACTTCTTTGTTAATTTTTCTTCATTCTAACGAGCTGTTCTGAGTATCTCTTTTCCTGAGGAAATCGGTGCTGATTCTTTCTCTTCTAATGGGGGTACAGATTGATTTTTCAGTTTCACTACTAGAACCGATTCTTTATCTTTTAAAGTTATATTTTATTCTTCATGATTTTTTATTTCTTTTCCCTTGTATTTGATAGAGGATAAATTAGAATAGCTGAGTGAAGTATCTTGAAAGACTAACCCTACATCCAGGTTTTCTTGTCCAATATTATTAGATAAAAATTCAAATCCTTTCATCAATTGTTTTGATAAATAAATATCATAGAGTATCTTATTTTACTTATTATTTTTAGGTTCATCCTCAATATTTTTTGCAGAACACACCCTTGTGGCCTTATCATCAGTAGGGTCTATTCTGATTTAAGGAAGACTAGGTTTCTTATCATATTTTATTCTCAACCATTCCTCATAAACATCATCAGGGAACTTATTTTTCTTATTTTCTTTCTTATTTTATTTAAGAGGTGATGATTCATCCTTTATTTTCTTTCTATTCTTATTATCTGACATCCTTGATGGCTTTTCCTCTGATGTAGTAGCCCTGGTTTTTCAACAAACATTTTTTATTTTCCCTCAAACATAAACTTAATTATTTTTATCATATCCTTACTAATAAAAGATAACTTTTAACTCATTTTGTATGACATATTATCAACTTTGATAAAATATAAACAATCCCCAATCATCTTACTCTTCAATTACTAAAACATTATAATCTTTGACTTTATAGAATTATTTTTAATGTTTTTAATGTTCAAAAGAACAAACCTTATAAGGTCAATGTTTCTCATGTTAACCAAATAGTAAAATACAAATATATATCTCAATTTGAGAGTATCTAGGTCCTATTTCATTAGGATTAAAAAACATTTCATCCAAAAAATAATGAGATAATTATCTTGTGTAATTTGGGAAACATTTCTTAATTTCTGACTACAAGAGAAACGCCGTTTAGCGGCGGTTATTTTCGCATGTGGCGGCTGTTTCTGTAAACTGCTGCCTAATACAGTGTCTCCAATCCATTAGCATCGGTTATTTAAATATCACGGTAGTTTAAGGAAAGCATCGTAGCTTCCTAATTTCACGGCGGTTTTACTGAGTTTAGCGGTGGTTTTTTTCGAGCCCTTGATATCACTTTATTCGCGGCAGTTATAACCGTCGCGAATAAACTCAAATCCAGTGGCTATAAAACCACTGGTTAAGTCACAAGAACCATCGTGGAATGAGGCATCTACAATGCGACTATGTAGTAACGGTTAAACCCGCCATGAAACGTAGAAAACATTTACTTTTAGCGGTGGTTTTTAGCATTTAGCGGCGGTTTAAACCACCGCCAATGTACATTTTGCGGCAGTTAAAACCCCCGCTAAAAGCTGACCAGAAAAAAAAAATTTCTTCCGCTACACCACTGCCCTAAAAAACTAATAAATCCAGAAATACCATATTTTACATACCAACAGACAACAAGAAACATCAACGTAGGAAATCAGTATATAATAAATTGAAAAAAAATAAGTAAACATTGACATGCTATATAAGAATGAACCATATTGTACATACCAACATACAACAAGAAACATCAACCTAGGAAATCATTATAGAATAAATTGAAAAAAAATATGATAGAATCAACTATAAAACATAGGTCCATTATTGTACTACTCTCAAAACATACATCTAGATAATTATTTTTGATCCCCCATAATATATATCACTTGAAAATGAAACATTAGATTTACATGTGTTTCGGTGTTCCCATATAGGGAGTGAGAGTAAAACACAATTGGGTATCACCTAGTGAACCTCATATCACCATCCTATAAACTGTACACATGTATTATAATATAAATTATTCATCAATATATAGCATGAAAACAATCACTTTTGGTTATTGTGTGCTAACTAAAACACAAAGATTCTAGACCTCACATTCATCGTCCAATATTGAAAGAGAAGGCATCCCACTATACAAACCCAATTGGGTACCCTATAACTTAGTGTAGGGTCCCATAACTGAGTCTCAACCTCTACCCTCTCACTTAGGGTACATTCTCATACAAAATCATGATCTCACATCAAGTCTCATACTAATATTTTCACACTCAGTGTAAGGTCCCATACAATATCTCAAACTAAATCTCATACCTCTACCTTTCCACTTAGGATGGGGCCATAGAACAAGTAATGTATTATATCTCACATCTCTAACCTCCACTAAAGGTTATATCTTATATTATATCACAAACCTCATCTAAAACCATATCTCATTCTACCATGCTCTCACTTAGGGTGAGGTCTCATCCCATACAACATTCCACATCCCAACTTAGCTTTCTCTGAGAGGGTAACACATACAACAAAAAATAACCACCCTTACAAATCTCATAAACCAAAATCATTAACATAATATATAGCTACACAAAAATACAAGTCATCCTAGGTCCATCGTTTATACCCACAAAACTAGCATGACCCACAAGTTACACCTATACACATTAAAAACACAAAACCTATCATGCAGGTCAATTACCACTCATAAGGGCCTCCCAGTAAGACAAATTAAAAGGGCCTCACCAAAGTGTCCACAACACTATCCCCTTGATCACTATGGAATGACCCAATTTGTTCAGCACATATACAATGGGTTTAACTCCTAGTCATCCAAAATATCAACTACCAATTCAAACACAGGCCTAAATGGAATGATATATACCACACTTGAGAAATCAATACATAAAAAGAAACATCAGAAATCAATAAAATGCATAAAAGAAAACATGAGAAATCAAGGAAATTTAAGGACATGAAAATGTTTGGTGGAAACTATGTGCCACAAATTTTACATATACAAACCAATTGTTCCCAGATTTGTTCAACACATCAACAATACAACTACTCACGGTCCGATGATGCATCGTCACCCTCTCCACCTTCATCTCCACTTTCTGTTGTCACCTATAAGAACATTATATTGAAAATTAAATATGGTTGCATATTAATATTAAAACTTAAAACCAGTGAAAGTTAGTAAACTAAATGATTTTGATTTTTTGTGATTTACCTGCATACCACCAGTCGATGCACTACCACCAGGGGCATATCTGCTCATATGCTGACATATTTCAGTCAAGTCTTTCTGCAAAGCAGATATCTGATCTCCCTGTTGGTGAACTATGTTTCATAGAGAAACAATCTCTTTCTTAGAATCTCTGTGTATGGGATGACCAAATATAGAAGTATATGCAGCTACCATCTTCAATGTCCTGCTAAAAACCTCATATGGTACGGGTCCCAAACCAATCTCGCGCACTCTACAAGGATGCTCCTTCCTAAGGACTTTAGTAACTGGGTCATCTTGGGAGACTGAGTAAGACTGCGCAGGATTGGCATCCCATAGTTCTTTAATTTTTACCTATAAATCAAATATCAATATATATTAACATATTAAAAACTAATAATAAGTTATTATAATAAAAAATTAACTTTATACCCCAACTTATTTAGCAGGCTCATTAACAAAACTTCCTTCTGATTTCTTGTGAACATCCAACCACAGTTCAGTTTGGGATTATTTGTGCCCTAAACTCTGTGACTGCATTAAGCAAAGATAAATCAACAATTCAATATATTAAACAGATAATATTGTCTTATAAATATTTAAACTAATAAAAATATTATCAATGTCATTTGGCTTCTAGAAAAGCTTTTTGAGCCCACAGTGTGAGGGATGACTTGCTTAGACCGGTTTGATGCATTCTTTCTTAAGAGATCTTGAAATAAATAAAATACAATTTAATTGTAATTTATTCAATGTCATGTCCTATTCATATACATGTATAAATGTAAAATTAGGATAATATAATAATTTATATTTCAATACCATCCGCTTCTCATCACGATGTCTGTCAACAAAAACTTTCCACTGTTCTTTTGGTACCCCACTGGGTAGCTTCTCATACATTTTTTGCACAGTCAATGAAGTATCGTTGACATCACACCACAATCACCATTTGAAATATTTCCATTTCTTACCTAGATTTTTCAACATCCACTTCCATGCTATCACATCAGTAACTGTAAAGTGTAAGAACATCTATATACAGAAATTCATTTTGAACATATTAGTAACATGACATTCAATTAAACCATAATGTAACAAATTTTCTTTTATTTGAGAATCAAAAACTTCATTTTTCCATATTGGAGGCATATGTATCCAATCATCATAAGAAATAGGAAGGGAAATGGGCTCCACTGCCAGCTGGCCTAGAATCTGGCCAAGTAACCCCACGGCGTCATCTGTAGGGACCCCATAAGAATCAAATGGCATGACTATCTTCTCACCAGTCATATTCCAAACATCTTAACTTTTTATTTTCTTCTCCATGGTTGCATTTTTTTCATCTTCAATGATCAAACAATTTGTATAAACAAAATGAAATAAATTTATTTAATTAAAATTTGTACCTATGACAGTGACACACCAGTATGCCTGTGATGAACTGGAAGGGGTGTGTCGCTGCCCCACTGCTGAGGCTTCTGAAGGGGGAGTCGATGACTCAGCCTCTAATGGGACATCCACATATGGTGTGAGAGATAGTATAGGGGGAGATGGTGTAGGGGTGTAGGCAGCTGGTGCCTCAGATGTCATGGGGAGGGAGTTAGATGGATCATCATCTGTCACAGAACTAGATGAAATAGTGTACCGCTTCCTCCTTGGAATTCCTGTCATTTAATCAAATAAAATAAAGTTCAGAATATATATTTCAAAAAAATTATGCAGAAAAAAAAATTAAAAATGATAATAGATGCCCAGTACTAACAGACAAAATATATATAACAATGATAATGAATGACTGCATAAATGAAACAAGTTGTTGTTGAATAAATAAATAATTATATATACAATCATTTTCCCCTTAAATCATGTTAGTTTCATGATCCATTGCTTCATCCACTTCATTCATCCTTGCTAGATTAATATTTTAAATATCATTATGGAAAAATAATTCTGCTTCCTATTGTTGATTAAATTCAATTTCAGAGGTCAAATTTTCCACTTCATCACCCATATCATACAAATCTCTTTGTATTATGTGAGCAACTACACTCCACCCTTTATCGATAACATAATTCACAAAATATAACACTTTTTATTGCGATGCTAAGATATATGGATCATGCATTTCATGATCACCAACATCCATCAAGCGAGAGAAGTTCACAGAAGTAAATTGCAAGAAATCTCTTTTAACACCTCAGATAATATCGACCCATTTGCATTTGAATAAAACAACAGAAAAATGTCTGTGGTAGTTTAATTAAATAATATCATGCATCTCTCCATAGTATTCCACTTCATAAAATGTAAATATACCACTATTCTATTTTTTCAAACCCACTTCTCGATCGACTGTACGAAATCTAAATCCATTCACATTATAAGTGTCGAATTTTCTAACTTGTTTTAGAGGACCTCAAGTAAGAAACTTCAAATCTTATGACACCTCTGCTCGAGTATCAGTATTCGTGATCTGAAAAAAGAAATATACTTTATTAGATTTACAAAATGTATGTGTCAAACTAACATTTGTATTTATTTCAATATTTATGAACTTACACGTCATGAAAATCATTCTACAAGCTCTTTATTAACAGATTTTGTTATGTATTTCTCATTTCATGTTCAGTCTCTGATTCGTCCCTTTGTTTGAATCCTCAACTCTTCAATAAATGGATCTGCAATTTCACTATTCAGTAGCACATATCTATGTGCCTATAATAATTCTAATTTAGTCAGTGTCACATTTGAGGTCCTCCCAACTGATCGGCCAATAGCAAGAAATATTTTGGATTTTTGATGTATTTAAGATTGAGTTGATGTGTCGTCCACATGTCCAACTCGATTAAATCTTGTCTCAATATCATCCAAGTATCGAGAAAAAAAGGTAAGATACTCCTCATCCAAATAGCCTTCAGTAATAGAGCCTTCTAGTTGAGATTTATTTCTCACGTATGATTTCAAATGCCCAAGATATCTGTGAAATAAAATAAACATAATTATGAATTTAATTAAGCACCAAAAACTTTTTACTTAACTGAAAAACATATAAATAAAGTACCTATCAATTGGATATATCCATCAATAATGAACGGGGCCTCCTAATTTAGCTTCCCCAACCAAATGCACAGTTAAATTCATCATTACATTAAAAAATGACGAAGGAAAGATCATATCCATTGCACAAAGGGTCAATACAAACCTCTCCTAGAGGCTGTCATGCTGAAATGGATGTAGAGATTTCTCACATAGTTTTCTGAAAAATGTGCAAAATTGGAGTACAACAGCAGTAATTTTTTCAGGTAATAATGTACGAAATTTAAATGGTAGTAAATTTTGTAACAAAATATGTGAATCGTGACTTTTCAATCCATGTAACTTACGATTCTTCAAATAAACACTCCTCGAGATGTTACTTGAATACCCATCAGATACCTTAAAATTCTTCAAAATTCAAAGGAATGTATCTTTATCCATATTTTTCAATGTGAAAATTTCCAGAGGATACTTTTCATTCTCATCTCGCCAGAGATCATGTTTTATGTTCATTTCTTGTAAGTCTTTGCGATAATTGAGATGATCTTTCGACGTTCCTTGCTCATTAAGAAATGTGAAAAACAAATTGTAACATACATTATTCTCAATATTCGTCACATAAAAATTATGCCACAATAAATTAAATTCCCAATATGGAAGTTTGAAGAATATACTTTTTTTCTTCCATTGTTGCGTTCTGATTTCGCTTGATGATGCACTTCGGGCCCGTTTTCTGCTAACATTCAAATGATGAACCTTCCCAAATTTTGTTTCAACATTTTCAAGCTGTGTCAATATTTCAGAACTAGTTAACAACTTTGGAGGTGTATATGATCAATGGAACCAATAAATTTTGATTTGTTCAGACAAAATCTATGAGATGCATCGAGAAATCTTCGATGACACAAGAAGAACCATTTTCTATTTTGAGGTAGTCGTTTGGGATTAAAATAAAAGTTACAAAAGGGAAAATCCAAACCCGTGTAAGTGTTCCAACTAGATAAATTCCCAAGACCAGGGAAGTCACCAATGGTCCACATTAAAGCAGCATGCATTTTGAACATTGTTTTAGAAGAAGCATCAAATGTCTCAACACTGTTTCTCTATAACTCCTGCAATTTTTCAATCAAAGGCTGCAAGTATACATCAATACCATTTCCAGGCATTTTTTTTCTAGGAATAATCATCAAAAAGAAAAAATAAGTTTATTGCATACATATCCATGGAGGCAGATTATAAGGGATCAAAATAACCGACCAAATGCTATAACTGGTACTCAAAGTCCCAAATGGGTTGAATCCATCAGCAGCCAATCCCAATAGAACATTCCTAGGATTACCTGAGAAATATAGATGTAATGAATCAAATGTCTTCCATGATTGGGAATCTCTTGGATGTCTTATTAACCCATCATTGTTATTATCTACAGAATGCCACTTCATGTATTCAGCGGTTTTCAATGACATCAGTAATCTTTGAAATCGAGGCTTCAAAGGAAAGTAACGCAAAACCTTGTAAGGTGGGTTCCTTTTCTTCTTCTCCATGAAATTATGTTCATTCAGACTTCCAAAATCACCCATTTCCTGCCATCTAGAAGAAGAACGTTTCTTGAAATTCTGTCTACTTGAATCCTCTCCCCAATAAATCATACAATCATTGGGACACGCATGTATTTTTGTATAATTCATACCAAGCTTGTTAACAACTTTTTTCATATCATAAAAAGATTCTGGGATTTTTTCTTTAGGAAATGAATCATGAATTAATTACAATATCATGGACATTTCCTTATTTTTAATTCCACATAGACATTTGATATGGTACAACTTCAGCAGAAATGAAAGCTTTGAATATTTAAAACACCAACTATACAACTCTTGATTTCCATCATCAACTAAATCATGAAACTCATTTTCTTTAGTGAAGTTTTCTCTTATATTTTTATCCACAGAATCAAGAGGAGGATCCAATGATATGTTACAATCTTGATCTGCCTATTTTATAGTCTCAAAAATATCACTTGTCATGTTGCAATTTGTAGCACCCTCTTCTGGTTGTTTTGATATGTTTTGATGCTGATAGTGGTGTCTTGTAGTGCCGAATGAATCATTTATGAGGTTTTACATTTCATTTTCCATTTTCAATGAACTTGGGACCTCATTCTGTGGATTAACATCAGTGCTAAATCTTTCTGTAACATTCAATTCTCCATTCCAAATCCAACACAAATATTGACCAGGGAATTTCTTCAATATTAAATGTTCATAAACTTCATCTCTCTTCAACCATGTTTTAAATTTACATTTAAGACATGGACATTTTATTCCCCCTTCAACAGATTGATTAGAAATTGAAAAATCTAAAAAATCATACAAACCCTTAACATACTGAGGTGTGTTCCTTGGTAATGTGATCCAGCTTTTATCCATGTATATCACAATGGGCCTACACAATAATAAAAAAAATTAAAACACATATTTACTAATTAATAGAGAAAGAGATTCATATATTCAATAGTATAAGATTACAAAAATATAATATAATAAATATGATCCCTTGAGTTAGATATGAACCCTCTAGTGTTTGGGATAGAAGAAGTTTCTTTGGTAAAGAGAAAAAGTGTGCTAACAACATGGTAGCTACATTACCATGAAAACCAAAGAACATTGTTAATTTGGAATAACCCCAACCTAATTTATCTATAGAGTCTTCATATAAAACTATATTATCGAATAAATCTATTAGAAATAATGTTTAGGGAAAACCTTATGATGCTTACAAAACTCAACAGATTGTTAATTTGGAGTGACAAGAACCACGTGAGGGATGGTAGTCTTGAGGCATGATAAGTGGTGGTGTCCATGGAAATTCATGATGAAATAACTTGGAAGATTATGTTTTGAGGTTCTATGAACCTTGTGTGGATTGCATTCCTAGACCTATCTTCGGTGTATTCACATGGAAAAGAGTGGTGGTGTGACTTGAGGGTGATTTGGATCATATATGTGTTAGTGCTCATGAGTGGAGAATTATGGTTAAATGGGACGATCGAGGATCTGACCATGGAGTTGAACTAAGTGTCAGATTCAGACTTCTGTGTGGGCATTGAAATTTTGTGTTATTCCTTGAGTTTTAAGGCATCGTGGTCGGGATATGATAGCGCATTGGTGGGTGGTATTGATCGCCTTTGGTATAATTCATCTAGAGCAGGACTTACTAGTGTTGTTGCATAAAAATTGATGTGGTAAGGTAGAGACCACATCAAGAATGGTGTCAAGATGCGATTGATGTTGTTTGGGGATAAAACTAGGGTATTTGAAGAATAGTTGATGTGTTTGGGCTTGGTTTTTGGAGTTTCATAGTAGAATTATGTTGGGAATTTGGAGATGAAATGTGGGGTGTTGGTACTATCATCCTGGACAACATAATAAGATAATCAGAATCACATAGTTGGAAATAGATCCCAGAAGGAATTCTCTCTAAACATTATATTTGGGAACTTAGAAGAATTATATTCATCCAAACAACTACAATAAGTTAGAATGAATTCAATACCATTCACTTCAACACACAAAAGAAATTTATGCAATGTAAAGGGATGTCATGCTTGAGTAACACATGTTTGATGGACTCCATGATTGAGTATCAAAAGTATAAGGAACTCCATACCTAATTTTCATAATTCAAAATATTCAAGTAGGCCTTATAAATAAATAGGTTATCCATTTCAAAAAATAATGAAAAATAAAAAGATACAAATTCAATGAAAGTGATTACTTTCATCCAAGACTATAAATATTAATGAAAAATCATTTATTTTGGATAACATATAGAGAAAGAAAATACAAATAAAATTTATATACAAAATAAACCTAGTTGAACTATCTCACAATAAAATTTCCCAAAAAAAGTCACAACCATATTCACAACTCAAAACATCTCCATGTGATCTCTTAAAAGTCGCAACATTCCAATATAATATTGAAACACTTTTTCAATATCACATTTATTTTTCATTAAGGCATAACTTAAAATATTTATCCTATAATGAGTAAGAAAATAAATATCCTTTTAGTAAAATTCATGAATATAGATCGATAGGAAAGTAGGTAGTGTGATTTAACAAACCTACACTTATATAAAGAAAATGTTATAGAATACATGAATTTATTATGATGATGTGTAACAAATAATCTTAAATTATCATCTACGTCTTAAAAATTGAATCTACATAGAGATAAATTCTTAACTTGGAAATAATTAGAGGCCCCTCATAGTCATTTACCTAGAAAAATTTCTCATCATCTCATGATGAATCCGGAGTGGCACTTATATAGGTGTAAACCTAGTCGTGTTCAGGTCATAAATTCACATAGAAGTTTTCTACAAGATAAAATATCAAATATAAAAAAATAAAAAATCTCAATAGGTTTAAAATGGAATAAATAAAATCATTTAGATTATATCATTGGAATTCCAAGACTATCCATCCCGTGGTAGTTCATTTATCACATGAAAACAAGAAAATAAATCAAATCCTGATCACGATATAATTCTTTCACTGATCCAATAGTATTCTATAATTAATGATATAATTACTCATGTTAGACAATATATAATTAGTTTCCTTACATAGGAATTAATCACATATCATAACATATATTGGATTATCTATCCTATAAGGCTAAACTCTAATAACTCTAAAACCACTACCCTAGTTTTAATAAAAAAACCAAAATATCATTAGTAATTAACTCTAATACCTCTATCATGACTCGATTCTTCAAGAACCCAACCTAGGTTGAAAATGAAATTGAGTTTAAAAAAGATTCAAAAAAACTTATTTCAAACCTTAGGGTTCATATAAGTCGCCAGGGTTGCAGGGGGTGGGGGAAGCGGGGTCACCAGGGGAAGCGGGGTCTCCGAGGTCGTGGGTTCTCTGGGGTCACGGGGGGCCAGGGTTGCTAGGGGAAGCGGGGTCACTGGGGTCATGGGATTTCCGGGGTTATGGGGGGTCGGGGTCGCAGGGGAAGCGGGGTCGCGGGGTGAGAAGGGGGTCAGGGTGGGGGGGGGAAGGGTCGGCATTGTAAAAAAAATGTTTCGTGGTGGTTTATTATAAACTGCCATGAAACCATTTTTAAAAAGGGTTTAGCGGCGGTTCCTAGAACCGTCGCTAAAAAACCTCCGCTAGAGTCAGTTTTTGTTGTAGTATGAGAAATCAATGAATCCCCATCTATTCTTTTTTCAAAGGTTCCAAGAGTATCAGGAAGTTTATGTGATGGACAATTTTCATCACCTATAGAAGGTACTCTAATAAATTCCAATAATTTTATCAATGATAATTTTTATCCTTTTCCATACATCTTGAAAGAAAACTTATCCTCTTGTTTGATAAATTTCAGGTAGGCATAAAATTTTTGTACTAGTTTGGGGTAATACATATTAACTTCATGATCTTCTTTTTTTATGTAAATTGACTCCCAAACTCGATAATATGTGGACCTCTTAAGAGTAGTATTTTATTTGAGAAATAAACCTCTTTATACTAAACTTTCTCTGAAAAAAACCAATCATCGTAATTTTTTTTCTCAACCATCGAAAATAAAATCAATATGATTAGTCAGACTGACATAAAAACTTTTAGATTGATCAACTTGTAGGTAGCAGTACGTCAGTGAAAAATATTTCTATAAAACAAAGTGGGATAGGGGTCCCTACTTTATATAGGTGATCAGGGAGATGGTTCAGCTTCCATAACTGATCCAATAGTTGAAATGATAAATGCATATATCTAACGGTTGAAAATCCTCCGAAGAAAGATTTAAAGAATTTTTAACTCTTGAGGTTTTTAAAAAAAATTATTGTATCGAGATATAATATAAAAAATTTGAGAAACTAATAATTTTTTTTTTTATAAAAAAATTTAACAGTAACAAAAATAGAAAATTTTAAAGAAATAGTGAAAAAATTAAAAGACAAGAAGAATACCTTTTAGAGTAGGAATGTGTCATCAGTATGACCAATGTGTTCTTATTTATTTTTGTAGACTAACTAGATTGTGATAGTTTTTTTTAAGAAATACTGTTATTATGTTTTATGATTCCGATGATACTGACCCCAACAATTTTACAAAGAAACAATATTTTGAAAAACCCATAATGATATTTTTTTTAAAAAAACTGAAATTTGAAAAAAAATGAAAATCATCAAATGTATGTAATACCACTATGAAAATTAGTAATCTAATGTAAGGATATGGGTAAATAAGAAGTATATATGAATGATTACATAACATTCATCATTCATATATTCTTTTTAATATATTCAAATATATCAAAATTTAAAGGTTTTATAAAAATATCAGCAAGTTGATCTTGTGTCCTGATGAATTGTAAAATGATATCTTTTTTAAGTGTGTGATCCCTAATAAAGTGTTTTTTAATATATACTTTTTTATGTGGATTTATAGTGAAAACACATAATTGAACTATTTTATTAACAAAATGACCTTTGTAAGGGATTTCGTCTCAATCACCTTTCATTGAGGCATTTCTTGATAATATATACCTTTATTTTTTTATAAGTTGTATATACAGCCACGACGAAATTTCATATCCATATTTTCTCTAAACTAATGTTTTCTTCTATTGTTTTGGTAAATGTATTAATTCATGGAGGTTAATATTTAAATGTTCAATGTGGTATGGGGAACCTTGAACATTTACTGATTTAATTATCAAACCTTTTTCTTTATGATATTATTTTAAATATTTATTTATATGGATAAAAAAGGATTATACATTACATTTTATTTCTATCTGGAATTTCATTCAATGTTTTTAAAAAGGAAACTTTTTATATGGAGTGTTTGACTTTCCATACAAAATAACAAAAGGTATTTTTTTAAAATATACTGCAACACTACATCGCTACAACTATTATTTGATATTTGGATTCCTCTATAAGCCTTAATATTTTTAAAAGGAAAATAAATCCATTTTCCCCCATTTTGGGTATTTTGGTACTTAAAATGGTTTTTAAAGTGGATTGATTATTTCAATATCTTTAAATGATTTCTTGTGATTGTAAATGATATTTTATGAGTGAAATTTTCATAATTTCAATCTTGTATGTTTTATGATTATATCATGGTACTTGAAATTTGACAGTTGGTTACATGATAAACAAAATATTGGTGGTTTTGTGATAAACCAAATATGGTTGGTTATGTTATAACCTGTAATGTATTGGGTATGTATGTTGGTCGTATGGATATTCCATTTATAAGAGTGACATGTATGGAAGTCATTCACATGGTTATTTCATTTAAGTATGATTATGTCCCAAGTTTCCTTTATATGTTATATGTGATTTCTTTAATTTTTATGGTAATATTTGATTACAAAAATTGTAAGAAATGATCTTGTATTCAATGGAAAGTATTTACTACTTCCTAAATGTGAAAAGTACTACTTTATGGTAAATAATTCACTGTTTGTATGTTTTTGCAAGACTGATAGTTTTCATTCTTTGTGTATCCCTTACTGAGCTTTTTATGATCATCTGAATTTTTAAAAAAAATTAAAATATATGAGGGAGAATAGAGACAAGGATGGGATCAAGGTAATATTTATGATGATTTAACATGAAAATAAACCACATTTCATTTTAATAATTTTTGTTTTGTGAAAAAATGGATAGTTGGTAGAAGTGTCTACCTTGTAATATTTCTATTATTATGTAGAATTTATGGTTTAATTCTCTAAAAATATAAACCAAAAATATTTTAGTAATGTAAGAAAGTTAATTCTAAATTTAATTTTCTAAGTTATGTAATGAATAAGGTCAAGTCCTTATAGTTGGTATCAGAGCACAGTTTATATAACTTTAGAGGTTATAATATTACCTATGTATAGGTTAAAGATCCTTTATAACAAAGATGTTTATTAACATTTTATAGGATTATGGTAATTAAGTTAGATTGGATAAAAACCTAAATCAACGGTTAAACCCGCCATGAAACGTAGAAAAAATTTACTTTCAGCGGTGGTTTTTAGCATTTAGCGGCGGTTTAAACCACCGCCAATGTACATTTTGCGGCAGCTAAAACCCCCGCTAAAAGCTGACCAGAAAAAAAATTTCTTCCGCTGCACCACTGCCCTAAAAAACTAATAAATCCAGAATTACCATATTTTACATACCAAAAGACAACAAGAAACATCAACGTAGGAAATCAGTATATAATAAATTGAAAAAAAATAAGTAAACATTGACATGCTATATAAGAATGAACCATATTGTACATACCAACATACAACAAGAAACATCAACCTAGGAAATCATTATAGAATAAATTGAAAAAAAAATATGATAGAATCAACTATAAAACATAGGTCCATTATTGTACTACTCTCAAAACATACATCTAGATGATTATTTTTGATCCCCCATAATATATATCACTTGAAAATGAAACATTAGATTTACATGTGTTTCGGTGTTCCCATATAGGGAGTGAGAGTAAAACACAATTGGGTATCACCTAGTGAACCTCATATCACCATCCTATAAACTGTACACATGTATTATAATATAAATTATTCATCAATATATAGCATGAAAACAATCACTTTTGGTTATTGTGTGCTAACTAAAACAAAAAGATTCTAGACCTCACATTCATCGTCCAATATTGAAAGAGAATGCATCCCACTATACAAACCCAAATGGGTACCCTATAACTTAGTGTAGGGTCCCATAACTGAGTCTCAACCTCTACCCTCTCACTTAGGGTACATTATCATACAAAATCATGATCTCACATCAAGTCTCATACTAATATTTTCACACTCAGTGTAAGGTCCCATACAATATCTCAAACTAAATCTCATACCTCTACCTTTCCACTTAGGATGGGGCCATAGAACAAGTAATGTATTATATCTCACATCTCTAACCTCCACTAAAGGTTATATCTTATATTATATCACAAACCTCATCTAAAACCATATCTCATACTACCATTCTCTCACTTAGGGTGAGGTCTCATCCCATACAACATTCCACATCCCAACTTAGCTTTCTCTGAGAGGGTAACACATACAACAAAAAATAACCACCCTTACAAATCACATAAACCAAAATCATTAACATAATATATAGCTACACAAAAATACAAGTCATCCTAGGTCCATCGTTTATACCCACAAAACTAGCATGACCCACAAGTTACACCTATACACATTAAAAACACAAAACCTATCATGAAGGTCAATTACCACTCACAAGGGCCTCCCAGAAAGACAAATTAAAAGGGCCTCACCAAAGTGTCCACAACACTATCCCCTTGATCACTATGGAATGACCCAATTTGTTCAGCACATAAACAATGGGTTTAACTCCTAGTCATCCAAAATATCAACTACCAATTCAAACACAGGCCTAAATGGAATGATATATACCACACTTGAGAAATCAATACATAAAAAGAAACATCAGAAATCAGTAAAATGCATAAAAGGAAACATGAGAAATCAAGGAAATTTTAGGACATGAAAATGTTTGGTGGAAACTCTGTGCCACAAATTTTACATATACAAATCAATTGTTCCCAGATTTGTTCAACACATCAACAATACAACTACTCACGGTCCGATGATGCATCGTCACCCTCTCCACCTTCATCTCCACTTTCTGTTGTCACCTGTAAGAACATTATATTGAAAATTAAATATGGTTGCATATTAATATTAAAACTTAAAACTAGTGAAAGTTAGTAAACTAAATGATTTTGATTTTTTGTGATTTACGTGCATACCACCAGTCGATGCACTACCACTGGGGGCATATCTGCTCATCTTCTGTCATATTTCAGTCAACTCTTTCTGCAAAGCAGATATCTGATCTCCCTGTTGGTGAACTGTGTTTCATAGAGAAACAATCTCTTTCTTAGCATCTCTGTGTATGGGATGACTAAATCTATAAGTATATGAAGCTGCCATCTTCAATGTCCTGCTAAAAACCTCATATGGTACGGGTCCCAAACCCATCTCGCGCACTCTACAAGGATGCTCCTTCCTAAGGACTTTAGTAACCGGGTCATCTTGGGAGACTGAGTAGGACTACGCAGGATTGGCATCCCATAGTTCTTTAATTTTTACCTATAAATCAAATATCAAAATATATTAACATATTAAAAACAAATAATAAGTTATTATAATAAAAAAATTAACTTTATACCCCAACTTATTTAGCAGGCTCATTAACCAAACTTCCATCTGATTTCTTGTGAACATCCAACCACAGTTCAGTTTGGGATTATTTGTGCCCTAAACTCTGTGACTGCATTAAGCAAAGATAAATCAACAATTCAATATATTAAACAGATAATATTGTCTTATAAATATTTAAACTAATAAAAATATTAGCAATGTCATTTGGCTTCTAGAAAAGCTTTTTGAGCCCACAGTGTGAGGGATGACTTGCTTAGACCGGTTTGATGCATTCTGTCTTAAGAGATCTTGAAATAAATAAAAGACAATTTAATTTTAATTTATTCAATGTCATGTCCTATTCATATACATGTATAAATGTAAAATTAGGATAATATAATAATTTATATTTCAATACCATCCGCTTCTCATCACGATGTCTGTCAACAAAAACTTTCCACTGTTCTTTCGGTACCCCACTGGGTAGCTTCTCATACATATTTTGCACAGTCAATGAAGTATCGTTGACATCACACCACAATCACCATTTGAAATATTTCCATTTCTTACCTAGATTTTTCAACATCCACTTCCATCCTATCACATCAGTAACTGTAAAGTGTAAGAACATCTATATACAGAAATTCATTTTGAACATATTAGTAACATGACATTCAATTAAACCATAATGTAATAAATTTTCTTTTATTTGAGAATCAAAAACATCATTTTTCCATATTGGAGGCATATGTATCCAATCATCATAAGAAATAGGAAGGGAAATGGGCTCCACTGCCAGCTGGCCTAGAATCTGGCCAAGTAACCCCACGGCGTCATCCGTAGGGACCCCATAAGAATCAAATGGCATGACTATCTTCTCACCAGTCATATTTCAAACATCTTAACTTTTTATTTTCTTCTCCACGGTTGCATTTTTTTCATCTTCAATGATCAAACAATTAGTATAAACAAAATGAAATAAATTTATTTAATTAAAATTTGTACCTATGACAGTGACACACCAGTATGCTTGTGATGAACTGGAAGGGGTGTGTCGCTGCCCCACTACTGAGGCATCTGAAGGGGGATTCGATGACTCAACCTCTAATGGTACATCCACATATGGTGTGAGAGATGGTATAGGGGAGATGGTGTAGGGGTGTAGGCAGCTGGTTCTTCAGATGTCATGGGGAGGGAGTTAGATGGATCATCATCTGTCACAGAACTAGATGAAATAGTGTACCGCTTCCTCCTTGGAATTCCTGTCATTTAATCAAATAAAATAAAGTTCATAATATATATTTCAAAAAAATTATGCAGAAAAAAAAAATTAAAAATGATAATAGATGCCCAGTACTAACAGACAAAATATATATAACAATTATAATGAATGAATGCATAAATGAAACAAGTTGTTGTTGAATAAATAAATAATTATATATACAATCATTTTCCCCTTAAATCATGTTAGTTTCATGATCCATTGCTTCATCCACTTCATTCATCCTTTCTAGACTAATATTTTAAATATCATGATGGAAAAATAATTCTGCTTCATATTGTTGATTAAATTCAATTTCAGAGGTCAAATTTTCCACTTCATCACCCATATCATACAAATCTATTTGTATTATGTGAGAAATTACACTCCACCCTTTATCGATAACATAATTCACAAAATATAACACTTTTTATTGCAATGCTAAGATATATGGATCATGCATTTCACGATCACCAACATCCATCAAGCGAGAGAAGTTCACAGAAGTAAATTGCAAGAAATCTCTTTTAACACCTCAGATAATATCGACCCATTTGCATTTGAATAAAACAACAGAAAAATGTCTGTGGTAGTTTAATTAAATAATATCATGCATCTCTCCATAGTATTCCACTTCATAAAATGTAAATATACCACTATTCTATTTTTTCAAACCCACTTCTCGATCGACTGTACGAAATCTAAATCCATTCACATTATAAGTGTCGAATTTTCTAACTTGTTTTAGAGGACCTCTAGTAAGAAACTTCAAATCTTATGACACCTCTGCTCGAGTATCAGTATTCGTGATCTGAAAAAATAAATATACTTTATTAGATTTACAAAATGTATGTGTCAAACTAACATTTGTATTTATTTCAATATTTATGAACTTACACGTCAGGAAAAAAATTCTACAAGCTCTTTATTAACAGATTTTGTTATGTCTTTCTCATTTCATGTTCAGTCTCTGATTCGTCCCTTTTTTTGAATCCTCAACTCTTCAATAAATGGATCTGCAATTTCACTATTCAGTAGCACATATCTATGTGCCTATAATAATTCTAATTCAGTCAGTGTCACATTTGAGGTCCTCCCAACTGATCGGCCAATAGCAAGAAATATTTTGGATTTTTGATGTATTTAAGATTGAGTTGATGTGTCGTCCACATGTCCAACTCGATTAAATCTTGTCTCAATATCATCCAAGTATCGAGAAAAAAAGGTAAGATACTCCTCATCCAAATAGCCTTCAGTAATAGAGCCTTCTAGTTGAGATTTATTTCTCACATATGATTTCAAATGCCCAAGATATCTGTGAAATAAAATAAACATAATTATGAATTTAATTAAGCACCAAAAACTTTTTACTTAACTGAAAAACATATAAATAAAGTACCTATCAATTGGATATATCCATCAATAATGAACGGGGCCTCCTAATTTAGCTTCCTCAACCAAATGCACAGTTAAATTCATCATTACATTAAAAATGACGAAGGAAAGATCATATCCATTGCACAAAGGGTCAATACAAACCTCTCCTAGAGGTTGTCAAGCTGAAATGGATGTAGAGATTTCTCACATAGTTGTCTGAAAAATGTGCAAAATTGGAGTACAACAGCAGTAATTTTTTCAGGTAATAATGTACGAAATTTAAATGGTAGTAACTGTTGTAACAAAATATGTGAATCGTGACTTTTCAATCCATGTAAATTACAATTCTTAAAATAAACACTCCTCGAGATGTTACTTGAATACCCATCAGATACCTTAAAATTCTTCAAAATTCAAAGGAATGTATCTTCATCCATATTTTTCAATGTGAAAATTCCCAGAGGATACTTTTCATTCTCATCTGGCCAGAGATCATGTTTTATTTTCATTTCTTGTAAGTCTTGAGAGAATTGAGATGATCTTTCGACGTTCCTTGCTCATTAAGAAATGTGAAAAACAAATTGTAACAGACATTATTCTCAATATTCGTCACATAAAGATTATTCCACAATAAATTAAATTCCCAATATGGAAGTTTGAAGAATATACTTTTTTTCTTCCACTGTTGCGTTCTGATTTCGCTTGATGATGCACTTCGGACCCGTTTTCTGCTATCATTAAAATGATGAACCTTCCCAAATTTTGTATCAACATTTTCAAGATGTGTCAATATTTCAGAACTAGGTAACAACTTTGGAGGTGGTCTATAATCAATGGAACCAATAAATTTTGATTTTTTCAGACAAAATCTATGAGATGCATCGAGAAATCTTCGATGACACAAGAAGCACCATTTTCTATTTTGAGGTAGCCGTTTGGGATTAAAATCAAAGTTACAAAAGGGAAAATCCAAACCCGTGTAAGTGTTCCAACTAGATAAATTCCCAAGCCTAAGGAATTCACTAATGGTCTACATTAAAGCAGCATGCATTTTGAACATTGTTTTAGAAGAAGCATCAAATGTCTCAACACTGTTTCTCCATAACTCCTGCAATTTTTCAATTAAAGGCTGCAAGTATACATCAATACCATTTCTAGGCATTTTTTTTCTAGGAATAATCGTCAAAAGGATAAAATATGTTTATTGCAAACACATCCACGGAGGCAGATTATAAGGGATCAAAATAACCGACCAAATGCTATAACTGGTACTCAAAGTCCCAAATGGGTTGAATCCATCAGCAGCCAATCCCAATCGAACATTCCTAGGATTACCTGAGAAATATAGATGTAATGAATCAAATGTCTTCCATGATTGGGAATCTCTTGGATGTCTTATTAACCCATCATTGTTATTATCTACAGAATGCCACTTCATGTATTCAGCGGTTTTCAATGACATCAATAATCTTTGAAATCGAGGCTTCAAAGGAAAGTAACGCAAAACCTTGTAAGGTGTGTTCCTTTTATTCTTCTCCATGAAATTATGTTCATTCAGACTTCCAAAATCACCCTTTTCCTGCCATCTAGAAGAAGAACATTTCTTGAAATTCTGTCTACTTGAATCCTCTCCCCAATAAATCATACAATCATTGGGACACGCATGTATTTTTGTATAATTCATACCAATCTTGTTAACAACTTTTTTCATATCATAAAAAGATTCTGGGATTTTTTCTTTAGGAAATGAATCATGAATTAATTACAATATCATAGACATTTCCTTATTTTTAATTCCACATAGACATTTGATATGGTACAACTTCAGCAGAAATGAAAGCTTTGAATATTTAAAACACCCACTCTACAACTCTTGATTTCCATCATCAACTAAATCATGAAACGCATTTTCTTTAGTGAAGTTTTATCTTATATTTGGATCCACATAATCAAGAGGAGGATCCAATGATATGTTACAATCTTGATCTGCCTATTTTATAGTCTCAAAAATATCACTTGTCATGTTGCAATTTGTAGCACCCTCTTCTGGTTGTTTTGATATGTTTTGATGCTGATAGTGGTGTCTTGTAGTGCCGAATGAATCATTTATGAGGTTTTACATTTCATTTTCCATTTTCAATGAACTTGGGACCTCATTCTGTGGATTAACATCAGTGCTAAATCTTTCTGTAACATTCAATTCTCCATGCCAAGTCCAACACAAATATTGACCATGGAATTTCTTCAATATTAAATGTTCATAAACTTCATCTCTCTTCAACCATGTTCTAAATTTACATTTAAGACATGGACATTTTATTCCCCCTTCAACAGATCGATTAGAAATTGAAAAATCTAAAAAATCATTCAAACCCTTAACATACTGAGGTGTGTTCCTTGGTAATGTGATCCAGCTTTTATCCATGTATATCACAATGTTCCTACACAATAAGAAAAAAAATTAAAACACATATTTACTAATTAATAGAGAAAGAGATTCATATATACGATAGTATAACATTACAAAAATATAATATAATAAATATGATCCCTTGAGTTAGATATGAACCCTCTAGTGTTTGGGATAGAAGAAGTTTCTTTGGTAAAGAGAAACAGTGTGCTAACAACATGGTAGCTACATTACCATGAAAACCAAAGCACATTGTTAATTTGGAATAACCCCAACCTAATTTATCTATAGAGTCTTCATATAAAACTCTAATATCGAATAAATCTATTAGAAATAATGTTTAGGGAAAACCTTATGATGCTTACAAAACTCAACAGATTGTTAATTTGGAGTGACAAGAACCACGTGAGGGATGGTAGTCTTGAGGCATGATAAGTGGCGGTGTCCATGGAAATTCATGATGAAATAACTTGGAAGATTAGGTTTTGAGGTTCTATGAACCTTGTGTGGATTGCATTCCTAGACCTATCTTCGGTGTATTCACATAGAAAAGAGTGGTGGTGTGACTTGAGGGTAATTTGGATCATATATGTGTTAGTGCTCATGAGTGGAGAATTATGGTTAAATGGGACGATCGAGGATCTGACCATGGAGTTGAACTAAGTGTCAGATTCAGACTTCTGTGTGGGCATTGAAATTTTGTGTTATTCCTTGAGTTTTAAGGCATCGTGGTCGGGATATGATAGCGCATTGGTGGGTGGTATTGATCGCCTTGGTATAATTCATCTAGAGCAGGACTTACCAGTGTTTTTGCATAAAAATTGATGTGGTAAGGTAGAGACCACATCAAGAATGGTGTCAGGATGCGATTGATGTTGTTTGGGGATAAAACTAGGGTATTTGAAGAATAGTTGATGTGTTTGGGCTTGGTTTTTGGAGTTTCATAGTAGAATTATGTTGGGAATTTGGAGATGAAATGTGGGGTGTTGGTACTATCATCCTGGACGACATAATAAGATAATCAGAATCACATAGTTGGAAATAGATCCCAGAAGGAATTCTCTCTAAACATTATATTTGGGAACTTAGAAGAATTATATTCATCCAAACAACTACAATAATTTAGAATGAATTCAATACCATTCACTTCAACACACAAAAGAAATTTATGCAATGTAAAGGGATGTTATGCTTGAGTAACACATGTTTGATGGACTCCATGATTGAGTATCAAAAGTATAAGGAACTCCATACCTAATTTTCATAATTCAAAATATTCAAGTAGGCCTTATAAATAAATAGGTTATCCATTTCAAAAAATAATGAAAAATAAAAAGATACAAATTCAATGAAAGTGATTACTTTCATCCAAGACTATAAATATTAATGAAAAATCATCTATTTTGGATAACATATAGAGAAAGAAAATACAAATAAAATTTAAATACAAAATAAACCTAGTTGAACTATCTCACAATAAAATTTCCCAAAAAAAGTCACAACCATATTCACAACTCAAAACATCTCCATGTGATCTCTTAAAAGTCGCAACATTCCAATATAATATTGAAACACTTTTTCAATATCACATTTATTTTTCATTAAGGCATAACTTAAAATATTTATCCTATAATGAGTAATAAAATAAATATCCTTTTAGTAAAATTCATGAATATAGATCGATAGGAAAGTAGGTAGTGTGATTTAAAAAACCTACACTTATATAAAGAAAATGTTATAGAATACATGAATTTATTATGATGATGTGTAACAAATAATCTTAAATTATCATCTACGTCTTAAAAATTGAATCTACATAGAGATAAATTCTTAACTTGGAAATAATTAGAGGCCCCTCATAGTCATTTACCTAGAAAAATTTCTCATCATCTCATGATGAATCCGGAGTGGCACTTATATAGGTGTAAACCTAGTCGTGTTCAGGTCATAAATTCACATAGAAGTTTTCTACAAGATAAAATATCAAATATAAAAAAATAAAAAATCTCAATAGGTTTAAAATGGAATAAATAAAATCATTTAGATTATATCATTGGAATTCCAAGACTATCCATCCCGTGGTAATCATTTATCACATGAAAACAAGAAAATAAATCAAATCCTGATCACGATATAATTCTTTCACTGATCCAATAGTATTCAATAATTAATGATATAATTACTCATGTTAGACAATATATAATTAGTTTCCTTACGTAGGAATTAATCAATTATCATAACATATATTGGATTATCTAGCCTATAAGGCTAAACTCTAATAACTCTAAAACCACTACCCTAGTTTTAATAAAAAAACCAAAATATCATTAGTAATTAACTCTAATACCTCTATCATGACTCGATTCTTCAAGAACCCAACCTAGGTTGAAAATGAAATTGAGTTTAAAAAAGATTCAAAAAAACTTATTTCAAACCTTAGGGTTCATATAAGTCGCCAGGGTTGCAGGGGGTGGGGGAAGCGGGGTCACCGGGGGAAGCGGGGTCTCCGAGGTCGTGGGGTCTCTGGGGTCACGGGGGGCCAGGGTTGCTAGGGGAAGCGGGGTCACCGGGGTCATGGGATTTCCGGGGTTATGGGGGGTCGGGGTCGTAGGGGAAGCGGGGTCGCGGGGTGAGAAGGGGGTCAGGGTGGGGGGGGAAGGGTCGGCATTGTAAAAAAAATGTTTCGTGGTGGTTTATTATAAACTGCCATGAAACCATTTTTAAAAAGGGTTTAGCGGCGGTTCCTAGAACCGTCGCTAAAAAACCTCCGCTAGAGTCAGTTTTTGTTGTAGTATGAGAAATCAATGAATCCCCATCTATTCTTTTTTCAAAGGTTCCAAGAGTATCAGGAAGTTTATGTGATGGACAATTTTCATCACCTATAGAAGGTACTCTAATAAATTCCAATAATTTTATCAATGATAATTTTTATCCTTTTCCATACATCTTGAAAGAAAACTTATCCTCTTGTTTGATAAATTTCAGGTAGGCATAAAATTTTTGTACTAGTTTGGGGTAATACATATTAACTTCATGATCTTCTTTTTTTATGTAAATTGACTCCCAAACTCGATAATATGTGGACCTCTTAAGAGTAGTATTTTATTTGAGAAATAAACCTCTTTATACTAAACTTTCTCTGAAAAAAACCAATCATCGTAATTTTTTTTCTCAACCATCGAAAATAAAATCAATATGATTAGTCAGACTGACATAAAAACTTTTAGATTGATCAACTTGTAGGTAGCAGTACGTCAGTGAAAAAGATTTCTATAAAACAAAGTGGGATAGGGGTCCCTACTTTATATAGGTGATCAGGGAGATGGTTCAGCTTCCATAACTGATCCAATAGTTGAAATGATAAATGCATATATCTAACGGTTGAAAATCCTCCGAAGAAAGATTTAAAGAATTTTTAACTCTTGAGGTTTTTAAAAAAATTATTGTATCGTGATATAATATAAAAAATTTGAGAAACTAATAATTTTTTTTATAAAAAAATTAAACAGTTACAAAAATAGAAAATTTTAAAGAAATAGTGAAAAAATTAAAAGACAAGAAGAATACCTTTTAGAGTAGGAATGTGTCATCAGTATGACCAATGTGTTCTTATTTATTTTTGTAGACTAACTAGATTGTGATAGTTTTTTTAAGAAATACTGTTATTATGTTTTATGATTCCGATGATACTGACCCCAACAATTTTACAAAGAAACAATATTTTGAAAAACCCATAATGATATTTTTTTTAAAAAAACTGAAATTTGAAAAAAAAAATGAAAATCATCAAATGTATGTAATACCACTATGAAAATTAGTAAGCTAATGTAAGGATATGGGTAAATAAGAAGTATATATGAATGATTACATAACATTCATCATTCATATATTCTTTTTAATGTATTCAAATATATCAAAATTTAAAGGTTTTATAAAAATATCAGCAAGTTGATCTTGTGTCCCGATGAATTGTAAAATGATATCTTTTTTAAGTGTGTGATCCCTAATAAAGTGTTTTTTAATATATACTTTTTTATGTGGATTTATAGTGAAAACACATAATTGAACTATTTTATTAACAAAATGACCTTTGTAAGGGATTTCGTCTCAATCACCTTTCATTGAGGCATTTCTTGATAATATATACCTTTATTTTTTTATAAGTTGTATATACAGCCACGACGAAATTTCATATCCATATTTTCTCTAAACTAATGTTTTCTTCTATTGTTTTGGTAAATGTATTAATTCATGGAGGTTAATATTTAAATGTTCAATGTGGTATGGGGCACCTTGAACATTTACAGATTTAATTATCAAACCTTTTTCTTTATGATAATATTTTAAATATTTATTTATATGGATAAAAAAGGATTATACATTACATTTTATTTCTATCTGGAATTTCATTCAATGTTTTTAAAAAGGAAACTTTTTATATGGAGTGTTTGACTTTCCATACAAAATTACAAAAGGAATTTTTTTAAAATATACTGCAACACTACATCGCTACAACTATTATTTGATATTTGGATTCCTCTATAAGCCTTAATATTTTTAAAAGGAAAATAAATCCATTTTCCCCCATTTTGGGTATTTTGGTACTTAAAATGGTTTTTAAAGTGGATTGATTATTTCAATATCTTTAAATGATTTCTTGTGATTGTAAATGATATTTTATGAGTGAAATTTTCATAATTTCAATCTTGTATGTGTTATGATTATATCATGGTACTTGAAATTTGACAGTTGGTTACATGATAAACAAAATATTGGTGGTTTTGTGATAAACCAAATATGGTTGGTTATGTTATAACCTGTAATGTATTGGGTATGTATGTTGGTCGTATGGATATTCCATTTATAAGAGTGACATGTATGGAAGTCATCCACATGGTTATTTCATTTAAGTATGATTATGTCCCAAGTTTCCTTTATATGTTATATGTGATTTCTTTAATTTTTATGGTAATATTTGATTACAGAAATTGTAAGAAATGATCTTGTATTCAATGGAAAGTATTTACTACTTCCTAAATGTGAAAAGTACTACTTTATGGTAAATAATTCACTGTTTGTATGTTTTTGCAAGACTGATAGTTTTCATTCTTTGTGTATCCCTTACTGAGCTTTTTATGCTCATCTGAATTTTTTAAAAAAATTAAAATATATGAGGGAGAATAGAGACAAGGATGGGATCAAGGTAATATTTATGATGATTTAACATGAAAATAAACCACATTTCATTTTAATAATTTTTGTTTTGTGAAAAAATGGATAGTTGGTAGAAGTGTCTACCTTGTAATATTTCTATTATTATGTAGAATTTATGGTTTAATTCTCTAAAAATATAAACCAAAAATATTTTAGTAATGTAAGAAAGTTAATTCTAAATTTAATTTTCTAAGTTATGTAATGAATAAGGTCAAGTCCTTATAGTTGGTATCAGAGCACAGTTTATATAACTTTAGAGGTTAGAATATTACCTATGTATAGGTTTAAGATCCTTTATAACAAAGATGTTTATTAACATTTTATAGGATTATGGTAATTAAGTTAGATTGGATAAAAACCTAAATCAACGGTTAAACCCGCCATGAAACGTAGAAAAAATTTACTTTCAGCGGTGGTTTTTAGCATTTAGCGGCGGTTTAAACCACCGCCAATGTACATTTTGCGGCAGTTAAAACCCCCGCTAAAAGCTGACTAGAAAAAAAATTTCTTCCGCTGTACCACTGCCCTAAAAAACTAATAAATCCAGAAATACCATATTTTACATACCAACAGACAACAAGAAACATCAACGTAGGAAATCAGTATATAATAAATTGAAAAAAAATAAGTAAACATTGATATGCTATATAATAATGAACCATATTGTACATACCAACATACAACAAGAAACATCAACCTAGGAAATCTTTATAGAATAAATTGAAAAAAAAATATGATAGAATCAACTATAAAACATAGGTCCATTATTGTACTACTCTCAAAACATACATCTAGATGATTATTTTTGATCCCCCATAATATATATCACTTGAAAATGAAACATTAGATTTACATGTGTTTCGGTGTTCCCATATAGGGAGTGAGAGTAAAACACAATTGGGTATCACCTAGTGAACCTCATATCACCATCCTATAAACTGTACACGTGTATTATAATATAAATTATTCATCAATATATAGCATGAAAACAATCACTTTTGGTTATTGTGTGCTAACTAAAACAAAAAGATTCTAGACCTCACATTCATCGTCCAATATTGAAAGAGAAGGCATCCCACTATACAAACCCAAATGGGTACCCTATAACTTAGTGTAGGGTCCCATAACTGAGTCTCAACCTCTACCCTCTCACTTAGGGTACATTCTCATACAAAATCATGATCTCACATCAAGTCTCATAATAATATTTTCACACTCAGTGTAAGGTCCCATACAATATCTCAAACTAAATCTCATACCTCTACCTTTCCACTTAGGATGGGGCCATAGAACAAGTAATTTATTATATCTCACATCTCTAACCTCCACTAAAGGTTATATCTTATATTATATCACAAACCTCATCTAAAACCATATCTCATACTACCATGCTCTCACTTAGGGTGAGGTCTCATCCCATACAACATTCCACATCCCAACTTAGCTTTCTCTGAGAGGGTAACACATACAACAAAAAATAACCACCCTTACAAATCTCATAAACCAAAATCATTAACATAATATATAGCTACACAAAAATACAAGTCATCCTAGGTCCATCGTTTATACCCACAAAACTAGCATGACCCACAAGTTACACCTATACACATTAAAAACACAAAACCTATCATGCAGGTCAATTACCACTCACAAGGGCCTCCCAGTAAGACAAATTAAAAGGGCCTCACCAAAGTGTCCACAACACTATCCCCTTGATCACTATGGAATGAACCAATTTGTTCAGCACATAAACAATGGGTTTAACTCCTAGTCATCCAAAATATCAACTACCAATTCAAACACAGGCCTAAATGGAATGATATATTCCACACTTGAGAAATCAATACATAAAAAGAAACATCAGAAATCAGTAAAATGCATAAAAGGAAACATGAGAAATCAAGGAAATTTTAGGACATGAAAATGTTTGGTGGAAAATCTGTGCCACAAATATTACATATACAAACCAATTGTTCCCAGATTTGTTCAACACATCAACAATACAACTACTCACGGTCCGATGATGCATCGTCACCCTCTCCACCTTCATTTCCACTTTCTGTTGTCACCTGTAAGAACATTATATTGAAAATTAAATATGGTTGCATATTAATATTAAAACTTAAAACCAGTGAAAGTTATTAAACTAAATGATTTTGATTTTTTGTGATTTACCTGCATACCACCAGTCGATGCACTACCACCGGGGGCATATCTGCTCATCTGCTGTCATATTTCAGTCAACTCTTTCTGCAAAGCAGATATCTGATCTCCCTGTTGGTGAACTGTGTTTCATAGAGAAACAATCTCTTTCTTAGCATCTCTATGTATGAGATGACTAAATCTATAAGTATATGAAGCTGACATCTTCAATGTCCTGCTAAAAACCTCATATGGTACGGGTCCCAAACCCATCTCGCGCACTCTACAAGGATGCTCCTTCCTAAGGACTTTAGTAACCGGGTCATCTTGGGAGACTGAGTAGGACTACGCAGGATTGGCATCCCATAGTTCTTTAATTTTTACCTATAAATAAAATATCAATATATATTAACATATTAAAAACTAATAATAAGTTATTATAATAAAAAAATTAACTTTATACCCCAACTTATTTAGCAGGCTCATTAACAAAACTTCCATCTGATTTCTTGTGAACATCCAACCACAGTTCAGTTTGGGATTATTTGTGCCCTAAACTCTGTGACTGCATTAAGCAAAGATAAATCAACAATTCAATATATTAAACAGATAATATTGTCTTATAAATATTTAAACTAATAAAAATATTAGCAATGTCATTTGGCTTCTAGAAAATCTTTTTGAGCCCACAGTGTGAGGGATGACTTTCTTAGACCGGTTTGATGCATTCTGTCTTAAGAGATCTTGAAATAAATAAAATACAATTTAATTTTAATTTATTCAATGTCATGTCCTATTCATATACATGTATAAATGTAAAATTAGGATAATATAATAATTTATATTTCAATACCATCCGCTTCTCATCACGATGTCTGTCAACAAAAACTTTCCACTGTTCTTTCGGTACCCCACTGGGTAGCTTCTCATACATTTTTTGCACAGTCAATGAAGTATCGTTGACATCACACCACAATCACCATTTGAAATATTTCCATTTCTTACCTAGATTTTTCAACATCCACTTCCATTCTATCACATCAGTAACTGTAAAGTGTAAGAACATCTATATACAGAAATTCATTTTGAACATATTAGTAACATGACATTCAATTAAACCATAATGTAATAAATTTTCTTTTATTTCAGAATCAAAAACTTCATTTTTCCATATTGGAGGCATATGTATCCAATCATCATAAGAAATAGGAAGGGAAATGGGCTCCACTGCCAGCTGGCCTAGAATCTGGCCAAGTAACCCCATGGCGTCATCCGTAGGGACCCCATAAGAATCAAATGGCATGACTATCTTCTCACCAGTCATTTTTCAAACATATTAACTTTTTATTTTCTTCTCCACGGTTTCATTTTTTTCATCTTCAATGATCAAACAATTAGTATAAACAAAATGAAATAAATTTATTTAATTAAAATTTGTACCTATGACAGTGACACACCAGTATGCCTGTGATGAACTGGAAGGGGTGTGTCACTGCCCCACTACTGAGGCATCTGAAGGGGGATTCGATGACTCAGCCTCTAATGGGACATCCACATATGGTGTGAGAGATGGTATAGGGGAGATGGTGTAGGGGTGTAGGCAGCTGGTGCTTCAGATGTCGTGGGGAGGGAGTTAGATGGATCATCATCTGTCACAGAACTAGATGAAATAGTGTACCGCTTCCTCCTTGGAATTCCTGTCTTTTAATCAAATAAAATAAAGTTCATAATATATATTTCAAAAAAATTATGCAGAAAAAAAAATTAAAAATGATAATAGATGCCCAGTACTAACAGACAAAATATATATAACAATTATAATGAATGAATGCATAAATGAAACAAGTTGTTGTTGAATAAATAAATAATTATATATACAATCATTTCCCCTTAAATCATGTTAGTTACATGATCCATTGCTTCATCCACTTCATTCATCCTTGCTAGACTAATATTTTAAATATCATGATGGAAAAATAATTCTGCTTCATATTGTTGATTAAATTCAATTTCAGAGGTCAAATTTTCCACTTCATCACCCATATCATACAAATCTCTTTGTATTATGTGAGCAACTACACTCCACCCTTTATCGATAACATAATTCACAAAATATAACACTTTTTATTGCAATGCTAAGATATATGGATCATGCATTTCACGATCACCAACATCCATCAAGCGAGAGAATTTCACAGAAGTAAATTGCAAGAAATCTCTTTTAACACCTCAGATAATATCGACCCATTTTCATTTGAATAAAACAACAGAAAAATGTCCGTGGTAGTTTAATTAAATAATATCATGCATCTCTCCATAGTATTCCACTTCATAAAATGTAAATATACCACTATTCTATTTTTTCAAACCCACTTCTCGATCGACTGTACGAAATCTAAATCCATTCACATTATAAGTGTCGAATTTTCTAACTTGTTTTAGAGGACCTCTAGTAAGAAACTTCAAATCTTATGACACCTCTGCTCGAGTATCAGTATTCATGATCTGAAAAAATAAATATACTTTATTAGATTTACAAAATGTATGTGTCAAACTAACATTTGTATTTATTTCAATATTTATGAACTTACACATCATGAAAATAATTCTACAAGCTCTTTATTAACAGATTTTGTTATGTCTTTCTCATTTCATGTTCAGTCTCTGATTCGTCCCTTTGTTTGAATCCTCAACTCTTCAATAAATGGATCTGCAATTTCACTATTCAGTAGCACATATCTATGTGCCTATAATAATTCTAATTCAGTCAGTGTCACATTTGAGGTCCTCCCAACTGATCGGCCAATAGCAAGAAATATTTTGGATTTTTGATGTATTTAAGATTGAGTTGATGTGTCGTCCACATGTCCAACTCAATTAAATCTTGTCTCAATATCATCCAAGTATAGAGAAAAAAAGGTAAGATACTCCTCATCCAAATAGCCTTCAGTAATAGAGCCTTCTAGTTGAGATTTATTTCTCACATATGATTTCAAATACCCAAGATATCTGTGAAATAAAATAAACATAATTATGAATTTAATAAAGCACCAAAAACTTTTTACTTAACTGAAAAACATATTAATAAAGTACCTATCAATTGGATATATCCATCAATAATGAACGGGGCCTCCTAATTTAGCTTCCTCAACCAAATGCACAGTTAAATTCATCATTACATTAAAAAATGACGAAGGAAAGATCATATCCATTGCACAAAGGGTCAATACAAACCTCTCCTAGAGGTTGTCAAGCTGAAATGGATGTAGAGATTTCTCACATAGTTGTCTGAAAAATGTGCAAAATTGGAGTACAACAGCAGTAATTTTTTCAGGTAATAATGTACGAAATTCAAATGGTAGTAACTGTTGTAACAAAATATGTGAATCGTGACTTTTCAATCCATGTAAATTACAATTCTTAAAATAAACACTCCTCGAGATGTTACTTGAATACCCATCAGATACCTTAAAATTCTTCAAAATTCAAAGGAATGTATCTTTATCCATATTTTTCAATGTGAAAATTCCCAGAGGATACTTTTCATTCTCATCTGGCCAGAGATCATGTTTTATTTTCATTTCTTGTAAGTCTTGGGAGAATTGAGATGATCTTTCGACGTTCCTTGCTCATTAAGAAATGTGAAAAAAAAATTGTAACAGACATTATTCTCAATATTCATCACATAAAGATTATTCCACAATAAATTAAATTCCCAATATGGAAGTTTGAAGAATATACTTTTTTTCTTCCACTATTGCGTTCTGATTTCGCTTGATGATGCACTTCGGACCCGTTTTCTGCTATCATTCAAATGATGAACCTTCCCAAATTTTGTATCAATATTTTCAAGATGTGTCAATATTTCAGAACTAGGTAACAACTTTGGAGGTGGTCTATGATCAATGGAACCAATAAATTTTGATTTGTTCAGACAAAATCTATGAGATGCATTGAGAAATCTTCGATGACACAAGAAGAACCATTTTCTATTTTGAGGTAGCCGTTTGGGATTAAAATCAAAGTTACAAAAGGGAAAATCCAAACCCGTGTAAGTGTTCCAACTAGATAAATTCCCAAGCCTACGGAATTCACTAATGGTCTACATTAAAGAAGCATGCATTTTGAACATTGTTTTAGAAGAAGCATCAAATGTCTCAACACTGTTTCTCCATAACTCCTGCAATTTTTCAATTAAAGGCTGCAAGTATACATCAATACCATTTCTAGGCATTTTTTTTCTAGGAATAATTGTCAAAAGGATAAAATATGTTTATTGCATACACATCCACGGAGGCAGATTATAAGGGATCAAAATAACCGACCAAATGCTATAACTGGTACTCAAAGTCCCAAATGGGTTGAATCCATCAGCAGCCAATCCCAATCGAACATTCCTAGGATTACCTGAGAAATATATATGTAATGAATCAAATGTCTTCCATGATTGGGAATCTCTTGGATGTCTTATTAACCCATCATTGTTATTATCTAGAGAATGCCACTTCATGTATTCAGCGATTTTCAATGACATCAATAATCTTTGAAATCGAGGCTTCAAAGGAAAGTAACACAAAACCTTGTAAGGTGTGTTCCTTTTATTCTTCTCCATGAAATTATGTTCATTCAGACTTCCAAAATCACCCTTTTCCTGCCATCTAGAAGAAGAACATTTCTTGAAATTCTGTCTACTTGAATCCTCTCCCCAATAAATCATACAATCATTGGGACACGCATGTATTTTTGTATAATTCATACCAAGCTTGTTAACAACTTTTTTCATATCATAAAAAGATTCTGGGATTTTTTCTTTAGGAATTGAATCATGAATTAATTACAATATCATAGACATTTCCTTATTTTTAATTCCACATAGACATTTGATATGGTACAACTTCAGCAGAAATGAAAGCTTTGAATATTTAAAACACCCACTATACAACTCTTGATTTCCATCATCAACTAAATCATGAAACTCATTTTCTTTAGTGAAGTTTTCTCTTATATTTGGATCCACAGAATCAAGAGGAGGATCCAATGATATGTTACAATCTTGATCTGCCTATTTTATAGTCTCAAAAATATCACTTGTCATGTTGCAATTTGTAGCACCCTCTTCTGGTTGTTTTGATATGTTTTGATGCTGATAGTGGTGTCTTGTAGTGCCGAATGAATCATTTATGAGGTTTTACATTTCATTTTCCATTTTCAATGAACTTGGGACCTCATTCTGTGGATTAACATTAGTGCTAAATCTTTCTGTAACATTCAATTCTCCATGCCAAGTCCAACACAAATATTGACCAGGGAATTTCTTCAATATTAAATGTTCATAAACTTCATCTCTCTTCAACCATGTTCTAAATTTACATTTAAGACATGGACATTTTATTCCCCCTTCAACAGATCGATTAGAAATTGAAAAATCTAAAAAATCATTCAAACCCTTAACATACTGAGGTGTGTTCCTTGGTAATGTGATCCAGCTTTTATCCATGTATATCACAATGTGCCTACACAATAATAAAAAAATTAAAACACATATTTACTAATTAATAGAGAAAGAGATTCATATATACGATAGTATAACATTACAAAAATATAATATAATAAATATGATCCCTTGAGTTAGATATGAACCCTCTAGTGTTTGGGATAGAAGAAGTTTCTTTGGTAAAGAGAAACAGTGTGCTAACAACATGGTAGCTACATTACCATGAAAACAAAAGCACATTGTTAATTTGGAATAACCCCAACCTAATTTATCTATAGAGTCTTCATATAAAACTCTAATATCGAATAAATCTCTTAGAAATAATGTTTAGGGAAAACCTTATGATGCTTACAAAACTCAACAGATTGTTAATTTGGAGTGACAAGAACCACGAGAGGGATGGTAGTCTTGAGGCATGATAAGTGGTGGTGTCCATGGAAATTCATGATGAAATAACTTGGAAGATTAGGTTTTGAGGTTCTATGAACCTTGTGTGGATTGCATTCCTAGACCTCTCTTCGGTGTATTCACATAGAAAAGAGTGGTGGTGTGACTTGAGGGTGATTTGGATCATATATGTGTTAGTTCTCAGGAGTGGAGAATTATGGTTAAATGGGACGATCGAGGATCTGGCCATGGAGTTGAAATAAGTGTCAGATTCAGAATTCTGTGTGGGAATTGAAAATTTTTGTTATTCCTTTAGTTTTAAGGCATCGTGGTCGGGATATGATAGCGCATTGGTGGGTGGTATTGATCGCCTTTGGTATAATTCATCTAGAGCAGGACTTACTAGTGTTGTTGCATAAAAATTGATGTGGTAAGGTAGAGACCACATCAATAATGGTGTCAAGATGCGATTGATGTGGTTTGGGGATAAAACTAGGGTATTTGAAGGATAGTTGATGTGTTTGGGCTTGGTGTTTGGAGTTTCATAGTAGAATTATGTTGGGAATTTGGAGATGAAATGTGGGGTGTTGGTACTATCATCCTGGACAACATAATAAGTTAATCAGAATCACATAGGTGGAAATAGATCCCAGAAGGAATTCTCTCTAAACATTATATTTGGGAACTTAGAATAATTATATTCATCCAAACAACTACAATAAGTTAGAATTAATTCAATACCATTCACTTCAACACACAAAAGAAATTTATGCAATGTAAAGGGATGTTATGCTTGAGTAACACATGTTTGATGGAATCCATGATTGAGTGTCAAAAGTATACAGAACTCCATACCTAAGTTTCATAATTCATTATATTCAAGTAGGCCTTATAAATAAATAGGTTATCCATTTCAAAAAATAATGAAAAATAAAAAGATACAAATTCAATGAAAGTGATTACTTTCATCCAAGACTATAAATATTAATGAAAAATCATCTAGTTTGGATAACATATAGAGAAAGAAAATACAAATAAAATTTAAATACAAAATAAACCTAGTTGAACTATCTCACAATAACATTTCCCAAAAAAAGTCACAACCATATTCACAACTCAAAACATCTCCATGTGATCTCTTAAAAGTCACAACATTCCAATATAATATTGAAACACTTTTTCAATATCACATTTATTTATCATTAAGGCATAACTTAAAATATTTATCCTATAATGAGTAAGAAAATAAATATCCTTTTAGTAAAATTCATGAATATAGATCGATAGGAAAGTAGGTAGGGTGATTTAACAAACCTACATTTATATAAAGAAAATGTTATAGAATACATGAATTTATTATGATGATGTGTAAAAAATAATCTTAAATTATCATCTACGTCTTAAAAATTGAATCTACATAGAGATAAATTCTTAACTTGGAAATAATTAGAGGCCCCTCATAGTCATTTACCTAGAAAAATTTCTCATCATCTCATGATGAATCCAGAGTGGCACTTATATAGGTGTAAACCTAGTCATGTTCAGGTCATAAATTCACATAGAAGTTTTCTACAAGATAAAATATCAAATATAAAAAAATAAAAAATCTCAATAGGTTCAAAATGGAATAAATAAAATCATTTAGATTATATCATTGGAATTCCAAGAATATCCATCCCGTGGTAGTTCATTTATCACATGAAAACAAGAAAATAAATCAAATCCTGATCACAATATAATTCTTTCACTGATCCAATAGTATTCTATAATTAATGATATAATTACTCATGTTAGACAATATATAATTAGTGTCCTTACATAGGAATGAATCAATTATCATTTCATATATTGGATTATCTAGCCTATAAGGCTAAACTCTAATAACTCTAAAACCACTACCCTAGTTTTAATAAAAAAACCAAAATATCATTAGTAATTAACTCTAATACCTCTATCATGACTCGATTCTTCAAGAACCCAACCTAGGCTGGAAATGAAATTGAGTTTAAAAAAGATTCAAAAAAACTTATTTCAAACCTTAGGGTTCATATAAGTTGTCAGGGTCGCAGGGGTGGGGGAAGCGGGGTCACCGGGGGAAGCGGGGTCTCCAAGGTCGCGGGGTCTCTGGGGTCACGGGGGGCCAGGGTTTCTAGGGGAAGCGGGGTCACCGGGGTCATGGGATTGTCGGGGTTATGGGGGGTCAGGGTCGCAGGGGAAGCGGGGTCGCGGGGTGAGAAGGGGGTCAGGGTGGGGGGGAAGGGTCGGTGTTGTAAAAAAAATGTTTCGTGGTGGTTTATTATAAACTGCCATGAAACCATTTTTAAAAAGGGTTTAGCGGCAGTTCCCAGAACTGTCGCTAAAAAACCTCTGCTAGAGTCAGTTTTTGTTGTAGTATGAGAAATCAATGAATCTTCATCTCTTCTTTTTTCAAAGGTTCCAAGAGTATCAGGAAGTTTATGTGATGGACAATTTTCATCACCTATAGAAGGTACTCTAATAAATTCCAATAATTTTATCAATGATAATTTTTATCCTTTTCCATACATCTTGAAATAAAACTTATCCTCTTGTTTGATAAATTTCAGGTAGGCATAAAATTTTTGTACTAGTTTGGGGTAATACATATTAACTTCATGATCTTATTTTTTTATGTAAATTTACTCCCAAACTCGATAATATGTGGACCTCTTAAGAGTAGTATTTTATTTTAGAAATAAACCTCTTTATACTAAACTTTCTCTGAAAAAAACCAATCATCGTAATTTTTTTTCTCAACCATCGAAAATAAAATCAATATGATTAGTCAGGCTGACATAAAAACTTTTAGATTGATCAACTTGTAGGTAGCAGTACGTCAGTGAAAAAGATGTCTATAAAACAAAGTGGGATAGGGGTCCCTACTTTATATAGGTGATCAGGGAGATGGTTCAGCTTCCAGAACTGATCCAATAGTTTAAATGATAAATGCATATATCTAACAGTTTAAAATCCTCCGAAGAAAGATTTAAAGAATTTTTAACTCTTGAGGTTTTTAAAAAAAATATTGTATCAAGATATAATATAAAAAATTTGAGAAACTAATAATTTTTTTTTATAAAAAAATTTAACAGTAACAAAAATAGAATATTTTAAATAAATAGTGAAAAAATTAAAAGATAAGAAGAATACCTTTTAGAGTAGGAATGTGTCATCAGTATGACCAATGTGTTCTTATTTATTTTTGTAGACTAACTAGATTGTGATAGTTTTTTTTAAGAAATACTGTTATTATGTTTTATGATTCCGATGATACTGACCCCAACAATTTTACAAAGAAACAATATTTTGAAAAACCCATTATGAAATTTTTTTAAGAAAACTGAAATTTGAAAAAAAAAATGAAAATCATCAAATGTATGTAATACCCCTATGAAAATTAGTAAGCTAATGTAAGGATATGGGTAAATAAGAAGTATATATGAATGATTACATAACATTCATCATTCATATATTCTTTTTAATGTATTCAAATATATCAAAATTTAAAGGTTTTATAAAAATATCAACAAGTTGATCTTGTGTCCCGATGAATTGTAAAATGATATCTTTTTTAAGTGTGTGATCCCTAATAAAGTGTTTTTAATATATACTTTTTTATGTGGATTTATAGTGAAAACACATAATTGAACTATTTTATTAACAAAATGACCTTTGTAAGGGATTTCGTCTCAATCACCTTTCATTGAGGCATTTCTTGATAATATGTACCTTTATTTTTTTATAAGTTGTATATACAGCCACGACGAAATTTCATATCCATATTTTCTCTAAACTAATGTTTTCTTCTATTGTTTTGGTAAATGTATTAATTCATGGAGGTTAATATTTAAATGTTCAATGTGGTATGGGGCACCTTGAACATTTACATATTTAATTATCAATCTTTTTTCTTTATGATATTATTTTACATATTTATTTATATGGATAAAAAAGGATTATACATTACATTTTATTTCTATCTGGAATTTCATTCAATGTTTTTAAAAAGGAAACTTTTTATATGGAGTGTTTGACTTTCCATACAAAATGACAAAAGGAATTTTTTTAAAATATACTGCAACACTACATCGCTACAACTATTATTTGATATTTGGATTCCTCTATAAGCCTTAATATTTTTAAAAGGAAAATAAATCCATTTTCCCCCATTTTGGGTATTTTGGTACTTAAAATGGTTTCTAAAATGTATTGATTATTTCAATATCTTTGAATGATTTCTTGTGATTGTAAATGATATTTTATGAGTGAAATTTTCATAATTTCAATCTTTTATGTGTTATGATTATATCATGGTACTTGAAATTTGAAAGTTGGTTACATGATAAACAAAATATTGGTGGTTTTGTGATAAACTAAATATGGTTGGTTATGTTATAACCTGTAATGTATTGGGTATGTATGTTGGTCGTATGGATATTCCATTTATAAGAGTGACATGTATATAAGTCATCCACATGGTTATTTCATTTAAGTATGATTATGTCCCAAGTTTCCTTTATATGTTATATGTGATTTCTTTAAGTTCTATGGTAATATTTGATTACAAAAATTGTATGAAATGATCTTGTATTCAATGGAAAGTATTTACTACTTCCTAAATGTGAAAAGTACTACTTTATGGTAAATAATTCACTGTTTGTATGTTTTTTCAAGACTGATAGTTTTCATTCTTTGTATATCCCTTACTGATCTTTTTATGCTCATCTGAATTTTTTAAAAAAAATTAAAATATATGAGGTAGAATAGAGACAAGGATGGGATCAATGTAATATTTATGATGATTTAACATGAAAATAAACCACATTTCATTTTAATAATTTTTGTTTTGTGAAAAAATGGATAGTTGTCAGAAGTGTCTACCTTGTAATATTTCTATTATTATGTAGAATTTATGGTTTAATTCTCTAAAAATATAAACCAAAAATATTTTAGTAATGTAAGAAAGTTAATTCTAAATTTAATTTTCTAAGTTATGTAATGAATAAGGTCAAGTCCTTATAGTTGGTATTAGAGCACAGTTTATATAACTTTAGAGGTTAGAATATTACCTATGTATAGGTTAAAGATCCTTTATAACAAAGAGGTTTATTAACATTTTATAGGATTATGGTAATTAAGTTATATTGGATAAAAACCTAAATCAACTGATATATAAGGAGGTTGATGGATTATAGTATTATAAAAAATTTATGTTATTACCTTTACCCTATATTGTATTATTCTTTTAGTAATTCTCTCCATGTTTATGTGAGGTTATTTTCGAAAAATTAAGGATAATTTTTCAAGCAATAAGAAAAGAGATATTTCACAACATTCTTGTCCCTCCTCGATGATTTGATCATCCCTATTATCATAAAATATTATTACAATGATTTTGACAGCTTCTTGAGTATTAAAATCTACTAGAATAAATTTTTTGAGTTATCCAACACCTACTCATTTATAAAATAATTTAATGGGTCATGGTATATTTTTCATGTTATTTAAAGATCTAAACTTGTCACTCTCTACCAAAAAGTGAAATTACATAAGTGGAGTGAATATTTACTTTTTTAATGTAGGGAAACATTCCTAAAGAGAAAAGTAAAATCAAGAAGATCTTGATATCTGGATTCAAGGTATGATTTATTTTCTAATCCATAAATAATGAAACATTATTGGATTGATATTTATAAATGATGAGGATATTTGATCTGTAGGAATGATGTATTAATAAATAATGTGGAAACACATAGTTAATGGATTATGAAGAACGTTGAATGATTAAGATGTCTACTTATAAAGGATTCAAGAATTATGGTATACTTAAGGATGATGAAATGTTTAAATGTAATAGTACTCTTTTGGTGGTGTGGGAACTTTTTGGAGAATACAATTGAGTTTGAGTTATCCTTATGTTTTCAAAAAACATTATTTGAAAAATAATTCTCTTTTTCGGACATAATTATAACGTTATGGATAACCTTTAAGGTTCAGATGATTTTTGAGATAATTACGGGTTATTATATTTTGGGTTTCAAAATTAAAGGTATGAGATAAATATTGTGGATTAATATAACATCCCAAACCTGGGTGTCACTAAATCGGTGCCCCAAGTTGGGTCGTCACATGACCTTAGGCGTGCCTCCCCATATGCCAAAGGTTTTGACTAACAACAAGGGTCTAATAGGTTTCATGGGGAGACTATACCCTCTTTACTAGAGTAAGCCATAATAGAACACCATATAAATTGTGGAAACAATAGGAAACAAGAAACAACATGCATAGACAGACATCTCCAAAATTGGGTAAATTTCACAAGCAACAGTAAATATGTCATGTCATGTTACAGTGCCAAGTGAACAAAACCAAAAATAAAGACAAATGGTGGAATCACCAAAATGTTCATGACTCCATGACTAGGACCACATCCATGCATGTCCCATGCCCAACTCAACTCTCTATCATAGGGCCCTTTCCCTTGTCCTGACCAACAATCATGAAATCTTCTCGAGTACCCAACAGCGGCCTGAGAAGGGTGTGAGTAAAACTTAGTAGGCCACCACCAATAGTGTCTACAAATATCTAGTCTAATAGATTGTGCATGAAAATATAAATAAATAAAATGAAAAGGAAAGACAATTCAAAGGCCACTAGTTAAAAATCTCTACTTAACTATACTAACAAAGGTGAAATTAATTATGTATCTTTCATTACTTGTTCATCATCAGTCACACAATGTTTGTAGAATTAATCATTTTAATGAGGGAATAAGTAATTCCCCAACTCACTAGGGATAACATATCACAACAACACAATATCCCCACCTTGAAGCCTCAGTTTGGGTGGAATGTAATTGTTAGAGGAATAGAGCTTCATCCCCTTCCCTAACCCATGAATTATGGGTGGAGTTAGAGCATCAGTCCCACCCAGACCGTGGGAGGAGCCTCAGTCCTTTATCCCACACCTCAAGCCATGTGAACATTCTTATCCATCCATTCGCCACACACAAATCATATTAGAACCAAACACAACCAATACATACAACATTCATAATCCATAACAATCAATATGGTCAATCATATTGTTCCATAACCCATTAATACATTTTCCATTTACATCACTTATCCCATTTATCCCAAATCTCCTTCTCCATACCATTATCCAATTTAGTATATTCACCATTTCACATGTTGTAACTCACTTAGGCATATCTAACATATTTCATAAGCCTTTTACCTCAACCCCGAATAACGAATACCTCATTTGTACATCCATTAAAAATATCAGCAAACTCAATAAGGGCTCTACATAATCACCCAATAACCTAGAAGTTAATTAGATAATTCTAGGTCTGGAAAATATCGATGCACCCCGTGGGTGGACTTAAGTAGGTAAAATATTCCACGATGTGTCCCTTGGAAACCATGAGGGTTTACAAGAATTATTTAGACATTCATTATACCACATCTCATCAAAGGATCAAAATCGCAACAAGGGTAACCAAGAAATAAACCCAAGCATGCATAAATATCACATGAAACTATGGGATATAACTTGCAAGCTACCTACCTTGAATATATTAACAAAATCTCCCTAAATTGAAGCCTTAGATATTGATTCCACTAACCCTTGAAGCCTAAACCTAGATCTCACTGGAAAAAAGGGTGTTAGATATTCAGAAGGAGATGGTAGAAAGATAAAACCCTAATCAAGAAGAAGAAGAAAATTGGAGATTATAATTTCTAAGATCTTTGATTCAAAACTAAAGGCACTTCAAATGACCTAAAGTTGATGTAGAATCACCCTTGGAAGCACTTGGGAGCTTTGTCTGGTCACTATGGTTGTAAGGGGGGAGAAAGGAGGAAATTCTAAGTTAGGGATAAAAATCTCGTAATGGAATTTTTTGTAAATTTTTAAAATTTACTAGGCTGCATGGTCTACCAAAATAGTTACCAAACCGTGTACAAACTATGAGAGAGCTACTTTCCCAAAAAAAATACATTTTTCATGGTTTCCTGGGAATTCCCTATGATTACCTTAACCGTTCGGTAACTATGCGCAAGCCTTTGTCCAAGGCTACATAGTTACCTAGGATGCTCTATACAATTTACACTAACCATGCGCAAGCCGTGAAACATGCCCAGAAATTCTTTTTTCCTCCTCTTTCCTGCCCTGAACCCCCAGAACACCACCCAAGCCTTCTCATGTACTTTTGGAAACACTTTTTTAAATAATGTAAAGGACTTAAACAATAACATAAATAAAAACATACCTTAAGGAAAATCTTGTATCTTTCAACCTCCCCACCTTAGGATAGATTATACTTGATCTTCTCTTCCTGAGAATCATTGGTTTTCCCAATCGAAGAGATTAGGAAAATGGGACTGTATATCTGATTCTTTCTCCCAAGTTTCTTCCTTAACATTTCCATGTTGCCATAAAACTCAAATAAAAGTCACAACCTTGCCCCCACAAGACCTTCTTAGTACGTCCAGAATACAAATTGTATGCTCTTCAAAGGATACATTAGGCTCAAGCTCAACATCATCAACATTTATCACATGAGATGGATCAGGTTGATATTTCCAAAGTTGTAAAACAAGAAAGACATCATGAATTCCACTATACAATTGTGGAATATTCAATTGGTAAGCCACCAATATGATACTCTCCATGATATCAAGAGGCCCCGCATACCTATGTTCCAAATTTCCCTACTTCCTAATTTGATAGTGACCCAACCGTGGTGACACCTGAAGAAACACACTATCACCTACCATGAACTCGAGAGGTCTATGACGTTGATTTGCATATGACGTCTGCCTAATCTAAGCCTCTTACATATGCCTTTTATTCAACCAAACCTTCTCCAATATCCCATGCACAAGAATTGGTCCTAATAGATCAGACCCCCAACTTATAAACAACACAAATTAGATCTACATGGCCTCCCATAGAGTTCCTCAGAAGGTGTCATCTAAATTATATCCCAAAACCTATTATTGAAGGTAAACTCAACAAGAGATAAATGATTTCCCACGAACCACTAAAATACATGACATAGTCTTTCAACATGTCCTCTAATACCTGAATTGTACTCTTTGACTACTCTTTAATCTATGGGTGATAATCCATACTCAAAAACACTTGGGTATCAAGTGCCTTTTGTATCCCCTACTAGAAGCATGATGTGAAATGTGGATCACAATCCAAAACTATGGTTCTCGTCACACCATGAAACTGTACTATCTCTCAAACATATAACTCACCCAACTAATCAACTATATAAGTTTCCTGGATCAGTAAGAAATGGTCCACTTTAGTCAACTGATCCACAATGACCCAGATTGCATCATACTTTCAAGGTGTCCTTGGAATACCCAATATTATGTCCATTGTTATGTCATTCCACTTCTACTCTAGAATGGTTAGTGACTATAACAACCCACCTAGACACTGATGCTCGGCCTTCACTTGTTGATAGGTAAGGCATCGCACAATAAAACCTGTAACCTCTTTCTTCATTCCCGACCATCAATACTGTCGTTGAAGATCAAGATACATTTTATTCAATCTAGGATGTACTGCCCACTTTGAGGCATGGAACTCACACATTAACTCTCCATGTTCACACACCGTTACCACTACATAGCCCTGAACACATAAGACTCCATCACCAATAGCCTGACTAGAAGGTGACTCCCCACCTTTAAGACTTTCCGTTATGGCCAAAGACTCTGAATCTTCTAGCTGACTTTCCTTGACCTGGATCAGAAGCATATAATCAATCACTATAGATATAAGGGTCATTTTTTTGTTCCCATACTTCACCTCTAGGTGGATATCTATAAACAAAGCCATCATTTTTCATTTAATTTGGATTCATGAACCACCTGGTTATGATTCTTCCACCTTAGAGCATATGAACTCTAGTCACTTTATCAGGTGTGTAAATCAAATCAAAGTCGAAGGATTGTAGGTACTCGACCCACCTTCTTTGTTGAAGATTCAAATCCTATGGATAAAATATTTACATAAGACTTTTATGATTGATAAACACCATGAATTGTTCTCCCAAGAAGTAATGCCTCCAACACTTTTAGGCATAAACCACATCATCATGCTCAAGATCATAAGTAGGTTAATTTAATTCATGAGGCCTCAATTGTATTGACCCAGAAGCTACAACCAAGTCATCCTACATCAGCACTACTTTGAGTCCCACACTGGATTCATCACAGAACATAGTGTATTTCTTACTAGGTTTAGGTAAGATTCGAATTGGTGTGGTAGTCAACCGCTTCTTCAATTATTGAAAGGTTGTTTCACATGACTCAGACCTCTAAAACTTGACACCCTTCTTGGTTAATATTGAGAGTGGTGATGGAAAATGATATAAATACCTAATGAACCTCTAGTAATAAATAAGAAAACCTAAAAAATTCCAAACATCAGAAACATTCTTGGGCTTCTCCCAAGACACCACATCTTGCACCTTCTATGGATCTACCAACACACCTGCCTCCAAAATGATGTGTCCCAATAAATGAACTTTATAAATCCATAAGTGACATTTTGATTTCTTGGATTAAATCCTATTATCTCTTAGTTTACTCAAGACGATGTCAATATGGTGGGCATGATCATCAAGAGTTTGTGAGTGCACCAATATGTCTTCAACAAATACAACCACAAACTGATCTAGATAAGGGTGAAATATCAAATTAATTAGTACCATAAACACATCTGGAACATTGTTCAACCCAAAAAGCATCACCAAAAATTCATACAACCCATACCTGCTCCGAAAAAAATATTCATGGTACGTCAGAAGTTCTTGACCTCAACTGATGGTATATTGATCTCAAATGAATCTCAGAGACCATTGAATCACCCCTCAGTTGGTCAAACATGCCATAAATTCTGAGAAGAGAGTATCAGGTCTTAACCATCATCTGATTCAACTTTCTTTAATCAACACATAACCTTAATGACCCATCATTATTCTTAGAAAAAAGCATAGGTGATCCCCACTACGATGTACTAGGTAGAATGAATACCTTTATCTCTAACTCTTCTTGTTGAGCCTTAAGCTCCTTGAGTTCTCCTAGAACAATTTGATATGGTAGAATAGAAACTTGTTTTTCTACTGGAAGCAACTCGATTGTGAAATCCATGTCCCTTTTGGGTGGTAGTCCTGAGAAATTCTCAGAAAACACATCCTGAAACTAATCCACCATAGTAGGAAATACATGTTGCTCCACCTCTTCATCATCCATAATAATGCATGGAACTTGGGTTGTGATTTATTCCAACTGCTAACAAATTGTCCCTACACAACCTACTCATACATCCCACTCACCACAAAAGACATAATGGTCTCAATCAGGATACATGAATGTTACCCTATGATGGTAACAATCAATATGGGCCTAATAAATCACTCTCTAGTCCATAACCAAAATCATCTCAAAACCTGATATCTCAAGGAAAAACATGTTCCACAAGAAATGATAACAAACAACCTCTAAGGCACAACCTCTACACTATCTGATATCCTCATCTCACATCCTCAATGGAGTATCAATTGATATAACCCCATAACCTTGTTCCACAGCTAATCCCAACACAACCATGAACTGTGTAGAGATAAAAGAATGTGTGGAACCTATGTCAAATAAAGCATTATAGAGTGTGGAAGCTACAAGAATAATTACTCAAACGATAGATGTTCCAGCCTCACCACATCCAAGTGTAGACTAAACTACGTGAATATGGCATGCACCTCTACCCTGGGATCCCGCCTGAGTATCCTGCACTACATTATCCTGCTGGTGTGGATGGTCTCTTCCCAGAGATCAAAATCCACCACTCCTATCGATATGGCTAGTGGAGCTCCAACTACCTACCTGATATAGGTTGATCGATCCCTTTCCTGCACTTGACACCTTCCTCTGACTCCTATCCATAATCGGCTACCGAGGGTTCTTACAGAAACTCTGTATATGTCCCAACCTTCCATAGTACAGGAACTTGATTGGTGGTCGGGGACACTAACCCCACATGTTCACTGGCCTTACACAGTGATAACAGAACACCTAATCACCATTGTGATAAGATTGCTCTCTCTTCTAACTATTCTTCAGAATTTCACCTTGTTGGAAACTTCCAAAATGACACTGCCTTCCCCTAGAGGATGTACCATATGTCTAACCAGTTGGAACTACATGTACACCTCATAAATATCCCTTCACATTCCCTTCTTAGAGAAGGGCTTGGTCCACTACCTCTGCAAACCTCTTCATATAATTTATATGTTCACCTAGGACCTAATCCCAAGCCAAAAACTATCCTTAAAGCATTTTTCCATAGTCTCCTTATATCCATTCATCATCGGGATAAACCGGTGTAAGTCATTAAAATGACTAGCATAATCCATCACTGACACAGCCCCCTGAGTCAGACTCATAAACTCTATAGTCTTCTCCTATTTCAAGGTTTCTGGGTAGTAATGTTCTAGAAACTTTTCATGGAAATCCTTCCATGCCATTCCTTCAGCCTGCTCCATCTGAACCATAATATCTCACAAACTCTTGGCATGACCCCTTAACATTTAGGTTGCTAACTTGTATCAATTCTTAAGAGGATTCTCCAAATGATCAAGAATATTCTGGATATACTCTATCCAAAACTCTAATACCTTTGGCCCACCCTCTCTGGTGAAGGTCGAAGGGTTTTGCAACTGAAACTACCTGGTCAGCTCAAACATACTCGGCACAACCTGCCCTGGGTATTGATCCATAATATATATAAAACGAGCAATATTATCACAAAACTGATCTTCCCTATTATCATGAACCACTAGATCCTCTTACTCCACTACTGTTGGATAATTCTCAGCAATGTTATCCTATCACCCAACCGGAAAAAGTCTTTGTGGAGGAATTTCTCTGCAATTCCAAACATGAGATTTAGAACACAAACCATAATTTTCCCCAAATATAATGGAAGGATATTCATTATCCAACAAAAAACCAATTCACTTACACCACAAAAATAGGTCTTCTCATACCCAGAACACTACCCTCAACCATCCCTACCAAGGACATGGCTAACACAAGGTCACTAACTCACATGACTACAATCCTTACCTTACACACCATTTCAAAACTAATCTAATAACACAACTTACTCCAATAACATTTCATTTCACATACCATCACTTATCAAGATTAATTACTTAATTATAATTTTACATTTTTCTCCACTTTTAACCCATTTTTATTATATTGTTAGACACAATGTTTACCACTTTTATGAAATTCAAATGTATTCTACCCTCTATTTCCCACACATTCATCCCATGTGTCTGTGCCTACTATGATGCATGTCACTTATATACATGGGTTCCTAGAATGGTGCATTAATTCACAACCTTCTATAATTCTATCCATGAGAAAAATATCATAAAATTGTCATATCAAAACACATGTGCATCACCCAATGGTGAAATATCATCAAATGTAACAACACACAACAAGAACAATAATTCCTTCCCTAGGTGACTTGGGATTTCCCCTGTACATGGGTTGGAAACTCCCAGGCACGATCTCATTACTAAGGACTCACACAGTCCTAATCTCTATTTCACTATCCCCAACTAGTAATAAAGATAAAATAACTCCTCTAATACCACTTTCGAACATCTCTAATAGTGGTTCCACTAAACCGGTGCCTTGTTTCAGGTCATTACATCACCTCTGGCATGCCTCTCTATATTCGAGAGGTTTTTGACTAGTAGTGAGGGTCTAATAGGTCACGTGGGGAGACTATACCCTATTTACCAGAGTAATCCATAGTAGATCATAGTATAAATAGTGAATCTACAAGAAATAGTAAATACATCATGTCATGCTACAATGCCAATTGAATAAAACCCAAAATAAATAAAAATAGGGGAATCCCTAAAATGGTTATGATTCTAAGTCTAGGGACCCATCCATGAATGTTCCATGTCCAACTCAACTCCCTAGCATAGGTCCCTTTCCCTTGTCCTGACCTACAAGAATGAAATCTTCTCAGGTAACTAATGGCGGCCCGAACAGGGTTTGAGTACAACTCTGTAGGCCACCACCAATGGTGTCTACAAATATCCAGTCTAATAAATAGTTTTTGTAGGTATAAATAAATAAAAATAAAAGGAAATACAATTAGGAGGCCACTAGTTAATAATCTCTACTTATCTATACTAACCAAGGTTCAATTCATTATGTCTCTTTGATTACTACTTTATCATCAATCACACAAGGTTCATGGAATTCATACTTGGAATAAGGTAATAATTAAGTCCCTAACTCACTAGGTATAACATATCACAACATCACAATATCCTCACCTCAAATCCTCAGTCTAGGTGGAATGAAACCGTTAGGGTAATAGAGATTCGGCCCCTTCCCTAACCCATTCATTATGGGTGGAGTTAGAGCATCAGTCCAACTCGACCCATGGGAGGAGCCTTAGCCCTTTATCCCACACCTCAATCCATGTGCATATTCTTATCCATCCATTCACCACATGAAAACCATATAATAATCAAACACAACCAATATATACAACATTCATAATCCATAAAAATCAACATGGTCAATCATATTTTTCCATAACCCATTAACACATTTTCCCTTTACACCACTTAGCCTATTTATCCCAAATCTCATTCATCATACCATTATAAAATTTAGTGTATTCATCGTTTCATATGAACTAACTCTATAAATAATTCCTAACATATTTCATAACCCACTTACCTCAACCCCAATTAACCAATACCTCATTTTGACATCCATTAAGAATATCAACATACTCAATAAGGGATCTACGTGATCTCACAACAACCTAGAACTTACTTTGATAATTCTAGGTCTGAAGGTATCAGTGCACCCCATGGGTAGCCTTAAGTAGGTTAAATATTCCTCAATGCATCCCTTGGGAACCATGAGGGTTTCTAATCATCATTTAGACATCCATTATACCAAATCTCCTCAAAATATAAAAATAACATCAATGGGTAACCAAGAAATACACACAGGCATGAAAACAATATCACACAAAACTATGGGATATAACTTTTAGACCACCTACATTGAATCCGTTAACAAAATCTTGTTGAGTAAATAAGTTCCCTTATGACTTTTCTATTCCTTTATATTTTGAAAATCACAATCACTTTTTCTTAAGGAAAATTATCTTTCTCTAAGAAACTTTTTCTTAAGGAAAATTATCTTTTTTAAGAAAATTTCTCTTAAGGAAAATTGTATTTCTCTAAAAATGGTTTTGACCTTACCTATGGTTTTCAATGACTTATCTAATTTTTTCTCAAACCAAGACTAACCATATTTTTCTTAAGTAAAAAAACTGGATCATTATCTAACTCAAAACCTTCAATTCATTTGAATCTGATTTCTCCAGAATTGTGACTTTTATTTTTATGGAAATAATACTTCAATTTCTTATGAAATCAGACTCTAATTTATTCTAAAACCAAACTCGAACATCTTCTAAAATTATATTCCAAATTCATAAGAATTCAGACTTTGATTCTGTATTATTTCAGAATCTGGATATTAATTTTTCTTAGAATCCAATTATAATTGTCTTAAGAATCCTATTAAATTCTTTTCTTACAGTTTCCTCATTTCCTTAAAAGTGACATTTCATTTTATCAGATCCAAAATGTGATAATTTTTCTTTAGAATGATAATGTTTCTCATTTTTTCTTACATGAAATTGTGTTGTATAATATGTTTCTAACTAACCATTGGCTGATTGACATGTGTATAAGTCCCTCAAAAATTTAAGGAAAAATATGACCGCTGGAGAAGAAATTCAATCATTGGAATTCATGCCTATAAATACCAAGACAATTGAACGATATCATGGTTAGAGTTATTGTTGAGATCTGTTGATCTCTAGAATGAAGTGATACTCTATGAGAGATCTGCTCAAATCTGCCTTGTGTGAATGTTGTGAACAATTTTTTCAAGCTGAGAACATATTGTTTAACATTCATAGTGTGAATATGATTATTACTGATCAATCAAGGGATTCCGGGGATAGAAATATAGAGGTTCTGATCACCTTAGAGATCGAGTGATTATAGGGATTACAAGACATATACCAATATTCATATCAAGGGATTACCCTAGTGTGGGTAATATAGACTTTCTTGAAAGTATAAATCAAGGGACCTTTATCCAATTTTGTTGGATACCCTTCTATTTGGGTTAAAAGATTTCTTATACTTATCCAATTTTGTTAAAAGTTTTAATTCCACTGAATTTTTTTAAATAAAGAAAGTCTAAATTTCTTATACTTTCTTATACTTGTATACTATGATATAAATAAGATTCTATAAGCTTTAATGTAAAATATTTCCCAAAGTAAACTTGTCTTAAGTTTCTTTTTGAGATCCATCTTATTTGATCCTAATAAAGTTAGTTTCATAGTCAATATCTAAATAGGGTTTGTGAATCCATATTGTTTAACTTTGTTAAACATATATTTTCTTAAGGATAAAAAACAAAAGTTTTTAAACCTATAATTCACCCCCCCCCCCCCCTCTTGTAATTGAGAAATCTACATCTACCTTTCAATCCTACAATTAGTATCAGAGGTGGTCTCTGAAATACTTATACTTACACGTTTTGTTGATCATATTTTCTTGATTAACTTTATTTGTTCAAGTTTTTCTTAAAGATATTATTTGTATATAAACTTTTACTAATAACCCTTTTTGTGAAAAATATCTCTTGTATTTTATAATAGAATAGAAGGAATGAACATTGGTTCTATAGACAATATAAATCATACCAGAACACCAATATTTGGTGGAAATGATTATGAGTATTAGAGAGATGAGATGGATACTTTTATTATCAATACATGTGTTGATAACTTTGTTCTGCTAAAGAAATCAATCAATTTACTAGTCAGGAAAACAATAATATCAACTAAATTACAAGGTATGTAATACTCTTTTATGTTTCATGACTAGGAATATATATATCCAAATATCCTCTTGTGAAGCTTCCAATAGTATTTGGAAGAAACTTGAAGTTACACACTGTGGAACTTCAAAAGTCATTGAAACAAGAAGATCTATCCTTAGAGCTGAATATCATGGTTTTATGTTTCGTTACAGAGAACCTGTATGAAAATTTCAACAAAGATTTATGAAAATCATCAATGTTCTTCAATATATGGGTAATAAAGGTCTTGACGATGAGATTCTTGTGAATAATATAATAGATTTTATTCCCAATGACTGGGAATCAAAAATAACAGTTATTTATGAGAATAAGAAAGTTTCAAATATCACTATTGATGAGTTATTTGGAACTCTTCTTCAGTGTGAAATAGTAATGAAGAGAGATACAGACATTAATAAGAAAAAGAATGGTAATATTAGTGTTTATTTCACCAATATATCAAAATCCAAGACTCTAGAAAGAGTAACTAGATATAAATCCAAGAAAGATGTAGTTATTTCTGAATCAATTAATAGTGATCATTTTGAGAATGAACTTTCCAATCTTGCTCAAAGGATGAACTAGATTGTGGGATATAAATATTTACAATATAGATACAAGAAGAAATATAGAAAGGATAAGATTCAGAAGTGACATGTTATGAATACAAGAGAGTATGTCATATTAGAAAATATTGTCATATGCTCAAAAGGAAAGAAAAAAAGGATGGGAATTCAGAAAGAAGTAAGAAGAAGTACTAGAAGTCTAAGTCCAAGAAATTTCCGAAAGATAATGACACCTAGACTTCCAGTGGTGGTTACTCTTGGGATGAATCCTCAAAATATGAATCTTCTAGTAATAATAATATTGGTCTTATATACATATTACTTATGGAAAATCATTTTCTTATAATTAAGAAACACAATGCTGAATCATTAACAAATATTTATTTAAATTATAATTATCCTAATAAATAAATTTATGAATCTTCAGATTAAGAATCTTCCTCATGAGAAGATAATACCTTACCTTCATTTGAAGAAGTCTCTAGATTTTCTAAATTACTGGAGAATGAGAACAGTAAGATAAAAAAAAGTTGTATAAAGAAAATTCTAGAAAATCTATTTTAAAAAAAGAAGTATCAAATCTTTCAACAGATCTTGATCAGAAAACCCTTGATTTTGAAGATATTTCCGAAAACCTTAACGAAGTAAATTTTGATAAGGATAAACTCTCTAAGGATCTTGAAAATCTTATTTCCAATAAAAAATGTTTTAGAGACTAACTCAAATTCTAAGACTATTGACTATGAGGATGAGAATCTGGTCATGATAATAAAGTCTGAAATATTTTCCTTAAAGAAAATTTTATAAAATTTTACTTCGGGAAGGAAATAATTTGACAAAATGTATTCACAACATCATACTCTTAGGAATAATTATGGATTTGGTTATTCTCATTCAAAACTAGTTTTTTTCACAACTATTTTTTTCCACAAAGTGATCCTTTTTGCACTAAGTGTCAAAGTGTTATACATTGGGAGAAAACAAATTTCTTTAAATAAAATCCAATACTTAGGTTTTCATAATTCTTACTTTTCTAATAAAATGTGGATACCTAAGATTTTACTTTCTAACATTTTTGGATCCAAACATGTTTGGATTCTGAAATCCTAACAATTTTATTTTTAGGAAAGCAAAGGAAGTTCCAACAATAACACATGGTACATGGATAGTGGTTGTTCCTAGAACATGACTAGTGATAAAAACTTCTTTGAAAAGATTATCAAGATGAAAGGTGGAAAAGTAACTTTTAGAGATAATTCTTAAGGATAAATGTTTTGTATAGGTAACGTTGTTCTTCTCAGAAAATCTTTAATTTTAAATGTTTTATTTATTAAGGGTCTTAAGAACAACCTTATAAGAATAATCCAATTATTCGATGAAGGTTAACTCGTGAATTTTAGGAATGATAAATGCATAGTACACAATTCCAAGGAGGAGTTTATTCTCTCTGCACATAGGCATGAGAATTTTTATACACTTAACTTAAAAGACCTTAGCATCCAAGACCTACCTTACCTTAGTGAAATGAAAGATCAATCGTGGTTAAGGAATAGAAGACTAAGACACTATAAGCTTAGGAATATATGAAAACTCTCAAATAAAATACTTCTTAGGGATATATTGGAGCTTATATTTGATTATTCAAAAGTTTGTGATCCTTGTCAATATGGAAAGAAAAATAATTAAATAATTTAATCAATTAGTGAAGTCTCAAATTCTGACACATTACAGCAGGTGTATATAGATCTTTTTAGTCCAACACAAACTGGAAGTATTGGAGGAAAATAGTATGTATTTATTTTAGTTGATGATTACACTAGATTTACATGGGTCTATTTTCTAGAAAATAAATCTGAATATTTTTTATTTTAAATCTTTCTCATCCAAAGTTAAAAATGAGAAAAACCTTCCATTGGAAAATATTCATAGAGATCGTGGGGAAGAATTTGAAAATTCATATTTTGAAACTTTTTGCAGTAATAAAGGCATTACTATAACTTCTCAGCTCCAAAAACTCCTCAACAAAATGGTGTTGTTGAAATAAAAAACTAAATTCTTTAAAAGATAACTATAACCATGTTGAGTGAATATTCTATTACTAAACACTTTTGGGCTAAAGTAGTTAGTACTACTTGTTATGCTATAAATCGTGTTTCAATCATACATTTTCTTAATAAAACACCTTATGAATTATGGATAGGAAGAAAACCTAAAGTTGTTAACTTCAAATTTTTGGATGCAAAGTATTCATCTTGAATACTAAAGATAGATTATGTAAATTCTTACCCAAATCTGATAAATGAATTTTATTAGGCTATTCCACTACTTCTAAGTCTTATAGAGTTTTTAACAAAAATTATTGTACTGTTGAAGAAATAGTACATGTTAAATTAGATGAAACTGCTCCTTTTGTTTTTAAACAACCCCAACCTACATCCTCATATCTGTTTTCAAAAATTCATTATCAACCTTTGATGGAATATTATTCTAATAAGAAAAATACTCAAGAAAATTTTTCTAAAGTATTTACCCCAGAATATTTTTTACCTTATATTGATGAACTGGTTTTACAAAACGTAAATAAGTTGTTTCTTTAGAACCATCCCAGTGATAGTATCATTGGTGATGTAAATAAACCTGTAAGGACTAGAAGTTCTTTAATAATTAAAGTAGAAAATATAAAATTTATTTCCCAATTAGAACCTAAAAGTACTAATGAAGCTTTAGGTGATGTTGATTAGATTAAAGATATACAAGATGAACTAAATGAATTCGAAAAGAAAAAAGCTTGGACCTTTGTTAAAACACCTAAATAAACTTTTGTAATTGGTGTAAAGTGGGTATTTAGAAATAAATGTGATGAAAGAGGAATAATTGTAAGAAATAAAGAATGATTAGTTTCTAAAGTCTATAATCAATAATAAGGAATAGAATACGAAAAAACCTACTCTCTAGTAGCTAGACTTGAATATATTCATATTCTACTAGCCTTTGCAGTACTCAGTAATTTCAAACATTTTCAAATGGATGTGAAGTGTGATTTCCTTAACAAAATTGTTCAAGAGGCTGTTTATATTGAACAACCTCCTCATTTTGAAGACACAAAACATCCTATACATGTTTACAAAACTACCAAAGCTTTATATAGACATAAAAAATACCCTAAAGCCAAGTATGACAGACTTATAAGATTTTTATTACAAAAAAATTATGTAAAGGTAAATGCTGATCCAACCCTTTTTTAAAAATAAAGATAAGAAAAAAGTTTTGATTGTTCAAATTTATGTTGATGAAATTATATTCAGATCAACTCAGCAATCCTTAACTGATTCTTTGGTGAATATTATGAAATATGAGTTTGAAATGAGTATGATAAGAGAGTTAACATTTTGTCTTGGTTTTTAAATATCTCAAATACCAAAATGAACCTATATATCTCAAAATAAGTATATTAAATATCTTCTTAATAAGTATGGATATAAAAATACTAAAAGTATAAGTACTCCAATTGATAACTCAAACACTCTTGGCCTTGATGAAGCTGGGAAACTAGTAGATCAAGCATCCTTTATAGATATGATGGAAAACTTATTATAATTAAAATCTAGTCATCCAGACTTAATGTTTTCATAATGCTTATGGGAAAGATATCAACATAATCCAAATTAATCTCATTTAAAAGTAGTGAAAAGGATTTTTCACTATTTAAAGGGAACCATAGATTTAGGACATTTCTATTCTTCTAGAAATGATTTTGTTCTAAAAATATTTTTTGTTGCTGAATTTGGTGGATGTATAATGGATAGGAAAATTAAATCTGGAACTTGTAATTTCTTATGAGGTTCATTAGTTTCTTTTTCATGCATGAAGAAACACTCATAATAACTTTCCACTACTGAAGTTGAATATATAGCAACTGGAAGTTGTTATGATCAAGTGTTTTGGATACAAAACATGCTCACAGACTATGGAATAAGTTTTAAAAAAACATAGATAATTTGTGATAATACTAGTGTCATTTCCCTAAGAAAAAACCATTCACATCACTATCGTGCAAAGAACATAGATTATAGGAATCACTTTCTTAGGGAGCACACACTAAAAGGCGTTATCATTCTTCAATTTATCAAAATGCAAGACCAACTTACTGACATTTTTATAAAATATTTACCCTCTGCTAGATTTGAATACATTAAAAAATTTAGGAATGATAACCATAAGTTAATCATCCATATTAACTTTTGGTTAAAACTATATCCTAGCATTAAGTTACTCGTTTTTCATAGTGAGAGTACATATTTTTATTTATTTTTTTCAAATTTTTTGAAACCTATATTTTTTTTCCCACAACTTAAAAAAACAGAACCTAAAAATTTTTCTTTCCCTAATTAAACATTTTGGAACCTATGTTTTATAATAGGAACCTTATCAATACTGAAAAATCTTTCTGAGAAATAAGTAAGGTACATTTTATTACTTATATCATTTTAATTTCAATTTTTCCTTTTGGTAATTTTCAATCTTGTTTTAAGAAAAACTTATCAGATTCACTTTCTTAACATCCAATTTTTCCTCAAAATCTGATTTTTCCTTAAAATATGATTTTTACTTAAAACCTCAAAAGAATAAAACTACAAACCCTTATTCGTCATTAACATCAACTGTCATATCAGATCAAGAAAATATCAATTGTTGGATTGTTTCAATAATATGAACTGTCTTCACGAACCCAATATAAAGGCCCCCTCTTTTCGCATCCCATATCGGTTATTTCAGTGTTTTTGCGCCGAAGCTCTGCCACTCTTCAATTTTTGTATTTAGTTTTACCTGTTTCCCTTCAGATCTTAATGTCTCTTGAATTATCGATGTAGACTCAGATAGGCTTAAACAAGGAACTAAAGGATTGGTTAATTTTTAGGGAAAGGTTAGTGGACCCGAATTTCTTTTTCAACTCTGATTATTTGGTTTCAAAAATCATAAAGAAGAATGGATGGCAAATTATCTACATATCTAAAGAAAATAATCATGATCTAGTATATCCTAATCTTATTATATAATTTTATGATATAGTTTAGTTTTATGAACTAAGAAGAGAGATGTTTTCATTCAAGAGATATGGAAAGAATTATTCCTTGTCTTTCAATAAGGATGTAAGTATAATAGATATTCCTTGTCATGGAGAAGAAATATTTTTCTCTCACAAGTTTCCTATTGAGGAAGGTTCATTTAAGAAAGTTCAGGCTATTGAGATCCTTGGGCTTAAAATAGTAAATACACCCAAAATCGCTCATCTTTCTTCAAGCCACATATTTATAACTCTCTAGATGCAAGGTTTTCTAATTCCGAGAAAGGGAGATAAGGATTCACTTAAGATATGTGATATCTTCATGATGTATTTCATAGTGAATCTAAGGAATATAAATCGCAACAAGTACATTATTTTAACCATCAATAATATCAATAATGTTACCATCAAGTCTCAAATCATTATGTACCATGGGATCTTATCGAAGATCATTTTCATGGGCTTAGAATCTTTCAAAGTCCCATGCATCTCAAAGGCCAAGGAATTACAGATAATGTTGTTAATTGATGATACCTTGAGAAGAATGAAGATTGGATTCATTGTTAAGACATGAGAGATCTTTTATCTTCCTAATAAGGATGATCAACCTATTAGTAAGAGATGAGAATTTGGTGAAAGTTAAAAACCAACCCCTAAGAAAAGAATAGGTAAAGATCAGAAATCTCAGAAAGAAAAAGCACCAGTACCTGAGTCAGTATCTACTCCACCCAAGATAATGAAACAAAAGAAGTTTTCTGATGAAGTGGTAGCCAAGTGGAGAGAGAAGAATAAGAAAAACATTAAGGAAATGCAGTTTTTGGGTTAGACCTTATTAAGGCTAAGGCCTTAAAGATTCATGTAGAATAAGAGATTGAGAATCAAGATGAAGAGAAGAAGGTGAAGAAGAAGATGTTAGAATCTGAGATTTTTCAAGCTTTTCTTGTAGATACATAGAATGAATCTAAAAAATTTTAGGTACCAAAATCCTTCATACAATAATCAGTTCTAATTGAGACTCTGGAGTAGATAATAGAAAGAAGGTTTCAATTTTGGAACCCATCACTAAAGAACAATAAGAATATGAAGAGGAAGATGAAAGTGATGATGTGATAAAGATGGTGATAGAATATCAAGAGAAGGATAGCCCTTATGACAAGCTATCTATCAAAATGTCACAAGCTGAATCCACCAAGATAATTTTAGAAGGACAATTAGTTCCGAAAAATGATGATTCTCTAGAGGAGGTTGACAAACCTTTAGATGATGAGATTAGTAATCATGATTTTATTCATCATTATGATGATAAATAATTTTTGAAAAATATTCTGATAAAGAAGTTTTTGTTGATGATGATAAAATAGTATAAATTTACAACAGTGAGCATTAGATTAAGAAATTTGATAAGGTAATATCTAAAGCTAATAAAGTTAATAAATTAATTTTTGATTCACCAAAGAATGTTATAGTTGAAAAATACAAGAAGGATGTTTTTAGAATGTCAAAGATAAAAATATATGAGTAAGATAAACTTTCTTCTCTAACAAAAGAATCTCTCTCCGAGTATTCATCTTCCTTAGGACAGGATTTTTTGTTTCATCCCTTAAGAATCTTGTGAATACCATTCCATTATTTCTAAGAATTTGTTATAGATGTCATCTCCCTAAAGAAATAGTCAATCAGAAGTCAAATTCAATAAATATTCTCATGGAAAAGTTTATCAAACTTGAAGCTGAGTAAAAAACTTTTTACATTAATTATGATTCTCATAGGATATCTTGAAAAGAAATAACTAAGTGGTCAATGTCAGTGATAGATGATCTTAAAATTATAGATGATTTGAATGATTATATTAAGGATTAATTTGATAAATTTGATGATAGGATAAAGTATCTCTCAAAAAGTTTTTCTAAAAAGCTATATCCAGAGAAAGCTAGTCGACTTCAACAATAAAAAGATCTAAATGGGAAGCTGAATTATGTCACTTTAAATCTGAAGAGCGAAAGGGAAATCAGGAAAGATATGGAAGAAAATTTGTTTTTTCACTCTCAAAATGGGGAGATAAGTATTTATTTTAAAGTTAAAAAATTAAAATATTTTTCTTTATATTCTTTTACAAAAAAGTTTCTTTTTTGTTCCCAAAAGGGGGTGATTGTTGATTCAATAAGTTCCCTTATGACTTTTTTATTCCTTTATGTATTGAAAATCACACACTTTTTCTAAATCAAAATTATATTTTTCTAAGAAACGTTTTCTAAAGTAAAATTATATTTCTCTAAGAAACATTCTCTTAAGGAAAATTTTATTTCTCTAAAAATGGTTTTGACCTTATCAATGGTTTTCAACGCCTTATCTAATATTCTCTCAAACCAAGAATAACTATATTTTTCTTAAGTCAAAAAATAAAATCCTCATCTATTTTAGAAACTTTCACTTCCTTTGAATATGATTTCTCTATAATTGGGACTCTGATTTCTCTAGAAATCATACTTTTATTTCTTCTGAAATTAGACTCTGATTTCTTATGAAATCTGACTCTGATTTCTTCTAAAATTAGATTCAGATTTCTTTTGAAATCAGAATCTTATTTCTTCTGAAATCCAAATCTGATTTATTCTAAAATCATATTCCAATTTCTTCTATAATCGGACTTATATTTCTTCTAAAATCAGATGCATATTTCTTCTAAAATTAGATTCATATTTCTTCTTAAAATTAGACTCTAATTTCTTCTGAAATATGACTTCAATTTATTCTGAAATCCAACTCCAATTTCTTCTAAAATCTGACTCTGATTTCCTCTGAAATCATACTCCAATTTCTTCTAAAATATGAATCCAATTTCTTCTAAAATCCAACTCTAATTTCTTCTAAAATCAGACACCGAATTTATAATAATTCATTATTTGATTCTCTATTATTTTAGAATCTGACTGTAAACTTTTCTTAGACTCCAATTTTCACTTTCTTAAGAGTATGATTAAATGATTTTATTAGAATTACATCATTTACTTAAGTAATGTTTCATTTTATCAGATCCTAAATGTGATAATGCTTCTTAAGCATTATAATGTTTCTCATGTTTTCATACATAAAATGGTGTCGTACAATCGGTTTCTAACTAACCGTTGAATAAGGGACACGTGTATAGGTCCCTTCAAAATTAAAGAAAAAATATGACCGTTGGAGGAGAAAGTAAATCATTGGAATTCATTCCTATAAATACCCAACCATTTGAACCAGATCGTAGCTAGAGTTTTCATTGAGAGCAATTGATCTCTAGAATAAAGTGATACTCTTCCAGAGCTCTACTAAAATATGCCTTTTTTAAATGATGTGAACAAATTGTTCAAGTTGAGAACATCTTGTTCAACATGCATAGTGTGAATATGAATGTTTATAATTCATTGATGGCTTATAGGGATAAGAATACTGATGTTCCAATTACCTTAGAGATTGAGGACTTGCAGGGATAGCAAGACTGATACTGATATTCTTATCGAGGGATTACCCTGGTATAGATAAGATGGACTTTATTTAAAGTATAAATCTAGGGATCTTTATCTAAGGTTGTCGTATACCCTTTTCTTTAATTTAAAATATTTCTTATACTTTTCTTGTTTTTTTACATGTTTTAATTATGATGCATTTTATTAAATAAAGAAATTATAACTTTCTTATACTTTCTTATACTTGTATACTCTTATATAAATAAGATTATATATTCTTTAAGGTATAATATTTCCCTAAGTTAACTTGTATTAAGTTTTTTATTGGATCCATCTTATCAGATCCTAATCATGTTAGTTTCTTAGTAAAGAACTAAAGAGGGTTTGTGAATCTATCTGGTTTAACTTTATTAAACATAGATTTTCTTAAGGATAAAAATGAAAGTTTTTAAACCTACAATTCACCCCTCCCCCCTCTTGTAATTGATAAATCTACATATACATTTAGAACCTAAAAAATCCCTCAATCGGAGCCTTAGATCCCTATTCAACCAAACCATGAAGCCTCAACCTAGATCTCACCGGAAAAAGAGGGTTTTAGAGATGCAGAAGGATATGGGAGAATGATTCAAACCCTAATCGAGAAGAGGAAGAAAAGAGGATATTATACTTACTTAAATCTTCGATTCATAATTGACGGCACTCTAAATGACCTAGATATGAGGGAGAATCACCCTTGGAAGCTCTTGGGAGATTTGGCTCATCATCAGGGTTTCAAGGGAGAAGAAAGGAGGAAATCCAGAGTTGGGGTTAAAAATCATGTAATGGAATTTTTCTTAAATTTCTCAACTTTACTGGGCTACATGATTTACCCATACGGTTTTCCAAACTGTGCACAAATCTTGCGGGAGATAAAATCCCAAAATCCCCCTTTTGCATGGTTTCTTAGGAATGTTGAATAATAGCTTAACTGTGTTGTAACCATGTGAAAGCATGTGTCAAAGGTTTCATGGTTAATTGGGATGCTGTAAACGGTTTACACTAACCATGGGAAAATCGTGTAACATGCCCAGAAATTCCTTTTTCTTCCTCTTTCATGCCCCAAACCCCCGGAACACTCCCAAGCCTTCTCATGGACTTTTGGAAACACTTATTTGACCAAAGGAAAGGAATTAATCTAAGACAAAGACAAAAAAATACCTTAAAAAAATCATGAATATTACAATAAAACTTGTTAAGGTTATCTTTTAGGACTTTACCATATTTCATGAATTTTTTAAGAATTATATAATATTATAAAAATGAAAACATGTGGGATGGGCGACAACCCACCACATCCGACAGGGCCATAGGAATCAAACCCACAACTGAAGGGAGAAAAGGGTGCATCGCCTACCACTGGCTACAGGAAGTCCTTGGTTAGTATGACTTCATACTTTTTAGTTAAACGATTTAATGGAATAAGATTAAGTTGACTTTTGGAACTTTTTTTATCAAATAGATATCTTAGGTATTAGAAAATGACTTATTGATTAACTGAATAATGTTATTTTGGAAAATGTTCACTATTTTCGAAACCCAATATGGTAAAGGTAAATAGAATACTATGGAATTTTATTTGGGGAATAAAGGTTGAATTATATTTTTAAATAATATATGATAGTATTATAGTGATTTGAGTTAATTATGGAAATATTTAACATATTTTGATGATTATTAGGACAATCAGTTTTCTGTGTCAGACTTCAAGAGTAACTGATATTTGGGATAAATGTTAAAATTTATCTTGGAAGACTATTTATCAAAACCTTCTGATTTTAGGTTTCAATATTAGTTTGTATTATTTTGAATAATTTTAAGGACATTTTTTTATTTAATAGTCTATGTAAAACATGGGTATTACTATTGAATTTTGGATATTAAAAGTAGTTTTTCTTCATAAAATAGTTTTTTATTTTAGGGAATTAACTTCTCTTGTACTAACCATTTTGGTTTTGGTAAATTTCTAAAGATAATAGAAGTATATAGTTCATATTTTTTGGATTATGTGATTCTTTAGAAGTTTATTCTAGTGCTTCAGTCATGAAAATCTCATCTTAAATACCCATATTTTGTATGAAAAGATTATTTTATTAGATAAATTTATTAAATGATGAAACTCTTCTTTCCAAGTAAGTATAATTCCTTATTATCTTAGTCATAATATAAATATAATTCATAAATTCTATGAAAAGTATCCTAAAACAAAAATGTTATCTGATTTCTTTACTTAACAGGAAATCAATTACCTTTTAACCAATCACAGATTTATGGTTTTATGATTGTTAACTTTCTCTGGACATTGTTTTCTATCACTCTCCATATGAACTTTATGGTTAGTTTTTTCTTCCATATCCATATTTTCCTATATGTAACCCTAGTATTTTTTATCTCAGGTGGTCTTCGTACTTCTCTTTCTTTCTTTTGAAGTGGTAGTTTTATTAATCCTTTTTCTGGTGTGGGGTTTTAATAAAGGTATTTTGAAAATTTATACCTTAGTTTCTGACCCCGAATTTAAATTTTGTGGATGCAATTTATTAAATATTGGTATTTAACATCCCAAGCTTTAAAAAAAATACATTATGTCTGATAACGTAAATGATACGTCACATTGAACTTAAGAGAATAACTAAATATCATTATTTAATCACCTATATGTTAAAATGGTGGGATTTAATAGTATTAATCGAATTTTGAAAATGTTTTACACGTGTTTATAATTAATTCTTCAGTGCACAATTAATTATAAATGAATGTAAAACTTTTTTTAAGTAAAAGGGGATGTTTTTCTGAAAAAAATATATAAATGAAAATAAGTGAATTTATAAAGTAATAAAATCACACTTGTTTGGTTTTATTAATAGAATATATATTTTATATATTCAATTTAGTTTTTAATATTAATGTTATATGGGTTCTAGACATTACATAAGAACATATTCAATTTTTGTGATAAAAGAAGTATTTTCCAAAAAAAATGTATTTTTTCCACCTTTTGATGAAGAACCCATTTTAAATATAGTTTTTTACACTTTTATGAGTTTTATTTGACAAAATAAACTTCTTCTTTGGAATTGGGACATAAAAATTTAGTTTGGAAAAATTTGTGGTATTTTTCTGATAACTTTCATATTTTAATGAATAGAGAAAACACTACATTTTAATTCAAAATCTTTTTTTCATATAATTTAATTATTTTGTTAGAATATATTTATAATAGGTTTTAAAGTATATTTATATTATTTTTTTAAAGTTTATTCCAATTTTATTCATTGGAATCAATTTCAAAATAAAATTAGAAATAAAAACATTTTAAACTTTTGAATGTTTCACTTTAAAACCCTGATTTTTTGTTTTGTCTATGGAACTAATTTTAAATCTAATTATTCTAATTATATGAATTTAATTAGTTAAAATAGATTCCATATTTGGAATCATAAGGTCCAAATTAGGTATTAGAGTCAATTTCATTTTTTGGTATAAAAAAATTTACCATGGTAAAGAATCTATTTACCACGGTGTAGGTAAAAAATGAAACATGTTAAATTTAAAAGGATAAAGGATTAAAATACCTATAATCTAAAAAATTGAAAGGTTATTTTAGGTTTTTATCTAAGATAACCATCCTAAAAACATTTATTTAATGTCTAATTCTCTGAAATTAATTCCATATCAATGTGGTTATATTTAAATATAAAATTATCAATAATTTAATCACTTGAACCCACCTCTCCTCAAGTATAAATACCACCCCCACCTCCCAATGTCAACATAAAAATCCTTTTAGCTCCTAATATATCTTCCAAAACCTCTCCTCCACACTCTCCCCACATCTAATTTCTTCTTGTCTCACCAAAATAGAAAATTCAAGGTCCTCAAGGGTCTTTTAAGGAATGGATCTTTAATAGGTGATTTTCTCAAAGTACCTCTCTTAATTTATTTACTTTTTATACTTTCTCTACACTACCTTAATCTATAAATTAATGATTGTTCCAGAATAGTGTTTTTGTTCTTTTTCCATTACATCCTTCAGGGATGGTCTTAAAACTATTTTTTTCTAGTAAAATAATATTTTAAAATATATATTATAACCTATTTAATCTTCTGTAAATTTTACATTACACATATTTTCATGCTTTCCATAATATGGTTATATAATAGCTTTGTTTGAGGAAGTGTGGACTACCACCTCCTCAAAACGATGTTATTTGTTCACACATACAATGGAATTTATAAAATATTTATTTAGTAAAAATATATGATATAAATGACAATTTAATTATACTTTAATTATATTATATATATATATATACATTTAATTTAATTGTGTTCTTTCAATACGATAGGAAAAACAAAAATAGTGTTCATGCATATGTACACGCTATCTTCTCCAGGAATTATTTTTTTAGTTTATCTTTGAAGATTATTATAAATACTTATATAATGAATATATATGATATTTATATCATGTTTTATATTCTGTAGATGATGGACTTATGACCACATGGACTATTTACATCTTATCAAGTTCATTTTTAACTCAAGTACCGAATATTAACAAAACATCCGACATGAACTTAAATAATTATGTAATTTTTATAACAAGTTAATAAGTGAAATAAAAGTAATAATAAACTTTAAAAAGGTTCTCAATAAAGTAAAAATTATCCTATGGTTATTATTCAGGAATATAAATATTTTATGTGAAGATTTAGACTCAAGGAAAGATAATTTCTTAACCCAATTTTCATTCTTTCGGTTAAACATCTACTTCTTGATTATTTCATTCAACTCTTATGTGTGAAATTAGTTTTTAATATATTTTATTTTATTTATAATTTTTTTATGTATATTTATATTGAAAACACATAATCGAACTATTTTATTAACAAAATGATCTTTGTAATGGATTTCGTCTCAATCTTCTTTCATTGAGGAATTTCTTGATAATATGTATATTTATTCTTTTATAAGGTGTATACACAACCACATTGACATTTAATATCCAAATTTTATCAATAATAATGTTTTTGTATGTTTTTGTAAATGAATTATTTCATGGATATTAAGATTTAAATGTTCAAAGTGGTATAGGACACCTTGAACGTTTAAATATTTAATTATAAAATATTTTTCTTCATTATATTAATTTAAATATTTATTTAAATGGATAAAAAGGATTATACATGAAATTTTATTTCATTCTTGAATTTCATTAAAAAAATTCAAAAGAAAACTTTTTATATGTAGTGTTTTACTTTCTATACAAAATGACAAAAGGAATGTTTATTAACGTATACGGAAACACTTTTCCACTATAACTATTATATAATATTTATCTTCCTCTATAAGCGTTAATGTTTTGTAAGGAAAATAAATTTCTTTTTCCCTTTTTTTATGTATTTTGGTATTGAAAATGGTTTTGAAAATGGATTTATTATTTCAATATCTTGAAATTATTTCCTGTGATTGCAAATAACATTTTATGAGTGAAATGTCGATAAGTGTAATCTTTTATGTGTTATGATTATATACTTGGACATTTGATGGCTGGTTATGTGATAAACCAAATATGGGTGGTTCTGTGATAAACCAAAGATGGGTGGTTACGTTATAACCTCCAATTCATTAGGTATGGAAGTCGGCTGTATGGCTATTCCATTTGTAAGAGTGACATGTATAGAAGTCGACAACATGGTAATTCCATTTAAGTATGATTATGTCCCAAGTTACCTTTGTATATTATATGTGATTTCTATAAGTTCTATGGTAATGTTTGATTAAAAAAAGGTTAAGCAATGAGATTTTATTCAAAGGAAATTATTACTACTTCCTAAAGGTGAAAATTATTACTTTATGATAAATAATTAATTGTTTATATGTTTTCACAAGACTAACAGTTTTTATTCTTTGTGTATCCCTTACATAGATTTTTATGCTCATCTTATGTTTTACAAAAATCACAACATATAAGGGATAATATAGGCAAGGATAGGTTCAAGGGAATAGTTGTGAGGATTGAACATGAAAAGAAACCGTGTTTCATTTTAATATTTTTTGATTTTTGAAAAAATGGATTGTTAGTAGAATTTTCTGCTTTGTAATATTTCTATTATAATGTAAGAATTATGGTCTAATTCTCTAAAACTATAAACTAAAAAGAATTTTGGAATGTAATAAAGTTAATAATAAATTGAATTTACTATGTTATGTAATGAATAAGTTCATGTCCTTATAATAATAATAATAGAAAAGTCTTAAATCCATATTTCCCTTTAGATAAAAAAAAATTCATTTTATGATTTTGAGTTCATATTCATTTGGATTTACTTGATATCTTGCACATAAGCATACTAAAAACATTAAGTATGGAAAACTTTTTTTTCAAGTAAAGTAAACTTCCTATCATACCTCTAAAAATATTTTGATCAACTGGTTTCTTATCCTCATTAAGATCTAAAGTATTTAATGTAACAATTGGAGTACTAATACTCTTATTTTTATCTTATCCAAACTTTTTAAGAATATATTTTATATACTTATGTTTATATATAAAATTTCCTCCTATTTTTTGAGAAATTTGAAAACCTAGAATTTATGTTAACTCACCCATCATACTCTTATCAATCTTAGATTTCATAAGATCCAAAAAACAATATGTTAAGGATTTTTAAGTTGATGCAAATATAATTTTATCAACATATATTTGAAAAATCATAATATTTTTGTTAACTTCCTTTATAAAAATGTTTGGATCCACATCTCCCTTAATAAAAATGATTTGTAACAAGAATCATGTTAACCAATCATACAAAGCTCCAGGGTCTTGTTTAAGTCCATATAAAGATTTGGTAAGTTTATAAACGTATTCAGGATGTTTTTAATTTTCAAAACCAGGGGTTATTCTACGTTAACTTCCTCTTGAAAATATCTGTTAATAAAAAGAAAAGTTCACATCCATTTGAAAATTTTTGAAATTAAATAATGATTTAAATGATAGTAGAATATTAATAGCTTATACTCTAGCTACTATTTCATATGTTTCTTCATATTTTATGCCTTATTATTTAGTATAACCCTTGGCAACAATTTTTAGTTCATTTATAATTATTATTCCATTTTCATCACATTTATTTCTAAAAACCCATTTTACTCCAATTACATATATTTATTTAGGACTTTGAACTAGGTTATAGACTGTGTTCCTCTATAATTCATCAAGTTCATCTTGCATAGCATCAATCCAATCCTTATCACCTAAAGCCTCATTAGGATTCTTAGTTTCAAATTGGGAATGGAAGGGTAGATGCTCAATTTCATTCCTTAAGGACCTTCTAGTCCTAACATGCTGATCAACATCACCAATGATTCTATCACAAGGATGATTTCTAAGAAACAACTAAACTCTTCTGTTTTTAAGAGTTTGTTCTTCAACATAAGGTAAAAAATATTCTTGAGGGAAAATTTTAGAAACTATTCATTGAGTTGTTTCCTTATAAGAATAATTTTATAACAAAGATTAAAAATTATTTTTTTAAATAACATTAGAGTATTTTGGTTGATGTTGTTTGAAAAAAAGGTTAAGTTTTATCAAATTCAACATTTAATGTTTCCTCAATAGTACAAGAATTATTATTAAAAACTCTATATACCATATAAGTAGTGGAATAACTTAAAAATATTCCTTCTACAGATTTCGGTGAAAATTTATGTAAGTTTTATTTCATATTTAGGATGAATACTTCACATCCAAAAACATTGAAGTATGAAAATTTTTTATTTTCACTTGTCCAAAAATCATAAGTATTTTTATTAAAAAAATCTAATTAAAACTTAATTTATAGTATATAAGGTAGTACTAACCAATTCAGCCCAAAAATGTTTAGCAATTGAGCATTCACTCAACATGGTTCTTGTTATTTCTTAAAGAATATGAATTCTTCTTTCAACAACACCATTTTTCTAAGGGGTTATAGGTGCTGAAAAGTTATGTTCTATACCTTTCTTACTAAAAAAAGTTTCAAAGTTGTAATTTACAAATTCATTACCATGATCACTATGACCAGTTATCGAGGAAATGTTTTTCTCATTTTTAACTTTGGCTACAAATGTTTTAAAAAAGAAAAAAGATTTTTATTTCTTTGTGAGAAAATAGAACCATGTATATCTAGTGTACTCATCAACCAAAACATATACATAGTATATTATCCCAATACTCCTAGTTTGGGTAGGAAAAAATAAATCCATGTACACTAACTATAAAGCATCAGTAGTTGATTCCTCAGTAATAGATTTAAAATTATACTTATTCTTATTACCATATTGACAAGGGAATTAGAATTTTGAAGAATCAAACATAAGATATAGTAGATTCTTAAAAATATTTTTCTTTGTCAACTTACCTAGTTTTCTAAGGTTTCAGTGTCCTAACCTTCCATTACATAACCAAGATTGATCTTCTATTTCACTAAGGCAAGGTATGTCTTGGCTCCTAAGGTATTCTAAGTGAAGTGTGTAAACATTCTCATGCCGATTGGTAGAAAAAATTTATTCACCCTTGGAATTGGGTACTATACATTTATTATATATAAAATTCACAAGGTAACCTTAATCACATAATTGACTTATTATTATAGGGTTTTCTTTAATGACTTTAACAAAAAAAATATTAAATCTTTTCCATGAAGAACAATATTACTTATACTAATGATCTATCCTTGAGCATTATCTTTGAAATTAACATTTCCACCTTTCATCTTGATAATATTTTTGAAAAAATATTTTTTACCAGTCATATTCCTATAACTACTACAATCCATTTACCAATTATTCTTATTTTTTGTACTTTCTTTATTTTCCTGAAATCAAAAACATTAGAATTCGGTCACCCAAACCTTCTTAGGTTTGGAAATGTCAGTAAAAAAAATTTAAGAATCTACATTTGTTTTGAAAAAATAAGATTTTTTAAATTCTATATATTGAACTTTATTGAGTGAAAAATTATTTTCCCAATGACCTCCACATTGACACTTTGTGAAAAAAGGATAACTTTTAGGAAAAAATATGTTGTTACTAAAAATTAGTTTTTATGAGTAACTCCCATTCCATAACTAGTACCATGATGAAGGATTTTTTTATAAATTTTATCAATGTTTTTTTAAAAATAGTAAATTTTGATAGTAGTTTATTAAAAGAAGATATTTCAGACTTTATTTTACTAACTAAGTTCTTATCCTCATAAGTATTAGTTTATGAAGTAAGTTTAGTTTCTAAAATATTTTTCTTAGAAATTAATTTCTTTAAATACTTAGAAAGGATATCTTTATCAATAATAATATTTTCCCAAATATTTATAAATAGTTTTTTTTAAACTTATAAAGATATTTAGAGATATCTAATACATATTTTGATAAAAAAACATTATCCTATAATTATACTTATCAAGTTTTTTACTAAATTTTCAATTTTCATTTTCAAAGAGTTTATAAAAATGATATAATTCATCATAAGAGGTTAAGGTATTCAATTCACTATTTGATGAAGAGTCTTCATATGAAGATTTATAATTTATCTCATTATTGAATTCAAGATAATTTTCATTTAAAGATAATTTTTTGTGGTTCTTAGGTGTGCATACCATATCCATAATAAAAATATTTTCTTTAGGAACCCTGGAAAGAAGACCAATATTTCTTTTTCTGTAACTATTATTATCAAAAGAATTGTCTATGAAATCTCCTCCACCTTTACTCCAAGAATAATTATCTTTAAGGATTTTCTCTCTATTTGACTTATAAAACATTTTCTGATTCCTATAAAAATGTCTATATTTCCTATATTACCTTTTTATCTTTAGATAATATGATCTGATATATCCATATTTATTTCATTCATAATAAGTAACTTCATATTTATTATAATTTATTTTCTTGTTTCCTTTCTTATAATAATACTAAAAAATCCTTCTTACCAACTATCTTGTTCATCCTCCAAGAAAGACTAGCCTGTTAATTTTCAGAATATTCTAATGAACTTTAGTTAGATTGTATAAAAACTTTTTTATTTCTGGAAAATTTCACTATTTTTTCAACAAGGATGACTTTAGGGGGTAAGGTAGATGTTGTAGCAATGGAAACACCACCATTTTTCTTTTTTTTTATTTTTTATAATCTGTTTTCAATATTCCCTCATATGTCATAAGGTTTCCAACAATATTATCAAGTTAAAGCTTTTTCAACCTCCTTGTATCATTAATAACTATCCTGTTAGACACGCATTCATTGGGAATGATATCTACTCTCTTATTCATAAGAATTTCATCATCTAATATTTTTTTCCCAAGAAATTTTAAACTGTCTATGATTGTAATAAACCTTCGGTGCATCATGGAAATGGATTCTTCGGGTAAAAATTCAAAAGTTTGATAATCTTATCTCAACATATCTCTCTTTATTTCAATAACCCTTGAAGTAACAAAATGTGTAACTTCTAACTTTTTCCAAATATTGTTATCGGCTTCACAAGATGATATATGGATATATATGCTCCTATTCAATGAGAATAACAAAGTGTTCCTTAATCTTTAGTTTATTTCATACTCTTTCTTTTCTTGATGGATGAAAGTTGTAACTTCCTTATCAGGTATTTGGTAATCACCATTAAACATAAAAAAGTTATCAACCCCATGATTGATAATGAAAGTATTTGTTCTGTCTATCCAATATTAATAGTCATCACTATAAAAAATTAGTGGTCTAATTGGATTTATATTATCAATGGATCAAATATTTAAACCTAATATCTTAATTGAAAAACATTCTTTTCCACACACCTTAGTGTAATATAGTTTTATAAACAAAAGTTTATAACAAAATTAAACAAACTTGAAATAGTAAAGATAGTAAAAACTCAACAAGTATTTAAGAAGTGTAATCCTTTTATGATACCAATTTTTGTATATAAATATGATTTATATTGATATTAGGATTGAAATAATTTATTCTAGATAGATCTATTACAAGAGGGGGTAAATTGTAGTTTAAAATACTTTAGTTTATAAAGAATTTAACTAAAAAAATTCACAAAACCTATTTGAGTAAGTAAAAAAGATCATATTTGGACTTCGGCCTTGGCCCAATTATAAAAGTATCATAATCATTATGATTTCGGTAATATCATAGTATAGAAAAAATAATCAAATCATATTTGATTAAATCAGATTTAAACAGATTATAATTAGAATAGATAAGAGTGTTCAAAATTCACAAATATATAATTAATAGTTCCAACAGTGTTTATTGTATTTGGAATTGTTATGATAAAACAAATTCATATAAGCATAGTATAATAAAATACTTATAGTAAACAATTAAATTAATAACAATAATATAATAATTACTTGTCTATTTAAAAATAATAGATCTCTTTTGGCCTTAAGAGTAAGGTAACCAAAAACCTTGGAAAAAGGTATCCCTTATTTTATAATTAAAATAAACTCTGTATTTCCTCATCAAGGAAGGCCCTCGATATAAATATCTTATTCTTTGTCTACCTATCCTTGGTAGCACTCAGTCTGATGGAGTGGCTCTATCCTTCTATCTCAACAATCCCTCAATCAGAAGATTGGATTCTCTATCTTGTTATCCCAATAATCCCTCAATCATAATCACATATTGGATGCACAATTACAATGCAAAATAATTCTTAAGGGTATAACCTAAATAGGTTAACTTAAGAATAAAAAACTCTAAAACAATTACAAAAGACTAAGAACAAGTCATTCATACTTTGTAATCTTCAGATCTCTTTTACAAATAGAAAATTGAACATGAAAATTGATCAGTAGAAAACTCTTCAAATGACCAGGTATTTATAGGAAATCTTCTCAATGGATATATTTTCTCCCAATGTTCTTATTTTCTCTGAGTTTATTACCATGACTTGGACACCTGAAATTTAAAATAGAAAGTTCAATGTCATATTATTTTAGACCATTATAGTGTAAAAAAGTTTTCTTACATTAGAAACAAGTCTACCATATTCTTATTATAAAATTAAGTTAGTTTAATGGAAATTTTAATAATTGTTAATATAATTATCATAATCTGGGTAAATATGATTTTATAGGTGTTAATATCAATCTGATGTTGAAGAATTTGTTCAGTATAAAGACAATACAAATTATTTCACTTGTTTGATAAAGGTTGAGTCTGGTGGATCAGATCCAGAATCATTATGATTATCATAATGAAAAATATAATTTTATAACCATAATACTTTAGATTTTATTCTAAGTAAGTTAAAAATTAATTTTTTCTATAAAAACATTCTAAAATACATTCAACAAAAAAATTAGTAAAGTAAATATAAAGATTTTTTTATTTCCAAAACAAAAAGGAATAGAAAAGTGAGAAGTAAAACTTATGAATCAACATTTTCTGCTAATATCATCCATGGGGTCTCCCTAGGGAACCATTTTTACATATATAGAGGTAAAAATAAACACACTGTGAGCCCATCCCAGACATAACTAGCTTCTCTCCCAATGTATTTACAATTTCTTAATAAATTCTAACTATTTCCTGAAGAGATCATCCAAGGGGTCCTTATGTCATAACCCCATGTATCACCCTCATCACTAAGTTGAGGATATGAATTTGTTAGTAAATCCATACCATTTTACAATGTAATAATTTATAACATGGTTTAACAAGTTGGGCAAGGCGTTTAGACAAGAAAACCCTTTATGATACAAGTTGTAGGGCCTAAATCATGGATCACCATTCTATTTAATCTCATTTATTAAAATAAGGTGTCTATTACTAGGTAAACACACCTCAAGTGGTGTTACACAATTTAAAATATGGGAATACATGCAATCAAGGAGTTGGGACACCTAAAGGGGTAGTTTAGGTAAATTAGATTAACCCAGGTTGTGATTATCTACTAGCTAGGATCATAATACACATGCAGAACTGTTTAAAATAATTTATTTAATATCATAGAGGTGTCTCTATAAGGTTATTATGCACGAAATAATGATGTGAGTTATAAAAATTAATGAAGCATGGGGAAAAACCTAGACCACCTACCTTATCCTTATAGAGCTTCCCTCATCTAGTTATGGCCTTTGATTCAATACAGAATGAAATTTATTGGATAAAACATTGAATTCCATGAAAATTGGTAAAATGATCTTGCCCCAACACAGCACAATAGAGGAAGAAATTATTGAATAACTAAAGGAAGAGGAGTGTAGATATTATCTCAAACTTTTTTATTCTTCCAACGGTAAGATATTTAGAGCTTGTATTTAGGAGATTTCAAAATCACTACCAAAGAGGGAAGGAATAGATTCAGGAGAGGAGAGGAGCTCACACATACTGGAATAAGTAGGGGGAAAGGTAGTTTTAACTTAAAATCATTTATTGAGTAGTTTCATAAAATCACTAAAATAGGCATCATTGCACGGTTTGGTTGCATGGTTGGTCGAACCATGTGACAACTGTGTTCCATGCCACTATCTAAGGAGGACTCTTATACTATTGAGGAACATGGTTTGGCTAACAATGTGATTACCATGAAAAAATACACTTTCCATGATATCTTCAACCATGAACAAGAATGTGAATGGGCTCACATGGTTGCAGACAAACCATGTGGCCCCCTGCACCCCATTGCCTCACTATCGCATGGTTAGAGAAACTGTGTGGGCTGGACTACATGGTTTCTTCTAACAGTGTGGCCTACTCTGTTCTTCCAATTTTGGGGATTCAAGTTTCAAATAATACCCAAACACCATTATTTCCTCCTTCTCTCCCATAGGAGTCATTATTAGGGATAAATAAAATAACTTAAACCAAAACAAATAGCATGTACCATTGAGAAAAGATGGGATGTTCCAACTTCCCCGCCATAAGATAACTCTTCCCCAAGTTTCCCTTCTCAGGGTGGTAAAACATTATCAAAGAATAGTTCCAACCACTATTCATATACATTGGCTTCCCTCTCCCTAGTATCTTCTTGAATGAATCTATAATTCCATAGAACCCAGACCAGGGGAACTGACCTACCTCATAGAGAATTCATGTCCAATCAATGATATATATCATATTATCCTGGAAAAACACATCTGAATCCAATTCAATAACCTCAGGGTTAAATAAATGAGATGGTTCAAGATGATACCATTGAATATAGGATATGTATAAGACATCATGAATATAATGGTATCTCTGAGATAACTACAACAGATAGGAGACCATCCGGACTCCCTCTACTATCTCGAAAGGCCTGACAAATAGAGGTAATAGTTTTCCCTATCTAAATATTCATCTATGACTCAATCTAGGTGACACACATAGAAAGACATGAAGTCCCAAATCAAACTCTAGAGATCTACGGTGATTATTTGTATAAGACTTATTCTTGGCCTTACATGTATACATATTCTTATGAATCAACCAAGATTTCTTTGATGTTTCCTGAATAAGAGGAGGACCCAGTAGTGCTGCCTCACCTACCTCTAACCAATATAGTGGTGAATGGAATTTCCTACCATAAAGGGCATCATACGGAACCATATGAATTATTCCCTTAATGTTTTTGTTGAAGTAAAACTTAACAAGAGGGATATTCGTTTCCCATGAACCTCCAACATCAAGGATACATGCCTGAAGCATATCCCCTAACACCTATCTTATCCACTTGGACTGGCCATCAGTCTGAGGGTGGTTTGTTTTACTCAAGAGAACTTATGAACCCAGTGATTTTTGTAACCCTTTCCATAACCATGGGGTAAACCTTGAATCTCAGTCTGAAATGATAGAATGGGGTACATCAGGAAGGTTCACTATCTATCGGATATAAATCCTCTAAACCACGTCAACTAATAAGGTCTCTCGAATCAGTAGGAAGTGTGAGATCTTGGTCAGTCTATCAATGATCACCCATACTGAATTGTTTCCTCAAGGAGATCTCATAAATCCCATCACAAAATACATTATGATTTCATTCCATTTACACTCATGAATGTATAGGGTTTGTAAGAGTCCAATAGGTTTCTAGTTATTAGCCTTAACCTACTAACAGGTGGACCACCGAGTAATGAAACCTACAATATGTATCTTCGTATTTGGACACCAATACTAAATACATATGTCTCAATAAATATTGTTAAGACCCAGATGAACTATCCAAACAGAGGAATGAGATACCCTCAGTAGCTCTTCTTGTATATCAAAAGGCACCCATACATTCCCAATGAAGATTAGGATCACATTTTCATCAACAACCCAACTAGAAGGTGGGTATTCAGTTGTGACACTCTCCCTCAAGATGAATACCTTAGAATCAGATAACTACCCCATATATACCTACTCTATAAGGGAGGATGTTAATGCCATAACTTCTAAAATAGGTTGTCTGTGTTGTTCCTAAACCTCCAAGTTCATCTCAAAAAACAAATCCATCAGCTACCACTCACAGTTGGCCTCCTTGATAGCTTGAATCTGAGTCTTTCATTTCAACTCATCAGCAAAGGAATTAAAATTTATAGTTATGTAAAAAAGTTCAATGTCAAAAAACTATAGGTATTCAATCCACCTATGCTACCTCAGATTTAGGTCTCACTTTGTGGAGATATATTTAAGACCTTTATTATCTATGTACAAAAAATAATTGATCACCCAACAAGTAGTTCCTCCAACAGCATAGAGAATGAACCAAGACTACTAAATTGAGGTCTAGTATAGTGTAATTCCACCCATGAGTCCTTATCTAGTAGGACCCATACATTATAGCCCAATCACTTTGCATCAAAATAGTTCCTAGCCAGATTCCTAAAGAATCACAATAAAAATTATAGCTTCTACCCTACATAGGAAGAATCAAGATTGGTGCTGAAGTCAGCCTTCCCTTTAACTCCTAAAAATCTATCTCATAAGCTTTATTCCTGTAAAATTTTACACCCTTCCTAGTCAAAACTCTAAGACATACTTCTAGGCATGAGAAATCCTAGATGAATCACCTATAATAGGCATCCATCCCTATGAAACTGCATATGTCAAATACATTCTTGGGCTTCTCCCAAGATACAATGGTTCTCACCTTCTCTAGGTAAATAGATATTCCTTCCTCTGATATGATATTACCCAAGAAGTGAACCTTACTAATAAAAATGTGTAATTTAATGATGTTCACATATAGATTATTCTCTCTCATTGTACTCAGCATGATATCAAGATGGTTTTCATAGACATTTCTTGTGTGAAAATACGCTAAGATGTTATCTAAAAATACCACTATAAAGGAATCTTGGTATTGTTGGAAAACATGATTCATCATATCCATAAAGACTTATAGAATATTCATAATACCGAACGGCATAACCATGTACTCATACAAGATGTACCTACTATAGAACTTTGTATGTAGTATGTCTGATTCTCTTACATGCACCTGATAGTAGCCCGACCTCAAATTGATCTTAGAGAAAAATTTTGACCCTCAGATCTAGTCTAATAGGTCATCTATAGGAGGAAGTGTATATAATTTCTTCACCATAATCTAGTTTATTTTGTGATAATACATGTATAATCTAAGGTTACCATCCTCCTTCTTGGAGAAAATGATAGGTAAACCCCAAGGTGATGTTCTAGGTCAGATAAAACCCTTGGCCTCTAGATCTTCAAGATGCTTCTTGAGTTCCTAGAGCACTGTAGGTTCTATCCTATAAAGAGGAAACATTTTCCACACCTGGAACAATCTTGATGGTGAACTAGACCTACCTTTCAAGAGTTAATCCATAGAAGTCTTCAGGTAAGACAACCCTAAAACAATCCATAAGAGGAGGGAATTCCATGATCCGCGTTCGCTAATCACTCATGAAGAGACTCATCATCTGGGATGTCACTCCTCATATCCCATTACACTTGGTTCTAGATCAAAATTATTGGATATCCCATTCTATAATATGGATATATGTTCTACCCTTAGGTGATGTGAATGACACTCAACGACAATAGAAATCCACATGGGATCAATAAGGCACAAGCCAGTCTACCAAGAATGATTTCAAATATGGTCATATCGAGGATAAATAAGCTTCATAGAAAATGGTACTCATCTATCTCAAGGTTTCACTCCATGAAATGGTGTATACCCTCATCTATAACTCCTAATGGTGTGTCAAGAGTCATCACACCACTGTAGTTTTCTATTACTAGGCCCAAACTTCCCATAGTTGCAGCAGATATAAAAAAGTGTGATACACCTGCATAAAAGATGGATAAAACTAAAGTAAGTGCTTCTAGAATAGTACCTCATATAGTAGAAGGCCTTAGACTATGCTTCTCTAGCATAGTCTTCACTGCATAAATATATATTTAATTATGGCCTTGAGATATTTCCTAACTAACCTGAGCAAGTCCACTTTTCCAAAACTATAACTTTGAGTCATGACCACTTAATCCATGACCACCTTCTCATCTTGATCGGTCGGTAGAACACCAACTTTATTCCTAACATGGTGTCACTAATCCTTCACCTAAGAGCAGTGATTTCATGGAACCTCATTCACTGAGAAAAATGATGAAAGGATTGGAAGAAACACTAGATGTGACTCATCCTATAGTAATACTGGAACTCGATCAAGTTACTCATACACTAGGGATTTATATGGCATGGAATTTTTCCCTAGTGACACACCAAATAGCTATCAGTGCATCACACCTAGCTAGTACTACCTCTGAAGGTACCCTCGAATTGATGTTTCCTACCACTGGATAAACCACTTCCCTACCTGGAAGCTAAACCACCTTGGATTACATTTTTGCATTCCATCAGGTTTTAATTGGTGATGATGGTCTAGTTAACTATCACTAAAATGGTGGTTAGAAAGATGAAATTCACATGTGATCAGATGGAGTATGAAATATCATCATCGAATAACCTTGTAGTCATCACCGGACAAGGTCGGTGAAAAACACTGTAATTAGGTGAAGTGGTCCAAATATTACATCACTGAAATGTCACCTTGCTGAAGGTGTAAGAACTCTTAATCACAACCTATTCTTAAGGTCTATGGAATAAATTAATTGAAGAAGTTTGTCTCAAATCCTTCCAAGAATATACCTTGATGTTGATCGACCTGATTGAGGACATCCCACCAATGCTTGGTGGATTCATGAAGCATGTAGTTCATGAGCTCGACCCTCCACTCAGGAGGCATCTCAATATGATCAAAGATGGATATAATTGCCTCTATCCTTGAATAAGTATCCTGAGGTCCTCCATCACCTGAGAATATAGTAGAATGTTGTTGGTGGAACTCACGGGTCAGTTCTTCCATGGTAGGGGCTGGTCAAGGAGTACCCTATATAGACTGCATAAACCAAAAGAAACTTTCACGGAACTGACCATCGACTCCCAATGGAAGATATACAAGAGGTGCCTCATGTGGCACAATAGGAGCTACTATGGGTGTCTTAGGGCCCAAAACCCCCAGATTGTGCTCATATCCACTCTCTCGGCATATAAAACAAGTTTATCGTGGTGGCATAGCTCAATAATTTCCAATCACAGACCTCGTACCTAATTTATAATAGATAGGGAAAGTAATAAAGGAAGAAACAAGCACAATTATTTTCTATAACATGACATAACCCTTAGAATACTCATAGATCTAGGTATAGGTAGTAACAAATTTTAACATAATAAATAATAAATACATGGATTACAGCCCATTAATAAGTTTGGGTCATATTCAAGGTCTCATATAATAGATATAAGATAACCATTTCATTTTAAAGATTAACCCTTTTAACTTTTTAATTTATTTATGTATTTAAATATATTTAAATGATTTGATTATATGGATCAAAATTTCCAATTTATAAGTTCTCATACACCTTATAAATTTAAATGTGGTGTCCACTTAACCATAACCATAACACGTTATAGCCCATGCAACCAATGGTTAATGTCTCAATGTTCCATAACAAACTACTTAAGGTGTCTATTTTAACCTATACCAAAAAACACTTTTTTTAAGGAAATCACTTTAAGTACCAGTTATGTGTTCACAACCTTACAATGAATAACAAATAAGGCCCCATAATAAGAACATGAAATATAGGAAATGTACACATAAAAAGAGATATTACATGGAATAAAGCATGTAATTTTAAATCCTATGGTACCAAATATGATTTTAATATGCCCTCATATCATCAGGATGAGTATAACAACCCTTCATATCCATAATTTTATCAATAAAAATAATAGCACAAGAAAGTGCATCTCCCAATAATGAAATCCAAGAAACTGTGATAGCATAAGTAATAACAGTATTTACCCATCCCAAGTAATTTGGGTTTTCCCCTTTACAAGGGTTAGCTACTCCCAAGAACAGGATCATTGCAAAATTTTAGTATTCCTAGTATCCTATCTAAACCAAAATGGTAATTCAAAAAGTAAATTACCTATGATTCCACTTTATAGCATCCTACCCTGAATTCCACTTAATAGTTCCCTAACACTGAGGCCACAAGACCTCAAATACACCTCCCTAACCACGAGAGGTTGTTGACTAGAAACGAGGTCATAGGGTGTGTTAGTGGAGATATTATGCTTTCATTGATCAAAGTGGAGCACATTAATATAGAAATACATAATAAATAAGAATAAAAAGAAGAATACATTATATGACTAGACCAGTAATCTACCATAGCAGAAGTAGTATAAGAAGATAGATAGTAATGGATTAAAAATAAACAATCACGTAAGATAATAAATAACTGGAGTAATCTAAATAAACAATAATAGATACAAAATATGATGATGGAATTTCATGTACTATAAAAAAAGTGTGCATGAGAAATAGGGGATACAGTTATATACTATATTTAAAAAAATATACAAAAATACCAAAAACAGCTACTACTAGCATCACAAGCATGGGCTCGGTCCCTTACTCCCACACTTCGTTCGAAGAGAAATCAAGCATTGGATGATGGTCTCTTCCCTTTATCTAAACCTATAACCATGAAATATTCTTGGGTACTAAATGTGGACAAATAAGCTGTCAGATATACTCAATATTGCACTACAAATGGTGTCCAGATCCTTCCATATCATGAAATATAAAATCAATGGTGTTCCATAATTATTAAATGAAAGATCAAATAAATAAATAAATACATTGGATTGGGTACAACTTGGTACACCCATCCTACTTTTCTTGCTTTATCCTAAGTCGAGTGTGTCTGAACTGAGGTAACTTCCACAAGTGAAGTGGTTGGAATAAGGTATAATAGATGGATTGTCCCCAAGCTTGTGATTCGTCTTATTGAACATATCCTTAAAGTTATAATTTAAAAGTTTAATTTCTTATTTAAAATCATGCACTTACATTTTAATACAATTAACCTATTAATAAATTATTTAGAGTCACCTTGATACCATCCGTAGAAATTATAAGATAATTCCAATTATCACTCCAGGGGATTGGTATAAGTCTAATTCCAAGGGATTCCATCTAAGGAAACCCAAAATGAGATCCCAAGTGTCACTCTAGGCATGGTGTGGAGACAAAAATAACTAACCTTAGAGTTTATCCCTGGTATCGTATATAGGGTTCAGAGTCTCTCTCGTGTCATGGTACAACGATCACACTACTGAGCCCTTCCATGAGATCTCCCTTAAGGAACAGGTGTCACTTGTCTGGAGGTAAAAGTAAACTCATAGTGATCTTATCCAATACATAGCTATTGTCTCCCCCTAAATATTTACAATTCATTTATAAATTATAAATAATGAATGATGATCCCATCCAAGGGGTCCTTAAGTTAGAAACCCTTGTGTATCCCTCAGTACTATGGTGGGGATATGAATTCTTTTGTAAATCCACACCGTTTAACAAGGAAATAATTTATAACATGGTTTAACAAGTTGACCAAGTAATTTAGTCAAGCAAACCATTTATGGCACAAGTTGTAGTGCTTAACTCATGGATAACTATTATATTCAATTTAAATTATCAATTCAAGGAATCTATTACTCGGGAAACACACCTCAGGTGGTGTTTCAAAATTTAAAATAGGGGTAGATAGGCTATCAAGGAGATGGAACACCCAAAGGGGTGGATTAGGTCAGGTAAATCAACCCAGGTGTGATTTAGAACTATATAGGATCATAATACACATGTTTAATCATTTAAAATAAATTATTTAACATTTTGGATGCTTTTTCAGAAGGTTCCGATGTGGAGGACAACATCGCAAGTTATAAAAAGAAATGAAACATTGGAAAAGAACCTAGACTTCATACCTTATACTTATAGCTCTTCCCTCATCCAAAATCGGCTTTGATTAAATATAGAATTAATTTCATCATAAAATTGTTGAATTTCCTGAATATATGGGAAAATATGTTACCCCAAAATAGAAAAACATAGGAGGAAAGAAACAAAAAATGGAAGGAAGAGGAGTATGGATCTTACCTCAATATTTTCTATTCATATAATGGTAATAGATTTGGATCCCATACAATGGAGATATCAAAATCCCTACAAAATAGGGGAGGAAGATCTTTCGGAGAGGATAAGTGCTCGCATCCTCTAGAATAAGGGGAAGGAAAGGTAGGTTTAACATAAAAACATTTTAGGGGTAGTTTTTTAAAATCACCCACATAGGTAGGGGCATATGGTTTTATTTCACGGTTGGCCATACCGTGTTCCATTCCACTACCCAAGGAGGACCCTCGCATGATTGAGATTAATGGTTTGGAGAACCATGTGTAAACTGATAGAAAATCCATTTTCAAATATGTTTGTAACTATTCATGGGTGTGTGCCCGAGCTCTGATAGTCCCAGACAAACCGTGTGGCCCCATGCACCCTATTATCTCACTACCACACAGTTAGGGAAAATCTGATTTCTAGGTGGCATGGTTTCTCCTAACCATGTGGTCCAGTCTATTCTTCCAATTTTCAGGGCTCCAAACTCTGAACAAGACCCGAACACCCTCATGACCTCCTTATCACCCTTAGGAATCATTATTATGACCAAAGAAAAGAAGTTAAACAAAAATATGGTTTATACCTTTGAGAAAAATTTTGATGTTTAAATCGGATTCCACTTTTTCTTCTCTATAACATTTAGTGGGTCCACCTTCTTTAAGAGAGATATATATTGATTACATAGTCTCTACTAGTGATCTTAGGTTCTCACACACAGAGAAACTACATCTTACTATATTTTTTATTTCTTTCTCATCAATCATCCAATGTACAGGTGGAATAATTTAAGTGAATTAAATATCTTACATCGAAATAAGTATCCTTAAATAGAAATAAATATAACCATCTCACTACCATCCATAAAGATCCATCATAGAATACCCATTTTGGGTTTTTATGATTTCATGTGTCCACCTTTTTAAATAAATTTAGTATTCCATGAATACCCTTCATTAAATTATTATTATTTTAAAAAAATCATCCAAAAATATTCAAAAAAACATCTAAAATAGGTATGGACTCATAGTAATCAATAATATTCTATAAAATCTTCACTCTTAATACTTATAATTTTATGAGAATATAAAATACACATGTTTCTATTGTAGAACTTTCATTTTTTATCATAATATTTTTCAAAATAAAACCTGCACATATCTCATTTTGGATATACACACAACTAAAGAAACTTATCCCTTCTTAATTCTCATTTAAATAGGATTGGATTATAATGGGTTTTAAGCATTAATTGAAAGTAAACCATTGAGGTAACATCATTTTCATTATTCATGAAAATTCATTAAATTCATTTTTAGCATCATGGAATATATGCAGTGGAGTTATTATTTCAAGATTCCACTTGGAAAGATTGGATCATGGATTTAAAAAGCATTATGGTGTTCATAACTCAAAATCACAGCAAAAACATCTTCATATTTTAATTTTATCATAATTTATAAATTCTGTAATCTCCCATTATCATGTTATTTTGATCTTCCCGTTCTATTAATGAAGATAAACTCCTATTTTTATAAAAAAAAATTATCACACATCATTCAAGTTGTTCATGATTTTTAAAACCTTGAATAATAGTTTCAATATTATTCATAATTTATTTTCTCCTCAAAATAATATTTTTGGAAATCTGAATAATTTTACCTAGAATATATATAGATTCCCTTACATGAATATTGAGAATAAGGGGATCTACCTAAATCATCTTTAATTCACTTATGTAGTATAAATTTTCCTACATGGGTTAGCTACGCAATATTTTCATACATCTCTAGATTTTTATATATATAACTTAATACATGAAACTTCACATATGTGAATCATAGGAATTGTATACACTACCAAATTCCAATACATCAGTTCCAAACTTACATGAATCGCGTGCATAACTAGATAACTTATATGGGAAAATTTTCATATGATGATTTCCTACACATGGACTGAATTCCCTTGCATCGAACTTCACAAATGAAAATTCAATAACATCATGGATTCACATGCATGGTGACCTTGGATACATGAATTTATGACTTAGGGATTTTCATAATTTCATTATTTTAAAACCAAGGCTCCTTCAATGCATCACAAGACATTCAAAATTACTCATTAACTTATGTCTATCATTGGGTGTGGAAAAACAAATTTTCTAAATGTTTTCATAGTGAAGAATAGCGACTGACTAGGTCATATCACTTTAGGAGCTCCACAGTTGTTCACCTACTTAATCTAATTAACCTAAATTATTTATTTTTGTTTTTTTATTATTTTATGAAAAAAAATATAATTTTTGTTTTGATTAATTTATAAAAAAATGTAATTGCATGAAATGTGAAAATTTAAACTTATACTAACATGAAATTATAAATAGAATGAGTTAAGAAATAAATAACTTGATCCTGAGTTCGATCTTGGGTTCCATAATTATTATTCTTTATTTTTTAAAAAAATTAGTTTAATAATACATTCATGAAATCACATGATGAATTACAATCCTTTTATTTAGAAATTTTGTAAACTTCAATTCCTTAAGCAATCTAAATTTCACCTCCTTGTGTAATCAAGTTTGATGGCACACCTCAATTGAAGTTGTATCATCTTCTAAAACCCAGATTTATCAATTTATTAGCTAAACTCTATCATGTGAAGAGCTAACTAATGATGAGAGGAAAACAAATTGAAATAATAGAATAGAAAATTGTTTGATTTTCATGTCATGGGGGGGATTTTTTGTACCGATTCATGCCACTCATATATACCACAAACATAAAATAAACTTTAAGAAAAAATTATAGAGCACCTTAACCTCCCCCAGGCCAAGCCTTAATTAAACCTCCCATTATTGGGAGTAAGAGAACACAATAGTGGAAAGAGAGAATATAACATGAAAAAAAATATTTGAAGATAAAGAGAGGGAAATGGAATAATAACAATAAAATATAATAATAAAATAAAACAAAATAAATTGAAAAGAATAAGAAAAATAAAAGAAGAAAAAGAATAGAAGAATAAGAATAAAAATAAGAAGATAAGGAAGAATGGAGAATAAGAAGAGAAGAATGGGATAGAAACACTTTTAGAAAACAATTAATAAATTATATTATTAAGAAAATAATTTATAAATTACAATAAAAAAATAAAGAATAAGAATCTTTAATGAAATAAAAATAAAGAAACACAAATGAAAAGTAGCATGCAAGCCTCTTTAGCAGAGGCCTCCCTCATTTGTGTGGATTTAAAGGTGTGGAACTACTCCTATCGATGGAAGGACTTATTTTTATATGAAAATTATGGTATTCCATGGCCTCATACTCCTTCAAAGCTCCCCTGAGACCTAGGATACGATTGAATGAGGATAAAATATTGAATTTCAATCCCCTAAAAATCATAGGCATCTAGATTTTGTATTATGTACCACAGACTATATGACAACATGGATTTTATGGGTAAATATTATCCTCCTTGCTATAATTCATGGAATACATGGTTTGTGGGTCTCGATATGGTAGTGATCATGGATAGGTGGCATGGGTGGTGGTGGTGGTGGGGAAGATTGAGAGGCTCCTCCCTCATCTGGCCTTTGAAGTTCCTAGATGAATCCTTTATGGAGGTCGTCTGAGGCAAAGCAGGACATATGTGGTGGTTTGGAGTAGATTAAGTGGAGAATGATCTTAAGATTTTTCTATTTGGTTGCTTCCATAGTGCTTTTCGGTGTGGCAGAAGTGGAGGGCCAGCATTAGGCAATAGGATTGGTGGAGTGGAAGCACAATAAATGCTCTAGAATGTGGGGTGCAGGATATAGTGGGACATCATCATTCCTCTTAGAAAATGAACAGTACTAGTGAAAAATGAGTCCCACATAGAATCACACAAGTGGAGTGATGATCATTTATAATAAATCATCCCTAATTATTGGCACATAAACCAACACCATGGTGGGATCCTTGAAAGCTCTTTCACACATGCATATGCAGGATGCACCACATATAGATCATGTGGGCTTTGATCCACTTCTACTCCCTTTAGTAATCACCACCCATGGGAACCCTATGACTCGTCTTAATTCCATCATGTAGCCATAGATCAAGATGGATCTCTCAGGTGGCTTGGTCGGCTAGCCCTCTTGGGATTGGCTATGTAGAGAGATGACTGGCTAAGGGTTGAATAGCCTATTGGCCTCTTTTTTCTGTAAACACCTAAAAACAAAAGAGTTTCAAATATATTAAGTAAAATTATTTACACATAATGAAATTAAAAATTTTGAAATATCATTCTTTTATCCATTTAAAAACTATTTTAATTATATATTCATAATTTCTCACAAATTAATAAAACAATCAATTCAATGGGTATTTATATAAAATTTATATTTAAAACCATTGAAAATTGTTTATAAATGTACATGAAATGTTATTTTTTAAAATAACCCAACATTTAAACCATGATTTTCCTCAATCATAAAATCTCAACAAGAAATTTAGAGCGCACTAATATTGCCAATATTCAGATTCTAAAGAAATAAAATTAAAAATTTATCAATGTTAAAAAAAATTCACATAAAATAACAATTAAATTTCTCATTTTTCAAAGAAACAATGAATTAAAGTATTTTACATTATCTATTTTGAAAATTATGAAACTTATTATTCCATTTATTAAATATCCTTCATTCATATTATTAAACATGTAGAATTATTATTTACATCACTTTTGAATCTTTTCACTCATCTCTCGTGATACTATTTAAATAAATTTATGCTCATGTCATGAGAATAGTATGCTTATCCATAGGCTTATAAAATAACTACTTTATCCCCTTTGTAAGGACAAAAATAACATAAAATATGAGTACTTTCAATAATGGTTCAAACTACACTGAGGATTAAGGTTGGTAAGAATTTATGTGTTAATAATTAAGGCTCAAAGAGGATGTTTCTCTCTTAATTTATAAAGCATGGTATCAGAAGTAAAAGATTGATGAAATTTTCCCCTTCAAATTAGAAAATCTCAATCCCCCCTAAACTCAAAGTAAAGGTTCTGATAAATTAAATAATAATGAATTATTTGTGCTCTTTATTTAATTTTTAACTACTTTTATACTTTTTTATTTTTAAATTAATTTTTCATTTTTTCTCTTTTTAAAAATTTATGCTTAGAATAAACCTCACATCCACCACCTAACCATATGTTCTAAAAACCATTGGTCTAGAAATGGTGATTTTTTATTCTTCTAAATCACAAACCATACCTCTTTTTTCATTTTTTCCCCTTCAATAAGGGAAGATAATAAAGTAGAATGTATGATTCAAAAAACTTTCACAATACCCAAATGTAGTTCCCCCACACTTCTTCCATATAGTTTAAAACATCACTTTATTCATGAATCCCTTCTCACCCACACTTCAACTTTAAGATATCATATAAATACTAAGATTAGAGTAGGAATGGGTAAAAATGGCATGAAGCATGGCTCATTCCTAACAAGTTCGTTCATGGTCTCTATAGGATGAACAATGGTTAATATAAAGATGGTATTTTAAGGAAAATGGATTTTTAACAGATTCCTCAATCATTTTAAATGTGTTTTCTTATGTTCATAGCTTTGAAAATCTCAAATGAAATCTATAGCAGGTTGCATGTCCTAATATCACTCCAGAAATATGTTCATGAATAAATATAAAGTACTCAGTCTAGAAATTACATTTGATTTTGGACAATTACTCATGGCATGACTAAAAATAAAAATCAATTCACATAAATTTTAAAAATTCAAAGCATGGAAAATGTTGGGGATATTTCATTTACATGGATCTACTAATTCCCTCAAATCATGAGTCCTCATTTAAATATCTATGCTTCATTTTAATCACCCAATTCTTTATTTTACTCATTCAATCTCATTAACATTGATATTTAAAACATAGCATCACAAGATTACTAAGAAACTCATGTCTACTATATAAGTTAAGTAAAGCATGAATCCAAGTGTGGGTATGAAATTTATAGTTTAGATCTAAAAACATGTTGTTGGACTAAAAATGTAGGGTGTTTGAACAAAAAAATAAAATTGAACTCTCTTTCCCATGAAGTTAAGTCATATTTTCTCCTTGGTTTTTTGGGGATGCCTTGTTACATCATGGTCCTATAAAATATGATTACTCAATTAAGAACAATGATCATGTAATTTTAGCTAAAAAATATAATATTAAGTGGGATTCAAGAGAGAATAATTCCTAAGAATGAAATTAAAATCTAAATTCCTAGAAAAAAAGTAAAAGGATAAGTCTCATTATGATCCCCCAAGTGGGCCCTAAATTTTTATTACCTCCATAGGGTAGTACCAGTAGCTATCAAAAGTTTGATGGTGGGTGTATATTCTTGGATTTGAACCAACACATGTGGATTTTCTTAGATTTCACTTATTCCTCCTTCATGGTGAGGTATAATCCATGGATAGAGAATAGAAAATACATCCCTTTCACAATAAAGGTTGATGGAAAACCTCACTTAAAGGTTTGACATCTTCTAGGTCCTAGATTTATATAATGTCATTTAATCCATTAATTGGTTCAAATACATCACGTGAAGAGATAACTAATGAAGAGAGGTAAAATAAATAAAATAATATAATATAAATATATTTTATTTTCATGTCATGTGGGATATTATACACACCCATGAATGTCACTCATATATACCATAAAAATGAAATAAATATTAATTACGAATTCAAGAACACCTTAACCTCCCCCAGGACAAGCCTCAATTCAGCCTCCCATTATCAGGAGTAAGAGATCATAATGGTTGAAAAATGGAAGTGAAGAAAAAACAACAAAATAAAAAGAATATATTTTAAATAGATAAATATAAGAATAATAATAAAATAAAATTAGAAAATAAAATAAAATAAATTATAAAGAATAAGAAAATAAAAATAAAAATAAAATAAGAATAAGAATAGAGAAGAAGAAGAGAATAAGGGGATAGAAACACTCTAAGAAAATAATTCTTGAATTACATTATTAATAAAATAATTTGGAAAATGCAATAAAAATAAATAAAATAAGAAGAAAATTTGAATAAATAAAAAATAAAGAAACACAAATGAAAAGAAACATATAGTCCTCTTTGGCAGAGGCCTCCCTCCTTGGTGTAGATTTGTGAGTGAGTAACTCCTCCTATTAATGGAAGACCATATTTTATAGGTAAAGGATGGGGTTCCTTGGACTCCTCCTCCTTAAAATCTCCCCCAATACCTAGGATACAATTAAATGAGAATATAAATATTTTAATTTGAATACCCCAAAAATCTCAGCCTTCCTGATTTTGTAGTGTGGACCATGGAATTTGTAGTAGTGTGGCTTTGGTAGGTCTCTCTTATCCTCCTGAGGAATGTGCATGGAATACATGGGCTATGGGGATTGATATTGCAGTGAAAGTGGCTAGTTGTAAAGGTCAATGGTGGTGTTAGTGCTACTTAGAGACTCCTCCTTCATCTATCCTTTAGTGGTTCGGTCTTATCCTCCTCGAGCTCTCTAGTGGATTCCATGGTGTTTTTCTAGTGGTATAGTGGTGGTGGTATGGAATTGGGTGGTAACAATGGTGGAGTAGCATCTCAGGAAATGTTTGAGCATGAAAGATGAATGATATAGCAGTACGAAATAATTATGCTTAAGAAATTAATATTACCAATGAAAAAAGTATCCCACATCAATTTGATCAAGTGTAGTAGTGATTATTTATAATAAATCATACTTATTACTCAACTCAGAATCCGTCATCAGGGTGGGCTCCCTTGAAGCACTTGCACATAGGCATATGCGAGCCACACCACATGCAGCCCATGTGGCATTCAATTAACCTATACTCTCTATGGAATTCACCACCCATGGGACACATATGCATGGTCCTGATGCCCATATAGCTAGGGCTTGATCAGGCTCTCTTAGGTGTCTTGGCTGGCTATCCATATTGGGCTTGGCTATGTGGTGAGCGACCTGGTTGAGGGTTGGATAGATTATTCACCTTTGGATTGTGTAAACACCTTAAAAAATAGTTTCAAATACATTTAGTAAAATTAATCACATATAATGAAATTTAAAATTTAAAAATATCATTCTTTTATTCATTTAAACCCCATTTCTATTCCACATACTTAATTTCCCAAAAATGAATAAAACAATCACTTTTATGGGTATTTAGATCAATTTTCCATTTAAAAACATTGAAAATTGTTTACAAATATGCCTGAAATATAGTCTATCACTCATAAATACTTTAAAATTATTTAGGAATTTATGATACTTTCTCAAACACATTATCATGATTCCTAAGCACTATAAAATAAATAAAACTATCATTTTCAGTTCTTTAATGTCACACACTACACTTGAAAATGCAGTCAACCCAAAACATTAGTTAATCCTTTATCCATGTTTGTTTCATCATTATATTTAGTATCCTTCATGTAAAGGTACATAGGGATAAATTTATTTTAATTACATGGGTATTTAAACTCCAATTATCTAGACTTTTTAATGTCGATTATAATATCTATTAAATTTGTTCATTGTATCCAATAATCTTGCTATTCCAAAATTTTATAGATATTAATGCCTCCTACAGTACATGTTATTCACTTGAGGACCAACTCTTTCAATTGACTAATGTACAGGGCTACTAGGAATTTGTCTAGACCAGTATTCCAAGCAACCACATCTTCAATCACCATTCTCATAATATATGGATGGCCACTTTTCCATGTATTTGATGGATACTATCTACTACATAACCCAAATTATCACCTTTTAATAGTGACATTGATATATAAATTGTGATAATAAATCTAAGGGAATTTCAAAGGGAAATTAACTACAAATATCCATGAAAAAAGTAAAAAATGATTAAAGAATTGATAAAATATTTGTATTGAATTAAATAAGAACATATTAAACATTAAAGATAAATCCTCCTAAACTAATTATTTTTTAAAAAATTAATATATCAAAGATATTTAGGGAATTTAAATAAAATATCTTTAGAGAAATAAATATAAACAATTTTATTTCTTGTCATGTATACTAAAGATAGGAAATAATACTTAGCACATGGCCAAAATATAATAGAATAAATCAAGTTAGCATTCCAACACAAGAAATAATAAAGAAACCAATGAATAAAATAATTAATTAATAACATTCACACTAGTCATATGAAAATTAAGTTAAATAAGATAAATAAGATTTTGGTAATGATTAGTAATGATAAAAAAGAATAAGAGAAAATTAAAACTGAATATATTTTAAAATAAAATCTTTGAATCTGAAAGTTCAGGATTTACATAGAATACATTTGAATATGAGCATCAAACCTTAAAAAACATAATATTTAAACCCAAATATCAAGAACAATATCGGGTATTGATAATGTAGTTAAATTTCATCTCCCTCTATATAAAATAGTAAACGTATGAAACAAGTATCAAGACACATAAACCAAACAAAATATATGGAAAGATAGTTAATATTCACTATAAGTGCCCCCTAATGAAAGAGTTAGATAGCAATCTCAACTTACCAAACAAGTATAAAGAAGGAAATAGTATTATTTATTATAGATATTATATAATTTAAATGAACACTCTATGTAAATATGTAATCATTTTTTTGTGAACTCTTCTTTGATGAAAAAAATAAGGAAATAGGGCTACATAAATTTTTGTTGAGGACTGATTCTAAATTACCAACCAATCCAATTCCATTGATATTTACTTTATCATTTTCTCCAAAAGTAACATGATGTCCATCAATTTTGAAAAGGAATATAAATTTAATAATTCTATATTCATATTTCATGAGCATCCATTATCCATGTATGATTTATCATTTTTTTTGGAGCATTCCCTAAAAAACATCAAACACAGCTAGTTTTTAGTACCCATATTCTTTTAGTTCTAGTAATGTAAGAAATAAGGGATTTAGGTAACTAAATATTATTATTTTTAGAATAAATTATACCCTTAAAGTTAGATAAATATTTTGAAATGTATAAATTCTTAAAACATCAAAATTAAGTAACTCTAAAATAATATGTTAAACCCACTTTTTTTATTGTATTTTTTTCAAAAGTTTATAAATCATAAAGGAAGTGTATATGATTTAAATATATATTGGAATTTCATAGTTTCGAAGATGAATGGAGTTCCAAAGAAATTTGATGATGATTTAGAGATCCCAAGTATATTTTTCAATATATGTAGAGCCATGAATAAGGATTAGAGATTCATCTTGAATCTTGGAAGTTTATTACTTCCATTATTTATATAAAAAATGAAATGTGGGTTATTTACACCACTATTTATATAGGACAATATTTATATAGTAAAGAAATAAAATTAGGAAGTGACCATTATCCACATAGAAGATAATGAGGAAGTTTTTTAGAGTTCATGTACAAAATTTGTTGTAGAAAATTTTTTGAGGTGAAAAGGATACCACCATTAAATATGTTTACAATTCCTTTCATTTACATGCAATTTTTTTATTACTAAAAATTAGGTTATATAGACAATATTTAGTTAGAAAAAACTGGTTTGAAGTTTTTTTTCTTGTTAATTCGTATGTAGAACTAGTTTAAGTAGTTTTTATGAAATAAAGAGTTTCATGGAGTGTTAATACTATTGGATATTTTTCCATTATGAATAATTTATGGAAAATAGTTGAAGTCATGATATTATTTTACTTCTATGATTGAAAAATATGTGTAAGGTAGATATGATTGAGTAAAACATAAAGAAGTTTAAGATGAGTTACTTATATAGAGTTAGGAAAATGATAAATTCTATATATCTATGAAGGAGCTATGAATAGAGGCTATGAATTTCCATCTTTGTATTTATTCAGGTTGAAGAAGTATTTTTTGGATGACATTTGAATATCTGAGTTGAGTTGGAATAATTCCAGAATATAGATATTATGGTGAATTTGATAAATTTATGGATGTCACAAACTTTGTAAGGTTAACCCAAAAGTGAAAAATGGAAAACAAAAGTCTGTATGTTGTGCATTTGAGATTTTTTAAAAATTGAATGTTCAGATAGTGTAAGGTGGGTCAAATTTTGTAAGGTAAATTCCATATTTCATAATGTAAGATTTTTATTTTTAAGCTGAGTTATAAATTAAATAAGGTGACTCTTGAGGATCATAAGGTCATGTATGTAAGTTCATAAGGTGAATCAAGGAAACCTTAAGGTGATCAATGAGAAATTTAAGGTGAACCTCACCTTATAAAGTTGAAGTTGACCAAAATATTTGAAAAATGAAATGTAAAAAACCCTGAAAATGTAAGTTAAACCTCAACATATAAAGTGAGTGATCTATTTGATATTTGAAAATGTCAAGAACTTCATTGTGATAAATGTAAGGTGATCCTCACCTTAAAAAGTAGATTCTATGTGAAATTTTTTCAAAATAGTTCTTTGGGAAATCCAAGGTGTTTATGGATAATTAAACAAGATGATGAAAGACCTTTTCTTCCTTGATTAAAACATCACAATTATTAAAATTTTATTTTGATTCATGCTAACAAGAATAAAACGACCATCTAAATTAGGATCTAAAGTCTCATAGTTATCCATGCCAGAAGAATAAATTAAACAGAAATATGTTTTATGTTTTCATACATACATAGAAGTAATTAAAAAAATTAAAGACCATGTATTTTATGGATTTTTTTAAGAATGAATTATTCCGATTATTTGGGATTTTTAAATGAATATATTGACTATGAATTCAAATGAGAATCAAAATCATAATATATACACCATTTTAAATAAGAATATATAGGATTCTTTGAATCAAGGGGAGTGTCCATAATTAAAATAATGGAAACTATATTCATGATAAGTTTGTGAATATAAAAATATATAAGGTTAATATGATGCAAGTGTGTGATCAATACTATTATTAAAATTAAAAAAATTTATTTCCTAAAAATATAAAGAAATGATGATTATCATATTATATATCTTTAAATATAGAAGATATAGTGATCCAACCCTATAATAAAGGTGTACATCATGTGTTTCAAATAATTACATAGAAACAGTGTTACTATATAGTAATGATCCTTATTCATTAAAGGATAAGAAAAGAAGAAAGTGTGAAGATCATCTATTCATCTGTTGATCATTGTTCTGGCCAAAGAAGAATTCTAAGAAGACCAGCCTAAAATATCACTATATTGTAAGATCTGAAAAAGTATTGAAGCATCCCTTTTAATTGTATAAAATTGAGTAATATGATTAGATACCTATTTTATAGGAGGGGTAAAAGACTACACTACTGATTTTCTTTAAGGAGTTTTAAGTCTTTTCTTGTATCCAAGAGCTGCAAGTTGTTTCTTGCATTGTTCCAAGTTGGTGTTAAGAATAAAGTTCCAAGAATATACTCAATACTAAGATGTTTTGGATAATAAAAGAGAAGTTTTTTTTAGTAGGATAATAATCATTTTACAATGGGGACATAGTTATCTATATTGGATGTGAACTTCCTTAACAAATACATGTGTCCTTATTACTTTACTTTATTAATAATATTATATGAAATAAAAAGGTGTGGATTCAGTGAGAGAGATTCATTCACTAAATAAGTATATAGGTAAAATAAGGGATAAAATTTTTAATTGATCAAGATTCAGTAACACTGATTCACCCCCCCCCCCAATGTGGGGAGTATCCCAAAGTGATTCTAACAATTGGTATTAAAGCACCTGGTCACACCTTTGATTGGATTCTCTACCTATAATTATTTGAAGTTTTTTTCAGTTTCTCTTCCAAAATAATCATGGATTGCAAACTTAAAGAATAAGTTTCAATAGTTGATCGGGTTTCTATCTCTACCAATACTATATATAATAGAAGGAATAAATAATTTAATGGAAAATATCTTATGAAAATAGGAATAAAAATTAGTTTCACTATGTTATAATCATTGTGAAGATAAATCTTGTGTGGGAAAAGTATATTTAGTAGTATAATAAACTACAAAGGATATGGAAAACTTTTATACCTTATAAAATATAAAGTATTTACATGATTATGAGATAACTAAAGTTTCTTTTATAAATATTCCTATTGAAGAACCAAGAATTGGTGGAGAAAATCATATCTATAAATAATCATGTGATGAATCATATGATAATTAATGTATTTATTTAATTAATTATCTAAAAAAATTTATAATGATATAGTCACTCTTATATGTGGATATTTTAGAAACTTATAGGAAGAGATCACTCAGCTTAAAGATGAGTGTAAAGAGTTAGATAAAGATTTAGAATAAAGAGGATAAATATGTTTGAATCTCTCCAAACAAGTTAATCATTAAATTACATGAATAAGGAGTTTCAAGAAATATGATCCAATTTTTAGGATAAATAGATCAATACACTTTATAAGAGAGAGGAATCCAATAAATATCATGATGAAATTATCCATGCATTATAAGAATGAAAAAGGTTTATCATTGATATAAATAATGATCAATTGGAGACCAAGGTAATCAAAATTAAAGTGTTGGAAAACTTACTATACGAAAAGAAAAAAATAGAAGAGATTCATAATGATAATATCAGAAATGATTTTAAAGGAATATTAAGGTTAGTAGAGTATGAGAAAAATATCAACAGTATGAAGTTTCTTGAATTGAGAATTAAAGATAAAAATCTTGATGGTGGACAATATAGGTCTTCATAATAATCTATGAGAATATATTCTACCGTAAACAAAAATAAGGAAGATATATGTGTAAAATACTACTATATTGTGTAAATTAAACCCTAATATCATCAATTGATCAATCCCAAGTAGTCATAAAACAAATTGTACCATCCTACCATAAAGTTATATTTTTTCTAATTATGGTTATATGAATAGTGTACATTTAAATTTATAATCTATAAAAAAGTGGAAGAGTAAAAATAAGGAACATATCATTGCACCTCTATTGTATAAAATTAATTGTAGGAAAAGTTACTCCCCTAAATAATCTCATTTTGAGGGTAAAATCAACAACAATAGCAAGAAATCCAATTTGAAAAGACTATTGTGTCGATGAAAAAATCATGATTTGTATGTCATTTCTTGTGTTGGGGTAGATTTGGAAACAACACTACTAATTTTTGGAATAATATTTCAAATTATGAAAATAAATGGGATCCCACAATAATGGGTATCAAGTTTGAGGTGATTAAAAGTCCATAGATAAAAGGGGATAATTTTTATATTACAAACAAATATGAAAATTTGATTAATCTCTATGGATATTGTAATCAAAGTGATCATATAAGTCAGACATGATTTTATGAATCAATAAATAATGTGTAAAAATCACTTTAGAATAAAATACCATAGTAGGTTGGAAAGTTATCCTTGGGAAATAAACAAAATAAATATGTTAAACAAAATATTACAGAGAAGTCAATAAAGAAGATAAGTGGGTTGTCCTTAGTTTATATATAGAATAAGAAATATACTCAATGAAAACCCAAGGATAATATAAGATAAACTACCCCCAAAAAGTAATATCTTCTTCTATTATAGATGAAGAGGTCACACCTTATACATTTTTTTCAAACAGGTCATGTATGTTGGTATCAATGAATGTAAGCTAAAGAAACAAAAATAAAAATTGATTTATTAATGAAATAAAAGAATTAGTTTGGTGGAGTAAAATTTTAAAGAAATATGTTAAATCCTAATAAATATGAGCATGTTTCTAAATAGTACACGATCATATGTAAACATCAATTTGAAGAATAAATAAAGATGGAGGAATAATAAGTAAAAGCACTGCTAAAAGAAAACAGATAATTTCACATGAAGAAAACAAATTTCATGAGAGGTTGTTAAAATTTGATAACCTAGCATTTCATGATATTTCTTATATAATATTCAATCATGATATACATAAATCAAAGGATTATAGAACAATCCTACCAGTTTAAGAAGAAATTCTCAAGATAATGAAACATACACATGGAAATAAAAATACCTTGACTGTAACACCCGAGACTTTTATAAGAAATATTTTGTTTTTATTTAATATAAATCATCAAAGTAATCTTTCACTAAACACAACACTAGGTTGGATTTCTTTACACGCAATCACGACCTTCCTTGATAGCTTGTGTCGTACGCAATACCGAGTTTCACTAAACAACGATATACTATTAAAATATTATTAAAACTAGCCGTTATGAATAGTAATAACCACTTTTTGAAAATTTGTAAATTTTATTTTTCAAAATGGACTTCATTTTTGGATTTGTAATATCGAAATTAGCCTAGGGTGAAATTTTGGTATTTTTCTGGAAACTTTCAATTTTTGATGAATAGTGAAAACACTGGGTTACTATTTAAAACCCGACTTTTTATTTAAATAATTATTTGTTTTATTTAAATTTATTTTAGCTCAAAATTGATACATAATACCTATATAAGTTCAATGTAATTCATTGGAGTAATTTTATAATAATTTTAGATATATAAAAATTTTATTGAACTTTTCACCGTCTTTTACCCACCTCCTAGGAGAATTTGAAAATTTACATAAAACTTAATTTTACCGCTTTTGTGAGTGAAATTTCAAAAATCTGAGAGACACATTTGATGTCAGTAAGTAAAATGTGGTTCAATGAGATGAAAATAATTTTTCGTGAATATTAACTTTTTACTTTTTTTACCACGGTTAAAAGTAAATAGGGTAATTAAGGGTAAAAATGATATTATTATTACCCTAAAACATGTACTAATTCTATTGGATAAGTTTAATTAGACCAAAAAAAACCTTAGGAATAAAATATGACCATTTAGTCCCACTTGGATTAGATTAGGACATTTATTATTAATTTATTTAAAGAAGGCTAAAAATAGTTAAAATCAATGTTTAATAAGTAAATAATTTTTAATATAGAGTAATACATGAGATAAATTCGACTATAAATATTAATTAGAAATATAAAAAGATTTAATACATAATGGTATTTTATTTGTAATTTTTAGACATTAAATAATTTAATTAATTTATGACACAAAGATGATTCAGTAATTATCTTATTAATAAAATATTCACATAATTGATGTTATAAATACCCAAATAAATTTAATTTGAGACTTTTTATGAATTACACTACTTTTTCTAGGTTAATATTACATTTTAGTATTTATTTAATTAACTTTTTTTTAACTAATAATTTTTTTATGATTTTCACAAAAATCAATTACTAAATAGTGTCAAAATTGACATAAAATAGTTTTTAAAGCAAATATTATATTATTAATTGTTATTTTATTCCTAAAAATCTAAGGTTTGTCAAAATGACTTAGATAAGGTTATATATATTAATACTAAACAAATTGGGGTTCGTTTGGCTTGTTATAGTAAGTTTATTAACATTATAGTGTAAGAACACAAAAAGACACGGTAAAAGTAAAATTATCTAACTTAAAGTTAAATCTAAATGATAAGGTTAAAATAGAACCCTAAACTTGTCTAAATTATATTGGATGAGATTATTTCGACCCATCCCCACCTTAACTTAGAAATAAATCAATTTGGATCTATTTAAAACCGAATATGACTTTATAATAAAATAATATTTTTAGTTTTTCCAAAGGTGCCTCTCTCCTCCCTTATAAAAGGGCACCTCCTCCCTCTCTTCCTCACACCACTTTGAGCCTTCAATATCGTCCAAGCGCTGAAAATTTCTCCTCTAAACTTCCCTAGAAACATCCTAGAGGTCCTGGTCTTCTTCAAAGACCAATTTTAGTGCCCTAAAAGGAGGTCTCAAAGAAGCGCTTCAAAGAAGAGGTAATGTATGTTACCAATTCTTTCAACTTTATTTCTTATTCCACTTATTCTTCTTTAGTTGTTTCATTATGAATTAATAACATCAGTATCACTCATATACTTATATTTTATTATAAGTATGAAACAACCTTATTTCACCATCTATCCATCCTACGGAAAACGAAATCACCGCGCGTGCGTACGTACGGAATATCTTCTCCACGCCGTGGTGTAATCTATTTTCCACCACCACCATACTTGGATGGGTATAATGGTGTAAAGAATGAATATATATGATTATTTTAAATTTATATTGATTCTGAAATAGTATACATACACTTTAATACAATTCCACGATCATGGGAACGATATCATCGCTCGTGCGTACGTACGGAATACCGTCTCCACGATGTGATGCGACTCATTCTACATGATTTACATTGCATAATGATTAAATAAATGAATTTAGTGAATAAATATGATATATATTACACTAATAAAATTCTGGAAATGAGGTATCTATAACCTAAAAATAAGAATAAGAATTTATTCGACAAAACACACATAAGAACAAAAAGTAATAAACACCCGAATAACAAGTAGCAATGAAATATTACTAATAATAAGCTAAGAATATGACCATATATGATATCATAACAATGAGTATGAAAAGAATATTTTTTACTTTTCCGAAAAAAGTATGAGTAATCTAAGAATATGACCATATATGATATCATAACAATGAGTATGAAAGGAATATTTTGTCGTTTTTCGTACGAGGTACTTTTTGACTTTTCCGAAAAAAGTACGAGAAGAATGTTTTTTTTAAACTTATATGGAATGAATGGATTTTTAAAACATTATTTCCAAGAATCTTCCTTTACAAGTTTTCAAGTTTATTTTTAATCAAATTCTTTTAGTTTAGAATTGTATGACATGTTAAGAAAGGAAAAGTGTTTTTGAAGTAGAAAGGATATTTTCCTCAAGAATGGAGTTCAAGTGTTTTATCAAAATTATTTTCCATCTAAGATAATATAGGTTTCTGTTTCTATCCCTATTATTACATTGATTTGATTATGTTGTTATGGAATTATTTTTATGAATTCCTTTATCTTTTATGAATTGTTTTATGATATCACGTTGTTTAAGAATCCCATTTTTATTACATGGGATATGCAATGATGTATGATTTTTGATTTTGTGGCACACATAAGAATGGTATCATTATGAGATGGGTGGGACCTATATATCTCTCCAATTAATTGGGTAAATATTTTATATCTCATGAGATAGACATGGATGGAACGGTAGGTTAAACCGGTTCAGTGAAATAGGACTGAAACGAGGAATGAACTCTGTTCAGAAATGGACTTTGTCCACTAAGATAGTCTTGGCAATGAGTCTTGACTAATAAGAATTTATTCTCTATGATTATATGTGTATGCCACAAAGATTCATGTTTTATGTTATGATTATTGTGATTACATTTCACTGTCATGATTTATCCCATGTTATGAAATTATGATCTCTTTTGTAGGGTAAGATTTCCAAAATGTTATGTTTTTATGAATATGATGTGATTGATATTTCTTTTGTTTACCCTTACTAAGAATTTGAGCTCACCCTTTTGTATGTTTTCTTTCCCCAGGTCAGGAAGAAGGTTATTAAGTAGGATATTCTAAAAGGGACTCTAGATATGATGAAATAAATGGGAGACAATGTAGATGCTTTATGAACCCGTTGTTTATGTTTCTCAGTTTCTAAAGACACTATACCTATACGGTCCTTTCATGGTTTTGTTATATGTTGTAATAAGTGTACTTCAATTTTTAAGTACTAAAAATGTATGTAAAGTATGGGTTGTTATAGTTGGTATCAGAGGCAAAGGAGGTAGGAATGTATCTGATCCTTGGGAACTCTCACATGTGAGCATTGGACGAAGGATGGCTCTCCGCCCAAGGGCTTCATGAGGAAATGGTTTCCACTGGGGATGGTGGTGTGTCCCACCCAGGGGGTGTATCCGCCCATGGATTTCCCTGATAGGTATCAATTATAGTCCACTGGAAGTAATTCCAGACCGTTATAGTTGGTATCAGAGGAAAGGTATAGTCAACCTTTGGAAACTAGGATGCGAAAGCCTTAGTAAGAACCCTAAGGATACGTCTAACCATAGAACACAATATTAGTGTTTTATAAATGGTCATGAATAACCTATGATAAGACCTTAAGTGTTAAATTTTATTCTTGATTATGCGGTTTTCTTATTATAATTATTGTTGCTCACACTATTCTTCTTGGTTTTAGTCAATGGATGGAACCCAATGGAACCGTGTTAATGCGGAATGCGACGGGCAATGCAATGATTGTCCCCCTGAGCAACCAAATGTTATGGGAGCTGGAATGAAAAATGTTGTAGCCATGCTCACACAACTTTCTCAAGATATGAATCATGCAGGACTTCCAAATGAGAAAAGGAAGGAGTAACATTATGTTGAATCCTTCATGAGGCATCGTCCACCTTTATTCAGCGGGTCTACTGATCCATTAGTTTCTGAACAATGGATTAGTACTACTGAAAAGATATTTTCAGTTCTTCAATGTTCTGAACATGATAAAGTCATCTTAGCAGTGTATCATTTGGAAGGTGATGTTGATCAATGGTGGAATCTTATCAAGAATACGAGGCAAAGAGATGAAATTGAGTCCATGGAATGGGATGAGTTCAAGAACTTATTTTTCAATAAGTACTTCCCTCGTATTCTTCGAACAAATATGGAGAAGGAGTTTCTTGAACTAAAGCAAAAGGATGATGAATCTGTTGGTACCTACAAAGCAAATTTTACAAGACTTGAAAGGTATGCTTCTAATATTATTATCCAACCTGAGAGTAAGATCAATCGATTCTTTAGTGGCTTAAAACAAAGTCTTCAAAGGGCGTTATCCATAAGGGACTTCAATAGCTATGAGGAAATCGTTCGATGTGCTCTCAAAGTTGATATGGAGATTGGAGTAACCCATCAGTCATATGGGTTTGATAAGAAGAGGAAAATGGAATTTAAAGGAAAATCTAAAGAGCACACTGAAAATAAGATGAGTTTTCCCTTATGCTCAAAGTGTGGAAAGAAACATGGAGGGATTTGTCTTAAAGGGACAAGTAAATGTTTCAAATGTGGAAAGGAAGGTCATCGGTCATTTGAATGCCGCAATGATGGGAAGAAGATGTCTAGTGATGCAAACAAAGAAAAGGCTACACAGAGTGCACCTCCTACACTTCAATGTCACAAGTGCAAAGAGATGGGGCATTATTCCAATCAATGCCCAAATCCAAGGGTTGATGATGATGGTCGACGTCAATAAAATCTTAAGGCTAAATACAAAGGAAAGTCACATGCAATTTCTATCAGCGATGTGGAGTACGATAACAAAGTGGTGAAAGGTACACTTACCATCCACTCTAAAGTAGAAAATGTTTTATTTGATTCTGGATCCACCCACTCTTTTATTTCTAAAGGATTTTCTAAGGGTATCACCGTATTACCTCAACAATTAGATTTTGAGTTAGCTGTGACAACCCCTAATGGTACAACAGTCGCATCAAAAGTTTATAATTCTTCTCCGATTGAAGTTTGTGGGAAAGTGCTTCCTGCAAATCTTGTGGTCCTTCCTATAGTGTAATTTGATGTGATTCTTGTCATTGATTGTCTTTCTCTATATGGATATCATATCAATTTCCAAATAAGGGAAGTCACATTTCATATTCCAGATCAATCTATGATCATCTATCAATGCAAGGATGAACATAACATTCCATTGGAAATTTCTTCCATCTTATGGGTCTTAATTCCACTAAATGAAGGTTATTTATCTCAAATGGTTGGTGATAAACTCATGATTAAGAATATACCCATTGTACGGGAGTTTGACGATGTCTTTCCGGAGGAATTGCTGGGTCTTCCACCAAATCTTGAAGTTGAGTTTTCAATAAAACTCGTACCGGGTGATTTACCTATTTCAAAGACACCTTATAGAATGGCCCCAATTGAGTTGCAAGAATTGAAGAAGAAACTCCAAGAGAATCTTGATAAGGGTTTCATATGCCCTAGTGCATCACCTTAGGGAGCACCTGTTCTGTTTGTTAAGAAGAAAGATGGATCAATGAGACTCTGCATTGATTATCGAGAACTTAACAAGATCACTATCAAGAACAAATATCATCTCCTGTGCATTGATGACTTATTTGACCAACTACGTGGAGCTCAATACTTTTCCAAGATTGATCTCCGTTCAGGGTATCATCAATTAAGGGTCAAAAGGGAGGATATACCAAAGATGGATTTCCGTACAAGGTATGGACACTATGAATTTATAGTGATGACAATTGGTCTTACTAATTCCCTTTCTATCTTCATGCATATAATGAATAGAGTCTTTAGAGACTATCTTGATCAGTTTGAGGTAGTCTTTATAGACGATATTCTTGTATATTCAAAGAGAATGGAAGAACATGAAGATCACTTGAGAATTATATTGAAAACCCTGAGAAAGTAGAATCTTTATGCCAAATTTACCAAGTGTGAATTTTGGCTTCAAAAAGTTTCATTTTTGGGTCACATAATCTCAAAAGAGGGGATATCTGTGGATCCAGCAAAAATAGAGGTTATCGAAAGATGGTCGAGACCAACAACAGTAACTGAGATCCGAAGTTTTCTTGGTTTGGCTGGATATTATCGACGTTTTGTGAAATATTTCTCACGATTATCTAATCCACTCACCAAGTTGATTCAGAAAGGAGTTAAGTTTTTTTGGACGAGGGAATGTGTATAGAATTTCAAGGAGTTGAAAAGAAGGTTATCCAGTGCACCTGTACTCACACTTCCTTGTAGTGGAGAAAGGTTTGTGATCTACAGTGATGCATCCAAGAAGGGATTGGGGTGTGTTCTCATGAAAAATGATATGGTGATAGCTTATGCCTCACGACAGTTGAAAATCCATGAGAAAAATTACCCAACTCATGATTTGGAGTTAGCTGTGGTAATCTTTGCATTAAAGATTTGGAGGCATTATCTTTATGGAGAAAGGTGTGATATTTATACTGATCATAAAAGTTTAAAGTATATTTTCACACAAAATGAGATGAATATGAGCCAAAGAAGATGGTTGGAGCTGATTAAGGATTATGACTGCTCAATCCATTACCACCCTGGGAAAGCAAACAAGGTGGCAGATGCATTAAGTCGATAAGACCATGCTAGTTTATCCATGATGAGGATCACAAAAGATCCAATATTTATGGATTTACAAAGGATGGATCTTGGAATTATAATTAAAGGGGGGAAATTGTCTCTTTCTCAAATTAATGTTCAACCATCTATACATGTTAAGATTAAAGAGGCACAGAAAGAAGATTTAGAGTTACAAAAGAAGGTGAGAAATGTTCCTGAATTCAACCTTGATTGTGATGGGATAATAAAGTTCAGGAATCGGGTTTGTGTTCCTCCCATCCCCGAATTAAAGAAGGAGCTGCTGGATGAGGCTCATAGTTCTTCATTCTATATTCATCTTGGAAGCACGATGATGTATAGGGACCTGAAAGATTACTTCTTGTGGGATGGAATGAAAAGAGATGTTGCTGAATATGTCTCTCGATGCTTGGTTTGTCAGCAAGTTAAAGCTGGAGATAGAAGTCTAATGGGATGTTATAACCATTACCCATACCCGAATGGAAATGGGAAAACATCACTATGCACTTTGTAATAGGACTTCCTAAAACATCCAAAGGAAATAATTCTATCTGGGTCATAGTTGATTGTCTTACAAAGTCTGCACACTTCATTGCTATTAGAGAGGATTTCTCTCTGGATCAGCTTTCCAGGATATATGTAAAGGAAGTGGTAAGATTGCATGGAGTACCACTTTCTATTATATCTGATCGGGATCCAAGGTTTACCTCAAAGTTCTGGTGAAGTCTTCATCATACTCTGGATGCAGAGTTAAGTTTCAACACTGCTTATCATCCCCAGATAGACGTTCAGTCTGAGAGGACAATTCAAACTCTAGAAGATATGTTGAGAGCTTTATCTATGGATTTCAAAGGTTGTTGGGATCAGAACCTACCTTTGGTGGAATTTTCTTATAATAATAGCTTTCACTCTAGTATTCAGATGGCTCCTTATGAAGCTCTCTATGGAAAGAAATGTAGGACTCCAACTTGCTGGGACAAAGTTGGGGAAAGAAAGCTATTACAACCTGATCTTGTTGATGAGATGGAAGAAAAGGTCCGATCTATTCAACAACACATAAGAGCAGCTCAGAGTCGATAAAAAAGTTATGCCGACAACCAAAGAAAAGACTTAGAGTTTGAAGTGGGTGATAAAGTGTTCTTACGAATATCTCCTTGGAAGAGAGTAATGAGATTTGGAAAGAAGGGAAAGATGAGCCCTAGGTATATCGGTCTTTTCGAAATACTGGATCGTGTTGGGAAGGTAGCTTACCGATTGGCGCTTCCACCGAATCTCTCTCAAGTTCATGATGTGTTCCATGTATCTCTCCTGAGAAAGTACATACCTGATCCTTCACATGTACTCAGCTTATAAGTTGTACTGCTGGAACAAGATCTTTCTTATGAAGAACAGCCGATAGAGATTCTCAATCGTAGTGAAAGAGTCCTACGGAATAAGACCACTCGCTTGGTGAAAGTTTTATGGAGGAACCACCAATTAGAATAAGCTACATGGGAGCTTGAGGATATGATTAGGGAGAGGTATCCTCATCTGTTTGATACAAGTGACGAATTTCAAGGGTGAAATTCATTTTAAGGGGGGTAGAATATAACACCCGAGTCTTTTATAAGAAATATTTTGTTTTTATTTTATAAAAATCATCAAAGGAATCTTTCACTACACACAACACTAGCTTGGCTTTCTTTACACGCAATCACAACCTTCCTTGATAGCTTGCGTCGTACACAATACCGAGTTTCACTAAACAACGATATACTATTAAAATATTATTAAAACTAGCCATTATGAATAGTAATAACCACTTTTTGAAAAAATTTAAATTTTATTTTTCAAAATGGACGTCATTTTTGGATTCGAAATATCGAAATTAGCCTAGAGTGAAATTTGGGTATTTTTCTGGAAACTTTCAATTTTTGATGAATAGTGAAAACATTGGGTTACTATTTAAAAACTAACTTTTTATTTAAATAATTATTTATTTTATTTAATTTTATTTTAGGTAAAAATTGATAAATAATACCTATATAAGTTCAATGTAATTCATTGGAGTAATTTTATAATAATTTTAGATATATAAAAATTTTATTGAACTTTTCACCGTCTTTTACCCACCTCCTAGGAGAATTTGAAAATTTACATAAAACATAATTTTACCGCTTCTGTGAGTATAATTTCAAAAAATATAGAGACACGGTTGATTTCAGTAAGTAAATGTGGTTCAATGAGATGAAAATAATTTTTGGTGAATAGTAATATTTTACTTTTTTTTACCACAGTTAAAAGTAAATAGGGTAATTAAGGGTAAAAATGATATTATTATTACCCTAAAAAATGTCCTAATTCTATTGGATAAGTGTAATTCGACCAAAAAAAACCTTAGGAATAAAATATGACCATTTAGGCCCACTTGTATTAGATTAGGACATTTATTATTAATTTATTTAAAGAAGGGTTAAAATAGTTAAAATCAAAGTTTAATAAGTAAATAATATTTAATATAGTGTTATACATGAGATAAATTCGACTATAAATATTCATTAGAAATATAAAAATATTTCCTACATAATGGTATTTTATTTGTAATTTTTATAGATTAAATAATTTAATTTATTTATGACACAAAGATGATGCAGTAATTATCTTATTAATGAAATATTGACATAATTGATGTTATAAATACCCAAATAAATGTAATTTGAGGCTTTTTATGAATTACACTAATTTTCTAGGTTAATATGACATGTTTTTATTGATTTAATTAACTTTTCTCAAACTAATCATTCTGTTATGATTTTCACAAAAATCAATTACTAAATAGTGTCAAAATTGACATAAAATAGTTTTTAAAACAAATATTATATTATTAATTGTTTTTTTATTCCTAAAAATCTAAGGTTCATCCAAATGACTTAGATATGGTTATATATATTAATATTAAACAACTTGGGGTTCTTTTGGCTTGTTATAGTAAGTTTATTAACCTTATAGTGTAAGAACACAAAAAGATACGGTAAAAGTAAAATTATCTAACGTAAAGTTAAATCTAAATGATAAGGTTAAAATAGAACCCTAAACTTGTCTAAATTATATTGGATGATATTATTTCGACCCATCCCCACCTTATCTGCTAAATAAATCAATTTGGAGCTATTTAAAACTGAATATGACTTTATAATAAAATAATATTTTTAGTTTTTCCAAAGGTGCCCCTCTCCTCCCTTATAAAAGGGAACCTCCTCCCTCTCTTCCTCACACCACTTTTTGCCTTCAAGCTCGGCCAACCCCTGCCAATTTCTCCTCTACACTTCCCTAGAAACATCATAGAGGTTCTGGTATTCTTCAAAGACCAATTTTAGTGCCCTAAAAGGAGTCTCAAAGAAGCACTTCAAAGAAGAGGTAATGTCCGTTACCGATTCTTTCAACTTTATTTCTTCTTCCACTTCTTATTATTTAGTTGTTTAATTATGAATTAATAACATCAGTATCACTCATATACTGAGATGTTATTATAATTATGAAACAACCCTATTTCACCATCTATCCATCCTATGGAAAATGAAATCACCGCGCGTGCGTACGTACGGAATACCGTCTCCACGCCGTGGTGTAATCTATTTTCTACCACCACCTTACTTGTATGGGTATAATGGTGTAAATAATGAATATATATGATTATTGTAAAGTGATATTGATTCTGAAATAGTATACATACACTCCAATACAATTTCACGATCATGGGAACGATATCATCTCTCGTGCGTACGTACGGAATACCGTATCCACGATGTGATGCGACTCGTTCTACATGATTTTCATTGCATAATGATTACATAAATTAATTTAGTGAATAAATATGATATATATTACAATAATACCATTCTGTAAATGAGTTATCTATAACCTAAAAAGAAGAATAATAATTTATTCCACAAAACACACATAAGAACAAAAAGTAATAAATACCTGAATAACAAGTAGCAATGAAATATTACTAATAATAAGCTAAGAATATGACCATATATGATATCATAACAATGATTATGATTATTTAATAAGTCAACGACATTATTTAAATCATTATACAGGAGGTTCGGACACTTACGAAGGAAATCGGACCTAAGGTAAGGGAAAATATCACAATCTCATTTTTATCCGAGATTGTTTATACTTTGGTATTTACTGTGGTGTATTTTATCATCAACATCCATGTTTCCTCAAGTGTAATATTATTTCCATCCACCTAAAATTTTTTAAATCCAATTTTACCCTTCGGTGAGTTTTTAGTAAAAGATATGAAAGGAATATTTTGTCGTTTTTCGTATGAGTTACTTTTTGAATTTTCTGACAAAAGTACGAGAAGAATGTTTTTTTTAACCTATACGACATGAATAGATTTTTAAAACATTATTTCCAAGAAGATTCCTTTTCAAGTTTTCAATTTTATTTTTAATCAACTTCTTTTAGTTTATAATTGTATGACATGTTAAGAAAGGAAAAGTGTTTTTGAAGTAAAAAGGATATTTTCCTCAAGAATGGAGTTCAAGTGTTTTATCAAAATTATTTTCCATATAAGATAATATTGGGTTCTGTTTCTATCCCTATTATTACATTTATTTGATTATGTTGTGATGGAATTATTTTTATGAATTCCTTTATCTTATATGAATTGTTTTATGATGTCACGATGTTTAAGAATCCCATTTTTATTACATGGGATATGCAATGATGTATGATTTTTGATTTTGTGGCACACATAAGAATGGTATCATTATGAGATGGGTGGGACCTATATCTACCTCTAATGCATTGGGTAGAGATTTTATTTCTCATGAGATATACATCGCTGGAACGGCAGGTTAAACTGGTTCAGTGAAACAGGACTGAAATGAGGAATGAACTCAGTTCAGAAATGGACTTTGTCCACTAAGATAGTCTTGGAAATGAGTCTTGACTAATAAGAAATGATTCTATATGATTATGTGTGTATGCCACAAAGCTTAATGTTTTAAGTTATGATTATTGTGATTACATTTCACTGTCATGATTTATCCCATGTTATGAAATTATGATCTCTTTTCCAGGGTAATATTTCCAAAATGTTATGTTCTTATGAATATGATGTGATTGATATTTCTTTTGTTTACCCTTACTGAGCATTTGAGATCACCCTTTTGTATGTTTTCTTTCCCCAGGTCAGGAAGAAGGTTATTAAGTAGGATATTCCAAAAGGGACTATAGATATGATGAAATAAATTGGAGACAATATAGATGCTTTCTGAACCAGTTGTTTATGTTTCCCAGTTTCTAAAGACACTATACCTATACGGTCCTTTCATGGTTTTGTTATATGTTGTAATAAGTGTACTTCAATTTTGAAGTATTAACAATGTATGTAAAGTATGGGTCATTATATTGATGGATTCTATAAAGAATAATATTCCATACAAGGATACTATTATAAGAAGAAAAGATTGTATTTTTCCAAAGAGAACATGAATTTGAAAAAAAATGAATTAATGAATAAATCTCTCAAAGTTGATGCTAAAAGGAAAGGAATAGTATCTTGGTTGAGAATAAATTCTTAAAACTTTTTCTCTCACTAATGAGAAAAATAATTCCACATTATTTTATTATCTTTTATGTTGTATTTGTGTGATTTCTATATTTTTAATTGAAGGTTATGAAAGTTCTCATGGCGGTTAAATAATGAAAATAATCATGCTTCCAAAACTAGATAGAAAACTGGAGATGTCTCCATCTTATAATGAACTAACAATCGGTATATTGAATTATATTTTTTAGAGAAGTTCAACCTTGATAAATATAATAAATTTTTCAAGACTAGACTACTGATTAAAAGTTATTAATTTTATTTAATCACAACAATTATTGTCATAAATCTTATTTTATGAATATTTCACTCTTGATGAAGTGAAGATAGAGTTTTTCCCATGGGGAATATTTAGAAGATACTGAAATTATAAATATGTATAATTATGTTATTTTTAGAAGGTTCATAAAATAATTCATTGAAATTAATGCCTTGATACTCTATTATATCTAAGAATAAAAGTATAGTGTTCAAGGGGATAATTTAATTTATTAAATGACATGAAGTTGAATAATTTTATAGAAGTTCCATGACTGATTTCTAAATCTTAAAACCTATCATTCATTCTTATATGCCTTTAATGTGTATGTTAATATAGATTTAAGAATTTAATATTATGAAATTTTATGAGAATATGTTTAACAAGTTGAATCATAAAATTACCACCTTTTGTTAATAATTAGTATCAGCCTAGAAATAGTTGAGCAGACTCTGAGGAGGTATCAATTGGTTTTCATAATAGTTAGTATCATATCCATATTTAATAATGGGTTGTCTTGTTATGAAAATTTGACCCTATTATTTTATACACTAAGTAGGGCTCACATAGACATTGAGTGAAATAATTTGTGGAACATTTATATAATAGTGAATTGAGATTATCCTCTATCTTAAGATCTTTTTATTTATTATCAATAAGGGGGAGAAGAAAATAAAATATGAAAAATGATAAATGGGGAGAGTATAAATAGAAGAACTTATTGACATACATTTTCTATTATTGGTATTGATAACAAATACAAAGGGGTAATTATTGCATCCACTTTTTTTCTACTGTATTTCTTTCAAAAAGTCTATAAGTATAAAGGTTTTGTGTGTGATGTCAATATATATAAAAGTTTTACAGCTAGGAATATACATGGAGTTCCTAAAATTATTGATTATAAGTTTTAGTTATTAATTCTATGTGTCAACTTATTTCAATATAGGAATAAGAATTTGAGATTCATCTTTAATCTTGGAAGTTTATTTTTTATAAGGAAATTTGATTTTTTTTTTCACCACTATTTATGTAGAAAATAATTTAAATGATGAATATTACATTATTTTCATGGAAAATAATGAGGAATATATCTAGATGTCATGTTTAGAATCTATTTTAGTGTATTTTATAAGTTGTAAATAATTATTCCATTCAAAATTATTAGATATCTACTTATTTACATATAAAAGTTGTAGAGTTGAGTTACTAGAAAAGAATATGTTATATAGAGAATATTTTTTTGTAAAATATTGTTTGAAGAATTTTTTTTCTTGGTAATTTATATTCATAAATTGTTCAATAAGTTTTGATTAATAAAATAGTTCCATGGAGTGTTTATCATACTTGATATTTTGTCTCTATGAATCGATTGTGCAAAGAAGCTAATGTTGTGTAATTATGTTACTTCAATGATTGAAAATTTAGTGTAAGGAATATTTTATTGAGTTAAATATGAAGAATTTAAAGAGTGTGAAAACCCATGGATTAAGGAGAATTATAAATCCAATATCTCTATAAAATAGTTAAGAATAGATGAACTGCCGCCCATGACTACCACCAAATCTTATCTTATCCTTAGGTTTTATGCAGAGATCTTGTTGGGCTAATATAAGTAGAAATTAGGATGATATAAACATTAAATTATTAATTTAATAAGTTATTTATATATCAAATATATTTTCACATCTCTAAATTCAAATTTTAAATTAAAAAACTATCATTTTTAATATTAATGCATTGATAAAATTCAATTAGTATAGGTAAATAAATAATAAGATCATTTTATGCTTAAAGATGTGTTTTAATAAAAAAAATTGTTTTTATATGATATAAATTTTAATTTTAAGAAACAAATTATATTATGGTTAAATAATTATAAAATATAATTTTGATATGATAAATATATTAAAACTATTTTAACTAAAAAATGATACAAAATAAGAGTAAAAATAAAGAATATTTGCAAAATTCATCTTCCTATAAAATGAGTTCATCATTATATTTTATGTTTCCATTAAAAATTTAAATTACTAAATTTATAACATTAATTTGAAATATTTAACTTCATTTTTGGATTCATCAAGATAAAATTATCATATAATGAATTTTTTGTATTTTTATAAAAAGATTGAGGTTTCGGTAAATAGTTTGAAATACAGATTTTATAAATATAGTGAATTTTATGATATCATTATGACATAACCACGAAATAAAAAATTATACAAAATTTTTAATAATAAAATATGTATTTAATAATTAAAATTATACATTAAAAAATATTAAGTTTAATTTACAAACATATATTTGACATTTTAGAACATATCAATATTTTTTAAAATTGTTTTTATACATTAATCACTTTATTTTAGAATTAATTTTTATCACTTTAATAAATTTTATATTATGAAAAAAACCATATTTATAATCATAATATCCAAATTAGATAATAAAAAAATATTTATAGACATAAAAATAATTTACCAATGTTGAAAAATGAGTTACCGTGGTAAAAGATGATTTAAGGATAAAAGATCTAAAAACATATTAAAAACATGTATAAAAATGTTTTTATGAGATTTAGATCAACCTTAACTCATCATTTATCCATTATTTTCCACTTTTGAATCCACTTACCTTGAATAGTAGAACTCTTATTGCAAAAATGTCACTCCTCTCACTTATAAAAGGTACCCTTAGAGACACCACTTATCATCACACCATAAGCCTATTAGTTTGGTAGAAATATTCTATAATCCCTCCCCAAAACTAATAATAATATACTACAGTTTATGGTATCCTCAAATGACCATCCCACATATCCTTAATCCTTTTTCCAAAGGAGTTATTCTAAGGAGTAAGGTAAAAATTTCCAAATCGATCCTTCTTGTTTCTATTTATTTAAGTATTCTTATTCTACCATAAAGTATATTATAATACCATAAAATAATTTCATAAATATCATTAATATACCAAAATTTTATTATATTTATGTAATAATAATTATCTACCACAAACCTTATAAAAATGAGAATGTCGTTCATGCGTACTTGCGGACTACCTTCTCCACAAAGTGACATGTTTTGTTTTTAATAACCTATTTTTTATGGTTAAAAGGGGTATTTAATGAATAAATATTATATTTATATAATAATTAATATTCCTAAAATATAAATTAGTTTATACCTTCTTTCTATTCTATAAAAAATGAAATCTTCATTTGTGTGCAAGTACTGACTATCGCCTCCAAAGAGCAATATGTTCTATTTTTCATCACTTGCCTAAATGGATGGTTCAAAAAAATATTTTATGAATATATAATATATTTAAGAGTGAAATATGTCATCAATATATTTATGAAATTATAACAAAAAAATTAATAATCATTATAAATTAATTTTTTGATATCCCTAAATTATATTAAACAAGCTTGCCATTGATTCTATTCTCACAAAGCATGCCCATAGTTTCCTTCAAATGAACATGGGGGTGAATAATTCATTGAAAAAAAATGATTTAAATATATTTTATAATATTTTAATTATAAATTTGATATCAAATAATGGGTTTTGATTATTCCATTATAAAACACATGTGAAATGATTGGAATTACTAACACCTGATAATAAAAATAAAAATCAACGAACTAATGAAAATATAAGGAATGGTTATAATTAAAGAGTATAAATTGTAAGGGATATTAATAAAGTTTTAAAAATTTTGATTAATACATTTGTTTTAATGATATTGTATATTAAATCACTTTCATTAATGTCTCGATTAAAGGTAAGGGTTTCCTCAACTTAATTTGCTTCATTGAGATATGATTCATATTCACTACTTATTTTCTTTTTGGGGAATATGTTATACCCATGGATTTATTTTTAATATAATTATAATGAAATTAAAGGGATTTAAAAATCAATATTTTATTCTACCTTTTATGAGTTTTCAATTTGAAATACAATGAATTTTTATAGGGTTTTCTTGATTCAACTTCTTTTCTTAATTCATAATTCTTCCTCTTTAACTATGGTTTCACAACATATTTTTATTCTATTATATAATGATATTATATTTCCTTTACTCTTTCCTTTCTTTGGAATTAAATTAATGGATTTCTTTATTCATAAAATTTTATGATTTAAATAATAACTCTCATTCTCTCCAAATAAGTTTTTTTTCATGTCAATATTCATTATTCCTTCCAATGTTATCCTTTCTTATTTTAAAATCCAAATGTGTTTTATTTTAGTGAATTTCAAGTTTCCCTTTTCCTATTTTAAAATTTAAGGTTTATCGCTCTTTTTACAATGTGGGGTTCAATAAAGGTATTGGTAAAATGTTTAAATGGTTTTTTCCATTTCATGAACATACATTTTATTTTCCTCTAAACATTTACATTGGATGAACTTTATGTATTTTTGAGGATCCATTATTGAAATTTATTTCAAAAGAATTTTGAAAAATAATTTATTTTAATTACACAAAAATGATATTTTCAAAAGTGTATCATAACTTCTTTTTTTATGAAAAAATTAAGAAATGTTTTCTAAAGACTCTTTTATGTTTTGATCCCATTTTTCTCTTTTACTCCAAAATATCTAAATCCTACAGAGTCATGTTTTATCAATCACCTTATAAATGAATATATTAAATAATCCATTTTGGAAATCTATAGTTTTCTATCAATTAATCTACTTTTGATATCATGTTCCATGATACCAAATAGAAATGATATGAAACCAATTTTTTTCCATGGGTTTTCATGATATGATGAATGATTGATATCTCATAGAACACATATGTATGAATGTTGGTGGTCAGTGTCTTATATCACCCTCTAATATATTGGGTAAAGAATTATATCTAATGATATAATTATGTTATGTGTAGAAATTTTTTTTGGTCACAACATGAAGCGTAGACATTTTGTTTTTTCACAACATGAAGTGTAGAGAAAAAACATTTTTTCACAACATGAAGCATGAACATTTTTTTCACAATATGAAGCATGGAAATTTTTTTGTTCACAACATGAACCAAGGAAATGTTTTTATTCATAAAATGATGAGTGGAAAGTTTTTTATTCACAACTTAATATGTGGTTACGATTGAATTTTTTCAAAATTTTATAATTTACCTATGATTATGTTTGTTTCATTGTTCATTTTTATGTTATGATTTCAAGACATGAAATTTTTTTATATAATACACCTATAATTATACTCCATGTCTCACATTTATCATCTCACACTTTTATACCATATTACATGTTTTTTCATTGATATTACATGTCTCTTTATCATAACTTATACAACAATCTTATGTTACATATTATTTTTAATAATATATCTCATTATCATGTTTTATCATATTATTCTGATATAAACCTTGATAACATTTTGATAAGTATTCCCTTACTGGGTATTTAAGAATACCCCTTTCTTATGTTTTTATTCCCCACGTTAAGAAAATTAGTATAACCTATGAGGATCCTTTAAGGGGGTATAGTCTGGCTTGATTATAGAGAAATGTTCACAAGTATTATAAAATAAGTTACTTATATATCTAGTCCTAAAAGACACTAAACATTTTGGTTCTTAGGATTGTCTATTTATTATGAGATATAATGATTAAATTTTGGAAATTATGTAAAATAACAATATGTTTATCTTGGATCATCTCACTTGGTATCAAAGAATGTATATAAAATATATATATTTTTACACCAAATATAAGAGTGAAGTTATAGGGAACCATAGTTAGTATCATATTAAGATATATTTATTTTTGGGTATTATATTAGTTATTTTAAAGATTAGAATGAGAAAAAATTAGTAGAATACTTAGGTATATGTCTAAGTATAGGATAACATCCTAAAGTTCTGGTAAAGTTGAGATTGTGTGATTTCTTATAAATGAAATCTTTGTCTAGCTAAAAATAAGTAGATATAGACTCTAACAAGGATACACTTAGAGGTAATAACCATGAAAAGATGTTTGGGTATTAACGTGATCTTCACCGGGTTCATGACAAATAGGCCTAACTAAACAACTTATTTTTTACTCCCTCGGGATATGCTTTAGAGATTCACATAATCTTTACAAACCATTATTAAGGATTTGAGAACATTTTTACGTTATGTTTAGTGATCCTAATAGTAATTATAAAATGAATGGACTATATTGAAACCTATAAATTTATAAGTTAGCGTATATATTACATTTATGATTTATTCCTTTTAGGTTAATGGTTTTAATTTTTATAAGAAAATATAATTAATTGTTATCATATTTTACTTTACTTTATTGAAGTAAGGGTTGTAGTAAGAAGAAACCAAGTTAAAAATGGTTTTTTGGAAAAATATATGATTATACTAATGAGAAACCAAATAGGATAGAATTTGGTGTTGAAAATATATGGTTATTCTCAATCAATTATCTCAATTTATGATTAATAAATTGAGTCTTTTTTTACTTATAAACACACCAAAGAAGATAAAGATGTAGTTCCATAGTATTGTAGATGATATAGACTACAGAGGAAAGAAGATTTAACTTCCTACATATCAAAAATGCATGAAGAAGCACCCAAGGTAATGTCTAAAAGGAATGGAAAAATGTTTCAAGTGTGAATGGATGATCCATAGAGCTAGTGATCATAGAAATGGGATAAAGATTTTGGTTAATGCGATGGTGGTAAAAGTCCCAACTAAAGAACCACCCATAGTTCAATGCCTAAAATGAAAGGAATTTGTTCATTATACAAATTTATTCCTGAATCTAATGTCTAACAAGGATTGTATGAATCAATAACCTCTTAAACTAATGGAAAACATGAAATATTATCCAATCACAACTAATGGAGTAGATCATGATAATTACCCCAGAAGTCAGATCCAAGCACGCTTGGACCGCAAATTTATTAATAAAAAGAAAAGTGAAGAGACAAACAAGAGAAAGAGGACGAGATTACATGTCAGAATAGTCATAAGCATCAAATTCATACCTGGTCATATCATCTGCATCGGCTGATTCCTATTCTGATTGGGGCTCATATTGTTTGAGCAACTTGATATACTCTTTTCTTCGCTCCAATTTCTCCATAGATAGATTCTCCTTAGACTTCATAGAGGATGACCTGGTGGTCACCGTCCTCGGAACAGTAGAGTAATATTTCCTTGGTTTCCTTTTAACTGGGGTAGGCAATACACCCTCAATGTTAGAGATTCTGGTCTTTTCTCCTCGAACAATATCACTGTATGATGTTTTAATCATATTCCTATCACTTTCCTCATCATCCTCATGAGTGTCCCCCCACTTGCAGGGGATGGACACTCCATTTCCTGGAGTGGAGATCTCGGCCCCTTCCTTCCCATCATCAGAGTTGTTCCTCTGTTCCACAGAAGATTGCTTCTAAATATTCAGCTGTGAAGAATCATTCACCACCAATGCTGACGCAGGACTCAAATTATCAGAAGTGATAACCTCATGATCTCTAGAAGGGCCACTATAAGATCTTTTCGGAGTAGAATCAACAATCAACTCTTTTCCCTTTGAAGGAGTCATCACATCAGGGGCTGCCTTCATAGGAGGGTCGCTGTCCTTGATGACATGCTTTGGTGAGGACGATTCCTTCAAATTGTCCTTTTTTCGACAGAGATTGGAGGGGTGTCCTCGCATCCCACACTCCTTACAAGTGATGTTTTTAAGACACAACTTTAAAGAGTGCCCCACAGTCATTCATTTAGTGCAGAAAAGAGGTTTCTTTTCATATTCAACATCAATCAGAATTTGATCAGACGGAATAGAAAGTGTTACCGTATCAATGAGAGTGGATCTGAGATCAACTTCCACCAGCATTCTAGCGAATTTCCCAAATCTGACATCATTCGTTTCCTTATCAAGGCAGATGGGAGTTCCAATTTCTGTTCCAATATCATGCAGGATCTCTGGATGACAAAGAACCCAATTAAGACCATGAAGACGCACCCATACCTGAGCGTAGACATTTTTTTCATTCGAGACATTAAAGTCAAGTGACCATTCATGCATATGAATCCATCCCGGTTTTAGAAACATGGAACCAGAACTCCATGAAAATATTATTATTATTCCTTTAGATTAATTTTATGTGTTTTTTGAAATAGATTTTTAGTATTCACATAAACTTAATATTAATTACTAAAATAGAAAATCACATTTCATAATTTAAACCGACCTATGATCATTTATCAGTTCTAGGTTGGCTATAAACTCTCTAGGAAAAATTAATTTCATTATAGGAGTCATGATACCTAATAATGAGTAATGTTTAGCTAAACTTATTTAATAAAAACTCAATATTTGGGATCAGCCTATTCTTAGTAAAAATATGTGTTTCTTAAGTTATAAGGTTGATATCTTTCTAAAAATTATACCTTGATTCATTCCTATATTTAAAATTTCATTAGATATTTTTTATTAAGAGATAATTAAAATTGTAAGGGAACAATTTATTTAAGATGAGGATAATGTAACACCCTAATATTTTAGTATTAATTTCTCTTTAAATAAATAATATGTTTAATAGCTTTATTCACATGCAACACCAAACTAAAATGACACATTTATAATTTAAAATAAATTTATTAAATTTGACCATTATAATATAGTTTTTAAATTTGTGGGTATAAATAAAAGTAACCACATTATGAAAAATATGTATAAAGGAGAAATGAAGGCACCAATTAGTATGGTTCTTCCTTATGAGGATCAAATGTATGAGCTTATAAAGAATGTGGTGTCACTAGGGTTTTCCTGAGACCAAACCAAGTTCAAATCCAACAATTACAGTGTGATAAAATCATATGTGAGATAATTTAAAGATCATGGAAATTTTTTTAAGATTTATTATATATGAAACACCTCCCATGAATGTCACCAGAGTATATATTATCTTTAAGTATTGCATTGAGATCTTAAGGGGTTATGTAAGTAAAAATTATGATGATAAAAACATAAAATTAAAAATTTAATAAGTTACATATATACCACATGAACTTTATACATCTCACATTTCAAATTTTAAACAAAAAATAAAAATTAATTTTTAATATTAATTCATTGATAAAATTCAATTACTATAGCTAAATAAATAATAAGACTATTTTATTCTTAAAGATATATTTTACTAAAAATTTAATTTTTAAGCCTCATAAATTTTTAGTTTAAGAAACTAAATATATTATAGTTAAATCATGATAAAATATATTTCTGATATCAAAAGTATATTAACACTATTTGAATTAAATAATTGATAGGAAACAAGAGTAGAAAAAATTAATATTTGAAAAATCCATATTCCTATAAATTTTTTTTTAATTATATTTTATTTTTTCATTTAAAAGTTAAGTTGATAAATTTGGAACTTAAATTTGAAAAAAATAACTTCATTTTTAGATTCATCATGATAATATTACCTTGTGCATAATTTTTGGTATTTTTCATAAAAGTTTAATTTTTTGGGGAATAGTATAAGATACTGATTTTACAAATAACATGAATTTTATGATATCATTAGTATCTAACCATGAATTTAAAATTTGTGAAACATTTTTCCTGATCAAATATGTATTTAATAAGTAAAATTTTATATTTAAAAAAATTTATTTTAATTTACAAACATATATTTTAAATTTTATAACATAAAGTTGTATTTTTGTAAAACTATTTTTATACATTAAGAAATATATTTATGTATTAATTTGTATCACTTTTAAATTAAATATTATAAAAAAATATTTATAATCATAATATAAAAATTTTAAAATAATATAAATTTTATTTTTAAACATAAAAATAATTTAATAGGGTTAAAAAATGAGTTACTCTGGTGAAGGTAAATTATGGTAAAAGTTGATACAAGGGGAAAAGATCTAAAAACATGTTTAAAACATGTATCCAAATGTTTTTATGAGAGTTTTATAAACCTTAACTCATTTTATCTCCATTATTTTCCACTTTTTGAGCCACCTTCCTTTAATAGTGCACCTCTTATTATAAAAATTTCACTTCTCTCACTTATAAAAGGAGTTATTCACCAAAACACTTTTTCTTACACCAAAATACCCTTATTTAAGACATAATATACCCAAATCCTTTAATAAAACTATTATACACATCCTAGATATTCTTTTCTCCTCAAAGGACCACCTGTTAAATCCTTAATCCTTTTTGCAAATGAGTTATTCTAAGGAGTAAGGTAAAAATTCCCAAATTTCTCCTTCTCATTTCAATTGATTTAAATATTATTCTTCTACCATGAAGTATATTATACTATCATAAAATAATATAATAAGTATCAATATTATACTAAAGTTTTATTAAATTTATTCAACAATAATTATCCACTTTTTCCCTTATAAAAATGAGAACATCATTCGTCTGTACGTGTGTATTATCGCCTCCACAAAGTGATGTATTATGTTTTTCATAAATACCATATATGGATTTTTAAAAGGGTGGATTTAATAAATAAATATGATATTAATAATATTATTAATATTCAATGATAAATCAATTTCTACTATATTTATATTCATTGAAAAATGAAATCCTTGTCTGTGTGGACTACCGCCTCCTTGGTGTGATGTGCTCTATTTTTCATCACCGCCCAACATGGCTGGTTCAAAAAAATATTTGATGAATATATATTATATTAATAATTATTATAATTAATTTATATGAATAGTAAATTATAACAAAAAAATTATCAATTTTTATAAAATAATCTACTGATATCGGTAAATTACTCGAACCAATCTCGTCATGGATTTTGATTTCACAAAGCATGACCATAGTTTCTATAAAATGAACTTAATGGTACATAATTGTTTAAAAAGATTATTTCAAAATAGTTCATAATATTAGAATGATGAACTGGGTTTTGAAACCTCTGGTTTCATTATTTTGTTTACTTTGATCTTATTTTATCTCTACTTGAGTGGGATTGAGTTTCGGTTCATAGTAGGCTGAAAATTCATGTTTTAGAGGATTTTTGGGAAGATCATGGTTCGCCTGCATGGTTGGCACTAACTATGAAGAGACTATGTGGGTTCTAAGTGGTTTTGTGGTATAACACATGACTTATGAATGGTTTGTTAAACCATGCAGTAAGTGTGTATCTGGGACTTTCATTTTGATAGAGTTGTTTTCCATGGCTTCCACATTGTTTTTCGAACTTTGTGGAGCTCCCTGGATATTTTGTGGTTCCTTGGGTGTGTCTAGAGTGAGGAAAATGGTTTTTCAAAACTATGAAGCCTCTTTGGGGAAACCAGGTGGGGAAAGGTATTCATAGGAAGTGTCTCCTGCATGATTGGTGCACGGTTAGGAAAACTAGGTTGCCTAACTATGCGGTTTTCCCAATAAATATATAAAAAGGAATTTTATTTTATTTTATTTTATTTTATTTTATTATTATTTATCTCTTCTTATCCCCCCACCCACTACCTTCTATTATGTGTGTCACATGAAATCCCCTACCCTCTCCCTCTATGTGTATGCCACCCCCTCTCATGATATCAACCTCTCTATGGCAGTTTCACCAGATTTCTTCTGGTTTCTAGGTCGAATCACTGAGGTAAGGTCTCCTTCTCTCTCCTTCATTATTCTATATTTTTTCTCTCTCCTATCACCCTTTATTGTTCATTCGAACCCTAAGTCAAGGTTCATCCAGGATTTTTCATATTTCTTCCATTATTAGGGTGTGCGATAGGTCTCTCTAGTTGGATTCATGAATATTTTGACATATTCCACCAAAGGTTAAGCATTTTAGTCCATTTTTTTTCACCCATCGTCATTTGTCGTAGGTTTTATTTTACCCTTTTTTATTGGAAAAATTTTAATTGGAGGACTTTGCGGTGTCTTGTGGATCCTTGAATACTTACACACATACACATAGGTAAGTGTGTGTCCATATATATATATATATCGACTCCTTATAAATATTTCCTCATAGTGAGGTAAATAGGTGCTTTGTATTAAGGGGTGTATGTATATATATGTGTGTGTGTGTAAGTGAAAAGTGGTTATTATCAAAGGCGATGATTTTTTAGGTGATTTGGCTTGATTATCTTATCTTTGAGGTAGTTTACTATGGAATTTGTTTCATTTTGGAATTATAAATATGCTTGAACTTTTTAAATTGCCTTTTTATGAAATTATAATTATATGTGATAACTCCTGGTGTTTTAAAACCATTTCCTAGTATTTTGATCTTGACATAAATATTTTTTCATGTGAGTTCCATTTTTTCATGCTTAAAATGGAATGTTTAAATATTTTAACCTTTTTTGAAATTCCTTAGGTGATTTTAAAATTTTTTCATGATGATTATCTAATTTTAATCCAAGTTTAGTTTTCATAGAGGTAAAAACTGTATTTTGAAGTGAATTTGATTTTAAAATGAGGTGTTTCTCTCGAAATGATTTCGAGAAATGGATTTCTTATTATATTTCAAATGATGATTTTAAATTTTTTAGTGAATCAACCCATGTGAAAATTACATGGTGGATTTTTTAAAATGGTTTGACATAAATGGGTGGGGTTTTATCCTTGTGTTTATTTTCAAAGTGGAAACCCCTTATTGGAGGGTAGATTTGAAATAATATAATGAATTGGGTGGTTTTATTTAACCTCTTGAAATATTTTAAGTGGTTTTTTATGAAATTTAAAAGGGGTATCTTTATTCCAAGATGTGTTCTCGTGTTAAAGGCTCAGTTAGAACTTTGGTTTTTAGATGGCTCTTGTGAGACACAATCATTGGTTTCCTCTTTCTTGCATACCCATTATGTGGGTTGTGATCATTATGTGATGATATTTTATCCCCTTATATTGGAATATTATTGTTTATACCATGATTTCAGGTTTTTTATTTAGGATATCAGTAATTGGGTGTTAGGGGTGAGGGTAGTTATGGTTGTGCCTTGTTTTTTAGACTTGGCTTGTTTATGCTACAACTCACTTCATTTTTATTAGTCATGGGAATCCAGATACGAAGTGGGATTCTATACCTCTACTATAGTAGGGAGTCATACACTACTAGTGACCCATATAGTTTTGAAACTTGGCTAGATTTGGTATGCCATATGATGATGTCGATGCAAGAAACTCGAATGGGTTTTGGTTATGTTGCAACATACGCTAGAAAGATAGTCTGTTTAAGAAAGTCTAAGCCGCCAACACATTAGGGATATTAGGGTAGATCCCATGACACATTTTCTTTCTTGATAAGTGATTAAAGTCATTTTTATCTATTTATTATTGTATCATCTATTTTTATTTTATTTCTGTGGAACTATTCTGGTTTATTTTGTTTTGTTATATTTGAGTGATTCCTGGTTCCTACTTTGTTTTTGTTGAATTGTGTGAATGTGTTGGGCCATTTTCTTTAGAAAAGCGAGTTTTCAAATATTTTGGAAAATATATTTTGAATTTATAGACTCTTGTGTGGGTTCTTTAAGGTGGATTTAAAAATATTTTTTTCGTTTAAATGGTATCTTCATCTTGAAGAATATTTTTAAATTGGGTTGTTGCATTTAAATAAACCATGTTTTTTTTTAGAAATAAAATTTGAGCATGTGGATTTTGGAAATGGATTAGTATGGTGGCTGTATTTTTAAAATGTGTGTGTTTTGATTTTGAAAATAAAGGTAAATGTTATGAAGGTGAATTATATAATTGTTTTGATCTCCCTACATCATATATATGTAAATCTTACTTTCTATATTTATTTTCAAACCATAATTGATGAATTTCTTTATGAAACATATTGAATAGTTTTTATGGGTTGTGGTGGTCTATTGGGATTTTTTTCTCATTCCTATATCATTTCAAGTTTTAGGTTCTCCATTAGTTCCCATTTTTTTATCATAGTAGTGGGGTGAGTTGGGTGGTAGTGACTTGTGTGGTCATGTAGAGGTTAGTATGGATTTATTTTCTATTTTAGTTATTCATTTCTAGTTATTGTTTCTTCTATTATGTCTATTTATTTTATCTTATATATTTAATTTATTTATTCCACTATCGTTTATCTATGTTTTTGGAGAATTAATTCCCAAATCGATTCCTGCAATGCACATGAAATATTTGTCATTCCATATGGATTGGGAATTCCCTTTGACCCATGTGGAATATCAGATCAAGTGCTAAATTGGATGGATACCTAGGAAGTTTTATTATAAATGGTATCATAATAGGTTTTGTCTTCCTTTAGTAAAATACTAAGCCTTTTGTGACATCCCTTTTATTTGGGTATGTTTGGGTAGAAGGAAGAATAAGGTTTTTGGAGCTTGAGAGGTAAGGGTGGAAGGATTCTAGCTAGATATTTCTTATTCTGAGCCTCAATATGCCAAGGGAAGTTGGGTCTTAAATTGTGAATTCAAACTTTTTTTTGGTTATTTCTGATATATTTTTATGAAATAGATTTTTTGATCCCCTTTGAGAATGTGAATGATATTGTGGGCTGCTCTTGGGTTTCATAGTATAATGATAGGAGAACTTGAGTTGCGTGGTTAGATTTTATGGCCCAAGAAATCGTTTTTATTTTCTCATGTGGTTATGTATACCTCCTCTATAGTGTGTGTTTCATGATTGGAATGTGGTCCCCCAACCATGTGGCCAATGAATGAAAAACATTGTTTCCTCCCCGGTTGGACTATTTTGGAATCCTCTTGAATTTGGATTCTCTAAAAAATCATCTTATGGTAGATGGATTCAAGAGTGTGGTAATTCCCTTTTTTTTTGTATTTTTTTCTTGTGAAACATTATTGAATTCTTATGTGGTTCTTTGTTTACACTAGAGTTTAAAACCCTGTTTTGTAAAATGAATGGATTCTGGGAAAATTATTATTTTCAAAACATGTTTTTATGGGATTTTTTTTAAAAGGGTTTCTTCCTTTTTTAAATGGTGTTTTACAAAAGGTGTATTAGTTTTGGATGGGTGTTCTTTAGTTTCCTTTTTTTAAAATAAAAAAAAATATTTCAAAATGGATTTTTAAGAGGTCCCTTGTTTGGATTATGTGTGTTCCACTAAAGTTGTTTTGTTTTAAAAAAAATTCTAGTTTTGAGTAATACCTTGGTGGAGAGTTCTTTCCAAATTACTTGGTGAAAATAGTAATTTTAATAGAAAATATCTTTTTGTTTGTATTTTTTTTGCTTATTTTAAGATCTTTTTGTTTTGGTTTTATTCCTATATCATGAAATAATCATCTGGTGTATGATTTAGGGAATTTATTAGTGATTTATATGTCTTGTTATACTATTGGTTTCCGCTATAATGGTCAAAAAGGTGTCCTTGGTTCTGGTGCCTACCCAAACTCTGAATGAAGTTTCGGATGTGGAACCTTACTTGTGATAACTATTGAGAGTTTTATTGAAAAGTTTAGCCTATTTTGGTGGTAATAGGTGGTGTTTATTTGGGGTACACTCTTTGGTTGGTTATAATATTGTTTTTGGAGCTTCACTTGTGGATGATAACCCTTTTTAATGGTTCATTTTGAGTATATGGGGATCTTTTGGGTGTTTCTCCTTTATGGGACCTTGAGGGTGGACTTATGTGGGGGTTTTGGAAGGCATGGTCTTGCATGTGGTGTTCCCCTCCCTCCCTCCCTTGAGGTCAGTTTTGGAGGTTTTTGGCTTTTTTCCCTCATTTTATATGGTTGTATTTGTGGCTTCCTTTATTTTAGGGGTTTATTATGAATATTTCTCATTGATACTCATTTATTGGGTGAACATTCTTGGTGGAAGTGGGTTTTTTCCATTTTATCATTGTTCCATTGAGGTGCTCATTTTTGGGCATGAGAGAAGCCTTGGGTGCATGATGGGGTAGCTAGGGTGTGTATTACTAGTTGAGCTTGGTATACTAGCTAGTGTTGGTTCATGTCCATTTTAAGGATCACCATGTAAGGTGACCCAGTTCTTGACCCTAGGTTATCCACATGTGTCGTGACCTAATGTGATATCTCATGTCTCTCTTTTAAGGCTTCTTGGGGTTGTTCTTCCTCTCTTTAGACTGGGAGAATTTATGGTTGAGAGTGAGTTTCTATCATGGTTACTCAGTTTCATGAGGATGTGTCTCTATATTTTTTCCTTCATGCCACCATTTTAGAGGAACATTAAATGGTGGGGAGACCATGGTAGGTATCCCATGTTTTTAGTCCTCATTGTTTAAGTTTCTATTTCATTTTTTCTTGGATACGTCGATATCTCATGGTTAATCGGTTCAATTTTCTTGAGGATGTTGGTTTTCGAATTTGAGGTTGAGCCTATCGAGTGATTTTTTTAGATAGGTCTTATTGAGACCTTATATTATCTATCTTATGTTTCTTTCAATTGGGACTTTATATAGGAATAAATAGGCATAGTATGGAGTTTTTAGCACCTCTTTTTTCACGGTGTTGTTTATTTTGGTCTTATTTTATCTCACCTTGAGTGGCATTGAGTTTTGGTTCATGGAGGGTTGAAAATTAACGTTTGAAGAATTTTTGGGAGGAATGTGGTTATACCATAGGTAAGTACTATCCATGAACTTCCTGTAAGGGTGCCCAAGTGGATCTGTGGTGTGTCATAAGAATTGCGCACAGTTTCTTGAATTGTGAAGAAAGCATGTTGTTGGTGATGTCATTTTGAAAGTGCCATTTTTTCACTACTTTAGCACCATTTTTTAAACCATTTAGAGCTCCCCTAAAGACCATGTGGGGTATTGGGTGTGTATGGAATGAGGCACATGGTTTTTTCAAAACTACGTGGCCTCTTAAGGGGAACAATTTTGGGTGAGTTGTGTCTAGGTATTTTCTCATACATAGCTAACACTTGGTTAGACAAACCATGTTCCCTAAACGTGCAGTTTTCCCAGTAAAGAAAAAATATATTTTATTTTATTTATTTTTCTTTTTTTCTAATCTCTCCCTTATTACCCCCCCCCCCCCCTCTCTTATGTGTGTCATGCGATATCCCCTTCACTCTCCCTCTATGCACATGCCACACCCTCTCCCGAGGTCCCCTCTGTATGGTGATTTCATTGGACTAATTTCGGTTTCTTAGTCAAATCACAAAGGTAAGGTATCTGCCTCCTTACTCCTTCCTTATTTTGAAATTTTTCTCTCTCCCATATCCCCTTATTATTCAATTGAACCCTAATTCAAGGGTTAACCTGATTATTTTGGATTTTTTCTATTGTTAGGGCATGTGATGGGTCTCTTGGGTGGTCTTTGTGCATTTTCTAGCATTCACCACCAAAGGTAAAGGCTTTTAGTCTATTTCAGTTCACCCACCACCATTTTAGGTAGTATTTCTTCTATAATTTTTATTGGACCAATTTTAATTAGGGGATTTGGGTTATTTTTATTTTTCTATTGGTTTTTTAGGGTGTATTTTGCGTCCTTGAAAACATAAACACATATACATTGGTAAGTATGTATGTGTACATATATATATGTTCTCTCATTGTATATATTCCTTCATGGGGAGGGGAATAAGTCCATTTTATTAAGGGGTGTATATATATATGTGCATATACATGTAAGTGATAAGTTTTCATCCTAAAAGGTAATGAGTTCTAAGGTTCTTTTACTAGATTCTATTCTATTTAAGGTAGGTGTTAATAGGAAATTTGTTTAATTTTGGAATTCTGAATGTTATTTTTCTTTGTAAATTCCTTTTTTATGAAAGTATAAATATATGTGATATATCCTTGTTGTTTTGAAACCATTTCTTGGTATTTTGAGCTTGACATAAATATTTTTTCATTTGATTTACTTGTTTTCATGCTTTAAATGAAATTCTTAAATATATTAGGCTTTTGTGAAATGTATGTGGGGATTTTGAAATGGTTTTTATGATGTTTGTCGAATTTTAATCAGAGTTTAGTATTCTAAGAGGGAAAATATATGTTTCAAATGGAATTTGATATTAAAATAAGGTGTTTACCTTGAAATGATTTGGAAAATAGGTTTCTTATTATATTTCAAATAATGATTTGAAATGTGTGTATGTTCACCCACTGTGAAAATTCCATGGTGGATTCTTAAAAATGGTTTGATATAAATGGGTGGGGCTTTGGACTTGTATTAATTTTAAAAGAGGAAGAACCCTGTTAAAGGGAATATTTGAAATGATTTAATGTAACATGTGGTTTTAGTTAACCTCTTAAAAAAATTTAAGTGGTTTTTTATGAAAGGTGAAATGGGGATTTGCATTCTGAGCTGTTTTTTGTGTTAAAGGCCATATTGGAACTTTTGATTTTAAATGGTATATATGAGAGACACCCTTTAGTTTCCCCTTTATTGTATACCCCTTGTTTGGGTTGTGATAATTGTTTGATTCTTATTGATCCCCTTTTGTGGGAATGTTCTTATTTATTCTGTAAGTTCATGTTATGTATTTGGGCATATTAATCATTAGGTGTTAGGGGTGAGGGTAGTTACGATTGTACCTTATAAATTAGATTTGTCTTGTTTGTGCTATGACTCACTTCCTTTGTATTGGTTATGAGAACCCATATACTAGGTAGGATTCTACACATGTGCTACACTAGGGATCCTCACACTACTAATGTCTCATCTAGAATGAAACAAGGCTATATGGAGTGTTTCATATGATGATATCGGTATAAGTTACTTGGATGGGTTTTCATTAGGATGCAACATACACCGAAACGTTGGTCTATTTGAGAGATTATAGGATGCCAACACATTATGGATCCTAGGGTAAATCCCATTACATATTTGTTTTCTTGGTTAGCGATTAAAGGGATTTTGATCAAGTTCTTGTTGTACCATCTCCCATACTTTCATTGTTGTGGCACCATTACTGTTGATTTTTCATTGTTATATGTGTGTGATTCTTGGTTCATGATTTTTTGTGCTTTACCCCTATGAGTGTGTTGGGTTATTTTCTTTAGAAAATTGAGTTTTTAAAGATATATGAAAACCTATTTTGAATCTAAATACTATTATGTGGGATCTTTAAAGTGGGTTTCAAAATATATGTTTTGGTTTAAATAGTGGCTTCAGATTGAGGAATGTTTTAATGTGGGTTGTTTAATTTATATAAAACATGTGTTTATTTTGAGAAATGAAATGTGTGCATGTGTAGTTTGGAAATGGATTAGGGTAGTGGATTTATTTTCAAAATGTGTGTTTTTGGATTTGGAAGACAAAGGGAATTTTTTTAGAGTAAATTGGGAAATTATTTTGATTTCAATACATAGTATGTATTTAAAGATTGCTTTATATATTTATATTCAAACTAGAATTAATGAATTTATTTATAAAAAATATTTCATAGTTTTTTGGGTTTTGGTGACCAAATGGGATTTTGAGCTCATTTCTATATCATTATAGGTTTTAGGTTCTCTATTGGATCACGTTTGTTCATCGTAGTCATGGGGCGTGTTGGGTGGTAATGACCCACAAGGGAACATGGATGTTAGTATGTGTTTCATTTCTATTATATGTTTTTCTTTCTAGTTATATTTTCTTATGTTATTCCTGTCTACTTTATTTTATCTCCTGCATTTATTTATTTCATTTTCATTTATGTTTATTTTGGGTGAAATAATTCCCAAATGGATTCATGTGATTCACATACACTAGTTGTTGGTCCATAGGGATTGGGAATACCCTTCTGGACATGTGGAAGATTGGTTTCGGTGTCATATTAGATGGAGTCCCGGGCTAGTTCATTACATCAGTATCAAATAATGGGGTTCGATGATTCCATTATAAAAAATATGTGAAAAGATCAGTTTTACAAACACATGATGATAAAAAGAAACATTAACTAAGTAATGAATGTACAATGAGTGATTATAATTAAAGATTATAAATGGTAATAGATATGAACAATTATTTTAAATAGGTAATTAAAATAGTAATTTTTATGATACAGTAGATTAAATCACTTTAAAAAAAGTCGAGATCTAAGGTAAGGGTTTCCTTATCTTAATTTACTTCATTGAGATGTGATTTTTATTCACCACTTATTTCGTTTTTGTGGTGTATAAACATTCAATGTATATATTTTTAAAATAATTATAATTCAATTAAATGTATTTAAAAATACATATTATATTTTACATTTCATGAAAATTCAATTCAAAAAATTATGAAGTTGTAAGTGGTTTTCTTAAATCAACTTCTTTTCTTGATTTATAATTATTCCCCTTTTACTATGGCTTTACAATATTTTTTTCTTAAATTCTAATATTATATTATATTTACTTTAATCCTTCTTTTAAAGGGTATTAAATTGATGAATTTATTTCTTTATAAAATTTTATGATTTTAATAATAATTATCATTCTCTTTGAATAATCCCTTTTTCTTACATGACCATATTCACTCTTCCTTCCAATGTTCTTATTTTTTATTTTGAAATCAAAATATGTATTATTTCTAGGGATCTTAAAATTTAATTTACCTATTTTTATTTATCACTATTTTTATGATGTGGGTTTCAATAAAGTATTTTTATTCACTATTTTTATTTATCTTAAAAAAAAAATTCCTTTCCCTAACATATATTTTATCTTTTTATACACATATACACTTGATTAAATTTATGAATTTTCAATGATACATTTTAAAAATTTTCTTCCAATTAATTTTGAAAAATACTTCATTTCAATTGATCTAAAATGATATATGATATTTTTGAAAGTGTCCTATAACTTATTCTATTTATAAAAAAGTTAAGAAATGTTTTCTAAAGACTCTTTTATGTTTTGATTCAATTTTATAATTTTACTCAAAAATATCTAACTCCTATGGAGTTATGATTTAGGAATCACCTTCTAAATGAATATTGAAAATACTAATTTTAGGAAACTGGATATTTGGTATCAAATGATTTAATTTTGATGTCATGTTATAAGATACTATGTGGAAATGATATGAAACCCATTTTATCACCATGTTTTTTATGATATGATGAATTATTTATATATTATGGCACATATATTTATGTATTTTATGTTTTTGGGTCCTATATATCCATTCAATTCATTGGTTAAGTATTTATATCTCATGCGATAATTATTTTATGTGTGGACATTTTTTTGTTCATAACATGAAATGTGGACATTTTTTCTATTCACAACATGAAGCGTGAACATTTTGTTTGTTTTTAATATGAAACATGGAAATTTTTTTGTCCAAGACATAAATCATGGATTTTTTTAAACATGTTTGTTATAACCCAGACATTAAATTATCAAGTATGAATAGAAATAACTTTATTATAAAAAAATATATTTTAAACGCATACATTTTTAATCAATTTATTATAAATAAAAATAAGAATCATTTAAATGAAAACTAAATGTTTTCTAAAAAAATTGTATTTTTTCTAAAAGAAAGTTTAGTCTTGCTTTGCACACATAATTTAAAATAAATTTTAATAACTTTTAGAAAATTTATTCGTTAAAATAAAAATAATTTTTAATGTTATAAAATAAAAATTATCATAGGGTAAATTTTTTGGATTTTTTTGAAATGTTACATTTTTTGATGAATAGTAAAAATACTAAATTTTAATTGAAAACTATGTTTTTTAATAATTTATAATGTTAAATTATATTTTTAATTTTTTTTCAAGTAAAATTAGTTAAATTTTATTTAAATTAATACAATTTAGTTCATTATAATAATTTTTATATTGAATTTTGATATAAAAACTTTCTAAACTTTTGAACACTTCCTCTTTGAAAACTGCTTTCTCATCGTGTTTATGGGATTAATTTTAAATTAAAATTTTCAAATTCTATGAATTTAACTTTTAATAATGGATTTCATATTTTATATAAGAATAATTTATATTTTATATTTAGTTCAACTTAATTTTTTACCAAAATTAATAGTGAAAACAATAAAAAATTAATTACCGCGGTTAAGGTAAAAATTGATTTACTGGGGGGCGAGGGGTAAACTAATAATATAAGGGTTAAAATGACCTAAAATCTTGTAAAAATACATTTTTATGGCCATATTTCAACCATATAATTTCTAAATCTATATAATACTCTATTATTTACCCTTTTGGAAAGAGAAAAATGTGGTTATTCCTTTTTATTTTCAAAAATTACAAGTGTGTCACTCACCTCACTTATAAAATCCCACCTACTCATCTCCCTTATTCACACCTTCAAAACCTTTTTTCAGCCAATAATTACCCAAATAAATTCTCAAATTCCATAATCTCATGTTATAAGCTTTATTTTTGGTAGAAATACCAACTATGAAGGGTTTTGGGGGAAACCTAAGGAAACTACACGAAGAAGAGGTAACATTCTACAATGAGTGTTTTTATTTTACTTCTTCCTCCACCTCATTAAATTATTATTAAAACATGATGATATAATAAACTCATTATCTTAAATATAATTATATTTTTTATGTTATTTCCATTACCCAAAACAATCCCCACTTCCATAAAATGGGTTACAAAATCATCAATCATGTGTACAGCGGACTACCGTTACGCGAACCGATGTCATTCATTTTTCCATTACCACCTAACATAGTTGGGTATGATGATAGATATAAATTATATATATGATATTTATATAATAATTATATCTTTTTATTCATTATATCATGTATAAATTTTTACTTTATGTTCTATAGGGAATACGATAACGTCGCTCATGTGTACTGCAGGCTACTGCTTCGTGAAGCGGTGTGATTCGCCTTTCACTAGCGCTTTACATAGAAGATGATAAGGATAAATTTAATTATTAGATGTGATATATATGAAATAATTATTATATCCATGATATATTTGTTATTGTTAAAATATAATATATCATTTTCCTTCTTACCCTTTCACTCACTAAAAGATGATAACATCGTTCATGTGCATATGGACTACCGCCTTCACAAAGTGATGTGAATCTCTTTTCATCACCACACCACATGGATGATATATATAATTATATTTAAGGGAATAATATTATATTATTATAATTATGTAATTATGAAATATTACTTATCTACTTTACATAATGATCGTTGAAAATGGAAATGTTACTCATACGTATATACGGCCTACCGTCTCCATGATTGTAACAAACTTCATTTCTCAAAACCATATTTCATGATTGGTATTAAAAATATAATTGGTGTGTAAATATGATAATTAATTCATGTTTATTATTATTTATATGATAAAACCGTATAATATGCACAACAACCAGAACATTCGTGACAAAGCATGATTGAGAAAACAAGTCAATTAACATCCAAAATAATGAAAATAATGAAATATTATTAATGAAAGAGTGATAAGATGTTATAAAAGCATTATATATGATTTTATAAATATTAATATGTTTCTATTATAATTTAATAATATGTTTAAAACTATTATATGGTAGGTTAAATCATGTTCAACTAAAAAGAAGTGTGAGGTAATAGAATTCACCTCAATTTCCCTTCATTGAGATATGTTTTATTATTGTGCACCTAATTTATTTTACATGGTGTATATATTGTCCCTTTGACATTTAATATCATGATTCTTAATAATTCATGTAATTTTAAATTTTTATTTGAATTATTTCATCTATGTAAATTTTACTAGAAGATTACCAAGTGGTAAAAGTTATTGTACAATCTCTCTTTATTTTCGGATCATTAGCTTTATCTTGAAAAAATCACTTTATTTTGATAATTTTTAATTAGAAATTAAAATTTATTTTAGATATTCATATTATTATATTATTTATATGATTATTTCCTAAATATTATACCATTTTTAAATATGTTTCCAACTATTAAATTTATTTTATTAATTGGGTAAATATTGATAAATCAATATCCTTTACTCAATATAGATATTTGATGATAAGGAATATTCATTTATAAATTAAATATATCATTAAATATGTGAGTAATTCTTTATAACTTTAGTGATGGGTGGGGCCTAAAATTATATAACCCTTGATACATCAGTAGGTGATACGATACCGTATGGGAGTGCGGTATTCGTTGGTGAAAAATGCAGAAACACAAGGGAGAAAGTGGGAGAAATGAAAATAAGGAAGTGTGATGGAAAATAAATAGGTAAAGGGGGATAATCAATTAGGACCCCAAGGAGAATTTCCCCTTAAAACCCTAATTATAAAAATCACCAAAAAATTTGATCACTCCTTTGATAATCCTTACTTTCATTCATTCAAGAACACAAGAAACACAAGAATAATAATGCTAAAAACACTCTAATTTGTAATTAAGATTTAAGGGGTACAAGGAGGTGTCTATTTATAGACCAATTGGATATATACATATAAAACACCTATCCCAAAAAATCCTAAATCCTAAAAAAACGATTTTTGGCTTTTTTTACACATTCTCTTGGATTTAGGGGATAAGATATCCAACAAGAAGACTTTTTGGCACCACCCCCAAAGACTTTGAAGATTCCCACCATGAATTTGGAGACAAGGGTCCAAACACTTTTTGACTTTGGATATTTCCTTCATTAAAGTGGATTAAAATTACTGGGATCAATTGGGTGGTCTATTTAGGTTCACTTTTGGGCTTTAATAAGTGTAATTAAAGGCCCATTTGATCCTCCCATGCATGCATGTTGGACGTCCTTTTGTAATTTAAAAATGAGGCCATGTAAAGCCTCTTTAATCTTCCTTATTCTTCCTCTTGTAATTTGGACTCCAATCCCATGAAATGGGTCTTGTGAAATTATGCTCCTTCCATTATCCTGGACATGATTGCTCTCAACTCCCCGATGTATATTCACACCTTGATTCTCATCATCCCCTATACCTTTAAAAGGATTTGTACTCGAATCTGTATATTCAAATGGAGAGAGATCAGTAACATTAAAGGTGGAACTCACATTTCCATATCTACTGTGAAATTCAATATTATAGGTGTTATCATTAATTCTTTCTAAAATCTAGAACGGTCCATCTCCCCATGGTTGAATTTTTTATTTTCTTTACTCTGGAATTATTTCATTCCTCAAATGCACCCATACCAAATCTTAGGGTTCAAGTACACCCTTATGTCAACCCTTGGTTTCTTAGTTCACATATTGTTAATTTATTCTTTAAATGTTGTCTTTCACATTAGCATGTAAATCCTGAACAAATTTTTCCTTCTCATTTACTGCAAGATCAAAAACCTCATTAATAGGCAATGAAAGAATATCTAATAGATTCATTGGGTTAAAAACATATATAATCTCAAAAGGTGAGAATTTAGTAGTAGAATTCATTACTCGGTTATATGAAAACTCTATGTGTGACAAACATTTTTTCTAACTCTTAATATTTCTTTGAATTATTGCATACAAGAGGGTAGAAAGAGTCCTATTCACCACTTCATTTTTCCCATATATTTAAGTATTTGAAATAGTTTAGAACAATAATTCAGTTCCCAAATTATTCCACAAAGTCCTCCAAAAGTGGATTATGAATTTAACATCCCTATCACATACAATGTTTTTGGGAATCTCATTTAATCTCACAATTTCTTTGGAAAAAAAATCTGTTATATGAATATAATCATTAGTTTTTTAGAAAGAAATTAAATGGTTCATTTTTTCTGAATCGATCCACAACAATAAAAATGTTATCTTTTTCCCAATTTTGATCGAGGTAATACCAAAAAAAATCCATATAAATGTCGGTCCAAGTATGGTATGGAATAGGCAAGGGGGAATACAATCCATTAGGTTAAACCTTTTAATTTTCATGCTTATAATTTACACGTTTAGAACAAATTTATATAACATCTTTTCTCATGTTTGGACAAATAAATGTTTATGCAAAGTATATAGTGTTTTTTTAACACAAAAATACCCCATGAAACCACCCCCATGAGTTTATTTTATAATAAATTCTCAATTTGAACAATTTTTAATTCACAATTTATCCCTTTTGAAAATAAAACCATAATTTTTATAACAGTCTTTAAATCCATGATTTTCACAAGATGTAAAAATTTGAGAAAAAACTCCATCTGTTTTGTACATTCCCTTTAATAGCTCAAGTATAAGTAATCAAGAATGAATATAAGTTAGAAATGCATACCTATGTGAAAGAGAATTGGAAACCACATTTTCCTTACCTTTTTTATGTTTTATTGTATAGGATAAATTCTCAATGAATTCCATCCAAGATGCATGTCACTGATTCAACTTGGCCTGGGACTTCAAATACTTAAGTATTCAATGGTCAGGATGAATAATGAACACTTTAGGTCATAAGTAATGTTTCCATGTTTCTAGGTTTCTTTTCAAATTATAAATTTATTTATTATAAGTTGAATAATTTAATGTTTCCCCATTCAATTTCTCACTAAAGTAAGAAATTGGACGTGACTCTTGAGTCAAAATATCACCAACACCAACTCTTGATGCATCACACTCAATTTTAAATTCTTTGGTGAAATTTGGTAGCCTTAAAAGGGGAGTATTAACCATTTTTATTTTTATTATGTTAATGGATTTTTCTTTTTCACCCCATTTAAAGACCACATATTTCTTTGCAAGTTCATTAAAATGTGCAATGATGGATGAAAAATCTTTAACAAACCTCTTATAACAGCTTTCCAATCCATGAAAGCTCCTAACCTCGGATGAGTTTATTCAGTTTGGTTCACTCCTAAATTACTTTGACCTTTTATTTATCCACACGGATCCCTTTATCCCATACAAAAAATACAAGAAACACAATATAATCCATGCAAAAGGAACATTTTTGAATATTTTCATAAAGTATGTTTTCTTTAAGGATCTCTCACACCAAACGCAAGTGTTTAACATGGTTGTCTAGTGATTTCCTATATACCAAGATATCATCAAAATATAAATCCATGAACTTTCTAATGAATGAACGAAGGACATGGTTTATTAAGCTCGTGAATTTACTTGGTGAATTAGTTAAACCAAATGGCACAACTAACCACTCATACAAATTGAACTTAGTTTTAAAATTAGTTTTCCATTCATCCCCTTCTTTCATTCTAATTTGCTGGTATCCACTTTTAAGATCAATTTTTGAAAACAAAGAAGCCCCATGTAATTCATCAAGCATGTCGTTAAGTCAAGGTATGGGATAACGGCGCATACTTTTATTTTTTTGGATGGTGTGACAATCCACACACATCCTCCATGTTTCATCTTTCTTCGGTACTAGGTTCACTAGAATAGCACATAGACTCATGATTTCCCTCACTAATATTTTCTTCATTATTTCGTAAAATTGAAATTGGTTCTCTCTAGTCTCTTCCAGATTAGCTCTATATGCTGGCCTATTGGGAATTTTGACATTAGGTATGAAGTTAATCCTATACTCAATGCCTCTCAAGGGGGGTAATCTATCGGGTGTTTCTTAGAAAAAAAATCACTAAATTCCTATAATAAATACACAATATAATAAGGAAGATAATGGTAAATTTTGTTAGTTTCAGGGTAATCATCTTTAATAATGAGTAAGAACGCTTTCTTGCTTAATAAAGTACCTCTCACCTCACTTTTTCCAGAAAATAATCTCACCTTTCACTCAACACCCTTGTTTTCATCTCTTTGATTTCACTCATTTCTTTTTATGTCACTTGTATCTCCTTTTTCACTCTCAATTTTTCCACTCTTTTCATTTTTTTCCCTCCTTTATTTTTTTCTCAACTCATCACACTCTTTTTTATCACTCAAATTTTTATTTTTCCTACTTTATTTTTCATTCATTTTTTTATTCTTTCTCTATCCTCACTTGATCTTCATATGCTTGTATGGGACTTAGAGGAGTCAAACAAATATTTATACCACTGAAATGAAAAGATAAGTGGTTATCATATCCATCATATATCACCCTCCTATCAAATTTCTATGGTCTCCCTAGTATAAAATGTCCGACATTCATCAGAGAAATATCACACAACACCTCATCATGATATTTTCCAATGGAAAAAAGAAACTATGGATTGTTTTATGACCCTAAATTCCCCACTATCATTCAAAAACAATAATCTATATGTTCTGGTATGACTTAGAGTAAGAAAACTCAAATTCTCCACTAACAAGGTATTATCCACATTAGTAAAACTTCCACTATCAATGATCATACTATATTCCTTCTCCTTTATGTGTCATTTTGTACCAAAAAATATGCTCACACTGATCCTCATAATTATTTTCTTTTGGTTGAATGTTTAAAGCTCTTCTTGACACCAATGAATCTCCATGAATCGGTTATTTTACTTCTACATCGGAACTCTCTTCTAAAAGTGGCATCTCATATTTTCTAGAGTGCTCACCAAGGATGTCTCCATTATCCAAAATAATCATGTTCCTTTTGTTTGGGCATTGAGATGCAGTATGACCATGTCCTTGACACTTAAAACCCTTTATATCATGAGATTTAGAAGGGAAATTTGTGTTCATTTATTCTTTTGAATTAATGGGGAAGAACTTATTTTTGACCTCTTCTCTTTCTTTTGGAAAAAATTTGGAATCCCTTGGTTTTATTTCATTCCACTTATAAGTTTATTTTGGATCTTTCTAATTATCCTTCCAAAAATTTTGGGAACTTACTTGAATCCTTTGAGAATGTATTTGCTTTTAGACTTTTACAGCCTTATATAGAAAATACTCTATGTTAATTTAGGTTTGAAATTCCACCAAAACTCTAATTTCTAGATTCAATCCATTGATGAACCTTGACATGGTAGCTTCATGATCCTTCTCCAAATTGTCTTGAATCATCGATATATCTGTTTCCTTATAGTATTCCTCCACACACAGGGAACCTTGTATAATTTTGTGTAACTTCAAATGAAAATATCAATAGTAATGACTATAAATGAACCTTTTCACATTATTGTCTTTATTTATTCCTAAGTTTGAATTTTCCTTTCTCTATTTCATCATCGACTTACTTATAATTGGTCCCAAAAAATACTTGCATAGTCATTAAACTCAAGCACCATCAACTTTACCTTCTTCTCCTCCAATTTTTGTAAAGTTAAAACACATGTTCAACCTTCAACCCCTAATCCAAATAAAGATCTGGGTCACTTTTCCCTTGAAATGATGGAAGTGTCATTTTGATGCTTCCTAAGTCACTTTCTCTTCTAGCTCTATGTTTCCATCACCTAGAAAATGAATATTCAAAATCAAAGCAATCATCATCAACTTCATCAATATCTTTCCTTCACGGAGCCCTTGAAGTTGAGTAACTTTGAAAATAATCCAACCTAGAATTCAACCATGTAAATTGGTCATAGACATATTTCATGAATAATTTGAGGCCGATCTCACTTCTTTCTCCCTCACTTTCCATTTTTTTAATTCCTCACACACAATTTTTTTATATTTTTTTAATCTCCCAAAAAGGTTTCTCACACTTTCTAGCATGAAAACTTGGTTCCTATAAGTTTTCTTAAATATAATCAACAAGATAGAAAAGAAAGAATAAATCAATTCATGGAAAAATTTAAAAAACAGAAATTTTAAAAGTGTTTGAATCAATGTATTCCAATAAAAAATGGGAAAAAAGAGAAATGGGAGAAATATTTATGGTTGAAGGTTGTATATGGATGAAAGAAATAAGTTGGAAAAAATATAGGATTTGAAATTAAGTGGATTTTTTCTAAAAGGGAAACACAATGTGCAATAAATTTCAATAGCTTTTTTCTTTTTTTTAGCTCTGTTATTTTTTATATAATTCAACTAAGAGAGAGTTCACAACAATTTGATGTTAGTGTGTGGATTACAAAAATATGAAGTTATCAAAATCACAAATCCAAAAAAAATGACTCCAAAAGGATGAGAAATAGAATTTTTGGAATTTCTACATAAAATTATCTTTCAAATTAGATTGGAATTCTGTCTTGGAGATTATTAAATTTAATAAAAGTGAATCTATAGCATGAATTGATTCTGTTATAACTCCAAATATATGCATTGTAATTTAGTGTTTCCAAATATAGATGAAATATGAGGTTCTGAACTATAAAAATGACATATGATACATCCAGAAACTCAAAGAAAAAACCATACTAAATGGTGGAAGAAATTTGCATCCAGAATGGGTGATGGTCAAAAATTGAAGAAGGAGAATAAAAAGATGGGAGAAATAGAAAAATTAAATAACTTGGTTTCCTTTTCTATTCTTTGATACTAAATGATATAATACCATTTGTTCATGCGGTATTCGTTGGCTAAAAATGTGGAAACATGATGGGGAAATTAAGAGAAATGGAAATATGGAAGTGCGATGTAAAATAAATGGAAAAATAGGGATGATCAATTAGAACCCCAATGAAACGTTCCCTTTAAAACCCTAATAATAAAATGATCCACAAAGTTTGATCACTCCTTTGATAATCCTTACTTTAATTCATTCAAGAACACAAGAAACACAAGAATAATAATGCTAGAAAATACTCTAATTCATAATTAAGATTCAAGGGGGTATAAGGAGGTGGTTATTTAAAGAAAAATGGGAGAGATACATGTCAAAAACCTATCCCACAAAAGTCTAAAGCCTAAAAATGATTTTTTACTTTTTTTTACACATGATCATGGATTTAGGGGAAAATATATCCACCAAGAAGACTTTTTGGAACCACCCCAAAGACTTTATTGATTCCCACCATGACTTTGGAATCAAGGGGCCCACTACTTTTTGACTTAAGAGATTTCCTTCATGAAAGTGGATTAAAATTTGTGGGATAAATTGGGTGGGAAATTTAGGTTCACTTTTGGGATTTAATAAGTTCAATTAAAGGCCTATTTGATCCTCCCATGCATGAATGTTGGGCCTCCTCTTGTAATTTCAAAATAAGGCCATGTAATTCCTCTTTAATTGTCCTCATTATTCCTCTTTTCATTGGGTCTCCAATCCCATGAAATGGGTCTTGTGCATTTATTCTCCTTCAATTATCCATGCCATGATCTCTCTCAACTCCTTGCTATATATGCGCAGCTTGATTCTTATCAGTAGGTCTCATGAGACAAATAATTTTTCCAAATTATATGGGTTTCTACCTATTGTTTTAAAAAGTCTTATGAAAGGTCTTGAAAGTATAGGTATCATGTGCCTAAGACATGAAGTAAAATAAAAAATAATTTCCTTTATTAATAATTTATTTATTATTATCCATGATATTTTCACAATGATATTATCTCTAGATGCATTTCATTCTCATATTATTTATTAAATTTCATCCATGTCTAGCTATTTACACTTACATATTTATTATTACTTATCTATTCATGTAAAAAAGTTATTTAAATGGAATGTGTGTTTATTTATTTACCATGCCATATTAATTATTATTTATTGATTCATGACAACTTACATTGTTTGTAACACTTATTGGGAATTTTATCTCACCCTTATTTTGTTTCCTTTCTATATGATATAAAGAAGAGATCTTTTAATGATTTTTCAAGGATACAGATCATTTTATGTTGTTTTGTATTATATTTTATTTTCTATTACCAATGAAAAGCGGGTATAATTTGTGTATTTAGTTCTCTATAACTTCTAAATTTATTGATCCTTTAGGATTTGACTCTTTTTATCTATGTCAATGTAATAAAGTAAGACACTATATCTGATTTACTGAAGTCAAGGTGGTTATAGTTGGTAATAAAGAAAGTTTAATAGAAACATTGAGAACTAGATTAAGGAAAACATAGATTAAGGAACATAAATTTTTGATATACTTTTAGGATAAGTATATAATAACATCATAAAGTTTTTTAGAGGAATAGATTATGTGTTTTTTCTAAGAAATACATCTCTGTATGGATACTATAAGTGGACTAAGTTCTGGAAAAAAATGTACTAAGGGGTAATAACTCTGAAAAGGGTGAATTGAGCTTGACCCAATCATTGCCTGGTGTATAAAAATGAGCCTTAATACACACTTGGTTTGACACTACCATGGGATATTATTAGCATAATTCACATTTTCCTTACAAACCATTATGAAGGATTTGAAAATGAAGATATCTCTAAAGAAATCGAGTTTATAATTATGAGATTAAAAATGCACAAATTTAAAAAAATTAAGTGTTGCATCATATTTAAAATTATGCATTATGATTTAAAATTCGTAATTTTATGAGCTAATCTAGTATATTCTATTATTTAGAAATGAGGCCTAGAAGGAAGAAGGGTATCAATACTCATGGCCAATGCTGATATTATCCTAATGAGGAAGTCAATATAGCTGGTATTGGAATGTGGAAAATTATGACTATATTAGGGAAGCATAATCAGGATATGAAAAATAACTTTTCTAAGATGGAAAAATTATTCCAAAACAAGATTCTCCTATGTTGGATCACTTCATGTGATAGAATACCTAGTCATTTTGTGGGACTATTAATCTGATAGTAGTCAAGTGATGGATTAAGTCTCTGGAGAAGATATTTATGGCCTTGTAATATAGTGAAAAGAAAAATGTTACAATTTCAATGTATTTAATCAAAGGAATTTTTTGATCAATGGTGGTCATTGATCCATGATACTAGGGAGGAATAGGAAATATAACTCATGGAATGGAAATATTTTAAGGAGATATTCTTCGAAAAATATTTCCCTCATGAGAACAAAATGAGATGAAGAAAAAGATCCTTAGCTTAAAGAAAAATTAAGAATAAAGTGTTGATGAGTATGAATCTACCTTTATAAGGTTATCTAGGTATTATATAGATTACATTTGTAACATAGAGTTCAATATTGACCATTTATTTGAAGGCATTAATCTAAGTCTCTAAAGGGCGCTAGTCTCTCAAACTTTTTCTTCGTATGATGAAATAGTTTTATATTCCATAAAAATGGATAAGTAATTATATATATCTTAAATATTTAAGGGAAATCAAGATAAAATATGACATATAAACACGATTAATAATGGAATGTGTTGAAGAATTTAAAAAAATGAAGCAATTTTAACCTTGTGTGAACTGTGGAAAGAATGATCCTGGGAAATGCTTGAAGGGAATGGGAGTCTATTATAAGTGTAAATATAAGGGACATATGGATCATGAATAAAATATTAGGAAATAAATAAATGATTTTTGGTGCTTAATCTATAAATAAATGTGGCATTATTTACATTAATGTCCCACGTATCAAGGGAATATACCACAAGAGATGCCAAGGAGAAAAGTCCAAGCTTATGTGATCATTATAACTAAGGTGGAAGTACCCAATGATGTGGTGGAAGGCACTTTAATCCTATCTTTAATTTTAGATAATGATTTATTTGATTCTGGATCCTCACACTCTTTTATATCTATACAGTTTTCCAAGAAAATTATAGAGTTCCCTTTTAATTTAGAAAGTGAGTTGTCAGTCAAAACTCCTAGAGGAAGTCTCAGTACAATAAGTATGTGTTAGGAAGTTCCCATTATGACATATAAATGTGCTTTATATGATGAACTTATTATCATACCTATGGTTGACTTCGATATAATCCTTGGTATATACTATATTTAAAAATGTGATTCAAATATTTATTATAGAAAGAAGAAAATTATGATTTGTGAGGAAGGTGTAGAATTCTTTATCATTAGAGAAGAGACTCCATCATCTAAGTCATATCTAGATTAACCCTTGGTAGCTCTACTAAATGATATTCTTGGAGAAGAATATGAAACAAAGTATATGGATAGATAAGGTAATCTTAAAATTAATGATGTACCTATTATACATAAATACATTGATGTCTTTCTTGAGGAATTTCCTAGACATCCCTAAAAGCATGAAGTTGAGCTTTCTATTGATTTAGCCCTTGATACAAGAATAATATCAAAGACTCCCAATATAATGGATATTATGAAATTAGTGTGGTTTAGGAAACAAATATAAGATTTGGTTGATAAGGTATTTAGTTGCCCAAGTGTTTCACCAAGAAGATCCTTTATTCACTTTTTTAAGACAAAATATAGATCCATGAGACTATACATTGATTATAGGGAAATAAATTATATTATAATAAATAAAAGGTATTATCTTCATTGCATTGATGAATTATTCAATCAATATCATGAATCTAAATATTTTTATAATATTGAACTTCGTTCAGGGTATCATCAATTGCAAGTAAATAAATAATACATTTTGAAGATAGTTTTTTGTACAAGGTATAAAAATTATGAGTTTACGTTAATGATATTTGGATTGACTAATGTAACCAATATTTTTATAGATATTATTAATATATTATTCAAGGAATATATTGATTATTTTTTTGTGGTATTCATTTATGATGTTTTTTTGTATTATAAAAGTTTTGAGGACCATTAGAATCACTTTCGAATCATTCTTGAGACTCTTAGAAAGGAGTTATATGGAAAATTTAATAAGTGTGATTTTTCTCTTCAAGAAGTTTCATTTATTGTCCATATTTCCTCCAAGGATAGAATCTCAGTTGATCCTATTATGAGGAATGAAATCAGATAATGGATTATACCAACAAAAATAACTCAGGTATATAGTTTCATTGGTTTGGAAGGTTATTATCGTCAATTCGTTCAGAATTTTACTTGATTGTACAATTTGTTAAGCAAGATTATATATAAATGGGTTATTTTTTTGGAAAAAATAATGTGATGAATTTTTTGATGAAATAAATAGGATATTGTTCAATGATCTGATTTTGACTCTACCATCTGGAAATTATGGGTTTTTTATATATAGTGGTGCATTGAAGAAGAGATTTGGTTGTGTTCTAATGTAAAATATTAAAGTTATTACATATGAATCAATAAAATTAATTACTCGTTAATAAAAATATCCAACCAATTATTTTTAGTTATCTTTTGTAATGATTACTTTGATGATATGGACAAATTGTCTCTATGGTGAAATATGTGAGATATACATGGATCATAAAATCTTAAAATACATATTTTCACAAAAATAGATTAATATGAGAAAAATTATATGGATCAATATACTAAAGTATTATGATTTATCAATAAAATACCACCTAGGGAAAGAAAATATGGTAGTGAATACATTGAGTAAGAAGGATCATGGAGTTATAACCCAAATGATAATTGAGAGAGATTCTATGTTCATGTATCTAGAATATATGAATACATAAATTATTAATGAATAAGGTAAATCACTCATTTTTCAAATGATTATGAAACCATAATTATTATGAAAGATAAAAATTTCTACATCTGATGATGAGAACTTTCAGAAGATAATTAAAGCTATGAATGATGGTAAATTGTCATAATTTTTTTATGAAGATGGTGTTCTGAAATTGGGTGAGATATTATATTTTCCATCTATATCTGAGATAAAAATGTAATTTTTGGATGATTCTCATTGCTCAAATTTCTATTTATAGCCTAGTATCATCAAAATGTATTGGGATTTTAGGGAACAGTTTTGGTGGGATAACATGAAGTGGAAAATTTCTAATTATGGGTCTAGATGTTTGGTTTGTCAACAAGTGAAAGTTTTGAGACAACTTCCTAGAGGATTCATGAAACCTCTTTATATTCCTAGAAATGAGATGATATTACTATGGACTTTGTTATAGTATTACCAAATACTCCTAGAAATAATGATGAAATATGGGTTAATATTGACCGCCTAACCAAAATTAAACATTTCCTCACTATAAGAGAAGATTTAAATATTGAATTACTCACAAGGATCTATATTAGTGAAGTTGTAAGTCTTTATGGTGAACCTATTTTGATCGATTATAATCTTGATCCCCATTTTATAATGAAATTATGGAAGATTATTTAGAAGGCTCTTGATAATGAGATTAATTTGAGCATTTCCTACCATACTCAAACTAATGAATAGTATAAAAAGAAAATTAAAATAGTGGAATATATGTTTAAATCATGCTCACATGACTTTAAAGGTATGTGGGATCAGAATTTACCTTCGATAAAGTATTCTTATAATAATAGTTTCTATTAAAGTATTCAAATGACACTGTATGAAGCATTATATGGAAAGATATTTTATACTCCAACTTGTTGGGATGAATTTAGTGAAAGGAAATAATAGGCTTATAACTTTTCAAATATACAACAAAAAAGGTAAATATAATTGAGTCTCACATTAAATCGCCTCATAGTAGGAAAAATAGTTATGCTGATAATCAAAGGAAATATTTGGAATTCCAAGTGGGAGATCATGTTTTCTTAAAATTATCTTCATGGAAGGGTGTTGTAAGGTCTATTAAGAAATGTAAACTCAGACCTAGGTATATAGGACCCTTTTAAATTATTTAAAGAATTTGATTTTTTTCTTATCATTTGTAAATACCACCAAATCTCTTAAAAGTACTTTATGTGTTCCATATATCATTGTTAAGGAAGTACATGCCAGACCAAACACAAGTTCTCACCTATGATGAAATAGAATTGGAACCTGATATATATCACTGTGAATAAACCATCCATATTCTTGATACTAGAGAGAAAGTATTTAGGAATTAGATAACTTCACTAGTAAAGGTAGTTTGGAGAAATCACGAAATAGAGGAAGCAATATGGGAATCAGAGGATACTATGAAGAAGAACTACCCTCATCTGTTTAGAAGGTAATATCCACAAAATTTCAAGGGAAAAAATTTTTATAAGGGAATAATGTAACACCCCTGTACTCTTCAATATATTTCATTTATAATAAATTTAATCGCTTTAATATCTTGCATCTCACATAACATCGGGTTTAAACAAAATGTGATACTCTATTAAAATATTATTTAAACATGTCCATTATAACATATCCATTCAATTAGATGGTATGAATATAACTAAATAAATTATAAAAAATAAATATTTTACACATTTACACTTATTATCTAATTATTTGAATAAAAATAATAATCATTAAAAGAAAAATAATGTTTTTAGAAAAAACTATATTTTTTGTAAAATACGGTTTAATCGCACTTTGCATGCATTATTTAAAATTCATTTTTACCACTTTTAGAAAATTTATCTGATAAAATGGAATTAATTTTTTGAAATTATAATATCAAAATCATATTAGTGTGAATTTTTTGGATTTTTATGAAATGTTTCATTTTTTTATGAATAGTGGAAATACAAAATTTTAATAGAAAAGTGTCTTTTATTTTAATCAATTTATAATATTAAATTATATTTTTAATTGGTTTTAAAGTAAAATAAGTTCATTATTATATAAATTAATAAAATTTAGGTCATTTTAATAATTTTTACGTTGAAGTTTTTTATAAAAATATTATAAAATTTTGAATATTTTCTCTTTGAAAACTCATTTTCTCATCACATCTATGGGATTAATTTAAATTTAAATTTTTTCAATTATGTGAATTTAATTTGAAACAATGGAATATATATTTTTAATCATCATAATATATATTATATAACAATTTCAAAATAATTTTTTCCAAAATTAATAGTGAAAACAATAAAAATTAATTACTATGATTATAGTTAAAATGGATTTACCATAGGTTAATCTAAAAAGATAAGAGTTAAAATAACCTAAAAACATGTAAAAATCCAATTTAATTTCCATATTTCAACCCTATGTTGTCTAATTATATATATTACTACATTTTCCCTTTTTTGAATGTGAAAAATGTGGGTACACCTGTTTCTTTCCAAAAAATACAAGTGCACCACTCACCTCACTTATAAAAGGTCACCCACTCTATTCTCTTCTTCACACATTAAAACCATTTCGATTCATCCAATAACTACAAAAATAACTTCACAACTTCCATACCATAATCATATAAGATTTATTTTTCATTTAAATCCAACCTAAGAAGGCTTTTGGTGCTAGCCTAAGGAAGTTACAGGAAGAAGAGGTAACATTCTTCAACGAGTGATTTTATTTTATTTCTTCATAATCATCCTTAAATTATTATTAAACCATGATGATATAATAACCTAAATATATTAAATATACTTAAAATATATATTAATTTCATGACCAACAACCATCACCAATTCTATCTGTACGACAGACAACCGGCTCGTGAACCGATGTCATTTGTTTCCATTACCACCTCTTACGGTTGGGTATGATGATGGATATAAAAGTATATATATAATATTTATAACATAATTATACCTCTATATTCATTATATTATGTATTCATTTTTACTTTCCATTCCTTATGGGATATGATAACATCGCTCTTGTGTACGGCGGACTACCGCCTCTTGAAGGGTTGTGATTCATCTTTCACTAATGCTTTACATGGAAGGTGATAAGAATAAATTTAATTATTATATATGATATACATGACATAATTATTATATTCATAAAATATTTATCATTATGAAAAGATAATATATCATTTTATATCTTAAATTTTCACTCACTAAAAGATGATAACATCTTTCGTGTATGCGTGGAATACCGCATTCATGAAGTGATGTGACTCTCTTTTCATAACTGCACCACATGGATGATATGTATAAAAATATTTAAATAAATAATATTATATTATTATAATTATATAATTATAAAATATTACTTACCTACTTTTCATAAATATCATTGAAAAATGTAAATGTTACTCATGCGTACATACGGTCTACCATCTCCATGATCGTAATGTACTTCATTTCTCAAAACCATCTTTCATGAATGGTATTAAAAGTATGATTTATGTATAAATATGATAATTATTTCATTATTATTATTTTTTATATTATTAAAATATATAATATTCATAGGAACTTGAACTTTCATGATAAATAATGAAAGAGAAAACAAGGAAATTAATACCCAAAACAATAGAAATAATGAAAGATTATTAAAAAACGGGTGATAAGATGTTATAAAAGTATCATATATGATATTATAAATATTTATACGGTTCTATTATAATTTAATAAATTGTTTATAACCACTATACATGAGTTTAAAAAATTTTCAACTAAAAATAAGCGTGAGGTAGGGGACTTCGTCTCAATTTCCTTTCATTGAGGCATATTTTATTATTGCACACCTAATTTCTTTTATATGGTGTATATAATGACCCATTGACATTTAATATAATTATTCCTTTATAATTAATTCTATTTTAAGTTTCAATTTTAATTATTTTATCCATGTTAATTTGAATTGAAAATTACGAAGTGGTAAGAGTTTTTGTCAATCTCGCTTTCTTTTGTGATTGTTAACTTTATCTTTAAACAATCACTTACCTGTGATAATTTTTAATTGTAAATTACATTTCTATTAAATATAAATATTATTATAGGATAGATATGATTATTTCCTAAATATTATACCATTTGTCCACATGGTTTCTACTTTGAATGTTATTTTATTAACAATTTATAAATTTGTATCCTTTACTCAATAAGGATATTTGATGATAATGAATATTGATTCATGAATTAAATTGATCATTAAATATGTGAGGAATGATTTGGACCTATATTGAAGAGTGGGTCTCATAATTATATAGTCCCTCAATGCATTATTAGGTCTTATGAGACAAATCAATTGGCCAAATTAAATGGGATTCCACTTGTATCTTTAAACTGTATTGTGAAAGGTATTGATAGTGGAGGTATCGTGTGCTCGAGACGTGACATAAAATAATTAATAATTTCTTCCATTAAAAATTTATGTATTATTATCCCTGATATTTCAACAATGATATTATATTTGGATGAATTTTATTCTCATATTATTGATTAAATGGCATTTGTGTTCAGTTATTTACCTTACCATATTGATTATAACTTATCTATTCATATAGTAAAGTTATTTAAATGGAAATTGTGGTCAATTATTTACCTTTATATATGAATTATTATTATTTTATTCATGATATATTCGACTATATGTAACCCTTACTAATAATTTTATATCACCCTTATTTTTTTTCCTTTCCTCGATATATGAATAAGAGATCTTTGAATGAGTTTTCAAGGAAATAGTTCATTTTATTCTGGTATTTATTATGTTTTATTTTATATTACCAATGCAAAATGGGAATCATTTATATATTTGGTTCTCTCAAACTACTAAATTGATCTGTCCTTCAGTATTTTACAATTTTTATTTATGATAATTTAGTGAAGTAAGACGTTGGCTCTAGGTTATTAGATTTAGGTTCATTACATCCAAGACATACTAAATTTTTATAGAATATACCTAGGATTATTCTCCATATATCATGTTTATTATCTCACACTCTTATTCTATGCAGGATGTATAATATACCAGAATCAGTACTCCATGATTTACTACTAAATACATAATATTTATATTTTTTCTCTGATAATAATAAATGTGACCCAATTTTAGCCATTAAAAACAAATATCATCAACTAAAATATTGGATTACTTACATACCCAAGTAAATTTTATTTTTAGAATTATATATAGTTAGTAAAAAAACTCAATCAAAGTGTATATTTTCACACAATATATATTTTTCCAACAAAACAAGTTCTTTATAAAAACATGCTTTCTTCATTCAATGTACCATCCAAATCTGGACCTATAAATTTATTAACTTTTCAACACATCCTTAAGACCTAGGAAAAATAATTTGAAAACAGAGGATGAGAAAAAAAATATTAGAAATATATATAAAAAAAGGAAACCTGTTAGTCCATTTTAAAACCATGTGATCATAAAAAGATTTTTTCTTTTATATAATAAAATTTTAACTCAAATAATAATTTACTTATGCATGACATTAGTTTTCCTACCAAAATTTTTTCATAAAATGATATATAAGAAAACATTAAGTAAAAATCATAATCATGGGGTTTTCTTAGATAAAATGAGAACCCATGAAAAAAATTCCTACAAACATACCTTTTTAACCTAAATAGGTATAATCATTCCTTTAAAAAGATCATTATATTAGCTTTTGAAATCAAACAATTTCCAGAAAAAAAAACTAATTATAAATTATAGAAAATTTATGTAGGTTCCTTGGGACATCATCTTTATATAACCCTTACAAATTATAATAACCATTATTTTTGAATTCTAACATAATTTTACAGAGAACATAATCATTACTTGATGCATTGGAGAGCTATATCGGTATCACCTATCATCGTGAGATATATCTGGATCACCCATCATCATAAGATATATTAGGATAACCCATCAAAAATAAAGTCTAAGGACCATATAATTTATAAAATAAAATCTTTCATTTCCACTATCAAACTCATAAAAATGTCCTTTTAAAATCATAAGTAAAACATTTTAGAATATTTATATATCTCTTTACTTTAAAACCCAATTTTTAAAACAAAAATTTCCATAATAAAGGGAAGGATGGTTTTTATTTGAAGAAAATATGTAATATTATAAATTAATTCAAAAATAAAATAATGGTTGCGATGGAGGGAAAATATTTTGGTGTCATATACATTAAAATAAAATATTCCTTTTGTATTTTTGTCAAAACATTCTGTATAAAACACGTATAAAGATTATTTTTGATAAACTTTGAAATAAAGTAAAAATGAATACAAAATTTCCTTTATAGTTTATTTATGTACTTATAAATATATTAATAAAATAATTTTAAGAATACAGAAATGAATGAAAAATATTTAGAAAATAAATATTTAAAATATTTAAAATAAGGTTTTTAAAGTAAAGTGTCCTTACCTTGGGTTTGACTCATCGTGTACATTATTTATTTTCCTGAATAATAAAATTATTTTAATTATTTAATTTTTGAAAAATCTTTCTTATGTTTATTATTCAATTTATTTTCTTTTATAATCAATTAATTAATCAATTAACCTCATGTTATACGTTTTGATGATATTTCGACTTATATGTCCAAAATGACTTTGGTAGTTTGAATATGGTCAAATATTTCATTATTAAATCATATTAAGAATAATTATCATTAAATAATTATCATTTATATATATCAATTATACTTTTAAAACCAAACATGAATAATGGTTCTAAAAAATGAACTGCGTTGCAATCATGGAGATGGTAAGTCGTGCGTACACATGAGTAACATTCCTATTTTTCAATGATCATGATAGAAAGAAGGTAAATTTTATTTTATCATTTAATAATGATAATTATATCATAAATACCATATTATTTCTTTAAATAAACTCATATATATCATCCATATGATGTGGTGATAAAAAATAACCATATCACATCATAAAGGTGGTAGTCCACACGCACGCCCGAACGATGTTATCATTTTTCAATGAATGGAAAATTAAGAAAATAGATTTTATTTTATTTTTAAATAATTATAAATATTACATTAATTTAATATATATACATTAAATATATCATTATAACTATCTTTTATAGGAAGCAATGGAAAATGAAATACATCAATTAGCGAGGTGATAGTTCACCGCACACACGAATAAGGGATTCATTTCCCATTTGATAGAAGTAAGAGATAGGAATAGGTTATTACATTATTATTATAACATATTAGTATTTTTAATATAATTTTAATATAATTTTATTATTTTTTAATAATATTTTAAGGATTTTTAAGAAGGAATAAAATTAAAATGCTTGGTTAAGAACTATACCACTTCTTTGGATAATCTTCTTTTCTTTACTCATAAATACCTCAATGGTTGGTATTGTATATATAATAAGACCTCTATAAAATGGTTAGGGATTTTATTAATGGATTTTTTAGGGATTGTTATAAAAAATTTCTTTTTAAGTTTGAATAAAAGAGTAGAGAAAGTGCCATTTTATAAGGGGGTACTCTTATAATTTCTTAAAATGTTAATTTAATATAAATTAATTTTCACATTCAAATGAAAAAATATATATTTTATTCAAATATAATATTATTATGAGTCTAAATAATCTCATAAAATTAAAATTTAACTATTTTAGGTGCTATTTTTACCCTTATCCTTTTATTTTAACTCGTGTTAACCCTTTTTGACGATTACCGCGATAAAGACATTTTTTATACTTTATAGGTCAAGATAGTTACTCTAAAAGGAAAATTGTACCATAAATAGATCATGGAAAATATTTTAAAACATATATCATTAAAGTATAATAATAATATAGTATATTTAGTAATTTTAAAGCATTTAATAAAATATTATTTTCTAAAAAATATCATTAATGTCAATTTTGGAACTATATGAAACATTATAATATAATATGTATATAAATCATGTAAAATTGTTTCATAATGATTTGGATTAAAATATAAGGAATATATTTTATTAATATAATCATAAAATAATTTTTTATAAGTTTTATATTATTTTAAACTTTATCTTTTGGTTTAGCCAATTGGTTAATCAATTTAACCTAAATCATAGTAATGACATTTCCAAAGTTAAAGGGTTATAATTTTAAATATAAGGTGAAAATTGCTGCATAAATGACCAAAGGAAAAAAATTTATACCATTTACTAACCTAATTGTCCTCCTAAAATATTTTTATGATTTTTAAATAGTTTAATAAAATATTATTTAACATAAAATATCATTAATATCATTTTTGACCCTATACATTTAATTTGATATTGAAATCAAAATGGCATTAATATAATTTAAATATAATCCTTTCACACATACCTAATAAGTTATATATATCTATAAATGTTTTTAACATCATAATTCCTTCAAATTATATTACTTTTAAAATTTTTAAAATCATTTATTTTATTCACCTATTAATTGAATAAATAATATATCATCATTACGAAAGAATTTAAGGTATTTATTTCTCAATAAAAAATATAAATAAATTATCATAATTAAAAAAAATATGTTTAAAATAAACATTTTTAACCAAACATATAAAATTTTTATCCCTATATAAAAAAATAGAGATAATAAAACAAAGAGAATGACATTTTTTACTTTTCATTACAAAAAAATAATATAAAGGTCAAAATCAAGGATAAAGAGAAAAAAATATCACATTTTAAGAATTTTGATGATTATGGATGAAATATAATCATATAATAAAATTTATTCATGTGTTTGAATGAATTTTAATCCTTATCACATTAGTATTAACCCTAATTAACTCATTTTACCTTTATTGTGATAACAAAAATTTACTATGGTTAATATCCAAATTGAGAAAAAATAAAAGGGACATATTTAACAAATTTGGGCCTTATTATTTAAAATATAGAATATATTTTTCAATATTCATTTTATATAAGTGGAAAAAACTAATTTATGATTAAATTGAAAAACACAACAAAAAATACTAGAAAAATACTTTTTTAAATATAAAGAATGTTTTCATACCAAATTTGACCATAATATTTATTATAATGAACATAATTGTATTATTTATAATATAAGAGAACTAATTTTACTTTTAAATCATTTAAAATAATGGAAATTTGTAATTTCTTGAAATAAAAATCAGTATTTTTAACTATTCATTAAAAAATAAAACCTTTCATAAAAATCCCAAAAATTCAATCTAAGATAATTTTGAAATAATAATTTTAAAGATTATATTCCTTTTATCAAATAAAATTTAAAAAATTTCTAGAAACTAACTATAATATTTTATCACAAGGAGCGATAAAAAACTATTTTTGAAGAAAACGTTTTTTTGAACAATAAAATGACTTTACTAAAAATTGAGTTCTTATTAATCTATACATTTGTTTCGAGTATGACCTTTATATATATCATAATTTATTTAATCCAATTCGTACCAAATAATTCAATTTCTATGTTATAATAGACACATTTAAATAATAATATTTTAATAGTATATCACAATTCACTTAAAACTCGGTGTTGCGTGTTAAGCAAGCTATTGAGCAAAGTATTCTTTTAAAAACTTAGGGTGTTTCATTCTCCCCTATTTAATAAATTGAATACTTTAAAATTATAAATTGAAATTGGTAATAAAATATTTTTTATTTGAAAAAACTTTTTTAGAAATACCACATCATAAAAATGGTTAAAAACATCAACTTGGAAAAAGAGAAAGGGAAGTATGAATGTCATATGGAATAACACTATTTGGTTTCCAAATTGGAGATCATTAGTTAGAAGTTAAAATATGGATGTGGAAAATAATATTAATGTACAAATAAATATTTATAGAGAAATATATCATTAATTAGAAGAAAGTGAATGATTATGAGAATGTTAATGACTATAAAATCATAAAAAAAAATAGGTGAGAAAAATACCATCAATTCATCAGAAATGAAGTTAATGGGATAATATTTTGTTTCAAAATACTTTTCTTATATTTGAGGAATACTTTTATCATATAGAATAATAAATTAAACAAATTTTTTTACTTTACAATTTTAATTTCATCATGTAATCAATTTCTATAATAATATTATCTTTTTCTCCAAATATGAGCATTAATGTTGAATTTTTCATACCTGAAGCACAAAAATAAACTTCTAATGGAATGCATAATACACAAAAGAATAAAATGTTATTCTTATTATAAATAGACATTAACCAAAACCAAAATGTTTAGCTCAAGTTAATATATTTTACAAAATTATTAAACCTTCATATGATGAAATAATACATTAATATCCAAAATTCAGTAGTAATACACAGAGTTCAAAATAAATCATTCTATAGTAATTATCCTTAAAATTATTCAAAATACTCCTAACAAAGATTCAAACCCAATTATTATAATGATTTGATTACAATTATTTCTAGATAAATTTAACATTTATCTTTAAATAACATATGTCACTATTAAAGTCTCATACAAAAATGTATATTCCATATTTATATAATCTCTGATATATGATAATCATTTCCATAAATGACCTGAATCACCATAAAACCACATTTAAATAATATATAATTAAAAAATATAAGTCAACCTTTATTCCTAAAATATCAGATAATTATCACCAAAATAATGAATTTATTCAAAAATAACATTGGTCACAAAGTCACCAAATCACTTTTCCGTACCATGGTTAGCTATATCATATGTTCCCAAATTTTAAAAACCCATAATTACCTCAACATTAAAGATCATATAAACCCAAAAGGTTATCAATAACATTAAATATATACCCATAAAATTTAAAGTAATTCTTTCTCAGATAATAATTAATGTTAAACATAAGGGTTATATATACCTCAACCCAATAAAACGTCTCCCAAAATAACATTAATCGTTTTAAAATTCCATCACTTAAAACCTCAAAAAGGGATGTCTAAGATACTGAACTTATAATCAGACGTAAATATATAAAATCATGATGGCATACATAAATCATTAGATAAAATCTAATGAAATCATCCTAATATCAAAAGTTTTCTAAACCCTTCTCTGATACCAATTGTAATATCCCAGAACCCAAACTCCTAGATCTAGTGCTAAAAACATAATCATTAAATTTTTGGATTTGATGATGAAAAATGTGACCCAATTTTAGCTTCCCAAAACATACATCATCAACTGAATTACTAGATCACTTACATAGATAAGGAATTTATAGATTTATAGTTTTAGAGAATTAGGACAAACTCTTTCAAAGTTTTAATTTTCACAAAATATCCATTTTCACACAAAAAGAAGGATCTTTATAAAGATATGCTTGCTTAATTCAAGGTAACATCCTTATATAGACCACTAAATTTTTAAATCATCTTTAATACCTATGAAAATTAATTTTAAAATATGGGATGGGCTCAAAAATCTCAGTAATGCACATAAAAATGAAAACTTGTTAATCCTCTTCAAAACCATATGATCATAAAAATAGTTTTCCTTTTATATAATAAACTTTGAGATAAAATAATCATTTACTTATGCATGAAATTAGTTATAATACCCAAAGTTTTTCAAAAACTAATTTATAAGAAAATATAAAGTAAAAAAAATAATCATGGGGGTTTATAAGGAAACATGAGAACCCATGAAAAAAAATCTTAAAACGTGTCTTTTTTACCCTAAAAAGGTAAAATGCTTCCTTTAAAAAGATCATTAGACTAGATTTTGAAATTAGAATATTTATATGAAAACTCATTAGAAATTAAATAAAAGTCATTTAGGTTCCTTGGGACATCATCTTTATAGATCCCTTATAGAACTCTTATAAATTGGAATAATCATTATGATTTACTTCTAACTAAATTCTCCAAACAATATAATCGTCACCCAATACATTGAAGAGTTATATTAGTATCACCCATTATCATGAGTTATATTAGGATCACCCATCATAAATAATTTTCAAGTAGCATAACATTCATGAAATAAAATAATTCATTTCCATCATCAAATTAATAAAAATATTCTTTTAAAATCATAAGTAAAACATTTTTTGGATATTTTTATATCACTTTCCATTAAAAATGGGTTTTTAAAAATAAAATTATTGGAATAAATAGAAGGAAGATTTTTTTCAATAAAAAATGGTATTCTATAAAGTAATAAAAACATAAAATAATATTTTTTTGGTAGTGGGAAAATTTCTTGGCATCGTATACGTTAAAATAGAACATTCCTTTTGACTTTTTGTTAAAACATTATGTATAAAATATGTATAAATATTATTTTTAAAAAACTTTAAAATAAAATAAAAAGGAAAATTAATGTCCTTTATAATTCATTAATGTAAATATAAATATATTCTCAAAATAATATTAATAATATTTATATAAAAGAAAAATAGTTAGAGGATAAACCTTTAAAATATTTAAAATAATGTTTTTAAAGTAAAGTGTCCCTTATATTTAGTCACACTCATCACATGAATTCCTTATTTTCCTGAGTAATAAAATTATGTTAATAATTTAATTTATTAATACCATTTTTTAAGTTTATTATTCCTTTTATTTCCATGTTATAATCAATTACTTAATTAATGAATATCACATCAGATGTTTTGATGATATTTCAGATTATATGTAAAAAATGAATTTGGTAGGTTGACTATGGTCAAAGAGATCATTATTAAATTATATATATAATAATAATAATGAAATAATTTTTATTTATATATATATATAACAATTATATTTTTAAAACCAATCATTAATGATGTTTATGAAAAATGAACAATGTTATAATGGATACGGTAGGTTGTACGTACGCATGAGTAACATTTATATTTTTCAACGATCATGATGGAAATAAGGTAAGTAATTTTTTATATTTATATAATTATAATCATATCATAAATACCATATTATTTATTTAAATAAACACATATACATCATCCATGTGATGTGGTGATGAAAAACGAATCGCATCGCTTCGTGGAGGTGGTAGCCCACACATTCGCACGAATGACGTTATAATTTTTTAATGAATAAAAAAGTAAGAAAATAGGTGAAATATTATATTTTAAGAATAATAAATATTTCTTTAAAATAATATATATATATATATATATATTAAATCCATCATTATAATTATCCTTGAGGGGCGGTGATGAAAAACTAATTACATCAGTTTGTGAGGTGGTAGTCCGCCATACACACAAATGATGGATTCATTTCCCATTTGATTGAAGTAGGATATAGATATGGGTTATTTTATTATTATTATAACATATAATTATATTTAATATTTTTTTTTATCATTTAAAAATTTTTGAATAATATTTGAAGGAGGTAGAAGAATAAATAAAACTAAAACACTTGGTTAAGAACTATACCTCTTCTTCAAACAACCTCATTTTATTTACACTTTAAGACCTATATGGTTGGTCATATGTAAAAAAATAAGATGTATATAGACTGTATAATTATTTTAATAATGTATTTGGGTAGATAGTTTTTGAACCAAGAGGTTTTTTAAGTGGGAAAAAAAGAGGATAAGAGGGTCCCTTTTATAAAAAGAGAGAGGGTACTAATAGAATTTCCTAAAGTATTAAATTAATATAAATTAATTTTCATATTAAAATGACACCAAAATAATATTACTAAAATATAATATGATTATTATTAAAAATACTCTCATAAAATAAAAATAAGACAAGTTTATTTATGTTTTCCCCCTTATCTTTTTGTTTTAACCTATGTTAACCTTTTTTTTATGATTACCATGATAATAAAGTTTTTTACTATTTAGGGGTCAAGATAGTTACTATAAAAGAACAATTATACCATAAATGTACCATAGTTAACATTTTAATATATACCCAATTTATTTTTCCAAATATAGTATTTTTCACAACTTTAAATCATTTAATAAAATATTATTTATTATAAAATATCATTATTATCAATTTAGGAAATTTATAAAACATTATAATATAATATGTGTCTAACTCGTGTAGAATGGTTAAAAATATATATATTCTAATATAAGTAATATATTATATTAATTTTATCAAAAAATAAATTTTTATTGGTTTTGATATTATTTTAAATCTTATCTTTTGGTTTAACCCTTTAGTTAACCAATTTTGACCATAATTGCAGTAATAACTTTTCCAACATTAAAGGGTTATAATTTTACTTATAAGGTAAAAATTACCACATAAATTGGAAAAATATAAAATTTTAGGCCACTTATTATCATAATTTTCCTATTTTAATATTTCTATGATTTTTAAATAATTTAATAAAATATTATTTAACATAAAATTTCATTAATGACATTTTTGAAATTATTTATTTAATTTGATATTGAAAACAACTTAATATAAATATAATTCAAATATAAAATTTTAACACATCTATAAAATGATATATTAATCTAAAAAATTATTATAACACAATAATTATTTCAAATTATATTACTTTTAATATTTTTAAAATCATTTATTTAATTTTTCTATTAATTGAATAAATATTGTGTCAGTGTTTCTTAAGAATTTAAGGTATTTATTTCATCACTAAAAATTATAAGTAAACTAAAATAATAATAAATAATTTATATTTCAAATAACCATTTATAACATAACATATCCACTATTTATCCCTATGTCAAAAATCTATAGATAATAAAATAAAGAGAATGACATTTTTTACTTTTCTTTACATAAAATAATATTATGGTCAAAACCAAAGATAAATTAAAACAAAAGGAAAATTTTTATAAACTTGGATTATTATACATGAAATAGACTCATAAAATGAAATTTTAGAAGGTTTTTTAATGAATTTTAACCCTTATAATATTATTTTTAACCCTAATTAAATCATTTTACATTTACCGTGCTACCAAAAAATTACTATGATTACTATTCAAATTGACCAATAATAAAAGGGACCTATTTACCAAATTTAAACCTCCTATTTTAAAATATGGAATCCAATTTTAAATATTCAATTAATATAAGTGGTAGGAATTAATTTAAAATTAAAACACAAAACATAACGAAAAACAGTTTTTTAAAAAATGCCTTTTAAGTATAAAAATGTTTTTATAAAAAATTCAAACATAAAATTTTTTATAATAAACTAAATTTGAATTTTTATAATATAAGATAATTAATTTTACTTATAAACCATTTTAAAACAAAATTAAACTTTTAATTTCATGAAAAAAAATACAATTTTCCATAAAAATCTATATTTTCACTACTCATTGAAAAATTAACCATTTCAGAAAAATCTAAAAAAATCCACTCTGAGGTAATTTTTACCTGATTGTTTGAAAAATAATATACTTTTCTAAAATAAAATTTTTATAAGTTCTAAAAATTAATTATATTATTTACTCATAATAAGCAATAAATATCATTTTTGAAGAAAATGTATTTTTGAAGAATAAAATGACTTTACTAAAAATTAAGAGCTTATTAATAAATGTATTTTTATTGAGTATGAACTTTATATATATTTAATAATTTATTTAATCTTATTAATACCATATAATTCAATTTATAGGTTATAATGGTTACATTTAAATAATAATATTTTTATTGTATATCCCTATTCGTATAAAGCTTCACTACTGGAAAGATGATCTTTCCCAACACTTCTATACCAATAGTTTGTAAAACCCATTGGTATAGCTACCATTTCCCAACGGTTCACCAAAACCGTTGGGAAATCCATAGATTTCCCCACCTTTCCCAACGGTTTGCCAAACCGTTGGGAAAGAGGGGTGTGTTTTGAGCCTCTTTCCCAACGGTTCACCAAAACCGTTGGGAAAGAGTGACCTTTCCCAACGGTTCACCAAAACCATTGGGAAAGGGTGTGTTTTGGGTGGTTTTTCCCAACGGTTTTGGTGAACCGTTGGGAAAGAGTGACCTTTCCCAACGGTTCACCAAAACCGTTGGGAAAGGGTGTGTTTTGGGTGGTATAGACTTATCCCACCGGCTTACTTGGCTACGGTTCTCCAAACCATTGGTATAGGCTATACCAACGGTTTGGAGGCCTATACCAACGGTTCCAAACCGTTGGTAAAGGTTAGTTTTCCAGTAGTGCTTCTTTTTGTGTGTTAAGCAACTTATTGAGGAGAGTATTATTTTTAAAAACTCAGGTTGTTACATTATCTCCCCCACTCCAAATAAATTTCATCCACTCAATTTTAACTTCAATTTGGTAATAAAAATTTTTAATTTTTAAATTAATTTTGTTGAGATCCTACATTGTAAAAAGGGTTAATAAAAAATTCACTTAGCTCGAATGGGTTTCTAAATATGAGAATATTAGTGGAAAGTAAAAATATGTACACAAAAGAAAAGATTAATGTACAAATATTGATGTAGAGTGAAAGAGATCATTTATTATGATAAATTTAATGGTCATGAGAAAGATAATGACTACAAAAGCATAAAACAAAAATGTGTTAAAAGGACTATCGATTCATCAAAAATCAAGGTAATAGGATAAATTTTTTGCTTGAAAATAATTCTACTATAGTTGAGAAATCCATTTATCATATTGAGTAAAACTTCAAGAAATATACATACTTTACAAGTATAATTTATTCCTTTAATCTATATTCATAACAATCGTATCTTTTTCTTCAAATGGTGAGTATTAAAGATGAATTTTTCTGGTCTGAAGCACTAAAATCAAATTCTAAAGGAACCCATAATACATAAAAGGATAAAATTTTATTCCAACAATATGGATACATTAACTGAATACAAAAATTTTAGTATAAATTAATATAATTTCCAAAATTAATAAACCTTCATATGATAAAACAATACATTAGTCTCCAAAATTCAATAGTAATACCCACAGTTCAAATTAAATCATTCCATAATAACTATCCTTAAAATTCATCAAAATAATCTTGACTATTATTGAAACGTTATGATTATAATAATTTGATTACAAGTTATTTTAATATATATTTAATATTTATCTCTAAATAACATCAGTCAATCTTAAAATCTTACACCAAAATTCATATGTCATGGTTATATAATCTCTAAAATATGATAATCATTTTCATAAATGACCTGAATCAACATAAAACCACATTAAAATAATATATTATTCCAAAAGATAATTCAACAATTTTTCCGAAAATATCATATAATATTCCCCAAAACAATGAACTTCTTCAAAAATAACATTAGTCACATAGTCACCAAATCACTTTTCAATCCCATGGATAGCTATATCATATGTTCTAAAACTGTAATAAATCATAATTACCTAAACATTAAAGATCATATCAACCCTAAATATTATCAATACCTTTAAACATATTTCCAAAAAAAATAAATTAATTATTCCTAAAATAATACATCATGTTAAACTTAAGGGTTATATATACCTCAACCTAATAAAACATCTCCAAAAACTTCATTAATCTCTTTAAAATACCATCACTTAAACCCTCAAAAGGGTTTTATAATATTTTTTACTTATGATAATACTTAAATTTATAAACCCATGATGGTATCCACAGCTCTTAATTTAACCTATCATGAGATCATACTAATATATAAAGTTGTATAAACCCTTCTCCAATGCCAACTATAATAGCCATGAATTCACACTCCTAAATGTGATGCTAAAAATATAATCTTTAAATTTATGACTTTGATAGAGATAAAGGTGACCCAATTTTAGCCATCCAAAACATATATCATCAACTAAATTATCGGTTCACTTATATACACTGGTACCTTTTAGGTTTATAGTTTTAGAGAATTAAGAAAAAATCTTTAAAAGTGAACATTTTCAAAAGATATCAATTTTTTCCACAAAATAAGTAATTTATAATGACATGATTGTTTCGTTCAAGGTAACATAAAAATATAGAACTCTAAATTTATTAAATTTTCAACTCAACCTTAATACATATGAAAAAATATTTTAAAACATGTTATGAGTACAAAAAACATATTAAGGGGTATAAAAAAGGAAACCCATTAGTCTATTTTAAAACCTTGTGACCATATAATGATTTTATTTTTACATAATAAACTTTGAGCTAAAATAATCATTTACTTATGCATGATATTATATTTACTGTACAAATATTTTCATAAAAAATTTATAATAAAACATAAAGGAAAATTCATAATCATGTGGGTTTCTTAGAAAACATGAAAACCCATGAAAAACTTTTTCCTAAAAATATAAATTTTTTACCCTAAAAGGGTATAATCTTTACTTTAAAAAATCATTATCTTAGATTTTGAAATCAAAATATTTCCATGAAAAAAATAGAAATAGTATAAAATTCATTTAGTTTCCTTGAGAAATAATCTTTATAGAACCCTTACATAACCCTTAAAATGTATAATAACTATTATGGTCGAATTCCAAGATAATTATCTGGGGAACATAATAATTACCCAATGTATTAGAGAGCTATATCAGGCTCACCTGTCATCATGAGATATATTGGGATTAATCATCATCATGAGCTATATTGGGATCATTAATAATAAACAATTTCCAAGTAATATAACATTCATGAAATAAAATCTTGAATTTCCATCATCAAATTCATAAAAATATCCTTTTAAACCCATAAGTAAAACATTTTTTGGATATTGATATATTTATTTCCTATAAAACCAAATTTTTAAAACTAAAATTACAAAAATAAAGGGAAGGAGGGATTTTATTTGAATGAAACATGTAATCTTATAAATTAATCCAAAAATCAAATAATGTTTGTGGTGGTGGGAAAAGTCATTGATGTTGTATATGTTAAAATAAAACATTCCTTTTATCTTTTTGTCAAAACATTCCATATAAAACATGTGTAAAGATTATTTTTGAAAAAAATTTAAATAAATTAAAAATTAATATAAAATTTCCTTTATAATTTATTTATTTATATATTTATATTAATAAAATATTTTTAAGAATATGGACATGAAAGAAAAATATTTATAAAATAAATCTTTAAAATATTTAAAATGTGGTTTCTAAAGTAAAGTGTCCCTTAACTTGAGTCTGAATCATCACGTACATTATTTATTTTCCTAAATAATAAACTTATTTTATGTATTTAATTACTTAAGATCATTTTTTAAGTTTATTATTCCTTTTATTTTCATATTCTAATCAATTACTTAATCAATTAACCTCTTGTCATACGTTTTGATGATATTTTATATTACATGTCCTAAATGACTTTGGTAGGTTAACTATGGACAAATAGGTAATTATTACATCTTATAAAAAATAATTATCATGAAATAATTATCATTTATTTATATAAAAATTATACTTTTAAAACCAAACAATAATGATTATTATGAAAAATGAACAATATTATAATCATGGAGATGGTAGGTCGTATGTATGCATGAGTAACGCTTCCATTTTTCAATGATCATGAAGGAAAGAAGGTAAGTATTATTTTATCTTTAAAAAAATAATTTTATAATAAATACCATATTATTTCATTAAAAAACTCTTATATATCATCCATGTTATGTGGTGATAAAAAACTAATCACTTCACTTCATGGAGATGGTAGTCCACAAGTACGCATGAACGACATTATCATTTTTCAGTGAATATAAAGGTATAAAAATATGTGATATATTATCTCTTAATAATCATAAAAATTTAATTAATATAATATATATACATTAAATCTATCAGTATAACCCTCAGTGAGAGGTGATGGTGGAAAACAAATTACATCGGTTCATGAGGCGGTAGTTTGTCGTAAACATGGATGATGGATTAATTTCCCATTTTATAGAAGTAATAGATGGATATAGGTTATTCCATTAGTATGATAACATATAAGTATATGGAATATTTTTTTATCACTTAATAATTTTTAAATAATATTTAAATGATGTAGAAGAATAAATAAAACTAAAATGCTTGGTTAAGAACTATACCTATTCTTCAGAGAACCTCCATTGTTTTACACCTTAATACCTATATAGTTGGTATTCTTCCAAAAATAATACCTATAGAACATGGGGATGAGTTTTATTAAGTTATTTGGTTAGGTATTATCTGAACTAAAAGTCTTTTTAAGTGTGAAGAAAATAGGAGAGGAGTTTCCCATTTAAAAGAGAGGGGAGAGGCACTCGTTGAATTTCTTAAAGTATTAAATTAATATAAATTAATTTTAATAATAAAATGACTAGAAATTAATATTATTAAAATTTAATATGAGGATTAGTTGAAACCATATCATACAATAAGAATTTACAATTTTAGAAGATTTTTTAACCCTTATCATTTTATTTTAACCTGTGTTAACCATTTTTTATGATTATTGTGACAACAACAAAAATTTACTCTTTAGGGGTCAAGATACTCTAAAGTAAAATTGAACCATAAATGGACCATTTTTCATATTATGAAACATATCCCATTCATGTTTCTAAATATAGGAATTTTAATAATTTTAAATCTTTTAATAAAATATTATTTATTATAAAATATCATTAATGTCATCTGTTGAGAAATATGATGTATTACAATATAATATGTATATAACTCATGTAAAATGGTTCTAAAATGGTATTTATTAAAATATAAGAAATATATGATCTTATTATAATCATCCAATCAACTTTTTACATGTTTTTATATTATTTTAAACCTTATATTTTGGTTTAACCCCTTGGTTAACCAATTTTGACCTTAACCGAGGTAATGAATTTTCCAAAATTAAAGGGTTATAATTTTACTTATAAGACTAAAAATTTTTCATGAATGGAAAAAGGGTGAAATTTTTAAAAACGTATTATCCTAATTTTCCTATTTCAATATTTTTATGATTTTTAAATAGTTTAATAAAATATTATTTAACATAAAATATCATTAATGTCATTTTTACACTATTCATTTAATTTGATATTGAAAACAACATGAAAATACTAAAATTAAAATATAATACTTTAACACATCCTTAACATGTTATAATTATCTAAAAAAATGGAATGTGATATTTTTTTTAAATTATATTATATTTAGTATTTTTAAAATAATTTATTTAAGAATTATAAATAAATTACCATAATAAAATATAATTTATCTTTCTAATAACCATTTATAACTAAACATATCCATTATTTAACCCTATGTCAAAGATTTAGATATAAGAAAACAAATATAATGTCATTTTTTTACTTTTATTTACATAAAATAGTATAAAGGTAAAAAAATAAAAGCTAAATAGAAAAAAATGTCACATTTTAGAAGTTTGGAGGATTATGGATGAAATATTCTCATATAATTAAATTTATTCAAGTTTTTTAATGAATTTTAAGCATTATCACGTTATTTTTAACCCTAATTAACCCATTTTACCTTTACCATGCTACAAAAAATTTATTATGATTACAATTCAAATTGACCAAAAATAAAAGGAACCTATTTACCAAATTTGAACCTCTTTATTTAATACTTGAATCCATTTTTCATGATTAAATTCATATAAGTGGAAAAATTAATTTTATATTCAAATGAAAAACACAATGAAAAAACATTTTTCCTAAAAATGTCATTTTAAAAAATGTTTTTATACCAAATTCATCCATAAAATTGATTCCAATAAACTTAATTAAATTATTTATAATAAAATAGAATTAATAATACTTTTAATACATCTTAAAACAAAATGAAACTTTTAAATTTCTTGAAAACTACAGTTTTCAATAAAAATCGATATTTTTCACTATTCATTAAAAAATAAAACCTTTTAGAAAAATCCAAAAAAAATCAATCTAAGATAATTTTAACATGATGGTTTGAAAAATAATATCCTTTTTATCAAATAAAAAATCTAAAATTTCGATAAATTAATTATAATATTTTCTCATAAGAAGTAATAAAAACCTATTTCTAAAGAAAACATATTTTTGAAGAATAAAATGACTTCACTAAAAATTGAGTCATGTTAATAAATATATTCTTATTGAGTATGACCTTTATATATTTTTCATAATGAATTCAATCCTATCCATGCCTTCTAATTAAATGGTTAGGTTATAATGGTCTAATTTAATAATAATAATTTTATAGTATATCCCAATTTTATTAAATCTCAATGTTTCATGTTAAAAAAGATATAAAACATTGTATTATTTTAAAACTCAGGGTGTTGCATTCACCACTTGTTAATAAATTTTAACCTCACAATTTGAATATGAACTTGGTAATAAAATGTTTGATATTTTAAAATAATTTTTTTGAAATCCAACATTGTAAAAAGGGATAATAAAATGTCCACTTGAAAATAGATAAAGATAAGTATAAAGGTCATATAAAATAACACATACTAGGTTTCTAAATAGAAGAACATTAGTGGGAAGTAAAAATATAGACATTGAAGAAAAGATTAATTTTCAAAAAATGATGTAGAGTGATAGAGGTCATTGACCAAAATAAATTTAATTATCATGATAAAGTTAATGAAAACAAAACCATAAACTAAAGAGGTGTAAAAATACCATTGATTCATAAAAAATGAATGTAATATGAAAACATTTTTATTTCAAAATATTTTTCCTATAGTTCAGGAATTAATTTATCATATAGGATAATAACTTAAGGACATATATTTACTTAAAAACTAAAATTTCATCCTTCAATCAATTTCCATTAAAATCTCATCTTTTTCTCCAAACTATGAGTATCCAATATGATTTTTTCATGCCTGAAGCACTAAAATCAACTTCTAATGGAACACATAATCCATAAAAGGATAATAATTTATTCCTTGTATATTTATACATTCACCAAAACCAAAATGGTTATCACATGTTAAGATAATTCCCAAAATAAAAAAACCTTCATGTGATGAAACAATACATTAATCTTCAAAATTCAATAGTAATACCCATAGTTCAAACTAATTTATTCCATAATAATTATCCTTATATTTCTTCAAAATAATCCTAATATTGAAACCCAGTGATTTGAATGATTTGATTACATATTATTCCAAGATAAATATAACATTTATATATAAATAACATCATTCACTATTAATGTCTCATACCAAAATACATATTACATAGTTATATAATCTCTAAGATATACTAATAATTTCTATAAATGACATGAATCACCATAAATCCAAATTAAAATCATATATAATTCCAAAATATAATTCATAATTTATTCCTAAAATATCATATAATGTTCACCAAAATAATAAAATTATTTAAAAATAGAATTAGTCACATATTCAACAAATCACTTTTCAATCTCATGGTTAGCTATATCATGTCTTCTCAGATTTTAATAACCCATAATTACCACAATATTAATGATCATATAAACCCTATAGGTTATCAATATCTTTAAAAATATGTTCACAAATTTAAATTAATTATTCCTAAAATAATACTTCATGTTAAACCTAAGGGTTACATATACCTCAACCCGATAAAATGTATCCCAAAATTTCATTAATTGCTTTAAAATACCATCACCTAAAACCTCAAAATGGGTGTCTAAGATTTTGAGCTAATGATCAGCCTTAAACTTATAAACCCATGTTGGTATCCATAACTCTTAAGACAACCTCTCATGAAATCATACTAATATCTATTTTTTCCTAAAACCTGCTCTAATACCGATTATAATATTCCAGAATCCATACTCTCAGATTTGGTACTAAAAGCATAATATTTACATTTTTAGATTTGATAGCGATAAACATGACCTAATTTTTTCCATCCAGAACATATATAATCAAATAAATTATTAGATAAATTATGTAACCAAGTAAATTTTAGGTTTATAGTTTTAAATAATTAGGAAAAACTCTTTAAAAGTGAACATTAATACATAATATCTATTTTTTCCATAAAATAAGTTCATTATGAAGACGTGATGGATTTATTCAAGGAAATATCAATATCTGAACCTCTATATTTATGAAATTTTAAAATCATCCTTAATCCCTATAAAAATTAATTTGAAAATGTGGGATGATCATAAATTCTCAGTATGGGAGATAAAAAAATGAAAACCTACTAGTCCATTTTAAAACCATGTGATCATAAAAAGCATTTCCTTTTACATAATAAACATTGACCTCAAATAATCATTTAATTATTAATTAAATAATATTTAATACCTAGATGTTTTTATAAAACAATTTTTAAGTATACATAAATTAAAAAATATAATCATAAGTGTTTCTTAGATAACATGATAACCCATGAAAATAATCTTAAAAACATACCTTTTTTAACCTTCCTTTGAAAAGATCATTATCTCAGCTTTTGAAATAAAATGATTTTGATAAAAACTCATTAGAAATAATATATTAGTCATGTATGTGTATTGGGAAATCATCTTCATAGAGCCCTTAAAAATTTTAATAACCATTACAGTTGACTTCAAAAAAAATTCTTCAAAGAAGATTATCATTATCCAGTGCATTGGAGAGCTATATCGAGCTCGCCTATCATCATTATCTATATATAGATCACCAATAATCATGAGGTATATTTTTCTCACCCTTAATAAACAATTTCCAAGTACTATAACATGAATTAAATAAAATCTTTCATTTCCATCATCAAACTCATAAAAATATACTTTTAAACCTATAAGGAAAACATTTGCAGGTATTGATATATCCCTTTACTTTAAAACCCAATTTTTAAAAATAAATAGAAGGATGGTTTTTCTTTGAATAAAACATGTAATACTATAAAGTAATAAAAAAATAAAATAATGGTCACTGTTGACACCAAATTCCACTTGAAGCTATAAATGTGCATCTTTAAGAAAACTAGATATTCCCTTTGACTAAACAGAACATTCCGAGAAGGCCAAGGGAGCCACATGTAAGATTCAAAGGCTACTTGAAAAACTAAAATTTGTGTTCAAGATCCTTGCATTCCCAATGTGATGTCAAAGAGATATTTTCTCTCTAACCACCCAAAAATATCAAAGGCATATGTGCAAAAGTGGAGATGTCGGTACATAAAAGACCAGCCCATGCATAAGTTTCTTACGCAACCAAGGCAATGTCAAAATCCTACTTATGAATTGTCATTATTACGCTCCACCACCAAGGATTTTTACTATATATATAATGGTGCCCCTTCCTTCGGGGTAACGATCCATAAGTCAAATCATTTCTCTCACATGCGCAGGACCACCCCTTTTATAACAGTTTGCAATCCATGGATCACTCAAGGTACAGGATCTTATGTGACAGGTCCCCTATGGGTCCTCCTTAATTTGGCCTTACAAGGGCTTGACCCTCACCCATTTCCTTCTATCCTAAGGCAAGTTCATGCAAAATATCCATCTTGTGTGAAAACATTTCCCTTACACATCACCTCTTCCACTCATCCCCTTCATTTTGTGTGTAAGCCTCCAATATTGCGTGCACCCCTTACCTTAAGCTACATGGATTTCATTTACTCTAAATCACCATGTTTGATCCACTTGTGTGTATACCCTTCACATATTTCACACACCTCCTCTGTGAATCCCTCCAAGTTTGCATGTAGTGATTTGCTAGTCCCTCGTGTGGAGTCCCTTATTGTGTCACCCTACCTCATGATTTTTCTCATAGGTACACTAATGACTATTTATTTTTCACATATCTATGCTAACATAGACCCCACAATCGATCACTCCTCCACCCCACTCCTTTTGTGCATTCCTGATTCCTTCCCTTCCCAAATTGTGGGTGGGTATCAGTTATGTATGTCCAAGGGGTGAGGAGTGATCCCTCCCCATCAATGTTGTAGGATGTAAAACTTCCAAGCACCATCATCCTCAACACATGACATTAAATTGTATCCTCACACCATGCAATAAATATGGGTTGCCCCACCTTCGGAATTTTCTATCCCCACTAATCTCTATAGGATTGATATCTTCCTCACATGGAATGAGATCCTCCTCACACGGTATGACATCTACCCCATGGGGAAGGGCATCCCTCCTGGAGTAATCCCTTAGAATTTCTTATAGGAGGTAGTACTCTTGCTCCTCTTTTCCTCCTCCAAACACAAATAAAAGAGAGGGAATGGGCATCAGGGACTCTCAACACCCCATACCTCTACCTTTTTTCTTTTTTACATGGGTAGGTTCTACGCGTAATCCCCACACCATCTCTCACTAACCCATCTTTAGTGATACGACCATCTGGTCTATTACTTCCTCTTGTTTCTCACACTGAGAATGAATCATATGGGAATAGAGATTATTAGTGACTATATCACCCTCCTCCCTTTGGGAATCCCTCCTAGAGTAAGCTCTAGTTTTCACCATTATGGGCTGCTAACCACATGTAATCCCCATCCCATCTGAACTACATGGGTTTTGATCCATGTCTTCTAAATAGGGTATGTAGGATGCCTCCCTGAGGTTAAATCCCAACCAATGGTAAACCTAGGTACCCTCCTTATAATGTTTCGCCTCTTGGATCCCATGATCTACTTCATCACCTCACTCTTATCCTGGTGAGATAATTCCCCATATCAGATTTCATATATTCTTCAAGTTTCCATGGGAAGCTTTCATGCCTAATCCCCAATCAAATGTCCCATTTTGATTAGGCCTTGTCCCATATAGAACTACATGGACTTTAATTCCAAACTAATTGAGATTCATAGGAAACCTCCCCAAGGTTCAAGCTCGACATCCTCAATTATCTATCCATTCCATCCACTTAATTCAATTCATCCATAATACATACTAATTTTACCAAGTCTCCCACATTCCAGCGGAATCATTCTATCCATATAGGTCATTCATACATGTAAGCCTCATCCACATCATTTCTTCTCTTAATATCACCCGAGTATCAAACCATGTGTAATCCACACACTATACCCTTCCAAACTATGTGGGTTTTGATCCTTTCTTCTATACAGTGTATGTAGGATGCCTTCTTGTAGTTCAATCTCAACCACTGGTAAACCTTGGTGTTCCATCCATGGGTGCACCCTATCTTATCCAACCCCAACGTTATCCATATCATCCTTCACAGTGTGAAATATTCCTTTTATAGTACACACCATCTAGGTTTCTCATTCACTGGTGTTCTAACCCATCCATTCAATAAACCTTCTAGTTATTTCCTCCTAGGGATGTGTCTCCTTTGGTCTATCATCATGAGGCGCTCTGATCAGTTCCACTTCATCTCTATAAGATGTTAAACTCATGTCCTAACCCATGTTAAACATGGGATGCCTAAGGAAAACCTTGCAAGACAGGCAACTAGCATAAGATACCCCATTATTGTCATGGGATGCCTCGGGTTATGCTCCCTTGAGAATCCATCCTATGAGGAAGAATACAGGTGAACAATGTTCCAGCATCCAAAAATGCCAGTGATGCCCAATGTGACTACTTACCTGAACAAAGGTTTCTAAGCTGTCAAGAACCCTTGGAATGACCATATATAAGTATCATAATTAATGGGAATCCAAAAATAAATGTCTCTGGTAATGAGTTTCATGAACACATCTTAATCTATAAGGGAGACCTATCCTAGGTGACGAATTTCGAGGAGGAATCCAAATAAGGAGGGACTAACATCCCATCATCCTATTTCTACCAAGGGGTAGAAATATCTGATAAAGTGATGGATGTTTACCACATTTAAAAAGTGGTAATGTAGGGGAAACAAATGTGATGCTGGCATGGTGGTAACACATGAGGTGGATGTGCCCTAAGAAAAGCGTTGGAGAAAGAAATGGTGAACCCAATGTGAACTTTTCTACTTCACATGAGAATTATTAGCATTATATAAAACTATGGATAAGCATGTCACTGGATATAGATATTGGGTGTCAATTCCTTCTGAGAAAATATTGGTTTGGCATTGAACTCACCAGAATTTGGGGTAGTTAGTCATTGGGAATTCTGGTCTGCGCTATTGTCAGCATGGATCTCTCTCTCAATCCATAGAAGATTGGATGAAAATGGGGAATTAGTCATTTCTTTCCTAATATCCATACTGAAAGCTGAATATTCATACTTTTCATGACCCAATCTATATGAAACTAATCACCCCCCCCCACACACACACACACACACCCACAGATGAAAGGGTAGGAGAAGTAACAATGTGGCGTCATCGTATGACTCTGTCACCACCATGAATTCAGATATGACCATAGTTATCAAGTGATCATGCCTCATATCACCCTCTTAAATCATCCAGATGAGGGTGATGGACATACTAGTACGTTGGTACAACCAAGAGGGGGTCATTCCTACAAGGGACATGGTCCGCCATAATCTGGAGGCTTTTGTGCCTCACCAACATTGTTTCCCCCAAGGGCCGCGTAGGGGACCAATACTCCCCACTCCAACATTCAACTACTTTAAAAGGCTCTCCCAAGATCATTCTTATTACTCTCTCCCCTATGCCTTGGAGTTAGGGGATTCTTGGGTCACTCTGGCTATGTCTACCACCCAAGAGCCACCAAGGAGGGATCCCACTAGTCCACATCAATGACAATTATGACTAGTCCCTCAGAATAAAGAGTAGGTGGACTACACCCTTGCTCCATTAGACCTATATTCGATGACTCGACATTAGTGTCGGGCCCAGGATTAGAAGAATTCCCACTGGGGAGCTTCATCTTCCATGGTTCTCATGGATCATGCCACTACCTGTAACAACTCGAGATTTTAAAAGAATTATTCTTTTTAATTTCATTGATGTCTTGTGTTTTATGCTACACTAAAGGGATATTTCACTACATGAATCCCTAGCTTAGCTTTCATTACATAAATTTTTCGGGTAAAATAAATATTTTTCAAAAAATACAGTTTTGTCGCCTTTTGATGGTGCACCCACTTTAAATCTAGTTTTTGACATTTTTATAAGTTAAATTTGAAAAAATAAAATTATTCTTTGGAATAAGGATATAAAGATTTACTTTGGATAAATTTTTCATATTATTCTGATAACTGTCATATTTTAATGAATAGTAAAAACACGCTATATTTTAATTAAAAACAACTTCTTTCATCAAAATAATTTATATGGTTAAATTATAATATTGAATGGTTTTAAAGTATAAATCTAATATATTTTTATCATTTAATATAATGTATGTCATTACCATTAATTTTACATTTAATTCATAGGTAAAAACAATTCAATCTTTGGTAATGTTTTAACTTTTAAAACCCATTTTCTTAACAACAAGATTAATTTTAAATTAATTACTGAAACTTCTATGTTTTGAATTTTGAAAAATGGATTCCATATTTTAATTTATTGGATCCAAATTATGTTAATAGGTTACATTTTTTTATATTATGAATAGTAACTACGGTAATTTTTATTTACTACAGTTAAAGGTAAATCGGGTAATTAAGGGTAAAAATAAGATTATAAAATTACCCTAACACCTTCCAAAATTCTATTTGATGGGTAAAAGTAGACTCATATCACCTAATGGTCGGAATAGATTAATTTCATCGACTTTTGACAATAAAAATAATTTAATTATTTTTAAAACCAAAGAAAGTGACAACATGTCACTCTCTTAAATCTTATAAGTATAATAATTTTAGTTTAGTGATAAACTTCATGAAACTTTAAACATGAATATTCTAGATAAATATAAAAAAATTATATACATAATTTCTATTTATTTAGAATTTTTAGGGATTAATTAATTATCATTAAAGGTGACACAATAGTGATGTTGAAATTATTTTATTGATTGAAATATCAAATAAATGGTTTTAAAAATATTAAAATAAATATTATATGAACTATTTAATGTGATAAACTAATTCTATAGATAAATATGACATGTTATGAATCTATTAAAGCTTTTATTTTGAACATATATTCTGTGAGGATTTTATTTAAATTCAAATAAATGAATAGTGTCAAAATTGACACTATTGTTATTTTATAAAAATAACATAATATAAAATTGTTTAAAAATAACAAAAATATTTAAAAATTATAAATTAAATTTATATGTTCTACAATTTCATAAATTATCCAATTATGGACAACTCACAACACATAATTAATTATTTATAATAATTTAAAATTTAGAATCTTATTACCACAAAATAAAATTAAATATATTAAATAAGGATAAATCAAGTTGATAATGTTTAAAATAAATTCCCAACGTGTCTAAATTTTATTGGATGATGAGATTACAACCCTATCTCATCTAAGATTTGTATTTGAGTCATTTTGGAAGTTTTTATGTGGGGTTTGAATTTATTATAAATTAATATTTTTCAGGTTTCCAAAGGTGCAACTCTCCTCCCTTATAAAAGGGCACCTCCTCCCTCTCCTATTTACACAACTTTGAGCCTTCAAGATTGGCCAAACCCTACCCATTTATTTTCTCCACTTACTTAGAAATATTTTGGAGGTTCTGGTCTTCTCAAAAGATCAACTCTAGTCTCTTAAAAGGAATTTTAAATAAAGTGTGTCGAAGAAGAGGTAATCTCTTCTACCGATTCTTTCAAGTTTTTTTCTTCTTCAAATTCCTCTTATTTGGTTGTTTCATTGTAAATTAATACAATAAGTATCACTAATATACTGATATGATATTATAAATATGAAACAACCCCATTTCACCTTCTATCCACGCCATGGTGTGATTATTTTTCCCACCGCCACCTTACTTGGATGGGTATAATGGTGTAAAGAATAACTATATATGGTTATTATAACATCATACTAACTATGAGATATTATATCATCCACTCCAATTATATACAATAATTATGGGAATGATATCATCTCTTGTGCGTATGTACAGACTATCATCTCCACGAACGCGATGAGATTCATTTTCCATGATTAACCATTCAAGTATGATTATAAAGTATATATATAATAAATAATTATGAAAGATATTGAATAATAATGATACTAGATTTTTTTACATATATTTTTCATTTACTAAATTCCATTCAATTCAATAAGGAAATTAAAATAGCATTTATGTGTACGTACGGCCTATCGTCTCCATGAACGGTGTATTTCATTCCATTTATCAATCTATCATATATATTTATATACTGAATATATATTACATATAAATAATTTTTTAAATTCTAGAATTAAGTGAATCGGGATATGAGTAATAATATCAAGAAAAAAATTGAAACATGTACGATAAATGAAATGATTTTACCCAAAATGCTACTTTAACATGGAATTTACAAAAGAATAGGTAATATAAAGTTATAAGTGAACCATATATGATATCATAACAATGAATATGATTCTGTAATAATTCAATGACATTATTTAAATCATTATACAGGAGTTTCGGATACATACGAAGCATATCGGACATAAGATAAGGGATAATTATTCCAATCCCGTTCTTATCCGAGATTGTTTATTTGTAAGTATTTACTGGGGTAATATTTTTCATCCATGTCCATAAAAAATGTTTTTCATAAAGTGTTTAATATTCTTTAATGTATGTTTAAAGTCATTTTTACCCCTCTTTGAATTTTAAATTTTGTTATGGAAGGAGTATTTCTTTTGTTTTCCATACGAGGAACTTTTTGACTTTTCCAGCAAAAGTATGAGGAGAATGTTTTTTAACTTATACAGAATGAATGGTTTTTTATGGTTTCATAATAACTAATTTTCATGAAGATTCCTCTACAAGTTTTTTTGGTTATTTTCAATAAAATCCTTTTCTTTTAAAATTGTGTGGCATTTTGTGAAAAGAAAATGATTTTGAAGAAGAAAGGATATTTTCCTCAAGAATTCATTTCAAGTGTTTTATCAAAACTATTTTCCATGTAAGATGAAATTATTTAGCATGTTTATTTTTCAAGTATAATGTCTCTATTATTTACATGGTGTGATTTTTCTTATGATGAAATTATATCCATTTGTTTTATATGGATTACATTATGATGGGATGATGTTTATAAAACCCATTTTATTCTTTAGGTTATGATTAATGATTTATGTTTAATTTGTGGCACAAGTAAGAATGATTTCATTATGAGATGGGTGGGACCTATATCTCCCTCAAATGAATTGGTTAATTATTTATATATCATGAGATACACATAGTTGGAATGGCAATTTAATCCGGTTTAGTGATACAGGACTGGAACGAGGAGTGAACTCGATTCAGTAAGGGACTTTGTCCACTAAGATGGTCTTGGAAACAATGCCTTGGAAAATACATAAATCATATCATGTGCTTGATGGTTTTCCAAAATTACATGTTTTATTTCCATGATATTTTATCATTATTGATGTTCCACTATGATCTATGCCTTACGTACTACCATGTTTTACGTCATTGCACAAGATTTTGATGTTTAAACTTTATGTTCATGTTTTTAAGTTCAAATGTATTCGGTTTCTTTTATTTTTTCTATGCTTAACCTTACTGAGCATCTGATATCACCCTTTATATGTTTTCTTTTCCTCAGGATATAAAGAAAGTTTTTAGGTAAGAAAACAAAAGGGGGAGATCTTTATGGGATATGTTGAAGATCTTTCACCATGATTAGAAGATTATGTTCCGAGTTTCCAAAGACACTAAACTATTACGGTCCTTGAGTGTTGGTTTTTGTTATATATTAAGTATTCTGCAAAAGTAATGTAATGTACTTGTATGTCAAGTTTGGGGTCTCTACAGTTGGTATTAGGGTAAAGGTTTAGTTAACTTTTAGAAACTAGGATGTGAAAAATTTAGTGAAATCCCTAGAGATATTTCTAAGGTATGTCTAGGGATGTCACTAAGGTTAAGTATAAGTATAGGTTATAGTCCTAGAATTATGGTAATGATCTTAAAAGTAATCCTAAGATGTTATATATTGAAGGTAATCCCCCTTTATTATGTTGTTTTCCTAGCACGATTTTTTCCTCTTACACTATTCTTTTTGGGTTTTAGACGGTGGCTGGAACCCGAAGGAACCGTGTTGATCAATGTAATGGGAAATACAATGATTGTCCTCCTGAACAAACCAATGTTATGGGATATAGAGTGAAAAATCTTATTGATAAACTTAAAAAAGCTATGAATCATTATGGACTTCCGAATGACTAGAGAAGGGAACAATATTCTATTAAGTCCTTCATGAGGCAAAGTCCACCTTCTTTCAGTGGGTCTTCTGATCCACTTGTTTCTGATCAATGGATCAGTACCATTAAAAAGATATTTTCCATACTTCGATGTTTGGAACATGAAAAAGTCATTCTGACTATTTACCGTTTAGAAGGTGAAGCAGACCAGTGATGGACTCTAATTAAGAATACAAGGCCCCAAGGTGAAATTGAATCCATGGAATGGGACGAGTTCAAGAACTTATTTTTCAATAAGTACTTCCCTCATATTCTTAGAACAAATATGGAAAAGGAGTTCCTTGAGATTAAGAAAAAGGATGATGAATCTATTGGTATATACGAGGCGAATTTTACAAGGCTTTCAAGCTATGCATCTGGCTTTATCATCCAACCTGAAAGTAAAGTTGATCGATTCTTCAGTGGCTTAAATCCAAGTCTTTGAAGGGAATTAGCTATAAGAGACTTCAGTAGCTATGAAGAAATTGTGTTTTTTGTTATCAAGGTATAACTGAAAGTTGGTGTTACATATCCATCTCATGGTTTTGACAAGAAATGAAATATGGAGTTCAAGGAAAAATCTCAGAACAATGGTGAAAATAATATAAATGTTTCTTTATACTCAAAGTGTGGAAAGAAGCATGGTGGAGATTTTCTAAAAGGTACTAGAAAATGTTGTAAGTGTGGAAAAGAAGTTCATCGAGTAGTTGAGTGTTGAAGTAATGGGAAAAAGGTAGCTAATGATGTAAATAGATAGAAGACTACATAGAACTCTCCACCAACACTTCATTGCTTCAAGTGCAAGGAAATGGGGCATTATGCTAATCAATGCCCTAATCCAAGGGTTAATGATGATCGACGTGAGCAACCTCTTAAATAAAAGGATAAAGGGAAGTCACATGCGATCACTATTTGTGATGTTAAATATGACAATGATGTTGTGGAATGATTAAGTGTTTATGTAATGGGATTTCAAAATAGTATCATGGAATCTCATTTATGGTATCATGGAATTTTAAAATATCTATGTATTGGTTTTCAATAATTTTATGGTACCGGTAACCATGAAAAGTGATTGAAATATTTTTGGAAATAATATGATATGCACATAATTAAGGGATAAGGATAAAATGATATTTCTGATAGTATTATTGAGCTCATGACTGATATAAGGACAGAGTGATATCATGGTTTGAGTATATTGAAATTTTTGGATTTTGGTATATCGAAAGAGTTAACTTTTTACAACATTCATGTTTTCACTAAGGTTATATGGTAATTCATGTTTCAAAAGAATACAAGATTAAGTTATTCACGTGTTTTTAATGTGACCAACAAGATATATCTTATGATATATGGGGGATAAATGATAGTATTCACATGGTTGGTAGATGACATTTCTAGTAATTGTTTTCTTTATACTATGAGCTTGGATAGAAATATTTTAGATAAGCCTAAAGATTGGAATGAATTAAGTTAGAAATAAGATTTTATTGTTTAAGTCTATAACTTTTTCTAATATTATTGTAGGAATGTTATAATAATGTAGTTTTAGAAAAAGGGACAACCTGCAGGACGGGCGACAACCCGTCGCGTCGGACAAGGCTGTGGGAATTAAACCCACAACTGAAGTGCGATAGGCCTTTATCGCCTACCACTGGCCTAAAGGAAGTCCCTGGTTAGTAGAAAAAAGTTTTATTTTATTAAGTGGTATGATAGATGAATTATAAGTCCATTTTTGGAATCATATACAATTAACCTCACCATAGATGGACTTATGTATATTTGATAACTTTTTCTAACCTTTTGTTGGAGACAGATGGAATGACCCATCATTCTATCACATGATCTACTAACAATTCAAGAATGAAAAATTCAACTTCATTTCCTTAAGATATAAATTGTAAATTCTTCAAGGCATGAACAATGGTGAGATTGTACCGAAATAAATTAAGTATTTCTTCTAATTCAAATTCTTCAACTTTAGGGAAATGATCTTGAAAACCAAAAATATTGTTCTATTACCCTCATATCTGATGAATCATATGGTACCTTAGATCATCACAAATTTATGGATTTGTTATTATTGGATTTTTCATATCCATGTTCTCTACCACTCTCCATCAGAACTTGATGGTTAGATTTCTCTTCCATATCCATATTTTCACCTATGTTCTCCTATGTGGAAACCCAGTGATTAGTTAATTTGGGTAATCGTTACATTTCATAATTTAGTTTTTAAAGTTAAGTTTTTATATTCCTTTTTACGATGTGGGTTTCTATTAAAGAAACTTTCAAGTAGTAAACCATTTATAACCCCGATGAATTTCGAGGGCGAAATTCAATTTAAGGGGGGTAGAATGTAACAACCCAAGATTTTATGAGAATTATTCTTTTTTAATTTCATTGATTTATTTTGTTGTACGCTACACCAAATGGATCTTTAACTACATGCATCCCTGAATTAGCTTGCATTACACGCAATCGCGACCTTCCTCGATAGCGTGTGTAGTACGCAATACCGGGTTTCACTATACAACGATATATTATTATAATATTATTATAAACTAGACTTTATGAATGGTATTAACTACATTTTAAATTTTATAACATTATTATTCATCTTACACATTTTCTAGAACATTTTATGGGAACAAAATAAATTTTTCGGGTAAAATAAGTATTTTTCAAAAAATATAGTTTTGTCGCCTTTTGATGGTGCACCCACTTTAAATCAAGTTTTTGACATGTTTATAAGTTAAATTTGAAAAAATAAAATTCTTATTTGGAATAAGGATATAAAAATTTACTTTGGGTAAATTTTTCATATTATTCTGATAACTGTCATATTTTAATGAATAGTAAAAACACGCTATATTTTAATTAAAAACAACTTTTTTCATCACAATAATTTATATGTTTAAATTATAATATTGAATGGTTTTAAAGTATAAATAGAATATATTTTAACCATTTAATATAATTTATGTCATTATCATTAATTTTACATTGAATTCATAGGTAAAAACATTTCAATCTTTGGCAATGTTTTAACTTTTAAAACCCATTTTCTTAACAACGGGATTAATTTTAAATTAATTACTGCATATTTTGTGTTTTGAATTTTGAAAAATTGATTCCATATTTAAATTCATTGGGTACAAATTATGTTAATAGGTTACTTTTATTTTTTATTTTTTTTGATATTATTAATAGTAACTACGGTAATTTTTATTTACTGTAGTTAAAGGTAAATCGGGTAATTAAGGGTACAAATAAGATTATAAAATTACCCTAACACCTTCCAAAATTCTATTGGATGACTAAAAGTAGACCCATATCACCTAAGGGTTGGAATAGATTAATTTTATGGACTTTTGAAAATGAAAATAATTTAATTATTATTAAAACCAAAGAAAGTGACAACATGTCACTCTCTTAAATCTTATAAGTATAATAATTTTAGTTTAGTGATAAACTTCATTAAAATTAAAACATTAATAGTCTAAAGAAATATAACAAAATTATCTAAATCATGTGAATTTATTTATAGTTTTTAGGGATTAAATAATTATCATTAAAGGTGACACAATAGTGATGTTGAAATTATTTTATTGATTGAAATATCAAATAAATGGTTTTAAAAATATTAAAATAAATATTATATGAACTATTTAATGTGATACACTAATTTTATAGATATATATGACATTTTATGAATCTATTAAAGCTTTTATTTTGAACATATATTCTGTGAGAATTTTATTTAAATTCAAATAAATGAATAGTGTCAAAATTGACACTATTGTTATTTCATAAAAATAACATAATATAAAATTGTTTAAAAATCACAAAAATATTTAAAATTTATAAATTAATTTTATATGGTCTAAAATTTAATAAATTATACAATTATGGACAATTAAAAACACATAAGTAATTATTTATAACAATTTAAAATTTAGAATCTTATTACCACAAATAAAATTAAATAGATTAAATAAGGATAAATCAAGTTGATAATGTTTAAAATAAATTCCCAACATGTATAAATTTTATTGTTTGATGATATTACAAGCCTATCTCATCTAATATTAGGATTTGAGTCATTTTGGAAGTTTTTATGTGGGTTTTGAATTTATTATAAATTAATATTTTTGAGGTTTCCAAAGGTGCCCCTCTCCTCCCTTATAAAAGGGCACCTCATCCCTCTCCTCTTTACACAAATTTTAGCCTTCAAACTTGGACAAACCCTGACCATTTATCTTCTCCACTTCCCTAGAAACATTCTGGAGGTTCTGGTCTTCTCAAAAGACCAACTCTAGTCCTTTAAAAGGAAGCCTAAAGAAAGTGCATCGAAGAAGAGGTAATCTCTTCTACTGATTCTTTCAAGTTTCTTTCTTCTTCAACTTCCTATTATATAGTTGTTTCATTGTAAATTAATACAATAATTATCACTAATATGATATTATAAATATAAAACAACCTCATTTCACCTTCTATCCATCCTATGGAAAATGAAATCACAGCGCGTGCGTACGTACGAAATACCCTCTCCATGTCGTGGTGTGATTAGTTTTTCCACCAACACCTTACTTGGATGGGTATAATGGTGTAAATAATAACTATATATTGTTATTATAACATCATAATGACTCTGAGATATTATATCATCCACTCCAATTCTATTCAATAATTATGGGAATGATATCATCGCTTATGTGTACGTACGGACTACCGCCTCCACGAACGCGATGAGAATCATTTTCCATGATTAACCATTCAAGTATGATTATAAAGTATATATATAATAAATAATTATGAAATATATTACATAATAATGATACTGGATTTTTGTACATATATGTTTCATTTACTTAATTCCATTCAATTCAATAAGGAAATGAAAACTGTGTTCATGCGTATGTACGACCTACCGTCCCCATGAACGGTGTATTTCATTCAATTTATCGATCTATCATATATATTTATATACTGAATATATATTATATATAAATAATGTTTTACATTCTGGAATTAAGTGAATTGGGATATGAGTAATAATATCAAGAACAACAAATTGAAACATGTATGATAAATGAAATGATTTTACCCAAAACGTTTCTTTAACATGGAATTTACAAAAGAACGGGTAATATAAAGTCATAAGTGAACCATATATGATATCATAACAATGAATATGATTTTTTAATAATTCAATGACATTATTTAAATCATTATACAGGAGGTTCGGATACATACAAAGCTTATCGGATATAAGGTAAGGGATAATTATTCCAATCTCTTTCTTATCTGAGATTGTTTATTCGTAATTATTTACTGGGGTTATATTTTTCATCCATGTACATAAAAAATGTTTTTCATAAAGTGTTTGATATTATTCAATGTATGTTTAAAGTCATTTTTACCCCTATTTGACTTTTACATTGTGTTATGGAAGGAATATTTCTTTTGTTTACCATACGAGGAACTTTTTGACTTTTCCGGAAAAAGTATGAGGAGAATGTTTTTTTAACTTATACGGCATGAACAAATTTTTATGGTTTCATAACGCCTAATTTTCATGAAGCTTACTCTATAATTTTTCATGGTTATTTTCAATAAAATCCTTTTCTTTTAAAATTTTGTGGCATTTTGTGAAAATAAAATGATTTTGAAGAAGAAAGGATATTTTCCTCAAGAATTCATTTCAAGTGTTTTATCAAAACTATTTTCCATATAAGATAAAATTATTTAGCATATTTATGTTTCAAGTATAATGTATCTATTATTTACATGGTGTGATTTTTCTTATGATGAAATGATATCCATTTTTTTATATGGATTACATTATGATGGGATGATGTTTATGAAACCCATTTTATTCTTTGGGTTATGATGAATGATTTATGTTTAATTTATGGCACAAGTAAGAATGATTTCATTATGAGATGGTTGAGACCTATATCTCCCTCCAATGAATTGGGTAATGATTTATATCTCATGAGATATACATGGTTGGAACGGCAAGTTAATCTGGTTCAGTGATACAGGACTGGAACGAGGAGTGAACTCAATTCAGTAAGGGACTTTGTCCACTAAGATGGTCTTGGAAACAATGCCTTGGATACTATGGAAATCATATCATGTTCTTGATGGTTTTCCACAATTACATGTTTTATTTCCATGCTATTTTATCATGATTGATGTTCCACTATGATCTATGTCTTACGTACTGCCATGTTTTATGTCATTGCACAAGATTTTAATGTTTAAACTTTATGTTCATGTTTTTAAGTTCAAATGTCTACAGTTTCTTTTATTTTCTCCATGATTACCCTTACTGAGCATTTAAGCTCACCCTTTATATGTTTTATTTTACCCAGGATTTAAATAAAGGTTTTAGTTAAGAAAAAAAAAAGGGAAAGATCTTTATGGGAGATGTTGAAGATCTTTCACCATGATTAGAAGATTATGTTCCGAGTTTCCAAAGACACTAAACTATTATGGTCCTTAAGTGTTGGTTTTTGTTATATATTAATTATTCCAAAAAAGTAATGTAATTTCCATGTACGTCAAGTTTGGGGTCTCTACACTACCACTGAATTCCATCAAATCCCTTACACTATAGAGCAGGTACCCATTAGCGCCCGATCCGAATCATGACCTCAATTGCCTCACATGAAGGTTGGATCAGCTCTTTTGATCATAAGCACCACAGACAGTCGTCGCAGTCTGACCCGTGATGATGAGATATAGTATGGTGGCCCTCCTCAAACCATCACCAGATAGAGTATAGGTCTTCCACTCTCTTTCACCCAACATGGAGGTCCTCCCCATGTTTCTAGTAGTGACCAAAGTGGATGTCATATCTGCCTTATCAAAATCTATAATTTAGGTCCTCCCCATGCCTATGGATCTTAATACAAAGGTCCTCCCCGTGTCATCGACCATCAACATGAAGGTCCTCCTCACATCATTCTTAGCTAAAGAAGATTTTCTCCCCATAGTAGCACCAACCAAAGTAAAGTTCTTCCTCACTTAATAACTAGCCAGTATATAGGCCCTCCCTATGTTATAGCTAACTAGAGTAGAGATCCTTCCCACTTCCTCAACTGTCAATTTAGAGGTCCTGCCCATGTTTTCATCTGCTCAAGTATAGGCCCTCCCCACTCCAGCACTCATTACCATGGAGGTCCTCCCCATGCATCCAGAAATCATCATATAGATCCTCTCCATATCTGATTTGATATATATCCAGGTACTCCTCACACCACAACTCACCAAAGAGAATGTCCTCCTTACTCCACCAACAACCAACATGGGGGCCCTCCCCGTGTTCCTAATGACTCAAGAATGAGTCTTCCCTACTATGTCAGCACTCAGGGCAGAGGTCCTCCCCACTCTCATAGTAGTCTCAGTAGAGGTCCTCCCTACTCTGATGGTGATCAATATGGAGGTCCTCTCTATATCCCAGTCATCTCAAGAAGAGGTCCTCCCCACTCCAGTACTAGCCATCATGAAGTTCTTCCTCATGCCAAGAAAGTTCCCTTACCTGAGGAGCCATCTGAGGGTAGAAGGGTGAATCTTAACCACTAAAGGAACAAATCTAGGAAGAGAAAATCCATATTCAATCATTTTTTCATCTTAGATTCTAAATTTGAATGTGATTCAATGGTCTCTTAGCCCAGTTCGTCTATATCAGAGTCTAGGGTAGGATCCCAGTGTGCGAGTTTTGTTATCTCGGAAGGTCAGTTTCCCCAAATTCCTAAATCCCTTATTAGGTACATGAAGTTGGAGGAAGATTTATCTCCCTTATAAGGTCTCACAGTGCAGTCATCTCTATCATCACTAGCTTCATTCTCTTCCTCTACATGAGATCATGGAGAGACTTTATAGGTCATGATAGATCGTGAGCACTCGATAAACCCGTAGATGACTTCTTGTACCCACACACATGAGGCAGCAGTAAGTACCCCATCCTATAGGGATGTGATGATGTGGTCAGAACTTCCTCTGAGAGATGACCCAACATACAATGATCAGTCAGTGCATGCAGAAGTCTCTCTATCGGCCATTCCACTGCACCAGCCCATATCCATGTCATTATCAGTTTCTCAACCATTGCCGATGAGAGCCTTGGATAGCCAAGAGTTAGAACCCACTTCTGAGAAGGTAATCTTGTGGGAAACTCTAGTTATAGATCTATTTTCTAAGATGTTCTAGCCAATTGCAATTCCTGACTTTGACATCCTGGAGGCCCTAACCCAAGATGAGGTTACATGCTTTCACCGAACTATCTAGGCGATGTGTTTCCTCCTCTATGACCGTCAAGTGGTGTACCCATAGAGACAGGATCATTTTGATGACATCAACTAGTAGTGTTGCATGGTTGAGTTGGCAGTGCTTCCAGTGGACCATTACCATGTGTCACCTAGTTACCACTGGACACTTCAACAAATATGCATTCAGATCGTCATTGTTCTCCACAAAATTATTAAATAGGTGTCCCCTTATGTGAGGATATAGGTATGGGGACAGTATGTTGATATTCATTTAATTACCATCATGCGATAGCTATACCTACCAAATGATATTGGGATATGCCTCAAGGAACCATCACGGTAAACATGGTTGTCCTAGAGATACACCCATAAGGGGGTGTCAGTGCAGGCTCTGAAGAAGATGACCTTCCCCCTGGGGAATCACAATATCAAGTGGACCCCACAGTGTTCACACTCATAAAAAAAGGTAGTCACTTGGCCTTGGATACCCCTCTACATCATTACCTGTCTTTCGGAACAGCAATTAGTGTAAAGGTTAGATTGGGACTTCTAATCTATTTGACCCATCTGATGCCATGTAGAAGGCATATGTCAATATTGATATGGTCTCCTTGATCTAGTAGCTTGCATATAAAAGGAATTTCATTGAATATATCCTTGTTGAGAACCTTTCTGAATGGTGTCTAGAATATGGTGAGCCTTAATACATTCGTGTCCCTCTACCAGAGCAGTAGGGGAAACCGCAGGTTCTTCCCAATCTATTTCCTCCTATTGTTCTCGATAATAATATGTACCTCGACAGGATAGAATATAGAGTCTATAGAAAACAACCATGTTATTCATTGCTAAATCTACCCAAGTGACATGATAACCCTCCTCAGGACTCAGATCAAGACGCTTCTTAGGTCGCTCCACCATTCATTCCACTAATTTCTCCACCAACCGCTCCATCAGCCGCTCCACAAGATGATAATCCTAAATATCAAGTTGATAAGTTTTTTAATGAACTAGTGTTAAGGAATCATCGCCAAGATAGGAAAATCCATTAGGATGACCTGATAGCTTCTCTCACTACTTTCCTAGAAACTTTGGAGACGTGACAGGTGGAAATACCACCTGATGGAAAGCCATATCTGGCATGGGTGGATGATATGAAAGCACCCCCAAGTTTTCTGGAATCCTAGCTTCATCTGGTTAAATGGGATGAGTGACCCACAACAACATCTATACCACTTAATCTCATGGTATGGATCCATGTTGGGAACTCTATAATAGTAAGAGGCTTCCAAGCTCTGATGTTTTGTGCAGAAATTGGAAGGGTCGGTGTTTGTTTGGTACAACCAGTTACCCATTGGGTCTATTACTAGTTGAGAAGACCTTTGCAGGCAGTTTCTCTATCATTTTAGTTCCACCACCGAAAAGACAAGTATTTTCAACCTATTTAAGTACATGAAATTGCTAAATGATCATGTTGCAGACTTTGTCACCCGGTGGAAGGGCCTCATGTTTTCACTTGACATGTCAATAACCTAAGAGTAGTTGTTGATGATGTGTGTGGGTAATTTCAAGATTGGATTGGTCCCCTCCCTCATCACTCAAAAATTACCAAATGGATTCTAGGATTTCTCTAACAAGGCTCAATTACTAGAAGAATCCATATGGCAGGCCAACCAGGCACGTTTGTTTCTTCTTCCAGCTCCTGCAAGAAGAGACAACAAGGTAGAGACTATTGTCGTCACACAAATAGAGGATTCCATGCCACTAGATTTTCTACCAGTAGGGCCTCATTTGTAGCCTTTATGAGGGAAAAAACCTTATTTCAAGCCTCATTCATAAAAACACCCAATATAGAATTGATATTAACCACCCTGTAATACACCACCAACACCTAGGTGAGAGAATCAGGCTCTAACCCCTCATCAAGATCCAACCCCTCCTCAGGGAAAATCTCTAAGAGCTCCCTTACCATATAAGAGAAACCATACCTACTCATTCAATGAGGCTCAGGATCCCAATTATTTTCTAAGTTCCCTGGAGTAAGGAATTGTGAAGCTACCAGAATGCAGGAAACCCTGGGAGGACAATCTCACTAATCATCTAGAATAATTCCCTTATCATAGGATCCTTGGACATACCATCAATCAATGGTATGAGTTAAATTACTAGATCCAATACTAGTTATATAACAATATAGACAGGTTGGTCCCTACCCTAATATAGGTGGAATGAATCTATACAAATCATGACAGCGACAGTGATAGTGAATGGAAGTAGATCTCCAACCATGGGACTTAGAAATATAATGATTGGTTGGCTCACAGAGTAGTTGATCATGCCCATGGTGTAATCTGTACCTATCTAAATTGGACAAAACCTCCTGAAGCTGATGAACCTCCTCCTTCTACCAACTCTGCATCTGTATCATCCATGCTAAAGTCTTCCACCTCTTAGAAGGGTGGGCAGTGATAAGGTAAGGGAAAGAAAAATCCTCCACCGATAATGACATCCCATACTATTAGTGATTTAATGCCTCTATATATGGGGATATTCCCCAAAATATATATGGTATTAGAAGACTCCTCTGGTGATGAACAAGAGTATTCCTGTGTGAATATCGCCGTGTTGGTGGATCCTTATATGGTTACCAACAATTATGAATACTAGTAAAGTCCTCTGAATTTCCCTAGATGACACCATCATCAAAGGAGATGAGGATATGAGAATCACCAGGATTCCTAGGCTAGTGATTCAAGACAATCCATGCATACTACAAAGACCAAGCAGTAGGCGATATGTAGAACCCAGTAGGCGCAGTCCTCACAGCCCATATTGTTAGATTCATTTCCACCACCAATCGTGTTACTCAACTAGGAAGAACAGTAGAGGTATCATCATGATCAGCCACATCTAGCTATGGCCAGGCCTCAGCCATCTGATAGTCCATCGATAGCGACCTTACATGGTCTGACTAACAAGAAAAGTGATATTCCCAGCACTATTTGGAATTCGCTGGTTCGACCAGTAGTGCCCATCATGTCTCCTACCTAATTTTAACCTCATATCGGAAGAAATGTGCACCTAGCACAGAAGTATGATGTGAATAAGCACCTTGAAATCATTCCTTAAAATATCTTGATTCTAGATACCCTATGTCTATCAGAAGATACGCATGAATCCCTCACATAATCTTTGAGGATCCCCCTCCAGTTTGAAACATAGGTAGCGGCTGTAGAGGCCTTTCATGATGAGGAAGTCAAGTGAGAATAATACTGAGACATCATATTATTCTTAGGATAAGATGAAGGTTCCCCCATACAGGGACATATTTTCATGTTATACATCACTAGTCAGTTCTATGGCATGGAGGTCTGTTGTTGTCTATTTGACACAGGTTTTGGGATCAACCTTATCCCAACCCATATTCTCTACAAGTTAAGACTGAATGAAGTAGATCTGAGTCTTTTTGGCCTGAAGATACAGGGTTATAATAGGATCGAGAAGAGGCCATGTGTAAAAATCCATTTGAAGACCCATCTTTATGGCATTATTGCAAGCACTAAGTTCATGGTTGTCTCGCAGGATACCGTATAAAATGAACTAATGGGTAGACCCTGGCTTCATCTGCATGCAGCGGTTCCCTCCTCATATCACCTATACCTCAATTACACCCTCAACGCTCATGTGGGAATTCTTAAAGGTGATACATCTCCCTTTTCCTATTACAAATCTCATTATCTAGATGATGACTATTATAAGAGAAAGGAAAAACGAGTTTAGAACAATATGGTTGAGCACACTATCACAGTGTCCAACCCATGGATGGACTTGGAAAATGATTTTATCCTCCCAATTCATCGGTTGGATACCACCACACCAAACCTAGTACATTGATTCTTCATTGAGAAGAGGATAAGATGTGTTCCCAGGTACATGGAACATCGAAAGATAACTTCATAATCCTACACAAGATAGACTCGGGTGATACCAAAACCCCTTAACCCTATGAGGTATTAGGATGCTCACCCCATGGATACAATTGTATTCCATACCTACCTGTTATGCTAAGATGTTTTGGGCCAACACAAACCGAATTGTCTCCATTTCTTTGACATCAAATGTGGATCCCTAGGTCAAAGGCCTAATAGAATCGGTTAAAAATCTATTGTCACCATGGTTTCAGCAATGTAATAATTCCCTAGTGAGGGTACCATATCCTCCCAAGTAGGTACTAATGTTTCTCTAGAATTAGTTGACTTGGATGAATCATCTCCTCCCACTAATCACCCTACCTCAGATAATGAAGAGGATTTGAAAGATATCCCTCCTACATTTGAAGAAGGCATCTCCACCACCATTAATGAGTTGGTTCAGGTGAATCTTAGTAATGAGGAAGATTTGAGGTTGAAATTGATCAGTGTATCCATTCCTATAGAGGAACAATAATATTATGTGGAATTTCTAAAGAAGCATCGTGATGTTTTTTCCTGGAGTTATGATGAGATGCTAGGACTACGCCCTTAGGCCTCCGTCCACCATCTTGGTCTTTCGATAAGTCATAATGATTTCAAGAATACTCCCAAAAAAAATGAATCCCTCGCATGGTACCATGTTCAAGGTATAATTTGATAAGATCATCAAAGAAAACTTCATCAAGGAGTTTTAGTACCCTAAGTGGTTGGCGAACATCATTCCCATTGGGAAGAAGAATGGATAGATTAGAGTCTGCATTGATTTCTAGAATATTAACCGCTATTACCCAAAAGATGATTTTCCTCTTCCGGTAACATAATTGTTGATCTATACGACCACTAGGTTTTAGGATCTCTTCTTCATGGATGGGTATTCCAGATAAAATCAAATATGAATGGACCGTGAAGATTAAGAGTCCACCACCTTTATGGCACCGCAAGGAACATTCTAATATCAGGTAATTCCATTTATTTTGAAGAGTTAATGATCCACCTATCAATGTGACATGAACCACATATTCAAACTAATCCTCAAGACGTTATTGGAATGATACATGGATGAACTGGTGGTCAAATCCTACCTGTGTTAGGACCATCTCAAAGATCTTGATAAAAAAATTTCCTTCCTCCACTCCCACCATCTGAAGATGAACCCATTGAATTGTTACTCCAAGGTTACCTCTAGGAAGTTTCTCATCTTTTTTGTTAGATATAGAGGTATCAAAATTGACCCAAGAATGTTCAAGTCCATCATTTAGATGCCTCCTCTAAGAAAACTCGAGGATCTCTAAGGTCTTCAAGGCCACTTAGCCTACATACACTGATTCATTACAAACATAGATAGAAAGTGTAAGTCCTTTTCTAGACTAGTGAAGAAAGTCATTGTCTACTAGTGGGATAGAGAGTTTCATACTATTTTTTAGGAGATCAAGAAGTATTTGCTACAGCCTCTGGTTTTGATGCCACCAGTCTCTGAGAAGTCATTAGTACTTTATGTGACCACCCTAGAATGATACCTTGGTGACCTTATCACCTAGAAGAACAACTATGGGACTAAGAATAGTTTATAATATCTTGGTTTGATGCTCCTTGATACATATTCCATGTACTCTCCTATCAAGAAGATATTCCTCATTCTAGTTTTTTAGTGCAGAAGTTGCGACACTGCTTCAATCACCATGAGATATATCTGATATCTCACATGGATCCACCAAAGTATATACCAAACCATACTATGTTTATAGTTCATATAGCTCATTGGGTATTGATACTTCAGTAGTTCAATATCAGATTCATTCCACATAAGGTTGTCAATGTTTAGGCATTAGCAGACTTCCTGACCGCCCATCATACCTACAAAGAGTAGTCCCTTGATCTTGAATTCCTAGATGATGTGATCCTCTCAGTGGATCAAGCTATGTCATGTTGGTAGATGCATTTAGACAGTGCATCTCGAAGCCCAATTGGTATAATTCTCAATGATCCCTAACTCAACAGAGTAGGCTTGGGGATTGTCTTCATCACCCTAAGATAGGTGGTCCTACCATATTCATTCCTACTATCAGAAGGATGAACCAACAATGATGCATAGTATCAGGATATCATTACTAGTATCAAGTTTTCCCTCAAGATTGATGTTCCCTACCTACATTTGGAAGGGAACTCTAAGCTAATCATCAATAATATCATAGGTGACTACATCATCATAAAGTTGGAACTCAATCCCCTACTGGAGCACACTCACCAGTTGATGGCCTAGTTCCATTCTCATCTAGAGGTAACTCGTGTTCCTTGGTTGCATAATGGTCGATTTGATGCCTTGTCCAATCTATCCACATCCCTCACAGATCCTAACCAAGATGACTTGTTCTTCCATGTGACGCCTCAAAGAGTCATCGCACCTGTCACTTTGTATAATGATGATATCTAGCAGGTAAACCACCTTACCATTGGTGCCTCCACATCAGGACCTCTAGATCCCCCAACTATTGAATAAATATCTAATTGGATGACTCCCTTCACCGAGTATCTTCAGTATGGAACTCTCCCATCCAAACGTGAGTGAATCTATTGGCGCATGGAGTAGTTCACCCTCTAGAGTAGTCTCAACCTTGATAAAACTCTCTACAAACATGGGTTGGATGGAATTATCCTCTATTTTATTCAAGGAGGCGATATTCCCTAGGTTATGTAGGAAGTTAATTCTGGTTATTATGGAGCTCATGAGGAAGGGTTGAAACTCTCCCATCAGATTCAAAGATTGGGATATTTTTGGCACACTATGGTCTATGAATGTATCAAGTTCACCAATAGGTTTCACATGTGTTAGATTCATTCCAAATTTTTGCATTGACAGCCAGATACCCTTTATACTACCAATTACTCTTGGACCTTTTCAGTCTAAGGACTTGATGTTGTAGGACCATATCCTCTAGCGACAGCTCACCAGTACTAGTTCATTCTAACCATGATAGATTTCTTTTCTAAGTGGGCATAAGAAGTCCCTCTCAAGGAAGTAAATGTCTTGTATATTATTTAATTCCTAATCTCCCGCATCATTTAATGATTCGGAGTCCCTCATACCATTCCCACTAACAACAACAATAATTTTTGGGTAGTTGAGATGAAGAAGTTATATGCCAAGTAAAACATCTGGTCCAACCACACTTCCTGCAACCACGTACAGGTGAATGGATAGATTGAGGAATTCAAAAAGACCATCTCTAAAATTCTATAGAAAATAGTGATCTATAATAGGAAAATTTGGCCAGAAAATCTCCCCATCCTCCTATGGACTTATTGAACAACAACTTGGAATTCCACCAAGAAACTCCTTATTCCCTGGTGTATGTAACAAAGGCATTTCTACCCATCGAGATTCATTTTCCATCACTCTGAAAAGATATCTATGATCATAATATGTAAAACAGGGTAGCTGAATCCATATATCTGAATTGGAATCCATTGATTTGAATAGGCTCTAGGCCTTTCATAATCTAGAGTGACACCAAAACAAGATATCCAGAGCTTCCAATAAGAAATTTTGTATCTAATCCTTCCTTTAAGGTGATATAGTACTGGATATAAGGAAACTAATGATACCTAGTAGGAATCCACCAAATTTGGAACCTAAGTGGGAAGGACCATGCATCATTAAAAAGGTTTATCCCAATGGTTTTTATTCTTTGGTCACCGTGGATGGAGAGATATTACTCCTCCCACCAATGCTAAGTTCCTCAAAAAGTACTTTCCATGAATGAGGTTCCAACATCCTAGCTGCGGGACGTTAAACTGCATAGCACCACCAGCGTCCTCACTATAGGATGATAAACTACACAGACTGATCCAATCTCATGACCTTAAACTATGGCACCATCATCCAGGCCCCACAATGAAAAACAACAAAGCATGGTGGTTTTCTTGCCTAAGAGGACATTGCCTTTGGCCCTTATCCTTACCATATGAAATTAAAATGCATGGAATTATTTATCATCACTATATGATATTAAACTATGTGTTCAACATCCTTACCACATGATGTTAAACTACACAGAATTCCATGTCCATATTTCATGGAATTAAACTATGTAATGGTCCTCATCCTCACCATATGACATTAAACTACACAGAATTCATCATCCTCACCATATGAAATTAAACTGCATGGAATTCAAATTCCTAGATATAGGACATTTTTTTATATATCACCATCATTGTCCTAGCCGCATGATGCTAAACTGCATAGCATTTATGGTCCTTTCTGTACGACCTTAAAAGAAAAATGCCCACATCCCTACAACATGACGTTAAACCGTGTTGTTCATCTTATTTTCACAATGATAAACTAAATAACATTTTATGTCTTGGGAAAATGATGTTAAACTGAGCACCCAAGTCCAAATATCATGACTTTAAATGTTTATGGCTTTCCCTGGAGTTTTTTTGTGTGGATCAGACCCCTTGGTCCTTATTCATGTCAGGTTATAGCTATTGCATAACACACATCCACCTCAGAATGCCTTTCCTCTTCCATCCCTACAACATGATGTTAAACTATGTTGTAATTTTCTTACCGTGTGATGTTAAACTACACAGTCATGTCCCAAGAACACGACGTTAAACTGGGCACCAATGCTCCAAACTCTATGACCTTAAAATAAGATCCTTTGGTCCAAGAAATATGACCTTAAACTATTTGTAATACCAGGTTCTTTTTCCCCAAGTCCAAATGCATCCTTCCACTGTCATTCTCTAATGTGTCGAGGAATAATACCTAGATTGTTGGATTCTACATGGACATTCTCTCAATCCATCTCCATGCTTCACATATCCCTTTATTTGGAATCCCATCATCTCCTACATTTGAAGTTACCCCTTACCGGAATGGTTCCTGACCACAATGGATCACCTACCATCATAGGAAAATTCCCTGAAAGAAATTGGATGTCATTTTGAGATAGTTACCACATTTCAAACATAGTCAATAGTCAACCCTCATTTGTCTTTCCCCATTCCAGGTGACACAATATGGGTGTTTTTCTTTGAAAATGGTCATTTTTTATCCTCCATCATCATTACATCCTCATTATGTTCCAAATATCAGGTATCATGATTCAAATTTTCTACTTCCCTATGTTCTAGTAGAACTCTAACACCCCGGTGTTTCCCCTTCATTCATATTCACACATTGAGTTGGAAGTCCAGTATCATTGGGAATTTCACACCTGGTATTTCATTACCCTTCTTGTGTGATTCCATGTGATGAGAAACACCTGAAACCACTCTTTTTTCCACACCAAGCATGACTCATGTGGGATTGGGAGTTTTGGTAGGGTTTGTATCCACATACAGGAGTTGTAAAACTTCACCGATCTGAATTCTATGACTCTAAACTAAGTAATATATAGTCCAATCTATATGAATTTAAAATTTACAGCACTACTGTGGTGTTCTCATCTGAGAGGACATCACTTTAGGCACTATTCTCCTACCTTGTTGTGATCAAGAACTACATATGGATTGATTCCCATCCTTATGGGATATGTAGAAACTCTTGGGAATTTCTTCTTTGGGCCCAGTCATAATTTGAATCTTTCAACCTCTTGGACCGAGTCCCCTTTGGAGTGTGTGGTGTGGAATGGGACTTTTTGGTCCTCATTCACCTCAATTACGATTGTCTCACTATACACTTCCCCTTGGGAACACTCCTCTACCCATCATCTTGGTTGTACTATGACAAAAATCATAACATTTTTCATCCTAGGAACATGATGTTAAACTAGGTACCCAAGTCCAAGAACTATGACTTTAAACTATATGCAGGATTCTATTCAGATTTTGTTGTGGGGTGTTGAGGCCTCCGAGGTTTTCATTCACATTGGTTTTCCATACCATCTCTCTACACATATTCCCTTAAACCTATTTTCCCTATGGTCCAAACTATATAACCTTAAACTAAGATATTATGGTCTAGGAAACATGACCTAAAACTTTTTGACTAAGGTCTATTCATTATGACTTTAAACTATTTTTTCCCCTATAGTCCAAGCATCAAGAATCTAAACTATACACAGGTTCTATCAAGAATTTATTGTGTGACATTGGGCCTTCCTGGTCCACATTCACATCAATTTTTTTCACCCCTCCTTGCTAAACATGTCCATCAAATATGAACGAACCATATTGTCTAAATTATATGACCTTAAACTATTTATTGTCTAGTCCGAGTTGCAATGACTTTAAATTGTACAATTCCATTGTGGTATTCTCGTTCGAGAGTACATCACTCTCAGCATCGATAATCTACCATGTCGTGTTTTAGAACTACATGTGGATTTATTCCCATCCTTATGGGATATGTATAAATTCCCAAATATTTCATATTTGGGCCCTTCCATAATTTCAAGCTTTTGGTCCCTTGTCTTGAGTTTTCCCTTAGGAGTGCGTGATGTGGTGCAAGCCTCTATAGTCCTCATTCACATCGGGTTATTTTTTAACACCATAAACATCCCCTCTATGATATTTATCCCTATAGTTTTCTATCTAAATGAAAATAAAAGGCATAGAGACTAGTGTTCTAGTCTCACGATGATAAACTACACGGACCATTCCTATCACATGACCTTAAACTTCGACACCATCATCTTGGTTGTACGATGAAAAACTCCATAGCATGGTGGTGTTCTCACCTAATAGTACATCACCTTTGGCACTGGTCATCCACCACACCGTCTATTAAGAACTATGTATGGCTTGACTCCTATCCACATGGGATATGTAGTGACACCTAGGTTCTCCATCCTGGTCTAGCCACTCAAAGAAAAGAACCAAAAAACAACAAAAAAATTGATTCCCTCTCAATGTATTATTTAGACCCTTGTTGAGATATCATTTCTTAAAGAACTATGTGTATATTGATTCCCAGACATTTTTTCTTTGGGCCCAACAGAAATTTTACTTCCCCTTCTTTCCTTTCCTATTAGGTCCCATCTATGGAACATGGGCCTCCTTGTCCTACTCACATCAGATGTTCCTTCCATACATTCCATAATTATTTCTTTAGATCTAATCTCAAAAGTCTGATTGGGAAAATTCAGTGTGACATCAGGCCCCTTCGGCCTCATTCATATCGTGTTTGTATGACATTGTGCTATGCATACCCGTTTGAGACACTGTCGCCTATAGTCCGATCTCAATGACCTTAAACTAAGAGACAACATCCTCAATGCATGATGTTAAACTATAGTTGTTCCCTAAATTCAAGAACTATGTGTGGATTGATTCATATCCTTTTGGGATACATAGTAATGCCCAGACTCTCCATCTTTGGGCCTAGCTGCAAACTCCTTCAAACCTTTGGCCCCTTGGCCTTGGTCATGGTTCAGGATCCATGACCCTAAACTATATGTATTTCATATTAATGTATCCATGTGATACATTGGATCTTTGGTTTCATTCATTTTGTTTTTATCTCCTTCATGTACCATGTGTATCCTTGGAATGAACGTTCTACTTTGGCCCCTTCGACCTTAGCATAGTCTAAGTAACATTAATTTAAACTATATATGAGATTCATCAGGAATTCACATGTGGTGTGTGTGGGAACCCTTGGTCCTCATTCACATCGATACTATTATTCCACCGAATTATGTATAATTCTCTTGGTGCGCCTCTTCCATGGTCCAAACTCTATGACCTTAAACTCAGAGTTAACGTCCTCAACGCACGACATTAAACTATGATCTTACCTAGAATAATTTCAAGATTCCCCATGATAATTATTGGAGACCTTAGCTTCCTCTCCATAGAGGATTTACCCCCACCAATGTTGGTCTCCTACCACACTGTGTTTCAAGAACTATGCGTGGCTTTATTCCCATTCTCATGGGATACGTAGCAATGCCTAGACATTTTGTCTTCGGGTCCAACCATAGGTTTATTAAAATCTTGTCTATTAAGCCTAGGTTATGGTCCAATCATACTAACCTTAAATTTAATTTAATTTTTAATTAAGGTGTGTATGCAACACATGAGCCTCCATGACCTCATTCACATTGGTTTTTACCTCCTACGTGTTATGTGTATTCCCTAAGACTGATAATTCGCCACATGGTCCATGAAATATGATATTAAACTATTTGCACACCCATGTTTGAATTCCAATCTCTGATATGTTCATTCCAAACTTTGAGTCCTCCTTGGTTTGGGTTTTCCATCATCTTTCAAATATAGAAAAAACCCCTAATGGTGATCGTATAATGTCGAGCACCAGTCATCCAAGGCCAGTTCCCTAATGGATATTCAGTATAAAATGATAAATCTGGTGTTTTCAATTTGTTCAACAGTCAATTTTGCATTTTTTTTGCCCCATCCTCAAATGGTATGGTTATGATCCCTATGTTTTGAACATGGTCGATAGTTGATCCTTGTTTACTAGTTTCCCTTTTATCCAGAACTTGGAAATATTGACTTGCCTCCTTTTTATATCCTTTTATCATAATGGTATTTCATCCCTAGTGTCATCCCTAATGTGTGCTCCCACATGTCAGATAAACCCCTGAAACATTCCTCATTTCCCACACTTATAATTTATCACGTGGTCTTAGGAGTTCTGGTAAGGTTTGTATCGATGTGACCGAGTCGCACATGAGTTATTTGGTAACAATATATGACCTTAAACTAATATCCCCATAGGGAAAGGGTTGTGTTTCAGTTTTTCCACTCTATATCACCACATATAACCATTTTTGGAGAGACTTCTTCCCATATTTTTTCCTTATTTGTGTTGTATAAAAGCCCTTTTTGGCCTATTCACATCGGTTTTTCTTCCCTCTATACCACGTAGATACTTTAAAACATTTTATAGTCTATGTAACATGGATTTAAACTATTGTATGGGGTCCAGGAAATATGACCTTAAACTGTGTTCAGTGTCCTAATCATATGTCGTTAAACTGTTGGACGTCCTAATCACATGATGTTAAACTATGACATGCATCATCCTCACCATGTGACGTTAAACTACATGTTAATAGTCCTCACTTGCATGATGTAAAAAATGTAAATCATACCAAGCCCTAACCTGAGAGGTCCTCTCCCATAGTGATGATCATATATCTCAGTGTTCTGATCTTCTGTTGTCACTTGACATCTGAGATAACGCTCCCCTAGAAGATAGGCTTGATCTTTGTTTAGACCAGTACACTCACACCAGTTTTTTCTAATCCATGTGGAATAATTATGAGAGTTTTGTATGTTATTAGATCATTCCATCACTCCACCACCACTCTTTGTGTGCCCTTTATTCATATCCTCATCCTCTTTCATGTCTGAAGGGACCCCCTAATAGCCCGGTCCAATGCCTCTTCGACCCACCTACCATCTTGGGCCAACAACATAGAATACTTTGGAAAACAATTTGAGATAGGTCCCATGTTTCGAACATCCTCAACAGTCGACCCTCCTTTTCTTATCCTCATTTCAGGCTAAGTAATATGGATATTGTGTTTCGAACATGGTCAATAGTTATCCTATATCTCAATGTTTCTCTCATTATGTTCTGAATTTTAAGTAATCACGGTTCACACTTTTCACATTCCCCGTTTTTTTGGATAGATTCCAACACCCCTGGTGTTATCCCATTCGTACACTAGAGAACATTGAGAAAGACAATTTGGCTACTTCAAGAACCCTATTCTCTAGCTACATCCTCTCTCAGCCTGAACACTATGGGTGGTTAGTAAAAAATAGAAAAACTTTAGTATTCAATGATCATTTGAAACTCTCATAAAAGATATTATTGAGATGTGTTAATTAATTCAAGCAAGAATATTTCCATTCACGCAATTCAAAGTAAGAAATAAGGTATGTTTCATAAGTTTGGAAATACACATTCCTTAGGATCGGCCCCTTTGATTTAATGCTTCGACTCTTCCATCTCTTGATGTATGGCCTCCAGAGTCTGCTACCACCGTTGGAGCTCCCTTTCTTAATCAATGGTCATTGGGCAGAGATCATCATCCCTGATCTTTTATTGGTCCATTTCATCTCAAAGATCATCCACTTGAATTGATCCCTGTCTTAGCTACTCTTGGGACTCTTCTAGATATGCCCTCATTTGTACAATGAGTTTTGATTGATATTTGATGAAGGAGTAACACTCATTAATCTATTCTTATGGGCACTGGATCTTCTATTCATCCTCCTAGATCTTCTAAATGATTTAATATTTCTCTTGGAACCAGGAAGTGTCTAGGTTTTTACTGCTTTCCCACATCTTTTTACAATATAATCATGAATCATCACATGAAGATTATGAGCATCCACCCCTCTGGCATAGAGACAGTGCATCCAGGTGTGTAGTGACCACATTTGGCTCACCCATTGTACCTTTGGGACCTCAAGGAAATGATTGATGCACTTTCACACCCTTTTTTAAGTCATGAATATTTCCTCAGTCACTTTAGGATTGGATTCATCCTGTTCTTTAGGATCTGTAGGTTCATACTCTGTGAAAATGGCTAGGAGTCCTATAGCCGGATCTTCCTCTAGTATACTCTCTGATAGTCTAGGATCTATGACATGGGGATCACCATCTTCACTTGTTTCTTTCTCAATAACCTAACCTCTGAAATCTTCAAGCTCGGTCTTAACAATGGCATCATCCACAGTTGCAACTGCCCATTCATCTATTTCCAAGGTCGGATCAGTTTAGAAAAACATCTCAACTTGGATGGGCATAGTCATCAGAAGAGATCTCGTAGATACCCCATCCTCATCAGTTTGACGGAACTTTAGTCTTATGATAACTACATGGAATAGGAACCTCAGTCAACCTGATCCTCATATCATAAGTATGGTCTATGAAGGTAGAGACTTACAATAGATAATCATAGCTAGATCGAGTTCCTGATCCACCGTATGAAATTACACCACTATAGACCCCTCATCACTTGTTACATTGATGATTGTCATATTCTCTTTATGGATAATAGGAATAGTCCAAGATTCCAAGGTTGTCTTTTTTACCCCCTCATCTATCCCACCACTGGCCACCTCAGCCATGACTGGCTCATTTCCTAGATTAGCTCTGGATGTAGACCTAGGGGCATGTCTCTCCATTTCCATTGGTATGTTCTCACCTTCTATAGTGGGATATCCTTGATTAACATCAATGTGCTCCTATATAGGGCAAGTCCCGATTAGTGGATCTGGGTTTTGAAAAGGGAAGGTACTAGGGGAGATATGATTTATGGCTTACTTTGAGATGTTTGGTGAGCCCCTCATTAGATCCTGCAATCTCGCCACTCTCCCTAGAACTCCCTTCATAAGACATTATCCCCTGATCTTCCACACCACCAGGCTCTTCATCCTGGTCCTATTATTCTTATTCTTATTCTTCTTCTTCCTTAGCCTCTCTTTCTTATATCTATACTACTACTACTACTACTAATACTTATTCTTCTTCTTCTCCACTATCGTCCTTGGGCATCATCTCTTCAGGATCATGCTCTTGACCAAGAATCACTTTCATCAGGATATTTGGTTCTTCATATCACCCTTGTTGGTATGCATAGACATCCAGGGACATGAGGTACGAATGTTGTTGATGAATTTCAACCATGTCTACCTTCTGAATGTGCCCGACTTCTGTGATTTCAAGCCCAGTGCACGTCAATATTTTCTATAGTTCATTGGTTGATAGTTATTGTCTCAAAATCCTCCAGGTTGACCATAGGATCGGGAAAATAGTATCAATGTTTGGATGAAAAAGATACCATATTTTTTTCTTAGGGGATTATATAGCTGGTCCTTGAGACCACCTTCAAGACTACCCCTCCTTAGAAGGTGAAGGTGCAGCCACACCCTATGACATCCCCACCACTAAGGTTCTAGTTTGTGTCACCCCTATTACCCGACTTGCCTCCTGGGAGACAGCCCATCTATCTCCTTGTTGCTTTGACCCTACGCTTATTATCTCAATCTTCCAAATACGTCTTCATAATATTTCCTATTGGTATTCTTCCACCTATTTCTTAGCATATTCCATTGATATGATGGTATCGACATTTGTAGGGGTAGTGTGATTATCTCACCAAATCCTGTGGTTGTTAGCATGCACCACAGCTAGCGGAGGGTGTAGGGGTTCCTCTATTCATGAACCTCTATATATATTTTCTTTGGCACATGCTGAAGTAATCTGAACTATCTTGTTAAATGGGATGGAACATATGGTTCACAAAAGATCTTTCCATTAATCTAGGCCACTAGCACACCTTCCCTAATGCTCTGCAAATATTCTCTATGCTCTAGTGATCCTCGCGGGTCATCCACCATCTGTACAATCGGTGTATGAAAAGGAATGAAGTTTAAATTTTCATGATTACTAATTCAAATATTAACCCCTTCATCATTGAGCATCAGTGGCCTAACCCTAGTAATGTTCATAAGGGATGCACCTAAACTATTTCCTGGAGGATGGATGGCATTTGGGAAGTCGTATCTACCAAAATGGGTTGCAATCGATCCATGAAAGATTTGGAATGGTCCAAATATTCTCCTGGTCATGCCTTCTCTTGAGATGAACCCCAAAATACTCTAAAGACTCACCAATAAAGGCACTCCTAGGTTGGCTTTATTGTGGTCTTTCATGATCCCTATGATTACTAAGGTCCTCGTGCGGACCCCCATTCTTGTAACCCTCACCGGAAGTAGCCACCCAATAAGGAAGGTAGTGAGGAAAGCAGCATATCACACTTTTGGGTCCCATATCTCATCCATGCCAAAACCCCATGTTTGGTATTCTCCCACCTCCAGGACAACCCAGTACGATCCTGCCATGTCCCTCTGTGACGCATTCAAGCACTGATTCCCTCAGCCTGGCATCCTCACCTTCTTATACTTCTTAAAGAACAAGTCGAATCATGTAGGTTATGGGATTCCTTTTTGGATGTAATTAATCCCCAAATTCTCCTTCACTACATCTAAGAGATTCCATATTAAAATGGGGGTGCATGCTCTATCCGCCTAGATGTTCTCCATTGGAAAGAACTCATCATAATGAAGTCCTTCCAAAGGAATCACCCTAATGCAATGAATGTCCCAGAGACTAATGTAGATATCCCCATGGTGGATGGGGAATTTATTTTTGTTAGGAGACCATAGGCTGAACAGCTTTTCCACCCACTCCTGCTGATGGTAGAAGTGAAATTGAGATGTTCATACTACCCCATACAGTATGATATGGTGTAGTTCCAATCCAAATCCTTGCATGTGTAGCGTACCCAATACCTACAGTCTCATTCATTGGGGAAGTTTCTCCCAAACATTAGGTCCCATTCCTTCTTCCAGCCCATACTTTCATTCATTATACTGCTTCATAAGGTGCTTTTATAGTGGTAAGGGGATTCCATAGGCACTGGTTTGTCTCCCATGACCATCTTGGTCTTCAGATTTTGAAAATATATAGCCATCTCCTAAATCTCCCTAGTAGTATGGCCATAAGCAGTGATGTTGTACCATTAGATTATATCTTTTTCATAACCCATGACCACAGTGAGTCAGTCTCAAAGACCAGAATAGCCACTTCATCTAGTATTCCAAAGTTCCACAGAGGGAGACTATCACTTAGGAGATAATCCTTCTATAGTTACATCAGCATGCACAATAGCATCTGATTATCCAACAATACCCTCCTAGCATGGAGTATTTTAGGATTCCCTATCATCTATTCCCCCCACACATCCATGGAAGCTTCCCTCTCAGTATCATTTTGTGGGCTATCCATGTCAATTGAGTTTTGAAACCAATAATGTTTGGAGTGTGAAATATTTAGGGATGGTGTGAAAATGGGTTTCTTGTGTGTAATATTGGGCGACAGTTGAAAAAAAATCATCTAAGTCTAAATCACATAAGAATTCAGTTGTTGTGCGGAAGGCACTGACCGAATTTTGGTTTTTCATGTAGGATTCAGAAACTTACGCACATGAGAGAAAAATCACTTATCCTATGGAAATTTGAAGTACTAATCATACCCCCACCCCCACCCATATATTTATAGGTGTGGACTAGGTCTTCCACACATGTTCAAGGTGCCTTACGCGCCAGTATTCAGATTTTGTGCTCACCTCCTAGAATGCATCGTTATTTTTATCATTTCCATCAAAACTTGAACTTTTATTCACCTTTCATATCAGATTATGAGGGGGGAATTTGTTGGCACCAAATTCCACTTGAATACACAAATGGCAATCTTTAAAAAAACTAGAGGCACACTTCGACTAAATGGAACATTCTGAGAAGGATAAGGGATTAGAGCATGATATTTAAAGGCTACATGCAAGATTAAAATTTGAATGCAAGTTCCTTATTCTCTATGTGACTTGAAAGGGTTATTTTTCACCCCGACCACCTGAAAACAGTCAAGGAATATGTGAAAAATTGGAGATGTTATTGCATAAAAGACCATCCCATGCGTAGGTTTATTATACGCCCAGTGTAGTGTCAAATTCCTACTTTTGAACCGTAATTTTTACACACTACTACCAAGGATTCTTCCTATATATATAAGGGAACCCCCTTTCTTTGGGGTAATGATCTGAAAGTCAAACTGTTTCTCCCACATGTGCAAGATGTCCTCTTATGATATAGCATGAAAGCCATGGATCACTCAAGGTATGGTATCTTGCATGATAGGTCCTTTATGGGTCCCTCTTTTTGTGGGCCCACAAGGGCTTGACTCTCTCCCATTTCCTTCCAACTTAAGTAAATTTCATGAAAAATACCCATCTTACATGCAAAACTTTCCCTTTCACATCACCTATTCCACTCATCCTCCTTTATTTTGCATGAAAGACTCTAATCTTTCATACAACCCTTCCCTTAATCTCCATGGCTTGACTTCACTCTAAAGAATCATGTTTAAGCCCCTTTTTCATACACCCTTCGCATCTTGCATGCACCTCCTCTGTGCGGCCCTCTAGTTTTTCACGTAGGGATTTCTTGGTCCCTCATGTGGCATCCCTTGTTGTGTTACCCTACCTCATGCTTTTTCACATAGGTATGCTAATGTGTATTGCTTTTTCATAGCTACGCTAACATGGACCCCACTATCGACCACTCCTCCACCCCACTCTAGTTAGGAATTAGTGATACCTTCCCTTCCCAAAGTGTGGGTGGGTATCAGTTATGTAAGTCCAAGGGGTGAGGAGTGAGCCTTCCCTGTCCATGCTACAGGATGTAAAACTACCAAGTGCCATCATCCTCATCGCATGATGTTATAATGTAGCCTCACTACATGCAATGAACATGGGGTTCACCACCTTGGGAATTTTCCACACCCACTCATCTCCATGGGAGTGAGATATTCCTCACATGGAATGAGACCCTCCTCACATGGGATGAAATCCATCCCACAGGGAAGGTCATCCCTCCTGGAGTAAGACCCTAGACTTTTTTGTAATAGGTAGCACTTTTTCTCCACTTTTCCTTCTTCAGAAATAATGACCAGAGAAGGGATGGGTATTGGGGACTCTTAACACCCCATACCACTCCATTTAGGCTTTTTCACCACGTACAACTTCTATGCATAATCCCCACACCATCTCTCACTGACACATATTTCATGAGGAAATCATCTAGTCTATTGCTTCCTATTTTTTCTCATACCGATCATGACTCATGTAGGCTTAGAGGGTAGTAGTGACTGTGAAACCCTCCTCCCTTTAGGCATCCCTACTAGATTAAGCCCCAGTTTCCACCTTCTTGGGCTTCTAACCATGCATAATCCCAATCCATTCTAAACTATGTGGGTTTTTATCTCTATCTTATAAACAGGGTATGTAGGATGAATCCCTGAGATTTAATCTCAACTAATGGTAAACCTAGATTCCCTCCTCCTAGGGGTGCACCTCTCAGATCTGAAGATCCACTCCATCACCTCACTCTTATCCCTGTGAAATCATGTCCCTGCCCGGAGTTCATATCTCATTTTGGTTTCCAAGGGCAGATTCCATGCATAAGACCCAACCACATGTCCCATTTTGATTAGGCCTCATCCTATCTAGAACTAAATGGACTTTGATTCCCAACTAACTAGGGTATGTTGGAAACCACCCTAAGTTTCAAGCCTGACATCCTCAATAATCCATCCATTCCATACACTATATTCAATTCATCCATAATCCATCCTAATTTTACCTAGGCTGTCACATCCTTGTGGAATAATTCCATCCATCTACGCCATTCTTACACATAATCCCCATCCACATCATCGCTGCTCTTAATAACACATGGGTAGCTAACCATGTGTAAACCCCACACCATAACCTTCCAAAATATGTGGGTTTTGATCCCTATATTCTATATAGGGTATGTAGGCTACCTCCCAGAGGTTAAATATTGATCAATGGTAAACCTTGGTGTACCCTCCAGGTGTGTACCCTCTCTAATATTCCCCCATTGGTGTATATATCATCCTTCACGGTGTGACATCTACCCTTTATGGGACACACCATCTGGGGTCTTCCTTCAAAGGTGTTTTGACCCATCCATCTGATAATCCTTCTAGGTATTCCCTTCTAGGTATATACCACCATTGGTCTGTCTTCATGAGGCATTCTTATCAGTTCCACTCTGTCTCTGTAAGACGTTAAACTTGCGTCCTACCCCATGTTAAACATGGGATTCCTAAGGAAACCCTCTAAATACATTCCTCTAGCATAAGATACCCTGTGATCACCATGGGATGCCTCAGTTCCTTCACCCATGAGAATCCCTCCTATGAGGAAGAATACAGGTGACTAATGTTCCAGCATTCATACATTCCAGCAATGCCCAAAATGACTACTTCCCTGACTGAAGGTTGCTACCTTTTCAATACCCCTTGGAATGTCCAGACAAAATCAAAGTAATTAACCAGCATCCACAAAGATGTGGCACCAGGAATGAGTTTCAAGAACACATATTATTCTATAAGGGATACTTAGACTAGGTGATTAATTTCATGGAGTAATCCACAGAAGGAGGTATTAATATCCCATCATCTTGTTTCGATCAAGGAGTAGACATCACAGATAAAGTGATGGATGTATCCCACCTTTAGAAAGTGAAAATGTGGTGAAAAAATGTGATTCCATTGTGCGGTAATACAAAAGGTTTACACACCTCATTGAAAGTGTCAAAAATAGTCATGGCAGCGGGAATAGTTTTTAATGATTTGTGCATTAAAATAAAACATTCCTTTCATCTTTTTATCAAAATGTTCAATATAAAACATAGATAAAGATTCTTTCTGAAAACCATTAAAATAAATTCAAAAGGAATATAAAATTTTATTTATAATTAATTTATGTCAATATAAATACATTAATAAAATAATTTTAATAATATGAACATGAAAGACAAAATATTTAGAAAATAAATCTTTAAAATATTTAAAATGAGGTTGTTAATGTAAAGTGACTCTTACCTTGAGGCTCACTCATCAAATACGTTATTTATTTTCCTAAATAATAAAATGAAGTTAATTATTTACTTCCTTGATAACCTTTTTCAAGTTTTTATTCCTTTTATTTCTATTTTATAGTTAAATACTTAATCAATTGACCTCATGTCAGATGATTTGATGATATTTCAGTTTATATGTCCAAAATGACTTAGATGGGTTGAATATGGTCAAAGAGGTCATTATTGCATCATCTATAGAATAATAATCATGAAATAATTATCATTTATATATAAAAATTATACTTTTAAAACCAACAATGAATTATTTTTCTGAAAAATTAACAACATTGCAATCATATAGATTATAGGGCGTACATATGCATGAGTAACATTTTCATTTTTCAAATATCATGATGGAAAAAAGGTAAGTATTATTTTATTTTTATAGAATTATAATTATATTTTCAATACCATATTATTTATTAAAATACACTCATATATATCATCCATGTGATTTGGTGATGAAAAATGAATCACATAACTTTGTGGAGGTGGTAGTCCACACGTACGCACGAACGACGTTATCATTTTTCAGTGGATGGAAAGGTCAGAAAATAGGTGATATATTTTCTTTATAGAATGATAAATATGTCATGAATATCATATATATATATATATATATATTAAATTTATCATTATGGTCATCTGTTAGAGATGGTGATGGAAAAAAATTACATCAGTTCCCAAGGTGATAGTCCATTGTACACATGAACGATGGATTAATTTTCCATTTGATGGAAGTGGGAGATGGATAAAGTTTATGACATTATTATGATAACATCTTAGTATATGGAATATGTTGGTGTTATTATTTCAATGAGTTTTAATAATATTTTAAGTAGGTAGAATAATAAATAATGTTGAAATGTTTGGTTGATAATTATACATCTTCCTCAGACAACCTTTTTTTCTTTACAGCTTAAGACCTTTATGGATTCCTTTCAAAAAAAATACCTCTATGATTGGTATTATTGTAATGTATCAAAATTTCCATGTAATTTTTTTTGAAATTATATGGAATTATTTCGAGACCAGACGCTTTGATGGCACTTGATTCTGAGTCTCGGTGAGCCCAGAATAAAAAATTTATCTTTTTTTAAGTTTAGTTAAGTAAATGTGCGAGTGGGATTTTATAAATTTTAAATTGGTGCTTAGATCAAAAATATGAGGGAACCATTGAACTCAGAACAACAGGATTCTCCTAGAAAGGACTTAGCTTTGACCAGTGAGGGTCGATCGAAAAAGATAGTTTTCGGACCTTTTGAAAAATAATAAAATAACTTAAAAATTTATTTTATTTTCTTCCCTCATCGTTGAGTGGTGGATGGAGGCACTATGGTGCAGTGACAAGGCGCATTAAATTAAGCTCATTAATGGCTTGTTTTTATTCAGCGTAATTATTCATTAATTGAATCATAACAGATATATTTTTTCATAAATGAAATAGCGTAACAGAAACATTGAAATGTGTTTTATTTTAATGGGTTAATGCGTTGGAGAGTTGAGAATCAAATAGGTGGAATTTATCTAATGAACTGATGGCAAGAAATCTCTCAAACGATGAACGATTAATGTTGTAGGATCATTAAAAACTTCAACGCATCTCGAATAATGGTACCAGTGAGTGACAAACGCCTTCAACCTCTTGAATATTCACAGGCGGACCACTTCAACATCAAACTGCTTTGAAGTATGGGTTTAATTGTTTTAATTTTTCCCCATTCTTATTCTAAATAATGAACGCAGATTAACCCAAAAACAGTTTGATCTATGGATCATGTGTTCTTAAGAGAGAGTGTTTTACTTGGGGTTTGTGCACTAGGATTGATGATTATCTGATAGAACTATAATCCCAAGCCTCCCCTGTTTTTAAACTTCTACTGCGAAGGGAATGGGATGACATGAACAAGGCCTGATCCCCTCTACCTTGTGAATTTTTTATGGTTGAGCATTCAAATTGGCGGCAAGGAAAATTCAAGGACTTCACGAGGAAGGTGAAACCCCATAGAGGTCGGACGTGTAGGCGGTGAAAAGAACAGACCACCGGTGCGGACCTGTTGGTCTGCAGAATAACCCACAAGTGGCGCCGGTGGTGGCCCGTAGTGACGGCCGCAGGTAGGTGGAAGCATGTTGGAAGATGTGTTGTGGCTGGCATCGGGCTGCGGTGGTGTGGTAAGAGCCGTCGGCCTCTGTGTCGACAGCTGGCAGTGGGCGGACACGGCCACCCGACTACGTCAGTGCACCGTGGACGCAGCATTGCACCGCATAGCATGCTATTGGGGAGCTGGCCCCGCGGATGACCCGCGGGGCAGGGGGAGTCAGACGTAGCTTCTATCCATGTCTATACCATCCGAAGTTTAGTCTACATATGGCGGACTAGGCCAAACCTAGGTGGGACTTGGTCCGGGTTGGGTCGGGTCAGTCTGGACGGGTTGGACCAAACTGAGACCCAACCGGCCCCTTTTTAAAAAAACACCAATATATTTCAAACTGGGAATCCAATTGACAATCCATTTATGATGTTAGAACCCTCGCGATGAGGTGGATATTTTGGAATACTCTATGGAGGCTATCATGGAATTTTAAATTCGATGAATGTATTAAGGAGAAGTTCTCCTAGAATCAAGTTCACTATGTGCAGAAACCCTACAGTTGGTTGAGACCTAAAGACTGCTAACAAGAGACCCTATGTGGATCGGATACTATGGCTCAGTGGGAAGCGGCTTTTGTGTGACCTGGAAGGCCCATGGTGGGGAGCAACTCTCTATGACCTGGCAGACCCATGGTACTTGACAAGAGGATTACCTCAATATGGACAAGGTGGGAAGTGGCTTATGTGTGACCTGGCATGCCCACAGTGGGGAGAGGATTTTGTGTAACCCATAATACCCACAGTACTCATAAAGGATGAGTACAACAGCAGTCTTAGGTTAGTGGTAAGCAGCTTCTTTGTGACCTGGTAGGCCCACTATACTCATTGATGAGAATATCTTTAGTAGCCCAAGGTGTTCGATGATGTGACTAATGGTCCTACTTTCCTACACTAATTTATACCTGGTGTGAATTGTCTTGTGTCATGATCATGCTTCATGATCATGTTTCATGGTTTTCTTTGTGGATTGCTTTGTGTTCTTTCCTTTTTGTTTTGGGGTCCTTACTAAGTATATTATTACTCACCCTTGCACGAGATTTTCCCGCACATGTTGTGTCTGGTGCAGACAACTTCCATCTTGAGGGAGGACTTGTTGGCCTAGGACCCAGTGGTACCCAGTGAGACCAGGCAGTTGGGGCATACTTCTATGGCTTCTATCAGCTACTTTGTACTTACCCATCAGGCGGGGTTTGCAGCAGATGGCTTTCAGATTTTTCTTTTTACTTTCCTGTTTTTAGTTTATCTTTTTTTGGGTTTTTATTCTAACCCATTTGACCTAAAGTTTTTACTTTTACTCAGTGGTTGTGTAGTGGCATGCATGTTTACTTTTCCATCTTTGGGACATGGTTGTGTGTGTGTGTACAGGTAGTTATGAAAATTTATCCCACTTGCAAGTTGACACCTTCGGCGCTAGTCTCCAACCCCTAGCCTTTGGAAGGCGGGCTAGGGTTATGTCACGGAATGGTCCCCGGTGGACGGGTCATGAAAAAGTGGTATCAGAAGTGGTTGGTTCTAACTCAAATACCAAGAGTCTATTGCTTTGTTTTTGGGGAAATAGTGTTGAATGTTTCGAGTTCGGCTTTCATATTCGGGGAGTCCAGTGTTGGTGTGGCAGTTGACATATCAATACACCAGGACCTTGAATTCTACTTTTCATCTCTATACATGAAATCATTGGTTGCATAATTTTCTCCTTATGATCTTCTCAAATAAGAGTTATCTCACCATGTATAATCTTCTAAATGTGGTACATATTGATCTATTTCAGCATGCCTCCACGTAGACATCCAAATAGGATTCTGATACATGATTGTGTGGACAGCCTGTCAAATGATGAGGTGTCGGTTCAGGGACCAGTGCTAGAGGTGGCCCTGTAGGGTGGTGCACTGGTGTTTCCACCACCCATTGATCAGAAGTTACTACCAGTATTATTGGTAGAGGACATACATAGACTCATTTCCTTTCATGAGTATCAGAGACAGAGACCTTCCAGGTTCAGGGGAGAGACAGATCCTCAGGTCGTTGAGGACTGGATGGAGGCAGTGACACGGATCTTCCACTTAGTTAGGAAACCAATTTTCCATATTGATATCTTGTCTATGATCCTTCTATAGGGCTCGGTAGGGAGATGTTTGAGCTTGTACTTCTAGATGCATAATGAGGTGACCCTCACCAGGGAATACTTCGAGCAGCTTTTTCAGGAGGAGTTTTTTCCCTCAACTTTTCCCTCTATGCACGTACAGAATTTGCTTCACCTACAGTAGGGAATCATGTCAGTGGTTGAGTACTCTTCGAGGTTTATAGACCTCTCTCACTCTCCACAAACATGGTGTGGGGCCCTTTCTTCAGGGACCAGACCTTTGAGAAAGGACACATATGGGAGATCAGGGCATCCATGGTGTCTCTTAGCATCCCCACTTAGGCTGGAGTGATGAAGAGAGCCCTTCTTATGGAGAACTTCCTAACAGAGCAGGCACCGATATCCAGAGCCACTAGTAGACAACGGGCAGCAGAGTCTTCAGTGGTGAGCATAAGGCAGCATACGAGGGGACCCAAGAGGGTCATATTTTTCAGGGGACAACCTCTGGACTCGGGGTTGGTAGTTCGGGGCTCCTAGAGCAGAGGGAGTCAGTAGAGAACCAATTTGTGCTTCATGTATAGTGGGAAGGGACACATGTCTCATGAATACCGACCCACAACACAGACAATCAACAAACAATCGAGGTACCTCCAAGTTAGAGGCATAGGTTTGATTGAGGAGGTCTTCAGGGTGGTGGATGTGGTAGGGGAGTAGGCCGAGCGGCAGGCGGTGGATGACAGTTCGAGGTTCTACCACCACTACCCCCAGGTGGTCCACCATGGGCTCAAGGAGCCAACGGGCAGGGGAGAGGCTAGCTTCAGGTGATGGAGGCCTGCGATCATGGAACTCAAAAGATGATTATAGGTATGATCTATTTCTTCTCTACCGTAGTTTTAGTTCTTATAGACACAGGTGTCATTCACTCTTTCCTTTCCATAGACCTCATTTGGGGCTCAAAGATTACAGTTGAGTTGTTGGATTAATACTTATGATTAGATACTTCTATGGGACGGGATTCGATAATTAAACACTAGTGCTGATAGTGTGATCTCACTCTAGGAAGTAAGATATTTGGCTGGGATATCTTAGTAGCAGTGTCGAGGCCTTACGACGTCATCTTGGGTATAGACTAGATATCTACAATCTATACTCAGATGGACTGTTTTAGGAGAAAAGTATGGTGTGTCCATGAGGATGGGACCATGTTTTCCTTCACCAACAAGAAGGGAAATTTTGTATCATAGGACAGACTTTCTTAGAGGATCGTGCAGCCGATCAATCATCAGTTGGTGAGCCTCACCCTTAGTGCAGTGGAAAAGAGGAGTCTGAACTTTCCGGTAGTGGTGGACGAGTATGAGGATGTATTTTATGAGGATATTTCGGGACTACCTCCTCATAGGGAGGTAGACTTTGGCATTAAACTATACCCCAGGATGACACTGATATCCACATCATCATATCAGATGTCTCTCATGGAGATTCATGAATTGAGGGTAGAGTTGGAGGACTTTCATGAGAATTCATTCGTGAGACCCAGTGTTTTACCATGGGCATCCCTAGTGTTGTTTTATAAGAAGTAAGATTGTAGTTTTGATGTTTTGTGTGGACTTTTAATGCCTGAACTAGGTGACAATGAAGAACAAGTATCCACTACCAAGAATTGATGACCTCTTCGATTAGATTAAGGGAGAGAGGTGGTTCTCGAATATAGACCTCATATCAGGCTATCATTATCTTCGGGTATGAGATGAGTACGTACCGAAGACAACCTTTTGATGCCAATATAGCCACTATGAGTTTTTTATGATTCTTTTTGGCATGAACAATTCCCCATCAGTGTTCATAGGACTCATGAACAGGATCTTCCAACCTTACCTCGATCGTTTCATGGTGGTATTCATTGATGACATCTTGGTGTACTTGGCGTCGGAGGATTAGCACACTACACACCTACAGATAGTCCTAGATACACTCCGAGAGCATCGGCTTTATAGTAAGCTCTTGAAGTGCCAGTTCTGGATTCAGGAGGTCCACTTTCTGGGACACCTCATCTCAGAGGCTAGAGTTGAAGTGGATCTAATGAAGATAGTGGTAGTGCTTTCTTGGGATCCACCTAGGATCGTCAATAAGGTACGGAGTTTCTTGGGGTTGGATGGATACTAATAGAGGTTCATTTCTGACTTTTAAACAGTAGAAGTACCTTTACCATCCTTGAAATGGAAGGGACAACCCTTCATATAGATGGAGAAGTGCCAATAGAGTTTCTAGGAGCTGAGGTAGATACTGAAGAGTGCACCCATATTGAGATTACAAAAAGAGGGTGTTAGGTATGTAGTCTTCTGCGATGCATCAGGGACTGAATTGGGTTGTGTCTTGATGTAGGAGTGATTAGTGATCACTTATGTCTCATAGTAGTTGAAGAAGCATGAGCATAACTATGTGACACATGACCTGGATTTAGCAGTAGTGGTCTTTTCCTTGAATATGTGGCAGCACTACTTGATGGGTGAATGGTTTACCATCTACTATAACCACAAGAGTCTCAGGTATATCTTCTCACATAAGGACCTGAACTTGAGATGGTGGCGATGGATGGAGTTCTTCTAGGACTATGACTTTGAGATAGTCTACACTCCTAGGAAGGGGAATGTGGTGGCAGACACGCTCAGCAGGAGGTCTGGTCTACAGCTTTTGAGTGAGGCGACGAAGCAGCTAGCCGCGATACAGATATCCTTCAGGGATGATGATGGAGCAGCTTACCTTTAGTCGAACACTATCACTCCTCCACTCTTACAGAAAGTTAGGTAGGAACAGCCGGTGGATGTTGACTGCGAGGCCCGACATGCTCAATTGTATTCCTGACAAGATCCTGATGGATTTTTGATAGGTGGGGAGCATCTCATCCTTTTCAGAGGATGCAACGCAGTACCAGTGACATTTCGGGAAGAGGTGTTGAGGTATTTTCATACATCCCCTTTGGTGGTACATCCTATTGTGGAGAAGATGTACTAGAACCTCAAACATTAGTATTGGTGGCTAGGGATAAAGAAAGTAGTGGCAGAGTTCGATTCACGATGCCTCACTTGTCAGTAAGTGAAGGTCGAGCATCAGGTCCCAGTAGGCTTGGCACAACCACTTGAGGTTCCAGAGTGGAAGTGGGATGGTATCTCGATGAACTTCGTGACGGAGTTACCATGTAAATCCAGGGGAAACGATTCTATCTGGGTGATCGTTGACCAACTCACCAAGTCAGCTCACTTACTACCCATTTGGAAGTAGGGATCAGTAGAGAGCATGGGACGCCTCTACATACAAGAGATAGTGAGGCTTCACGGGGTGACTTTGATGATCATCTAAGACCATATTGCTCGCTTTATATCCCGATTGTGGAAGGGATTTCAGGAGGTGTTCAGGAATCAGCTACGCTTGAGCACAGCCTTTCACCCTCGGACAGATGGTCAGATGGAGTGGACCATATAGACCTTGGAGGAAATTATTCATTCATGTATCCTTTATTTTGGGCGCAGTTGGGATGACCACCTAACATTGGTGGAGTTTTCATACAACAACAACTATCACTCCACCATTGGCATGGCACTGTTTGAGTCCTTGTATGGGAATCCATGCATATCACCTCTATACTGGACAAACCTAGGGGATTCAACACTCATGGGTCTAGAGTTGGTACAAGATAACACTAAGAAGGTGAAGATCATCTAGGAGAAGATAAGGACTATACGTAGTAGACAGAAATCATATGCTAATGGGAGACAGAGACACTTGGAGTTCAAGGAGGGAGACCATGTTTTCCTTCATGCCTCACCCTGATGGGGATTGTAGAGATTTGGTCGGGGTTTCAAGTTATCTATGAGGTTCATCGGACCTTTTCAGATCATGAGAAGAGTTGGCAAGGTGGCATACTACCTAGATCTTCCTCCACAGATGCACTAGGTGCATGATGTTTTTCACGTGTCACAGTTGAGGAGGTACGTTCATGATCCATCGCATGTCATCGACTGGGGTGAGCTGGACATTGATGATGGGGTGACATTTGTGGAGTTTCTAGTGGAGATAGAGGATCAACAATATCAGGTCCTTCATGGATAGTCGATTCCTCTAGTGCACGTCCGGTGGCAGCATGAGAATCTCTAAGAGAGAACATAGGAGTGAGAGTCTTTGATTCGGGCTCAGTACCCCCCCCCCCCATTTGTTCGTTTAGCCTTGTTTTGGATTACAAGGATGTGAATCCCTAAAACGGTGGAGTAATGTAATGTCCCAGAAATTCTGTGTAAATTTTTTTTAAATTATATGGAATTATTTAGTGACCAAACTCTTTAACAACAGTTTATTCTAAGGCCCGATGATCCTAGAATAGAATTTTGAACTTTTTTATGTTCAGTGCGAATAGATTTTTCTAACTTTTAAACCGGTGCTCGGATCAAAAAATTTAGGGCACCATTGAACTCATAATAGTAGGATTCACCTAGAAAGGACTTAACTTCGACTGGTGAGGGTCAGCTAAAAAATATAGTTTTCAGACCTTTTGGAAAATAATAAAATAACTTAAAATGTTATTTTATTTTCTTCCCTCATCATCGAGCGGTGAACGACGGTGTTGTGGTGCGGTGATGTGGCACATTAAATGAAGCTCATTAATGGATTGTTTTTTTGGATTGTAACAACACAGTAATTGAATCATAATAGATATTTTTTTCATAAATGAAATAGATTAATGACGCGATGTCACAGCGTAATAGAAACATTGTGACATGTTTTCTTTTAATGGGTTAATGCATTGGAGAGTTGAGAATCAAAGGGTGGAATTTTTATGATGAAATGATGGCGATAACTCTCTCCAATGAAGAATTAATAATGTTGATGGATCATTAATGAATTTTAAGCATCTCAAAGAATAAAACCGGTGAGTGACGAATGCCTTCGACCTACGGACCACTTCAACACCAAAATGCTTTGAAGTATGGGTTTAATTGTTTTAAGTTTCCCCCGTTATTATTCTAAATGATGAACACGAATCAACCCATGAATAGGTTGATTTGTGGATCATGTGTTCTTGAGGGACTGTGTTTTCCTTGGGGTTTTTTGCACTAAGATTGTTGATTATTCGATAGAATTGTGATCTCAAGCCTCCTCTATTTTTAAACTTCTAATGAAAAGGGCATGGCTGACACGAACAAGGCTTGAGCCCCTTCTCCTTGTACGTTCTTCGTGGATGGGCATTCAAATTGGAAGCAAAGAAAATTCAAGGCCTTTGTAGTGAAGGAGACACCCCACGGTGGTCAGACGCCCAGGAGGCATGAAGAATAGATCATCAGTGTGGACCCAGTGGTCTACGGAAGAACTCTCCAGTGCACCGATGGGTGGTGGCATGCCAGAAGATCCATCGCAGCCAGCATCGGGTTATGGCGGTGTGGAAAGAGCCTCCGGACTCCATGAAGGCGGTTGGGGGTGGGTGGACACGAATGCCCAGCCACATTGGTGCACCGCATAAGTGTCACTATGCCGCGTTGTACGTGGAAAATCCATGGTCAATCAACTGTGGTTGGGGAGCTAGCCTCGTAGATGACCCGCGGGGCAGGGGGTGTCAGACACGGCTTCCAGCTGCATCTCGACCAGCCGAAGGTGGGTCCACCTATGGTGGACCGGGCAGGGTGCGGACCGCCCCAGTAGGCCAGACCGGGATGGACCCAGGTCATCTCGGTTTCAGGTCGGGTCAGCGGACCTGGGTCAAGTCGGTGGACCCTATTCCGGGTTGGGTCGGGTCGGACCAGACTGACCCCTTTTTATAAAAACGCCAATATAATTCAAACCGGGCATCTAATTAATGTGTCGTTTATGGAATTGGAATCCTCATGATGAGGTGGATATTTTGGAATACTCTATGGATTCTTTCATGGAAGTTTAATTTCAATGAATGGCTTGAGTAGCGGTTCTCCCAAAATCAAGCACACTACATGCAGAAACCCTACGGTTGGCTGAGACCTAAAGACTGCTAACAAGCGAACCTGTGTGGATCAACTACTATGGCCTAGTGTGAAGAGGCTTCTATGTGACCTGACATGTCTATGGTGGGGAGCGGCTCTATGTGACCCGACAGACCCATGGTACTTGATAGGAGGAGTATCTCAGTATGGCCAAGGTGGGAAGTAGCTTCTTTGTGACCCGACATGCCCATGGTGTGGAGCGGCTTCTATGTGACCCAGCATACACATGGTAATCATCAAGGATGAGTACCACAATAGTTCTAGGTTAGTGGGAAGAGGCTTCTGTGTGACCCGGTAGGCCAACTATACTCATTGAAGAGGAGTTATCTAGCATCCCAAGGTGTTCGATGATGTGACTAATGGTCCTACTTTCCTACTCTAAATTATACCTTGTGTGATATGTATTGTGTTGTGATCATGCTTCGTGATCATGTTTTGTGGTTTGATCTATGGATTGCTTTGTGGTATTTCCTTTATGTTTTGGGGTCCCTACTGAGTACATTGTTACTCGCCCCTGCACAGGTTGTGCCCATATGTGTTGTGTCTAGTGTAGATGATCGTCGCCTTGACAGAGGACTTAGTGGCCCAGGACCCGGTGGTGACCAGGGAGACCAGGCAGGTGAGGCATACTTCTAAGGATTCTAGCAGTTACTCTATACTTACCCATCAGGTGGGGTTCATAGCGGATGGCTTTCAGATTTTTCCTAGTACTTTCCTGTTTTCATTTTATCTTTTGTTGGGTTTGTATTCTGGCCCATTTGACCTACAGTTTGTGCTTTTACTCGGTATTTGTATAGTGGCATGCATGTTTTCTTTTCCATCTTTTGGATATGGTTATGTGTGTTCTTACATGTACTCAGGAAAATTTCTCCCACTTACAGGTTGATGCCTTTGGCGCTAGTTTCCAACCCCTGGCCTTCGGGAGGCGGGCTTGGGGTATATCACGGCACGGTCCCCGGGGGACGGGTCGTGACAATTATGACCAAAATAATACATCCAAAATGTGTTTAGGTATTTTATTAATGGTTTTGGGTAGGTATTGTATAAACCAAAAAGATTTTTAAGTGTGAAGAAAAGAGGAGAGTAGGTGCCCTTTTATAAGAGAAGGGAGGGGCACTCTTGGAATTTCTTAAAGTATTAAATTAATATAAATTAATTTTAATAATAAAATGGCTTAAGATTAATATTATTAGAATATAATATGATTATTATTCTAAATACTCTCATAAAATAAAAATTGGAAAATTTATGTGATTTTTTCACCCTTATCATTTTTTTAACATGTGTTAACCCTTTTTGGTGATTACTGTGATAACAAAGTTTTTTACTCTTTACGGGTTAAGATAGTTACTCTAAAAGGAAAATTGGACCATAGATGAAAAATGATTCATATTTTAAAAAATATCCCATTAAATTGGTCGACTATAGGATTTTTAGGAATTTTAGATCATTTATTAAAATACTATAGATTATAAATTATCATTAATGTCAATTTTGGAACTATATGAAACATTACAATATAGTATGTGTCTAAATCATATCAAATGGTTCCAAAATGATATTTATTCTAATATAAAGAATATTTTATCTTAAAATAATCATTCAATCAACTATTTATAGGTTTTTATATTATTTTAAACCTTATCCTTCGGTTTAACCCCTTGGTTAACCAATTTTGACCTTAACCATGGTAATCGATTTTTCAACATTAAAGGGTCATAATTTTAATTATAATGAGAAAATTTCCTCAAAAATTACTAAAGTATAAAATTTTAGACCATTTATTATACTAATTTACCTATTTAAATATTTTTATGGTTTTTAAATAATTTAATAAAATATTATTTTACATAAAATATCAGTAATGTCATTTTTCACACTATTCATTTAATTTGATATTGAAAATAACATGACAGTAATAGAATTTTAAATTAATCCTTTCACACATTGATAAAATTTTATATTTATCTAAAAAATTCATGTAACACAATAATTTATTCAAATTATATTACTTTTAATATTTTTAAAATCATTTATTTTATATTTCTATAAATTAAATAAATATTGTATCAGTGTTGCATAAGAATTTAAGTTATTATGTCACCACTAAAAATTATAAATAAAAATAATATGATAAAAATTAATTTATATTTAAAATAACCATGTAGAGCCAAACATATTCACTATTTCTCCCTTTATCAAAAATTTAGAGATAATAAAACTAAGAGAATGAAATTTTTTACTTTTCATTACATAAAATTATATAAAGATAAAAATAAAAAGATAAATGAAAAAATGGTAAAATTTTATAATTTTTTATGATTATGGATGAAATATAATCATAAAATAAAATTTAGTCATGTTTTTTAATGAATTTTAATCCCCATCACATTAGTTTTAACCCTAATTAACTCATTTTACCTTTACTGTGCTAACAAAAATTTACTATAGTTACTATTAAAATTGAATAAAAATAAAAAGGGACCCATTTAAAAAATATATATCTCATAGTTTAAAATATTGAATCCATTTTTTAAGATGTAATTAATATAAGTGGAATGAATTAATTTAATATTAAAACTCAAAACACAATGAAAAACAGTTTTTCAGAAGAAAAAAATGCCTTCTAAGTATAAAAACGTTATTATAAAAAATTAAAACATAAAATTAATTCCAATGAACTTTTTTGTATTGTTATTAATATAAGATAAAAAAATTTACTTTGAAACTATTTTATAAAAAAATGGAACTTTGTAATTTCTTGAAACAAAAACATAATTTTCAATAAAAATCATTATTTTCACTATTCATTGAAAAATCAAACCTTTTAGAAAAATCCCAAAAATTCACACTAATAAAATTTTTAATTGATTATTTTAAAAATAATACCATTTTTATCAAATAAAATTTCTAAAATTTATAAAAACTATTTATAATATTTTCTCATAAGAAGAAATGAAAATCCATTTTTGAAGAAAACTTATTTTTCAAAAATAAAATGACTTTGCTAAAAATTAAGTACTTATTAATCATTATATTTGTATTGAGATTAATCTTTATATATATTTCATAATGTATATAATATTATTCATACCTTATAATTCAATAGCTAGGTTATAACAATCACATTTAAATAATAATATTTTTATAGTATATCCTAATTCGCTTAAAGCTCGGTGGTGCATATTAATAAAGCTATCAAGCATAGTATTCTTTAAAAAACTTAGGGTGTTACAACATGTTTGTTCATTTGATATTTCATTCCCCTCTATCAGGACTTTTGAACAACTATTATTGTTCCATGTTCTTTTTATTAATATATTTCTTCCATGCTTGTGTTTTCTCATATGATTGTGATCTAACCCTTGATGACATGTTTATAAGTTTTAACTTTCTAATCATTTGATCTCACCCATTTCTTGTATTTACATTCCCTAGGTTATGAAGATTAGTATAACCTATTAGTAGTATAAAAGGGTTTCTAGTGTGGTTTGGTTATTTAGAAGTTTTCACAAGTATTTTATGATAAGTTGCTTATGTAGCTAGAACTCAAATAAACTAAACCTTCGGTTCTTGAGATTGTGTGTTTATTATGTGATGTAATGTTTAAATTACGGAACTGATGTTAAATAAATATATATTTATAATGGTTCATCTCACATGGTATCAAATCCTATATGTAAATTCTTTGTTTTTAGCACCATATCTAGGAGTGCGAGTCTGGGGAACCTCAACGAAGTTAAAATTGACCAAAATGTATAGAAAAGTAAAAGAATGTCACCTGAGGAAAGTAAGGTGAACCTCACCTTATGAAGTGATTCCTCTGCCTAAAATATGAAAAAGTCAAGAACTCCACCTTGAGTTATTTAATGTGAAACTAAACTTATGAAGTGTATACTTTGTTAAATCTAATAAAATGAGTTTTATAGCTTATTTAAACAAAATTATGCAAGATATAACAAATAAGTCAGGATGACTGGACACATCACCCAACTTAGACCTTCATTGGCCCAAATGGTGTTCCCAATGCCCATGGGCTAGAAACTAGTTCGTGGGTATCAAAATACACATTTGGGAATATTTTTTACCTTGATAATAATAACAAAATAATCATGTAAAAAAATGATAAAACAACCAACATGGAATGATGAAGAGTAATATATAAAAAATAAATAATTGAAATAAATATAATAGAGGAAGATATAACAAAATTGGAAACTAAAATATACAATAGACTAAATTGGCTGATATAGAATCCCAAAATAAAAAAAGGAACCTGAAAAGCTCCAGCATCACTATTAGTGACCCATGACCACTCATCATATCCTGTCATCCATCCACATACCAACAAGTATCAAATGAACTGAAACAAGAACTAGGGACCTAAGAGGAAACAAGGAGACTGCCTGCACACCCACACATCAATTCATATATAGGTTGTGAGCTAAACATTCCTAATATGATTTCACCAAGGATTCTATTCAATTACCTTCATAAAACAGTATATAAAATGTTGGTTTGAACATAAGGTAAAAAATAATTTTTCACGTATGAGTATAAAAGAAACCAAATAGAAATTCATAATCACACTTTTAAGGAAGTCACCCCTTTAAAGTAAAAAAATTGTGGTTAAATTCTTTAATTAAACATTTCAAACACCTGAAAGGATGAAATTTAAAATCATTGAAAACAAAATTAAATTTACTTTTCATTCATTTTTTTATTTTTTTTAATACTATTTCCATAAATAACCTCATTTCAAACCATTTTCTTAAAACTTTTTTAAGAAACAAACAAATATTTTCTTTTAAAACATGATTTCTAAACCCTTTTCTAAATCATTTTGAAAGTAAACCACTGCACACGCAAGGTGAAATAAAATCCCAATCTGCATCTAGGGTATCAAGAATACGTAATAAAATAAATTTCATCAAGAATAGGTTCCACATAATCGAGAACTAAGGTATACAAATAAATTATAGGATGGGATCCCCTAAAATGTCATAAAAATGACCTAATAATCATGGGTAACATCCTAATACTCAAGTAACATGATCCAAACTAGATACATCATCCCTAGGATGACACTAATGAGCTTATCTATCCCAATAGTCTCATTGAACTAGTTAGGCCCTAAAACCATCCCAGGAGACTAAAACTACCATGGGTACACAATATAACCCAAATAACTTATTATCATAAGTAATGACCCCCTATAAATACAAAAAATCACACTAAGGGTTTCAATTATCCAGAACCCTACTTAAATATCTATGACACCAATAACATGTCAAATAGAGGTGAGAAAAAAAAAAGACAAACTCATGAATCAATTATAAATCATTTAAAATAAACCCCATCTAACCTCTTACACACTCATGTGAAACAAACCATTTCACATCATGCATAATCATCAAATAAGGATACATCAATATAAATCATCCTTTAAGGGGTCATAATTTAAAATGGGCATATCAATTACAAGGGTCTCAATTGAGGGTCTCACTTGTTTTAAAAACAACTATTTATAAGTGACAATAGGCTTTTAAAAAGAATCTAGAGATTACAATATATTTCATACCATTTTTAAATTTTAATTAAAAACATGACTTTGAAATTAAACTATTAGATTATCTTTTGTGAATTCATTTGGAAACCAACATTTTCCATAATTTCCTTTTAGAAGAATTTCAAAACACTACTAAAACATAATGATCTAAAAATAATTAAAACAAGGTACAACTACCTCATTTTTATAAAACATAACTTTGAAACATTAACCATTCCCTTTAAAAATTAAATTGATGTCAAACACCCTTTTAAAACATTTAAATCCTTTTAAAAGAGATACTAAGTCATTTTGACGAACACTTAGCATGCGATAATTCCATGCCAATTGTTAAAACCATTTAAAAACCATTTACAACCCATAAAGGGTATTAAATAAGCATATAATATTATAAGAAACAAATTCATAAAATATAAGTAATTTATAACATGCATTAAAAAGTAATTCTAAAGAAACACATACCTATCCAAGTAGAATATTAAACGAAACATTTGAACTTCAGTAGAAAATAAACAACTGAGTAAGTAGAATCAATCATGAAGACCTAAATAGATAAATCCCCTTTATTATACTCATCTTGAACCCTAATACTAGCCTTAATAGTGGTTAGGGTTCATGAGAGAGGGAAAGTGAGGGGAGGGATTAAGGAGAAGGGGGAAGAGGAATAGAGGAGCTTACCTAGAGAAACCTACTTGAAATCAATGGAAAAGGGGGATGAGATAAATATGTATGGGAGGATATCCCTTAGTATGTCCCACCATCAAAATATCAATATGAGAGAAATAGTTGGGGTAAAACCCTTAAAAATTAAGAGCGGTGTAATTAGAATTTCACTTTTATGTGAAACTGGGAAGCACGCATGGTTGGGCTGTATGCTTTGGAAAACCATGTACCAACTATGTGAACCTCACTTTTTATAAAAAAACACTCTTATGGTTTGTCTAGATGATTTATTAACCATTTTTAAACCATTATAAATATCTCTATTAAACTATACACCCCCATCATATATTTGTCACATGGTTTCCACTAACCGTGCACAAGCCATGCGTTAACACCCTTATGCATCAAAGGCCCTACACGGTTTATAATAGATTTCACATGTTTTAGCCCCAAATATACACTACCACTATATAAAAACCATGTAAGAACAAAATTAAATTGAAAAATATCACTACATAAGGATAACCACATGGTTTCCCCTAAAATGTACATAGAGGAAAAAATTTAATGAAATTAAAATTTTCAAACAACACTCTCCAAAACATTAAATCACTCCAAAATGAGATAATATGATATGAAATACAAAAAAAAAGAGACATTGGGGTGTTATAATTATCCCCTCCATTCCACTTTCAACCCTTAAAAATCCCCTATTAAAAATAGAATCATTTTTGGAAGAAAAACCTTGACACATAAATATGAGATATTGGAGGGTTGGGGATAAATCGAGATGACCCTAAGACTGGGAAACACCAAAAAAGATTCATCTAACCAAAACCTATTAAAATATTCAAAAAACATTAATTAGACTTAGGAAATAACCTAATCAATAACTATTATAAAATAATCTTGAATAAGGCAGATACCCAACATATTCTCCCAAAAATGTAGTAACCAAATAAAATGGTAAAGTAACTGATAACCACCTCAAAAGGGATAGTGCTACCAAAACAACCATGATTCCAAAAAACAATAAATAAAATAACTATATTTTACTAACCATAGACATAAAAAAATTCTATCTTAAATCTAAAAGAGGAATAACTATCTAAGAGACACCCATATGACAACAAAACCAAGCAATATCCAAGGGTCACAAGAATAAGTCACCAAAACCATCACATTCTAAAGCATCCAAATCAAAAAGAGATAAAAATATGACTCAATCAAAAAACTATATGGGCCCTAACCTTAGGTAAAAAAAATAAGTGGAAGGGGTAATATTGGACCTCATGCTCGAGTTACCCTCTCATGGTAAACCTAAAAAGATCCAGACCAATCTCTATAAATACATAATCCCAGCTTGTTCCATGCCTTTCCCAGTCACACAAAACACACTTAAGGTTGTCCAATTCCTAATTAATCAATTTTAAACTAAGTATGAAGAATATTTTTTACTAAAAATATATCATTACAAAAAAAACCACCACACAAGGCACAAAAGAAAACTGAGTCATGAACATCCCAAAGAAATCATTGCTCTAGTAATAGAAACCAAAAAAGCACACAAGAAACACACCAAAAAATCCATCATGAGGCCACAAGGATCTAACTCATCAATCATGAATCCTCAAAACAAACTATCACACAAAAATCTAAAAATATCGGCCCTAATTAATTCAAACCAACCAAACAAGTAAATCGGGGCTAGATTCCAACAAAAATTGATAGATAATGCATCAGTGTACCATTAAAAGGGAAATAAATACTTTATGCTCCACTGATTTTTGGTAAAGACCTAATAATAATAAAATAAACACTCCTAGATTTTAAAACCTTACCTTTACTCAATACATTTTCTATTGGTATAGTTTAAATAAAATGAAATATGAACCCAATATGGTCATTTTCTCCAAAATCACACCAAGAAATCCCACATAAAACAAGGGAAAATCCAAAAAGTTTTTATTTTTAGATCATGAACCCTTGATGGAGAGTCTCAAAACTCATTTTAAAAGAAAACTAACATTTTAAAATGGGTTAAAATCCCAACTTCAATAATTCAAAGCACTTTTTTCCCATCAAAACTCTTTAAAATTATTTCAATATTTTATTTTTAAAACTATATCCTCTTAAAAACACACTTCAAGAGATATAATAATCCTTTATAATTAATTTATGAACCAAATTTCAAATTAAAAATTCCCATAAAATCCAATCCCATTTTATAAACAATCCTTAAGTATTTTTTTCAAACCAAAATCATTTTCCATCAAATCATCCTTTTCACACAAAATCAATTTCACAAAAATCATATAAAATGAAGGCATTCCACAAATCAAAAAAAAATCTAATCCATCAAAAACATATCATAAAATTACATTTAATTCACCCCTATCATTGGTTGTAACTTAGAGGAAATCTAAATATGAGTCCAAAATAGGATGTAGGACTATGCTTGACTCGACCACATGGTTTGATGGACTATGGTCCAGTCTTGCAAGATATCTTAATATATATCCAATATCATGTTCTTGGTCACCACCTATCTTTTTTCATGTTATTCAAGTTAACCTCATGACATTGATATGTTTATATCTTCTACCCTAAAATCTACTAAAAACCCCAAGGAAACTCATACCCTACCATTTAGTATTAACACACCATAAATTATAGTCAAAATGAAATCCCATATTAAAGAATAAAATCCCATTTCTTCATGATAACTCAAGTATTTTCATGATTGGTGGAGATCAAGAACCCACTCATGACTAACCTCTTGAGTCCCAATGACAATCCTAACTCGGTCTTACCATGACACCCCAAATAGAAAGAGTGAAAATATAGAACTTATTCCCCTATTAAGAAACCTAGGATTTGATTCTATTTTTCATGACCCAACCTCCATGGTTCATGAAACTTCTCGTATTACCCCATGGGTATCCTCTAATACCTTGTTTGATTCCCAGCACACCATAGGCTATTACCCACTAAGGTCGCTTATTATACTAATGATTATCATTACAGGCCAATACATATTATTTTAGTGTTCTTTTTACACACTTTCACACACCCTGGGAAACTTCCCAGGAGGTCACCCAACTTGACACTACTCTAGGATAAGCACATTTAACTACGGAGTTCTAATTAGGTAGGATCCCAAAAATAAAGGTTCACTTTTTTACATGGGTAGTAACATTTAGTCTTTTAAGTATTAATTTTCTATAATTGTTACACTAGACCTATTCTTAATTTATCAAATCAAAACAATTACTAAAATTGGATTTTGATTCAAACACCTAAGATTAAATAGACTGGATAAAGTAAGATCTGATGTCTGAGAGCTGTCCACACTGTAATGAGAAGTTTCAGGTCAATATGTTATATATTTTCATGCATATATAAAAATAATTAAATGCCATTAATTTAATATAATTTTTAAATAAGTAAATATCCCGAATATTCTAGATATTTAAATTAAGTTCTGGATTAATAATTTTAAATTATAGTTAAAACTATAAAATATCTTTTAGTTTGAATAAGAATATATTAGTCACCAAGAATCAAGCGGCGTTTCCATAATTAAAAAAATGAAAAACTATGTTCATGATAAGCCAATGAATATAAAAAGGTATAATTTTTAGATAAGAAATGAGTTATATTGAAAATATTATTAAAATTATGAAACTCTTATTTCATAAAAAGATAAAGAACCAATACTACTCCTGTTATAGATCATGAAGTATCAAATATAGATATATTCGACCCTATGATCTTGTTTTAAATCCTATATGTGGAATATTTTTAGAGAACCAACATTTTTATAGAGGATTGATCCTTATTCATTGAAGAATAATAAAAATAGGTATTAAGAATATCATTCAGTAATTTGTTGAACATTGTTCTAGATGATGAAGAAGACTAAGAAGACCATATTATAATAGCACTATATTGTAAGGTCTGATAAAGTGTAATGGAATCCTTTTTTATTACTTAATATTGAGGAATAAGATCATATCCATATTTACTGGGATAGATAAGATCCTACAAGTTTGATTTTCATTAAGGAGGTTCAGGTCTTTTCTTGTATCCAAGAGATGAAAGTTTGTGCCTTCATGTACTTGATTGATTCTAGGAATACGGTTCCAAGGATATACCCTTGATTGAGATTTTATTGATAACAAAATTGAAGTTATGTGTAGGTGGGATAAAAATCACCATATATATGGGAATTGTTCATCCATATTGAATGTGAAACTCATTAAAAAAATATTGGTTTCCTTGTTGCTTTACTTTATTTCTTTTAGTAAATGAAAACTGAAGGTGGGGAATGAGTGAGATAGATCCATTCACCATAGAAGTATAGAGATAAAATAACTAATAAAGGTTTCAATTAATCAAAACTCACTAAAACAAATTCACCCCCTCCCTCCTCAATGTTGGTAATAACCCAAATTGATCCTAAAACAATAATCATTATCATAATTTCCAATCATACCAAAATGAAGACAAGTGATAATAGACATTATTTTTCTATTTTAACAAGGAAAAAAATAATTTCTATAAATATTTGGAGTTTCACCACTGCTTACAATTATATATTTACCTTTATTTCTTTTATTTTTCCAAATAATTTTGTTAAGGTAACCCCCCCCCCCCACACACACACACTTTAGTAAACATACCAACAACCAATTTAAGAGAGTCAACTTTATATAATAAATAATTATTCTACTATCATGAAAGGTATAATAAGATTCAGATTTATCAATTTTTGATTTTAATTTTAAAAATTATTTAGAAAAAATTATCCTTTTTAGTAACAACTCAATCATAATATTTTCTAATATTTTTCTATTCTTTATTTAAGGTATCATATTTATCTTCAAATATGAAAAAATACTCATTAAGATCATCAAAATAATATTTTTTATACTTTGAAGTATGATAGGATAATGATTGTACCTATTCAGTATGATTCATAAGAAACATAATTTATTTTTTATTTTATTTCTTGGATTCATATTTATAATGAGAATCATCACAAAAATCCTAAAAAGCACTCCAAGTATCCATTATATATATTTTAACTTTCTTATTATAATCTGATTTTATATGAAACTTTTTTTCTTTGAGTTGGGATCATTTAGGTTTAATATTCCCATATTTCTTGCACTCATAGAATCTAACCTATTATTTCATATTAGAATATGTTTCTTTAGCCTTTTTCTCATCCTTTGAAGTAGAAACATTTTTATCATCATCTTATTATTTCATATTAAATCTATACATCATAAGTATTATAATTAAATTCCACATTCTAATATCTTCAATAGATGTGTACTATCTAACAGGAATAGAGATTCAACTCTATATAATATATAGAACTCTAAGAACTTTTAGATCATGATCTAATGTTTGTACAGTAGTTTCCAAATCAGCAACATCTTTTTTTATCTCAATGATTTTTCCATTCATTTGAGTAATAATTCTTCCATCAAATATCCTGAAAGTATCAAAATTTAGCCTTTTAGTATTTTATATGATTTATATTACATTATTGATTCCCTCATAAGAAATAATAATAATTTCCCACATATCATGAGAAGTAGTGAATTGAGAAAATTTATTGAAGTCATTTGGTCCTAATTTATAAATGATAACATTTATATCCTTTGAATTTAGACCATAATCAGCCTCTTTTTTAGCACTCCATAATGTAGGTTCACCAATAAGAAATTTATAGGGTTTCACTACCTTTATGTGAACTTTCAAACAAATATTACTTGAATGAATAATAATTCTAGATTTCAAGTGACCATAATTATCATCATTTAAATAATAAGCTCCAATCATTGATATAAATTCTCTCAAATCATCTATTTCAATTTTTATTTGTCTTTTTGGATATTTTTCTATCTGGTGTGTTAAGGCCAATAGGATATAATCTCTTCAAATATTATGTTTTGATACCAAGTATTGGTATCTAGAAAAAGTTAAATATGTCTTCAATATTTAAATAAATGGTGTATAGAACTCAATAATATCACTCTAATGTGATTTTTTATTATTAATAAAGGTAGTAATAAATATTAAAAATCATAAAATTGATGGATATAATACCAAATGTTGTCCTAATTATATAGTAAAAAAAAGCTCAAGAGGGTGGTTGAATTGATTCCTTTAAAATATTTCACCAAATTAAAACTCCACTCTTCAAGTTGGTTTAAATTATTCATTTATCTTGAATTCAGATATGGAGTGTAAATAAAATGAAAATAAAGAGTAGGATGCAAGAGGTTTTTATAGTGGTTTAGGTCTACAAATAACTTCTCCTAATCCGCTCCATCAAAATTCAATGCAATATTGGTGATTTGTATTTATATCATTTTCCTATGGATCCAAAAGATGACTATAATTAGATGACACTTAGAACAAGGTACAATAACTTTTTTCGGGTTCTCCATCATAAGGATTTTTTCAAGGCCTCTCCCCCACACTTAGTGTAAAAAATTCTCTTACAAAAGAAATAAAAAATATGTATAATATAGAAAATAATTAATCATATGGTTATAAACTTCAAAAAATCACATATGATGATTATTTTTTCATATAATATCTAAGTATTAAAAATTAAACTCTTAAAAATACTTTAAAAAAATTTCAAGATAGAACAACTGTAGTAATCTTCTCTTCTTTTTCTAATTATTCCTATTTCTCACTTTCTTTTCTCTATTTCTTTTAACCATAAAGTAATATATATGTGTAGAACTTGATAATAATAGTGATATTCATAATTTTTCCACTCTTTTTTCTTGTTATAGCTTCCATAAAACTTTCTAATACATATATATAATATTTTTAAAAACTCTAATAAAAGTAATCCAAAATTTTCACCATGAAAGAAGGAACTCATAAAATTAAAGAAATCTTTGTTTTTATCCTTGAAAACTAAATTTTATATACCCATTGTAGATTTTATTCCCAGAATATAAAACTTGAAATAACCTCAAAAAAATCCCTTAAACAAATATGATTTAAAATATGAAACCATATTCCTAAAAAGTCAACATCTTCAATTCCTCATAACTATTAGAGAATTTATTTCCCAAAATATCAGTCATAAATACCTAGTAAAATTATTAAATTAATATCTTGAAATAACAGTCATTGTATAGCTTTTATTTTCTATAAAGATATCTTTAAAATAATCTTTATAATTTAAATCACTTAAAATATTTATTTAAATATTTTCTAGGTTCACTACGAATAAGAATACCCATTATACATATAATATTTCTATAAAATATATATTTTTATAGGAATCATTCTAAATTCATTTTTATATGTAAGGGTTATCTCCTTGGACATAATCAATATGTAGGAGTTATATACTCTTCATATGAAAGAGTTCATAATTTTCCCTGCTTTCAATATGTAAGAGTATCTTCTCTGAATATGTAAAGGTAAATTCTAAATAATTTTCCAAACTTTAAATATGTAAGATTATTTTATTTGAATACATAAAGGTAAAAATTTTATGTCAATGTAATATGTAAAGGAAAATTTTGAATATTTCTTCATATATAAAAGTAAAACTTGAATGTGTAAGTATTCTAAAAATCATCATATGTAAGAGTAAACCTTAAATATGTAAGAGTTAACTTCACTCATTATTGTATACATAAGGGTGATATCTTAATATGTAAGTGCCCTCCCATTGAGAGATATTTGATACATAAAGTTACCTTCCAATCTCTCATTCATATATTAAATCCCATATTTAGGGAAATTTCTTCAACATATAATATTAGAAACTCATAATAAAAATTTTAAAATGATAATGAATAATAATAAATAATGAGGACTAATGATAACAATGAATAATAATAAATAATGAGTGGGAATATTAATTATCAAAGCATATAAATCAAAGTGATAAGGAGCCACTCAACATTTCATATGATTTTATACACTACAAATTTGATTATAACCTTCCAAAACTATTTTTTTAAATATATAAAATATTTTTTGTTAACGTTCATAATTTTAAAATTTGTTGTATATAATACAATATAATGTTATATAACACAAAATCTATGAAGCATTAGTGAAAGTGGGATATTGAAGGTGATATTTCCTAAATTCTTTGAACATGTGATGTGTTTTGGTCTATATTACAGGTTATGATATAAACATGTCATATGGTTCAACTTATAGAAACCAAGGATATGTGATATTGCTTAATTTGGGAATATCATATAAAATGATATGGTGATATCGTTTAACACTAGAATTCTTATATTATTACTTGATAGTAAAGCCTTAGTAGGACTAACATTCAAATCATCTTCCAACTATGTTATCATTAATAAACTATTTCATTTTATGAAACTATGGGAGATCATATGAACAAGTGTTACAATAGTTTTAACTAATACCATCATTCCCTATTACATTTCATAACATATGAGTGAATACAAGAAAAATCAAGGAGTGTATTTTAGGGTTATATAAAGAGCCTATTATCATGTGATGACTTATATGAGAGATATTTTCTATGATTTGGTTTATACTCTCCCTCATGTGGCTTTATTCCTCTTTACCCTTTTCCTTCATGAGGAAATCGTATATTGTGGGTGATGAGGGGATCTTTCTTGAGTATCTAGTGATTCAGCATAGTCTGGGGATGTTGAAACTCTGGGCTTTATGAAGTTTGAAAATAGGTATTTTTAACATTTCTAGGTCTCGATTCATGTTAAAACATCAAGTCTAGTATACCCCTACCTAGATTCATCCATGGATCTTGTGAAATTTAATTTAACCATAAAGAAAAAAATCAAAACTATAATTCAAAATCGAAATTGTACCTTATTCAATTTTGATCGAATTCATGCTTTTCTCATTGTTGGAGATCATCGCTTGAAGGAACCAAAGTCAAAACCCTCAAGATCATCCACACATTCTTTAAAAACTTTCTCAAACATCAACATTCACTATCTATGTTCTATCATAGAGAATTTATGGCACTTTCAACACTATCATTATCGTGAGATATCATAACAATCAATCCTTAAACTGGGATCAAATTATTATTGAACTTCCATTTTATTTTTCTCTATAGAACATGAGATAGAGGTATAGATGTCATAGAATTCTTTAAAAATATTAGAACCACCATTTTTAGGTCTTAAAGTATTTAAATACTTAGGATATAACTTCTATAAATGTCATTTAGGTCCTTATGGAAGTTAATCCTTCAAACATACCCAAAAATGACAAAAATAGCACTTAAAACATGTCAAAAATATCTTCAATATTTTATCACATACTTTTAACATCAAATTAATGTTATGTGATAAAATATGTTCCATTATCTTGACTCTTATCTCCCATTAAATATTTAATAATCCTTGAATAAATAAATATTCATTCATAGAATATTTTTTTCTAATATTCACTTAATAACTTGTGAATATTTTAATTTAATAAATTAAATTCTTATTATTATAAAATCAAATAATATTGAATTTAATTATTGTGATTGTTTAATCTTATACATATCCCGACCCTGACCACAGGGCCACCAAATACAAAACTCCAATTATTAGAATTAGCCAAACTTTTGAATATACTTTTTGTGTGACTTTATAGGGTCTTATCTCAATATAATTGAGTGATACTCAAAGACCATGAGTGAGTTCTATTAACCCTTTAAATCCCCTAAGGAGATAAGTTATAGTCATATCAACAAAAACTTCTTTTAAACACATGTTGTGTAATATAATCTCTTTATCTTGCGATATCTCATAAATCAAGATGCACACATCATGTCATCATCCTTTATTACTTTATTATTTTATGACCTTACTAGATTAACTTACATTCTTCTACCATGTCCATGGATTTAATAAATTTACTACCATCCTGGTCAATAAGGCCCGAGATATCTCCTCTTTTTTGAAGTGATAAACTATATCTTGATCATTCAACAATGTTATAGCACTAATGATGCACCAAAAACAAGCTACATTGCTGCAACATAAATGTCATGGTTTTCATCTAGAATAAAGTGAATCAATTAAATGGTATGCACTGATAATTATCTCAATTCCAGAGACCAATACACATGCTTATGGATTGGAATAACTAATGACACGTGTGACATGTGGTGAACCTATTGTCGATTTAGTCCTCATGATCTCATCTACTTGAGATTACAAAGTGTGAATTGTATGAGAAGAAGTTATTATCCCCTAGAACATGATAGTTAGATATAATTTTTTTTCCTTCATTATGATATATTTGGACCATAGGATATATATTTAATATTACTATCATAATATCTCAAGATTCTAATTATAACTGGGAACTACTCTAACCTTTTGATATGACATGTAACCTAAGGACATTACCATACAAATAGTATGTGAAAAATAAATTCTACTATAATGGTAAGAGAAATATGTATATATATATGTGTGTGTGTGAAACTATATACATTTAATGGTAATCAAAGTACAGTCAAGATTTGGGTCTAGGGAATCCACTCATAACACTCCCACTTACACTGGAGTCAACTACTAATAATCCTCAACCCACTAACTCTCACATGAGAATCATAATTCTACTGATATGTGGATTTATTTAGGGGGTATGCCACGTTATCCTATGTGGAAACTCTTATAACTATAACTCCACCTCTATAGGTAAAATCACTTAAGTGATAAAACTTCTAATGTATATTCCTCATCCTCTAGTGTGATCTGGGCTCCTTAGCAAGTAGCATTACAGCTATATTATCACAATAAACTGTAATAGGGTCTATGATACTAGCCACAATACCAATATTTGAGACAAAAATGTGTATCTATATTTCCTTCTTATTTACATCATAAGGATTTATAAACTCAAAATTTATTATATAATCAGCAACTATAGGTTATTTTGTGCTTCTCCAACTCACTACACCACTATTCAAAAAATATATATATATATCCTGAATGTGATTTCATATCATCATGATCTAACTAGAAAGTATAATTAGTGGATCCCGTCACTACAAGTTCCTCATCTACTCTATACACCAGGAAAAATCCTATGCATATCAAAAGTACTTATTAATTGTTTTCATAGTTTCCCAATATATCTCTCTAGTATTATCTTGATATATGATCACCATGCTTAAATAAAAGGCAACATAAAACCTAGTTCATAACATGGAATACATGATAGAACCCACTATTGAAGCATAATAGATTCTACTTATCCTTTAAATATCCTCCTATTTTTTTGTAAACATCTTCTTGGAGATATTGATACCACATAAAATTGGCAACAATCCTCTCTTGGATTGTTCCATATTTCACATTTTAAGTATCAGTTTAATAAATGTACGTTGACTTAGTTCAAGAATCCTTTGAGATCTATCCCAATAGATATTGATCCCTAGAATATAGGTTGTGTCTCTTAAGTCTTTCATAGAGAATAATTCATTTAACCAAGTATTAACTGATTGTAATACCTACACTTTTGTTTCCATAATCAATATGTCATCAACATATAATACCAGTAAAATGGTGGAATTTCTACTAACCTTCTTATAAACACATTTATTTCATTATTTCTTGATGAAACCAAATTTTCTTAGGGACTCATTAAAACAAACATTACATGACTGTGATTTCTTATTTAATCCATAAATGGGTCTATATATATTGCACACTTTATTATAACTCATTAACATGATAAAATCATCATATTGTGTCATATATATGTCTTCAACCAACTACTCATTTAGAAAATTAATTTTAATTTTTACATCCATTTTCTGAATTTAATAATTATGGAAGGTTGTTATTTCAAGTAACATTTTAATGGATTTTAGCATCATTACTGGTGATAATGTTTTGTTATAGTCTATTCAATGATGTTTTATGAAACCTTTTTCAATGATTCATACTTTATAGGTACTTATCTGTCCATCCATTTCTAGATTTTTCTTACACTCCCATTTACACTCAATAGGTTTTACATTATATGGAGGTTCTAACAAATTCTAAACTTGATTTTTATAGATATACTCTATCTCATAAATCATGGATTATTTTCATTTAGCAACATTTGTACCATCTACTACTTCCTTATAGGTTAGAGGTTTATTATCCTCAAGGAGTAATGTGTCACCTAACTTAGTGATATGAAAAATATGCCTATTTAGTTCATTGGACTCTCTATTAGACTTATGTAGTACTTTCTTCCCAAGAATATCTTCATCTATAATTTTTTAGTGTATCTTTTGTTCTCGTAGAAACTCATGTACATATGGAGCCTAAAATTCATCAAAGTCAATCTTGATCTCACAATTTCCATTGGAAATGTTTTCCCTTTCTAGAAATATAGAATTTATTTCTATAATAAATTTTTTATCTGAAAGATTATATCAGTAAAATCCTTTAGTTTCTTTAGGATAACCTATAAAGATACATTTAGTGTCCCAATATGGTAATTTTTCACTGATAGAGTCTTTAAAAAAACCGTGCATCCCTATACATGTATGTGTGATAGTATAGGTTTCTTTTTATACAATAAACCATATTGAATCCCATCTACTAATTTTTTTATTACTCATTTTTGTATATATGAATTTTTCCTCATTGCATATCCCCAAAATCATAATGGTAGAGTTTCATGGCTCGTCATTGATGATACCATGTAAAGAAAGGTATGATTCATCCTTTCACTAACATTGTTCCACTGAGGTTCATAAGTATAAGTGAGTTGGGGGATTATCCGACAATGATTCAATTGATAGATGAATGATTAGATTATATATTCTCTATTGTGTTCTAATAAGAGATTAATAATATTTTTACCAAACTGATTCTTTACTTCATTTTGGTATTCCTTAAACATATAAAAAGAATCTGACTTATACCACATTAAGTAGATATAACCATACCAATTATAGCTATCAATAAAAGTTATGAAGTAAGGAAATACACCCCTATACTCTACTATAAATAGATCACATACATTAGTATGAATCAATTCTAATAGTTTTTTAACCCTTTCTCATTTCCCACTGAATGGTGATTTGGTCATTTAACCTTGAAAACATTCATGGCATACATCCAAGGGTTTTAACTCAATAGAATCTATATACCTTTCTTAATGTAATTTTATTAAATTATTTTCATTTATATGACCTATCCCGGTGTTCCATAGGTATGTAGAATATGAGTCATTCTCGCGATTTTTGTCATTGATTTCTAAAATAGGGTTTTTAAGTATATAAAATCGATTATTAAAATTTTTCATACCATAACATATGTTATCCTTATAAAAGAGACAACATTTATTTCCAAAATTGAAATAAAAAATATAAATGTCTAATCTTGACACTGAGATTTTTTTTTGGTAATCAAAGTTATATAATAATAATTATTTAATACAAGAATCAAACCACTATGTAGAGTGAGATAGTAATATCCCATTATTAAGGCTGCTAGTCTTTCATTATTTGTAAACCAAAGATCTACCTCACCCTTTCTCATCTTCTAGAACCTACTTGATTCTTTTATATATATTTATCCTCCTTGCTTTCTATTATAGGGGCTCGGTAGGAAGTTGGGATTCCAGAACATATAGTTTCAAATCTTGGAATAATACTATGCATAAGTTCCTATACCACTCTCAGAAGTTATGGGTGAATGGGATATTCTCTTAATACAATATGGATCATAGTGAAATTGAGTTGGTGGTGGTTTTAATTTGATCTATAATAAATAAATTTTAATAGATTATTACTTCACTTGATTACCAAAATATAGAAATTTCAAATTAAATAATATTTTAATACCTTCCACTATTTTATCAAATTCTAGCACCCTTAACTACCAAACTCTGAATATTCAATCACTTGAATATTCCAGTGGCAAGGATCCTTCAAAACCTCTCCTTATAGTTCAAGCTATATATATTCTACTACTTAGAGAGTTTCAAGGTAGGATTTTAACTAGCCAAACACATTGATTCATGACTCCATGAACTATTGAGTGAATTCCTGGTTTCTATAAATCATAACCTTGATTTACTCAACACTTTGCCTCTAAAGTTGCAACAAGCTAGATATGGATACTTATTTTCTACCAACTTTAGTTAATTCGACCCACCACTTTCATAATAATTTCTCAGTGGTAAGACACAAAATCAACTAAGAGGGATAAATAGCACCTCAAACATATGATTTTTTACAAAATAAACTGATCAAATTCATATAACATAATATTTATTTGAGTGATTTTAATTTATCTCAGTGAATGAAATAAATTTCTAATTAGCATGTTGTCACTATGCGATCACTCTCACACCTAAATATGTATAAATATAAAACATCCACCGCACATTAATCCATTTTTATCTATGTATTATCACTTATTATTATACAATGTGATCATATAAAATCGCATTTACAGAATAATAAACCATGAAAATGATAAAAATAAATAAATAATAGCATTATCAAGAGTGGTTAGCTAGGGGTAGATCCATTGAATGGATAATGGATCAGCTAAGGCCTAGGAGAATAACTTAAGTCATGTATGGACTTGCTTTTTAGTGCCTATCATACTCCCATGTATATCACTTCTTTAGTTTCATGCTAGCCCTTGACTTAAACTGCATTATCATGGACACCTCTGATATTTACAATGTATACTCACATGTAGGTGAAGGTAAATTAGGATGTGAAACTATATTTTAATACTTAAATGTGGAAACACAATCCCTTATACACTTAAAGATGTAGGGATGATACACAGATCATCAAAATGAAAAATAATTATTACATTTTAAAACTCAAATGAAATAATTAAATTAAAGAAATAAATACCAAAAATGCATTGGTTCGTCTCAATTAATGATCATTCAACTTGTAATTATATTGTACAATAAAAATTAAAATTTCTAAAATTCAAATTGATGGTAACTTTAATGAATTAACTTGAATTAAAATAAATTTAATAAATTATTGATAAGTCACATGGTACCCAAAACAATTTTAATAAAATTTTGACAAATAAATTTAATTGTAATTTTTTTGGGTCTGATTAGACCTCAAATGGTCCTTGTATGGTAATATTAGGATTGTGGTGGGTCTCCTAGGCTAGGGTATTGGATCCACACCAACCCAACTGACCTAGCTTGGCATCCAAGTTTATCGTGGGATACACACCTTGTAAAAAGGGTGCACGTTGTTGGAGAAAGGGTCACCCTATTTGGGTTTCCACATTAAATTAAATACAAATTATAAAAATAATAATAATATTATATGGAACTTGAATATGTGAGTGGGTTTCATCCAACAGCCCCCAAACATTGGGGGGAACATTAATACACATGGTTGGAATTGAACCCATTAATATATGTATTTTTTCTTGTGATATTAATAAGGTTCCCCACCATTTTTTATTAAAACAATATAAGAAATGGGTGTTATATACATGCCAATATTTATATTTTTTAAATATTATCATATTTAATTGAAATTTTGAAATTTTTCAACTTAAATAATTGTATGCTTCCTATGATGCCAATTTTTGGAACCTAAGGCTTTACAAAAGTGTGAAAATATGTATTTGAAAATTTATAGGACTGATTCATACCAAAGTATCAAATATGGTATAACATTATCTAGATTTATCCATGGATCTTATGAAATTTAATTTAAGGAAAATGAACAAAATTGAAACTATAATTCAAAATATAAATCATACCTTATTTAATTTTGATCGAATGCATGTTCTGATCACTACTGGAGATTGATGCTTAAAGGAACCAAATATAAAAATCTATGGTTTATAAAAACATACTTAAAAATATTTCTTGAACATTAAACTTCACTATTTTGATGCTAGAATGGAGAATCTATGAGACTTTCAAAAACATCATGATCACAAAAGATCATAACTATCAGTCCTCAAACTCTAATCAAACTATTCTTGAACTTCCCTTTTCTTTCTCCCTATAGAACTTAAGATAAAGGTGTATAGGTGTGATAATTCATGAAAATGCTTGGAATCACTATTTTTTTGTCTTAAGGTGACTAAATACTTAGGTTATAACCTCTATAAATTTCATTTAGATCCTTATGGAAGTTAACCCTTCAAAAAGACCCAAAAATAACACAAACAACACTTAAAACTTACTAAAAATGTCATGAATATTTTATAACATACTTTTAACATCAAATTAATGTTATTTAATAAAATATAATCCATTATCTTGACTCATATCTTCCATTAAATATTTAATGCACCGTAAATAAATGAATATTCATTTATAAAACATTTTTTTCTAGTATTTACTTAATAACTTGTGGATATTTTAATTTAATAAATCCAATAATTATTATTTTAAACTCAAATAATATTGAATTTATTTATTAATCTTGTATGTATATTAACCCCTAACATAGATCCCACCATGTCCTAATCTCCAATTCTTTGAATTGGAAAAACATTTGAATATGCTTTGTATTTGAACCTCTAAGACTTTATCTCGATAATAGTGAGTGATATTCACAAAACAAAAGTGGTTTATAACAAATCATCAAGGAATCTATGGAGATAAGGTACTGTCATAACAATTAAAACCTTCTACAAACACACATCGTGTAACATCCCTAACCCAACAGTCCCTCACGTGACCTATTCAGGTGTGTTACATTACCTTAGGTATGCCTCCCCATACGCCAGAGGCTACCAACTAGTAGAGAGGGTGTAAGGAAGATAGTGGAGATACTATACCCTTGGGAACAAATTATCAATATAGTGGAAAATAATAATATATTAAAATAAATAGAAGAAAAAAATAATAAACAAACATGCATCCATGGAAGAATAAAGAATTACTCCAACAACTCAATAATAATAGAATAATGTAATGATAGGTGGAAATTTAACTAAATAATGTGATCAATTTAATGTTAATAAAATAAAAATTTGAAAAAATAAAAGACTCTTAAATCCTTGATATTGAGCCCCAAGTCGCTCCCATCTCCAAACTCTGACCCATCCCGCAATAAACAATAAACAGCATAGTCCCTTGCCCTTGTCCAAACCTGTATCCATGAAAAGTGTTAGGGTAATGAATGGAGGCCCATCCAGAGTGTGATTATAACTCAATAGGTAAACACCACCATGCATAAAAAAATCCTATCTCATATATATATTCCATGAAATAAAGTGATAAATAGGGTATTAATTTAACCAATTAATACAACACGTGAAATAAATCCACTGAACCTAAAGCTCCAGTTTGACACCCGAGGTTAGCCCCAACCTAATTAAGAACCAATAAAGATGTATCTGTTCATGTTGTGGAACCATTCCAACCATATTCATAACCTTATTAGGGTATAAATCATAAATCATCATAGGAGACCTGGGCAGAGCCCTATAAGCATTTCATCAAAACTGAGGCAATTCCTATAAGCATTATAGGATAACCAGGATATGACCTGTAAGAATTTTAGTATAAAAAGGAAAATCCCTATAAGAATTATAGTAGAACCGGGTCAATCCCTATAATAATTTCAACATAATGGGGTCATTACCTATAAGCATTTCAGCATAATCGAGTCAGGCCATATAATCATTGCAGTATAAATAGAAACAATCGCAAAGCATGTAAACACATTCCATTATGATCAATTCATCCAATTACCATTTATATATCCATTTACATTTCATATGGTCTAGATCTCAATTATAATCATATTTAAATCCAATCGTGTTTCATTGATCATTTAAACCCTCAAGGTCATTGGTATGCTAGTTAACCAATTTTAGTCAGTGTGATTTTATCTCAATCAATAACTACAATTTAAATATCATGAAAATTCATAATATTAAACTAAAAAATCATCCAAGTTCTACATCATATTAGGGATCTATGTTCAATTTAACCATGTCACAAGCATGGTTGACACACACAAAAAATTGTGCATATTTTTAAATAATTTTTAATGGTTTTAAATGTATTTATGATCTAAATACCCATGTATTCCATTATTTTATCAAATTGTGGGAAAATATTAAATTAGGAGTTAAAATGGTATAAAATGAATAAAATTATTAAAAGGATTTGAATGTTGGGTTTTCAATGATTTAAAATTTTAAGAATTATTGGATGATTTTCAAGTGATATAAAACTTAATATCTTTCACCTATGGGTATTGGGAGACAATTTAAAAAGAGATATAAATATCCCTAATATTTGGGGAGACCACCCACTAAAGGAGTACTAATGGGATCCTCCATTTTCTTATAAAAGAAATTTGTTTTCCACTTTTTAATGAGTTCCAAACCATGAGGAGGAGAGACTAATGGAGGCCTTCATGCTACTGTTGTTTTCTTTGTTATATTTTTCTTTTAATTTTTTTCTTTTAGTTTTATTTCATATTTTAATTTTTTAATTATTTTCTTAAATAGAAATTAATGCATTCTTATTTCAAAGTTTTTTTCCCCATCCACTTCTCTTATACTAATTTTTTTTATTTTTTTATTTTTATTTCTTATATTCTTTCTCTTTTAATATTCTATCCATATATTATATATTTTTATATTTATTTTATTTTATTTTATTCTTCTTTCTCCCTATTCTATTTTTATTTAATTATTATTTCTCTCTCTCACTCTCTTCTTTCACCCTATTTTACTTCAATGTTTATTTTATTATTTCATGTGTTTAACTGCTCTTATTATTCTATTTTCTATTTTATTTTATTATATCTCTCTCTTGTTATTCCATTTTTATTATTTTATTCTTCTTATTTATTAATTATTTTTATTTTATTCTTCTCTTCTTTATATCCAACATGTGATATCTTACTCCCAATAATGGGGGGATAACCTAAGGCTTGGCCCAAAGGAGGTCATGTTGTTCTTGAATTATTTCTTAGATTTTATTTTATATTTTTGATAGATACGAGTGGCATGCACATGTATGGAGGTTGTCCCCCAGTACATGCACTCAAATTGATTTATATTATTTTTCTTAATCTATTTTACCTCTATTTTTTGGTTAATTCTTCATTTTATATAGTTGAGACAATAAACAAATGAAATTAAATTTGATTGAGTTGGTCCCTAAAAGATGGAACATTCTTAAACAAGGTGTGTCATCATCCTCGATTACAGGAGGAGGTGAAATTGAGATTTCTTAAGGCATTCAATATTTCATAATTTCAAAATAAAAGGATAGTAATTCATCATGATATTTTATTTTTTTATTATCAAACTAAAATTAAACAAATAAATTAAAATAATGATTAAACCCAAAACTAAACCTAAGACCAAGTTATTTATTTCTAATTCCATTCTGTTTATAATTTCATGTTTATTTAACCTTAAATTTTATTTCCACATGTCATTTCATTATTTTAGAAAAAAACCAAAACATTATCCATTTATTTGATAAATAATAAAAAATATAAAAAATAATTAGATTGATGTGAAATAGAATAAGTGAGTAAAAAAACTGAGAAGCTCCTCAAGTGAGACGACCTTGTTCAACCACTGTGTTACACTAGGAAAATAATTTTCTTTTTCCATACCCCACAATATGTGTGCCACCAAAACTGGTGATTTTTCTAGGGATCTAATTAGTATTTTAGTTATATTTTTATATTTTCACATTTTAGATAGGTTTTATTGTTTTAAAAATTAAAAAACCCAAAAAAATATCTTTTCTATGATGTATTCAAATGATTATTATTATACATGGACTGGAAACTAAAAGGTTCATCAACCCATAGTTGAACCAACCTAGTCTACATAAGAAAGTGTTTCATTATTTTATATATAGATATAGGGAACAAAAATAAAAATCATCATAGAGGATAAATTCAAGGACCTCATCCAGGATCTTAAAGAGACCCTTTAATAACTAGTGGTTAAATGATTTTCCAGATAGTTAACTGAATTCTTGTACTTCCTAGAATTTTATCAAGAATTTTACAAGACACAAGAAGATTCATCCTTGTTTTCTCTTAACACTTTTAAAGAAGTCCCCCTAAAAAAATTAAGAAAAAGTGGATAAGACCAAACTCAAATATGATATCCAAAATCCGGAAGAGATAGTATAAGATATTTAAGAAAAAATGGATTGGATAACTAAGAACTTAAATGTATCCCTTGAGCAACCTGAACCTAAACCAGAAGTTGATCCACTATAATTTCTTGATTTTTTTAAGGACATCAATGAAAATGAGTCCAAACGTGAGGAGTATCCACATACAAACCATTTGAAGAACTAGATCCAAGAGGACCATGATGAGATAGACTAGATCCATGATGAATAATACTTGCCTGTTGAGCTACATGTGGGACATAAAAAAGATCTGGATAACTTTTGGAACAAATTTGAGGAACTACTTGATCTCTTAATTTCTTGAGAAATAAGAAGATTCATCACTAGTGAAGGAAGACACCACCCAAGTGGTGTAATTTGAAGAAAATATGGAGGATCCTGACTACCTGCCTCCATCCATTGAGATCCAATTTCAAGAGGCACTCACCACTGAGGAAGTGATTCAACCAAAAACAAATCATGGAGATGATATTATTTTAAATTATTTTTATGGAATTATTCAATATAATTTGATTATCACTCCTTATAATTTTTAATTTTTATATTTTGTCAATTCATTCCATACCTTAGAGGAAGATGAAGAAACTAGACATGTACCTGTTGAGTAACACATGGATCTCCCTAATGTTTATGAAAATACATTTAAGGAGTCCCATTAAGAATTCAAAGTGGCTGATCCTAATGAAATCAAGACAGATGTTTCTCATTTTTAAAGGGTAAAATTACTTATTAATTCAAATTTAAATTTTGTTCAAAAAAATTACATGATAACTTTCCCTTTAAAAAATAAATTCATGAAGCCCATGTTGAGCTAGAACTAGAAAAAGAGGAGGGTTCATAAGTAGAAACCAAGAAATAGGATGATTCATACTTCATCCTACCTCTATCATTAAATATATACATAATTTTTAAGGGGGTTCTGGTATACTCTATCCATGGATCTTTCTGAACTAACAAAGAAGAGATGAAAGCTGGGAAAATCCAAATGTGGTGGTTCAAGTCAAATAAGTTCCATCCACCATCAGACTTTGGATAAAATTTGGCACTTCCCTATATAGGTAGTAAAAATTAAAGGCCCACTTGGGGGATCATATTAAGACTTATACTTCTATTTTGTTTCTAGGAATTTAGATTTTAATTTCATTCTTAAATTTAATCCAACATGCATCCCATGCCCTCTATTCATTTTGATCTTAAATGACACAATACTTATTCTTAATTAAGTAATTAAATTTTGTAGGTTCATGGTGGAAGAAGGTATACCACACAGTGGAGGAAATAGGAATAATCTTAATGGGAAAGTGAGTTCACATTTAATGTTTATCTTTTAAACTCTCTATATTTTTTCCAACAACATGATTTGAACTTTGAACTATAAAATTGCATGTTCGTGATTGAATTATTGATTTACTTGACTATTCTTGGAGACATGGATTTCTTAGGAATCATTTTATGCCATGTTTTATATTTCAATGATAATGAGATTTGAATGAGTAAAATAAAGAATTTTATGATTAAAGTGAAGCATGAATATTAAATTGAGGAATAAATATTTAAGGAAATTGGTTGATTCATGTAAATAGAATTTCACAACCATTTTTCATGCTTTAAATTTAAGAAATTTATGGGAATTTATTTGGTGTTATTAATCATTCCTTGAGTGATTGTCCCAATATCATATTCCCATTCCTGAGAGGATTTTTAGACCAAGTACTTCCTATTTTATCTTAATCATATTTCATGAGTAATCTTAGGGAATTCCACATATTAGGACTTGAATTTTAACTTATAAAAATCTATGAATATAAAAAACCACAATTAAAATGATTGAGTCATATTTTGAAAAGCCCTTTATCCTTGAAAACCACCTTTACATTAATCCTTGGTTAGATCATAAATATCATGAATGACCTTGTTAGGGATGAGACATGTTTCAAGACATTTTTATCCATTCCTACCCTCCTCTTAGTATTTTCATGATATTTTAATGTTTAAGTATGGGGGTGAATGGATTCATGAAGAAATGGATGATTTACATTGTAGTGAATAATTGTGGGGATGTTAATTATGGGAATAAATAAAGGTTATTTAATTCATTCATTTTACTTCTTATTGTTTTCTCCTCTTAAAAAATATAAAATGACAAAAAAACCAAAAAAATGAAAAGAATTGGTTATCACTTAGAAAAATAAAAAATCTCTATCACTAGACTAATGATTTTTATTATATGTGGTTAAGTACTGGATGTGAAGTTTATTATAAGTGTAACTTTTGAAAAATAAAAAAAAAAGAAAAAATTATATGAAAAAAAATATATAAAAGTATAAAAAAATCAAGAGGGTGTAAAAATCATTCATTATGATTTATTTTGATCATAAACTTTACTTTGAGTTTGGGGAAGGTTATAGTTGTTATAATTTTAATGGGATAATTTCATTGATCTTTAAATTTTGATATCATGATTTATACTTAAGAGAAAAAACTCTTCCCTGCGCCTTAATTATTAAACATTAATTCCTACCAACCTTAAGCCTTATATTCATTTGAACATTAATTTAAAATCCCTCATGATTTCATGTGTCTTTGTTCTTTAAAAAGTGGAGAAAATATTTATTTACAAGCCTATGGATAAGGAGCATGTTCTCATGATATGACCATAAATCCAGTTGAATTTTATCATGAGTGATGAGATAAAAGATTCAAAAGTGAGGTAAATAATGATTTGACATGTTTAATAATAATTAATTAAGGAACTTGAATGAATAAGAAGAAAATTACCCATCAATTTCAAAAGAAAAAGGGTAAAATGCATGATTTAATTATTTCATTGAAAATTGGAAAATTAAATTGATATTTTATATTTATTTTAGAAAATTTGAATTAACATTGATAATTATTTGATTTTATTACTTTAAAATTTGAATATTGGTAACATTGGTGCCCTTTTATTTTAAATAGATTTAAATGTATTTTAGATCTAAATACCCATGTATTCCAATGTTTTATCAAACTATAGGAAAATATTAAATGAAAAGTTAAAATAGTGTAAAATGAATAAAATTGTGAAAACAAGTTTAATGGTGAGTTTTTAATGATTTAAAATTTTAATAATTGTTTTATGATTTTCAATTGATATGAAACTTAATATCTTTCACCCATTGGTCTTGGGGAGAATTTAAAAAGAAATATGAAGATCCATAAGATTTGGGGAGACCACCCACCGAAGGAGGAGGACCAAAGGGCTCATCCCTTTTTCTATAAAAGAATGAGGTTAAACACTACCCAAGGAGTTACACACCATGAGAAGGAGAGCTTGATGGAGGCCTCCATGCTACTTCCATTTTCTTTGTTTTATTTTTATTTTTATTTTTTTCTCTTAGTTTTATTTCATATTTTAATTTCTGAATTATTTTCTTAAATAAATAATTCATGCACTCTTCTTTCAATTTGATTTCCCCCATCCACTTCTCTCCTTCTAATTCTTTATCTTTTTTTATTTGTATTTATTCTATTATTATTCTTTTGAAATTTTATCCATATATTATATATTTTTATATTTCTTTTATTTTATTTTATTCTTCCTTCTCCCTCTTCTATTTTTATTTTATTATTCTTTCTCTCTCTATATTATTTCACCATATTATCCTTATAATTTTATTTTATTATTTCATGTGTTTAACTTCTATTATTATTCTATTTTATATTTTATTTTATTCTCTCTCACTCTCTTCTTCTTCAATTTTGATTATTTTATTCTTATTTTTTATTTATCATTTTTATTTTCTTCTTCTCTTCTTTCTACCCACCAAGTGATCTCTTACTCCCAGTAATGGGAGGATAACCTGAGTCTTGGACCAGGGGAGGTAAAGATGTTCTTGAAATATTTCTTAATGTTTATTTTCTTTTTGTGATAGATAAGGGTGACATGCACAGGTGTGGAAACTTCCCCTCAGTCCATGAACTCATATTTATTTATATTATCTTTTTAATCACTTTTCAATCTATTTATTGATTAACTCTTCACATGATGGAGTTGACCCAATCAGTGGACGAAATGGGATTTGATTGAGCTAGTCCTTGGAAGATGGCACACCCTCAACCAAGGTGTGTCATCAACCTTTATTATATGAGGAGGTGGATTTGATATTTATTAAGGCATTTGAGATTTAAAAATTTCTAAATAAAAGGATAGTAATTCATCATGATATTTCATGTTTGTATTATCAAACTAAAATTAAAAAAATAAATAAGAATAATGATTGAACCCAAAACCAAACCTTAGACCAAGTTTTTTATTCCTAATTTCATTCTGTTTAGAATTGAATGTTATTTTAATTATAAATTTTCTTGCTACTTTTCATTTCATTATTTTAGAAAATTAAATAAAAGCCAGAACATTCTTCATTGATTTGATAAATAATAGAAAATAATAAAAAGAATTAGATTTAGGTGAAATAGAATAAGTGAGTAAACAAAATGATAATATCCTTAAGTGAGATGACCCTAGTCATCCACTGTGTTTCACTAGAAAAATAATTTATTTTTCCACACCCCACGATAGGTGTTTCACCAATGGTCAAAGGATGGAAAACCCATCAGGTGGCCACAAGTATCAGTCTCAATTACAATGAACCCAACGAGATCCAATGGGAGTTTTATACATGTGTAACTCATCAAACAAAGAATAATTTAAATATTTAGGTCACACACATGGTGTTCCGGTGTGATTTCACATATTTCACATACTAGGATAATTGAAATAGACATTTAGGGATAAGTTCTAGACCACCCACCTCAAAAGAATAATATATTTTGATAAATACTAAATGTATATGGTAAATACTAGTTCCTTATCCCTTTAAATGATACTAAGAAGAGCCAAAACTTGATCTAGAATATGATGATCCATACAGGGAATGAGCTTCTGGATCAGAGAGGAATTATCCAAACATCATTTGTGTAAGGGTTTTGAAATGAGAGGGAGGATGAATGAATTATCAAAATGCATGATGGTTGTTGTAGGTTTTAATGTTGGGTGTAAAACTTTTATGATATAGATAAGGTATTTATTTTGTAAATACCTTGAATCTCATATATTCAAAAAATACCATCACCTGGTATTAAAACCAAATAAAAACTAATTTTACATCATAATAATATGTTTTACATCATAAATATCATATTCACAGCTTTCCCCAATTCACTTATGACCTATTTCGATTTATGGGGTCGTCTTGATTAATTTACACAATAAATTTGGAGATTACGCCATGAATTGGGGATTTATGTCATAAATCCATTATGTATCCATAAAAGTCCCCATCTTCCTTTTATACCTCCTAATTCTTAATCCTATTGAATCAAGGCTCGACTAACATCGTTCAATAGAAAAAAAACTAATTCAACAAGGTTTGACAAAGATTAAATAGAGACACACCTAAAACATATGAGATTTTACAACCTCCCCACCATATAATATCTCATACCTAAGTTATTCTCTAAAAAATATTGGTGTGTATTAGTGAAAAAGAATGACCACTGTGTTTTCATATCATATTCCCACTCACAGGTCTCCTCTTGAATATTCTCATGTTGCCACTACACTTTCACTAAAGGTGCAGTCTTTCCTCAGAGATTCATCCCATTATATTATAATATATAAATAGGATACTTCTTAAAGGATTCATTAACATCCATCACAATTTCATCAAAATATATCACATAATAATGGTCAAGAGAATATCTCTGCATTTGTGACACATGAAACGCATCATTCATGGCGTTGTATCACTATGGGGGGATAATAAGTATGTCATTGGACCAACCCTTTCCACTATCTTGAATGTCCCAACAAACCTAGGTGTTAACTTCCCCTATTTCCTAATACAGTTTGTCCCCATCCAAGATGACACCTAAAGAAAAACATGATGAATAACCTCAAAATCTAGAGGTAGTATCCAATATTCAACATACAATTTTTGAAAACTCTAAACGGTCACCATCCACTTTTGGATCAAATAAACCTAATCAGAAGTCTCCTGTATGAGACTAGGTCCAAAAATTGTTGACTCACCTGATACTAACTAGAAAAGAGGAAAACATCATGGCCTTCTATACAAATCCTTGAAAGGGGACATTTGTATCAATGTATAGAAACTATTATTATAGTAAAAATACATGAGTTCCAAATGATGCTCCCAAGAACCACTGAAATCCAAAATACAGGATTATGACATATCCTTCAAAATATAAATCATCCGCTCAAATTATCTATCAGTATGAGGATGATAGGTTACACTAAGAAGAACTTGTGATCCCAAGGACTTATGAATACCTGAACAAAACTGAGATGTGAAACGAGGATCTTAATTAGAAAAAATACTCGCCGGAACACCATGCATTCAAACTATATCTCGCAAATATAGACTACCCAAAACATTGATAGTGAAGGTCTCATGGATAGGCAAGAAGTGGGATTCCTTCATCAGTAAATCTACTATCACCCACACCGCATCATTTTTTTTATGTTTCCTATGTAATCCTATCATGAAATCCATTGTGAAATCATACTAATTCCATTCTGAAATGGGATGAGGGTGAAATAGCCCAGCAGAACTCTTATGCTTGACTTTCACCTGCTTATAGGTGAAACATCTCACCACGAGTATCACTAAATCATTCTTCATCCTGAGACACCATTGTTTTCTATAGAGATCATGATATATCTTTATCATATCTAGATATAGTGACCATTTAGAATCATGGAACTCTCTCATCAACTCCTCACATAAACCCATAGAAACCCATATACAAACATGAAAAAGAAGAATTTCATTTCTTCCAAGAGATCATCTTGATGGTGGCTCCCAACCATATAAGCTTCCCATTAGATTTAATCCCTTCGAATTAGATATATACTCTTTATTTATCCAATCTATAATAAGGGGTAGTATAGATGTCAAAGTTAGTTTTACTCATCCCCGAGACTCTTGAACATCAAGATGCATGTCTACAAAGAGTGACATTAGTCAGCACAAAACACAAGACTCCCATGCTACCTTTGCCATCATCATTCACCTCAAATCATTAGCAATGATGTTTCATTTTCCTGGTGTTCTAGACAACTCAAATTCAAAAGACTATAGATACTCGACCCACCTCCACTACCAAAGGTTCAGGTCTCACTAAGAAAAGATGTACCTGAGGTTCTTATGGTCCGTGTACACCACAAACCACTTACCCATCAAAAAAATAAATATCTCAGGGTGTGTACCACCACAGCTAACTCCAGATCATGGGTAGGATGATTCCTATCATGTGGTCTCAGTAGTCTGGAGCTATAAACAACCACTCGGTCCTCCTACATCAGAACTAGTATAAGTCTCACTATGGATACATCATAGCACATAGTATAATAATTTCCTAGCATGGTAAAATTGAGTATCAGTGCTGAGTTCAAACTACTCTTCATCTCCTAGAAATCTCTCCCAAAACCATCTAACCAAACAAACTTCATCCTTTTTTAGTCATCTCAGACATCGACATTTCTAAATAGGAGAAGTCCTAGTTTAAATGCTAGTATTATCCTACTAAACCTATAAAACTCTAAATCTAAAAGAAATTATTGGGTCAATCCCAAGATACCATGGCTACAACCTTTTTAGGATGCACTAACACTCCATCCTCTGAGATAACATAGCCTAATAAGTTCACTCTATCAATCCATAATTTTCATTTAGATTTATTTGCATAAATTTGATTCTATATCGGTATAATAAAGATGATGTCAAGATGTTGGACATGATCATCTATATACAGGGAGTAAACTAATATTTCTTCAATGAAAACTACCAAAAATTGATCCAAAAAAGAACAGAAGATCTGATTCATCAAGGGCATGAATATCATTGGTCTGTTCTTCAGACCGAATGGAATCACCACAAACTCATGCAAACCACACCTGCTTCTAAAAGTGGATAGGGGTATGTATGATGTACTCACACTCAACTCATGGTACCCTAACCTCAATTTAATCTTGTAAAAGATCCTATCACCTCTCAGCAGACCAAAGATATTTTCGATTCATGGAAGGGGATATCGGTTCTTAACCATTATCTAGTTTAGTCTCTAATAGTCCACAGATAAGTGAAACATCCTATCAACCTTCTTGGTGAAAAGATGTAACATCCCAGACCTAGATTCCACTCAACAGTACCCCGATCCTAGTTGGATACATGGAATTAAGAGCATTTATCCAAACACCAGAGGCTTCCGACTAGTAGTGAGAACCTAGGTGAGTAAAGTGGGGAGACTATGACCTCATTACCATATTATCATAGTGGAATATAAAAACATACAATAGAGGAAGTGATTAAAGCAGCAATCAACTAAAAGTAAGATAAGATATGAAGACATAAATAACCATAAGTGTATCATATACAATGATGCAGATGATACATATATCTAGAAAACATCCAAAATAGGTGCAAGTATATATAATTCAATAAAAGTATCCCAAAAAGAACAAAAGACCAAAGGTGATTGTAGCATCGCAAGCCTCATATTGGTCATATGCTCCCCTTCTCCAAAGAAACAGTCAATAACCTGTACTAGGGCACTTTCCCCTATCATCACCTACACCCATATAATCTATTTGGGTCCCTGAGTAGGCGCAAATAGGGTGTGAGATAAACATCCCAGTAGGTAACCACCCAAGGTCTATATAATTCTAACAGAAATAAACAAGTTCTAGCAAGTGTAAGGAAAGTAGTAAGGAAATAGTGTATGTCCATGGCATAACTCTACTGTAATAAGTAAAACTAAATATCCCCTCAAGGATACTTGCAATAGATTCAGTTTCTAACAATATAGCTATAAAAAGTACCAGACACATGGCCACGCCATACATCCATCGATATCAAATAACCCAAAACTGCACTGTATAAAGAAGTGTAGACCTTAAGGTACAGATCAAAGGTGTCGCATACCAAGGCATCCAAGTAATAAGTGTAGAACATGAAGGCTGGATCCAAGGTGCAGCAGACCAAGGCATCTATCTAACCATTCATTCAATTCTTTCAATTTAAACCATGAAAAACCATGTGAGTATATCCACTCAAATAACCAAGTACAAGACATGAGTATACCCACTCATGCATTCCATTTATCATTCAAAAACATATAGGACTACCCTCCAATATTAATCATCTAACATGCTAATAATCATTTCATATAGGTATAACCACCCATAAAATCCATTTAAAAATACCATTAAATCAAAATAAGCATGGTATAACAAGATTTCACTAAAGAGGAAGTGCATCTCCTACGCAAGCTATTCAGTTCCATTAAGGAATTAACAACATTCCTTTATCTAGGAAATCATAAGCACACACCCCTTGGGTGGTTTAAAGAAGCTCAAATGGGTTAAATCTATAAGGAACACCCCTTGGGGGACCTTGAATCAAGCAACGGGTGTCATCCCACCTAAACAGAACCTAAGGGAATCCGCACTAGGTTTGACTAAGCCTACTAAAAGTGGCTCTCTCAAAAACGAGGCTGCAGCAGAAAGTTCAGCAGGCGGTATATCGTCCGAATGCCTGAAAATCACCATAAAATCTGAAATAAAGTATACACCACCTACCTCATCTTAGTAGTAGAGATTTCATCCAGTATCAAATCTTTATTTTTCCTGGTTTAAGAGAGATCTAAATAATGGAAGAAGAATGGGATATTAGGTCATATGAGCCTAAAATCAAATATCACATCCATTGTTATGAAGAATCAATAATGGATAAAAAGGAATCAAGTACTTACTATTGCAGATCTGATGAGACAAACCATGATTGAAATGGATGTTGTACAGAGAAGAATCCTCAAATCCAACTTAATGATTCTTTGAGAGATTTTCCCAAGCTCTATCCTCTATCTATTTAAGTAAAAAGGGTTTTAGGTTTTAAAAAGAAAATTTTAATTTCAATTAAAATTTTAAAAAAGCACATGCTGCAAGCTCACATGGTTTATCCACACAGTTTCCCAAACAGTGTGGGAACCATTCCCACCTCACTATCTCCAAGGGGTACTTCTCATGGTTACTCCACACGGTCTGACTAACTGTGTGGTAACCATGCGAAAATGGTTATTCAAAAGTCTGCAACATTTTAGAATTATCACATGGTCATGTGGCCACTACCACATAGTTTCTAAAACCATGCAAAATCTACTACCTCCACTTGCATGGTTATTATAACTATGTAGCCTACCCCACATGGTTTCTCCTAACTATTCTCTGAGCCTAAAACACCCCTAAAACTTGGATCCGGACACCGAACAATCCCCAAACACCTCCAAAACATCTATGATCACAATGGGTACATATGTAAGTCCATAAAAAATAATTTAAACTAAAAATAAAAGGATTCGTACCTCATAAAAAACCCAAGTTCTTACAATCTTATCCCCTTATATTCTGAATTGCTCTATGAAGGGTGGTCAAGATTCATCTGAGAAAATATCTGGCCACTGAGCACGTATGTCAGCCTCCCGATCCCATGTTTTGTCTTATAAATGGTCATGCTACCATAGTACCAGTACTATAGTAACTGACCAGCCTTAGAGAACCTTCATGCTCCTATCAACGATACGTATTGGATTCTCCTCGAAGGATGCATCAACCAACAACTCAACCTCCTCAGGATGAAAAGTATGAGATGGGTCCAAGGGATAGTAGTGTAGTTGAGATACATGGAATATGTTGTGAATGTCTTGGTACCTCTGAGGTAAATTCAACTAATAGTAAACTATCCTGAATCTCTCTAGAATATTTAATGGCTTGACATATCGTGGTGAAATATAACCCTATCTTTTGATCCTCCTGTATCCCAACCTCAGTGAAACATGCAAGAAAACCTGATCCCCGACCTCAAACTCTAGAGTTTTTCTATGGCGATTGGAATATAATTTTTTATAAGACTATATAGTAGTCATACACTTCTATATCAACTATCCTACACAAGATGTGGTCTTAATAAACTTGCCTATCTTGCCTCTAACTAGTACAGGGGAGAACGTCATGGCCTACTGTATAAAGCCTCATAAGGTTTCATCTGTATTGTCACCTAATAACTGTTATTGTAGGAAAACTCAACCAAGAGAATATGACTCTCCCAAGAGCCCCCAAAATATAGGATATAGGCTCGCATCATGTCCTCCAGTACCTGTATCGTATGCTCTGACTGACCATCAGTCTGAGGGTGGTATGTTGTGCTCAGAAGAACCTATGTACCCATCTCCCTCTAAAAACTCTTCCAGAAACAAGATGTAAAGAGGGTTTCCCTATCTAAAATGATTGAAATAGGGACCCCATGTAGTCGTACCACATCTCAGATATAAAACTTTTTGAGCTCATCAACACTGAAGGTCTCTTTGATCGGAAAGAAATGAGAAAACATAGTAATTTTATCAACAACAACCCATAAAACATCAATACCTTGAGGCAACCTCGGTAAACCAGTCAAAAAATCCATCATGACATCATCCCATTTCCACTCTAGAATAGTTAACTACTATAAAATCTCATATGGTCACTGATGTTCTACCTTCACCTACTGATAGGTGGAAAACCTCATAATAAAACCAACTACTTCTCGCTTCATACTATGTCACCAGTACTGATGAAGCAAGTCACAATATATATTGGTGACACTGGGATGCACTTCCCATGATGAAGCATGAAACTCCCACATCGACTCCTCACATGTATCCATAGGAACCCAAACACGTCCATGGATACACAAGATCTCATCCTTTCCTACCATCCAACCAGTAGGAGGGTCCTCACTTGCCATAAACTCTCATATAACTAGTCCTTCTTAACCTGATAGATTCTTCATCCTAACTCTGTCTTGAAGGGTAGAGGTCACATCTAAGGATGATAGATAGGTCTACCCTTGTCTGTCATGAACCTCAAAATTCATATCAAATAAAAGTTCTATAAGCTTACACTCACTATTAGCTTGTTGCACTGCCTAAATCTGAGTCCTCTTGCTCAATGCATCGACCACTGCATTTCCCTTTCTAGGTGTATAGTCAATCTCAAAGTAAAAGGACTATAGATACTCCACTCACATATGCTGCCTCAAATTCATATCACGCTACTTAAAGATATACTTGGGGATTTTTTGGTCCATGTACACCACAAAACACTCTCCCAATAAATAGTGTCTCCAATACCGCAACACGTGAACAAATACAGCTAACTCAAGATCATGCATAGGGTAATTTCTCTCATATGGACTCAAATACTAAGACCCATATGCCATAACTCTATCCCCATGCATAATCACTACTCTCAGCCTAATACCTGATGCATCATAATAAACCATGTAACTCTTTCCCTTCTCTAGTAGTATCAGAACTTTTGTTGATGTCAACCTCCCTTTCAGCTCCTGAAAGGCTATCTCACAAGATTCTAACCACACAAACTTCACACCTTTCTTATTCAATCCCATAAATGAAAATTATAATCATGAAAAGTCATGTATAAAAAGTCTATAGTAACTAGCTAGCCCCAATAAACTCTATATTTCAAAGACGTTCTTAGGATGTTCTTAAGAAACTAACGCTCTAACCTTATCTTGATCCACTAATACTCCTATCTCTGAGATAATGTGAACTAGGAGGTGAATATGATCCATCCAAAAGTGGCACTTTTTGATCTTAGCATATAACTTATACTCTCTTAATGTATTCAAAACGATCTCAAGATGGTTGGAAAGGTCATGTTGATTGTGAGAATACACCAAGATATCATCCATGAAAACCACAACAAGTGAGTCAATATAAGGATGGAAAACATGGTTCATTAACACCATGAAAACTGCTGGAACGTTTGTGAGACTGAAAGACATAACCAGATACTTGTATAGACCATACCTACTACAAAAGGCTATACAAGGTATGTCTGTATGTTGAACATGAACCTAGTGATATCTGGACCTCAAGTTGATCTTTGATAACACTAGATCTCCTCGAAGCTGATCAAACAGGTCATCTATTTGTGGCAAGAGATATCAGTTTTTAACCATCAGTTGGTTAATTTTTTGATAGTCCACACATAGCCTCAGGGTAACATCTTCTTTTTTCACAAAATGGACTATCGAACCCCACAAAGAAGTACTGGTTCTGATAAACCCCTCTGCCTCTAAATCCTCTAGCTACCTCTTGAGATCCTTAAACTCCATCGTAGACATCCTGTAAGGAATAATGGATACTAGTGCAACTAATGGCACTAGCTTGATGGAAAACTCCACCTCTCTCTCAGGAGGTAACCCAGAAAAGTCATCAGGAAATACTTCCCTAAAGCACTCAACCACTGGAGGAAATTCCATCTAACTCACTCTCATATCATCCATAAATAAATTAGAAATTTGGTTTATCATCCCACCCATCCCATGATGTGAGATTACATATCGGCTCGCCTAAACATCTCATTCAACCTTGTGAGTAAATACTACACCCTTCGGTGGTGTAAAAGTCACCCTTAGGTGATAGAAATCAACATATGCTCGATAATCTATTAGCCAGTTCATCTCGAGAATGATATGAAATCATACCATCTCAAGGACATAGAGATCCCAAATGAAGTGACACCCACCAACCTCATGGGGACACTCCAACAACTAGTACACATCACCCCTTATAGCTTCCAATGGTGTTTCTAGCATCATAACACCCTTCGAAATCAAAATCACAAGCTTGAAACTTTTAACCATCCATGTATATATAAAACTCTGTGATGTACCTATATCAAATTGATCATATGAAATAGTAGAATATACTAAGATTGTACCTCTCACCGTAGATGGTATGGGATACTACTCTTGTTGGTTCTGTTGCACAGCATAAGTCTGGAATGTACCACAGCCCTGTGACACTGTCTGGCTACCCTAAGCTGATCCACCCTATTATCTCTGAGAACCTGGTGTCTAGATACCCTGACCATGACCACCATTTCCTTATCCTAACCGGTCTACACTACTCTATCTCCCAGCCTGAAATGGAGCTAAATAATCTTATCCAAAACTCGATGTCAGATCTGACCCCATACTACTCACAGCTAAAGGGTAGATCTTGAAAAACCACTACATGTGCCTCATCCTACCACAAATCTTGACAATAAACTGGGTCATGGTCACACTGATTCTTCATGTGGTCTCGCCTACCACACTGATGTAAATACACCAAGCTGTCTGCACCCACAACTTGATTGGAACTCATGTCGCGGGAAGCCTCGAAGCGGTGCTTCCTACCTGAAGATGTAGATCCACTGGGTCGAGAAACGAAACTCCCCTATTTTTTACCCCCAACTTCCCTTAAGTTTCACTCTATGATCAGAACATGATTCACAATCTCAATGATAGAAGTCGATATGAACATGTTGACCTGATATTTGATAGAATTTCTGAGACCTTCCTCAAATCTTATCACCCTTGACAACTCATCAGTAAGATACATCAGTGCAAAACACTACATCTTTGTAAAGTGCATCGAGTATTCCATAATTGTCATCACGCCCTGCTCCAAATGCAAGAACTCACTAGCCTGCTCTGCTTGTAGATTCATGGGTAAAAGTAGTTTTATAATCATGTCTGGAAATCAGTCCAACCCATATCTCAAAGCCTGTTATCTTGGTTCAAAACATCACACTGGTGTTCCAACACTCCATGTAGAATATAATTCATGATCTTGACCCTTCACTCAGGAGGAGTCTCTAGATTCTCAAAAATCACTAACATAGTCTCAAGCCACAGCTCTAAAGCCTATAGACCACCATCCCCCAAAAACATGGGAGGATGTTTCTGCTGAAACACCCATGCCAGCTCAACCATAGACACAGCAAGTTGTGGTGCTCCCTAGAAGGCCTAAATATATCGAAACAAGCCTCCAGGGAACTATGCCTCGACACCTGTTTTCAAAACATCCCATTGTGCCTCAACTGGTACTAAAGAATAATCAATTGGTAGGCCATATCCTACCATCTCTGAAGTATGTTCATCACCTCCCTCGTAGTGTACCACTGTAGTTCTTCATGGTGGCATGTCTCTACAATTCCAAACACACACCTCATAAAATAACAACATCAAAGCACATAGCTTAAAAGTGTAGGTTAGGTCAAAATCCTCCTAGAAACCAAGTCAACAACCCACAGCATACTCCTAAGGCCAAGAATATACAAGGAATAGCCATCGAACCATTAGAAACTATGCCTCTTGCGCACTCAAAAGCTGGGTCTTGGTCAAGTATCTATCATAAGATCTAGTTTCCATTTTCATTTCAAATTTAGTTATCCATGAAACTCCACCAAGGGTTTACCAATTCTGAATCCATGAGGGACCATAACACCTCATGAATCCAAAACTTAGATCCCATTCAAACCAAACATATAAAAAAATCATTTAGCATTTACATTTCATTGGTGCATCATTTCCCAATTCATAAGGTCCCATACTCCTTATGAATTGAAATATGACATCACTCCTCTATCCAATGTACCAAAACTATCACAATAGTAGGAATAGTTATCACACTAACTATCATAATAGTATTAAATAAATATTGTATATTAGATGGAATGGAATAATTCATGGAATTTGAATTCTAACAAGTGCCTATATGATGCATGAAATGGAACGCCCTCATCTCATTGAGTTGTAAATGGAATAGAACCCACAATTGCATCAATAGTAATAGCATAAATCATGTGCATTATCCAATGGTGAAATAAAAGTAACTATAACCATCAAAATCCATGAAAACAAAAATCCATTTGAGGCAATTTGGATTTTCCCTATACATGAGGTAGCTACTCTCGAGCACAGCTTATTACCAAATTCCATTTCCTTCATGTCCCTATCTATTGTTTCCAAATAGTAATGCAAACCAGAAAACCTCCTCTGATACCACTTTGTATTGTCCTGGACCCAAATTCCACTCAACAGTTCCCTGAGCCTGGTTGGCTACATGGCCTCAAGTGCATCTCCCAAAACGCCAGAGCCTACCGACTAGCAGTGAAGGCCTAGGTGATTCAAGTGGGGATACTATGCCCTCATTACCAAAGTATCACAGTAGAATACCAATACATACAATAGAGGAATCAATTAAAGCAGTAGTCAACTAAAAGTAAGACAATACAGGAATACATAAATAACCATAAGTTTAACATATACAATTATATAGATGATACATGTATCAAGAAAACATTCAAAATAGGTACAAGGCTATGTGATACAATACAAGTGTCCCAAAAAGAAAAAAATACCAAAAGTTCTCAAAGCATCTCAAGCCTCAGTTTGGTCCAATGCTCCCATTCTCCATAGAAACGGTCAACGAATTGTACTAGGGTGCTTGCCCCTATCATCACCTACAACCATATAATTTGTTTGGGTCCTTGAGGAGGCCCAAACAGGTTGTGAGATAAACATCCTAGTAGGTAACCACCCAGGGTCTATACAATTCTAATAGTAATAAACAAGTGCTAATAAGTGTAAGGAAAGTAGTAAGGAAATATTGTATGCCTATGAAATAAGTCTACTTCAATAAGTAAAACTAAATATCCCCTCAAGGATACCAACAAAAAAGTCATCTTCTAATAAGGCAGTTGTAACAAGTACCAATCACACGACCATGTCGTACATCCATAGATATCAAGTAACCCCCAGCCACATTGTATAAAGAAGGTTAGACCTCAAGGTGGAGCAGACTAAGTCATCCATAACAAATCCCATGGGAATCCCATTGGGAACTCGATCTAGTCACTGGTTGGAGTCATGGAGCATGTATATCGACATGTCCTATACAAGTCCAAGAAATCTAGATCCACAGGGTAGGAAGGCTTGAGGAATCCCACAAAATCAAGACCCAAGGGACAGAGTCAACCCAAGGTATTCAATACCTCGTTCTAGATCCATAGAGAGCAATCCATGGCATCTATCCAACCATTCATTTAATTCTTTCAATTTAAACCATGAAAAACCATGTGAGTATATCCACTCACATAACCAAGTACATGACATGAGTATACCCACTCATGAATTCCATTTATCATTCACAAACATATGGTCTTACCCTCCCATATTAATCATTTAATATACCAATAATTATTTCATATAGGTATACCCACACATAACATCAATTTAACAATACCATTCAATTAAAATAATCACAGTATAACAAGATATCACTAATCAAGGAGGCAGTACATCTCCTAGGAAAGCTATTTAATTTCATTAAGGCATTAACAGGCTTATTATATCTAGGTAAGAAAAATCACAGACCCCTTGGGTGGTTTAAACAATCTCAAACAGGTTAAATCTATAAAGGGAACCCCTTGGGTGACCTTGAATCAATAAATGAGTTTCATCGAACCTAAACAGAACCTACCGGCATCCTCACTGGGTTCGACTAAGCCTACTAAAAGTGGATCGCTCAAAAATTGGGCCACGTCAGAAAGTCCAATGGGTGGAATATTGGCCGAATTCCTAAAAAACACTAGAAAATCTGAAAGAAAATATAGACCACTTACCTTGACTCAGTAGTAGAGGGATCATCCAGTATCAAGTCCTGATTCATCCTGGTTTAAGAGAGATCTAAAGAACAGATGAATAATGGGATATTAGATCATATGATTCTAAAATCAAATAGTGCATCCATTTTTCTAAATAATCAATAATGGATAAAAAGGAATTGAGGACTTACCATTGTAAATCTGATGAGAAAAACCATGATCAAAACGAAGTTTGGACGGTGGAGAATCCTCAAATCCAAGATTAGTCTCCTTTGAGAGATTTTCCCAATCTCTCTCCTATGTTTGTTGAAGAAAAAAAATTAGGTTTTAAAAGGAAAATTTCAATTTCAATTAAAATTTTAAAAAAAACACACACAACAAGCTCACATTTTTTATCTACATGGTTTCCCAAATCGTGCGAGAACTATTCCCACCTCACTGTCTCCAAGGGTCACTTCGCACAGTTACTCCGCATGGTCTGACCAACCATGTGGTAACCATACAAAAATAGTCTATCAAAAGTATACAACATTTCATACTTATCGTACTATCGTGTGGCTGTTACCGCATGGTTTCAGAAACCTTGCAGAATCTACTACCTCCAATTGCACGGTTAGTCTAACCATGTGGACTACCCCTTATAGTTTCTCTTAACCATGCACCAGGCCTAAAACACCCCTAAAACCCAAATTTGGACTCCAAATAAGCCCCAGACACCTCCAAAACACATGTTATCACAAGGGGTGCATATTCAAGGCCATAACAAAGCATTTAAACTAAAATTAAAAGGATTTGTACCTCATAAAAAACCTGGGTTCTTACAAAAGTACACAAGAACCCCTTGGATATGTACTAGGTTATATGACTCCCTTTTCTTCCAGATCTTCCAATGAAACTTTTTATTCATGAATCTCTACTGGTTCCATTTTATAAGGTGGGGTATATACTAGCTCAACTTCCAACACAAACTCAATCATGAACTCAATCTCCCACTCATGTGGTAAGCCATAAAAATATATAGGAAATACATCCTAAAAATGTTTTACCATTAGAGGGAGAATATCATGATGAATTCCACTATCATCAAGATAAATTATTAATACTTGAGTCATGATACAATCCAATATTATCTTAATTGTTCCTATATTACCAGCCTAAAGATCCCATTCTCCATGGTGATAATAGTTACCTTCTTCTAGAGATAGAAAGGTAACACTCCTATGATAAAATTTGATACGATCCTCGTACGGAACTAGCCAATCCATATTGAGGATCATAAAAAAGACTTTCATTTATATCATAAAAATTTACCAAAGGAAATGGTAGCCACTATTTCAAGATAACACTTCTTGAAATGCTTGATATCCTCCGACCACGCTCCCAATAGTGTGTCAATAATCATAAATCCATCCAACACCTCCACAATCATGACCAAACTATCTAAAAAATAGTAGATAAAAAGTAATGTGATTATCCTATATCAAATAGAACATAAGAAAGGGTAAATGATACAAGAATTGTACCTCTGATGGTAGAAGGTCTTACATATAAACTTGTTGTGGTAGACTACATAGCATCTAGATGAGTTGTCCGTCTTCCTTGAGATCTAGTCTAAATCCCCTATTTTTTTACTTTGAATGATACCGACACTCCTATGTTGGGGTACCATATCCCCTACCTCATCCTAGATGTTCAGTGGAACTCTAGCTACCTATCTGATGAGGAGTAGCTAAGTCCCTTCCTAACTCAAGTGAATTTCAACACAATCCATTATGATCAGTTCATCCAACAAACTTTCATCTATCCATATACACTTCATAGAGTTAGGATCTAAATTTTCATCATATTTACATCCAATCTCGATCCGTTGATCATTTAAACCCCCAAGGTCATTGGTATGTTAGTTAACTAATTTTATTCCATGTTATTATATCTTAACAAATCACTACAATTTACATGTCATACCAATTCATAATATTAAATAAAAAAACATCTAAGTTCCACATCATCTTAGGGATCTATGATCAATTTAACCATGTTTCAAGAAAGATCAAAGGATAGAACACCCATAAAATGGCCGCAAGTCTCAGTTTCAATTCCGATGGACCCAACAGGATCCAATGGGATGTCTATACATGAATAACTTATCAAACAAAGAATAATCCATTTATTTAGGTCGCATGCATTGTGTGTTGGCATGATCACACATATTTCACATACTAGGATAACTGGAATAGAAAATTAGGGATAAGTTCTAGACCACCCACCACAAAAGAAGATTAGATGCTAAAAAATCCTCAACGTTTGTGGTAAATCCCAGTTCCCTCTCCCTTTCAATGATACCAAGAAGCATCAAATATTGATCAAAAACATGATGATCCAACTAGGGAATGAGCTTCTGGATTATAGAGGAATTCTCTAGATATAGTCTTTAGAAGGGTTGCATGATGAGGGTTAGGATGGATGCATTATCAAAATGCATGATGGAAATTGTATGTTTTAACACTGGTCATGGAACATTTATGGCTTAAATAAGGGATTTTTGTCATAAACACCTCGAATCTCATATATTCCAAAAATCCCATCACCTAGGATTAAAACTGAATAAAAAACCAATTTTACATTATAATAATATTTTTTACATTATAAATATTAGATTTAAGGATTTCCCTGATTCATTATGGCTTGTTTTGTTTTATGGGGTTAGTCCAATGAATTTACACCATAAAGTTGGAACTTACACCGTAAATTGGGGATTTACGATTTAAATTCATTTTGTATCCATAAAATTCCCCCTTCATGTTGTACCTACCAATTATTTATCCTACCAAAACAAAGATCGACTACCATCGGTCAAAAAAAAAGAACCTGAATCAACAAGGTTTACCAAATATTAAAGAGTGATACACCTGGAAAAGATGGTATCTTACACATTGTGTAATATAATATTTTTGTCTTGTGGTATCTCATAAATCAGGATGTACACTTTTTGTAATCATTATTTATTTATTTATTATTTTATATCCTTACTAGATATTCTTACCTTCTTCTACCATCACAATGTATTTATTTAAATTACTACCATAATGGCCAACTAGGCCTAAGATATCTCCTCCTTTCATAAATTAACACTTCTATCTTGATCATTCTTTCAATGTCATGCCACTAATGACACACCCAATACAAGCTACCTCACCATAATATAAATACCATGGTTTTCATATGGAATCAAAGTACATAATAAAATTATACACACTGATAATGATCTTGATTTAATAGAACAATACATGTGTTCACATGTTAGAACAAACAATGACACCTAAACATGTAGTGTTCCTATTGGTGTTTTAGTCCTCATGATCTCATCTACTCGAGATCACCAAGTGTGAACTTTATGATAAGAAGTCTCAATGCTTATGAGGCCCCAGCACCTGATAGTCATACATCATTTTTGTCTAATTAATATGATATATCTATACCATGGGACATATATTTAGGATTACTATCATAATATTTCAAGTTTATCATTATATCTGGGAACTAATCTAACCTTTTTATATGACATGTAATCTAAAGATATTACTATATAAATTTTACATACAGAAGAAATGATACTATGACAGTAAGAGAAACATGTGTGTATACATATATATATATATATACACATTTAATGGTAATCAAAGTACATTTAGAAGTTGGTTATATGAAACCTACTAAATATAGTGGATGCATATAGAGGAGGGATTTCATTTAACAACATATCATGTGATATTCATTATAAAGACCTTGAACTCTCACTACTAGACTTGGTACTAAAAAAATAATATTTAAATTTCTAGATTTGATACTGGTAATTATGACCCAATTTCAATAATCCAAAACATATAGCATAAAATAAAATGTTAGATCACTTAAATAACCAATGATGTTTTAGGTTTATAGTTTTAGATAATTTGGATGAACTCATTCAAAGTGGAAACTTCCACACAGTGTCCATTTTTTCACACAAAAAAAACTTTAAAGATATAACAAGTCTTATTTTCATGACACATATTCACAATTTTCATCTTGACCTCACCCCTATCCCTACTCATTCTTAAACACTATAAAAAAATTAAAACACGGGATAAGCACAAAAGTTTTAATAAGGTACATATAAAAAGAGATAAGAAACTCATTAGTCCATAAATGTTCATAAAAATTTTCCTTATTCAAAATAAAATTTAAGCTGAAAATAAATATTTTCTTACCTAAGAAATCAAATTCTATGCCCAAAGATTTTAATAAAAAAAATAATAAACATTAAATGAAAAATAAATCTCATAAATATTTCTTTTAAATCATTAAATAATAGTGAAAAAAATTAAAAAAGGTTATACATTTTACCCTTAAAAAGTAGTATATACTTTCTTTTAAAATATAAGATAAATAGCTTACCCTGTGAAATCAAGAGATTTTTGTAAAAACCATAGAGATTATAAATAAATAATATAAGTACCTTAGTACATAATTTTCATATCACTCTTAAAAATGTAATAACCTAGATGTTCAACTTCTATCATGATCATTACCAAATTCATTCACCCGTCTATGATTTATAATGTAACCACTGGCCTTTGGTTTATAATAGAACCACCCATCCTTGGTTTATAATGAAACCACCCATCCTTCATTTATAATGTGTCAAAATGAATCATAAACAATTCCCAATAACTATAAGATAATTATAACAAATTAAATCTTGTATACTTATAAAAATATTCTTTGTAACCATAATAAAAACATTTCTAGATATCAAAATATCCATTCTAATTAAAATCCTTTTTGAAAATACCTAAAACAAAAACAAGAATGGTTTTTAATTGAATAAAAAATTAAGTATTATAAATTATTATAAATATAAAATAATGGTTATATTGGTGGGAAAACCCTTGAATCCATATATGTTAAATTAGAACATTCTTTTTTACTTTTGTAAAGAAAGTCAAAACATTCTGTATAAAATATGTAAAAAGATTCATTTTTAAAACATTTGAAAAAAAGTCAAAATCAATATAAAATTTACTTTATATTTAATTTATATACATATAAATACAACTATAAAATAATTTTAATAATATGGACATAGAATATAAAAATAAATCTTTAAACATTTAAAATGAGGATTTTATAGTAAAGTGTCTCTTACCTCAAGTTCGACTCACCACGTACACTCATTATCTTCTTGAATAATAAAATTATTTTAATTATTTAATTTATTAAGAAACTTTTTCAAGTTTATTATTCCTTTTATTTTATTTAATACCTTGTTATATTTAATTACTTAATCAATTAAGTTTACAACAAACATTTTGATGATATTCAACTCATATGTCCAAAATGACTTAGGTAGGTTGACTGTGGTCTAAGAGGTCATTATTACATAATATATAGAATAATAATAATTAAATAATTATCATTTATATATATATATCAATTATTATTTTAATACCAAGCATGAAAGATGGTTATAAAAAATGAACTATGTTGCAATCATGGAGACGGTAGGTCGTACGTACGCATAAGTAACGTTTCTATTTTTCAACAATCATTATGGAAAAAATGTAAGTATTATTTTATATTTTTAAAATTATAATTATATCATAAATAAAATATTATTTCTTTAAATACACTTATATATACCCTCCACTTAATGCATAAATGAAAAAAAATCTCATCGTTTTTTGGAGGTGGTAATCCACACATAAGCACGAACAACGTTATCATTTTTCAATGGATGGAAAGATAAGAAAATATATTATATATTAATTTTATAAAATGATAAATATTTCATGAATATAATATATATATATATATATATATATATTAAATCCATAATTATAATCAACCATGATATGTGGTGATTGAAAATGAATTACATCAGTTTTTGAGTCGGTGACGCTCCTTCATTGTGATGCAACTCACTAATGACAGCTGCAGAACTGGAAAAAAAACAAAAACACTCATAATTCCCAAAAACACCCAAAAAATTAAAATTAATCCAAAATTATATAATATTAAATACCACAGTTACATGGGGGTTTCATGGGTCAATTATGATTTCACATCACAAAATGTATATCAATATATACATATATGAAGCCAGCATGAAAGAATGATAAAGTATATATTAAATTTTTATATAATACATGTTATATTATTAAACTTTTTTGATAATAATTAATAAAACCCTATATAATAAATTATTTAACATATAATATATGATATTTTTTCATATCAGCCTTATGTTTAGTGCACTTTCTGAGTTTTTGTTAACTCGTTACATCTACATGTAATTCCTGCCACATATCCATGTGATAATCTAATAAAACCTTCCCACAAAAACTATTTATTGGGAAATATCTATGAATAAATAAATATTGAATAATGGTGAGATTTAAGAATAATATTATTAATGTTCAACTACTTTAACATATTTAAACTCCATAACTCCACAACATCAAATATTACAATGTTAAAAACTTTTTTTGTTTACTTATAACTTTTATAAGTTTAGAATAATAATCCTTAGAACCCTTTCTATAAAAATTTCTTCTTGAAATATTTTGGTAGTTTATGTAACTATTTACATTATTACTTTCCAATATATCTTAAGATCCTTTGGGATAAAGATAAATTCACTTGTTATAGTAACTAAATATAACTCTTTATATTTTTCTTTACCACCATACCCTAAAATCCTTTAGGATATTGAGTGGAATTAATTTTTTAATTTGAATGGAATAATCCTTTAGGAAATAATGATATTCAATTTCTTGTGATATCTAAATATAACTCTTTAAATTTCTATTTAATGTCATATATCCTAAACTCTTTATAATATTAAACAGAAAATCAATTAAATTTTCAACTGGTACAATCCTTTATTTTTTAAAATTGAATTTCTATAAGTATAAAAATACTCCCACTAGTCTCTTATTCACAAAATTATTTTCATAATATCTTTCTAAGATTCAAAACAAACAATTTTTTGTTTTAGAAAATGACTCTTATTTCCCTTTAGTGAGAATATTTAATAAATAAACTATTATTTCCATATCATATATTATATTCTATGTGTTTAGATCATTTTATTGAAAATAATATTAGTCTTTAAAATATACCACTGATGGGTGGTGGGAACACCTTATTAATATTTTTAAAAAATAGATAATCACTTTATCCTAGATAAAACATTATTCTTCTCATCTTATTCTCAAAAATATGTTATAAAATCCAATGAATCATAAACCATGTGTATCATATAATATTATTAATAAAAAATCTTGGTTAAAAAAAACCTCTTATTATAAAATTGAAAAGGATAAATATATACATCCTTTACTTAGATCCATATAATCTTGATATATACTTTTACATTCAAATATTTTATATAGCAAATCTTTAATTCATTACTAGAATGAAAACTATAATCGCTATCAATTCTTCCCTTTATTTTTAACTCTTGTATACTTAAAACACTCATAAAGTATACATTTGGTATCATATACCCTTTAAAATCAGATAATTGATATTATAACACCAATACCTAAATTAGACATTCCATGGAGTTTCACGAACCCATTCAGGTATCTCAAATAATTTCATCCTATGGAATTATTACTCATTCCTTCCTAATAACCACTTTAGGTTTCAATGACCTTTGATAGATACTTGAATAAACTTTTTTGGACTCACTAAATAAGTTTTCATTCTTTTTGTTTTAACTTTTACCCACTTATACTGTCTATATGGTACTAGATATTAGAAAACATACGCCAAGTATATCTATTCTCAAATCTTTAGAATATTAGGTAAAATTTTCTTGAATTCATTCACATTTTCATAAAATATCCATTTATGATAATAGGATGAATTCCTTAACTGGAAAAAGACTTAAGAAAACCTCTAGTATCTCCAATTCATAAGCATACTCAATAATATTGAGTATCATTAGCATAAATAATCATATTGAGTATATGATACTAAATTACATACATTATTTTACATTGAATTTTTTTTTGAAACCCCAATTGAATCATTATATGCTTCTTATAAGAATCTAGATTCACCTGTTAAACAATTTTAACAATGGGTTACTCAGGAAGATATTACTCTAACTTTTGGAATCTCTTCCTTACTTGATAAATTTTCTTAATTTATCAATCTTATGAGTTTATTATATTAATCTTTTCATTTTCAAGGATTTATTTAAAAGTTAATTTTGATGATAATGATGTCATTATCTACAATAGAATCCTTTTATCATATGTGTATCATTTTTTAATTCCACTTAATAAAATATTTTATTAAATAGGATCCCATTAAAATGATTATCCTTTCAAACTTATAATATCCATGAGTGGCCCAAGATCCATATTTCACCAAGAAATGTGTCGTTGTAGCATTTATCTCACTAGTTAGTTATTTAGGTAGGGCATTATCCCAACCATATCATATATGACTCTTGGATAGTTGATCAGAAAACAATTGATCTAATTCATCATATGAATAAATGAAAACTCATTCCTCTGGTATCCTAACTATTAGGATTTCCTAGATAAGTGTAACCCAAAGAAAATACTAAGAACAGGTTTACAGGAGACAATAAAGGGGAACCATCTATGGAATGAACTACTAGTTTAGATAATTTAGGGTATCCTATTACTTTATTTCCTTACACAAGGTAATCTTGGGGCACCTAGATATGGCATGACCTACCCAGTTGGATGATCAAGGTTTTGATAATTGTTTCTTTAAAATGAATCTAACACTTAGTATTTTTAAGGGGATTTGATCTCACTATCTTATCTTATGTTATTCCCTTTACATGTATGCATTCTTATAATGATTTAATTTTGAATCTTATTCCTTCCACAAAATAAATATGTTTAAACTATATTGATTTGTAACTCTTTACACAACCTGCAGTTTGTGTTACTCACTCAAAAATAGAAACCAAACATATTTAAACATATCCAAATGCATCATATACATAATTTATGTAAACCTTTCATGTAAATGTTTAGAATTATATGAAATTAGATATATATAAGTGAGTAATTTTGAAACCATAGATAGTCAACCCCCACCTTTCTAGATAAGGCATAGGCCTCTAGTCCAGTGGGAAGTCTAACCCAAAGTCTCTCTACCAAGGAATACTTTACTTAAGAGATAATCCAATTTTTCATACCTCTAATACCTGAACTAAATCATATTCAACATGTAACTTATGAAATACATGTATGAAAATCTTAGAATCATTTTAAAAACTTTAAACTAAAGCATACAAGTATTCACAATATAACAAATTTATATCTATGAATAATTAAAAAGGTAATAACTTTAAATAATTGATAAAATTTCATATTTAAACATGATAGAATAATTTATTAACAATTCATAAATAAAATATAATTATAAACACTTTAGAATTTAGTTAATCATTATTGAAATTCCATAATTTTAAATATAAAAACTTTATATTAACTTTTTAATATGAACCCTTTCATATTATTCATTATATGGTATTTTCATTAAATATATGATATTTAATGAATTATAAACATTTCATAATCCAATTGTATTATTTAAGAATTTTACATAATCAAAATATCACATATTAATAATTATTTAATCCTTGATCAAATAAATCATCAAAAATATTTTGATGTGGTTTAAATAATCTCCTAACTAAGTCCTTTTAATTTTAATAGTTCAAATTAATTAATTATTAATAATCCATAATTTAAATATAAACACTTTTAAATTTGGCCGTATTCTGTAATTTAAAAATACAATATAAATTACCCTTATGATTTATAAATAAAAACTTTATTTCTAAATCATATGGCACTTCATATAATTTGATAAATGATATTTTAATATTAATATTGAATATTATGGAATATTTATCAATAAATGTTTCATGAACATTTGATTAATAAATTAAAAATATTTTATATTTAACTAATTTATAAATACTAAATAAATTAATTAATATTCCCAAGATACCATTTATTATAATTTATAAACAATTTATAAATCATAAATTAAATTAATAATTGAAAATTAAGAAAAAAAAATTTCCCAATGAATCATATTTAACTATTCAGATGGATTCATAGATTAAAACGAATAGACCCATGGCACATAAAAGGTATCAATTATACTTTTTTATTGAAAATATTATCATTGAATATGATAGATTAAGTGTGGAACTTAAACAATTTCATCATTATCAATCATATTTTAGGATTGATATTCTTGTTTTCTCCAATGATATTTCTATCATATTTAACAATACACATCGATATCGCAAAAGTGATGCAATGGTTTGTTTTGAATCCATAGCACAATGCTAATTATTGGATATGATATCCAATGTCGTATGCTATGAAGGGGAAAATCATGAGACTTGAACTAAATAATTGGCTAAGATATCTTGTATCATAAGCCACGATACAAGCCCAAAGGAAAAAAACACAGTCATATTTAATGACATATAATATTACTAACAATTCAATTTAAAAATTCTTTATTACAAATATGATTTCATGAAAATGGATTAGTAAGGATTTGATACCACTAAAAAGTTTTTAAGGATAGTTCAAAAATTAAACTATGTAATTGAAGTAAATAGAAACCTTTATAACCAAGATCATCCATGATAGATAAAGGAAACTATTCATACTATAAAATGAAGTTTTAGTAATGTGTACCTTAAATTGATGATTCGAAATAGTATATATCTTCATCCATGCTTGATAAAGATTATAGGATAGGAAAAAACATCCCCCTACCTTGGTTTATCCATAGGCTAAGATGAATCACTCATTGTAATTCTCCACCCTCCAAGGCATGTTAGTGCCTCTAGAAACAAAGGAGGTAGAATAAGAGAGTTATGAGTAGGAGGAGTTTGATTGAGGCTAGCATACATGAACCCACACTCACCATCGCATGGTAGTGGGATGTATAAATCCCATGAAGAAACTCCTTGGGTGTTCTTTCATTTACTCATGCATTATAGAACATGAGTAAATTCTATAACCAGTTCATACAACCCTTGTTAGAATGAATCATACTCCCATTAATTTTCATCAAATGAAATTGTCAATAAATGATATCCAGCTTGGAAAACTTTCTTGAATGATAATTATTATCATTCGAGTTCCATAATCATTGGATGTATATCCTACATTATGATATTACTCCATAAGATATCATTTAATAATATAATATTATTGAAAAGTTAGTGGCATTGAAATTAATTCATGCCTTACGATGTACTTTATATCATATAAAATGATATACCTAAGATTACTAAGGGATCATTGTAATGATCCAAAGTTTTATCAATGGAATTCTCTTTTATAATTATTTCATATAATATAATCACATAAAATCATATTAGGAAGCACAATGCTACATCATACTTAAATGAACTACTAAATACTATGTGACATTTAAACATAATTTTTTCACTTCTGTGATTTGAATTTCAAAAATCTGACATACACGATTAAGATCAATAAGATGTTTGGAGTCCAATAGAACAAAATTAATTTTTAGTGAATATTAAATTATCCTTATGAATAGTAATGTTACCCTTATAAATAGTAATATAAACCTTATGAATAGTAAATCATCCAAGTGAATATCAACCTTAACAATGAAAGTATAAATAAAATTTATCCATCTTATAAGTAATAATATGATAGTGTTGGTATTTTTGGTAAGTCATAAATATTTAATTATAATTTTATGATTAATTTAATAATTTAAATGAAAATTATTTTTATTAAATTTATTCATAAAATAATATTTTGATGTCTTATTATTATGAGATAATTTTATGTGACCTTAGTTAATTATTTCAAAGTATTATAAAATTAGTTACAATTTTAAAATTTGTATTTTTCCAATAAATTATGATTTTAATTAAAAAATAAATTTATCATATATAGAAAATTATTTTCATAAAATAGAATTTATTTTTTTATTCTACAAGTAAAAAAATGGTTAGGGTAAAAAAAATTATTTTTCTGAAATACTTGAATTTTTATGAATAATAAAATATGATAATTTACGATAAATGCTCAAACCTGATTTTTTGAGTCATGCTTGAGTCATGGATGGTGTAAGTGACCATTTTTTTGAATTAAAATAAAAAAATTACAGTTTTTAATCTCAATAAGCATCACTATTTATTTTCTTGAGAAAAATAATAAACTAATGAATTAAATATTGAGAAAACCCCCCTCTCCTCTACTATAAAAACCACCACTCACCACCTCTTCCCCTCACACCTCTCAAGCCTCATGACTTGTACAAATTATGCTCAAATCTCTTCCTAAGCCCCTACCCACGTCCAAAATCCCCCCTCCTCCTCAAAATACCTAAACCTCTTCTCTAAAGATGCTCTTAAGGAAGATAAATTCAATAGGTAAATTCCTCTTTTCGTTTCTTTTATTTTTCTTTTCAAGTTCCTTTATTTTATTTTCTCTCCTAAACTACCCTAATCCAAAAGGTATGAAAACTTGAGTAACTTAAATATACTAGAATTTTTTTACGATAATGGAATAATTCATCATAATCTCTCCTTCCCCCTCCTTTTATACTGAAAATTAAAAACACTATCCGAGATGTGTTAATTTATCACATTTAAGGACAATGGGTTTTCAATTTCATTTACCATCTTCATGGCTGGTCGTGAAACCATTTTTATGGTTGAACCAGATCATAATATATTTATTTCATATTATTTAATGGTAAGTAATCATCATACGCACATGATGTAAAATAATAAATCAAAGCCAACTCATTATGAGCGAAACCACTCAAAATAATCTAAGTTATTATCATTAAAATTTTATTTAATGATTCATCCCCAATCCAAATATCCAAATGAATTTTATAACCATTTAATCTTATGGATGTTCTATAATAAAATTTAACTTCAATTCTGGACAACCATTCTCATCTTACATGATTATTCGTACATGTATATAAGTAAACCGATCATGAAAACCAAGGAAAAAAACACTCCCAAACAATGAAATTGAACCTATTAAACCATAAAAAAGTCCATGAATGGACTTAATAACTTTATACTAAATCATTACATGTATAATAGTTTATTTACTTATTAATTAATTAATCTAATTTGATTATCCAGGACATTAAGATCAATTGAGGAACACCTTCAGACTTATAGTAAGGGATTCTACTCAAACCCCCATTATTCCTTCGGGTTGCTCTATCATTCTTTTTACCCAAATGAAGTTATATTTTATTTTTATGTAAATATTATAAATTTTGTGTATATTTTACAAAAATTATGTATAAATAACCATTCATCATTCTCTTTCAGGGATATACATATTTTTAAGTGGTTCCCTTATTAATTATTCTCGATAAGCAAGTCTGTTTAAGGGAAATTCCTGAATTCATACCCAATTTAAATTTAAATATATAATATTTTTTAATCCACCATTATCCTTCTAAAATAACTCATTTTATTATTAAAAACATCTTGGTTCACTTCTGGTTTTATATAAAATATTATTCCCTTTTCTGTTTTAAATGATCTTTGATATTTTCCTTAAACCACACTAAAATGTTTTAAATCTAAAGTTTCTTAAATACATATCACTTAAATTTGAAATCACTTATCATAATATATTCCTATTATACCTTATTATTTTCCATGCATGATCTAATTATTTTCCTTCATGGTCACTTTTATGATATGTCCATTAGTTATGCTTTATGATGTAATTATGATACCCATTTCATTCCATGGGTACCCTTATGTTTATGTATGATTATTTATGTGGAAAACATATTCATGAATATGTTATGATGGGTGTACCCAGATAGAAATCCAATTCACTGGGTAAATTTTAGTATCATGAGATGTTCTGTGCAATGGTCTTTGTGGTTAACCTTGACTTGTGCTCCATTGCAACAGTCTTGGTGGTTATCCTTGATTCATGCTCCTCTATGTGCAATGAGCCTTGAATCATGCTAAAATAATGTTTTATGTTTCTACCACATTACTATGATTCCATGTTTATATGATATCATGTTTTATATGTTATGATTTCATATGTTCAATCATGTTCCATGCCTTTTTATATCTTTATATCATGTCTTCTAAACAATGTGCTAAGATTTATTCTTATGATTATTACATTTATGGTATTTCTAGCTCATCCCTTTGTTTTTTTTATCCCAAAGTTATCCTATTTAGATGTTTGATCATAATGGAAGTTAGGAGATCAATTTTTATATTAAATAAAATTTGTTTTTGTGATGTTTAATTATGTACCTAATCTTCCAAGACACTAGACTTTATGATCCTTGGATTGTAATATGATGTTTAAATATGGCTAAAATCATGTATTGATATGTGTAAAGGGATAGGGTCTCTATAGTCAGTATCAGATAAAGGTATATTTATTTTTGGAGATTAGGAATAGATCACTTTAGTAATAACCCTAGGTATAAGACTAAGTACAAGAAAACATCCCTAAATTTTGGTTAGTATAGAGTAAGTAGTTTATCAAGAAAATGAATCCATACCTAGATACTACAAGTGGACGTGGTTCTAGAATAGATGTAACTAGGATTAAAAAATTCAACAAGGTGTTCTAGGCCTGACTTAAGGTAACCTGGTACATGAAAACGGGCCTTACTGTGCACCTAGTTTGACACTCCTGAGAGATATGCTTTAGTAAATTCATAATCTCATTATGAATCATTATTAAGGGAACAAAGAAAAATATTGTAAGAATATATGTTAGGAAATAATCATGGATAACCTAAATTGAAACCTAGGTAATCACAATTTAGGATAAACTTTTCCTTTAAGAGTTTATCCTTTTATGTTTAAATATTCCTTTATATACTTATTAGCTATGTATTCAAGACACCTAATTTCAGTTTTTTTAAGTTAATGGAGAGAAATAGAAGAACACATGCCAATAACCAATGTGATATGGAATGTGATGATTTCCCTAATTACATGCCAAATATGATGGTAATGGGTTCTCAAAACTTTATGACAGTACTTTCTTAGTTGGCTCAAGTTATGAATAATAACTTGAATCATGTGGAATTCCCTCCTCCTCCAAGGAAAGAGCAAGCTGTCATTGAATCCTTCATATAGAAAAGGCCTCCCATGTTTAGTGGATCTTTTGATCCCCTCCTCATATAATAGTGGATTAACTCCATTGAAAATATATTCTATATCCTCCTGTTCTTAGAAGAAGAGAAATTTATGTTGGCGGTCTATCGTTTTGACGGGTAAGTTGATCAGTAGTGGACACTGATCAAGAATATGAAGTCTCAGGAGGAAAATGATTCCATGGATTGGGAGGAATTCAATAAAAAAATTTAATAAATATTTTCCCAGAACCATCCATCTCAATATGGAAAGAGAGTTCCTCGGACTTAAGTAGAAGTAAGATGAGTCTATCAAGGCGTATGAAGCAAACTTCACAAGGATTGAAATATATGCCTTCGTCTTTGTCATGGACACTGAAAGAAAGGTATATCACTTCTTTAATGTAATAAAATTGAGTATAAAAAAAGCATTGGTGATTTGTGACTTTGACATTTATGAGGAGATTTTCTATTGTGCCCTCAAGGTCGAAATGTAGATCAGATACTCTTAATGGTCTCATGGTCCTAGTGACAAAAAGTAAAAAATGGAATCTAATATGGGTCGATCATCAAATAAATCCCATTATGTAAAGATGACTAAATATACCATGTGTCAAAATTGTAAGAAGAATCATCCTAGGAACTTTCTAAAGGGAACTAGTAACTGCTTCAAATGTTGAATAATGAGACATCTGGCTAAGAATTACTAAAGGGATATGAAGAATTCCACTAATGTGGAAGAAGAAAGGAAGTTTCATATCAACTCTTAGCAATTAGTTTAATGTTTTAACTACAATGAATATGGTCATTATGTGAACAATTTCCCTAATCCAAGGGTTGTCATAGGCAATCAATAACAACCTCCAAAGCAAAAAAGGAAGGGCTTGTGTTATCACTACTGCTTAGGTGGAGCTGGAAAATGATGTAGTGACAGGTATACTGGTTATTAATTCAATAATAGTAGACATACTATTTGAATTTGGTTCTATTAATTCTTTCATATCTTTCAAGTTTAGTAGAACTATTCAAACACCACCTCAAAATATGGATATTGAGTTATCGATGAGAATAAAAAATTGGGAAATTATTGCATCCAATGTATATAACTCCTCCCCGGTTAATGTTTGTGGACTGAACCTCCCAGAAAATATCTTCATACTTACTTTGGTAGAGTTTGATGCTATTTTGGGCATGTATTAGCTATCTTTATTGTAACAGCCCAAGATTTTATAAAAAAATATTCTTTTTAATTTTATTAATGTCTTGTGTTGTACGCTACACCAAAAGGAGCTTGCACAACACACATCCTTGACTTGACTTGCATTACACGCAATCGCGACCTTCCTCGATAGCGTGTGTAGTACGTAATACCGAGTTTCACTAAACAACGATATGCTATAAAAATATTATTAAAACTAGCCGTTATGAATAGTAATAACCACTTTTTGAAATCCAGTAAATCTTATTTTTCAAAATGAACTTCATTTTTGGATTCGGAGTATCGAATTTAGCCTAAGGTGAAATTTTGGTACTTTTCGGATAACTTTCATATTCTGATGAATAGTGAAAATTACTAAATTATAATTAAAAACAACTTTTTTAATCGAAATAATTAATAGTGATAAATCATTAATTTGAGTGGTTTTAAAGTATATTTAGAATATATTTTTACAATTTAATACAATGTTGGTCATTGGTTGTAATTTTACATTTAAACCAGACATAATCAAGTGTCAATCTTTTGATAGATATTGTTTCTTAAAAACACGCTATTTGTTTTAACAGCGGGATTTAATTATAAAATTAATTAATGCAACTTCTATGTTATGAATTTGGTAAAATAGACTTAATTTTTTAATTCGGAATATGAAATATAGCTTAGGATGAAATTTTGGCATTGTTCTGAAAAACATCAATTTTTGATGAATAGTGAAACTACTAAGTGGTAGTTAAAAAACTGAATTTTTCATAAAACTTAATTTTACCGCTTCTGTGAATGGAATTTCAAAAATCCGAGAGACACGGTTAATATCAAGGACTAAAATGTGGTTCAATGAGATGAAAATAATTTTTGGTGAATAGTAACTTTTTACTTTTATTTACCACGGTTAAAAGTAAATAGGGTAATTAAGGGTAAGAATGATATTAATATTACCCTAACACATGTCCTAATTCTATTGGACAAGTGTATCTCGACCAAAAACAACCTTAAGTGTAAAATATTTTCATTTAGGCCCACTTGGATTAGATTAGGACATTTATTATTAATTTATTTAAAGAAGGGTTAAAATAGTTAAAATCAAAGTTTAATAAGTAAATCATTTTTAATATGGGGTTATACATAAGATAAATTCAATTGTAAATATTCATTAGAAAGCTAAAAAGATTTCCTACATGATTATATTTTATTTGTAATTTTTAGACATCAAATAATTTAATTTATTTATGACACAAAGATGATGCAGTAATTATCTTATTAATGAAATATTGACAAAATTGATAATATAAATACCAAAATAAATGTAATTTAAGACTTTTTATGAATTCCACTAATTTTATAGGTTACTATGATATATTAATGTTGATTTAATCAACTTGGTTCGAACATATAATTCTGTTATGACTTTCACAAAAATCATATATCAAATAGTGTCAAAATTGACACAAAATAGTTTTTAAATCAAATATTATATTATTAATTGTTATTTTATTCCTAAAAATCTAAGGTTCGGCCAAATGATTTAGATAAGGATATATGTATTAATAATATACAATTTGGGGTTCTTTTGGCATGTTATAGTAAGTTTATTAACCATATAGTGAAAGAAAACAAAAAGACATGGTAAAAGTTAAATTATTTAACTTAGAGTTAAATTTAATTGATAAGGTTAAAATAATATCCTAAACTTGTCTAAATTATATTGGTTGATAGGATTTCGACCCATCCCCACCTTAGCTTCGAAATAAGACCCTTTGGAGCCATTATAAACCGATTTTGACTTTAATATAAAATAATATTTTGAGATATTCCTAAGGTGCCCCTCTCCTCCCTTATAAAAGGACACCTCCTCCCCCTCCTCCTCACACCAAATTGAGCACTCAAGCTCGGCCAACCCCTGCCATTTTCTCCTCTCCACTTCCCTAGCAACATCCTAGAGGTTCTGGTCTTCCTCAAAGACCAATTTTAGTGCCCTAAGAGGAGGTCTCAAAGAGGCACTTCAAAGAAGAGGAGCTTCGGACACGAACAAAGCAAATCGGACCTAAGGTAAGGGAAATATCACAATCTCATTTTTATCCGAGATTGTTTATTCATAAGTATTTACTGGGGTGCATTTTATCATCCACATCCATGTTTTATCAATATGTAATATTATTTCCATCCACCTAAAATTGTTTAAATCCATTTTTACCCTTCGGTGAGTTTTTAGTAATACGTATGAAAGGAATCTTTTGTCGTTTTTCGTACGAGGTACTTTTTGACTTTTCCGAAAAAAGTACGAAGAATGTTTTTTTTTAACTTATACAGCACGAACAGATTTCTACTATTTTATAAAGCCTTATTTTCATGAAGCTTCCTCTAAAATATTTCATGACTATTTTCAATAAAATCTCCTTCTTTTAAAATTGCATGATGTTTTGTGAAAAGAAATTGATTTTGAAGAAGAAAGGATATTTTCCTCAAGAATTCAATTCAAGTGTTTTCTCAAAATTATTTTCCATCTAAGATAATAAAGAGTTCTGTTTCTATCCATATTTTTACATTGATTTGACTATGTTGTGATGGAATTATGTTTATGAATTCCTTTATCTTATATGAATTGATTTATGATGTCATGATGTTTCAAGAATCCCATTTTTGTTACATGTGTTATGCGATGATGTATGTTTTATGATTATGTGGCACACATAAGAAAGGATTCATTATAATATGGGTGGGACCTATATCTCCCTCCAATGCATTGGGTAATGATTTTATATCTCATGAGATAGACATGGCTGGAACGGAAGGTTATTTCGGTTCAGTGATATAGGACTGAAACGAGAAGTGAACTCGGTTCAGAAAGGGACTTTGTCCACTAAGATAGTCTTGGCAATGAGTCATGACTAACAAGAAATGATTTTCCATGATTATGTGTGCATGCCACAAAGTTTCAAGTTTTATGTTATGATTATGGGGATCTCATTTTCACTTCTATAATTTATACCATGTTATGATATTATGAGCTCTTTTGCAGGTTAAGATTTCCAAAGGCTATGTTCTTATGTATATGATGTGATTGATATTTCTTTTGTTTACCCTTACTGAGAATTTGAGCTCACCCTTTTATGTTTCCTTTTCCCCGGGATATAAAGAAAGGTTTTTAGGTAAAAAAAAAAGGGAAGATCTTTATGGGAGATATTGAAGATCTTTCACCACGATTAGAAGATTACGTTCCGAGTTTCCAAAGACACTAAACTATTACGATCCTTATGTGTGTGTTTTTGTTATGTACTAAGTATTCCGCAAATGTAATGTAATGTCCATGTACGTCAAGATACGGGTCTCTACATTTATATAAAGACATCATCAACTATTAGGAAAGGTAGATCACTCTTCACATCTTCGGGAATCCTCCAATATTGTTCAAGTTTTAGGAGGAAGATGGATCTCTTTTAGAATAATTATCTCAAATGTGGATATTTTTGCCTTATGAGAAATCATATCTTGCTCAAATAATTGAGACAAAGGATATAATCATGCTCGAAGACATGCCCATCATGAGGGATTACACTGATGTATTGCCTGAAGAGTTTCCTGGTCTTCCACCTGACTGAGAGGTTGAGTTCTCAATTGAACTTATTCCTAGATCTCTGCCTATATCAAAGACACCTTATAGAATGTTCATCATTGATATGGAATATCTGAAGAATTATTTATAAGATAATCTGGAGAAGGGTTTTATATGCATGAGTGTTTCACCATGGGTTGAAGCAGTCCTCTTTTTTAGGAAGAAGGATGGATCAATGTGCCTCTGCATTGATCATCATTATCTCAATAAAATCATGATAAAGAAAAATTATCCCCCACCTCAGATAGATGACTTGTTCGATCAGCTATGTGGGGCCAGTTATTTCTCTAAGGTAGATCTTCGATCAGGATACCACCAATTAAAGGTGAGGAAGGAAGATATTCCCAAGAATACCTTTCAAATGAGTTATGGACATTATGAGTTCATATTTATTCCCTTAGGACTCACTAATGCTCCAAAAAAAATTATGGATTTAATGAATAGAGTATTTAGATATTACCTCAACAAATTTGTGGTAGTATTTATTGATGATATTCTGATCTGCTCTAAGAGCAAGGAGGAACATGAGGAGTATTTGAATAATGTGCTGAAGACTTTGTGAAGGGAGAAAATTTGTGAAAAGTATAGTAAATGTGAGTACTATATGGATAAAGTAACATTATTGTAGCATCTTATCACTAGAAAAAGGATATCTATGGACCCTTCCAAGATAAAGCAATCGTAGAGTGGCCTAGGAAAACATTTGTAATAGATATCCATAGCTTTCTGGGTCTATATGGGTATTATCAATGATTTGTGAAGAACATCTCACAATTGTAAAACCTAATGACCAAGCTAACATGGAAGGGATTAAAGTTCATATGGACTCAAGAATGTGAGGAAATATTTAAGGATTTCAAAAAGAGGCTTATTATTATGCCAGTACTCACACTCCCAACAATTGGAGAACTCTTTGTGGTGTAAAGTGATGCTTCAAAGAAGGTCTCTGGCTATGTAGTGATGCAAAATGATAAAGTGATAGTCTACGCCTCAATGCAGCTGAAAATCCGTGAGCAAAACTATCTCACGCGTGATCTGGAGTTGGAGGTTGTGATCTTTGCATTGAAAATCTGGTGGTATTACCTCTATGGGGAGAAGTGTGAGATATATACTGATCAAAAGATTCTAAAATATATATTCACACAGAAATAGATTAATATGCACTAGAAAATATGGTTAGAGATCATCAAAGATTATGACTGCTCAATCCACTATTATCCCGGTAAGTCAAATAAGGTGTCAGATGCTCAAAGTAGAAAGGATCTTGCATCTTTATCAATGGTGATAATTGAAAAGGATCTAATCTTCTTATATTTTCAGAGGATGGACATGGTAATGATTAAGGGAGGAAAATCATCAATTCTTTCTCAAATGATTTCTCAACCATCCCTCATGGATAAAATAAAGGATAGTCAAAGAAAAGATGTGGAAATTATGAAAAAAAGGTGGAATCTATAAGAAATAGAAAATTCTATGAGTTCAAGATTTATGTGGAAAGAGTTGTAAGATTTGGGTTGTGATTATATGTACCATATGATCTAGATATAAATAAGGACCTTCTGAATGATGAAAATTGCTCAAACTTCTCTATTCACCAAAGGGGAAAAAATATGTATTGATATCTCCAAGATAATTATTGGTGGGAGAATATAAAGAAGAAGATTGTTGTGTATACATCAAAGTGTCTAGTATATCAGCAAGTGAAGATTGAACGGAAAAAATCTAAGGTGATGGTGCAACCACTACTCATACCAACATGAAAGTGGGAGAAAATCACCATGGACTTTATCATTGGACTTCTAAGGAAATCTAGAGGAAACAATTCTATATGGGTCATTGTGGATTATCTTACAAAGATAGCTCACTTTATCGCAATTCGAGATGACTACTCATTGGATCTACTTTCATGTAAATATATTAAAGAGGTGGTAAGGCTGCATGGAGTACCACTATCTATTATATCTAATAGAGAATGAGATTCACCTTGAAGTTATGGAAAAGTCTCAGACATGATCTAAGCACTAAACTGAACTTTAGTATGGACTATAATCCTTAAACTGATGGCCAATCTGATTGAACTATTCAGACACTGGAAGAAATGCTAAGGACATGTTCTATGGACTTCAAAGGAGGATGAGACCAACATCTTCCACTGGTCAAATTCTCCTACAACAACAGTTTCCACTCAAGTATCTAAATGGAACCATATGAAACCCTTTATGGGAAAACTTTTGTAACACTAGAATGCTGGGATAAAGTCAGTGAGCATAAGCTACTAGGACCTAAAATGGTCGAATAAATGGTATAGAATCTGAAAACCATTCAATAGCACATCATGGAATCCCAAAGTAAACAAAAGAGCTATGCAAACAATCATCGATGAGACCTTGAGTTTAAAGTTGGATACATGGTATTACTCTTCATATCTCCATGGAATAAGGTCATGAGATTTGGGAAGAAAGGAAAGTTAAGTCCCAGGTACATCATCCCCTTCAATATTCTTGATTGTATCGGAGTTGTGGCCTATTGAATAGAACTTACACCTACCATGTATAAAGTACATGATGTCTTCCATGTATCCCTCTTAAGGAAGTACATACCATATCCTTTACATGTACTATCTTCATAGGTGGTACAGTTAGAAAATGATCTTTCTTATGAGGAACGGCCAGTAAAGATCTTGGATCATAGAGATAAAGTTCTACGTAACAAGACTAATCACCTAGTTAAAGTAATATAGTGGAACCATAAGTAGGAATAAGAAACATAAGAACTAGAGGAAGCGATGAAGGAAAAGTACCCATGCCTGTTTTCAACTTAGAATTTAAAATAAAATTTTGAGGGTGAAATTTTATAAGGGGGGAAATGTAACAACCCAAAGTTTTATCAATGGAATTCCCTTCTTATAATTATGTCATATAATATAATCACATAAAATCACATTAGGAAACACAATGACATATCATGATTAGTAAACTATTAAATACTATGTGACCTTTAAACATAATTTTTCAACTTCTATGATTTTAATTTCAAAAATCATACATACATGATTGCGATCAGTAAGATTTTTGGAGTTCGATAGGGAAAACTTAATTTTTGGTGAATAGTAAATTACCCTTATGAATAGTAATGTTACACTTATGAATATTAATATGACCCTTATGAATATTAAATCTACCAAATTAATAGTAACTTTACCAATGAAAGTATAAATAAAATTTATCCATCTTATAAGTGACAATATGATAGTGTTGATATTTTTGGTAAGTCATAAATATTTAATTATAATTTTATGATTAATTTAATAATTTAAATTAAATTTATTTTCATAAAATGTATTCATAAAATAATATTTTGATGACTTATGATTATAAGATAATTTTATGAGACCTTAGTTAATTTTTCAAAAGTGTTATAAAATCAGTTACCATTTTAAAATTTATGTAAATTGTGATTTTAATTAAAAATTAAATTTATCATATTTATAAAATTAATTTCATAAAATGAAGTTCATTTTTTGATTATAAACATCAAAAAATGGTTATGGTGATTTTTTGGGATTTTTCTAAAATACATGAATTTTTTATGAATAGTAAAATAAGATAATTTATGATAAATGCTAAAACCTGAATTTTTTAGTCAAGCTTGAATCATGGATTATTTAAGTGACCATTTTTTCGAATTCACATGTAAAAAATTACTATTTTTAGTCTTAATAATCATCACTATTGCTTTTCTTGAGCAAAATAATAAACTAATGATTTAAATATTGAGAAAATTCCCCTCTCCTCCAATATAAAAACCACCCCTCACAACCTCTTCCCCTCACACCTCTCAAGCCTTGTGACTTGTACAAATTCTACTCAACTAACTTCATAAGACCATACCCCACGTCCAGTATCCCCTGGTCTCCTCAAAATACCAAAACATATTCCCTAAAGAGGCTCTCAACGAAGATAAATTCAATAAGTAAATTCCTCTTTTCGTTTATTTTATTTTTCTGCTCAAAGTTCCTTTATTTTCTTTTCTCTCCTCTACTTCCCTATTCCAAAAGGTATGAAAACTCTATTACCTTAAATATACTAGAATTTTTTATGATAATGGAATAATTCATCATCATCTCTCTTTCCCCCTCCTTTTATACTAAAAATGAAAAACATCATCCGAGATGTGTTAATTTATCACATTCAAGGACGACGGGTTTTCAATTTCATTTATTGTCTTCATGGATGGTCATGAAACCATTTTTATGATTGAAACAGAACATAATATATTTATTTAATCTTATTTAATGTTCCATAATCATCATACACAAAAGATGTAAAATAATAAATCAAAGAAAGCTTGTTGTGAGTGAAACCTCTCAAAATAATCTAAGTGATTATCATTAAAATTTTATCTAATGATTCATCCTCACTCAAAATAACAAAATAAATTTTATAACCATTTAATATTATATATGTTCTTTGATAAAATTTAACTTAAATTCTATACAACCATCCTCATCTTACATGATTATCCGTACATGTATATAAGTAAACCGATCATGAAGATCAAGGAAACAAATGCTCCCAAACAATGAAATGGAACCTCTTAACCCATAAAAAATCCACGAATGAACTTAATAAGGTTTTAATAAATAAATTACATGTATAATAGGTTCTTTAAATTTTAATTAATGAATCTAATTTTATTATTCGTGACATTAAGATCAAGTGAAGAACACCCTCGGACTTAAGGTAATGGATTCTACCCGAACCTCCATTATTCCTTTGGGTTGCTCTATCTTTATTTTTACCCAAATGAAGTTATATTTTGTTTTTATTTAAATCTAATAAATCTTGTTTATATGTTCAAAAAATCATGTATCAAGAACCATTCATCATTCTATTTTAGGGATCACTACTAGAAAAATGACCTATAGCCACAGACCTATAGACATAGTTTAATTGGTCCATAGCTCTTTGGGTGAGATATAGCCATGATTATTTTAAAACCATATAATTAGATTTAATATTTCCATGGTACAAAGAAAGTTTTGGTAATAGATCCTTAATTATTTTACCCTCCCTCGTGGCTTTACTCTCCTATCCATGATCCCTTCGCTCGAAACTTTCTCTTGCGGTTGATCGTCCCTCTATCGATCATCCCTCTTCCTCGGGCTTCTCTATACCCATCATCCCGTTCGTCCCTCTCCCTACTCTACCTCTACCTCTAGCCACTCTACCTCGGGCTGCTCTACCTCCGGCTACTCCACCTCCAATAGCTCCTCCTCTGGCCTCTCCACCTCCAGCCGCTCCGCCTCAGGCTCCTCCATACCCATCATCCCGCTCGCGCCTACCTCTTCTCTAGATCCCGACATTATACCCTAGGGTTCATACAATATCGTTCAACCCTGGTCTCCTTATTGATCTCCATTACATTCCTATGTATTCCTCCACCCATGATCCTGACTTCTACTATGTGGTTCCTGCATCGCATCACTCCCGATTTCACCCTCACTGTGACTATTCGCAACTTTCAACCTTCTCAGTATGGTAATCTACAGGTATTATGGTTCTCTTCTATTGAACATCATATGAAATTTATTTCAATATTTAACCCCAATTATTTGGATTACATTACTAGTTCAATAGTGGGATTAGCATTATCTTTTATTAGTATATTATGTATAAAAATGGAAGGAATTATTCATTATTTTTTCTAAGATAGTATATCTAGTAGATGTATTAAAATTATTTAGTGTGCATCCTAAACTTTATATTTTATTATTTCATATCTAATTTAGATGACTCAATAATATTTTGTGTCTCATTGTCTCCCATATATTCATAATTCAATTTTAGTGGAAATTTATTCAAAAAAAATCTTGATGGATTATGGTCTGATAGTTTCCTAACCAATTTCTCTTCATGCAACTCATCCCTTAAATACCCAAATGTATATTCGTGACAGTAATCATCATATTGATCATCACACTCTTAAGTTTTCTTAGGTGGTTATTTTATACCATTAATTAGTTCATATATTCTATCTCCTTAAATGTTTAACTAATTTCATAAATCATTTTAAACTTCCTTATCAATCACATCAACTGTGAAATAATCAACGAATTTATGTGGATGTTTCACAACCCAAAATATATTTTGTATCTATTTATCTTCTCTAGCTTGAAAAGTTATCATCCCTTTTGAAACATCTATTAATAAAGCTCTAGTAACTTGGAAGGGTCTTCCATAGATTATGGGTACTTCCCTATCAATTTTCATGTTAGAGAATAGAAAATAACCTAGTAGTATAATCTTTTAAAATATCTCTTGTAAGTATTAAATTACTCCTATCAGATAAGTGATGGATCTATTTACTAATTGTAAATCCACTATTATGGGATCAATATCTCCCATATAAAATTTCTTATTAACTACAAAATGGATTAAATTAATGTTGGATACCAAATCTACTTGATAATTAAATGTTATTTTCCTTTAAAACTCATAGGGAATTCTAAAACTATGAGGATCCTTAGGCTTTAATGGGATCTTCCGTTGAATTAAAACACTTTATTTTTCTATAAATAAAATAATATAAAATTATTTAAGACTCCTCCAATTTGTGATTATGTTCTTATTGAACTAGTATTTGTGGGAATATTTGAATGTGATTATTAAAATGGAATAACAAATTTTAAATTTTAAAAAATTTCAGTAAAACATAAGTAGTATTTATCTCGATTAATATCAAGTTCTCTGCCTCTTTTTGAAAATTGTGTAGGTGGATTATAATACTTGACATCTCTGTTATCTATCTTGAACGTAAATCTCCTAGAGATTCATTCATTCCAAATTATTATTTATCAACATCTTCAATAGATTGTTGCTTTAATTTTTCATTTCTTTCATATCTTTTTTGTATAGTTTTCTCCCTATTATTTAGCATCTAATTTATCTTTTTAGTCTCTTTTTCATAATTTACCTTGACTATTTATCCACCTATTATGGTAATTTACATGAGTCCAAATATTAAATTTTCCCCAATTGTATTATGAATCTTCACCTTATATATCATTGTTTTTTTTCATGAAATCCAACCCACTTTCATTTTTATATAATGGATGCTTGAATGACTACCCTAAATTAACTAATTAGGACTTGAGAAGATTTGATTTTTTGAATTTCATAAAATCAGTATTGATTTGATTATTTTCTATCTCATATAACGTTTTTAATGTATTTAAGTCCCAATATCCTCTTCGGATGAATTTCAATATTTATTCCCTTATATTTTATCTTGAATCCTTTATTATCTTTATTATTTCCCATTAACTACAGAAGAACCAACTTTTTTAAGATCACCTTACTCCTTCCAAGAAATATTTATATATTTATACCCTCAGGGGTTATAGCTATTTTAAAATGGATTATATCTCACTTAATGTCTCATATAGTTACCCTTGTAATATACTTCCTAAATTTTTTCTAGTGGTGAAGTTGTTTCTATAATGTTAAAATTCATGAAATTAATGGAACTATGAATAAATATTCAATATTTGATGAATTCCACATTGTTTCCTTATGAATTTGATATGAGAATTTGAAATTATTTTCATTCAATTCTATAATTTTGGGGATCAAATCAACTATCACTGAAACTTTATTAGAAATATCACTATACCTATGATTCTATTTTAATACGAGTACACGTAGATTATATTGTAAATGTATTTGAGTTCCTTTAATGCTTTATCACTTTATTATCCTCCTATAACTGAATAAATAAGGCTCTAACCTACTATATTAAATATTTCATTAATTAATTTCATTAACAGTGAGTGATAAAATTTAATAGGAGGGGATTTTTAGTAATTTTCAGAGAATCATTCTCAATTCTATTGAAATTTTTCTTATTTTTTTTGTATAAAAACTAATATTTTAGTTCACAGGTCAATGGTTAGTTATATAGGGTAAAATCTCCTTGTAAATGAAATGTATATGACTTAAAATGTTTTGAAAGAGTTATATTCCTTTGGAATCAATGCATTTCTTTCTTATTAGTTCATTTAGTATGGAATACACCTTAATATATATAAATCCCTTGATACTCCATTGATTTAGAGATACAAGAAAGTTGTTATTAAATCTATGATGAATGATAAGGAAACCTCTAATGGGATACCTTTAATGGTAGGAAAGTACTACAAATGATGGTAGCTTAACACATAGTTCCTCTCATTTAGTGAATTTCTAATGCTTTATGGGTTTCAAATGGATGGTCTCCTCTCCATTATAGAACTCCCTCTCTATGTTTTCTGCTGTTCTTTTATACCGCGGTGTGGTTCTCGTCAAATTTGGTGCTCACTTCACATAGTCAAGAGAGGTTAGAATTATTAAACATGTAAAACAACACCAAATCACCCCCCCCCCTTAAACTCCACTAACCTTGCTCAGATGACCATAATTTCTCAAATCGGTATTTTTTTCCATTTATAAAACTCTTTAATATGTTACCTAATTTATTTTGTTTGGAATATACAAGGATTCCCTTCATCCCCACAAGCTGCCCATGTACTCCATGTGTCTTGAAAGCTCAAAAATATATTCTATTACCTTTTAAATATTCCCTCTTCAATAGGCATAAAATATCACTCAAAATTGTTTTTTGATTACTCATAATCTATATGAATCCATTTCTTACCTTGGAATGACAAAACTAAAGTATTTATTTAATTATAGACCTAAACCTCCATTGGGTTCTAATACTGTCTATGTTAAGTCCACATACAGTTCCAAAATTGTGGTGTTGTATTAAGAATTATCATAAATACACAACTTTTTGGTGTTCATAGCCTTCATGGAATACACTGATACATTATAATTCATTCACTATTCAAGGAAGTTGATATATATTTACTTGATGTTTTCCATCCCTTAAATTGTGTATCCTTGGAATTTGGTTGATATCACCAGTTGGATCACCTGAATTTTCAAATACTATAAAAATAGATAATAGAAACATCTAATAAAAACTGAAATTTTAATTGTCTCAACTTTCAATACAATTGGAATTGATTTTTTTAATTTATCTTAAGAAAAAATGATCTTAAAATTGCATATAAAAAATACTGTTTTGGTTCCCATGAATTTGAATGCATTCAGTGTGGGAATGCTTCACTATTATAAATATTGATTTCATATAACATTTCCATTAGATATTATTCCACAAATTTGATGCATGAAACATTCCTTATCTAATTTTTTTATGAAAATATTTCAAATTTGTGTTTAGACATGTTTACTACATCACGTTGCAATGCAGCGAAACATTAAAATGCATTCACTGTATTGAGAGAAGATACTTTAAAATGTTCTCCTTATAATTATTTTGGGTTATTTTATAGCCTATGTAGCATAATATCTTAGTCTTGATCCTCCAAGTATAAACTATTTGGATTCCATTACCAGTTCCATGGGTATAGAGTGTTTTTCTAGTAGTGAAAAAGGACATTCCATGTAGTTTATGATATCATACTGTATTCAAAGATTCAAGGGAGTTGGTTAAGAACTATTACAACTACTTGAGAATAATAAATATAATGAGTATATAGGATATTCCATATTCAGGGATACTAAAAGTCGATATCTTTTATGTATGGGTCATAGACTTCATTGGTCCATTTACTAAATCTCATGGGAATTAGTGCATAATTTTTTCAATAGACTATGTGTCAATTTGGAATGAATCTATTGAATTAATAGATAGTATGGGTTCATATATGGTGATTTTTTTAGAAAATAAATATTTTATAGATATTCAGTTTCTATAACTATAGTCAATGATAATGGTTTCCAATTTAAAAATAGTCATTTTAGAGAAATAATGAAAAAATGAGGATGTAAACACAAGAACGTGTGGCCATTGCCAGTCCTAGAAATTGCTTCCTATGAGCAATTTCTTTGTGGAGGGTCATGACTTTTGGTGTTTTTTTATAAATATTTTTTCTATTTATTTGAATTTTAATTTCATTTTCTACATACCTATCATAAAATTTGTGTGTCTGTTGCTAGTCATAGCCATTTATTCCTATGCATATTTTATTTAACTTGTTGTGATCAGTAACAGTATGATAAATTCTCACATACATTAATGTCCTACCAAGTCACTTCAACATTGTTTTTTGTTTCATATTAAGGATATTGAAGTTGGAAAAGTTTTGCGCCCTCAACTAGCTATGAGAGTTTCCAATGCAAGTGTTGCATGGAAAAATGTTTGTTCTAACCATAAGCATGCCTTAATTTTCATGTTAATTTTTTTTTAAAATCTTCTTATGTTTGAAATTTTAATGATTTCACCTTCATGTTTGGTTTTTTTCATGTTCTGTATAAATTGGGATAATTACTAGAAAAAATGATCTATCTCCACACTCCTATTATTCCATGTTTTCCCCTACTTGTGGTCTTCAAAGTCCCTCTACATAATAGTTGATTAATTAAGAATATATGTTTCCTAGATTTAAGGACCCACCTCCTGATTTAGTGAGGAATTTCCAAAGTCATAAACATCTCTCTGTTTATCCTCCTTAATAAAATGCTCTAATTTCAATTGATCTATTGCACTAGCTACTTCCCTCCTGAATGAGGTTCAAGGTTTGGTGCATTAACTAGAAACCTGAATACATAATGATGAAGCCTCTATGATTCTAAGTAAATTATTTTTGTTGATCCAATCAACTATAAAAGTATAAACTTCCTTGGAAAAACATATTGTCACTGGTTATACTCAATGTTGTTGTCTATATCAGTTCATCACAAAGTCGAATATTGAGCATCTAGTTTCATATCTATGTTAATAAAAGAAATGAAAAGAGTTTATAGTCCATGTCAATTTTAAAAAAGGAGTTGAAAATAAGAAAATCACAATTTTTTTCCAATGAATGAATTCCACATAAAACTTTTGTAAATGACGTGTCCCATAAGTTTTATGTGGACTCATGTAAATCATTCTCATAGGAAATGGTTCTATGTAAGTTCTTATGTAGTTACCTAGTTAATTTTGGAATTACTTCACAAAAAAATAATATACAATGACACTAGAAAAAAATTATGAATAAATAGGGAGAATTCAATAACCTTATTCTATTCAAAAAGTAGAGAAGAAGGAGACCCTCCACACTATATATTGGGGGAAAATAACTATTCATCTTACACTTTATGAGTTCCATGAAATAATTATATAGAAGTACCTATTTACCTCAATTTTTAATCCTCTTTATTCTAATTAGATCCAATTATGATTGGGAAATTTTTTGGTTCCTGAAAATTTTGAAAACACTTTGAGATGAAGATCTATATAGAATAATTAAAAAAAATTACTTTTTCATCAAAAGGATCGTTCACTATGTAAAAAAATCAATGAAACTATGAAGAAATTTCTTGATTCATGTGTTAATTTTGGTCAGTTTGGACCCTTTATTTTTGGTTGAAAGGATTCAGGTAGCTCGGGTGTCATTTAAGGGAGAAAGCTAACACCCTCAGGCTATTACCAGCCTGCTTTATGGCCTTTGTTTTGTGGAATCAATGTAGTGATCCATGCTATTGCACATCAATTTTATATGGTAGTAATTTCATAAGTCCAAGAATAAATATATACTAACATTTCTTATAATTACACCCCCAACACACTTTTTGAGAAGTAATTTCATGAGGCATGAATTTTGAGAAATGACAGTATTTATGAGCATCTACTTAGTGAGAATGTCTTTGGAGATTAAATCCCTCATGTAGACTTTAATTTAAGTCTAAATGGAGTGGGAAGCCTATTAAAAAACATATGTGGGTCCATGGGACACCCATAAAAGATACTTGTAGGTTTTACCATGTAAAACCATCATGAGACCCCCCACCTCTTCTTACCCCATGCGACTACTTCAATTAGTTATCCTAGAATCAACCAAGTTATATGAAGCCGCCAATTTGTTAATTCAAACTTTGTAACCATCCATTTCTTCCTCTATAAATTATAGATTCATCTATATCCCCATGTATAATGATATATAAGAAAACACAAGTCACTTTGGTGGAATTCAACATATTTTAACAATGGACTCTCCATAAATTTAAAAGTTAGTGGAATCAATTGACCAACTAGACCCACTGTAAATAGTTAGGGTGGTAAAAATTATCAATTTGTACTTGTAACTATGATTTATATAATATAAATTGAATTATCCAATTGTGATTGCAATGTTATTATTCTTCCATGAGTAAAAGAAGGCAATATTTTTCTCTCATGGATATAAGGCTAAAATTATGAAGCATGTAAATATCTTGTTTTTATTACTTGTTTGATTTTGATTATATCTATGAAATTATTTTGGGAGTTGTGAGCAATTGATATTGAATGATTTGTTGTAGTGGTTAGGTTGTATTTTTCATCTTACATATATAACATCATTTTATAAGATCATATGATTATGGTAGTTTTAGAATTTTTTCAATGTGTTGAAGTTTTGATGGTTTTCTTCCAAATTTGTGGTTTTATGGATCCCAAAAAGTGGTATCATATCTTGTTCTTCATCAAGGATCAGTACTCTAAACATATTCTTATGGTAATTTGCTTTCCTCTATGATTTTTAATTTTAGTTGGAGTTAACTTCTTTTTATGGAATGGAATTATAAGAAGGAAATGTCTTAATAGACAAGTTTGACAGGATGGACTTTGATTTTTGAAGGATGAAGATGGAGGATTATCTATTTTAGAAGGACTTTGAGTTTTCATTGAAAGGATTAAAACCATAAGAAATTGATAAAGTGGAATAGGAATGTCTTTATAGGATGTAACTTGTAGTGATACACATATCTTTAGAGAAAAATGTTTCCTATAACATCTGGGAGGTGGAAACAATAGTAGAGTTAATGAAGGCTATAGTGGATATGTTTGAGAATCCAACAAAAATGAAAAAAAAAATATGATACAAAGGTTATTTGGTATGATATATCAGAAGGAAGACTATCTTCTAATCATTTCAATTAATTCAAAATGATTTAGAGTCATCTCAAATCTATTAAAGTGAAATTTTTGTATGCTTTTTAGTAATTTTTACTGCTTTCATTGCTTATGTAATAATGAGATATGATGTTTAATTCCATAAGAAATTATTATGGAAATTTTGACAATGTTTTTTAATTAATATGTTTTTGATATTATCCTAAATGAAGATATTAGATATAGGGAAGTCCAAGCATTTTCTAGAACCATACTAAATGAAAAATAAAGATGATATTTTATTCAATGGAAAGTTCGTAGGAAAAAAGTTAAATAAATGGAGGGGATTCAAGGTAAATTTTTTGGTATTTTAATTTTATGTTGGAATCTTGGGAAGAAAGGGAATCCAATGAAAGATTATAGAGATCACATGGTGAATTTAGGAAGGGATGCTTCAAGAATTTCAAGTTTTATAGACACTACTACCAAGGGTGCAAGAATTTTACTATTAATTGTTAATATTTTATTAGAATCATGGATCAACAATTTAAAGGATTAATTTCATTCTATGATTGAGATTTGGTTTATAGTGAATTACATGCCTGAAAGGTTCAACATGGTTTGTTTAGTTAAGGTTAAAGCACTCCAGATCATGGGGAAAGCTTAATTTAAAGTCTAAATGTAAAATAGAATATTCCTAGAGTTATAGGGGGCTAGGGGGGATGGTGCAGGGGGGATGGGGGGATGATATAGGGGTGGGGGATGTTGTAGGGGGTGGGGGTTGGTGTTGGGGGGTCTGGTATAGTGGGGGGATGGTGCAGGGGGGCTGGTGTAGGGGTGGGGGGATGGTGCAGGGGGTGGTGGGGGTTGGTGCATGGGGGGCTGGTGTGGGGGGCCGTGTTGGATCTGAATCTACGGATTACACACAAGAGGGGGGTGAATTGTGTCTTTTCAAAATTATTATAATCTCTTCAATTTAGACAAATTCTGTCCACTATGCTTTTGCTCGATTAAATATGCAGCGGAAAAAGTAAAAGCATGAACACACGGATGTATAGTGGTTCGGGGAACAGAAGGCCCCTAGTCCACTCCACCAACGCTCAAATCCACGAGCTTGGCGATTTTCACTATCTGGTCCTCGTTTCCACAGACCTGTTCACAACTGAGTACAGGCAGTTGACACCTTTACAAGTTTCATGCAAACACAGCCTTCCTGGTTCAAACACGAACCCACACAGCTTAGAACGAGAAGCTGATCACTCAAAAATAAAAAGGGTTTCGATAAAGAAAACACTTCTCCAGTTGTTCTTCACAATTGAAACAGAAAGCAATTGACAGTAGATAGATCGTTGTCTTCAGAAAATAAAGATCTATAATCAAAACAGTTCTGAGTCGATCCAGTTGCAATAGATATTACCAGAAACTTCACAACTTCAGCAACAGTAGATTCACAACAGATAGTCGATGTAGAACACGTGAATCTGCTATCAAGATCTTCCTTCGGTAATAAAGGTTTTACACTTCTTCTCGATCACCAGAAAAGAACGCCTTTTCACAGTCTCTGTTTCTTGCTCGTTAAAAGATCAATCTATATCTTTCACACACTTTTCTGTGTATATATATATAATCCGAAGTTTCCAAGATAGAACATATATATTCAAATCTGAGAAATTCTTCCACATAAATAGATCCATAAAAATCTCCTTTAGATTCGCGATATTAAATGAAATAACAGAGCCGTTGTAACTCCCCTGAAGAATCGGCACAAAAAGCTCCGTTTAAATCAATCATTAATCCGTTGTAAATCGTCTTTGATTCAGTCAAAGTCGTACTTAAGAATCGGCTCGAAATCCGCTTAATAAACCGCTTGTTTGACCAATGCAAAAGGAAACATCGTCTGTCAAAAATATCCCGACGCCAAACGTAGGGTTGATGACGTGTCTCCAAACGTAGGGTTCACAAACGTAAGGTTCACAAACGTAAGGTTCACAAACGTAAGGTTGAACATACATACTTTCTCTTCAGCATTCAAACGTAGGGTTGATCATCCATACTTTGTCTTGCTTCAACTCTCCTAAGAACGTACGGTTGATTATAAAAGTAAGGTTGATGATCCATACTTTTGAGAAACAAACTCAACACTGAAAACTAACGTATGGTTTCTCTTCCATACTTGTCCAACAACGAAAACGTAAGGTTCCTTCCAAACGTAATGTTCTTCTTCAATACTTTTCAACAACGTAAGGTTCATTAACCATACGTTTCAAAATAACATAAAAGGTAAACTTTTCATCCATACGTTACGTTCATCAACGTAGGGTATGAACAGTGATTCCAGTACGCGCTAAAATTGATCTCGCGCTACAGTGATTTCAGAACACGCTAAAATTGATCTTGCGCTACAGTGATTCCAGAACACGCTAAAATTGATCTCGGAATAAATGAAGTATGAAATCTCGTTGTATGAAATAAATAAATAAAATAAATTCCTGCAAAATACTCAACGAAATAATTAGTAAATAATTAAGGGTATTTGTGAGCATCAAAATCATCATAAAGAGATAGAGTATTATTTAAAATAATCTCCCCCTTTAAAAAACATTATTTTGAATTGTTTGAAAACAATACATTGCTCAACAATCTCCCCCTTTTTGATGATCACAAAACCCATAAAATAATAGAACTAATTTAAATGCAATCTTTAAAATTTTAGAATTCTGAAAGGATTAAAACAATATTTAACTATAATAAAATTTCTCCCCCATAAAAATAAATTTTCATCTAAAAAATAGATAAAAGATAAATGTCGTATATATCCAAATTCCTTCATAGGAAACAAATGAATTTAAATGTTGTGTTTATCCAAATTCTCCCCCTTTTTGTGATATCAAAAAGAATGAAAAATTACGGATTTGAACACATTCAATATTGCACTGAACTATAAGTAAATGCTATAATTAACTGTGTATGAATAAGTGAATTTGTTATACTGGCTAACTTAGTCATAAATCAATAAACAACAAAACAAAAAAGAAGTAAGAAAAGAATTTTCATTCACAAGCTGTTATATATATAAACGATTGTGATATACAGAGGAATCAAGGTTCATGGATAAGACAGGGAGAAAAAAAAAGGTGTCTATCTCCTTTGAATCACGGTCTTGATCTCTGTAAACTGTTCTCTGAGCCTCTTCATCATCCCATCTCCTAACTTGATGATAAGATCTCTGTTCTCTTGAGTCATATGAATATCTTCAATCAAATTAACTCTGAAAAACTCATGCATTCTTTCTTCTTTTTCAACAAAAAGAGCCAGCTTTTCTGATAACTGATTCAAAAGAATCCTAATCGGTTGCTCTCCAGATGTCAACTGATCCACTAAAAATTTCTGATTATCTAGCAAAACTGAAAAAGGGGCACTATTACACTGAAGATCGTGTAATCTGTCACTCATATTGCTTAGTGCTCCTGTAATTGCTTGAAATTTCCGAATCAAATCAGGTGAAGAGCCTGATCCACTCACAGCACTGTTTGCAACAGATTCAAATTTATTCTCCATATAAATCTTCAACTCAGACATATCATCTTTCTTTACCATCTCTGATTTTAACTGATCAACAGCATGCAACATATCAGTCTTAAACAAATCTACTTCCTGTCTTGAAACAGTACATTCTTTCAGCTTCTGAAACTTCAACTGCTCTAAGTTCAGAGAATTTCTGAGACTAACATTCTCAGATTCTAACTGAGAGATACACTTGTACAGCTCAACAACTTCTTCTTTTATCGAATCAGGGGCACCCTGTGCTCTATTCTCATGTCCAGAAATAGGTTGATGAGGCAGGGCAAGTGGTAAAGAATCTGCATCTGACTGTTCTTTGTCCTTGTCCTGACTAGGTTGATCCACTGAACTAGCTTTTGAAGCCTGAAACTCTTCCACTGAAAAATATTCCTGAAGTACTTCTGTATTAGCTTCAGAAGTATGTTCATCACGAACAGTAGTCTCTCTGACTTCTACTGATTGGTCAAGAACAATATTTTCATGTAAATCTTGAGGTCGGGCCACTTCTTCACCAGGCACTGCCTCCATAGTTTGTTCTTGTTGTATTACATTTTCAACAGCCACAGCAGCAGATTGAGGTTCTTTTTGGATTTCCGGTTGAGCTGCTGGTTCCTCTATCGGTGCAGTCTGCTCCACAACAGCTTCTCTCACAAATGAATAAGAAATTACCGGTTCAGAGGATTTCAAGGCAGGAGAGATAATTTCTTCATCAATTGACCTCTTCCTTTTAGATTGAAGTCCTTCTTGACTTCTCTCTTCCTCAACTTCCTCCATCTCAAAACGAATTCTCCTTGCCACTGTACTAACCCTTGATTCTGCTTGTCCCTCCTTGGACTTAGCCGGTTGAGCCTGAGCACTCTCCGAGTCTTCCTCAGCTCCAACAGGTAAGAGTTTTCCTTTAATTGTGCTCCAGAAGTATCCTACTTTCCTCAAAGTTCCAGCATTAAAAACATTACTGTGGTGACATTTCACCCCAGCATCAACCAATCTGATCATTCCTCTTTTAAACAAAAACAAAGAAATGAACCTTCCATAAGGGAAAAAGGTCATTCTTGCTTCACTCTGACAGCAGTAATTCAAATATCTTATCATAAACCGAGGAAAATTAAACTTAATATCACACATCAGAAGATACATTATGTACATGTCAGGGTATAGGATTTTCTCCATCTCAGCCATCCTTGGTGCTAAACCAGTCTGAACAAATTTTACCAAGATTTTCTGATCGGGCTCCAAATCTTTAATAAACATTTTCTTTATCACTCTGGTTCCAAACAGAAAAGACATAATGTCTTCAGACTTATGTAAAGAATCTCCAATATTCCGTAAATCGAAATGAAAAACTCCTTCATGAGGGTAGTTAAGAATTTGACTTATCTCTACAGATGATATGGAAAAGTCCTTATCCTCTATTTGAGCCAATAAACTATCCTCCGTATCTCCAAGGCTAAACTGAACAGTTCTAAAGAAATGTCTCATTTCTGCCTCATAAAGAAACTCAGAATTTTCACTATTAAAATCTTGCTCAAGGCTTTGAAACGACAACGCTTGCTTCAACAGTAAATTAGTTTCAAACAGCCATTCTAAATCGATGACTTTACCTTGCAGTATTTTCCGACCAACTACTTTAGGTTTCTTTGCAGCACTGCTCTCAGCTTCATCTGGACGCTTAGTCTTTGCCATTTCAACAACGATTTCTGAAGGTTCGTAAGTTTAGGGTTTGAAGATTCAGAAAAGGGTTTTGGAGCAGATGTGCGGTTCTAGGTTTTCGAAAGGGTTTCCGAAAAAGGTGAAACAGTTTAGAAGGTGAAACGGTTCTGACAGCCTTGATTCCCGTGTAATCACTAATCATTACTTTTATTTAAAACAAAATAAAATTACTTTATAGCGGGAAACAAAAATTAAGCAGAATTCGAAAACAGAATAAGATTTAAAAAAAAAACTATTTAAAATTAAATAAACCTAACTCCCCCTTAATAAATTCAAACCTTGCCGTGGGAAGTGGTTTAGTAAAAATATCTGCTAATTGATTTTCTGTATTTACAAATTCCAAAAATATATCCTTTTTAAACACATGATCTCTTAAAAAGTGATGTCTTATATCAATGTGCTTAGTTCTAGAATGACTAATAGGATTTTTTGAAATATTAATTGCACTAGTATTATCACATAAAATAGGTGTATTATTGAAATTTAATCCAAAGTCCATAAGAGTGTTTTTCATCCACAACACCTGTGCACAGCAACTACCTGCAGACACATATTCTGCCTCGGCTGTTGACAGGGCAACTGAGTGTTGTTTCTTACTAGACCATGATACTAAAGACTTTCCTAAAAAGTGACATGTTCCTGAAGTACTCTTCCTATCTAATCTACAGCTTCCAAAGTCAGCATCTGAATATGAAATTAAATTAAAATCAGAGGTTTTTGGATAAAGCAGAGATTGATAAATAGTACCTTTTAAATATCTAAAAATTCTTTTAACAGCAGTTAAATGGGATTCTTTGGGATTTGATTGAAATCGAGCACAAAGATATACTGAATACATTATATCTGGTCTACTAGCAGTAAGATATAACAAACTACCAATCATACCTCTATATAACTTGTTGTCCACTGATTTTCCAGTTTTATCCAAATCAAGTTTTATATTAGTACACATAGGAGTTGTAAATGTCTTGCTGTTTTCAAGTCCAAATTTCTTAAGTAAATCAGTAATGTATTTGCATTGATTTAAAACATTTCCAAAATCTTTTTGAAATATTTGAAGACCCAAAAAGAAATTTAATTCTCCCATCATACTCATTTCAAATTCTTTTTGCATTAATTCTGAAAATTCATGACAAATAATTTTATTGGTCGATCCAAAAATTACATCATCAACATAAATTTGAACCAACAAAACATTATTTTTCACAGTTTTCTTAAAGAGTGTTGGATCTGCTAGTCCAACAGTAAAATCATTTTTCAAAAGAAAAGAACTTAGTCTTTCATACCAAGCTCTAGGTGCTTGTTTAAGGCCATAAAGAGCTTTAGTAAGTTTGAAAACAGAATCTGGTTTTTGAGAATTTTCAAAACCAGGAGGTTGCTCAACATAAACTTCCTCCATTAAATAACCATTTAAAAAGGCAGATTTAACATCCATCTGAAATAATTTAAAATTCATATAAGATGCATAGGCTAAAAGAATTCTAATGGCTTCTAACCTGGCTACAGGTGCAAAGGTCTCATCATAATCTATTCCTTCTTCTTGATTATATCCTTTAGCTACTAATCTTGCTTTATTTCTAGTTATTATCCCTTGATCATCCTGTTTATTCCTAAAGACCCATTTAGTTCCTATTACTGGATAATCATGTGGTCTTTCAACTAATTCCCAAACCTTATTTCTCTTGAACTGGTTCAATTCATCCTGCATTTCTATTACCCAGCTCTCATCATCTAAGGATTCTTCTATGGTCTTAGGTTCTTGTTGGGATAGGAAATCAGAGAATTCAACTATGTTTCCAAAGTTTCTTCTTGTTTGAATACCAGTCTCTAAGTCACCTATCACAGATTCTAAAGGGTGATTCTTTAAGGTTCTAGACTGTCTAGGCATTACATTCAAAGGTTCTTCAGTATCATGTTCTTCTGAACTGGACTGAATTTCTTTTATATCATTTTCAAAATCATTCTTTAAATTCTCAGGTCTCATGTTTTCATTAGAATCAGGTTCATCTATTTGTTCTATCCTTTTCTCAAAAGGATCAGATTCATCAAATTTCACATGAACTGATTCTTCAACAATCCTTGACTTTTTATTATAGACTCTATAAGCTTTGGAGGTTGCAGAATATCCTAAGAAAATACCTTTATCAGATTTTGGATCAAATTTACCAAGATTATCTTTGGTATTCAAGATGTAAACCTTGCATCCAAAAACTTTAAAGTAATTTAATTTAGGTTTTCTGTTATTCCATAGTTCATAGGGTGTCTTTTTCAAAATAGGTCTTATTAAAATTCTATTCATTATATAACAAGCTGTATTAACAGCTTCTGCCCAGAAATATATAGGTAGGCTATATTCATTTAACATAGTTCTAGCCATTTCTTGAATAGTTCTATTTCTTCTTTCTACAATCCCATTTTGTTGAGGTGTTCTTGGAGCAGAGAAGGTGTGTTTAATACCCATGTTTGAGCAAAAGGAATTAAATTCCTGGTTCTCAAATTCTCCACCATGATCACTTCTCAATGAGATTATATTAAAACCTTTTTCATTTTGAATAGATTTACAAAAACCTTCAAATAAACTAAAAGCTTCACTTTTATATTTCAAAAAGAAAATCCAAGTAAATCTAGAATAATCATCAACTAATACATAAACATACAATTTACCAGCTAAACTTTCTACTCTTGAAGGTCCAAACAAATCCATATGGATAAGTTCTAGAGGCTTAGTTGTAGCAACTTTATTAACAGATTTGAATGATGATTTGTGTTGCTTGCCAAGCTGACATGCATCACAGAATCTGTCATTTTCAAATTTGAGACTAGGCAAATCAGAAACTAGATGTTTCTTAGATAATTTATGTAAAGCATAAATATTGCAATGACCAAGTCTTCTATGCCAGATCCAGGATTCACTTATATTAGCATTTAAGTAGTTTACTTGTTGTTTACACAAGGAATACAAATCCAAAGTATAAACATTATCAGTTCTGGGTGCTCTAAACTTAAACAGTTTATCTTTAGAAACAGTACAACTATTGTTAGTAAAATCAACAGTGTATCCATCATCACAGAGTTGAGAGATACTTATCAGATTGTGTTTTAACCCTTGTACATAAAGTACTTTGTTGATTGAGACTGTCTCTGGATCTCCAACTGTTCCAATACCAATAATCTTTCCTTTGGCATTGTCACCAAAGGTGACAAGTCCTCCTTCCTTTCGAGTAAGAGAAGAGAAATTAGCTGAAGTTCCACTCATGTGTCTTGAGCAGCCACTGTCCATATACCATATTTCTTTCTTTCTTTGGTGACCTGCTACCTGCAAAGACATTTAAACAAATTGCTTTGGTACCCATATTTTGTTGGGTCCAGGAGTGTTAGCAAGCAGTGATCTGGGTATCCAGATTTGCTTTGTTTTCTTAAAATTTATTGAATCATATAGATCATTGGAAATATAAGCTTTCTTAATTCCACATATTTGAGGTTTTCTTAGAAAACAGTTTTTAGCTATATGACCTTTTGTTCCACAGTAGTTACAAATAACCTGTTTAGTGCTAGGAACAAAATAATTTTTGTATAACTTAGGTTTTTCTCCTTTACTTCCAATTCCAAACCTTTCCTTTTTAATTACAGTTTTTCCAAGTATCTCATTTAAGACGTTTTCTCCTTTCGTAAAAACTAAAGCAGCCTTTTTATAAGATTCTACTTCATCCTGTAGAGTTTTTATTTTTGATTCAAAATTAATTTTATTTGAGTCAGCAGAGTTGTATTTGTCAATTAATTCCTTATGTTGTTTTAGCAAAGTATTTCTCTCATCTGAAATAGCTTTATGCAAGTTCTTTATAGATTTATATTTTTTAAATAATGAGTCGTACCTTTATTCAAGCATATTGCAGTAAGCTGCAAGTTTTTTATTTGAGAAGCTTGTTTCAGAGTTTGATTCATTATTTGAGTCAGAGGAGTAGTATGAGTGTACCTCATCAGTTTCAGCCATGAAACACATATTTTCTTTTAAATTGGCTTCCTCCTTCTCTGAGCTTGATTCAGAAGAATTACTTGAGTCTTTAGAAACACTCCAAGTAGCTTTCATAGCTTTCTTGTCTTTCTGCTCATAATCATCTCTTTTGAAGAATTTCTTCTTCTTTGCATCTTTCAATTTTGGGCAATCTGGTCTGATATGTCCCATCTTTTTGCATTCATAACATCTCACTTCCTTGCTATCCTTTTTGAAGGATTTCTTGAAGTATTTCTTCTTACTATAGAACTTTCTGAATTTTCTGGCTAGCTGAGCCAGTTCTTCATCCGAATTTGAAGAATCAGAGCTTTCTGATTTAGCACTTACTTCTCTGTTCTTCATCTTTCTATCCTTTTGTTGAGAAGTCACTTTCAAAGCAGTATTTTCCCTTTTTATGTAGACTTTATGCTCATTTACCTCATCTTGCATTTCAGCTTCGTACATCATCAATGTACCAATCAGTTCTCTCATAGTTAGATCTTTAACAGAAGTTGATTGTCTGATTGCTGCAGAGATTCCATTCCATCGAGTAAGAAGTACTCTCAGTACCTTCAACGCTTGATCAGCCTGCTTGATTGGTTCTCCTAGAGCTGTTATATTATTGACAATTTCTGTCAATCTTCCATTCATCTGAGTGATGCTCTCTCCTTCAATCATTCTGAAAGTATCGAATTTTAACTTAGCAGTTGCATATCTCATCTGTCTTACATTATCTGTTCCTTCATAAGCAACAGCTATTGTTTGCCACATTTCATATGCAGTCGGGCATTGAGATACTCTGTTAAATTCATCTGGTCCTAGACCACAGATGATTGCATTCATAGCTTTTGAATTTATGTCATACTCAGCCTCTGTAGCAGCACTCCATGTATCGGGATTTTCAGGAATTTCATAGGGAGTCAGAATCTTTGAATAGACTTTGTAACCAAGATTTTTCAGATAAATAATCATACGTGATTTCCAGCAGCCATAATTATCTCCATTAAAGTAAGGTGCTCTGACCATTGACATTCCCTCTCTCATATCAGCCATGATACACTATGTATAATCTTTAAATACTTCTAGCTTGATAAGACTTTAAAAATAAGAAGCTCCTCCTCTGATACCAATTGTTGGATCTGAATCTACGGATTACACACAAGAGGGGGGGGTGAATTGTGTCTTTTCAAAATTATTATAATCTCTTCAATTTAGAAAAATTCTCTCCACTATGCTTTTGCTCGATTAAATATGCAGCAGAAAAAGTAAAAGCATGAACACACGGATGTATAGTGGTTCGGGGAACAGAAGGCCCCTAGTCCACTCCACCAATGCTCAAATCCACGAGCTTGGCGATTTTCACTATCTGGTCCTCGTTTCCACAGACCTGTTCACAACTGAGTACAGGCAGTTGACACCTTTACAAGTTTCAGGCAAACACAGCCTTCCTGGTTCAAACACGAACTCACACAGCTTAGAACGAGAAGCTGATCACTCAAAAATAAAAAGGGTTTCGATAAAGAAAACACTTCTCCAGTTGTTCTTCACAATTGCAACAGAAAGCAATTGACAGTAGATAGATCGTTGTCTTCAGAAAATAAAGATCTGTAATCAAAACAGTTCTGAGTCGATCCAGTTGCAATAGATATTACCAGAAACTTCACAACTTCAGCAGCAGTAGATTCACAACAGATAGTCGATGTAGAACACGTGAATCTTCTATCAAGATCTTCCTTCGGTAATAAAGGTTTTACACTTCTTCTCGATCACCAGAAAAGAACGCCTTTTCACAGTCTCTGTTTCTTGCTCGTTAAAAGATCAATCTATATCTTTCACACACTTTTCTGTGTATATATATATAATCCGAAGTTTCCAAGATAGAACATATATATTCAAATCTGAGAAATTCTTCCGCATAAATAGATCCATAAAAATCTCCTTTAGATTCGCGATATTAAATGAAATAACAGAGCCGTTGTAACTCCCCTGAAGAATCGGCACAAAAAGCTCCGTTTAAATCAATCATTAATCCGTTGTAAATCGTCTTTGATTCAGTCAAAGTCGTACTTAAGAATCGGCTCGAAATCCGCTTAATAAACCGCTTGTTTGACCAATGCAAAAGGAAACATCGTCTGTCAAAAATATCCCGACGCCAAACGTAGGGTTGATGACGTGGCTCCAAACGTAGGGTTCACAAACGTAAGGTTCACAAACGTAAGGTTCACAAACGTAAGGTTGAACATACATACTTTCTCTTCAGCATTCAAACGTAGGGTTGATCATCCATACTTTGTCTTGCTTCAACTCTCCTAAGAACGTACGGTTGATTATAAAAGTAAGGTTGATGATCCATACTTTTGAGAAACAAACTCAACACTGAAAACTAACGTACGGTTTCTCTTCCATACTTGTCCAACAACGAAAACGTAAGGTTCCTTCCAAATGTAATGTTCTTCTTCAATACTTTTCAACAACGTAAGGTTCATTAACCATACGTTTCAAAATAACATAAAAGGTAAACTTTTCATCCATACGTTACGTTCATCAACGTAGGGTATGAACAGTGATTCCAGTACGCGCTAAAATTGATCTCGCGCTACAGTGATTTCAGAACACGCTAAAATTGATCTTGCGCTACAGTGATTCCAGAACACGCTAAAATTGATCTCGGAATAAATGAAGTATGAAATCTCGTTGTATGAAATAAATAAATAAAATAAATTCCTGCAAAATACTCAACGAAATAATTAGTAAATAATTAAGGGTATTTGTGAGCATCAAAATCATCATAAAGAGACAGAGTATTATTTAAAATAATCTCCCCCTTTAAAAAACATTATTTTGAATTGTTTGAAAACAATACATTGCTCAACAGGCCGGTGCAGGGTTGGGGGGATGGGGTGGGGGTGATTCCAAATTAATTTTACTTTAAACCAAACTTTATTTTCATTTTTCCTCCCTTGTCTATAAATGTACTCACAGATTCCTAGATTTTCTTCTCCACTATTTAAAATACAAGCCAATAAAGATCAAACTTTAGGGTGGCATATATAACCATCATTGGGAATTTAAAGTTCTTTAATAGGTTTTCCATGAACAATTAATAGGAAATGTGTTTTTTGATCACATTATTAATCCCTAAAGAATATTATACATTTCTAACTACTTAGAGAATCTCCACATGCCTTGGGATCCCACTTTAGCATGCACTGAACATATGCCATCATAAGTTCTTTTTAATGTGTATGCACATATTTTAGAACATCAGAAGATTACATCGCATAAATTTAAATGTGGTCATGTACATGTAACATAAAAATCTTATGCCTTATGAAACCTAAAAAATGGTCACACAGAAGATTACATGTAGTAGGAATGGATCAAATAGTGGTTCCTAAAAAACTATAATATATACATCCCAAAAGATATTAAAAGATGCACAGTTTTACAGTTCTTATACTTATAATTCAATTGTAATATAAAAACACTATAATACTATAATATATATTTCCAATCAAGTACTTCTTTGTCTTCTTATGCTCATGATTATACAAATATTGAATACATACATACATGCGATTATGCCTATGCCTATGCTCATACTAATCCTTGTGCAATTACTAAAATAAACACATTTTGAAGTTGATATAGTGCATATGTTTATGCTTCTTATTAAACACTTGATGAAATACAGTCACATTATCAAATTAATAGTGAAAATTCATATGATTATATTTATAGCCATGCTTATACAAATACTATAATACATGAAGAATATTGAATACTATAATATAAAAGTATTGTAAAAAATATGATAATATATAAAGCATAACAAATGCATTTGGTTTGGATTATTCTTATAGAGAAACTTTATTATTTACATACATATTCTTATGTTTATGGTCATTATTACACTAATGTGTATACCTAAACTTAAATAATTCACACTTTTATGTCATCAGTACATATACTTTCTTATATTTATATATATACTATAATATATAGACATTTTCAAGTTTATAGTGCTTATGATTATGCTTCTAGAAATACTAAAATACATACACATTATCATATATTATAATATAATTTTTTTAACATTATGCCTATGTGTTTCATTATAATAACATTCTTAACATGAAAAATATAGATAGTTTTGTATGAAAAAATCACCATGATATTCATATATGAATAATTTATACAATTCAATCATGTTTTATCTATTAATAACATTATTTTTTTCTTTTAGGGAGATTTGTTGGTAGACTTAGATGAAGATTCAGTACAATTTACCCATCAGAGTAATTTATTTTTAACATGTCAACCATGTTCTTTATATTTTTTTAGGTATGTTACATGCATGAATAATATATTTATCACAAATCTAAATCATTATTGACTTATTAAAAAAATTATTTGTTTATGAGATGGCATTCCAATAAATTTTCTAGCATCATGCTTCAATGATGAATTATAGTGACTTAAATTAATCAAACTACAACACTCCATAATTCATATAAGCCTTCAATAATAAAATTTCTTGTCACTACTTCTATCCATTGGGATATGTGGGATAGTGTTTTTGATTTGGGTTCATTTTGATCATTGTACTATGAGCTTCTAATTAAGTGTGTTTGTTTTACTCTATTTTACTGTCTTGGTTTTTGTTTATGAAACTGGTTAGGTATTGCATCTTTTGATATAGTGTCCAGAGCTATAAATATCATTGTATTTGTTAAATAAAACCATGCCTTGGTGTGGTTGTGTATGAGTATTTCTTAGTAATCTTAAAGTGGATGAGTGTGCTATCTTCATCTCTTGTAATTCAGGGTAGCATTACAACAAGAGTATTGGTATGAGTAGATTCATTTATGGTTATGAAAGCCTTAAGACCAAGGTGGAGAATCAAATGATGATGTTGGAAGGGAGCAGGAAGCAGGGCAGAGGTAGGGAGCCAGGGAGGTAGGGAGGCATGGAGCAGTGGTTGAGTAGGGAGGTAGGGCACATGAGGAAGGGAGGAGGTAGGGAGTAGGGAGTAGCGGGTAGGGAGCAGGGAGGGAGTAGTGGTTGAATAGGGGTTCAGTAGAGCCATTTTTTTCTAGAAATGGATTGCATACCTGGATTTTTTTACAAAAAAATCAATTATAATGTGGCATTATATCTGAATTTTTTTCTAGATACTCTATTATGTAGCCACGATTTACAACCATGGTAGTAGACCTATTTCCATGGTTTGAACCATGACTATAGGTGTAATTTCATGGTTATAAACCATGGAAATAAATCCATGTGGAAGAATTTATGGCTACAATTACAAACTGTGGGTATAGATCTATATCCACCATTCAAACCATGGCTATAGGTATATTTCCACGGTTTGAACCGTGGATATAGGTTTATAGCCACAGTTTCAAACTATTGTTATAGGTTTTTTCCTATATCCATGCCAATATGAGCCAGAATTGGTGAAACCATGGCTATTATATATAGCCACAGTTTTGGGTCCTATATCCATGTTTATAAAACGTGACTATAGCCTTTTTTCTAGTAGTGGATATACATATTTTTTAGTGGTTCTCTTCTCAATTCTTCCTGATAAGCAAGCCCTTTTTAAGGGAACTTTCTGAATTCTTACCTAATTTCAAGTGCACTATATAATATGTTTTAATCCACCATTATCCTTCTAAAATAAAAAATTTTATTATGAAAACCTTCTTGGTTCACTTATAGTTTTATATAAAATATTATTCCCTTTTCTGTTTTAAATGATCTTTGATATTTTCCTTAAACCGCACTAAAAAATTTTAAATCTAAAGTTTCTTAAATAATCTTTTTACATGATATCACTTCAATTTGACATCACTTATCATGATATATACTTATTCTAACTTATTATTTTCCATGAATGATCTAATTTCTTTTCTTCATGGTCACTTTTATGATACAACCATTGGTTATGCCTTATGACATGATTATGATACCCATTTCATTACATGGGTAACCTTATGTTTATGTATAATTGATTATGTATGATTATTTATGTGGAAAACATATTCATAAACATTTTATGATGGGTGCATCTAGAAAATGATCCAATGTATCGGGTAAATTTTAGTCTCATGAGGCATTATGTGCAATGGTCTTGGCGGTTAGCCTTGACTCATGCTCCCTGTGCAACAGTATTGGTGGCTAGCCTTGAATCATGCTCCTCTACGTGCAATGATCCTTGACTCATTATAAAGTCATGTTTTATGTTACTTTCACATTACAATGATTCCATGTTTATATTATCTCATGTTTTATATGTTATGATTCCATATATTCAATCATGTTCCATGCCTTTTTATATATTTATGGCATGCCTTCTAACCCATGTTCTAAGATTTATTATTATGATTATTCCCTTATTGGGCTTTCTAGGTCATCCCTCTATTCGTGTTTTCCCCAAGTTATCCTATATAGATTTTGATCACAATTAAAGTTAGTAGATCAATGTGGAGATTAAATAAAATTTGTTTGTGTGATGTTTAATTATGTACATAATCTTCCAAGACACTAGACTTTACAATCCTTGGCTTGTAATATGATGTTTAAATATACCTAAAATCACGTATTGATATGTATAAAAGTCTAGGGTCTCTATAATCATATAGTTACCCTGAGAGGGGTTGAATCAAGGGTGACCAACTTTTATCAATTAATTTCAACTTAAATTCTTCCTTCTGTTAAGTTTATCAAACCTATGTTATTTTTTTGGATTTATGGAACTTTAGAAAATTTCCCTCATCACTTTTCACTTATTTTATAATGATGTTGTAAAGTAAATAACACATATGAATTTTTTACATGGTTAAACCTCAATGTGATAACCTAATCATTATTATGTTGACTTCTATTGAGTCCTGGATTATTCCGCTTATATTATCTATCACAAATTACAAGCGGTGTGGGAAAGAATCACCCTTAACCCAAATACTTCACTATATTTCACAAGTGAATGGACTTTATACTACATCCCATAGTTTAGTTATCTAACTAAAATTTCCTCTTATCTCCCTATAATAATATTGTATTTTTTTATACTAGAAAAAGCAATCTTCAAAAGTTCTTCATGAACTTTCTCATGGATGAAACTTTGATTGACACTTGATCTTTAGTTGTACTCTGTATGCACATCATCCTTATCCTCCTTCCAGTGGAATTTTCTTATAGAGCTCTCACTACCTTGTACTTTGAAATATTGAACTTCCACAAGTAGGTGGTTGATATCTTTCTGGGATTCTCTTTCCAGTCTTATGGATCTAGAGATATCGCTTAGTACTTTGGAACTTCATGTACTAGTCTTCTCAGCTTCGAACCTTCTAATCATTCAATGGAAGTGCTTGGTTGGATGCTTCCTATTCTTTTATTTATTTATTCTCAAAATCACTCTCTATTTATTCATATCCAATTCAAGTTGTGTTCCCCCTTTATATAGGAAAACATCCTCCAATGGATATAGGGAATGTGTGGGATTTGGTTTGAATATTTGTGTTATCTCATGTCTTAATTTGACTTCCATTAGTTTCTTCCTTAGATATTAGAATTTTTACTTTATCAAAGTTCTAAAAAACACATTATAAACTATCTTCAACTCATCCGTAGATCTTGGATTGAATCACAAACTTAAATTCAGTGAATATTTTACTTTGAACGTCTAGTCCATCATCATTAGAATATATTACTTTACAACTTTGTAAAATCCTTCTTGCATCTTCTCGAACATGTTCTTATGATTTAATCAGTATTCCCTTTTTGGTTATGCCTTTGCCTTAACTCATTCTTCTATAACCTTTATTACTTAAAACATTCTCAAACATATTCATTATTCTTTTTTTGGATTCCAACTTATGCACCTTCATTTAGTTCAAACTTGGCTTCTAGATTCTTTCGATTAAATCAGCTTCAAATTACAACTTCTGATGTTTTGAAATTCCATACATCTAGGATGTATCATCTTTTTTCTTTCGGTCAGTCACTTGTACTTTCATTACCTCTAATACTTTGTGTTAGGTCCAATAGGGGCCTATATACCCTGATAGGGGGGGTGAATCAGGTTATGGATATTCTTTTCAAAATTCTTCCTGCCCCACTAGATCTTGACCAATTTATTACAATGGTCACTTTATTTGCTCTTGTGCGATTATTATGATCAGTTCTTTTCTGGTTTGTCTGATGATGATTTTTTGAATGCAATGCAGGGAAGCGACTAGGAAGACACAGAGATTTTTACTTGGTTCACCCGCACTGGTCTACGTCCAAGGATCATACAATGGCGATGTTCCATTATACCAAATCCACTAAGGCTCACTGCCAATAATGTTCACAAGGTTCGGGCTAGATCACTTCTATGCCCAGGCTCACTGCATTTACAAGGTTTAGGGTCAGCTCACTGCTTTCCCAAGGGTCACTCCCTGTTTCTCTCTCTCTGGCTCACTGCCGGTGGAGAGGATCACCTTCTTCCTCTTCCTAAGCTCACTGCTCTGTGAAGGGATTCACTCACAGTTTATAGACATGTAGGTCTCTTCATTTGCATGAAATAATGAATCTTCAACTGTTGATAGATGCTCTGTTGAAGTCCAACTTTCATCCACTGATGAATAACACTTTTCCTCTAACCACTGGGCAACTACCTTTGGAAAGTACCTTTGTAAAGCACCCTACTTCACGAGGCTCCCAATTTCACGAAGCTCAAACAAGCCTTCGCGAAGCTCCTACATTTTCGCGAAGCTCTATCGCGAAGCACTCTCGCGAAGCTCAAGTCATTGCAGAGAAACTTCCCTCGTGAAGATTACTAAGCCAACGTGGAGCTCGTAGGTTTCGCAGAGCTACAATAGCCGCCACGAAGCTCCTCTTTCGTGAAACACATTGGCTCCGCGAACCACCTTCGCAAATCGAGAGCAAATTATCTTCTCTAAAAATTATTTCTACTTCTCTCAAGGGGGTCGGACTCTATTTATAGGCGATTCCACTGACCCTCGAACTTTCCACGCGAAGTCAACGCCATGTCATCTCAAATCGCAAAGCTCTGAAGTTTCCACCGGAATTCTGTCCAAATTGCGAAGCACCACGAAAATTTTCCGTTCACGGAGCTCGTCGTAATCGCAGAGCATTACCATCAACATTCCTTCGCACCTTCGCTGTGAAGCTCCCTCACAAAGCCCTTCACCTCCGCGATGCGCTTCAACTCTGACGTTCGTGAAGCTTTGACGTTATCGTGAAGCATCACCACCTCCATTTTTCTGGTCTTCGCAAAATCCAAACCATGCATCTTATCTTCGCGAAATTCACGCCTTTGCCATATTAAATTATGCTCCTCATGGAAATCCTATTTTCGCGATACTCACCAAACTCCAAATTTTGGACCCCAAAAATTTGGCAAACACTGGGAAATGGCGCCACCTTGTACTGCTCTTTTGTACCACCTCCAGATCGTCCTTTCCTTTGTCATCGTTCTTTGTCAACAAGTATTTTCAACAAATTCTCAGGAACTCGACAATTCTCCATGGAAACCTGCTTTGTCAACAAACACAATCAACCCAAAAATACTTCAATGTTACCTTGAGGGATTTTTTCCCAACAATTTTCCCCTTTGGGTTTGTTGACAATTATTCATAACTCTTCTCAGAATGATTTTCTGCACGTTGATACCTCACTGAGTCTTCTTCCAGTTACTACCACCATTCGCCTCTTGCGATTCTGATAGTATTCAAGGATTCACTTAACACATACTCTAAGCCCACATGAGCAATGCTTGGTGTGAGAAACAAGAGTAGTATGAAAAGTTCATCAATGAATCACTTCATGTCAAACACCAATTGTCGATTCCAACATGATACCAATTCTTAAATTGATACCAATTGTTGAACCACACTGATCCCAATTGGTGATAACTGGACACCTTGTCACACCATTCCAACACCACTGTTCCACTTTTATCACGATCCTTAGCTATCGTGATATCTATTCTTTGATCGATCACTTCTAGCATCGTCTGATTTTAAAATCTCCCCCTTGCTCATTTCTCCCCCTATCTGGCTGCTCCACTGGTCAGCTTCTCCCCTTATTTGTCATGACTTCTCAAATATCCACAATGTCTCCCCCCTTGAACAATCACTATTTTCTCCCCCTTTGTCAACGAACCCAAAGGTCACTCCTTTGTAGTCTGTAACATAGTAAAGAACACATATCAGCACATTTGGGAAAAACACATCATACCTCGGGGAGAGGGGGTGGGGTTGGGGTCCCCATGCACACTCTCCTAAGTGCAGGGAGTTGACTGAACTCCCAGAGCCAGTCGATGCCTCTCAAAAGAGGCTTTGGGTAAGGCCTTTGTCAGAATGTCTACAACCTGTAGCTCTGTAGGCACATACTCCAGCTTTACGATCCCCTGTTCAACTTTCACCTTTATAAAATGATATTTTATCTCAATGTGCTTTTTCCTTGAGTGATGACCTGTATTTTTGCTCAGATTGATAGCACTTGAGTTATCACACTGAATTCAGATTGGAGACTTCACCTCAACTCCCATATATTCAAGCTGCTTCTTCATCCACAATAACTGTGTGCACGCTTGAGTGGCCGCAATATACTCATCTTCTACGGTGCTCAATGAAATGCAATCTTTCTTCTTACTTAACCAAGCAATACATAGCCCACCAAGATAGAATGCACCACCTGACGTTGATTTTCTATCATCTGCTGAACCGGCCCAATCTGCATCAGTATATCCCAATAACTCTATCTGAGATTTATCAGTATATGTCAAGATGAAATCCACTGCGCCCTTGATATACCGAAGTATTCTTTTCACTACAAGCATGTGGCTTTCCTTGGGGTTAATCTGATATCTCGCTGCTTGGCATGTGGTGAATACAATGTCAGGCCTTGTTGCAGTCAAGTATAACAAACTTCCAATAAACCGCCTATATTATGTGATATTAATTGCCTTTTCATCCTCATCTTTAGACAACATCATCCAGGTAGCTTCCAGAGTCTTCATCTCCTTTCAATTTTCCATTAAAATTCTTTACAAAACCTCCTTGACATATTCGGATTGAGAAATTAATGTTCCATTCTTTCCATGTGTCACCAACATCCTTTGATTACTGTTGTGGTTAAGATAGATATTGTAAGAAGCTCCACCATGCTGAAAACCAAGCTTCTTCAAGTACTGATCAATCCTTGAGTACCATGCTCTTGGTGCTTGTTTCATCCCATACAATTCCTTCTTCAGCCTGCAAACTTTGTTCTCATCCTCATGAATGAGAAAACCATCTGGCTTCTCAATTTACACCTCTTCTTCCAGAACCCCATTTAGAGATGCAGTCTTGAAATCCATCTGGAACACTTTTAACTTTCTTTGCACTACAATGGCTAGGAATAATCTGGTTGTATCCTACCTTGCAATCGGTGAAAATTTCTCATCACCGTCTATTCCCTCTATCTGGGAGTCTCTTTTACACATCAGTCGTGCTTTGTTCTGAATCACTGTGCCATATTCATTCATCTTGTCTTAATAGACGCATTTAGTCCTGATTAAATTTTTATCATCTGGCCTCAAAACAGTCTCTCACGTCTGATTCTTCTCAATTCTGATCTATCTCTTCATTCATGGCATGATCCCAGTTTTCATATTCAGCTGCTTCAGTAAAGCATTTCGGCTCAACCTGGGATATAAAAGATGTTTTCTGCAGTGATTACATTCTCCTTGTCTGAGCTAGAGCTGACTAATCACCAATGATATTCTGCATGTCAATTTCAGCTCAACTCTCTGACTATTATGCAGATGAGGAATTTTCTTTTCTAAATCAGCATTAGTCACTTATGCTCCCCCTTTGATGCTTTCCTCCTCATCACGTATATTAGGAAATTTCTCACTGTTTCATTGATCAGTGGAATCATTCCTTTCAACTACTTCTCGCAGCTTCTTGGTATCCTGAAAACAGTCAGCTGATACCACAATGTTAGATCAAAATAAATAAGCATGAAATGCTTGATCATTGTTGTTTCTCCCATAGTATGTATTCTCTCGATATACAACACCTGAGCTGGGTCATCCAATTATTTCCTTGATGGATCTGGCATCTGATTTTGTTATTGAATGCTCCCCCTATGTTATGCAACACTTCATGGGGTTAAACCCACTGTTTAGACCCATAAATTCCATTCCTCTCCTACATCATTTATTCTCATCTTCCACCTGTATGATTTATGCCAATCTAGCACTCATCATTGAGCCATTAACCAAATCTCTAAGCCTACTGAGTTAGAACTCGATGTAGGAAACAAGAGATAAAGATAATAACACAATCACTTCTAATTGTGCTCAGTTTATCCCTTTCATTTTCAATTCTGCTACCTGATTTGAATCAATTGAAACTCTAGAGCATATCACCTCTCTACTTCGCATCCTTAGATGTCACTTCCCCTTGGATCGTATCTCCCTAGAACCTGAAACACATGATTCATCAGTTAATAGCATTTATATACATAGGGAGAGGGGGTGTCTTCTGGAATCCTCAAGATGAGGATTTTGGTTGATCCTGATGGGTAAACCATTTGATTCTTTCTTGGAGTTCATCACACTCCTTTCTTGCTTCCTCCAGCTGCCAGGCCAACTTCAACTGCTCTGGCCATATGAATAAGCATTCATTACCCACATGTTGAACCTTTTTATGATATGTAGATTCTGTAGGCCCAACCTTTCTCATCACTTGGGGTATAGATCCACTAGTACTCATTTCCTTCTTTGAGGTTCTTCCAAAATTCCATTTTCCTTGATTATTTATCTGAGCAGGAATCTCCTTGCTTGTCATCTTCCCTTGCTTCTTCCACCATTGCAGGGATATTCCTTTTTCTTCCAGTCCTCTACCTGGAACATGACTTGTGAATTTTTTAACGCATTCTTTATTTATCTTCCTTTTATCAGATTTCTGAATCACCACACTCTTTTTCACTGGTGGTGAGTCCTCCATTGAATGTGCACTCTTCTTATTCATAGCTGTAGTTTTTCCTCCCTTTTTCTTCCATATTTGTTCGTGTTCATTCTTAGAGAGCGGTTTTGAGTGTGACTGATATACGTTTTGTTCAGATCCTTGTGATTCTCCAAGAACTCTAAGCTTATTCTTCAACATACCACTTTCTCTCCTAGTGTACGATTTATCATTATACACCACTGGAGTTGAGAATCTCCTTTGGAGTTCCTTTTTCTTTCCTTCCTTCTTCTTGCTGCAATGTATTTCCAAATGCCCGTGATTATAACATATGAAACAACTTCCATTAAAGGCATGCCTCATTTCATCATCTCTTAGCCAAGATGTTGATGCAGCTTGAGTTCTTCCCCTGACATTGAGCTCTTGAGCTTCCTGACACATATTCATGGTGTGTCCCATTCTTCCACAGTAATAGCATCTTATGAATGCTTTCCTCTGAGAGACTCTTCTCTCTGATTTCTCATGATGCTTCTTCTTATCCTCAGGTTTATCAAAGTTTATATTTTCATAGCCTGAAATATATTCCAGAGCATCTGGACAGAAGCTTGATGTGTGGCCATGAATCCTACAGAAATAGCACATGCTATCATTTCTCCCTGTAAAAGCCCTTTTAGGTCTATCTCTAGCACCTGCAAGGTTTTTAATATCTATAGATATTTTCACTGCACTTTTCCTATCATGCATAGGAGTGAGATCATCATATCCAATTCCAGATTTTCCCAACATGGATGGCCTTTGGGATGATACAATCCTTTCATGCTTCTCTTCTGATATAGCATATTTGGCTTTCATTTGATCATCACCTGCCAAAGGATAATCAAATAATAAGTGCCGTGAATCCTTCAACTTGGGATTATCTTTGGATTTATACTTCTCCATTTCCTTCTTGACTGATTCTAGCTCTTCTTCCAACTTTTGAATCTTCATATCCCTTGATTCAAGTTGGACATCAAGTTCTCCCTTGAGAAGCTTCCCTCTACTCATCTCATCTTCCAATTTACGTGTTAGCTTATCCACCATGTCACTCTGCTCCTTTACTTTCAATTTTTCTTGAGAAACAGAATCAGAACAACATGCATTCTCTTGTTGTAGAATTTTATTCTTCTGAAGTAGTTCGGATAGCTTTGTAGTTAGATCCGCATTTTTAGATTTCAAATTCTGAATCTCATATGAGTTCAGATTCTTCTACTTGTCACCAGCTTTTGATTTTTCCACCTTTTCAGATCTCTTTCTCAATTCTTCATCTTGAGAATCATTTTATTCCCTCAGATCAGTAGCTACATCAATAATCCTTTGATTCAAGCCTCTTAGCTTGTTGATCTCAGTTCTCAGTGCTTGGATCAGAATATCTTTAGAATTAATTTCATCGGTGTTTCCAACGTCACTTGGAATATCAGGTTCTTCGATGCACTTGACTTGATCTTTCACTTTTATATTCAGTCCATCGATCTCCCTTTTCTGTTCTTCAATCTTAATCTTATACTCACCAACTGATTCTGAGTTCTCTGGTGCTGATAACTTGAGTTTCTCAATTTTATCCATCAACTCAAACTTCTCTTCTTCCTACTGCTGCATATAGAGTTTGGCATCACGAACCACTTTATTAGCTTTCTTGGTTTTGGCTCTCCAAACATCTATCTTTTCAAGAGCAGCCTCTAACTCATCTTTCATATCTATTATTCCTTCAATTATTTCTTCTTCATCATCATTTATTTCAATATCACTTTGAAGTTCATGTACTTCACTCATTCCTGCATCATGCTTGAGTGAATCAATCTTTTCCCTATCAGATTCATACAGACCTTCCTTTAGTAAGCTGTTTGATTCTTTTAATTGAATCACACTTTTTCCATACACACTTATACACTGAGGAAAACTACCTGACTTCTGATTCTTCTTTGATTCTTTTCCCTTTCCCATGGAAGATTGAGATAAGAGAAAACTGTATCTTCAACCACAAATCATCCCTCTGATACCAATTTTTAGGGCCAATAGGGGCCTATATACCCTGAGAGGGGGGGTGAATCGGGGTATGGATATTCTTTTCAAAGTTCTTCCTACCCCACTGGATCTTGACCAATTTATTACAATGGTCACTTTGTTTGCTCTTGTGTGATTATTATGATTAGTTCTTTTCTGGTTTGTCTGATGATGATTCTTTGAATGCAATGCAGGGAAGCGACTAGGCAGACACAGATATTTTTACTTGGTTCACCCGCACTGGGCTACGTCCAAGGAGCATACAACGGCAATGTGTCATTATACCAAATCCACTAAGGCTCACTGCCAATAATGTTCACAAGGTTTGGGCTAGATCACTTCTATGCCCAGGCTCATTGCCTTTACATGGTTTAGGGTCATCTCACTGATTTCCCAAGGGTCACTCCCTGTTTCTCTCTCTCTAGCTCACTGCCAGTGGAGAGGATCACATTCTTCCTCTTCCTAATCTCACTACTCTGTGAAGGGATTCGCTCACAGTTTATAGACATGTAGGTCTATTCATTTGCATGAAATAATGCATCTTCAACTGTTGATAGATTCTCTGTTGAAGTCCAACTTTCATCCACTGATGAATACCACTTTGCCTCTGACCACTGGGTAACTACCTTTGGAAAGTACCTTCGCAAAGCACCCTACTTCGTGAGGCTCCCAATTTCGCGAAGCTCAAACAAGCCTTCGTGAAGCTCCTGTCTTTTCGCGAAGCTCTATCACGAAGCACTCTCGTGAAGCTCAAGTCGTTGCAAAACAACTTCCCTTGTGAAGCTTAATAAGCCAATGTGAAGATCACAGGTTTCGCGGAGCTACAATAGTCGTCGCGAAGCTCCTCTTTCGTGAAACACACTGGCTCCGTGAACCACCTTCGCAAATCGAGATCAAATGATCTTCTCTGAAAATTATCTCTACTTCTCTTGAGGGGGTCGGCCTCTATTTATAGGCGATTCCACCGACCCTCAAACTTTCCGCGTGAAGTCAACGCCACGTCATCTCAAATCACGAAGCTCCGAAGTTTCCGCCAGAATTCTGTCCAAATCGCGAAGCACCACGGCAATTTTCCGTTCACGGAGCTCATCATAATCGTGGAGCATTACCGTCAACATTCCTTCGCGCCTTCTCCGCGAAGCTCCCTCGCAAATCCCTTCACCACCGCGATGTGCTTCAACTCTGACGTTCGTGAAGCTTTGACGTAATCGCGAAGCATCACCGCCTCCATTTTTCTAGTCTTCGTGAAATCCAAACCATGCATCCTATCTTCATGAAATTCATGCCTTTTCCATATTAAATTATGTTCTTCATGGAAATCTTATTTTTGGGATTCTCACCAAACTCCAAATTTTGGACCCCAAAAATTTGGTAAACACAGGGAAACAGCGCCACCTTGTACTGCTCTTTTGTACCGCCTCCAGATCGTCCTTTCCTTTGTCATCGTTCTTTGTCAACAAGGATTGTCAATAAATTCTCAGGAACTCGACAATTCTCCATGGAAACCTGCTTTGTCAACAAACACAATCAATCCAAAAATACTTCAATGTTACCTTGAGGGATTTTTGCCCAACACTTTGGATTTACATCAACCAAATTTTGTTATCATAATTTTCTATCTTTACTTATGGTGATTCGATCTTCATTCATTACTTCATCTTCCAATATATTAAAAACTTCATGATGATTTACATAAATCCTAAACTTCTAGTGAGATAAATTTTTTAAAATCCTACCTTTAGATTTTTATGATTAACTTTCAATTGGACCACTATTGGTCTTCCAATAAAGTGATATTCTTCTGATGAATGAGCAGTTTATCATTGTTTGGATTTTTATTCTAAAATATTCAATGTTTATGGTCTCTTATATTATGCTTCCAAAAACTTTAAACATTACACTAAACCTATTTTAATATTTATATTCAATGAACTTCATAAAAACTCTTTTAGGGACATCCTTCCAAAATCTTCTTATAGGCTTCCAAACATTTCAATAGTTTGAGTTTCTTAACATATGTTGTAGCATAATCTTCTAGATATCATTTGATGTATTTTGTTAATCACATATTCTAATAGTGAAGCACTTCATACCTTTTTCATGTTTATAGCAGTAACTCTTCTTCCAATAACTTTACCTTTTCACTTAAATTATTTATCAGATATTCAATCTTCTTTTTAATTTACTTTAGGGTCTATAATCTTCTTATCTATTGGCACTCAAAGATGAAAATATCTCCGATGTTCCAAATTTTAATTATCCAGAGCTTCATCTTCATCATATAGAGATTGTGCTTCCAGATACTTCAATGTTTAATCCACTGAATTTTTTTCAAAATATGGTGTTGGAACACCTTTTTTCTATAATATGAATTTTTACTTAAACTTATTAGGATTCCAAAATAACTAGTTTCAACTTCTCCCAGTAAATTACATCACCTTCAATTTCCTTTTTCAATAAAAACATTTATACCAATTGAGAAAAATGTGGATCCTTCATTGGTATAAAATAGAGAAGTAAGACTAAGAAAGTGTTATAAACCTATAAATTCTCTTTACTTTAGCTTCATTTTTCTTCATTCCTTCACCCTTAACTTTCCAAGCATCAATATTCTTATCTTATATGGATTTCTTCTATTTTTCATCCTTTTCACTTTATATGGAGTATTCCTTTTAAATTTAGTTAGCAAGGCATGGAAATTATTATTTTCTATTACTTCTAATCTTCTTGTTTCCTAAAAATTTTCTATCCAAATAATAATATATGCTTTCATAACATATTTATCTTTATTATTTCGCTGAGTATTTTCTTTCATGATAAATTTTATTGCTTCCAATGCATGTTTCTTTTTATTCACAAACATATCCTATCTATGTAACATTGTCATGAAATTTCTAGGAGTGTCACGAACCAACTTAAGACTTCCACACAACTTCTTATCTTTTGATAAGTTACTCTTTAGAGGTAACTTATAGTAAACTTCAACTTCTTCATCAGAGATGTCTTATACAATTCCAATTTGCCTGCGTCTTTCTCTAATTAACTGACTTCATTTCTCAATCTTGCTTTAATTGATTTAAACATTAATGGTGAGTTTACAACTATCTATTAAGTGGCCTTTTATTCCAAAAAAGTATCATTTTTTAGTCATGATATCTTCCAAAACATTCTTCTTGGGTACAACCTTCCTTGTAGCTTCTTATTGTTTACACCTCAAAATAGACTTACATACTAACTTTATTTTATTTTCCTTCAGCTGTTGTGGCCTACTTATATTATTCTTTGTTGATTTTTTATTAGTATAAGTAATCCATAACTCTTAAAGACCACTTCTTCCAAAAATTCAATAGATTTTTTGAAGATATTCAAATATGCTGAATCTCAAAAATTATTTCTTTTTCTATGAGGGTTGGGTGTACTTGGATGAGTTTTTTATTTTTCTCCCCCTTAATGTTGATCTTATTATCTTTATATACCTTGGAATATTATTCCAATAGTTTATAGCCATATGTTTGAACTTTACACAACCCCAAAAGTATCCAATAACCCTTGTCTTCTTCTATTGTGTTGAGTTTTGGCTGGTGGAGACTTATTCCAAAACTTTCTTCTTCCAGGTATTAACTTCATTATTTAGGACATCTTGAGGGGAACTACTTTTTATTTTCTTGCATTAAACTTCAAAAAAGAGGCAGATTCTTATTTTTATTTACCTATATTAATCTAGAACTATAAAATGAACTAAAAATAAGGGAGTTAGTGCTTATATATCCATCGGAATGTGGGGTTACCTTTTTTCATCTTGTCATAAGATGATATTTATCATTCTTTCATATTATTCATTTTGTTAGATTGATTCTTTATAGATATAATAATTTCCTTATAAACTTTGGAAGTGGATATTTTCGTATATTCCTATAAAGATTCAACTTTATTAGCTTTAGTATTTCTCAATCTTACCACATACTAAAGAGACATTAAATTTAAAGTGTTCTTTAGATTTTCAAGGATCTTTAGTTTATCTTCACATTATGATTTTACCTTTTATATATTTTTTCATACAACTTACTCACCTCTTATAAGGAAAGGTTAAGTTCCTTTACTCAATTTCCTTTGATCTCAATTGAGTATTCTTAACCCTAGTGATTCCTTTCTAATTGTCCTCTAATGTATAAATATTTTCATTAAAAACTTCTTTTGTAAAATAATTCTCACAAAAACTCATTTTCAATGCTTCTTCTATAAGGTTAAATTTATCTTGAGAATTTAATGACTTTTTTTAATTACCTTCAGTGAGTTCAGTAAGTGATTTACATTCACAAAAATTATTTCCCAATTCAGCATTGTATCATCAAGTTTTGATTCCAACTATGAGTTTCCTTCCTATAATCCCTTAATAAATGAAATTATATATATGAAAACCTCAACAGGGACACTTTTCATGTAATTCATGATTTTTGAGTAAAAATATTCAATTGAATCATACTCACCATATTCATGAAAATATTTTTACAAAGGAATAATTTTGTCCAAATTACATTAATTATTACCACATGCTTTAGCTTCTGGTAGTAGTGAATCCTCCTTCCCTTTATTTTGATAGGATAATTTCCACTAATTCTAAGTCTCTTTATTCTTCCAGTTATCCAAGGTTTTAGCTAAAAGCTTCATGTTTCTATAACCAGTAATAACTTTCTTTTTCTTTATCTTACACTTATCTTTCTTATCTTTTACAGGATTTATTTATTTAACTTTTGGAAATATGCACTTCATGTAAAATATTTCAACACAGCTAATAATAGACTTGTAAATCCAAATAGAGGTAACTTTCCCTCAATTGTAATTGAGATTCTTAAGGGATCATGTAGTCACCCTGAGGAGGGTGAATCAAGGATGACTAAATTTTACTAATTATGTTTAACTTAAATTCTTCCTTTTGTTAAATTGATCAAAAATTTGTTATCAGTTAGGATGTATGGATCATTAAAAACTTTCACTCACCACTTTTCCCTTATATTATACATATAATGTAAAGTAAATAGTACATATAGATTTTTACAAGGTTTGATCTCAATGTGATCATTTATCCTTGTTGTGTTGACTCCTTTCGATTCATGGATTTTTCCACTTATATTATCCATTATAGATTATAAGTGGTGTGGGAAGGAATCATACTTAACCTAAATACTTCACATATTATGCAAGTGAAAGATAATAATATTGTGTCCCATGGTTGAGTTATCTCTAGAAAATATCCTTCTATCTCCCAATAGAAAAGTTGGCATTGTTTATACTAGAACCATCAGTCTTCAAAAGTTCTTCGTAAAATTCCTCATGGATAGATCTTTAACTGCAACTTGATCTTTCATTGTACTTATCATGCACATCAAACATATCCTCCTTATAATATAATTTTCTTCCATATATATCACCTCCTTATACTTTGACATTAAAAATTTCTACAATCTAGTGATTGACGTTAATTTTTCCATCTCCTTCCAGTATTTTGGATCTAGAGAACTCACTTGGTAAGTTGAAACTTTAGGTTTTGGTCATCTCATCTTCAACCTATCTGATCATAAAATAGATGTGATTAGTTATTTGTTTCATATCCTTCTATTTATTTATTCTCAGAATCTCTCTCTATCTCTTTTCATATTAAACTCAAGTGGTTTTCCCACTTTATATAGGAAAACTTCCTCTGATGGATATGGGGAACTTGTGAGCTTCAGTTTGAATATTATCTTTATCTAATCTCTTAATTTGATTGCCTTTTATATCTTACTAGGATATTAAGATTATCACTTTATCAAGGATCACTTAAAACTCAGCATCAACTATCTTCAACTCATCTACATGTACTATCTTGAATCACAAAATTATATTCCATGAATATTTCACTTTGAACATCCAGTTCAGCATCATCGGAATGTATGACTTTACAACTTTGTAAATACCTTCTTGCATTTTCTTTAACATGTTCTTATGATATAATAAGTATACTATTTCTAGTTCTACCTTTTCTTCAATTCATTCTTCTATATCTTTTAATTCATTCTCTAGAAAAATTATTATTCTTTCAGTGGACTCCATTTGATGCACCTTTATTTAATTTAAACTTGGCTTGAAGCTTATTCCTATTAGCTCAAATTTATCTTCTAGCATCTGATGTTCTAAAATTTTATTCATCTGAGTTGTCTCAAATTTTTTTATTATCAATCACTTGTACTTTTATTAAATTTGATACTTTGGATTTACATCATCCAAAGTTTATCATCATAATTGATTGTCTTGACTTTCGATGCTTTAACATTCATCCATTACTACATATTACAGTATATTTAAAAATTATTAATGATTTACATGCATCCTCAACTTTTGATAAATAGGATTTTATAAAATCCTACCTTCAGATTTGTAAACTCAACTATATATGGGATCGATGTTGGTTTTCAACCAAAGTAACATCGTTTGACTTTTTCTTATGAAATCTTCAATGGATTAAGTTTCTTAGCCTATGCTTCCAAAAAGTTTCAACATTACACTACACTTACTACAACATTTATATTCAGTGAACTTCATAAAAACTCTTTCCATAATATCCTTCTAGAATATTCTTTTGAACCTCCGAACATTTATGTGGTTTGGGTTTCTCAACTTACTCTATATCATAATCTTCTAAAGACCATTCAATATATTTTTTTAGCACATATTTCAGTAATGTATCACTTAATGCCTTTACTATATTTATGTAAAAAACTCTTCTTCTAATGTTTTTACATTTGGGATTATATTCTTCATTAGATCTTCAATATCCTTCTGAATATCCTTTAGGGTCTACTATCTCCTCATCTTTTGGCACTCAGTTCTTCAACTTTTCTTCATTACTTCCATATTTTGGACATCTTATAGAAGTAGATATTACATATATGGCACTCCTTCTATTGGTTCCTCCTTCTATAACAAGTTATTTTGATATAATTCTTTCAAAACATCTATATTAACCTTTTTAATCGACTTAATCGTTGACTTTTTCATGAACTATTGACAATAAATACAATATATTATCGTCGTGACCCGATGAGAACTTCAATACACTATAATGAATGCCTAAAATTGTTTGAATGCAATTAATATTCAACAAGTGGTTATATCATACCATATGATATAAATTTTATATATCATATATATATAAGGCTTTAGGGTGTATCACCTTCAGTAAGGTGTACTGTGGTTTTTCATAAGCAAACAATGTACTATCAATTTTAATAATAGAATTTGATATAGACATGGTATGTTATTGTCACCATAAGATATTTTATTTAGATCACTAATAATTGGGTAGTTTTTTACTTGAATTTAATGAACTAAAACGAAAAGTTTAACCCATGAGGGAATTTAAATGAGTATATAAGTAAAAAAAAGAACAATAATTTTGAATTTTATTTGAAAAAAAAATTGACATCGCAAAAAATGAATTCATCCCAATCCTACAAGGGTGTCAAATTTTTTTCATAGTTAACTTTGTCACATATTAGCTTCCTTATAGTATGTGGTTTGATTGCAATTCATTTATAACGTCATTGTGATGGTATTAAGAGGAGGGTGTAAAGAGATACCCTTTTCAATAATTAAAGAATTTTCGGATAAGAAATGAGTTCAGGAAATATGTAATAGATGTCATTGAGATGAAATAAAAATAATATAATGATATAATATACATATAAATAGAGGTGAAAACATACAAAATATATGCAGATAATGGGGAAAATATCAATAAAGTAGTAAATAGGGTTAGTTTTTAGATTTGGATCATGAATTGGGATGTAAAAATATTATTGATGAAGGCCTTCTATGGTAGAAAATGAATTCACAACTTTAAAATTAGAGTTATTAATTTTTATAGAGTGTGTAATGGAAATGAATTGTATAATATGAATTCCCAATGATTGATACCATTATTTTCAATTAATGAACAAAAAATATAAAATTACAAAGTGAAACATTCTAAAATGAAAAACTATATAGTACAAGGTGAAAAATGTAGGGTTTAAACGAATTTTATGATCTGTTATAATGATAAACAATGTTAGAATTAATAAAGATCTAAGTTTTTTGTGCAGTGTTACAAAAATAAAAATATGGAGAAGAAAATAGCTTAAATAATCAAATATTTAATATAATTGTTTACTAGTAACATCAACGACATGTATGTATTTGTTATGAAAAAATTTAAAGTCTGGATTACAACATTAGATATACAGAAAAAGAAATATAAACAATTTTTTTATAGGTAAAAAAAATTAATATGAATGGTTTTTTAATTAGCGCTTAAAAATGTAATGAAAAGGGCATTAAAATTCTGGTATATAAATATTTTATTCAGGAGAAAGTGATAGATGGAAAAAACATTAAAATGAAAAATAATTGTGAATCAAGTAGAAATAAATAAATATTTGAATAAAACCATAATAATACTGATATGGATGTTTATGTATTGAAAAAATATCTAATGTGTAGTTTGATAGGTTGGTACCATTAATGCAATGCAGGAGAGATGAGTTATCCAGGTTAGATCATCACTGAAAAGCGTGAGATAAAAAAAGGTGAAACCTTTAAGAAATGGTGAATCATACATGAAGAAGAACTAATTATATGATTAATAGGACAATGTTAAGGAGCTAGGATAGAGAAGTGAGGTGTGATGAAGAGATTGGTGACGGTGTAGGATGGAAAACGTGAAGGATAATATAACCATGCTTGGGGTATCCTAATTGTTGGGTTTAATGGTCAGAAAGGAAAACTATTGGTTTCTAATGTGAAAAATATTTTTTCATGAGGAGGTATGTCATTAGGGATTACAAAGTACTGATGGAATGTGGAAGATAGAAGAAGGAAGTGGGAAGGTGAGGGGTAGCTTCGGTTGTAACACCCTAGTAATTTGTTTAATAATTTTAAATAATTTAAAATTAAGTGTTTAATAATATTTATAAATAATTATAATTTATATCTTTCAAATTAATTAATGTTCTAAAAAAATATTATTTTACAGTATTATTTTTGTGTAAAAGAATATTTTAATATGAATATATATATATGATTATTTTTAAAAAATTCATTTTTATCAATAGATTATTTAATTAAATATAATATATATATATATATAGAATATTATAATTATTTTGACAAATAATAAATTATTCTATGAATATATTCACTATTAATATGACACCCCAAGATTTTATGGTATATTTCTTTATAAATAATTTCAATTCATTAGATAGTTTATATGAACACAACACTAAGTCTCTACGAAACAACACTTTTTATAGTTATAAACTAGCCATGAAACATAATTTTTCTACTTTAGTTATTTGAATTTTGAAAAACAGACATACACCATTGTGATCAGTAAGTTTTTTAGAATCTAATGGGATCAACTTATTTTTTCGGTGAATAGTAACTTAACCCTTATGAATAGTAATGTACCCTTATGAATAGTAATGTTACCCTTATGAATATTAAATTTACCCTTATGAATAGTAACCTCACCCATGAAAGTATAAATAAAATTTAGGCACCTTATAAATGAGAGTGAATATTTTAAAAATAAATAATTAAATGTTGGTATTTTTGTGAGTAGTAAATATTTATTTATAATTTTAAAATAATAAATTTATTTAAAATAAAATTAATTTTCATAAAATTTATTCCTAAATAAATATTTTGTTGTTCTATGATTTTAGTATAATTTTATGAGACCTCGGCTAATTTTTGAAAGTATCATAAAATCAGTTTTAAAATTAAAATCTTTATTTTTCAAATAAATAATGATTTTATTTAAAAATTAAATTTCACATGTTAGAAAATTATTTTTTATAAAATGGATTCAATTTTTTAATTCTATATTTCAAAAAAATGGTTAAGGTTATTTTTTTGGGATTTTTCTGAATTACTTGAATTTTGTGAATAGTGAAATTCAATAATTTACGAAATGTGCTAAATAAACGAATTTCTAAATCATGATTGAGTCATGGATGATGTAAATGGACATTGGTTTTAACTCACATGAACTTATTACTATTTTTAGTCATAATAATCAATAATATTCATAGTCCTGAGTCAAAATAATAAAATAATGATTAAAATAATGGAAAAACCCTCCTCTCCTCTACTATAAAAACCACCCCTCACTCCCTCTTCTCTTCACTCCTCTAAACCTTGAATATTCTCAAAGTTCTACCCAAATAATCTTCCCTATTCCCTAACCACCTCCAATAGCCCTTTTTATTTCCAAAATACCAAAACCTCTTCTCTTAAGGAGATTCTCAAGGAGGATATTTCAAGAGGTAAACCCTCTCCCTTTTTCTTTTAATTTCATTTTCAATTTGTTTTATATTCTTATCTTATCATAACCTCCTCTATCCAAATGATATTGATATATCTATTATAATATATATACTTAAATTATATCATGTTAATTCAAGATACATAATCAACCTTCGTACTCTCTCTCTCTTTTATTTTAAAAACAAAATCATCATCCGGGATGTGCCAATTTACTACCTTCGTGGACGACGAACCTTTGTTCTTCATTTTATCCTTAAAGTCTGGTCATGAAACCATTTTTATGGTTGAACCATATTCTAAAATATTTATTTTATATTATTTAGTGATTCTGTAACCATCATTTGTACATGATACTAAATAATATAACAAAACTAGTTCGTTGTGATCGAAAAACCACCGTAAAAATATAAACGATTATCACTAAATGACTTATCTAATGATTCATACTCATTCCATGTAATAAAATGATTTACACTTATATATGTTCATTAATAATATATAAATTTAATCCTAGAGAATCATATACATTCCACATGAACTTCCATACTTATGATCAAGCGAACCGATCATGAATATCAAGAAACGAATGCTCCGGAACGACGAAATTCAATCATATAACTTATCAAAATGCCATAAATAAACTTAATAAAATTATAATAAATTATGTACATGTCTAATAGGTTATTAATTAAATTATTAATGGTTCTAATTTCATATTCCAGGACCTTAAGGTCAAGTTCAGAACATATTTGGACATAAGGTAAGGGTTTTCTCATCTCACTTTCATTTTTGTGAGATTTTCCTTATTCACCACTATTTATTATGTATGGTGTATGTATAATTCTCATTGATGTATCATATAATTAATCTATTTATTTTCATGGTATTAAATTTATCATTTTATGATTATTAATTTTGGGGAATATGATTCGATTTATTACAAATTGGTAAGGGGTTCCACCCGAACCTTCATTTTTCCTTTGGGTTATTCCTTCACTATCCTTACCCAAATGTAATTTTTATTTATTTTTGTGTACATATTATATATTATATTTTTATATTCCAAAATAATATATTCAGATCATTTAATTATTCTTTTATGGTAATTATATGTTTTAAAATAGTTCCCTTTTTAATTCTTCCCAATAAATAGGCCTGATTCAAGGAAACTTCTTGAATTATTACCCATTTTCAAGTTCACTATATAATATATTTTAATCCATCATTATTTTTGTAAAATCAAAAAATTTATCATGAAAAAACTATCATGGTTATTTTTTGGTTTTATGAAAACAAACATTTCATTCCTCTTTAAAATCCCTTTAATATTTTCCTTAAACCACAATAAAATGTTTTATTTCTAAAGCTTCATTAAAAACTCTTTTTACATGATTTCACTTTAATGGGAAAAAATTTATGACTCAAATATAATTTCAATTTCTTTACCTTTTATTTTCTGAGATAAAAATATTTATAATCTTATTTTACTACAAATTAAAATTGTTTTCTAAAAGAACTCTTCTTTCCAAAATAAAAGGGTTTTTCTCGTCTCACTTTTAATTATATAAGATTTGCGACTTGTTAACCAATTATTCCTTGCATATGGTTTATTTAATTCCCTTTTATATATCAAATTGTGAGTCTTATTATTCTTATTATATTATATTTATTTAATAATTAAATTTTTTAAAGTGGTATGCAACACTTTGGAATATTTAATGATCATTTTCCTTAATAGTTTATCAATGATTTAATTAGAGTATTTTCATATATGATTATGATTCAAATATTTCAAAGTGGTATGGGACACTTTGGTATAAATATATCTTTTATTATACATATTATTAATGCATTGGATTTAAGAATTGATGGGTGGGTCCTACTATAGCCCCTCGATGCATCGGTGGTCTCATGAGACAAAACAGAATTGGGTTTTGGCCAAGGCCTTACCCTAATATTTTCAGAAGTCTTGGTCGAGGACTCGATGATATGTTTATTATGTATGGCATATGAATTCCCTAATTATGATATTAGTAATAGATAAATCATTTGATTATTCAACTATTAGAATATCCATAGTGAAGTTTCATGTGATTATTTATATGGCATTATTCATTCAGTTTTTATTCCTACCATATTATGCTCAAGATTATGTTTTAGTGGAATGAGTTACTCACTTTTCCTTATTATTTATGATATCTTCTTCTATATCAATTACCATTACCGAGAATATTATCTCACCCCTTTATTATTTTTCCTTTACCCATGTTATGGAGAAGAAAACTTTGAATAAGATTTCAAGGATACAGTTTATTTCATATTGTATCATGTTTTATTTTCTTTTTCTAATGTATTATGGGTATCATGACTATAATCTGGTCTTCTAATACTGCTAAAATGATCGATCATTTGGTATTTGATTCCTTGTAATCATGTCAATGTATTAAAATAATTCACCAGCTCCAGGCTTATAGGGTTGAGGCGTTACATCGGTGGGGTAAGGACGCTGGTGGGAGGTCTGATATAAGTTTAGTGGTAGAAGATTTGGTATCCATTGAGTGGATGATAACTAGAAAAGGTTCCAGATAGATGATTTAAGGGGGGATTTTTTTAAACATTTTTTAAATAAAATATTTACTTAAATAAACCTAGTTTTAAAATATTTTTAAAAGTAATCCACAAAGGAGGAATCAACCTTAACACCTTTCTATATTAGTCGAAAGGCATTGAGGATGATGTCACATTTTCCTTTCATCATCCTGAATCGATGACATGGTAATATAGGTGAAATTTGTTAATGTGAAAAACATATTTTGCCTTAATTTTAGTGAAAGGCATTTTTCACCTTAACGTATTTTTCCTAAATTAAGGGGAAAAGGGTTCTGCCAATAATTTCATTGCCCCACCCCTATAAAAAGTCACCCACATATCCCCCTTATCCTAAATCACTTCACCTCCTCTCTCTCTAATTCCACTCCCTCTCTCTCTATGATTTTCTCAGTGTTTCCCCTTTTGTGCATAGAAGTTTTGGTGGCCTAAAAGGGGTGAAATTTTTTTGAATTATGGAATCTGCAAAGCATCATTTAGAGGTATTTTTTCTTATTTATTTTAAAGTTAATTATTTATTTAGTTTTTTAGTTTTTAGTTGGTTTTAAGTATGTTATTTAATTAGTTTTTTAGTTAGTTAGATATAATTTATAAATAGTATTTAATAATAGTGAGTAAATTATAATTATTTAATAATGACTTTTGAGTAAATAATTTATAATTAGTCTTCATAATAGATTTATTATTATAAGAAGGTTGTTATTTAGTATAACTTGGTAGTTTTCAATATTAGTAACATAATTAGGAATTAATATTAACTATATGATGAATAAATATTATTGAAATAATGATTCACTAATAATTAACTATTAAATAACTAATGATTAACTAATGCAAAAGTAATGATTAAGTATTGATTAACTAATTAAAATTAAAGAATAACTTAGGATTAATAAATTATTAGATAATGAATAACCTAGGATTAACTTCAGAAGAAATTAGGATCAAATAATGATTAATTAATGATTAACTAATAATTAAATAATTATGAACTATTAATTAACAAATAACTTACTATAAAATAATTACTTAATAATTATTAATTAAGTAGTGATTAATGATTGATTAACGAATGAGCAAGGAATAATTAACTTAAGATTAATTAATGTTTAAGTAATCATTAAATAGTGATTAAAGAATGATTATCCAATAATTACTTAATTATTAACTATTAATTAACTAATAATAAACTATAAAGTAAATAGTAATTGGGGGTGTGTCGAGTGGTACGGCACACCTTGTTTGCATCCAAGGTGGCTGGGTTAAATTCCTAGCTGTTGATATGTTTCCCCCCTAACTAAATTAGGGGGTTCATTATTTGGATGGTGTCATCTGACACCAACAATGGTTGTCCCATTCCATGGTGTGGGCGGTGCAAGGGTGATCCCTTTCTCGCTGGTGGGGGTGTTAATGTTCGTTTAGTGTTAGCAAACGTTGGTATGAGGGGTGGTGATGTTCGGATGGTTGGTGTGGCAGTGTGAACAGAGAAGGGGTGATATTTTTTGGGTGACAGTGCTGGGATGCAGTGACATAGGGGGTGCACAACATAGGCATGTTGTCTGGCCAATGGAAATAAAGAGGATAGTATTTATATAGACCTAGTGGCAGGTGGTGCAAGGAGTGGATCAGTGGCATCGATAGTGGAAAAGAAATAGTGCTACCTCAGATAGTGTTCCTTCACCGGGTTTTGAGAGGCTATTATGAATCATTCATCCATCATTAATATCCTTTTAGGGGTATGTTTGTGTGATGTAGTTCCAACTTAGTTATGATGAGGGAACTTTTCTCTAATGGTGGAGGCTGGTCATGATGGGGGATGCAATGGAAGGGTTTGTTGTGATGGAAATTTGGGATTAGTGTTGATCATTGAGAATTGTTGGAACTTATAATGAAGGTCTTTTGGGGCCTTGTAACAATAAAAAGGGTATTTAGGGACCATGTAATAATGATTGGATAGGGTGGGTTACCCCTTGGGGGGGCTATGACCCGCTCATTCGTCTAGCAGGTGTGAAGGTGTGTTTGTTTGTAAGTGTACCTCAAAGTATCTAATATATATATATATATAAAGTAACTACTTAATATATATTAATTAAGTAATGGTTAACAAGTGATTAATTAATGATTAATTCATTCTTAATTTAGTATTAACTAATGCTTAATAAATAATTACATAATGATTATCTATTGATTAGTGAATGATTAGTGAATGGTAAAATATTGATTAACAAGTGATTAAAAAATTATTAATCAATGATTAAGGAATTATTAACATAGTATTAATTATTAATGAAGTAATGATTAACCAATAATTAATTAATAATTAATTTTTAATTAACTATAAAGTAACTACTTAAATAATGATTAAATAATAATTAACTTTTAAGTAACTACTTAATAACTATTATTTAAGTAATGATTAATTATTGATTAACGAATGATTAAGGATTAGTTAACTTAGGATTAAATAATTCTTAATGAATGATTATGTAATGATTAACGAATGATTAATCAATTATTAACAAAAATATTAGATAATGATTAATTAATGATTAACTAATTATTAACTAATAATTAAATAATAATGGAAATTTAATTAACCCATAACTAACTATAAAGTAAGTACTTAATATCTATTAATTAAGTAGTGGTTAATGAGTGATTAACTATGATAAATTAATTATGAAGTAATGATAACTAATAATTAATTAATGATTAACTGTTAATTAACTTTAAACTAACTACTTAATAACTATTAATTAACAAATGGTTAATGCATTATTAATGACTGATTAATGATTAGTTAATTAATGATTAAGGAATGATTAACTTAGGAATAATTAATTCTTAACTTAGTATTAAGTAGTGATTAACTAAAAATTAATTAATGATTAATTATTATTTAACTTTAAATTAACTACTTAATAAATATTAATTAATGAATGAATAAAAACTAACTAAGTAATGATCAAATAATTATTAACTTAGTATTAAATAATGATCAACTATTGATTAAATTCAGATTAATTAACATAGGATTAAATATGGATAACTGTATGACAAATAGGATTAATTGCACACCTAATTTGTTACTCCTGCGATTTAGATGATTCATACCTTGCTGCACACCTAGTTTGATACTCTCAATGGATATCTTTTTTATTATTTTCATTATCTTTAAAAACTAATGAACATACCTTTAGGAAGATTAAAAATTGTACTATGAAACAATAGTGTCATATTTTAGGATATAAGAAGAAATTCTAAAATTTAGGTAAATTAAAGATTATGTGGTTAACTAAGAAATGAAATCTCTATCTAGATGTAAGAACCCGGTTCTTAGTTTTGAGGTACGGGTTTCTTCTTTTCTCTTTTCCTTAAGTGTTTTTCAGAAAATAAGGAAAATGGGGGGAAATCCCAACTTTTGAAAGTACATGCCGTGTACTTTTCCACACGCCTTGTACTTCTGGCCGTGTGGGATGAGTACACAGGGCGTGTGGCCATGTCGGCGATGAAGGGTGTAGGAACCGACTACACGCCGTGTAGTCCGTCGGCAGGTAAATAGTAAGGCGGTGGCCAGATGTGCGACCAAACACACCATGTACTCAAGAAGACACGTCATGTAGTCATGTCGGCAGATGAACAGTGTCACGCTAGCAGAAAACCACCAGAGGAACAGTTTAAAAATGGGAAGTATACACCGTGTACTTGGAAGTACACGCCATGTACTTTTTTTTCCCTTAAAATGGGAAGTAGCCTCCCTTGTTCACAGGGAAGGCTTAGAACGGGAAGAGAGATCAGGAGAGGAAGGCCGGAGATTTGGAGATCCGCCGAGCACACGTCGAGAATTCGTTTCCGCCTCGGACAATCTCGTTGGAACCGCACGGGTAAGCCCTCCGCTCTCCTTAAGTCGTTCTTACCAATTCTTTCCCAAGGGAAAGTTATTTAAGTTTAAATGGAGTTTCTTCTATGGTATATCTACATCGTTATTGGGAATTTCTGGAATCGACGTTCACTTATATCATTCATTGGTGTTTAAGGTAGGTGGCTTGGTGTTTGTTTTCCAACTGTCGTGCGTTTTTGTGTGTTTTGAGCTACAAACCCATATTTGGGGTGTCGTTTGGCTGAGGCCGTGGTTATTTTAAATACCTAGAATTGTATAGGTAATTGAATGTGATATAAAAATGTTGTTTGGGATCGCTGCTTGGATCCAGGACCACCCCGGGGGTGTGTTCCTCTGTTTAGCCGTTTGGCCAGGATACCCGAGGGTATGCCTTGTTTATGTTATGCCTTATTGTAATGAATGTAGAATTTCCTTGAGAGGAATTGCTTGTTTACTACTTGTTTACATGTTGGGCTTGGCCTAGTAACCTGTTTAGCCTGAGGGAAGTGTTGTGATTAGCCTGTGGGCAGTGTACTACTTAGCCTGTGGGAAACTTCTTTCGTGCCTGTGGGCAGTTGATTCTATGCCTGTGGGTGACACTTCTTACGCCTGTGGGAAATATCTGTATGCCTGTGGGCAGATTCTTGTGTTTGGATTCTCTTTACCTGAGGGTAGGGGTTTACGTGCCTATGGACATTTGGCTATTTACTTAGAATATTCATTGTAGTGATATTTTAAATTAAATGATTAAATGGAAATTTAAATGGAAATATAACTGGTTAAGTTAGTTACTTTTCAGTACTGCTTACTTTATTTCATTTTACTACTGCACACTGTTGTTGCATGTTTTCACACAGTTGAGCATGGGCCTTTGGTGGGTGCCTACTGAGAATTTATTTCTCACACCCTGTTTGGGTCATTATTTTCGGCCCAAACAGATTACGTTTCTACAAGTGTAGATAAGGGAAAGGGTCCCTATACAGGTACTTGATTGTTGCTGGGGTGTAGGAGAGCATGGGACCGAGCATTGGTTCATGATGCCGCTAGCTATTCTGTTTTTCTTTCCTGTACTTGTAATTTAGTTGTATTGTATTGTATTGTAGTGTAACATGTTCTGGCTGTTTTCATAGAATTGAGGCATGTTGCATCATTTTATATACTGGTTGGTTATATCTACTGTAGTTGTTATTTCAGTTGTGTATGGTTTACTGTTTCCGCTGTTGCTGTATGTTTATTTTATATTCCGCTGCGCTACACTTTGACAAATGAGGGTATGGTTTCCCCACTATCATACCTCGGCCCTCACTGCTAGTCGGCAGCCTCTGGCATTTGGGTAAATGCGCTTGAGGTCATGTGGCGAACTGGGTTCGGGGCACCCGTTGAGTGGCACCCGGAACCGGAACATTACAAAGTGGTATCAGAGGGGATTCTTTTCTTTGACTTACTATTTGGAGTCTTAGTTAGGGATAGGATGGGAACAGTAGTTGGTAATAATCTATTCCTGAGCGTAGCTAACCCGTGTACAGGGAAAATCCAGTCTACCTCGTATTGTAATTTTACTTATTTTGCAAGTTACCGTTGATATGATTTTCACCGATGGGTGACGCACTTGTGATTGTGTTGTTTATATTTTATCTATGGGTTCTATTTAGTTGCAACCCAATGAGATGAGGTTATTCCATCTCATACATAATTTAGGCACATGCTAGAAATCACATGCCATGCATAGTCCCATGCCATGTAGGTGCATTAGAAATTGCATGTTGTTGTGATAATTGTTGTGCTAGAAAAGCATGCTGTTGTGATAGCTGCTTGATAAATACTTGCTATGTGATAGGGTATTTCTGTATAAGATGTTGATAGAATGGACACCAAACTTTGGTTTTTGGGGAGTATGGGCCCCCATTTATCGAAATTTGGTGGATCATTGACTATTTATTTCGTTATAACATAGATAAGATGTCAAACTTTGATTCGTGGGGAGTGTGGGCCCTCACGGATCGGAATTTGACACTTGGGTGTTGTTTTTCAGTATTTTCTGGGTTCTGGGGAAGTTTTTGAGGCATACTGTCTGGAAAACCGAGTATACACTCCGTGTAGTACTTAGACATGCCGTGTATGGCCTTTTTTTCAGGAAGAAAAATAAACTTTTTGAGTACATTCTTTGTACCCCAAGTACACGCCGTGTAGTCTCTTCCCGAGTCAAAAACCATGTGGGTGGAAACACGGGGAAGGGAAGACCTTGGGGAAAACACACCATGTACCGGATGTACACGTCGTGTAGTGTTGAACCAGAGTATGCCCGTGTAATGAACAACACGGACAGAGGATACCTTAAGACATACACGTCATGTCCACTGTGGAACATGTCGTGTAGTGTGACCTGGGGACCCAGCCGTGTAACTAACAACACAGTTCAGTGTTATCATCTTGAGTACACGCCATGTTAATGATGAACACGCTGTGTGGTGTGACCTGGGGACTCGGCCGTGTAACTAACAACACGGGTCAGTGTCACCTCTCCTTGAGCACATCGTGTGCCTTTGGGACATGCAGTGTAGTCGTGTCCGAGGATAGACCGTGTGTTTTAGCCGTGTGGATGGGTAAATGGGGTGGTGTACACGCCGTGTTCGGGTGTCACACGCCATGTAGTGTCAATCCGAGTAGTCGGCCGTGTCACAAACGACGCGGGCAGTTAGAAAATTACACCATACATGCCGTGTAGCTAAAATACACATCATGTAGTTTTGTTTAAATGGGAGTCGTGTGACTTAACCATGTAGAAGGACCTGGGCAGGGGAAGAGAATTTAAGTACATGCCATGTAGTCAGTATACACGTCATGCAGTCTTGTTTTGTAAATTGTGAATACCTTCTTCCTCATGTTCCCTTTTGGATTTCTTTGTTTTTGGTCTTTAATAATCTTGTTCTAAGGTGTTCATTTGACCTTGTAGTGTCATGCCGCCAAGACGACCACATCTTGTTCACCAGGAGAGCGGTGATGACTATACTATAGAGATGGTGGTCCATGGGCTACCAGTTGATCCTCCAGTAGAGCCAGATGTGGCACCATCTATTTTACCGAACATAGGCGCGGATGCGCAGTTCTGTGAAGGAATTATGCAGTTCATGCAGGCCTTTCAGGGAGCACCGCCGGCTGCCACATCTATGGCTGAGCTGACTCGTATCTTCTAGCAGCAGCATCCGCCTATGCTTTTAAGGGATGGCGGACCACAAGTTGCGGAGTCTTGGCTAGGATTAATGCAGACTATTTTCGATCATCTTGAGATTTCTCTAGGGAAGAGGGTCAAGCTCGCAACGTATATGTTGCGTGATTCTGCCAAGAGGTGGTGGGATGTTACCACCCAGTCATAACATCACAGAGACATGGCATGGGAAGATTTCCAGATAGTCTTCTATGACTTCTTCTTCCCAGAGACGTAGAGGGAAGATAGATCTTGAGATTTCATGAATATGCAGCAGGGCGCTATGTCGGTGATGGATTATTCTGCTCGTTTCACCGAGCTTCAGCGTTTTTCACCCGTTCTGGTGGGCGATGAGACGCTGAGAGCCAGACGCTTCAAGGATGGTCTTCGGTATGACATCCAAGCGCTGGTGAATGTTTTCAAGTTGCCTACTGTACATGCTATTTTGAACCAAGCGCTGATTACAGAGAGGAACCTTCAGGAAGCTAGTGGTGTGGGCCAGGGCGGTTCAGCACCAGTTTCTGGTACTATTTCTACTGGGAATAGGAAGAGACAGATGGACTTCTCTCAGGGTGTCAATACCAGTCATAAGAATGCTTCAAGTGGCCAGGTCATGTGCTACTAGTGTGGTAGAGAGGGGAACAAGAGGCCACAGTGTCCACGAGACCCAGTGGAGTGTCGAGATTTCGGCAGGATGGGTCATCTGCAATGCTTATGTAGGGAATTTCTACCAGTGGCTAGTGATAGGGGTTCTGTGTAGACTCTGTGAGTGGGAGCAGGACCAACAGCTTCTTACCAGTCAGGGAACTGGAATACATCAGGGCATGTAGGCAGAGATGGTGGTTTTGGATGTGGTATCTAGACACCAGGATCTCAGAGGCTGCAGGTCGGGATAGCTCAGGGTAGCCAGGCTGTGTCACAGGTCCGCGACACTGGGCAGGCATATGCAGTGCAACAGACCCAGTAGGAGCAGGATCTCGGACCTTCTACAGCCATAGGTACTATTCTAGTAGCTTCTGTTTTATCTTCAGTACTTTTTGATACGGGTGCTACACATAGTTTCATATTTGTGCCCATTGTGGAGATCCTTGGGATCTATGTTTCTACTTCTTCTGAGATCATGACGCTAGACACTCCATTGGAGATTAGAACGGCTGGTGTGCGTCAGTGCAAGGAGTGCCCCCTTGAGGTTGATGGGTGTCAATTTCTTTAGGACCTCTATGTCTTAGAGATGACAGCTTATGACGTCATTCTTGGGATGGACTGGTTGGTTCCCTTTTGAGCCTTTGTAGACTACTATCGTCGTAGGGTGAGTTTCACGTCACTAGAGGGCAGAGAGTTTCTATACAAAGGTGAATGGAATGTTCAGGTGAGTCGAGTTGGACCAGAGAATCATTGGAGAGGTGGAGTCATAGCCCAAATTGTAAGTTTATATCTGGACGACCAAGGGACTTGTCATATGGATTTCCCTCCAATGGTTGATCGTTTCATGGATGTCTTCCCAGACGACTTTTCAGGTCTACCTCCAGAGCGAGAGGTGGATTTATCTATTGAGCATGTGCTAGGAGTAGCACCGGTGTCCATCCCTCCTTATAGGATGGCTATGCCTGAGTTGCAGGAGCTCAAGAGGTAGAGAGGTAGTTATAGGTGTTACAGGCAAAGGGTTTTATCTGACCCAGTACTTCTCCTTGGGGTTCTCCGGTCCTTTTTGCGAAGAAGGCAGACGGTACCCTCAGAATCTGTGTGGATTATTAGATGCTAAACTAGTTGACGGTTAAGAACTGATACCCCTTGCTAAGGATCAATGATCTTTCTGATCAACTTCATGGAGCAAGAGTGTTCTCAAAGATTGACTTGATATCAGGATATCATCAGCTACATGTTAGACCATCTAATATACCTCTCACAGCTTTCAGGAGCAGGTATGGTCTATACGAGTATACGGTTATGCCATTTGGACTCACGAACGCGCCAGCAGTTTTCATGGATCTGATGAATCGTGTGTTCCATCCTTATTTGGACTCTTTTGTGGTAGTATTCATGGACGATATCTTGTTGTACTCTCACACTCGACATGACCATGACACCCATCTTTATATCGTATTGAGTACACTGAGAGAGCATCGGATATATGATAAACTCTCAAAGTGCCACTTTTTGATGGACCAGATTCACTTCCTGGGTCATATCATCTCATAGGAAGGAGTTTCAGTAGACCTAGAGAAGGTGAGAGCAGTAGTTTCCTGGGAGAAGCCTAAGAACGTGTTTGAAATAAGGAGTTTCTTGAGGCTGTCTAATTACTATAGATGCTTCATATAGGACTTCTCCCACTTAGCAGCACCATTGACGGGTCTAAATAAGAAGGGTGTGAAGTTCATTTGGTCAGAATCTTGAGAGACAACCTTTCAGGACCTAAAAGGAAGGTTGACATCAGCACCGATCCTGATACTCCCAGAGCAGGGAAAGAGCTATACAGTTTACTATGATGCATCAGGTATTGGGCTGGGATCTGTGTTGATGTAGGGCAATCGAGTAGTTGCATATGGGTCTTGGCAGTTGAGGCCACATGAGAGTAATTACCCAACGCATGATCTCGAATTGGCTGCAGTTGTGCATGCGTTGCGCTGTTGGAGACATTATCTATTGGGAGAACATTTTGTGGTCTTCACTGACCAAAAAAGTCTCAAGTATATCTTTACTCAGCGTGACTTGAATCTGAGGCAGAGAAGGTGGGTCGATTACCTACAGTCCTTCAATTTTGAGCTTGCCTATACACCTAGTAAAGGTAATGCAGTAGCCGACGCACTGAGCAGGAAGACTCAGATACAGGCAGTGCAGGAGGCCAGTGGCGAGTGGAAGCTTATGGCTTTATTCTCTGAGATGCATTTAGAGGTGCAAAACAGTCAGGGGAAGATTTATCTTTCATCTTTAGCTGTGAATTCTACCTTCCTAGATAGAGTGAGGATGAGACAGCTATCTGGTCTAGAAGACCTAGTTCTAAGGGAGTTAGTGGCAAGTGAGGACCCTCCTCCTGGTTGGATGATAGGCGATAATGAAATTCTACATTTCCATGGATGAGTGTGGGTTACAAAGGTTATACATGAGGAGCTGATGCGGGAGTTTCATGCTTCATCTTGGGCAGTTCATCCCAGAGTTACCAAGATGTACCGAGACTTGAGATGTCAGTACTGGTGGTCGGGTATAAAGAGAGATGTAGCTGGTTTTGTTACAAGGTGTTCCACCTGTCAGTAGGTGAAGGCAGAGCATCAAAGGCCAACTGGACTATTATAGTAGTTACCCATCCTAGAGTGGAAATGGGATGATGTCACGATGGATTTCGTGACTAGGTTTCCGAGGTCACCTCGAGGCAATGATGTCATGTGGGTTGTTTTGGACAGACTCATGAAGGTAGCTCACTTTTTGCCGATCAAGGAGACCTTTGGTGTTGACGAGATCGGAAATTTGTATATCTGAGAGGTCGTATGTCTTCATGGGGTCCCACTTTCTATCGTTTCTGATAGGGACGCCCGTTTTACGTCTCGTTTCTGGTAGGGTTTTCAGAGGGCACTGGGTACATAGGTGCTTCTGAGAACAGCATACCACCCTCAGACAGATGGCCAGTCAGAGCGTATGATACAGGTGCTTGAGGACATGTTGCGTGCACGCATCCTAGACTTTGGGGTATCTTGGGAGAGGCATATACCCCTAGTTGAGTTTTCCTATAACAATATTTTTCAATCAACTATTGAGATGGCACCATACGAGGCTTTATATGGCAGGTCATGCCGATCACCCTTGTGCTGGTTAGAGGCAGGTGAGGTAGCTTTACTGAGACCAAGTCTCGTGTAGGAGACTTCTAAGAAGGTCCAGTTGATTCAAAAGCGGATGGATACCATGCAGTCTCGTCAGAAATCTTATGCTGATCGCCGAAGACGACCCTTAGAGTTCATGGCCGGGGATCAGGTTTTCTTGCGTTTTTCACCGAGGCTGGGACACAGGCAGATTAGGAGATAGGGTAAACTTTCACCGAGGTATGTGGGGCCATTTGAGATTATGGGGAGAGTCGGTCCGATTGCCTATCGGTTACAGTTACCACAGAGGTACCGGGCCATACACGACTTCTTCCATGTATCTCAGTTGTGCTGTTATCATTCAAACTCGTCTCACGTCTTTCATCCCAAGGAGGTTGAGCTTCAGTTTGATGCATCCTTTGAGGAGCATCCAATTTGTATCGTTGACAAGATCACGAAGGTTCTCTGAGGCTGGTCAGTTCCTCTCATATGGGTGTTATGGCAACATGGCCGAGTGCAGGACGAAACCTGGGAATGGGAGACCGACGTACGTGCTCAGTGGCAAGAGTTATTTACGGTTATATCTTCAATACCCTTGGAAGGGAAATTAGGGGATGAATTGCTTTAAGGGGGAAGTTTGTAAGAACTAGGTTCTTAGTTTTGAGGTACGGGTTTCTTCTTTTCTCTTTTCCTTAAGTATTTTTCAGAAAATAAGGAAAATGGGGGAAAATCCCAACTTTTGAAATTACACGTTTTGTACTTATCCACACATCGTGTACTTCTGGCCATGTGGGATGAGTACATGGGGCGTGTGGCCATGTCGGCGATGAAGGGTGTAGGAACTGACTACTCGCCGTGTAGTGGTCCCTTACACACCGTGTAGTCAGCCGACAGGTGAATAGTAAGGCGGTGGCCAGCTGTGTGACTGAACACGCCATGTAGTCATGTCGGCAGATAAAAAGTGTCATGCTGGCGGAAAACCGCCAGAGGAACAGTTTAAAAATGGGAAGTACACGCCGTGTACTTGGAATTACACGCCATGTACTTTGTTTTTTTGCATAAAATGGTCAGTAGCCTCCCCTATTCATAGGTAAGGCTTAGAAAGGGAAGATATATTGGGAGAGGAAGGCCGGATCTTTGGAGATCCGCCGAGTGCACGTCGGGAATCTTTTTCCGCCTCAGACAATCTTATTGGAACCGCACGGGTAAGCCCTCCACTCTCCTTAAGTCATTCTTACCAATTCTTTCCTGAGGGAAATTTATTTAAGTTTAAACGGAGTTTCTTCTACGGAATATCTACATCATTCTTGGGCATTTCTAGAATTGACGTTCACTTATATCATTCATTGGTGTTTAAGGTAAGTGGCTTGGTGTTTGTTTTCCAACTGTCATGCATTTTTGTGTGTTTTAAGCTACGAACCCATATTTGGGGTGTCGTGTGGCTGAGGCCATGGCTATTTTAAATACCTATAATTGTATAGGTAATTGAATGTGATATAAAAATGATGTTTGGGATCGCTGCTTGGATCTAGGACCACCCCAGGGGTGTGTTCCTCTGTTTAGCCGTTTGTCCTCGATACCCGAGGGTATTCCTTGTTTATGTTATGCCTTAATGTAATGAATGTAGAATTGCATTGAGAGGAATTGTGTGTTTACTTCTTGTTTACATGTTGGGCTTGTCCCGGTTACCTGTTTAGCCTGAGGGCATTGTTGTGATTAGCCTGTGGGCAGTGTACTACTTAGCATGTGAGCAACTTCTTCCGTGCCTGTGGGCGGCTGATTTTGTGCCTGTGGGCAACACTTCTTACGCCTGTGGGCAATATTTGTATGCCTGTGGGCAGATTATTGTGTTTGGATTCTCTTTACCTGAGGGTAGGGGTTTACGTGTCTGTGGACATTTGGATGTTTACTTAGAATATTCACTGTGGTGATATTTTAAATTAAATGATTAAATGGAAATTTAAATGGAAATATAACTGGTTAAGTTAGTTACTTTTCAGTACTGCTTACTTTATTTCATTTTACTACTGCACACTATTGTTTCATGTTTTCACACAGTTGGGTACGGGCCTTTGGTGGGTGCCTACTGGGAATTTATTTCTCACACCCTGTTTGGGTCATGATTTTTGGCCCAAACAGATTACATTTCTACAGGTGTAGATAAGGTCAAGGGTCCCTATACAGGTAATTGATTACTGCTGGGGTGTAGGAGAGAATGGGACCGAGCATTGGCTCATGATGCCGCTGGCTATTCTGTTTTGATTTCCTATACTTGTACTTCAGTTGTATTGTATTGTATTGTAGTGTAACATGTTCTGGATGTTTTCATAGAATTGATGCATGTTGCATCATTTTATATACTGGTTGGTTATATCTACTGTAGTTGTTATTTCAGTTGTGTATGGTTTAATGTTTCCATTGTTGCTGTATGTTTATTTTATATTCTGTTGCTCTACACTTTGACAAATGAGGGCATAGTTTCCCCACTATCAAACATGGTCCCTCGATGCTAGTCGTCATCCTCTGGCATTTGGGGAAATGTGCTTGAGGTCATGTGGCGAATCGGGTTTGGGGCACCCGTTGAGTAGCACCCAGAACCGGAATGTTACACTAGATACTAAAAGTGGATGTGTCTCTGGAATAGTTGTACCTAGGGGAAACAACCCCAAAAACACCATATTGATCTAGACTCGATCAGGAACTAGTGCATGACAACGGGTCTTACTACACACCTAGTTTGATATTCTTGGGGGATATGCTTTATATTATTCTTATTTTCTTTATAAACTATTAAAATTACCTTTAGGAAGATTAAAAATTGTACAATGAAACATTAGTGTAATCTTTTAAGATATAATAAGATGTTCTAAAATTTTGGTAAAGTAAAGATTATGTGGTTATCTAAGAAATGAAATCTATGTATAGATACTATAAGTGGATATGGATCTGGAATAGATTTACCAAGGGATAACAACCCAAAAACACCATATTAAGATAGACTTGATCAGGAACTGGTGCATGAAAATAGGCTTTGTTGAACACCCGGTTTGATACTCCTAGGGGATATGATTTAGATGATTTGCGTTCTCTTTATAAACTAATGAACATACCTTTAGGAAGATTTAAAAATGTACTACAAAACTTTAGTGTCATCTTTTAAGATATAAGATGATATTCTAAAATTTTGGTAATGTAAAGATTGTGTGGTAAATTCTACATGATTATTCCTCATTTTTTGTATTATTTTCACTATCAATATCTTGATAAAAAAAATTCACGTAGATAATCATGGTTTCCTGTGTCCACTGCTACGGGGAGGTTATTCAAATTGAGCAAGGAGATTCTTATAGTACGCAACAATAAATAATGGTTAGAACATATAATTGTGTAACCTTGATATAACTTCAAGAAAGAATCCATGGTTGTTTATAGGACCTTATCAAGAGATCAATTCTATTAGCTATATACATTTTCAATTCCCAACTACGCTATGGAATCTAGCTTTTCCATTGGTTTTTGATGAGGATTGGGTCCAAGAAACAACTTTATTTTCAAAACGGTCATATGGTTCCATGGTAGAGTTATATGTTGAGGTTTCTAGTGTATAGAAACAGTGTCCAATTGTATTATGAAATAGACATACAAGAGTGTTTGAATAAGGTACATCCCAAGAAAATGAGGCTATTACATATGATGTAAAAGAAGACAACCAAATTGATATCTCAGATATATAGCAACACCATTTTGATAATGAAGAATTTTCTAATGATGAAACATATGGAGACAATATTGCTAATGAGGAGGAAGATGTAGAAGTTGGGGAGTATTTTTTTAGAAATACATTAGTTTTATAGTATCCTTGACACATAATAAATCATCCACTACCATTTTCATCTTGGTCGGAAGCAATGGAATGTTTTCTTAAATTCAACAGGAATGTTATCACACCTTCAACTAAGTTTTTAGGAGTTGTAGAGGATAGATTAAGTGAGTTGAACAAAACTTTATATGTTGGAATAGATTTTCCAAGTAAAGATTCAATGAAAAACATACTAAAAAAATATTGAGAGACACTATAGATATTTAGTTTAGGATTTAAACCATACAAAATAAATCATTAGGTGTGAAAAATATGGTAATGGTTTTAGATTCTTCTTGAGGGTGATTTATAACATTGCATTTGGTGGTTATAGAATTTCTATGATTGAGGTAGCTCATACTTTTGTTCATATAAACCTGACACAAGATCATATATCATTGGATGATGAATTTGTATCATCTATCATTGTTGAGATGATTAGAACTTGCCAATATGTGCATCTAGACCTTGTGCAGGAGAGGATAAAATAAAATTTGGGTTATAATATTTCCTATAAAAATGCATAGATGGTCAAACAGAAGGAAATTTTTAAGGTCTATAGTGATTGGGATGACTCGTATTGGGTGTTTCCACAATTTTTATCCATACTAATACATAATGGCCAAGTTTTATTCCATATGGATATGAACGAACATGTGTCTCAAGATAACTGACTTGATCCATCTCATGTTAAATTTCATCAGTTGTTATGGGAATTCCTTCTATGTATTTCTGTATTTAATTTTTTCAAACAGTTCATATAAATTGATGGGACATTTTTATATGGAAAATACATGGGATTATATGGATTTCAGCAACACAAGATGGAAACAGTTCGCCTCTACTGATTGTATTTTCCATTGTGGGGTAGGAAAATTATGAATCGTGGAGTTGGTTTTTAGAATGTATTAACAACTATTTCAATTTTATTCAAGGTTTTTGTTTTATATATGATAATCATAGAGAAATCAATGAGTAAATCAATGAAAATCTTGTTGCATAGAGGCCCCCTAATTCACATCATCGGTACTGTATCAGACACATTTCTAGAAACATATGAAAACATTCAATAATGAACCTATGAAGAAAGCAATCACAAGTCTTGGTATACAATATCTTTCTTATTTTTTACTATTTCAACATAATGATAAAATTAATTAATATTAAATATGATCACTTTAGTGAAGCATATGAATCAGATCAATGAAAGTTTGAATAATGGTTAAAATAAATCTATAGGGATAATCAGGGAGCGTATGATTATATGATATAGATTCCAAAAGAAAAATGGACATTGGCATATGATGGGGGAAGAGGTATAGACACATGACCACAAACATTATGGAGTGAATAAATGGATTCTTAAAGTGGATTATCAAGTTACCTATAACTAACCTCATTCAGGAGAAATTTTATCATTGTGTCAAGTACTTCATTGAAAGATGAAAATATACTACATATGGGATTTAGAAGGGGATAAGTTACGGATGACACTTTCAATGAGATATTGAAAAGAACATTGAAGAATCTTATGATTATATATTTCACATTTTCCATCAAGAACACTATCGATTTGAAGTGAAAGAATGTCAGGTTACCATCATAGGTAGTAGCAGTTGATTCCCAATGGTATTACTAGAAGTGAGGCATTGTCAATGTGGAAACTTCCAAGCATTTTAGTTTCCATGCGAACACACCATTGCAGTATGTTCTTCAATGATCATTCCATGGGAAGCATATATATGTTAGTCCATTTTATCAACTATACACCATTTATAAATGATATTTTTTACCAAGGATTCCTATTAGGGAGTTTCTATATTTTCCAATGCATGAAGACCATCTAATATTGATACTTTACATCAACAGGTTGCGATAGTGAGGGAGACTGAAGTCCACCATGATGTGGAATGAGATGGACTGGCCTCAAGAACAAGGGAAACATTTAAGATATAGAATATTTCATCATTAAGTTCATAATAGGAAATGATTCCCTAACATTACTGGATCAAGGTCACACTCTTATCCACAATGATTTATTTCCTCCAATGCGGACTTTTCATATTATCACTTACATGGTTTTAATATAAAATCTTTCATTTTTTATAATTATATGATCTTTATAAATACTTTTACTATCAAATAATAAATATTTGATAAATTATAAAATCATTTTCATAAATAAAACACAAGATAAATATTCCTAAATATTACATCATTTCAATAAATAAAAAAAACATTCTTCTACAAAATGATCTTCCCTTTACAAATCTTTTTCATGTGATAAAACCATTTTGTAAATCATAATATGGTTTTAATAATAATCCTTTCATATTAATAATTTAATGAATATGAAAATTATAGGTGAGATGACATGAAATCATAATCAAACTATCCATGGATACACTATAAAGAAAGCATCTGAGAAAATAACCATGAAATATACCATCATGTGAGAAATCATGCATAAATGAAAAAAGAACTCTATTTGGGGTATAACCTATTATTATATGTTATATACATGAAACAAAGACTCAATTCATAAGGTGGATCCAATTTATATAACCTATTTGTTCAAATTACAAAGAATATGATAAGTACATGTGAGATTCCAAGAAAACATAATCAAACTATCCATGGATACATTATAAAGTAAGCATGTGAGAAAATAACCATGAAATTTTCCATCATGTGAGAAATCATACATAAATGAAAAATCACACCATTTGGGATCTAACCTATTGGTATATGTTCTATACATGAAAGAAATCCTCAATCCATAAGGTGGATCCGACTGATATAACCTATGTGTGTACTTTACAAATAATATAACAAGTATATGTGAGATGACATGAAATTATAATCAAACTATCCATGGATACTCCATAAATAAAATATGTGAGAAAATAACCGTGAAATATACCATCATGTGAGAAATCATACATAAATTAAAATTCACACCATTTGGGATTTAACATATTTGTATACATGTAATAAATGAAAGAAAACCTAAATCCATAAGTTGGATCCAACCAATATGATCTATGTGTGCGTAAATCTATTTTTAAAGTAAAACCCATTTAAAAACATGACTCTATGCCAACAAGAATAGAGGAAAAACTAGTTACCTTAGAAAATAGGGATTAGGAAAGATAAAAATTATCAAATGATGTTGACATAGATGAAAAATAATTTTCTAAAGCATTGTAAATATTCTTTGAGAAACATGAATACATTCCCTTTTCTTTTGGTAGGAAAAATTTCATAAAACCATAGGAATAGACATGGTATATATTATATTATATTAGTCATAACATTATGTAGACTATAACATTATATTTATATTTTACACTTACTAAAGATTTATTTAATTTTTATACATAGAGATAGAGGATACTACTCTACTCACTGAGAGGTATAGGCATGTTCCACATGACGTGCTAGTGGGTTGTGAGATTTGATAGGTCGGGGTGCGTAGATCCCACCATTATCATCACATTCCACCTCCAGCTGTCATTATTCCATACCTACACCATGATCGATTATATGGTGTTTATTTATCTAATTATACATTCATTGACCATTTCCTCCTTATTACTCGTACTGAGAGATGGAGACCTAAGACTCACACATTCTACTTTCCCAAGGGAGATATGACCATCACCCTTGAGGATGTGGTAGTTCTTCTCAGTCTTCCTATCCAAGGGGATGTAGTTATAAGATCCACCCATAAAGACTAGACTAAGCTTGTATAATGATTACTAGGCCTTAATACTGTGGGGGTAATGATGCTACATATAGCGAGTCGATATCTATAAGTTGGTTGGACATACACTTCACACAGTTACCCACTAACACTGATGAGCATACTGTTATGCGTCAAACTCATGAATATATCTTGCATCTAATTATAGGGAAATTTTTCACTGATCAGTTTGGTATGCATGTCCACATGATGTATCTGAGGTTATTGGAGGAATTTGATCAGGCTAGGAGATACAGCTAGGGATATAAATTCTTAGTATACACGTACAAAGCATTATGCATGGAATGTAGATCTAATCAAAGTGAACTTGGGGTATGTGTCATCCTTATTCATATGTGGGAATGAGAGAACATCTCTCTCATCACCCCTATTGTTACTGGTTTGAAGCTTCAAATAGATGTGTGGTGTGACACTCTGCATGGACGCTAGTATGATCACTCGTCTTTATTATTTTTTTATGATAATTTGGGTTTATTATAATATATTTCGTATTATTTATAACTTTAAATGTTGTATGTAATAGGTGGATTCAGGTGCACCACATCATCGGGACTCTGAGACACAATTTGGGTGCATACCATCTTATTTTGGATAGTCTACTACCCACTAATGTAAGTATATACATTATTTTTTTGAAAAATAAATTTCATAATATTATCATTTTTAGAAATTATTAACAAAATATTTTAAAAAAAATTACATTTCATTTAAGATGTCATGGATTCCATATTGGGATATATTAGACCAGCTTCCCTTATACTGAACTGATTGGCTTCATGATTCCATAGTTGTAGTATCTATTATTCAATTTCATATTATTGAGTGGCACTAGCCAGATAGATTCACATGCTAGTTTTTATTTTTCTAGTATATTCTAGTTCCACCTAGATAGTTAGTAGTGCTTTATTCTATGAAGCTGAAGAGGAAGTAGGATTTTAACTGGCATTGATGACATTGTCATGAACCAGCCCGGGTCAACCCAACCCGTCACCCGATCTAGCTCACAATAAGGCCTCAAGTGCGCCTCCTCATATTCCAGAGGTTGTCGACTAGTGGAGATGGATTAAAATGATACAATGAGAATACTATTCCTTGATATCAAAGTGTGATAACAGTTAAAATAAATTGAATAAGTTAACATCCATGAACATCAAAGTGTGCAAAAGTAAATAAATAACTGAAATAACTATAATAAATGGAATGTTTCATACATACTCAACAAACTAGAACATACAAACACTATTCACCCATTATCCCAATAACATACAAAAAAAAAGAAAATAAATGAAAAATAAATACACAAGACTCTACTATTACTCTGATCCAAACTACATACCTGGTCTCCAAGATGGTTGAACATCTTCAGCATAAACCCCTGACTCTACACGAGTAGCTCTGCTCAAACATGCAACATTGGGCCTCCTCTTGATCCACCACATTATGCTCAACCTAAAGAAAATATAAGGTCTACACTTACACTGAGGTTCATGTATAGGGAGTGAGAAATAAATCTCAGTAGGCCACCCCTAATATTGGTCCTAACATCTGTTTTCATAATATGTGCATGCAATACACATCATGTCCATCCTAGCCAAACATGACTACCAGTATAAAAGATAAAAAATCATAGAAAGAAACAAAAGGATAGACAAAAAGGAAAACAGAAAACCTCAGCTTCTATTCTAACACCCATTGGATAAGCTGCCCTTGCTCTAGCCTGAGGAATTATAAAATATAGTCCACATAGCCACAACATCAAGCGTGTATGCCTGATCAAGAAGAATCTCCCAAGTCCACTGTAAGGACAGGGACACATGTCGGACCCTAGGATCACATCCTAGGATTCAAAACATTGAATCTATAAAGTGATCATTAAGACATCAATGGTATGATTTTTAATAGTGGTAGGGACCCCCTTCCAACCATGGGAGTATACTACCATGTCTATAAGTCCTATAGAACAAATTGGACAAACAAACTTGTCACCACATTGCCAGACTGCCTAACCAGGCCCCATAACGCACAAAAAACAAGGTCCTTGGGAGCATAATATCATCCATGGTCCACTAACACTAGACTTGGGAAAACTATTGGGCTAAGGCAGTTTAACTCATCCAGATCATCCATTAGCTCCCTAGCCCTGCCTCATAAGAACCATCCAACCAATGAAGAAAAGTAGAAAAATCAGCCTCAGGTAAAATTCTCAGTTCAATAATATTCCAAAGGTATCCTCTCACTTGGTCCTAAACAAGAATATCCTCAAACCTCCAAGCCATATCTCAAGCACCTAGATTGTTTAACACTCACACCCTCTAACTAGAACCACTGAAACCAACACCGTCCACCTCATAGTCCAACCAAACATAGGGAATCTACCATGGTTTCCAAAACCTTAACACAATAGTACACCCTAAAAGGGGATCCTATAGAGACCCAAATTTATAGTAATACACCCTACTAGGGGATCCTATAAAAGATCCAAACCTCAAGATAAGCCTAGTCAAAGGAATCATGGCTAGACTCCTAGATCAAAACCCACAGAACACCCACCCAAAAGACAACCTCAAGCAGTACCCTGTCCAGAAGGGAATTCCTAAGAATAGGTCCCTCAGACCTATCTCAAAATCTACTCAATGACACCTAGACATAATATACATCCAATTATTTCAAACCACCTCAAAGGAACCTATCGCTCCTAACCCCAGGCAACCAAACATAAACCTCAATCAATCGAACTAATGATCCTGTCCAAGAATAAACTCAGTCTTTCCTCTTGGAATTTATCCAAATAACCTCAATTAGGATCACTTGGAATCCTTAATTCAAGGTGATAAATAATATCACACCCTTACACAAGCCTCACAACACACAACCCAACCCCTAGAAGGATTCTAGAACCACAACCTCAAAGGAATCCTCTCGAAAAACTTTATCAGTCCAAAACACCATCTAGACAAACTTTAAACGATAAAAGGACTCCACCATTGTGATCTACATGGAAAAACACTCAGAATAGACTACTCATAAGTCCAATGCTGACTCTAAGGAAAAATACGGGCCAAACGGCCCAAGACAGGAGATGTACACGGTGTGCACCACCAGTATATGGTGTATAGCCCCAAGGGTCCACCCTGGTCATGTGCCTCCAACCACTCGGTGTGTCCTTTTTCAAAGTACATGATGTGTGTCCCCTGGTACATGGAATGTAGCCCAACATGGGTACCATCCCGTATACCTCAGCCCCACTGGGCATGTAACATGATCGAGTACACGACGTGTACTATCGATGCATAGCGTGTAACCCTACACAAGCAACCATCCATGTACCTAGCCATGTACACATCCTGGGTGTATATGCCTATACAACATGCACCCCAAATAAGAACTATTCATGTACACTACATGGCCAAGTACCCCCACATGGGGTGTCTGGCCAAATACTCAGCCACACCCCCAGAATCCCACTACATGGAATGTACCCCTAGTGTATTGTGTGTAGTTCCCAAAAACTCATCTTCCTCGAACAAGAAGAATGCATTGTTGGATTTAGTGCCATAGAACCAACTTCTATGTAATTTATGATATTTTTTATTCTTGGTTTTGAATATTAATAAACTCATTATCACATCATGATTGTTCTTCTGTGTAATATAGTATGTGATAAAGTCCTAAGAGTAGTTGTCACACTAAAAGGTCGTAGCATTTCCCCACTATTATGAGAACCCATAAGTGCTACGACACTATTATTGAATATATGTTCTATAGTCATATGATATCATTTTAGGGACACAAATGGTATAGGATATCAGGGGTGGATACTCATAGGACTTTGATACACCTTCTCATGGTGTACGACCTTGGTAATATCCAGTAGGATATTATGAGAACAAGACCCACTAGTAAGAAATCCACATTTATATGTGTCATTGGATGTTCCTATATACATATATGTGTATTGGTACTTAGAATTTATGATTATTATTGATGATTATTATGAGTAATGCACTTAGATTTATTGATGAAAACTATGACGATAGATGTTCACGGTGAAGTAGGATATGTTGGATGTGTCATGAGTAATATTGCATTAATGAATAATGTGAGAAAATATTTGTCCCTTATATTTATTAATATAATTTGATATCTCAATCCCTTTTATGGAAATTATATAGCCTAAATAAATCCATTTCCATGGTGTTTTAAAGGAAAGTTCATTTTTTGGGAAGTCAAAGAAAGATCAATCAAGCAAATAGGTTGATGTCACTATCATGCAACCTCTTTGATTAGTGATATCAAAATAAAGGGATTATAGTACATATTAATCATCCGTATGAGGTAACATGTTGTTGTAGAATTAACTAATTTATTTATGGGTTCCTTGGCATGTTGTTATATGTTGACCTTAGACTTTAGGCTACTTCACCTAATGCCACTGAGAAAGAGGCCTAGAGGGTCACACGCTAAGTGTGTCTAGAATATCAGTTAAATAATATATTATTATTTATTATTTAAAAGGTTGAATAAATATTATTCTTATATGTGGTTTAATAATTATTCATGTATGATTTATTGCATATAAATATTTATTTTCTATTTAGTGAATATAATATTTATTTATTTATTGGAGAATAATGTAGTGATATTTATTTAATAAATAAATAGACATTATTTAAGGCCCAATAAATATTGTGGAGGAATAGAGGAATGAGTTTAATGGTCCGATGAGAAATAATAAATATTTAATATTATTTAATTAAATAATATTTAATCATAATTTTTAAGTTAAGTGCGTGTCGAGAAATGATAATATTGTTGTTATTATTTGGCATCGGGTTTTACTAGGATTAAATAAATAATCAAGGGAACTTGTGAAATTATTTTATTTTAACTCTTTAAATATAAATACCCAATTATGTTATTTTCTCTATAGAGACAATTCATTTTGTCTTGGTTGTGAAAAATGGATTTGGAGAATCCTCTCAAGCCTAGAGATCTCCCTTCTCTAAGAACACTCTTAAGAATGGACAGCAATTCTCCTCTACCAGATCAAGGAGAAAACTTTGGAAGTAATTTTCAAAGTGATTAAAGGAAGATGATACAAGCATAAGGATCTTTCATGCTATCACCTGGAGATTCCTTTGGTGATGTCTAGAGATTCGTGGAACATGTGTGGATCATCACTAGAGAAAATATACACTTGGTTTCTACAACGTAATGATGGTGGACCACAAACATGTCACCAAATTCATCAATGAATAAATAATTAATTAAAGGTAATTCTTTATTTAATTAAATTAATTATAAATAACATGTGATGATACTCTCTCTAGTTCTGGAATAATTATCCATTGTCTATTTCCTTGATTCAATTCCATGGATCACGATGTTCATCGTCGTATAGATCTCAGATTGATCATCGATTATGGAAAAAATCAAAGCTGGGAACCATCCATCTTACACTTCAACTGCCCCTAGAACCTATATACGTGGCATGTTTTCATCAAACCACATGTCATGTGATTAGTATCTTCCGAAGATAAATCCCTTTGAACCACCCAGAATGCCCTGAAACACCCTAGTTCGGCCTAAAAATACCAGATTGACCCATAATGGGTCCCCAATAACCCAAAAACAAGATTAAAACTTAAAAACAACTACCATGTGGGGATTTATGCTGGAAACGTTAAAAAGGAACTACCTCTAGGAAGAAACCATTGAAGCTTCGATCTGATTCGCATTCTGAAACACCCGCATGACAATTCGGCACAACCCGAGCTCTGTGGCAACGCCTCCATCTCCCTCTCTCCCTCTTATCTCCTTATACTCTACCTCTCCTCTCTCTTAGTCAAATGAATCGCCAAGGGGGGGCATACACGACATGCCAAGGGAGTAAATAAAAAAGAGAAAAAAAAAGAAAAAGGTAAATAAAAGGAGAGAAGAAAAGGGGGGCCATCTCGGACCCAGTGCCCAGTATGAGGTTATGCCCCACATAGAAACCCCACCCCCCATCCTAAACTCAACAGAGAAGTTGGAATTAATATTTGAATCTTAGAATAGAATATATCACCAAATGAACATGCACGAATAAATAATATTTAATTAGTTAAATATTAAATATTCACCCAAAATTAGAATAGCTCGGAATTCCACCAAACTCCTATCCTAGTGTAAACACCATATTCTAGGACCAATGTAGTGGTTATAAAAATTATTTGTGATCTTTTGATCAGAAAAATTATCATTTTTCCCATCAAAAGTCACCTGATAGCAAAAATTAAAATTTTCCCTATTTTTCTTAAACTGTCACGACATGGTTCATGACAAGATCCTCACTATAAACACTTCTAACCCCTGAGAATCCTAGGTGGTCATCCAAAAACCAAGATTCACCACAAACATCGCTGCTCCCAACACTACCATGATCATCCACTGACTGGTCCCACAACATCGACAACACTCCCAACACAAGGGGCATTCAACTGTGACTAATCTGATGATACCCACCAATTGAGTATCCTTAACATCACCCCTTAACCAAGAACCAAACTCCATGGCCTACACTTCTTTCACTACCAAATGTAATGAAAATACATGGCCAAATTTCTCACACCAGAGTGCCAACACATAAAACCAACCACCACACATTCCTGGCACACCAGGAATGAAAACCCCATTTTCAAAAAACCTATTAAAGGAAAACAAACCACAATGGCCTATGGTTTACTCCCCACCATAAGGATTCCTCAAGACCAAAATCACTCTCAATAAACTCACATGGACCAATTAAAAATGCACCTAACCTGTACACACATGACCTCTCAATAAGGCTTACTCTAAAAAAACCACATCAACACTACTCCCCTCATCAAGTAATATTGGTCCATGAAAAACATTTCACAAACACTCATGCTCAAATGAGACATGACATAATGAACCTAGGCCAACATGCCTAAACCCACTAACCATGCTCCTCATGTAGATAAATTCCAACAAACCAAAGCACCCTCAACACTCCTCTTATGAAACAAGGCATCTCCCTCATGATAAGAACAACCAACACAACCACCCTCCACACAAGCATCAATATAAAACCATTAGTGCCTAAACATGCTCCCACCATACTACCCAAAGCGTAACCAGAACCAACAGGTCCAAGAACTAACTAAACTTTCCCTATCAACTAGTAACAAAACCAGGAAGCCAACCAAAAAACCATGAGCACTCCTAGTGCTCTACCAAATTATCCCAATGAAACCTCGTTATCACCACAGAACTTCTCAGGGCTACCACAACCTTAGGAGAATGTGATCCCAATCCAAACATCTCTCAATCATCCTTACCTTCATCGAGTCAACCACCACCAATAGCAGTAGGGCATGCCAAATACCACACCAACTTGAAAGGGTTTCCATGCATCCCTAGACAAAGGGAATGCATCTCCACCACCATAGAACACCATGCCACAGGATCCACATGACCTATCATCAGAATAAAGGCACTCGGTAAAAACACACACAAACAGGAATATGCATCCTATGTGCCTAGAATGATGCATGAACACGGGCCTATTTTAATCAGGCCAAGAGATAAAAAATCATGAATCATAAAATATGAAAACACAAGTACATCATTCTAGGTGAAAATCATAGAACCATAATAGTGAAAACCAATAATAGAAATCCCACAACCCCGATAACTTGGAATTCCTACCAGAATAAGTGTTCAAGACATACCAATATGATATCCTTCATATGATCTGATATATTCCTAAATCTACTATCTACCAACACCCCAAATAGTAAGATAAAGAAAAATAATTCTTTAATATCATTTTTTCATGAATCGGTCCAGGTCAACATGAACCATCACCCGATCTGGCTCACAATAAGGCCTCAAGTGTGCCTCCTCGTACACCAAAGGCTACTAACTGGAAACAAGGTCCTAAAAGGATATAGTGATGAGACTATTCCCTTATATCAAAGTTCAATAATAGTGGAAATAAACTGAATAATTAAAAATCCATGAACACTATAGTGTGTAAAAGTAAATAAATAACTGAAATAAATGTGATAAATGGAATTTTACATACATACTCAACAAACTAAAACATATAGACACTAGTCACCCACTAGTCCAACCGCATATAGAATAAAATAATATGAAGTAAAAATGAATACACAATGATCTATTACTACTCTGAGTCAAAATAAATACCTGATCTCCAATATGGATGAACAAATTCAACACAAACCCCTAACTCTACACTAGAATCTCTGCTTGAACATGCAACTTTAGGCCTTTCCCAATCCACCACACCATGATCAACCTGAATTGAACATAAGTTTTATGAATACACAGTGGTGCACATGTAGGGAGTGATAAAAAAATCTTAGTATTCCACCCATAATGGTGGTCCTAACATCTACTGTTATAACATGTGCATGCAAAACACGTCATATCCATCCTAGCCGAACATGACTACCAGCATAAAAGATCAACCAAACAGGTAAAGAAACAAAAGGATAGATAAAAAAGAAAAATAGAAAACCTCAGGTTCTAGTATAAAAATTCAAGTAAAGATACCCTCGCTCTATCATCATCCATAGGAATTGTGAAATATATCCCACACAGCCACAACATCAAGCATGTCTGCCTGATCAAGAAGGATATCAAAATTATAGTGTAAGTACAGGAACACATGTCAGGCCCTAGGATGTCATATTAGGTTCCAAAACACTGAATGCATCTATCGGTCACTATTAATCCAATGGTACGATCTGAACTGGTGGTAGGGACCCCCTATCGACCTCAAGAGTATACTACCAAGCCCAAAAATCCTATAGAACCAATTGGGAAAATGAACCTATCAGTGCATCATCAGGATTAATGAAGAGTTACCATAACCCATATAAAACTATAACCCATGGAGCTCAATATCCTCTATGGTCCACTAAAACTAGCCTCAGGAAAACTATTGGGTTAAGGCGGTTGCACTCATCTAGATCATCCATTAGCTCCCTAGTCCCACCTCACAACAAACAACCAACCAATGGAGGAGAGAAGAAAAATAAAACTTAGGGAAAATTACTAGTCCAATAATATCCCAAAGGTCTTATCTCACACATTCCTGAACAAGAACAGCCTCAAACCTTCAAGCCATACCTCAAGAACCAAGGTCGTTTAACACTCGTACCCTCTAACTAGAACCACTAAAACCAACATCATCCACCTCACAGGCCAACCAAACATAGGGTAGCCATTACGGTTCCCAAAACCTTAGCACAATAGGACACCCTATAAGGGGATCCTCCAGCATAACCAAACCTCAAGCCAAGCCAACTCAAAGGAACTGTGGCTGGAATCTTAACTCAAAACCCACAGAACACCCACCCAGAAGTGAAACCTCAAGCAGAACCCCTCTGATAATTTCATTCTCCAAAAAAAGTCCCTCAGACCTATCTCGAACTCTAATCAATGCCACTCAGATGTAGCAAACATCCAAATATTTCAAGCCACCTTGAAGGCACCTACCGATCCCAACCCCAGGAAACCAGACCTAAACCACAAGAAACCAAACTAACAATATTTTCCAAGAAGACACTCCATCCATCCAATGGACCAAAGGCTTTCAAATTTTTTTTATTATAAGCTAAACCCCCTTTTAAGGGATAAAGGGGGAAACCCAAACAGACTTCAAGACTTAAGACAATACATGACCCGAAGGTCTAGAGAGACAAAACAGACTAAAAACACAGAGCTACCCCTCCCTAGCATGTGAATGTGATAAATTTATCCACCAATGAATGGATGAATAGAAAAAAAGTTTCATGTGTCAAGCACAGGCTTGATTCGATGGCTGACTCCATACCCTATCAAACATACAAATCCATACAACTCTGCAAAGAAATAGAACTAGCTCTGAAACCTCCTTTGGGGCCCGTTATATGTGGTCTAATCCGAGATCACCTCCATTCCAATAGGCCACATAGCTCACCAAACCAACCAAAACACCAAATCACCAAGTCAACCAAATCACCAAAGTAACCAAATAACCAAATCAACCAACTCAATCTTTAACACTGCCAAACCTTCATAGAAAACCTTCATAGAAACTTGATCCTCCACCATCCTCACCACAAGACCCAATGCCACCCTCATACCCACATGAAAATATCACAGCAAACCAACCATGGAACCCCTATTGGTACACGATGCAGTTGATAGAACACCACCCCTTCGCCGCAAAGCTGGAACACGACCCCGGCGTTGAGGAAGACCAGATCATAAATCCTCACCGCAGAAGAAGAGAAGGAAGCCAGGTCTCAACCTCACACCATAGAAGAAGAACAGGGAACTTGACCCCATGTCGTGGAAGAATTTAAGGACATTTCTCCAATGTTTCATAAGAATCAACCCCAAGCCGCATGGATCGCAACCCCAAAGCCGCACCAGAGCACGCCCCCAACACCGCAAAAACCAGATCTCTCCCTAATGCACTGGGTCGAAACCCCTTCTCCACTAGAGTCACGACCCTGACATCACACCAGATCTCAACCCCGATGCACCATATCCAGAGCCCTCACCACAGAGAAAGACCACTACACTGATGCTGCACCAGATCTCGACTCCACACCGTAGAAGATCTAGAAACTAACCCCGATCCCACCAAAGACCTGACCACCTTCTCCACAGAAGAATGAACCCCAATCCTCTAGAAAGATACCTCCCTTCAATGCATAAGAAGTAGCTGCACCACAAGATTCCAGGAAGAATGAGGAAGAGCTGCCTCCCAAACAAGACAAAGAAGTAGGCGGCGACGGGGAGAAACCTAAAACGCGACGCCCCTTACGGGGTCATATATCCAAGAAGACACTCAATCCCACCTATCAAAATCTATCTAAACAACCTCAATAAATCTCACTTAGAATCCTCAATAAAAGTTGATCAGCAAGCCCACACCCTTATAAGATCCTCGCAACACACAACCCAATAACTGAAAGTATTCTATAAATAAAAATTCAAAGGAATCCTCCCAAAAAACTCTATCAGTACAGAACACTATCCAGGAGGCCTCTAAACACTAAAAGGATTTCAACACTATGATATACATGGAAAAACACACATAATTGACTACTCACAAGTCCAATTCTAACTTCGAAGCAAAAAAGACAGGTTAAACAGCTTAGGGAAAGAGAAGTATACAGCGTGCGCCACCAGTACACGGCATGTACCACCAAGTTTCAACCTTGTTTGTGTGCCTAAAAACACTTGGTGTGTAATTTTTTAAAGTAAATGGCATGTTTCCTCTGGTACATGGTGTGTAACCCATCATGGGTAGTAGTCGATGTACCTCAACCCCACTCAGCGTGTAACACACCAAAGTACACGATGTGTACCACCGGTGCATAGTGTATAACCCCACATAATCACCCTTCCATGTACTTGGACATGTATAAATCCTATGCATGTATTCCTACATAGCATTCAACCCACATGGGTGTTGTCTGTGTACTCTACACGGCCATGTACATGGGGTTTCTAGCTGAATACTTTGCCACACCCCCAGAATCCCACTACATGACATGTACCCCTGGTACATGATGTGTAATTCTAAAAAATTAATATTCCTAAAATAGGAATAACACACAGCATGTGTTCTTAAAACCAAATACTATTTTATTGGGATTTCCCAGATAGAATTCCCTCTGAACCACCCAAGATGCCCTGAAACACCCCAATTCTCCCTAAAACCACCAGATTAACCCATAATGGGTCTCCAATAGCCCAAAAACAAAATTAAAACTTAAAAAACTAATATACATGGATTTATGGTAGAAAAATTAAAAATTTACTACCTCCAGATAGAAATAGACAAAGATTCGATCTGATTCACGTTCCACAACACCTGCACGATGATCTGGCACAACCCAAGCTTTGTTGTGGCGCCTCCTTCTCCCTCTCCCTCTCTCCCTTATCTCCCTATTCTCTCCCTATCCTATCTCTCATCCAAATAAATACACAAGGGAGTTCATATGCGACACACCAAGGGAGAAAAGAAAAAATAGAAAATAAAGAAAAAATAAACAAAGAAAAAAAAGGAAAAAGAAAGGAGATAAGAAAAGGGGGTCTGGCCCGGACCTGGCACCCGGTATGAGGTTATGCCCCACCTAGGAAAAACCCTGCATTATGGAATCAATGGTGAAGTTGGAATTCATATCCTATTCTATAAACATAAGATATAACCAAATGAACATGCATGAATAAATAGAATTTAATTAATTAAATATTAAATATTCTGACAAAATTTGAATGGCTCAAAATCACACTAAACTCTTTTACTAGGGTAAATACCCTATTCTGGGACTAATATAGTGGTAAAAAAATTATATGAGATATCTTGATATGATAAATTAACATTTTTTTTAAATACACCCTAGATAAAAAATTCAAATTTCCTCTATTTTTTTAAACCATCGTGACATGGTTCATGATAAACATGCTAAGTATCTTGACCTATGGGAAAGAAGTGCATCATTTTTTATCTAGATAATTCATATGATGTGATTACATGTATCACAATTGGTCAAGTATGAACTATGGTATAGACTAAAGTTTATACTATGTCTTACTTAACACGATAGAGGGCTTTAGGATCTGGTAAGTTAATAACTTTGCATTAGTTTGTTTGTTGTACTTTTTTAAATTAATTTTGAATTTATTTACAACATACTCAACTATAGCATATTATCTACATGACCAATCTGGAGGAGGGTGAGGTTTTTATCCAAGAATTTTACCATGATACAGTGGAGGAGATGATGTAAGCATATCATATTCTACATGATAGTATCTTTGATTTTCTACCTGAGGGATATGATGTTACTATACAGGGGGGGAGGTTCCTACTCAAGAATCTCCTCCAACAACTACTGATGTTGAGGGTCCATGAAGGTGATGACATATACCGCATCATTATATATGTGAGACCTCACTTATTATATGGGTATAGGTCACACCTCTAGCAGTCCAACCTCATCCAATTGTGGGTGTGCACCATGAGGAATGGGATCCATTTATATTGTTAGGATATCCATAGTTTTCCCCGGGTATATCTGATTTGATCTCATATCAAGGGTCAGTTCCCATGCCTCTACATTTCATGAATGAGCCATTACAGGTTGTATGGTTTCTCCAGAAGATGATGGTAGGTCCTTCCACTTATGCAATGGGAGAAGGATCGGGTTCACATGATGACATCAAAATGCCACCCCCTCCTGATGAGTCATAGATAGAGAATCATACATTCTAGGTTCCAATGCCTGAGGAAGAGCCCTCTCTAAATCATCATACTCCAACCTATTATAGAGGTCGGTGATCTCAATAAGGGCATCCCATTCGCATGCCAGATTTTGGGATGGGGCCTCATGATATAAAATGATTATACTCATTTATTTATATGCTTTCTATTGACTTAAAGGATTTGAAAAAACAATGAATCATATCCTATATATTATTTTCTATTTATTAAATTGATGATATTCTTTTTTAATTTCAACTATATTTTTTATGTTTATCTATTATTTTAATTTTCATTTATATTTTACTTACAGTTTAAATTTTATAATACTTCAAATTCGAATACTTGAAACAAAAGAAAACTTATTAAATTTCAAGTAGGTAACTTTAAAATAATAAAAAATATAAACTATAAAAATAATATAATTAAAACTTAAAACATAGCCTAAATATCAAAAAAATTGTTTAAAAAACAAATCATTAATATAATAAACCAAAATTAATTTACATGAAACAAACATTATTGATTAAAAACATAATATTTACACATTAAAAAATATGTGTACATAATTTATAGTATAACTAAAATCTAAATGAAATTTAGAACATTGAGTGAACATATAAAAAATAATGTAAAATAGAAGGAATGTTAAAAAAATTATTAAAAACAAATATAATTTTTTAAAACAATAATATATTATGTCATTAAAATTAATTTTAATTAATTTTTTTATGAAATACTTATTGTTTTAAATTATTTTTATATGTTTAGTAATTGTCTCAAATATCATTTAGATTGTATTTATAATTTTTTATTTATAGACTTTCAGATTCATCTACTTGAAACATTATTATATTTCATGTAGGTGGCTTTAAAAACATATAAATTATAAAGTTTAAATACAATATAAATGAAATTTGACAAACTAACTCAACATATAAAACATAATTGAAAATTAAAAAAATAATAAATATAATAAACAAAATCTAATTTTCATGTCACAAACTTTATTAATTAAAGACATAACATTTACACTTTAAAATATTAATGGAATTAATTCTTATTAAGTAATATATTATTAATTACATTAATATAAAGTATTATTAACTATGTTATTATAATTAAATGTTAGTAATTACATTATTAATAAATATTAATTATATTATTAAATATTTACAATAATTAAAATAAAAAATATTAATATTGATTTAAATAATATAATTATTAACATAACTATTAATGTGGTTAGTAATATAATTTTAAAATAAATATTAAGTAAGTTAGTAATATAAAAAAATTATTAATAATAATTGTATTAATAAAAAATTATTTGTATATATATGTATGTAAATAAAAAAATGTATATAAAAAAACTCAGCATATGGATAAAAAACTAAAAAAGAGTATATAGTCATATGACATTGAAATAAAAAAATAAACTAAAATAAAAGGTCCATCCAAAGTCTTGTACTACTAATAAAAAATTGAATTAAAAAAACAAAAGGAGAAGGGTAGTAGGGGCCTTAACGCCTTTTCCTTTTATCCCAAGTGAAAGGCGTTAAGGCCCTTAATGCCTTTCGGCTCCAGCCAAAAACCCAAAAGGCATTAAATGAATTAACGCATTTCTTTATTCGTTTTAAAAATATTTTTAACCTATGATTATTTAAATAAATATTTTATTTAAAAAACATATAAAAAAATCCTAAGTGGCGATGGAAGTTAGGGGAATCATCTAGTATGCTGCATGTGTAGAGAGAATTGAAGAAGAATTTGAGCATGAAATCTTGAGAGGTTGAGTGGAATCATGATGGTAATATAGGGTTTGGATAGTGAGAGGAGAGGAAAGGTGGGGGAGAGTGGGTTTGTAGGTATGATGTCTAGGAAAACTAGGAAATGCAGGAATTAGAGATGAGAGGTGTTGACACGTGTAGAGGAGATTAAGATTCTTAGTATAATTAAGATATTTATTCACCTTTGTGTTTAATAAAATAAGTAAAAAGTAATTTATATAACACCATGAGTCTTGTACATTTAAATGAAAATATATTCGATTGAATAAATAATTGTAATCATCGATATCAATGCAATGTTTCAATGTATATTGTCTTATAATTTCAATCATTTAGTTAGGATTGAATTTATCTGAATATAACAGTAGAAATATATATGTGTTGCACAATACATACATACATATATATATATACATATGTATATCATATTACATATATATGTATAGCAGTGGACACACACACACACATATATATGTATGTATGACATAATAGATATATATATATATATAAGAAAACATATATGTATATGGATACATATATATGTAAATGGATACATATATATGTATAGAAAAATATGTGTGTGTGTGTGACAGAATACATATATATGTATATATATGCATAGCTGAATACATATATGCATATATGCATTTTATATATATATATTCATAATACATATCTATTTAGAATACATATAAATGTATAGAATAATACGTGTGTGTGTGTGTGGTAGAATACATATATGAAATTCATATATTCATAATAGAATAGAATAATAGATATATGCATAGTAGAATACATACTTGTATTTGATATATATGTATATCAGAATACATATAGCATAATTGTTGACACATGTCATATGAGAATCGACAAATTCACAGAGGAATAAATACCTAAATATTGGTATTATTTTCCCCACAAAAGCAAAGGAAGAAGAGGGTGAACGATACCTACAGATCATGTGAGCCTCTAAGGGATATGTAGTCACATGACCATCATGAGGTCACGCGAAAGCACCATGCATAGAAAATAGCCTGAAAAATGTCCCATGAAGTCCCTTTGACAAAGTCCTTCAGCTCTCTTAAAGGCGCCTCGGACAATCCCTAGTCACGTGGTGATAGCCAGATAAGATCCCTTAGGTCCTACGACTTGTCAACTGGAGGACTCCTAAAAAACATCCTAAAATCATTATAAAATATGGGTAAAATATCTAAAAGGTGTGAGCCTCTTGTGGTTATAAAATTCATGTGATGCATTACTGATGGGGAGGATGATTGTCCTCGACAACATCCAAGAAATCTCATGAGATTCCTAACCTTTGTAAAATAAATAAAGGAAATAAAAAGGAGGGAGAAGGAAGCCTCTTGTGGTAGTAAAATTGATGAGACTCACCCCTAGTGATCCATAAGAAAATGTTAGACCTCGGTGACATGTCTGCCTCATCTTGTGAAATCCCATTGGCATGTCATCCTCGTCATGCGAAGGGCCTCAGGTATGTCCAAGAAACCTTGCACTCCCCCTTTGGCTTTATAAGGAAAAGTGGATGGAATTGTCCAAAAAATTATCATGCATCTTCATGGGACCTTTATTGGTTATGAGACACATTACCAAGAGGTAAAGTGATTGTCCTCAATAACACCCAAACAACCTCATAAAATCCCCAACCTTTGTAACATAAACAAAGGAAATAAAAATGGGGGGAGGTGAGAGCCTCTCACAGTCATAAAAATCTCATGACAAGCTAAGGTTATCTTCATCATGGTTTCACAATACCCCTTGACAATTCATCCTAATCCCTCAAAGTCCCCTGACAAACCATCCTTGTCTTGTGGAAAGCACTAGAAAAGTCTCCTAAGATCATGAGAAGTCCCTCTAATGGGCACCCTAATTTTGTGAAAGCACTTGGACGTGTCATCTTGACAATATGAAAGACCCTAGGCATGCCCATATGATTATGAAAGACTCTATTAATTGGAAATAATCCAATGAAGGAGGCATTGATGGTATTTTCTTGTGATTTCTAAAAGACGGGAAACTCCTCCAAAGTGATCTATGGCAGCACATTGTGAAGACTCGTGACATTGAATCCCTCTGCTGACTCCAGCCTAGATTCATGCAATACACACCATGAATATTGGTGAACAATCAGGGTGGTGAGACCTATAAATCTCCCACCCCAGCATGAAAAATGGATCACTACTCTCTACGGATGGATGAACTCTCAGAAACTCATGCTGGCGCTAGAGCGGATTTCTCAAAGTAGCTGATCTCGCAACCAGAAAAGATTACCATCAGGTAATATCTGGGGAAAAAATAGAGTAATCATGCGGCATGAATAATGAAATTTTCATGATCACTCATAGATCATGTGAAGAACTTATGGAAAGACACATGAATAACATCCCGCATATTTTCTAGATCATGTGAGACTTAAAACATGCTAACATTAAATAAATATAAGGCACTCATGATAAAAGGATTGAACAAAGACTAAGAATATGGGAGACTTATATAAAATAAATATATATTGATCCTCATGAGCTTCATGTGAACTATCCAAGACACGTGATATCACTTGTACATGTCATCCAGATCTCATAAAACTCCTTTTGGTATATTATTTGGATCATTCAAAGTCCTTTGGACATGTCAAGGCAAGTCACATGGAACCCCCTAGGTAAGCCACCCAAGTCTCATGAATCCCTTTTATCTATCCATATAGATCTCATAGTGTCCTTCAAAAATGTCACCCAACTCATATGGAAACACTAGTACATGTTAGCTGAGTCACGTGGTAGCACCCAAGAATGTCACCTAACTCTTACAATACCATTCGAGCATGCCATCTAGGATAGTGATGTCCTCCAGACATGTCATCCAGTACATGCAGCACCCTCTGAGACATTTCACATTTATTATCACAATGACCTCCAAGTGTGTCAGACATCTCTCACAGTGACACCATGTAAAGTCAGCAGGATCATGTGACGCCCTATAGACATGTCAACTGGGATTATGTGATGATTTATAGAATGAACCTTATGGGTCTTGTGATGTCCTCCGAACAAGTTAGACTCAATCATTTTAAAACCCTTATACATGACATCTAGGATACATGATGTCCCTCAGACAATTCAACTGGATCATGTGATTGTCTTTGGACATGTCAGGCAGACATCCTCTAACATGATAAGCAGGAAATCAACACATGTTGAGCCGACAATCATCGCATGTCAGGAAGGCAAGCAGTTTAGGTAAAAATGGAATCCTAGGACTTGAAAACCTTGTTTATCCTCAGTGTGTAATCCCCTATTATAAGGTAAACATCAGTTTGTAAGCCTGGTCATTGAACTATGATAACAATGATTCCTACTATAACTAGGAAACAAAGTATTCCTTTTTAAGGCTTGACAACCATATTAAAACACCCCAAGGGTTTTCCTAGTACATAATTCTCACATCCATAAGCAACAGGACTAATTATTTTTCAACCCTTATTTATCACACTAAGCATAGATCACATAGGCTTAGGGAGTTTCAATGATCATATCATCTGCATCATAATCCTTTACAAAGATAGGAAAATGTTAGTGTGTAAGCCCCGGTTATAAGGGAATTGTTAGTGTGTAATCCCCGACCAATGGTATAATATGATATGTCCTGCATATAAGGGGTAGTGTTATTGTGTAATCCCTAACTAGTGGAATAATATGATATGTCCCGCATAAAGGGGAAACGTTATCATGTAAGCCCTGACCAATTGAACTACGAGGACTCTGATTTCTATCATAACTAGGATATGTAGGATGAATTCCTAAGGCCCGATCCCAAACTCAAATGGGGATCTACCTCAGTGTAAGCCTTGTCATGTCCCTAACATCTCAACCATCAAGACCCGATCATTCCCATGGGATGATCATCTTACCTCATCCCTCAACGGACATAGAAAAAAATAATTGAACTATGAGAACTCTAATTCCTGCCTTAACTAGGATACATAGGATGTATTCTTAAGGCCCGATATCTAAGGGTTTTCCCATTACATAAGTCCCATATCCATATGAAATGAGATTGGTTACTTATTATCCCTTGTTTCTCACACCAATCATAGCTCACGTGGGATTAGGGAGTTTCAATGCACACATCATTGGCATCATGAGTCTTCACTAGCTAGGGAAATCTTAGTATGTATACCCCGACGAGTGGAATGATATAAACCTCCCCTATATGAGGACATATACCTTGGGGGAAGTCCCATGGGCATGATCAAATTATGATAACTCTAATTCTTTCTATAACCAAGATATATATAACATCTCCTTGAGAATCGAGCGCAAATATTCGGTGTCTAAGTACCCGCACATATATACTTTCTATATGATGTTAAAATGAATGGTTTTAACAAACTACATAGGTTTTAATTCCTAAAATAACTGGGATACATAGGATACCTCATAATGGATCAATACCCTCATAAAATTAACTGCCACCCTACATGGCAGCCAATTCCAAAGTGCTCGGCTATACAAATTCAGTAAATAAGCAGTAGTTCATTACTAAGAAATGGATGAAGAAACCTGAATACATACAGATGAATTCAATAATGAGATCCCTCTTTCTTTTTTGAAAAAAGGATACTTAATCGATAATTTTTTTGTTAGGGTAACTGGTCCCATATCGGGATTAGGAAGAGATTATCAAACATGTATTAAATCTATAAGAGAGTCCCATAGTAAGAAAAAATTCCTCACAATAGGGTTTTATGAACCCAAACTCCCAAACTCTCAACCAATGTGATTCCCTAAGCGTCATTGGGTCTAAAACCCCAATTGACCACCTACCTTTGGAAAACAGGTCAGTACCTAGTTATGGATGAGGGAACCAATGGGAATTTCTGTTAAGAATGACAATGGTAACCTGGTGTTAATGATTGTTCAAGAAATGAACCCCCCAAAATCAACCATCAAGTTGAACTAAACACACCTCATGGTCACCTCTTCCCTATTGAAACAGAAATAGTGAAACCGATGTGAATCTCTCCAATAACAAAATGATTGGGTTACTATCTGTCGGGCCTTTTTTGCACACCATACGCAAATAGAAATGGTGAACCCAATGTGAATATTTATAATAAAAAATGATTGGGTTTATATCTATTAGGCTATTTTTTTCACACCATACTCAAACAGAAATGATGAACCCAACATGAATCTCTCAAATAACAGAACAATTGATTAATCATTCATCATGCCACTTTTTTTTAAATATCATATATATAAAAAGCTAGTAAGACCATAATAATATTACAACTAACCCTCTATAACTAGGGTTCTCATGAAATAATTCCATCCTCACGTTAACATGTCCATGCGAGCAAAATTTCCAGATCAGGAATAAAAGAACAATTATGTTAATGACGCATATCTGATTGAGCACATCGTGCCTATGTTATTGAAATAATTGGTGACCTTTTTCCTTATTGTCTGCATGACTATAGATACTAATATCATCAATAGTATCTCGATCAGAGATAATTTCATCATCCAGTGATTGTTCTGGTAAGTCAGTTGTGGCTGCAACCCCCACAGGTCGCAAAATGATCTCACCTTCCCAGAAACTTCAACTTCAGGTGGTGAACATGATGGTCTGGGAGTACCATAGACATGGTATAATATCAAACCTCGATACTACTTATGAGGTTCTCTAAACACTAAATCCTATGAGTCTTCATCGTTTAGGGAAAGTTGCCGCTAAGACAGTGGCCCTTGTTTTCATAGACAACCACTTTAGGAGCTTATCCCCAAAGCACGATAATATTCACCTTCAATATCTAATAAAGGTAGACCATGGGGGGTCAAATACAGCTCTCTTCTATATTAGGGGCTACTGATGAGGGGGAATGTTAACCATATTTTCCATCACCATCCCACCTGTACCCACCAGTCGCCTGTTGAGGGTACCACTCGACACACTACCGCCCCTAACGCCCATGCACGGGCAGAAAGGAAGACTCATCAGGCGAGGAAGGTTTTGGATAATCGTGAGTGGTATCATATCCCCACTCCCGCTGATGATGTCTTCTAGCATATTCCAGTAGTGGCCAGTGATTTGGCACATATCCATGCTCACTTATAACAATTATGTGGGTATATTCCCGTAGCAAGCATGGGGGAGGCACATATCCCTGCCTCTATGCATGAAGTTCGTCAGCATATTCTGGTGGTGTAAGGAGGACAGAAGTGGGCTCATATCCCCTCTTAAATAAAATATATCTATTAGTAAATAGTGGTGATGGAAAATGCGCATCCTTATATCCCTATATACACTTTTCTAGAATGCCAATACATCTTAGAAACAATGGATGAACTCCACCGACATATTCCGACACTGGTACAGATAAAGGGATAGGCACATGTTCTTATCCCTATAGCTAGGGAAAATCAACACTCTGATCATTATGAAAAAGTGGTTGAATCGGAGAAAGCACACATTCTTACTCTTGTCCAAGAGGATTATTGGCATATTCCGATAAAGGATAGGGCGTCGGACCAGGATCATATTCCCGTTCCAACTGGGTCTCACCAGGTGAGAGTGGAGCATGCCTCAGGATAGGGGAACATCTATCTAAAAAGCCTGGTGGCATATTCCAAAGGCTCGAGATCGGGCTCATATCCTCATTCTATTCTAGGATCACTATGTGAGAGGGGTATATGCCTCGAGATAGGCTCATATTTCTATCGAAGAAGTACAGTGGAATACTCCAAAGGACTAGGATTGGGTATATATCCCCATTATGGTTGGGGCTAACCAAGCCATAATGGAACATTCCTTGAGACAGGCTCATATTCTTATTAGTGAATATTCTTAGAATATTCTAGTAAATCACGATATCTAGGTGCATATTCCTACTTTTGCTAATGAACGACTGCACCAGCATCATTTTGAGGCAATACAAAAGGAGGATCATATCCCTTCTCCCATTTCATAGGTTTGTCAGCATATTCTAGTGGGGAATTCATATTTGGACCAAGATCATATTCTTACTCCAACCGGGGATCACCAAGTGAAAGAAGTACATTCCTCAAGGTAGGATCATATTCCTTTCAAGAAAGACCATTGGCATATTCCAAAGGCTTGAGATCAGGCTCATACTCCCATCTTAACCAAGACTTTCAAAGTAAGAATGGAACATGCCTTGGGAAAGGCTCATATTCCTATCAATAATGAGGTATCTCATTGGTATATTTCATCATCTTCTCTACAATGGGATCATATTCCCACAGCATAATATGGTTATAAACAAAGTCTGGAAACCATCATATAGTAGGCTCATATACCTACATAATTCCAAAAGGTGGGTTGATATATCCCAACCACGATGTAGAACATGACCCATATTCCTAATCTGCTCAATTACAGTGTCCTTGAAGTAGTTTGAGACACATTATCAACACCACAAGGGTCTTCCAACTCTTTAATCAAGGTAGAAGATGATCATTACCATGATAGTCCTACTCATGGTAGTGTATAGATGGATCACAGGGACTCTACTATTGACATACATCATGGTCAACCTCCCCATGGAGATATCTCCCATGGATAAGGAAATCCTCCCCTTTCCTAAACACCTTCAAATAAAGAGGTGTCCAAAACTCAAACACCTTCATATAGATAGGTTCACGAAACATCAGGGTCAACCACATATAGTTCCCCATAAACTTCCAACAACACTCCACTCCAATCAGTAGGAAAACCTCAAAAGAATCTTCTATGGTCTGACCAGATGGAGGCATGTAATTCTGATGAAGAGGATGTTGACATCGACATATGGATAAATTTATCTAGAAAAAACCTCTCCATCATGTTATGTTCCCTCTCCACTTTTAACTATGAGGTCCCATATGATCTAGAAAAGGATTTCATGTCTTATCAACACCAAAATATATGGGCTACTCATCAGCGACTGAAAGTTGGGAATCTCCCCTATATGGGATACGATTATCACCTTCATATCATCAATACATTCAGTTTTTAGCTAGATATGTTTGACTTTTCCATAGCCCAGAACCTAGGAGTGGGATATTATGAAAAATTCCTACACGATGTTTGTCATCACAATGCAACAACCCTCCACTGTCTAATTTCCCAAGCACTAAAAGATGTGCGTATCCAAATATGGTAAAAATATGGAGCACTACACTTCATTATATCCCCAAAACAATAGAAACCTTCAGATATGCAGTCTTGTAATTTCATAGCCTCCAATGAAATTAGAGGTATGGGTAACGCTCGATCCAGTTAGTCACTGCAACAGAATGCCCCCACTGCAAAAATTCCCATACATCATGAATAGAGGGAGAGGATAGCCGTAAAACCTTTATACTAGTCACCTCAAAGCAATAGGAATGCATTTCAAACATGGAGGATAAAGTTTCGATCAACTGAAAAACTTCCTGTAAAGAATGATTCCCATCATGGGTTATTATCACACTCAACTCCTATGCAATCATAGTTGCGCTGCATCAAGAGGGTTACAGTAGAAGCTACCCTAGAAGATGACCATGAGCTAACCTAAACCACTGGGTTGGAGGAATATATACTACTGCCTCCACCTCTCAGATTATGAATTACTAAGAGGATTCAGGACATATCCTCAGAATCTATAAAAAAACCCAACCCACTAGGTTGGGGGAATTTATATCTCAATCACCATCACTAGGTTCATCTTCCCCTAAGGGGGTCTTGGGAAAATCAATGGTGATTTTAGACCAACCCCAACCTATTGGGATGGGGGAATTTATATCCCAATGTTTGTCCTGAGAGTCATCAAATCCTTAATAGAAATCATTGGATCCTCAACAACGGGATCAATTAATGTCAATTGTAGTTATGGGATGGGGTAATTTTCATTATCATCATCACCATAGATATAATTGGTCTTATCTAAGTTAGGAGGTAAAAATTGACAGTCAGTATCCCACCTATTCCTCCCACCACAAGACAAACATCTACTGGTTGGGGCCCATTCAACAATCATGATTGGAAACTCCCTCAAGGTCACTATTCAAAGACTAAGACTATAGAAATATACAACAAAGGTTATCAGACCCCACTGGGGTTGCAAGAAAAAACGTCCCAATATGGCCAAGGGTTCGAATAACGACCCTGATAAAGGAAGTGCAGAATCATCCTGTTGTGTTGAAAGTAACAAGACAACAACCATTTCCCTATGTGACTCTATAAATATCATCATTGTCAACATTAAATACATAGTTGATTAAGACATGAATGCAGAGGGTTGCAACATAGAAAACCTACCTTGAGAGAAGGGAGATCTAGATGCACTAACTGAGGTTTCACACACCTAGAACCAAATAAGGATGCATAATTTTTCACCTATGATATCGATTTTCCACTTATCCAGTGGAACACTACCAAATAAAAAGGGAAAGGTATGGACACATCCCAATCACCACCTAGAATAATTGAGGTTCCTTCCATAGAGGAACAATTTTCACAATATGAGAGTTAAATACTATCACGACTCGTCCCCCAGGGCCCGTTCCGTGACTACCCCGAGCCTGTCTTCCATAGGACAGGGACTGGTGACTAGCACCAAAGGCGTAATTCCCTAAAACTGGGAAGGAATTGCCTTTATAAACTATAAACAAACACAACAGAGCACACAGCTGGATACAAAACAATAAGTAAAACTGTATAAAAAAAGATTACTGAAAATTAAAGTGGCTGGAAATACAGACCCAACTGTAAAGTACAAGGAAACTGAAAATACATATACAACTGAAGAAAGGAAAAATAGATGATGAGTCGTCCTCTGGGATTCCTACCTGAAGGGTAGGTATAGATAGCCTCCTATGCACTCCACGTCTGTCAGTCTCCTCCGTGTACCGATTCGTCGTAAGGTCCACCTCTGGGTACCATCCTGTCCTGGTACTCTCAGCCTTAGTTAGCGATGTCTGTCATATGCATCCAACACAACGAGGTGGGGGAATAGCCCGTGCAGGGGTGATTATAACGATACTCACTAGGGACCCCAAGACCCTCAAGGTTTCACAAAATCCAACAAGGATAAACCACAAAGTATGAAATCAAAAGATAACCCCACTTAGGTATATGCCCATATATATACCTAAGTTATCAAGTAATCCATATCAATCATGAGGTAAACACAAAAGTTACTGAGTCAGCTCACATAGGTATACAACTTATGTAGAGAGATAGAGATGATTATATGTAGCCACTGAATCATCTACTCTATCGAACCCACGTAGGATCCTGGTACAAAAATCAGAGCTGTCGAACCCATGTAGGATCCAGGAATAATAGTCAGAGTCGTCGAACCCACGTAGGATCCAGGAACGGTAGTCAAAGCAGTCGAACCCACGTAGGATCTAGGAACAGTAGTCAGAACTGTCAAACCCACGTAGGATCTAGGAATAGTATCCAGATCTGTCGAACCCATGTAGGATCTAGGAATAGTAGTTAGAGCTTTTGAACCCATGTAGGATCCAGGAACAGTAGTCAGAGTTGTCGAACCCATATAGGATCCAGGAATAGTAGTCAGAGCTGTTGAACCCACATAGGATCTAGGAACAGTAGTCAGAGCTGTCAAACCCACGTAGGATTCAGGAATATTAGTCAGTCCATGTAGGATCCCTTTATCACAAAGCAGCCAGCCACAGGGTCCCCGCACAAAGCACACTTGATTCCAGGAGGGTCCGCTCCTCAAGCTAAGTTTTGATACATCAACTATCACGAAGGTTCATGAAGAAGTATCTCAAAGGTCTTCCATGTCAAAGAGGTCTCAACTCAATAGACGGCGCGTTAATCAGACGCCCGGTCTGAGAGTTATTAGCCTTTTAGTCCCGGGGGCCCGGTTGGATTCGTACACGATCCAACCTAATCGTATCTCAACTATACCCCCAAACACTAGTATGGTATACTCAAAGGGACCGTCAAGCTCCAAGATTACCATTTCCACTAACGGTTCGTCAAACGGACGTCCGGTGCCAAAGATATGGTCAAAAGAAAGTAAAGGGTCGGTAGTAAGCCTGGGTCCAGTCCGACCCAGTTCGGGTCGGCCTGGCCTGTTGGTCAGGCCAGCCTGGCCTGCAGGGCCCATCCTAGCAGGCCGCGAGGGCGGTTCGACCCGGAGAGGGGGGCTGTGTAGGTGGCTCGGCCCAGTGGCGCAGAGCTGGTTCGGCCCGGAGCGCCACGAGGGGCGCGATTCGGGCGGCTCGGCCCAGGAGGCTGGGGCCGGTTCGAGTGGTGTGGCCCGGGAGGTCGGCTGAAGGTCGGGAGCCAGGAGGTGCGGGCGGGTATGGTTCGGTCGGGGTGCACGGGAGGCTGGCAGCGGCCGGGAGCCGGGAAGCGCGGGCCGGCACGGTTCTTCCAGGGCGCACGGGAGGCTGGCGATGGCCGGGAGCCAGGAGGTGTGGGCCGGCGCGGTTCGACCGGGGCACACAGAAGGCCGGAAGTGGCCGGGAGCTGGGAGGTGCGGGCCGGCGTGGTTCGGTCGGGGTGCACGGGAGGCCGGCGGAGGCCGGGAGCCGAAAGGTGCGGGCCGGCGCGGTTTGGCTGGGGCACATGAGAGGCTGGCGGCGGCTGGGAGCTGGGTGACGCGGGTCGGGGTGGCGGAGCTGGTTCAGTCCAAGCGCCATGAAGGTAGTGTGGGTTGTGGATACCATGGGTAGCGTGGTCATTGTCTGTCGCATTCATCGCCTCGTCATTTCATCGCCATGCCGAATAACATCACAAACGAGATCTTTAGAGGGAGTCGAGCCATGTTAGTTTATCCCACACCCTCCGCGTTTTGGGTGATAGCAATCGGTTCATAAGAACGAAGCACTACAACCCACCCGCAAAAGGAAAACATCCTCATTCTTTGTTTTTAAATAAAGGAAGAACATGGCAATTAAATAAAATTAAACCCCTACCTTGCTTGTAGTTCATCGACGGAGTCGCGAAGGAGAATATGAGTCGTTGGGAAAAGACGGACGTCGGTGTCATTGGCATTTTCCTCGATCTTTAGTTTGTGCGCCGACTCATCATAGTCGAAGACATCCTATGTCGAAGGAGGTTTCGAGGAAGAAATTCAAAGACGCTCCTCTCTGGAATTCTTCGTTGGAAGAACGTGCTCTTTGTTCTTTGTTGGTGAGAGCTTTTCTCCCTAAGCTCTCTCTCTTCTCCCAAGTTCCACCAAAAGACAAATGCCAACCAAAATAATAGATTATGTTTATCTAATATTTAATTGTTGGCACAAAATTAAAATTGGTTAATTAATTAAAAATGTTGGCTCAATTAATTAATGAGGAGTATTTGGCACATTAAGTGTTAGGGGAGTTGAAGAGGCTCCCCTACACTTAATGGAAAATTTGAGGGTTTCTCCCCATTAATGGGGAGTTTCAAGAGGGTTTAAAACTCGAGTGGTCCCCACCATAATTAACATGAAAAGGAGGTTAGGTTAGGGTGGGCCCCACCACCATAACCTCTCATGGGAGGTTAAGGTGTGGTGGTCCCCACCTCCAACTTCCACATGGAGGCTTTAACCAACAAAATAAAAATAAAGCTACACAACTTTATTTTTATTTAATTCTTTCACTAAAAACCCAAAAACTAACTTTTATTCTCAACCCACTACCATCAAGGTGAAAGTATCCTTAAGCAAATACCGGCGTTGCGAGTTCAACAGTACCCTCGGATTTCAATTCTGATCACCAGTTCAAAAGTTACAAAATGCCGCTTGCGCATTCACTGAACGTACCCAAAAAAAAGTTTGGAAAATTATTATCAGTCTCCCTCGACTCGCGTCAGTCGAGGTTAGGATCTTCCTGGGTTAAAAACACCCCAAAAAACCCAATGGTACTCTCGTATTTTCAATCTGAGTTACCATTTAGAATTTATGAATTTTACAATAAAATAATTGTCACTTAATTATTTTATTTGCATCCAAAAACTAACTTTCTCTGGTGGCCCGCGCTGGCCAAAGTTAGTATCTGCATAAAGAAAGCATACCCTCATGACTTTATCAGTTTTCTATTATTTTTAATCTGAGTTACCGTTTATGAGTTATAAGCATTTGAAAAATAAAATAATTTATTTAATTATTTTATTTACGATTATGCCATTTATTGGGTTTTCTCACAAGAGGCCTGTGCCGACTAATATTAAGTTGTGCCTAGGGTAAACCTTCCATTTTGAGTGCAACGATGCCCTTGGATTTCTGATCCGAGTTACCGTTTAAGAGTTATTCCACTTTTTCAGAAAAACTACTTACACGTGTTAACTTAAGCTCAACAAAACTTTGACGGATCATTCCGGGAACTTCGGGCCTCATAATTGCACACTGTCGGATTTCACGGACTCGTAAAATTCCCATATATTTAAAAAAATTACATGGAAATTCTAGGTCTTTACATTCTCCCCACCTCAGGGCTCTACGTCCCCGTAAGACACAACTCAAACTAAAGGAACAAGTGGGGGTACTGAGCACGCATCTGAGCCTCTCGCTCCTATGTGCTCTCCTGGAGGTTCCCGTGCTGCCAACGAACATAAACCAGAGGTATCGACCGTCCAAGAAGGAACCGCTCCTGTCGATCCTCAATCTCTACTGGAACCTCCGTAAAAGTCACCCCATCATTGACGTCTAGCTCTCCATGGTTGATGATGTGGGAAGGGTCATGCACATATCTCCTTAGCTGGGATACATGGAAGACGTCGTGCACCCGTTGCAACTGAGGTGGAAGATCTAAGTGGTATTCCACCTCTCCAACTCTACTGAGGACCTGGAAAGGTCTGATGAATCTCAGAGATAACTTGACGCCTCGGCCAAATCTCAGTAAACCTCATCGAGGTGAGACCCATAGAAAGACGTGGTCTCCATCCTCGAACTCCAAAGGTCTCCATCTTCTGTCATCATAAAACTTATGCCTACTCTATACAGTCTTCATCCGCTCCTGGATGATCTTCACCTTCTCTATGGTAGCTCATACCATCTCTGGTCCCACGAGTGCTGACTCCCCTAGGTCAGTCCAACACAGAGTTGATCTGCAAGGTTTCCCGTATAACGCCTCAAAAGGTGTCATCCCAATGGTGTAGTGATAGTTTTTTTTGTATGAAAACTCCACCAAAGGTAAGTGATCCTCCCAACTACGACCGAAGTTGAGAACACAATCATGCAGCATGTCCTCGAGGGTCTAAATAGTCCACTCAATCTGACCATCTGTCTGAGGATGGAAGGCAGTGCTCAAACAAATCTGCATCCCGAAAGATTCCTAAAACCCCTTCCATAGCTGGGAAGTAAAACGTGAATCATGATCGTAGAAAATCATCGAAGGTACTCTATATAGACGAACAATCTCCTGCACATAGAGGTGACCCAAGCTCTCTACTGAACCATACCCTCTGATCGGTAGGAAGTGGGCTGACTTGGTGAGTCTCGGTTGACGATCACCCAAATCGATTCATGACCTCTGGATGTACGTGGAAGTCCTATCACGAAATCCATGGATATCTTATCCCATCTCCACTCTAGGACCTCTAAAGGCTGAACCAAGCCTACTGGTACCTAATTCTCTACCTTCACTTGCTGACAAGTGATGCATCGAGAGACAGACTCTGCAACTACATTCTTCATTCCCGGCCATTAGTGTTGTCATCGGAGGTCCTGGTACATCTTCACCACTCCTTGATGTACCGTTGGAGAAGATGTGTGGAAATTCCTCAACACTTCTTCCTGAAGTGACACTAGTACCATGGTACATCCTATAAAGAGGATGACATGCTCCCCACCTTCAGAAAATCCATCAGGTGTCTGTCCTGTGGATATCTGAGCACGTCATGTCTCGCAGTCAACGTCCCCACGCTGCGCCTCCTTGACTCACTGAATAAGTGGGGGAGTGACTGTAAGAGGTTGTAGAAAAACTGCTCCATCATTATCCACAAAGGATATCTATAAAGTGGCTAGCTGCTCTGTCGCCTCACTCAGAATATGCAATCCACACCTCCTGCTAAGTGCATCTGCTACCATGTTCCCCTTCCCAAGAGTATATATTATCTCAAAGTCAACTTCTGCTGCCATGAGGGTGAGGTTGGCCAACTCACGAGTGATTAGCTCCACCCTCCTATGCATGAGTTTATCATGTGCTTCCTGGGTTTCCTTTTTTATGACCAAGGAAAACCACATCCCAACGTTGTAGATAAACCACAACCTCTTTGCCTAATACAGTCAATCTGAGTGTGAACTGTGGATGTCAATTCCAAACCCAAACTAACGTCGTAAGGCATCGACATTGCCACCAAGAGGTTCCAACTGAAACTCTCACCTCAAGGGTCAGATCACACCGGCATCATAAGTGTGATGATCAAGTCTCCTCCCAAAGGTATATCCAGACGTGAGGGTCAAGTCAATGGTCTAACCGAAAACTCTAGGTCTTAGACAAGATCCGTGGAAAGAAAAAATGATTTGTACCTATGTATATTGATACAGAAGCTAGTAGTAGACATAGAACATACCTTGAATCATTTCTAGAGCCCTTGGGTCGCATTCCTTGACCGCATGAAACAAATCTCTTCCTCTGTCCTCCAACTCCCTGAGCCTGGCAGGGTCCACCAAAAAGGGGTAGTTGTAACATGTCGAAAAGTACACCACCACATGCTGCTCTCCTAGATCTACTTCCACGTCTGTTGTCCTGTAGATTCATCTATCCCTAACACTTCTTCTCAAAAAAATTTACATTCCCAAGTCCCTAAGACTAGTGCCAGTTTCCTGCTTTCCCACTGGTAACATTCACTGGCTATATCCGCTCAGCCAAAGAACAGTCAACCACAAAGTTTCTATCTATTACTCTAACATAAATAGGAATTCATAGAGGAATATTGTTGGCTCAGATGTCCTTTAAACACACCTCTCTCAGAAGTTCGAGCCCTGAAGCACTGATCGTATCATATTCATTGAGTACCAGGAAAGATCGGTATGCCTCGATGAATACTCAGTTACCGTCATGTCGTCCTGCAGAAGTTGTAGAAGTTATAGAGAACTCTCAGCCACCTCCTCGAGCTAGTCCTCAGCCGCTTGTGAGTTGGGCTCACCTCGGAACCTGAGGGGTATCTAATGCTGAAACATGTTTAAGGCACTAATCCTACATGTGTCCTCTATCGGTACCGCCGGTTGTAATTACTGACCAATGGATAGTGATATAACTGGCACACTACTCGAAGGTACTATCTCGAGAAACGGTCCTCATACTGAATCCTTATCAATAAGAGGACCATCCTCATGGTCACTCACTGAAAAATACTAGTTGCTAAGATCATTGTCTGCTCTACCAGTGTCTCAATTAGACAGGAAACTCTAGAAACCGCCTCAAGCCAGCCCTTAGCTGCGTGGGAATCTATCTTGAATCAAAACCTCAGAGGCCTCTACTGCTGGAACTCATGCAACGTGCTCAGTAGGCATGCACCATCTGCCAATGTGGCTAGTGGTATCTATTTCCCAACGGGTGGTGGTGGTGCTGGTACACCACCCGAAGGTGCCAACATAGTAAGAGGGCCATGCACTGGAGCCTCGTCGCTCGGTGGGCTATCAGTGTGTACAACTCACATAACTCTAACTGGATGTCTTCATGGAGGCATCCTAAAAGAAACAGATGTGACATGGTTAAAATATTATACCTGATGAGCTGACCTAGTGAGATTACTTAAGAAATCAAAAAGTAAACACACACGCAATCAATGTTTTCATGCACTGAGTCGAAAATTAGAAGTCGGGGTCCTGGTGTATGGATACGTTGGCCATCATACCAACACTGGACTCCATGAACTGAAAACCGCACTCACTACACTTAACACTATTTCTTCATAGAAAAGATCAGAGTCCTAAGTTCTGTGGTAGAACTGAATCCTCTAATACCAATTGTAACAACTGGGTTCTGGTGACAGCACAGACACCCCACCTCAACATGGTCGTCAGTTCCTATCCTTCTAGGTACCACCAATTGCCCTGCAAACACATGGTCCCCACCTTGGGGCCCACCCACGTGCTCGAAGGGGTCATCTAACTAATGATAGTCCTCACAGGCCAACACATGTCCTTTCTAGTGTGCTTTATCCTCACTCACACACCCTAGGAAACTTCCTAGAAGGTCACCCATCCTGATCACTACTCTAGGTCAAGCATGCTTAACTGTGGAGTTCTAATCAGGTAGGCTCCTGAAAAGGAAGGTGTACCTTGTTTACATGAATCATATCATTTAATCATTTAACCCTTTATCATTTGGGGGTGTTACAATCACCCCCCTTTAGAGAACAACGTCCTCGTTGGGGTGTGTTCCACCTAGGAAGAGCCTAACCTCAACCGACGCGGGTCGAGGGTGACTGATAATAATTTTCCAAACTTTTTTTTCAGGTATGTTCAGTGAACGCGCAAGCAGCATTTTGTAACTTTTGAACTGGTGTTTGGAATTGAAATCCAAGGGCACCGTTGAACTCGCAGTACCAATATTCTATTAAGGAGATGTCAACGATGGGGCGAAGGGTCGTGCATGTATCTCCTCAGCGGGGATACGTGGAAGACGTCATGCACCTAGTACAACTGAGGTGGAAGAGCTAAGTGGTATGTCACCTCGCCAACTCTACTGAGGACCTAGAAAGGTCCAATGAATCTCGGAGATAACTTATCGCCTCGGCCAAATCTATGTAAACCTCATCGAGGTGAGACCCGTAGAAAGACATGGTCGCCATCCTCGAACTCTAGAGGTCTCCATATCCCATCAGCATACGACTTCTGCCTGCTCTGTGCAGTCTCCATCCGCTCCTGGATGATCTGCACTTTCTCTATGGTAGCCCGTACCATCTCTAGTCCCAAGAGTGTTGACTCCCCTAGGTCATTCCAACACAGAGGTGATCTGTAAGGTCGCCCATATAACGCCTCAAAAGGTGTCATCCCAATGGTGGAGTGATAGTTTTTGTTGTATGAAAACTTCACAAAAGGTAAGTGATCCTCTCAGATGCGACTGAAGTCGAGGACACAAGCACGTAGCATGTCCTCGAGGGTCTGAATGGTTCACTCAGTCTAACCATCTGTCTGAGGATGGAAGGCGGTGCTCAAATGAATCTGTATCCTGAAAGCTTCCTGCAACCCCTTCCATAGCTGGGAAGTAAAATTTGTGTCATGATTAGAGACAATCGTCGAAGGTACTCCATGTAGACACACAATATTTTGTACATAGAGGTGTCCCAAGCTCTCTACTGAGCCCTGATCTCTAATTGGTAAAAAGTGGGATGACTTGGTGAGTCAGTCAACAATCACCCAGATCGAGTCATGACCTCTAGATGTACGTGGAAGTCCTATCACGAAATCCATGGATATCCCGTACCACTTCCACTCTGGGACCTCAAAAGGTCGAACCAAGTCTGCTGGTACCTGATGCTCCGCCTTCACTTACTGACAAGTGAGGCATCGAGAGAAAAACTCTACTACTGCCTTATTTATTCCGGGCCACCAGTGTTGTTGTCAAAGGTCCTGGTATATCTTCACCACTCCTGGATGTACCGCTAGAGGATATGTTTGGAACTCCCTCAACAGTTCCTCTTGAATTGACACTGGTACCATGGTCCATCCTCTGAAGAGGATGACGTGCCCACCTTCAGAAAATCCATCAGGTGTTTGTCCTGTGGATATCTAAGCACGTCATGTCTCGCAATCAACGTCCCCACGCTGCGCCTCTCTGACTCACTGAAGAAGTGGGGGAGTGACTGTAAGAGACTGTAGAAAACTGCTTCATCCCTATCCACAAAGGATATTTACAAAGTGGTTAGCTGCTCTATTGCCTTACTCACCAGATGCAGGACAGACCTCCTGCTGAGTGCGTCTTCTACCATGTTCCCCTTCCTAGGAGTATAGACTATCTCAAAGTCAACTTCTACTGCCACGGGGGTGAGGTTGGCCGACTCACGAGTGATTGGTTGCACCCTCCTATTCATGAGTTTATCATGTGCTTCCTGGGTTTCCTTTTTCATCGACCAATGAAAACCCCATCCCAATGTTGTAGATAAACCACAACCTCCTTACCTAATACAATCAATCTGAGTGTGAACTGTGGATGTCAAGTCCAAACCCAAACTAATGTTTTAAGGCCTCGATGCTGCCACCAAGAGGTTCCAACCGAAACTCTCACCTCAAGGGTCAAATCACACCATCGTCGTAAGTGTGATTATTGAGTCTACTCTCAAAGGTATCTCCAGATGTGAGGGTCAATTCAACGGTTTAACCGGAAACTCTAGGTCTTGGACAAGATTTGTGGAAGGAAGAAATGATCGATACCTATGTCTATTGATACGGTAGCTAGTAGTAGACATAGACAGTACCTTGAATCATTCCTAGATCCCTTGGGTCGCATTCCTTGACTGCATGCAAAAACTCTCTTCCCCTTTCCTCTAGCTCCCTGAGCCCGGAGGGGTCCACAAAAAAGGGGTGGTTGTAACATGTCGAAAAGTACACCACCACATGATGCTCTCCTAGCTCTACTTCCATGTCTACTTCCCTGCAGATTCATCTATCCCTAACACTTATTCTTCCCGAAACATTTTACATTCCCAAGTCTCTGAGACTGGCGCCAGTTTCTTTCTTTCCCACTGGTAACATTCACTGGATGTATCTGCTCAGCCAAAGAATAGTCAACCACAAAGGTTCTCTCTAGCAACCTAACATAAGTAGGAATGCATAGAGGAATAGTGCTAGCTCGGATGTCCTTTAAACACACCTCTCTTGGAAGTTCGAGCCCTGAAGCACTGATTATATTGTATTCATCGAGTACCAGGAAAGATCGGTACGCCTCGATGAATACTCAGCTACTATCATGTCATCCTACAGAAGCTGTAGAAGTTCTAGAGAACTCTCATCCACCTCCTTGAGCCAGTCCTCAGCCACCTGTGAGTCAGGCTCGCCTCGAAAACTGAGGGGTATCTGATGATGAAACATGTGTAAGGCACTAAGCCTACTTGTGTCCTCTATCGATACCACCGGTTATAACTACTGACCAATGGGTAGTGATATAGCTGGAACACTACCCAAAGGTACTATATCAGGCAAAAATACTCATACCAAATCCTCATCATTAAGCGGACTATCCTCATGGTCACTCACTGAAAAAGACTAGTTGCTAAGATCACTGTCTGCTCTACCGGTGTCTCAATTAGACGGGAAACTCTAGCAACCGCCTCCAGCCAGCCCTCAGCTGCATGGGACTCTGTCTCAACTCGAAACCCCAGAGGCCTCTACTATTAGAACTCATGAAACTCGCTTAGTTAGCGTGCACCGTCCTCCAGTGTGGCTGGTGGTATCTTCTTCCCAACGGGTGGTGGTGCTCCTGGTACACCACCCGAAGGTGCCAACATAGTAAGAGGGCCCTGAACCGGAGCCTCGTCGCTCGGTGAGCTATCAGTGCGTACAAATCATAGAACTCTAACTAGCTGTCTGTGTGGAGGCATCCTAAAAGAAACAAATGTGACACGATCAAAAGATTATACATGGTGAGCTGACCTGGTGAGATGACTTAAGAAATCACAAAGTAAACACACACGCAGTCAGTATTTTCATGCACTGAGTCGGAAATCAGAATTCAGGGTCATGGTGTATGGATACGTCAGTCGCCACACCAAAACTGGACTCCCTAACTTGAAAACTTCACTCACTACACTTAACGCTATTGCTTTACAGAAAAGATCAGAGTCCTAAGTTCTGCGGTAGAACCGACTCCTCTGATACCAATTGTAACAACTGGGTCTCAGTGACAACACAGACACCCCGCCTCAACATGGTTGTTGGGTCCTAGCCTACCAGGTGAGCTGACCTAGTGAATTGACTTAAGAAATCACAAATTAAAAACACACGCAATCATTATTTTCATGCACTGAGTCGGAAATCAGAATTCAGGGTCCTGGTGTATGGATATGTCGATCGTCGCACCAATACTGGACTCCCTAAATTGAAAACTACACTCACTACACTTAATGCTATTGCTTCACAGAAAAGATCAGAGTCCTAAGTTTTGTGGTAGAACCGACTCCTCTAATACCAATTGTAACAACTGGGTCCTAGTGATAACACAGACACCCCACCTCAACATGGTTGTTGGGTCCTAGCCTACCAGGTGAGCTGACCTGGTGAGATGACTTAAGAAATCACAAAGTAAACACACACGTAATCAGTATTTTCATGCACTAAGTCGGAAATCAGAATTCAGGGTCCTGGTGTATGGATACGTCGGTCGTCACACCAACACTGGACTCCCTAAATTTAAAACTACACTCACTACACTTAACGTTATTGCTTCACAAAAAAGATCATAGTCCTAAGTTCTATGGTAGAACCGACTCCTCTGATACAAATTGTAATAACTGGGTCCCAGTGACAACACAGACACCCCACCTCAACATAGTTGTTGGGTCCTGGCCTACCAGGTACCACCAGTTGCCCCGCAGACATGTGGTCCCCACCTTGGGGCCCACCCACGTGCCCGAAGGGGTCATCTGACTAATGATAGTCCTCACAGGCCAACACATGTCCTTTCTAGTGTGTTTTGTCCTCACTCACACACACCCTGAGAAACTTCCCAGAAAGTCACTCATCATGATCACTACTTCAGGCCAGGCACACTTAATTGTGGAGTTCTAATCAGGTAGGCTCCTGAAAAGGAAGGTGCACCTTGTTGACATGAGTCATATCATTTAATCATTTAACCCTTTGTCATTTGAGGTGTTACAAATACAAACTCTATGAAAACTCAATGAGGAGCTAATCAGGATAAATATTTCTGTTGAGTATCATCTTCAGGAAAAGACGAATATTATCCCTCCCATAGTCAATCCTCCAGCAAGAGTGGTATCTGAGCATTAGACTAGCTCTGGATCTAGGCAGTCATTCTACATAAATGATGAATTCAAAAATGATCATGAATTACCTCCATTGTAGTGACAACATCTACCTCTATAGGGTAATCATTTAGTCTTAGAACGAATCAAGAATATGTGGGAGATAAAGGTGGGGTCACCTCATTGAGCCCCACTCGATCCTTGTAGATGGGAGATATCTCAGATAGTAGTGCCCCTAGAGTTTCTTAATTTCATCAAGTCCCAGGCTACTCAAATGGAATCCATGGAAGGGATATGTGCACCTGTGTAGCCTGAGAGGAATTCGTATCTCAAATGGGTGGACAACTCCTTACCCCCACCCAATTTTGACAATCTTTCATTCTCCACCTTTGATAGTGCAGGTGACCCTGAACAACATATCACACACGTTGTATCCCGATGTGGGTCGATTATGGGATCTCAAGATCAAAATGAGGCAATAAAGTTGTGGTTTTTTTTACAGACTCTAACAGGGTCAGTCTTTTTTCTGTATAATAGTCTTCCAGCAAGTTCCGTTATAGGATGGGAATATCTTTATCATAAATTCCTTTATCAGTTCAACTCCACGTTGAGGAAAATGAAAATTTTCAACCTGACCAACTATAGACAATGATAAAATGAGAGGGTGTATGACTCCATATCTATATGGAAAGTTTTAACCTATTCACTTAGCATCCATCTCTCACATGAGAAATTACTGGAAATTTGTGCTGAAAATATCTGAGATGAGTTGTAGATGCCTCTAATACCAATGAAGTATCCAGGTGGGTTCTGTGAGTTCATAGAAATGGAAAAACATCTTGAGGATGCCATTCGGTGAACCCGTTCCAAAACTTGACTCATTCCCTTAGCATAGGGGAAAATTATAGGCAAAGAAAAAGTTGTAGTTGTCACTCTCAATCCAGTAGTGGTACCTATCCAAGCACCCAGGTAGGTCCCAAACCACTTAGAACCTCCTTTAGAATGGTGATAACCAAAAAATTACCCTCGAATAGAAGCACAAAGAAATCAAGGTAGCTCATTATTTGAGGAACATATTAATAAAGTATACTCCTAAAATGAACAAGTCCTAGGTTATTTCTTGGTATCTATAAATAATAACCTACTATAGCTACCACATCCTAGGGATCGTGATGAGTTCAACCTAACCGACCATCCTAACTAGTGCCCTTTCTGAAGAATGATGGGTCATAATATCTAAGACTTCTTTGTCTTCAAATATATCGTTCAAGGCATGGTCAATTTCAGACAGGTAGTGTTATATAACTCCTCTGAGTAGGTGACCTGCATAACTATTGCCCAGTCAGAAGAAGAGGGTGATTGGAAGAAAGTTCTATCTAGGCATGAGTATAAGTTTAATGACTATATGACTCAAAAGACAGTTGATTGAGCTTATTCCTCCCTAAGAGAATAGCTACGCATACCTACAATAGCTCCACCACCTAAGAAGGATACATCAGATATGACTCCCAAACGTGTTCATGGACACCATAAGAAATAAGAAATAGAAGAGGAAGAGTCTTATTCTACCCCAATGTAATCTCTAACTCTTGCAAATTTATTTCCTTCAACATCCGCAGCATAGGCATCGCCCCAGAAATTAGAACCATCATCAGACAAAGAGTTCATATTTTGTTCTGTAAACATGACACACTTGGAATAACCCTACTTAGATAATGAATATGCCTCAGAATATGAGTTCCTTGCATATAAATGAGGAATGGGGGGCCACATGCACAGGAAACAAGGATACAGGGGACAGCACGATCATGGTCATACCCAATATTTCATTCATTTCCCTGAAAAGGACATATATGTAGTTGATACCCATGGGAAAGCACTCCAGGAGGCCCAAAATAGATATAGAGGTGTCCCATAACCCTCCAGCGGTCATCCGCACCCAGTTGTATTGCGTGACTACCTAATGGGGGTTTGATTGTATAATAAACATAGGAAACAAGTAAAGTCATCATTGCCTATGCCACTGGTAGTAGATACTCCCATGACCTTTATAGAAGCACCAGGATTTTCCACCTCAAAGGCCTCGATTATTCAGCCACATATCCAAGAGTGACCCCACATCGGGAAGTGACGACCTTTAGCACAAAATTAAAACATTCTGAAATAGCCGGTGGTTGTCCTATTCAAGATCTCAATCCTTGATACACTCCATATTTCAAAATAACTCGGGGAGTCACTTGTTGAATCCCACTCAAGCCCATGGGAATTCAAGATAGAATTCACTATAGCCAAGGTTTATTGAGTGGAGACCATGTCAACATAATTCCATGTCATCATCACATTCACCGATCGGATCAGGAAGGGGTCATCCAAGGATGCATCAGGCCCCTATATTTTTTGGGATAACTCAATGAAGTTGATTTTCAAAGGTATTTGATTGATAATGGTTCTAGGATCAACCTCATCCCATTTAAAACCCTTTTATGTTTAGGATATAGCAAAGGGGATTTATCTCCCACAAAGATGATCATTCAAGGGTATGATAAGAGTGATCAAAGACCTCTCGAGAAGATCAAACTCAAAACTCAATTTGGGGATATCACATCTTACACTAAGTTTATAGTTATCCAGAAAAACACCACATACAATGTCCTTATTTTAAGGCCTTGTCTCCATAGAAACATTTTGGTGCCTTCAACATTCCATAAATGTCTAAAATACCCCATCGATGGAAAGGTTAGCATACTTCATGGTGAAAGTGTACCCTTTGAGACTTGAAAATCCACATATGTTAAAGAATATTTCTAAAAAGGGGCGGAAAATAACAAATAGTGCATAATGATATATAGGTTTCATCCCCCAATGGTTTGGGAACCACCCTTGAAAATCCCTAGAGTATGATCAATAGCGACTATGTGCTTCCCATAAATTCGGTTGAGGTAATATACTTAACCCCAGTTATTCAAGCTATTCTTGTCCTCAGAGATAGTGTAAAAGAAAACCATCTCTAGAATATCTATGTAATGAATCAGGTATAATGGGATGATAATGTATCTTCTCATGCCCTCTCTCACCCTGATAGTGATAGAGAATCCCCCATACTATTTAATCCATCTGAGAATGTCTCCATGGACTCATAAATGGAATAGGATGAAGATAACCTCAAGAACATCCATCCTTAATTCAACGAATACATCTCCACTATCATTTATGATATTAGGCAGGTAAATCTGGGAATAGAAGAAGACCCATGGGCTACATTGATTAGTGTCTCCATTCCCATATAAGAGCAATATATGTATATTTCATTTCTGAATAAACACTTATATGTTTCCACTTGGAACTATACATAAATGCCTAAGCTAAATCCAGATGTGGTTATGCACCATCTCTGCTTACCTGAAGATAATCGAGGCTTCATGTTGACATCCAGAAGGATGAACCCCTCTCATGCCACCAATGTAGAGGAATAATTTGACAAATTGATCAAATATAACTTTTTTTGAGAAGTGAAATACCCAATATGTCTCACCAACATCATCCTTGTCAAGAAAAATAATGGTCAGATTAGGGTCTGTATCAATTTTAGAGACCTTAATCGGTATTTCCTGAAGGATGATTTCCCATTACCAATCACAAAAATCTTGATCAATGAAATTGTGGGCTTCCAAACCCTTTCCTTCATGGATGGATATTCAGGGTACAATCAAATAAAGATGTCCCTTGAAGATGAAAAATTCAATACCTTCAAAGCGCCTCAGGGGATCTTTTTCTATCAGTTCATACCCTTTGGATTTAAGAAATTTGGCACCACATATCAATGTGTCATGTATCATATATTTAATCCATTATTTGGAAGGATAGTTGAATCTTATTTCGATGACCTGGTGGTCAAATGCCTACAATTAATTGATCACTTCACAGATCTTCAAACAATCTTTGACAATCTGTGACAGCACATTCTGAAGATGAATCCACTGAAATGTAATTTTAGGGTAACATCAGGGAATTTACTTAGATTTTTGGTATGCCACCATGACATTGAGGCCAAACTAGAGAAGACTAGTGTTATTTTATAAATGTCGCCCTATAGAAATCTCAAATAACTAAGGGGGATCCAAGTTCATCTCACCTGCATTAGGGGATTCATATCCAACATGGATGACAAAATATTTTATATTCACTAGGATAATAAAGAAGGGAATCACCTATCAATGGGATTATGGATGCCAATAATCCTTTGAAAGTCTCAAGAAGTATTTAATGCACTCACTAATTATGATTCCTCTAGTATAATGAAGGCCACTAATCTTATATGTGGCCTCTATGGAATGCTCATTGATTGCCCTCCTCATATATAATAATGATGTGGGGAGTGATAACAGACTCTAATACCTTATCCGAACAATACTAGGTATTGAGACCTGATACTCTGATGTCGAGAAGAAATTTCTTCCACTCATCTTTATAGTGAAAAATTCAAGGTATTACTTACAGTACCATGAAGTCCATATGGTTTTGTATTTATCCTCTCAAGTACATCTTTGGTTGTCCCATGTTGACTAGGCGTTTGGCCTGATGGGCAGCCATTCTACAATAATACAATATTCAGTTCATATCATAGAAATCAGTGAAAGGTAAATCCTTAGATGATTTCCTCATAGCACATCCTACCTTGTAGAATACACCGGTGGACATTGAGCTTCTAGATAAGGAGGTATTTTATGCCCATAACACTCCCCAAACATGGGAGATATATTTTGATGGTGCCTCCTAAAGCCCTATCAGTAAAAGAATGGATAAATCAAGACTTAATAGGGTTGGATTATGGATTTTCTTTATCTCTACATAAAAATAAGTTTTTCCCTAATCTTTCTCACTATACAAAGGTTGTGCAAATAATGAGTTAGAATACCAAGCCTTCATCACTAGGTTGGAACTAGCCCTACAGCTGCAAATAGCCTACCTGAATATCAAAGGGGGTTCAAAACCAGTGATAATGAATATAAATGGATAATATGCCACCAAAAAGTAATAATTATCCCCCTCACTGGATATGTTAGGGGAATGATGGTAGAGTTCCCTTTTGAGCCTACGTTGCATCATGTTTCCCAATCACAAGATGCAGGCACTGATGCATTGGCTAATGCAGCCAAAGTCCTGGACGACCCTGATCAGGAGGAAGAAATATTTAACATCATGAGTTAAAGAATGGTATATATTATCATCATCTGCAATATGGAAGATATTAATCAGGTAAACACCTCTTTAGAGTGTGATGAACTGTAATCCACCCTTTGATGGATGGATCCTATAATTGGTTATCTCTGAAATGGAGATCTCCCAGCAAATCGAGCCGGAAGGGAACAGATTTGGCACTGTGTAGCGAAATTTACCCTATATAGCAATCCAAATTAATAGAGGGCCCTCTACAAGATAGGATTTAATGAAATCATCTTCAGATTCATAGTAGAAAGAGAGATTCCCACTGTTATAGAAGAAGTCCATGCAGGCTCCTGCAGTGCTCATCAATCTAGGAGTAGGCTCTCCCACCAAATCAAGAGGTTGGTATATTACTGGAAGACCATGATACAAGACTTTGTGGGATACACCAAGAAATTTCATGCATTCCAGATCCATTAAAAATCATCCATTCTAACGACCCAAGCTTTATGTACATATACATTACATTTATTTTGTGGAATACTTAATACATTACATAAATAAACACCCAAATACCATATTAGTTTAGTGACTTTGGAAACTGGGAAACATAAAAAATGGTTCATAAAACATCTACATCATCTCTTTCTTTATCCTTCATAACTAGAACCCCTTTTTGACACATTTTACTTAATACCCTTCTTCAAATCATGGGGAAAATAAATATAAAAAGGGGTGAGATCAGATGCTCAGTAAGGGTAAAAAAAGATGATATATAAACATAAACAAGAGCATAAAGGGTATGATAATGTAATCATAACATTAGAATATTATTCCCAACATATCAATGGAAAAAACTTGAATCACAAGGAAAATCAAACATCATAATACATAATATAATAACTGTAACATATGACATGAAATTGTGACATACACATAAACTTATAACTATGTGAAAATTTATAAATAGTAATAGGTTCACTAATTAAATTAAGGACATTAAATCAGGCCCTTTTATAAACATATGGACATGGAAACCAGGTCCACTCATAAAATTGTGAACATGAAAACCAGGTCCACACATAGAATTGTGAACATTAAATCAGGTTCACGCATAACATACATACCTCATGAGTTATCCATCTTTATCCAATGAACTAGAATTAGATAAAAGTACCACTCATCTCATAAATAAATCATTATTATGTGTTCCACAAAAAAATCACTCATCAAGTATAACCCAAGGGATAAAATGGGTTTCTTAAATATCATTCCATCAAAACATAATCCAGGAACAACAAATGGATGTCATAAATAGCATAAACATAATAAAACCATAGAAATAATAGGGATATTATGCTTGAAACATAACCTTATTAAATAATGTCATCTTAGATGGAAAATAATTTATATAAAACACTTGAAATTGATTCTTGAGGAAAATATCCTTTCTTCTTTAAAAACATTTCCTATTCTTAAAACACCGTGAAATTTTAAAAGAAAATAATTTCTTTAAAAATAACCATGAAATATTGTAAGGTAAGCTTCATAAAAATTAGTAATTATTAAATCATAAAAAAAAAATCATGCCATATAAGTTAAAAAAACATTCTTGTCATACATTTTTTGGAAAAGTCAAAAAGTGTCTCGTATTTGAAAATGAAAAAAGATTCATTTCATATCGCTTAATAAAAATTCACCAATGGGTAAAATTGACTTTAAAAAAATTTAGAAGAATAGAAATAATATTATTTAATACATAATTAGGAAACATGGACATGTATGATAAATATACCCCCAGTAAATACTTACGTATAAACAATCTCAGAAAATAATGAGATTGAAAATTTATCCCTTACCTTATGTTTGTTATCCTTTGTATGTATCAAAACCTCCTGTATAATGATTTAAATTATGTCATTGATTCATTCTAGAATCATATTCATTTTTATTATATCATATATTATCATATTATCATCTTTTTTTATTAATATTTCATTGTTACTCGTTATTCGGGTATTAACTGTTTTACATTCTTATGTGTGTTTTGTCGAATACGTTTCAGTTATCCTTATTGTGTCATAGTTATATCATTAAAAAATGTTATTAACATAATATATACTATATTTATTCATTATTTACATTTATATAATCATTATTTAATGGATATCATGTAGAATGAATCGCATCGCATCATGGAGATGGTAGGTCGTACGTATGCACGAGTGATGATATCATTCCCATAATTGTGAAATGTTATGGGAGTGAATAGTATATAATTTGTTATATAATACATATAATGATATAATAATCATATATATTCATTATTTACATCATTATACCCATTCATGTAAGGTGGTGGTGAAAAAAAAATTACACCACAGCGTGGAGACGGTAAGTCATGCGTACGCACACATGGTGATTTCATTTTTCATATGATGTATAGAAGGTGGAATATGGTGTTTTAATAATTATAATAAAATAATAGTATATTATTGATACTTATATTATTACTTTATAAGGAAACAACTAATGAATATGAAGTATAAGAAGAAAGAAGTTTGAAAGAATCGGTAGACGAGATTACCTCTTCTTTGGCGTGATTCCTCTAAATATCCCCTTAGAGCACTAGAGTTGGTCTTGGAAGAAGACCAGAACCTATAAAATATAACTATATAATTTTATAAGGTACAATGGTATAGTATTTCTGAGCTTTAAGGCTCAAATTGATGTGAAGAGGTGAGGGAGGAGGTTCCCTTTTATAATTGAGGTGAGGGGAACCCTTGGAAATTCTTAAAATATTAAATTAATAAAAATTAATTTTTTTAATCTAAATGGATCAAAATTGATATATGTATAATATAAGATGAGGATAATTTTAAATACTCTCATAAAATAATTTTTAGACATGTATTGAGTTTATTTTAAACCTTATCTTTTTTATTTACCCTTAATTATTCTCTTTTAATTTTAATTGTGGTAACAAAATTTTAATTATTAAGAGGCTATTAATTTTACTTATATGGGGTAAATTACCCATAATTAGACAATTAAATAACTTTTAGACCTTATAATATTCACTTTATGATTTTAAAATATTTTTATTATTTTAAAATAATTTAATAAATTACTATTTTTATAAAACATCAATTATGTCAATTTTTACACTATTAATTTCATTGAATTTAAATAAAATACAAAAAAGGGATAACTTTAAAAAATAATTTAATAGTCTTATAAAATGTAATATTAAACTATAAAAATCTTTTATGACATAAATTATTTCATATAATATTTTTTTAATATTTATAATATTATTTATTTGATATTTCTCTTAATAAAATAATTATTGTATCACTATTGTGTCAATATTTATGGTAATTACTTAATATCTAAAAATTATAAACAAATTAACATTATTTATATAATTTAATTATATTTATAGATACTATTTATTTTCTAAGTTTCATTAATTTTATCACTTTTTAAAATTATTATACTTATAAGAGATAAGAGAGTGACATGTTGTCACTTTCTTTTGTTTTAAAAATAATTACATCACTTTCATGGAAAAAAGTCCATTAAATGAATAAATTATGACCCTGAGGTGATATTGGTCGAATTTAATTCATATAATAGGATTTTTTAAGGTGTTAGGATAATTTTATTATCTTTATCATATTGTTTGTTACCATAATTTACCTGATTTACCTTTAACTGTGGTAAATAAAAAATTTACCAAAGTTGCTATTCATATTGTCCAAAAATAAAAGGGACCTATTTACACAATTTTTACCTTATGATTTCAAATATGGAATCCATTTTTTACAAATTCAAAACACAAAAGTTTCAATAATTAAATTAAAATTATTTCTGTTGTCATAATGAAAAACAGGGTTTTAAAAGTTAAAACATTGCAAAAGATTGAAATATTTTTACATCTGAATTCAATGTAAAATTAATGATAATGAAATAAAGTATATAAAATGATAAAAATATATTATATTAATACTTTAAAACCATTCAATACTATAATTTAACCAGACAAATTATTTCGATGAAAAAAATTGTTTTCAATTAAAATTTAGTGTATTTTTACTATTCATCAAAAATGAAAAGTTATCATAAAAATATCAAAAATTCATCCAAAGTAAATTTTTATATCTATATTCCAAATAATATGTTTGTTTTTTTTAATATAATATATAAAAGTTTCAAAAACTAGATTTAAAATTGGTGCGCCATCAAAAAGCGGCAAAACTGCATTTTTTGAAAAATACTTCTTTTATCCTAAAAATTGAATTTGTTCTTATATATTGTCTAGAAAACATATAAGATGAATTTTAAACATTATATTTAATATATTATATATATATTACATTAATAATATCCATCAAGAGTTCTTTCATTATTTTATTTTCATTTAAATAATTTTTCATAAGAAAGTTAATATTGTCCATACCCTCCATTATAATGAATAAGTTATAAGGTAATATAATAATATTTAATTGTTCACTTAAACTCAGTATTTCATGAAATGGATTCTATAAAAAGAACTAGAAATTGTGTGTAACACAATCCAAGCATTGTGTTGCATATACTGCAAGTTAAGACAGTGTTGCGTATAGCACAAGCTAATCTTGGTGTAGCATACAACACAAGACATCAAAAAAATTAAAAAGAATCTATATTATAAAATCTTAGGGTGTTATATTTTACCCCCATTAAAATAAATTTTTCCCTTGAAATTAATTTGGGTTATAAAAGTATAGAAACCCACATCATAAAAATTAAAACACCAATTTAAAAAAATAGTCAAAAAATAACAGTTACCCAGAGTAAATCATAACTAGGTCTCTACATAGGAGAACATGGGTGAGGATTTGGCATGTATAAAAATTATAAATAATCATAAAGATTGATAAAAATCAATGATCAAAATAAAGTTAATGATCAAGTGAAAGTTAAAAAAACCATGAACTAAAGAAGAGTGAAAGAGGTCATTAATATCATTAAAAAATGATGATAATAAGACACCCTTTTACATTATGATAACTTTTTCTAATGTTGAAGAATTTACATGAGAATATATACTTACTTTATTTTAGTAAAATATCACCATTGGCCGTGCCTTGAAAAATTTCCACTTCATATCTTATTCAAAGAAATGAAGTTGAATTTTTCATACTAAAGTGTTAGTAGATCATGCGGTCCATAAATAGAATGATAGGTCATTCCATATGTCTCAAAAAAAGGTTATCACAACTTATCAAATATTCATAAGTCCACCTATAGTGAGATAATACATTAATCTAACAAACTTCAACAATAGTATAACTTATACTATCCATAAATGGATAACCTTAAAATCCTTCTAAAAATGGAAAATCTAAAACTTTAGAAAGAGGTGAACTAAATCATCTTAACATTTATCTCACATATCTCATAAGGCATTTCTTGGTTGTCACATTCCAAACATGTGAATACCTTAATAATGTATTCTCTTTACCATACATCCTTATTTAAAACATGCATGTTTCCTTATTATTGAATCAAAAAAACTATAAACATCATCCATGATAACATAAACCACTTTTCAACAATCCTTAATTAGTTATAATGAAATCATTACCATACTATTTACTTATTCATGTCCAACATATCATTATCTAAATATCATTATCTTGTCATCATGCTCATATTAATATTTATCCTTCCCTTAATCATGTCTTTTCCAAAAACATCAACTTATTACCTTAATCACTATTTATGTTTACCAATACCATTCAGTACATGCTCTGAAATCCTTATGGAAAACTACAAAATACCAATATATAGATGTTTCATTATTCCATAATACCATAAAAGTGATTTTACAACATTATTCTGGAATCCCATTACATAAACACTCAATCATTCCACCACATCGTTGTCATACTCTACATCACCAATAGTGATCACATGCGATTTTCCTTTTTATTTAGCCTTAATAGGTTGCTGATGTTGATCATCATCGATAACCCTTTAGTTAGGGCATTGGTTAGAATAATGCCCCATTTCCTTGCACTTTTAGTACTGAAGTGTGGGTGGTGCATTTTCTTGAGATTTATCTATATTGAATAGACTTTTTACATCACTTTGACACTATTTGGCTCTATGAATAGGCTTCCCACACTTGAAGCATCTTCTTGTTCCTTTCAGGAATTCCTCTGAGTGCTCTTTTCCACATTTTTTTCAAGTAGGATGTTGAGACTTTTTCTTCTCTATTTGTGGAAAACTGCTAGAATTTCTATTAATCTCCATATTACTTTTCTTATCTCTAGAACCTTGAGAGTTAACAACTTCCATTTCCACTTTTAGGGCATAATTAATGACTTATTCATAGCTTCCAAAGTACCTTATGGATAAAGCCTTTTAGAGGCTTGGTTTTTGGCCACTAAAGAATTGGTCAATTTTTCTTTTAGGTCTAATGATTAACCAAGAATTTTACCTTGTAAGTCTTGTAAAATTAGCTTAATAGGTACCAATATATTCATCATCCTTTTTCTTAAGCTTAATAAATTCATTCTCCATCTTTGTTCATAGAATACGAGAGAAGTACTTACTGAAAAATATCCCTTTAAACTCTTACCATTCTATAGATTCAATTTATTCTTTATCCCTCGTGTTCTTAATAAGATTCCACCACAGATCGTCTTCACCTTCTAGATGATAAACATCCAACACGACTTTTTGAGGTTCGGAACAATGAAGGATGGAAAATATCTTTTTAGTGGTACTTATCCATTGTTCTGTAACAAGTTGATAAAAATACCCACTAAAAGAAGGTGGACATTGCCTCATGAAGTATTCAATATAAATTTGTTCCCTCCTATGCTCATTTGGAATTCCAACCTGATTTATAGCTTGTGTGAGTATAGCAATAACATGTTTCATTGCATCTCCCATAACATTTGGTTGATCAGAAGGAAAATAATTTCATTTCTCATTACATTCATCATTAACACGATTCCTTTGGGTTCCATCCATTTTCTAAAACCTAAAAAGAGTAGTTTGAGATGCAAGAATAATACTAGGAAAACAACATAATAAAGGGAGAGTACTTTTGATCGCCAACATCTTAGGTTTAATCATAGGTTATTCATGATAGTTATCATAATTCTAGGACTATAACATATAATTAGAGTTATCCTTAGGACATCCCAAGACATATCCTAAGAAATATCTCTAGGTATATCATTAAAGTTTTTAAATCCTAGTTTCCAAAGGTTGACTAAACCTTCACTCTGATACCAACTCTAATGACCCAATCTTGACATACATGGACATCACATTTCTTTTACAGAACACTTAATACATTACACAAATAGATTCCCAAATACCATATCAGTTTAGTGTATTTAGAAACTGAGAAACATAAACAACTGGTTCATAAAACATATATATCATCTCCTCCTTTTTTCTTCATAACTAGAACCCCTTTTTGACACATTTTAATTAATACCCTTCTTCAAATCCTAGGGAAAAGAAACATAAAAAGGGGTGAGCTCATATGCTCAGTGAGGGTAAACAAAGGTGATATGTAAATATAAACAAAAGTATAAAGGGTATGAGAATGTGATCATAACATTAGAATATCATGCCTTGTATATCAATGGAAAAAACTTGAATCATAAGGAAAATCAAAGATCATAATACATAAGATCATAACTGTAACATAATATATAAAATTGTGGCATACACATAAAATTGTAACTTTTTGAAAATGTATAAATAGTAAAAGGTTCACTCATTAAATTAAGTAAATGAAATCAGGCCCTTGAATAAACATATGTACATGGAAACCAGGTCTACTCATAAAATTATGGACATGAAAACTAGGTCCACACATAGAATTGTGAACATGAAATCAGGTTCACACATAACATACATACCTCATGAGTTATCCATATTTACCCAATGCAGTGGAGGGAAATAAATGTCCCACCCATATTATAAAGAAATCATTCTAACATGTTCCAAAAAAATATAAATCACTCATCGTAGTATAACCCAAGGGATAAAATGGGTTTCTTAAACATCATTCCATCAAAACATAATCCAAGAACAAAAAATGGATATCTAAATAGCATAAACATAATCAAACTGTAGAAATAATATGGATAGTATACTTGAAAATTAACCTTATTAAATAAAGTCATTTTAGATGGAAAATAATTTTTATAAATGACCTGAAATTGATTATTGAGGAAAATATAATTTCTTATTCAAAAATATTTCCTTTTCTTAAAACACCGTGTAATTTTAAAAGAAAATAATTTATTTAAAAATAACCTTGAAAACTTGTAAGGAAAGCTTCATGTGAATAAATCATTATGAAAGTGTAAAGATCCATTCATGTTGTATAAGTTAAAAAAACATACTTCTTGTACATTTTTTGAAAAAGTCAAAATGTACCTCGTATTTGAAAATGACAAAAGATTCCTTTCATACCGCTTAATAAAAATTAACCAATGGGTAAAATTGACTTTAATTTTTTTTTAAGAATATAAATAATATTATAGAATACATAATTAGGAAACATGGACATGGATGATAAATATACCCCAGTAAATACTTACGTATAAACAATCTCAGAAAATAATGAGATTGAAAAATTATCCCTTACCTTAGGTTTGTTATCCTTTGTATGTATCCAAACCTCCTGTATAATTATTTAAATGATGTAATTGATTTATTACAGAATCATATTCATTTTTATGATATCATATATGATCATATTATCATATTTTTGTTATTAATATTTCATTGTTACTCGTTATTTGGGTATTAACTATTTTACGTTCTTATGCATGTTTTGTCAAATAAGTTCTGGTTATCCTTATTAGGTCATAGTTATATAATTAAAAATGATATTAACATAATATATACCATATTTATTCATTATTTACATTTATATAATCATGATTTAATGGATATCATGTAGAATGAATCGCATCGCATCGTGGAGACAGTAGGTTGTACGTACGCATGAGTGACGATATCATTCCCATAATTGTGAAATGTTATGGAAGTTAATAGTATATAATTTGTTCCATAATCCATATAATGATATAATAATCATATATAGTTATTATTTCCATCATTATACCCATCCATGTAAGGTGGTGGTGAAAAACATATTACACCATGGCGTGAAGATGGTAAGTCGTACGTATGCACGCGTGGTGATTTTGTTTTTCATGGGATGGATAGAAGGTGGAATATAGTTTTTTTATAGTTATAATATCATATAATTATATTATTTATTCTTATTTTATTACTTTATAATGAAACAACTAATGAATATGGAGTAGAAGAAGAGAGATGTTTTAAAGAATCGGTAGAGGAGATTACCTCTTCTTTGACGTGCTTCCTCTAAATCTCCCCTAAGAGTACTAGAGTTGGTGTTGTAAGAATAAAATAACCTTTAAAATGTAACTAAAGAATTTTATAATGGAAAATTTCAGGTTATGGTCGATCTTAAAGGCTCAAATTGAAGTGAAGAGGTGAGGGAGGAGGTGTCCTTTTATAATTGAGGTGAGGGGAACCCTTAGAAATTCTTAAAATATTAAATTAATAAAAATTAATTTTTTTAATAAAAATGGATCAAAATTGAGATATGTCTAATATAATATGATTATAATTCTAAATAATCTCATAAAATAATTTTTATACATGTATTGATTTTATTTTAAACCTTATCTTTTCGGTTTACCCTTAACTATTCTCTTTTAATTTTAATTATGGTAACAAAATTTTAATTATTAAGAGGCTATTAATTTTACTTATATGGGTTAAATTTCCCATAATTGTACACTTAATGAAATTTTAGACCTTATAATATTCAATTTATGATTTTAAAATATTTTTAGGATTTTTAAATAATTTAATAAATTACTATTTTTATAAAACATCAATTATGTCGATTTTTACACTATTAATTTCACTGAATTTAAATAAAATCCAAAATGAGGGATAACTTATAAATAAATCATTTAATAGTATTATAACATGTCATATTCACCTATAAAAATATTTTATGAAATAAATTATTTCATATAATATTTATTTTAATATTTATAATATCATTTATTTGATATTTCTCTTAATAAAATAATTATTGTATCACTATTGTATCAATATTTATGGTAATTATTTAATATATAAAAATTCTAAATAAACTCACATGATGTAGATAATTTTATTATATTTATTGAGGCTATTTATCTTCAAAGTTTCATTAATTTTATCACCATATTAAAATTATTGTACTTATATGAGATAAGAGAGAGACATGTTGTCACTTTCTTTTTTTTTTAAATAATTACATCACTTTCAGGGACAAAAGTCCATTAAATGAATCAATTCCGACATTTAGGTGATATTGGTAGACTTTAATTCATCCAATAGTATTTTGGTAGGTTTTAAGGTAATTTTATTATCTTTATAATATTGTTTGTTACCCTGATTTACCTTTAATTGTGGTAAATAAAAAATTTACCGAAGTTACTATTCATAATGTCCAAAAATAAAAGGGACCTATTTACAAAATTTTGAACTTATGATTTAAAATATGGAATCTATTTTTCCAAATTCAAAACATAGAAGTTTCGGTAATTAAATTAAAATTACTTTCATTGTCGGAATGAAAAACAAGGTTTTAAAAGTTAAAACTTTTCAAAAGATTGAAATGTTTTTACATATAAATTCAATATAAAATTAATGTTAATGACATAAATTATATTTAATGATAAAAATATATTCTATTTATACTTTAAAACCATTCAATACTATAATTTAACCATGTAAATTATTTTTATGAAAAAAGTTGTTTTCAATTAAAATTTAGCATATTTTTACTATTCATCAAAATAGAAAAGTTATCATAAAAATATCAAAAATCCATCCAAAGTAAATTTTTATACCCAGATTCCAAAGAATATGTTTTTTTTGTTAAATAGAATATATAAAAGTGTCAAAAACTATATTTAAAATGTGTGCTCCTTCAAAAGGCGGCAAAATTGTATTTTTTGAAAAATACTTCTTTTATCCGAAATATTGAATTTGTTCTTATATCTTGTCTAGAAAACATATAAGATGAATTTTAAACATTAAATTGAATATATTACATATATATTACATTAATAATATCCATAAAGAGTTATTTCATTATTTTATTTTCATTTAAATAGTTTTTTATAAGAAAGTTAATATTGTCCATACCCTCCATTATAATGACTAGGTTCTAAGGTAATATAATAATATTTAATTGTTCACTTAAACTCAGTCTTTCATGAAATTTATTCTATCAAAAGAACTTGAAATTGTATGTAACATAATCCAAGCATAGTGTTGGGTATATTGAAGGCTAAGGCAGTGTTGCGTATAGCACAAGCTAATCTTGGTGTAGCGTACAATACAAGTCATCAAAAAAATTAAAAAGAATCTATCTCATAAAATATCAGGACGTTACATCCATAAACCCCTAGAATTTCTATATACAACTAAATATTCCTCGCCTTTTTTCATCTGGGGAATGGATGTTGTGGGGCCATATCCCCCATCCACAGCCAAGTAGTTCAAGTACATCCTTACTTTTACCAACTTCTTTTCCAAATGGGTTGAGGAAATACCCCTCAAATAAGTTAGGATGAAGAATATAATAAATTTCATTAATTACCATACTATCACCAGGTTCAGAGTTCCTCACATAATATTGATGGAAAATGGCACCAACTTCTGTTCTACATAGTTTAAGAAACTATACCATGAGTACAACATTGAGTCTAATCACTCATTTTTCTATCATGTAGTGGAAATGGACATATATATGTCTTTAATAAGACTCTATAAAATATAATCCATAATATGGTAAATGAGGATAATAATTCCTAGAAATATAAACTTCTCCATGATTTATGGTCCTATCATACCACCACACATACTGCTACACAAGAAATGCCATACTCACTGGTGTGGAGTAGTGTTACCCATAGAGGTTCAGCTACCTTTGCTCCGAATAGCCATTTTTTGATAGATCTCAGATGATGAGAAATCTCAAAAGTGGTTGGATGAATTGGAGTGGCTCGATGAGTAAAGGTTGCGTACATTGCACAACCTTGAGGTCCATCAGAATCAGATCGCATGAGCCTTTAATAAAAAGATTTGCCTCTATTCATTCCTCCGAGGAGAACTAGTGTTGGTGCTCAGGACCCTAATGATACTAAGAAAGAAGCCTCTGAAGCTGGAACCCCAATGGGAATGAACTTACATCATACATAATATCTATCAAAATGGATCTTACTCATTGGCCACAATGGGGGGGAAGCATGATACACCTCCCACCAATGCGAGGTTTCTCAAGAAATACTTCGCATAGCTATCATCAAATGGGAATACACATCAGTGTAAGTCCCACCATTAATCCTAGTTATATGATGTTAAACTATATGAATTTGTCCTAGTTACATGATGTTAAACTATACAAGTTCATCCTAGTTTCATGAAGTTAAACTGTAAGATATTATCCTAGTAGTAAGACGTTAAACTATACAACATCTGAGGTCCTGGAAGCAAGATGTTTAACTACATGGAATATCACATCCTTACCACATGACGTTAAATTGCATGGAAAATTTCCTTACTACATGATGTAAAACTGCATGGATCTGTGACATCTATCTTCATTCACGTCTGTTGATCCCTCGTTCTTACTGCAAGAAGTTAAACTGCATGGCTGATATCTTTTTTTCACGACATTAAACTGCATGGGTTTTCCTAGAACTATGTATGGCTTGATTCTCATTTTTAATGAGATGTGTAGGGATGATTGAACCTATGATTCTAGACCCAGCCATAATATTCCTTTTATTTCACTTCAGGTAATCCTTGTCCTTACCACATGACATTAAACTACACGGCACATGTCTTTATCGCATGACGTAAAACTACACAGATACATAGTGTTACTTCCCCTTCACCTTGGATGACCCACATCCTCACCACATGACATTAAAATTGGATAGTAGATGTCCTTTCCACATGAAATTAAACCATATGGGTTTTCCAATAACTACATATGGATTTATTTTAATTTTTAATGAGATGCATAGGGATGCCTCAATCCTATATCTTGGTCTACCCACCACATAATGAAAAATTACCCTACCATATCCTTAATTACCTATGCATGGCATGATGGATCCTTGTTATTCCCTGTTTCTCACACTGATCATAGCTCATGTGATCTTAGGAATTTTAGTAAGGGCCTCCCCACACAAAAAAAAGGATTAACAACTCATGAAGGGTTCATCGTGGTCTTGAATGAAAGACCTTAAAAGAAATACCATGAGTCCTTGATCGTATGACGTTAAACTACACAGTTGATGTCCCTTTCATGACAGAAAACTACCCATTCCTATCGACCTCACCCGAGAGGTCCATTATCGCTAGTAACCTATCTCTTACCACACCTCCAATCAAGAACTAAATGTGACTTGATTCCTAAAATCATAGGATATGTAATGGTACTCAAATCCTCAAATCCTGGGTCCAGTCACAACAAACATAAAAATGACCCCCTCTCTGTGTATAGGATAAACTTGCACGGGAAGGTTCTTCATCAAGAACTGTGTATGTCTTGAAACCTATTACCATAGGATATGTAGTGACGCACCGATTTCTATCCTTGGGCCCAACCACAATACCCCTTTTCATGTCAGGAAGCCAACATCCTTTACACATAACGTTAAACTACATGGTTCCTCAAGAACTACATGTGACTTGATTCTTGTCATTGTAGGATACTTAATGATGCTTAGATCTCTAATCCTGGGCCTAGCTACAATAATCAATGGAAATAATTCCCACCTCTATACATGGACCAGATTTGTATAGAGTGTTTCCTATTCAAGAAATATGTGTGGCTTGATTCTTGTCATCACAAGATACGTAGTGATGCCTAGATCTCAAATCCCAAGTCCAACTACAACAACTGACAAAAAAATGCACCCAAAACTGTATAGGGGCCAATTCATACAAGATCATATTGCCTATGTATGATTCAGATCTATGTATGGCCTACTTACGCACGCAATATATCATGCATACCTTTTTTACATCAGTTCCCATGTCCTTATTGCATGACATTAAACTGCACGGTAAACTTCTTTACTACACGATGATAAATTGTAAGGCAAACATCCTTATTGCATGACGTTAAAATGCATGGAGAAAAAAACCTCCTCACTGCATGATGTTAAACTACACAGAATCAAGTACTTCCCCACTGCATGATGTTAAACTATACAAACCACCACCCATTTTCATCCCTTTCCAAAGGACCACAAAAACCTTACCTCATTCATCCATATTACGGGGTTCTTCTTCTATCTTTTAAGCACCTCAATACATAAATAACACTTCATGTATCGAGTTCCTTGGGTCACAAAAAACCTTCCATGGCCCTTGTAAAGGATACTCATCTTAAAGCGACCCTTTTATTGACTATGAATGCATGTTTATGGCTCCTGTATATATGCCTATGGTCATTAGCCAAATGTATCACTCAACAAAAAAGGGATTTCTGATCTTTGTGAGACCCGAAATCACTACAGAAAAACTCATAACCTCATCTTGTTTTGGTTCATTCCTAGTACAATTGTCCCATATCATTACTCATGACCTGAGAACCTCAATCCATGATTTATAATATTTTCATCTCCTACTTAAAATGATTATTGGGTACCCCTAACCCTAGGTATCCTAATTATTCTCTTGTGTAACATCCCTCATATTAGGTACATATACGTCATGACCTTAAACTACCTAAACTTTGTTCAAAGTTGTACAAACTTAAACTCTAGACTATGAGGGTCTAAATCAAAAGATCTTAAACTACTAGTTAAAGAGGCACAAAACTTTTCAGGTTTAAAACCTACAAATGTCGACCTAACCAAAATTCAAGTATTTGCTCTCTAAACACTTCATCTACGGAGTTTAGAAAAAAATTAGGGCACAAATAAATAAGGCATAAATCTCATAGTTCCTACTTTGTACCCCTAGTAAAAGCCAAGCTATGCTTGCTGGACCCCATAGTCTAGAAAAAAGTTAGATTAATGGTTTTTCACATCTCCTCACCATGATAACATGTTCTCTAGGTGGTGACACAACTTTTAGGGTGCTCAAACCCATCTTGGATATTACACTTTCCACAAATCACACTTCATGATTTGGGGTGCCTTAGATCACCACAATCTTCCATGGCCCTTAGAAAGGATACCCAGCTTTAAGGGACCCTTTTCTTGACTATGCATGTATGTCTATGGCTCCTAAATATGTGCTTATGGTAATCAAACAAATGCATCACTCTAAAAAAGGGCTTTCCAATCCCTGTGAACCCTGACATCATTACAGCATAACTCAACACCTGAGTGTGTTTTGGTTCATTCCCAGTCTGATTTTCCCATATCATCCTCTTAACCTGAGCACCATGAACCATGATTTACTAATTTCATACCAAAATATTCAAGTGGAATCTACATCCTCTATGTTACTTCACCATGTTTTTTACCCTTTCTCAAGGATGGAATGTGAAAATCCATTCTCAAACTTTTGATGGCCCACACATCATGATTCAAAACCATAGGTTGTAGGTGTTGGGATTCACAATTTAAGATCTGAACTTCCCTAAGGTGCTATAACACTTCCTGGATAGCTTTCTTACCATACCTAGCCTCATCATCTGAACATTTTGAGTCTTCATAAATCTTTCATGGCCCTCATAAAGGAGTGGAGATCATTTTTTTCTTGACCATGTTATCAACGCATAAGGTCCTTAACCCACCGACTAAATACATATACTTCTTTCCATAAAGGAGCTTCAATCCTTGTGATCCCTGGAAACACTGCAGAGGAAACCAACACCTTAGTGTGTTATGTTTCACCCCTGGCATGTCTTCCCCATACCATATTCATGAACTCAAACTTTTGGATCATGTTTTATATCATCTATACTCCAACTATCCAAGTAGACCTGGAATCCCTAATATTTTACCCTCAACTGAAAATACCCCCTATAAACCTTCCATGACCCTTGGAAAATAGTGCACACACCTCTGTTTAGAAATTCTACCAATGAATAAGGGCTTTAACCTACCAACCTGAGGCACATCCTCCTTACAGGAAAGGAGATCTGATCCTCATGAGCCTCGGCAACACCACAACAGAACCCATCACCCTAGAGTGTTTTGGGTCATTCCTAGAATATCTACACCATATTCCATGATCATTGATCAGGTTTGAGCTAAAATACCTTAAACTAAAGTAATAGAAGGTCTGAACTAAAAGACTTTATACTAAAGTAGTAGAAGGTTTGAGCTAAAAGACCCTAAACTAAAGCAATAAAAGGTTCATTCTAAAAGACCCTAAATTAAAGCAATGTAAGGTCCAAGATAAAAGACCCTAAACTAAATAAATAGAAGGTTCAAGCTAAAATACCCTAAACTAAATCAATAGAAGTTCTGATTTAAAAGACCCTAAAATATAGTGATAGAAGGTCTAAGCTAAAAGAAACTAAACTACGGTGATATAAGGTCCGAGCTAAAAGACCCTAAACTATAGCAAAATAGTGATTTAGTCTGAGAGAGTGTAAAATCTTGCAAGTCCCATCATACGGATTTAAAAAAATCAAGCCACACTCTCCAAGCCTATCGGATTCAACAAAAGAAAGAGCACCCTCCCTCTAGGACCTATACACTACCCAAATGATCCTTCTTTAAATCAGTTGATCTCAAGATAGATGGAACATATTTATTAGTAAGGAACATCATGTTAGTGGGAATTCATGAGATATTCCTTAAAATAAATTGTTTTGATTTAAATATTCAAATCTAGGCATTCAAATTTACTCAATATTATGAAAATGATGGGTGTTTTTGGAGATTTATATAATATCTCACCAATGAAGAATCATGCATATCATGAATGAAAGAAAAATGGATAGAAATATAGAAGTTAAAAAAAATATATATTCATTGATGCCATGTGATAGGATGAATATCCATTTTTTGGAGTCTCCAATAATATCAACAAAAATATATTACATTGAATTATAATAAGATTCGATCTACTATGTTGGTCAGGGTTTAAAGAGTCTGGCGAGAAGTGTCAATTAAATGTTAAAGTGTCACTCGCCCCACCTCTTTTACTTATACCCCAAGACGAAGAGTCTCAACTAAATTAATCAACTCCTTAACTCTATTTTAAGTAGTTTCTAATGAGGAAGATGATGTTTAAAGGTTGAAGTTTAGTAAAGCTATGATTTCCTCACATCTCCATATTTGTGTAGTCCAGGCATCCATCTGGGCTTGTAGTTTGAATATAAATTAGAGACCCTACTCCAATGCCTCTAACGCCTCCTTTATCTTCTTAATAATGGGAGACTTGTATGAAAAATCATGAAATTTCCTCTCATGGGTGGAAAAATCTTTCTGATTCATGATTATTTTCTTCACAATTCCACATAGTGGTTGGCGGTCGAAGCCATCCAGCCCCAAGTCATCAAAAATCTGGTGAAGGCACTCCTCTTGATTACAAAACATTTCTAAGGGAGAATCAGTAACTAGGGTGTAAATTTTATACCAGATCAACCTATGCCATTTATGAGCTTCTGTGACCAATGGAATAGGTAAAACAAAAGGAGTTACCAATTGATCCAGTAAGGAAGCAGGAAAAGAAGGCTCATATGCTCTTCTCTCAATAGGCATTCCAACCATATCCTATACTGGAGGAATAATTTCCTCAATAGATTCTAGCCCTCTATTAGGATGATCATTTCAATAATGAGGATGCTTCCTAAAAAATTACACCACGAGACATATGGAATGTGTTGGTTCCAAGATATAAATAGATGATCAATTATTGAAGAATATTAGGCTTACGATAAATAATAAATTGGTAAATCCACATGGCCTCATAGAGATGAACCCTGTATAACTGGTCAGCAAACTTTATGCAGCTTTACCTGACCTAGAAGGGCTATTCTCATTCATTAGAAAAATTACCGTCCGGATGAAGATACCATTTTGATCTCTATATGTCTCCTGGGTTGTTCAGATAAGAGGTGAATATTCTCAAATAACTATGATAAATAGGCTGATGAGTAAAGTCATAGTTATCCAGACCCAAGGGAGAGTTTTCCAATATATAGGATAACCCCTAGGACTAAACTGTGACCAGTCATTTGTCCTTAACAATTTTCATCTGGATATAATCAATAGGATTTAAAACCAAACAAGGTGGAAAATTGAAGACTGAAGAAGGAATGACAACATCATCTAGCAGTCCGAACCCGAATAGAGGAAGTCAGTGTGATAAAGGATAATTTTGAAGAATGAATGGTAGGATCCACTTTAGAAACTCGTTATCAGAATCCACATGGTATCGGGGATCAGCATTGCAGTTTCTAACAATCATATATCTTTGATTAGCTGTAGTATAATAACCTTGATGTGAATTGGAATCCATCTGAACAAAAGTAAGTGGCACATTTTAGATAGATAAAAATAACATCTTGTAAAAAAGGCATAAACCGAAAGCATCATGAACATCACATGAATCAAAAAAATCATTCGCAAATCACTTAAAGGGATTTCAAACCGCTTGACCCCCTAATATCTCATGGGTTGCATGAATATATAGGGAATTTTTCAATATCATAACCCCTCGAAGACTTGTGATCATGTGACCTTAACATGGTCACATGAGCTACAAAATAGTCAAAGGATCATGCAATCAATCCAGCAGACTCCATACAACCCTCAAGATGATTGAGCATCCCCATGGCCAAAGTCAAAGAAAATTACCAAATTTTAGTTCATAAGATGATTCGAATAGGTGCCTAGGAAAATGTGTTCTTGTGGAGGAGTTCCCACAAAACAGGCTTGTGGCATGGTCTTTCAATTGGAACTTGTGGAATGGTCTTGTGATAAGGATATGCGATGAAGGTAGGGAGAGGTAGATTTGGAGAATGAGTATCCAGTGAATAAACCCCTCTTTTCTCCCCTATATATAGGGAATTCTATGGAATACCAAAGGTCACCTAGTAGACCAAGTGTCTCCCAAGGCACCGACTCATGACAACGCCAAAGGCTCAGGTGGGCATTTACTTTCCTCATAACCAAGCCCTTGTCCCCTCAGATATCGCTCCTGAGGGGCAGTCATTTTTTACGCCTACTAAATGAGCATCGACAAATTCACAAAGGAAGAAATACCTGAATATGGGTAATATTTTTCCCATAAAATAAAAGGAAGAATAAGGTGGATGAAACCCATGGATCATGTGATCCTCTAAGGGATATGTGATTGAATGACCATCATGAGGTCATGCAAAGGCACTGTGTGTAGTGAATAGCCTACAGAAGGTCCTATAAAGTCCCTTTGACAAAGTCCATCTACTCTCATGAAGGTACCCCAAACAATTATTGGTCAAGTGGCAGTATCCAGATAAGCACCCTCGGGTCATGCAGCTTGTCAACCAGATGATTCCTAATAAACCATCCAAAAATAATTAGAAAATAGGAGGAAAATTTCCAAAAGCTGGGAACCTCATGAGGTTTTAAAATTCACACGACGCATCACTGATGTGGAGAATGATTGTACTCAAAAACATCCAAGAAAACTCATGAGATTCCTATCCTTTGTAAAATAAACAAAGGAAATAAAAAGGAGGGAGACAAGAGCCTCTCATGGTCATAAAATTCATGTGATGCACCCCTGGTGATCCGCGAGACCCTAGTGACATGTTAGTCACATCTCGCAAAATCTCATTGGTATGTCGTCCTCATCACATGAAGGGCCTCAGGTATGTCTAGGAAACCTTGTGCTTCCCCTTTATATTTTTAATAAAAATTAGATAGAATTGTCTAAAAATGATCACACATATCAATGGGACCTTTATTGGTTGTATGATGCATCACCAAGAGGTAAATTGATTGTCCTCAACAATACACAAATAGCCTCGTGAAATCCCCAACCTTTGTAACATAAACAAAGGAAATAAAAAGGGTAGGAGGTGAGAGCCTCTCGCAGTTCTAAAACTCTTACAACACGCTAAGTATGTCTACAGCACGGTCTTGCAAGACCCCTTGACAAGTCGGCCTGATCCCGTGAAGGTCCCCTAACAAGCCATCCTTATCTTGAGAAAAGCCCCAGACAAGTCACCTAAGATCATGAGAAGGCCCTCTAACAGGCACCTTAATCTCACAAAATCACTTGTACATGTCAGCCTGATGATATGAAAGACCCCAGGCATTCCCATATGATTCGTAAAGACTCTATTAATTTAAAATAATTCAATGAAGTAGGTATTGACGGCATGGTCTTATGGTCACTGAAATACATGTGACACCACTGAAGTTATCCACGATAGGACTTCTCAAAGACGCATGACACTAAATCCCTCTTCTAACTCTATCCTGGATTCACGTGATATGAATTGCACAAATCAGTGAATAGTTAGGGTGGATGGGCCTATAAATCCCCCACCCCAGTGTGAAAAATGGACCACTACTCTCTGCGAATGGATGAACTCCTAGAACCTCACACCAACACTATATAGGATTTCTCATAGTGGATGATCTTGAGACTATAAAAGCTTCCCATCAGGTAATATCTAGGGAATAGTTAGTGGGATCATGTGGCATGCATAATTCAATTCGCATGATCACTCATAAATCACACGAAGGACTTCTAGCAGGACATGCGAAGAACATCCTAGATATCTGCTAGATCATGCGAGACTTAAAACAATCTAACATTAAATAAATCTAAGTCACTCGCAATAAAAGGATAGAATAAAGACTAATAAAATGGGATTCTTATGCAGAAGACATATACATTGATCCTCATTCACTTCATGTGAACCATCCAAGATATGTGACAACACCAGGACATGTCATCCAGATCTTGTGACACTTCTTTTGGTATACTATTTAGATCATGTGAAGTCCTTTGGACATGTCAAGTAAAGTCACATGGCACCCCCTAGGTATGCCATCCAAGTATTGATAAAGCCTTAGGGATCACTATCCAGATTTCACAGTTTCCTTCATACATGCCACCCAAATCATATGGTGGCACCAGTACATGTCAATTGAGTCTCGCGGTAGCACCCAAACATGTCACCTAACTCTTGTGATGCCCTATAGAAATTCCATATAGGTCTAGAAATGTTCTATAGACAGGTCAACTAGGACATGCTGCACCCTCCAAAAAATTTCACATTTATTCTTACGATGCCCTCCAAGTGTGTCATCCAAATCTCACAATGACACCAGGTAAAGTCATCCAAATCATGTGAAACCCTCTGGACATGTCAGTTGGGATTATGCAATGGATTTCAGAACAAACTGTCTGGGTCTTGCGATGTCCTTCAAACAAGTCAGACTCAATCATATGACAACCCTCAAACATTCCATCTAGGATATGTGACATCCCTCAGACAATTCAACTAGATTATGTGATTGTCTTTGGACATGTTAGGAAGACATCAACTGACATGCCAAGTAAGAAATAAAGGCATGTTGAGTTGACAATCATCGCATGTCTGGTAAGCAAGCAGGCTAGGTTAAAAGGGTGTCCTAGGACTTGAAAACCTTGTTCATCCTTAGTGTGTAAACCCCGATTATAAGGAAAACCTCAGCATGTAATCCCTAATCATTGAACTATGATGACTTTGATTCATGCTATAACCAAGATATGTAGGATGCCTTCCTAATTCTTGAGCTCCATATTAAAAAAACCCAAGGGTTGTCCCAACACATAAGTCCCACATCTATAAGCAATGAGATCGGTTATTTTTAATCCCTTGTTTCTCACACTGAGAATGGATCACATGGGCTTAGGGAGTTGAAATGATCATATATTTTTCACCATAATCCTCTACAAAGATAGGTAAATATTAGTGTGTGAGATCCAAATATAAGGGTGGTGTTAGTGTGTAAGCCCTAGATATAAGGGTGGTGTTAGTGTGTAAGCCTCGACTAATGACATAATATGATATGTCCCACATATAAGGGTGGTGTTAGTGTGTAAGCCCTGACTGGTAGCATAATATGATATGTCTTGCATAAAAGGGAAACATCAATGTGTAAGCCCCAACCAATTGAACTATGAGGACTCTAATTCCTACCATAATCGGGATACATAGGACACCTTCCTAATGCTTGAGACCAAACTCAAATGGTAATCCACCTTAGTGTATGCCTCTTCATGTCCCTAACATCTCAACCATCAGGATCCAATCATTCTCATGGGATGATCATCTTACCTCATCCCTCAGAGGACTGAAAAACAAACTAATTGAACTCTGAGAACTCTGATTCTTTCCATAACCAGGATACGTAGGATTCCTTCTTAAGGTCCGAGCTCTAAGGGTTGTTCCAGTACATAGGTCTCATATCCATATGCAATGAGGATAATAAATTGTTATCCATTGTTTCTCATACCAAGCATAGCTCACATGGTCTTAGGGAGTTTAAATGAACACACCATTGGCATCATTAGTCTCCACCATCTAGGGAAATCTCAGCATGTAATCCCCAATTAGTGGCGTGATATAAACCTCCCCTATATGAGTACATCTACCTTGGGTCCAGTTCCAAGGGTGTGATAGAACTATGATAACCTTGATTCATGTTATAACCATGATATATAGGGCGTCTCCTCGAGACTCAAGCTCAAATATTCAGTGTCTAAGTACCCACACATATTTCTTTTCCATATGATGTTAAACTACATAGGTTTAATGAACTACATAGTTTTTTATTCCTATAATAACCAAGATATGTAGGATACCTCATAATGGATCAATCCTCTCCTCATAATATTAACTACCACCATGTGTGGAAACCAATTCTAAAGTGATTGGAAATACAGCTTCAACATATAAGCAACAATTCATTACTGAGAAATAGATGAAGAACCCTGGATACATATAGATTAATTCAATAATGAGATCCCTCTTTATTTTGTGAATAAAGGAGACTTAACCTATAATTGTTTTATTAGGGTAAATGGTCTTGTATCGGGATTAGTAAGATATTATCAAACATGTATTAAATCTATAAGAGAGATCTGGAGTATGAAACAATTCTCCCCAATAGGGTATGATGAGATCAACCTCCCATCCTCTCGACTAATGCGAGTCCCTAAGCATCATTGGGTCTAAAATTCCAATTGACCACCTACCTTTGGAAAGCAGGTTTACACCCAGTTACGAATGAGGGAACCATTGGGAGTTTCCATTAAGAACAACAATGGTAACCTGATGTTAATGATTATGCAAGAAATGAACCACCCACAATCAACCATCGGGCCAAACAAAACACACCTCACGGTCACCTCTTCCCCATTGAAACAATAATACATATATATGTATAGTAGAATGTGTGTGTGTGTGTGTACATAATACATACATTTATATGTATAGTAGAATACATATATGCATTTCATATATATTTATAGTGGAATACATATGTATAGTAAAATACATATACATATATTTGTGTGTGTGTGTCGAAGAATACATTTGTATAACAGAATGCATTTATGCATCTGAATATATACATATGTATAGAAGAATACATACATACATACATACATATATATATATATTAAGAATATTCACACACACACACACACATATATAGATTCAAAATCATTAAATTCATCATCGTGGTTGAATAAAAAAATTATATCTGGCGAACATTTTTCTTTATGTACAGTGAAGAATAAAGAGAGGAAGCCAATGTTTCTTATAAGACCTCATATACTAATTACCTAAAAATAAAGAAAAAATAACAATCCATTTAAAAGACAACATGTCAAAGCAAATGAACACCTTAAAAATCAACTTAACTAGAAAAAGAGGATATTAATTTAAATCAAGTGTTCATGTAAAGAAAGTTTGCAAATAAAAAAGGGAAATATAAAATATATATATATATATATATATATATATAGTAATGTATTCAATCTATATAACACGATATATCGATAAAAAATATGATTATATGGATCTTAAAATAATTGAAAGTAAATATAATAGAGGGATTTAAGATAACTGAAAAATAGTAATGAGTTAACAAATTCCATATGAACATAAATAAACTATAGATACTGAAAGGAAATTAGTGAAAAAAACATATTATCTCTAATAGATGGACTTTGTAAGAGGTAATTGATATTCTTCCTTCCAAAAATAGAAAATAGTTATGAGATGTATGGTAAAATAACTTACGTAGCTGAGATTTGTACTGGTATATACAATCTAAGGGGAGAACCCATTCAGATGGGTTAATGATGCTTTGGTGGGGAACCAATGCACCAAGTAAAACCAATATCCAATGATGATGGAAAACCTAATTGAAATTTATGTATTGGGAGGAATTGATGTTCAACGTTGACTAGGAGAAATAATGTTGGGGGAAGAACCAATGAAAAGTGAAGAATCGATGTTGAGGTGGAGAACCTATGAAAGTGGGAGAAAGGGAAAATTAGTATAGTTTATTTTTTAAAAGAATAAAAACACAATAAAGGAAAAAGAAAATTACATGTCGGTCACATGCATATCATTAAGTAAAAATAGTTTTCTCTGTATACAACAAGTAGGCTGAATCGTGAAATTCATTAATTCTTTATAAAAAATGTTAAAATAATGTTAGATACTACAACAATGTCAGGGTTAAATATTCACTAAATGAATAAGTTCAATAATTTGAATGTCATACCAAGTTAAGAAATGATTTCATGGGAAAAATTAGAGATAAATAATAAAGAAGTATTTGATAATTAAACATATTAAATAAAATATGCTTATGTTTTTTAAATTAAAATGTGTCATTATAGTTTGATTCAGGGTGTAAAGATACATACCTTATCCTTCCACCGACACAAAGACTCTTTGATGGGATAAAAATAAATTTATCCAACAAATGAAATAAAAGAAACCAAACAAATTAAACAAAAGATAAATTCTTGTTTGACAGCCAGTTTGCTTTTTCAGCCTTACAAATCTTCTACAGTACCTTGATTCAAAGTATTTGAAGACAACATTTCATATAACATTTAATGACATAAATAAAATATAATTTTTATGTAAAGTAGTATTGTTATATGAAATATGAATATATAAAATATGAAAAAGATAAAAGAATCTTGGTGTGAAAATTGAATAGAGGAAGTATAATATTTTTGTATAAGAAGGATCGACCATATACACTACCACAGATCACGTTTTATCCAATGCTGACAATTAACAATGCTAGACAAAAGGCACTGATAAAGGAGGACTTCTATCAGTACTCTCAAAAAGCATTGATAAAGTTACCTTTTTATCAGCGCTAAAAAAATGTTGATAAAAGGATACCCTTTATCAGCACTTTTTTCTAGGGCTGATAAAAGTCCCCCATTTATCAATACTTTTTTTAGCACTGATAAAAGTGACACCTTTATCAGCACTTTTTTCTAGCGCTGATAAATATCGTAGTGAGTAATTTAATTTATATATAAATATTTATATATTTTTAAATAAGATTTATATTACAATAAGTATATATATATAAATATAATATATAAATATGATTTATATAACTATTAATAAAAAATGAATCTTATTTTCATAATTTTATATAAAAAAATTCTCAAATTTATATTAGTCAAAATGTTTAATAGTTTATTTATATACATTAATTAAAAAATGTGTATTTAATTAAAATAAATATAATATTTTGATATTTTATTTAAACAATTATATAATATATAAATGATGTATTGTTAATATGTGATATTTGAATTTATATATTTATATCAATGTCTATGTGCATATATATGTATGCATTATGTTGTGTGTGTGTGTGTGTTTTATGTGTGTGTGTGTAGATATTGTACATGTACAGATGTAGGTATGAGTATGTGTATATATATACACACACATGTACGTGGGATGTGCATATATATATATTACATGTGTGTATGTGGCATGTACTTAAATAGTTAATTATAAAATTATAAATATATATAATGTTTTAAAAAAATTATTTATAAAATTATATATATATATATAATTATAATAAATATATTTTTTATATTTATAATTATATATATTTATATATTTATATATATATATAATTATATAACTATATAAATATATTTATAAATATACTTATTTATAATTAGAATTATAAATATAAATATATATATATATTTAAATAATTATAAAATTATAGTAAATATATTTAAATAATAAATATATTTATTATGTTTATAATTATATATACTTATATATTAATAAATGTATATATAATTATATATATATATATAATTATATAAATATATTTATAATTATATATAAATACTTTTAAAATATATGTATTTATAATTATAATTATAAATATATATAAATATATATATTTAAATAATTATAAAATTATAATAAATATATTTATCATATTTATAATTATATATATTTATATACTAATATATATATAAATAATTATAAAAATATATATAATTATATAAATATATTTATAATTATGTATAAATACTTTTTAAATATATTTATTTATAATTATAATTGTAAATAATTATAAGATTACAATAAATATATTTAAATATATAAATATGTATAATTATATAGAAATATTTATAATTATATACAAATATTTATACATATATTTATTTATAATTATAAATAAGTAAATATATATTTAAATAATTATAAAATTATAATAAATATATTTAAATAATAAATAAATTTATTATATTTATAATTATATATATATAATTAATGAATATATATAATTATATAAATATATTTATAATTATATACAAATATTTTTAAATATATTTATTTATATAAAGACGAATCAGCCGTGGATTTGGAAACCAAGCCCATGACCCCAAATTTAATAATAAAAGGAAAACATACAAGGAGAAAGATAGGTCAAACAAGGCATAATATGCCCACATTAGAAGAAAAGAATCTTAAAATAGAAATTCAATCCCTACAAGTCCCTCTAGATCCCAAATTTCTGGGTTGTATTCCTCTTCCCTTTGGATATCAACCTCTCTGCCATGTCTTGAAACTTTATGGGGCCTCATATTCTTCATCTGATGACGGTTCAAAGAAGTCCCATGAACTAGAGAAAATCTTGAATTTCTAAGATTGATCATGAAAGTTCATCTCTATATTGGATCGTAATCCATCTTCAATGTTTATTGATAACAACTTCTAAATTGATAAATATTCATTAAAACTGAATACATCTAGCTCCATCAAAGAATAAATGGATTCAAGTTGTGAGAAAACCCATTATGTCACTTCCATGATAAGGTCTTTTATGGGCCTTTCACCTTCCTGATCCTCTGGAGGTGTGATACGAGAGTTTCTTTATCGTGTAGTATCACAATTCTCATTTGAGACCCTTCCAAAAGAGACATATTCATTTTTCATTAGGTTGGTAAAGTGGGGTGGATAAGACCACTTCACATTCTCACCAATGCTTGGATGCTCAACCTGTAGGGGGCCTGCAAAGACTTGCTACCTGAAAGGTTATCCTGAATTTGGATCAGAGCAGGTAGAACCTATGGAGGCTGATATTGAGGCTCATATGATTTTAATTTCTGAGGGATGACCAATTGTAATCCCTTTTCATCCACTGAAATTTTCTTACCATTATAATCCCCTATCATAATCGATCACTCCCACCTTAGATGTTGGTTATCTAACTCTTGAAAAACATCTTCATCGATGGATTAGTCATCCATTAATGTCTCATCAGGTCCACTATTCATCTCCTAATGGTCACCCAAGCATTTTCCCTCTATGTTATTTGAAACATTTTCTTTTATACCTACTGCGACATCATCCTCACCATGCTACAAAACATTATCATTGCTCAGAACCTCTCCAAGAGGCTTTGCACTTTTGTTTAATAAACCCACTACATTGGCATCTAGAACCCTCACGATAGAAGCAACAGGACCATATCCTTCAGAGTGTTATAGCATATGATGTTCCAGCATCTGAGTAGTAGTAGAGGGATCAGCCAAATCTGTGTCACCTACCCGCCCCTCCTCCACAATCTCAACCCATGTTCTAGCTCGTTGCCCATTGATAATTATATATATATATATACATATATATAATTATAAAATTATAATAAATGTATTTAAATAATAAATATATTTATTTATAATTATATTTATAAGTACATATTTGTAATTCTTTAAATATTTATTTATTATTATATAAATTTAAATTTTTTAAGTATATTTATTATATTATTAAAATTGGGTCTTTATCGGCACTTTTTTAGCACTAATAAAGATTGAGTTTTATTAGCGCTAAAAAGGTACTGATAAAACATATCTTTATCAGATCTAGAATTTGAGCACTGATAAAGATGTGTTTTATCAGTGCTAAAAAAAGTGATGATAAAATCCTTGTCTGTTCTTTTAAAAAGAACCCTAACAAAGACTCCTCTCTCACGCTATTCAAGCTCTCACAGAACCCGATTGTTGTCGTCGATCTCACTCTTCATAGAACTTCTCGATGAATCGATTCTCTCCAAATCTAAGGTATGTGCCGATTTATTTTTTTAGCGCTTGAAGATCCAATGCTCTTCGCTTGACACCACCTTATTCTCATCACAATATGAGTACACTGACTTTTCCTTAATAATCCAGGGTTAATGCTCAAAACACACCCATTGCATTCTAAACTAGCTGAATCATGTGTCGAGAGATCTTATTCATTCTAAATCTTGATTTTTCAAGACAAGTTGTGTCTATTCTTGAGTTTTGAGTTTTCCTTGTCTATTTTTTGTGTATTTGAATTTATATTGATGGTTATTTCTCTTAAGTTAAAGATTATTTGTGTTATTTATAAATCTATTCATGTTTGGAGTTGAAGTTGGATTTGAATCGGTTACACATGGTGAGATGTAAAAGTTTGGTAAACCTTTTGGAGATCTTGTACAGAGATCCGAGTGGCTCCCTATGACAGTAATGTGATTAGCACATGGCTTTACAACCATGTAGCCTAGTCAATTGTGGTCACTAATTATCCTTGAATTTTGTGTCAGATTTTCATTGTTTATAAACTATCTTGATTATAAAATGCTCATGTTATTTATGTGATGCATAATTTTAAAATTTTGTGTTGGTCGGAGTGGATACTCAAGAGGGGGGGTGAATTGAGTTCCAATTAAAATTTCTGTTAAAAATATTTCTCTTAAAATCCCCCAATTTAAAATCAAAGTTAAACTGTAGTGAATCTATACAAAGTGTAAATGTTCAATCAGTTTCTCAAAGATTGATTAGGTCTCAGTTTAACTTAATCTGAAGATTAAATTTACTTTTGAAACTGACTTACTGATTTACAATAAGTATAAACACTTACTAATTTAACTATCAAAGTAGTTTTGAAATAATTTCGTATTTCAAAGTAATAGCAGTGTAATATGAAAAATATATATAGTACTTATGACTTAAACTAAAATTCATAGAAAAGGTAACTAAGAGGTTCAGTCTCAAGCCGAGACTTAGTCCTCTCAAACAATTTATATAAATTGATCCACACCCTGGATCGGGGTAAACAACAGTGAACACACTGTCCAGGTACAAAGACCTCTACCACAGGAAAACAAACAATAGCTCACAGCTGTCCAGGTCTTAGTTGACCTCTACCACTATCCATAGTGGGAAACAAAGAGTTGTAGAGTTTGAGTGAGGATTTAAGAATCCTCCAGTTTAGCTCAGGAGATAGTGTGTGTGTAAAATAAACAGGGTACACACACTGCTCGAAAAGTAAATTAAAGAATCACAAAAGTGAGAAAGAGTTTAGAAGGGCTTTAGTGATTGGCAGTGCAGCTCTGGACTCATTTGGTTGGTCAGACAAGCTTCTGAGTCCTTCTCTGGTTTCTGTTCAGAAAATAGAGTGTCGTTTTCTTCTTTGTTCCAGGTACAGCTTATCAGCTTGAGTGCATGAAGTGTTTGTTGTAGTTCTTCAATCAAGATGAAACTTGTGGTTTCCTTCAGAAGAGTGGCTTCAAGTATATCCAGGATTCTTAAAGTATGGATATATCCTTGAATGCACCACGTTTGAATGTTTTTAAGCCTTTTTCTTTTTTACCTTCGTGTGCCTTCTTAGTTCCTTGGTTCTCTCTGTTTCATTACATAGACACCTTCTTCAACTAGGTCTTTATCTTCCTTTTTATATCTTTTAGCTCCGACAAAAAGGAATGATCACCTTTTGCATGGGTACTAGGTACAGTTCCCTGAAATGGAAACATAATTCATTAAATAACATTAACTTCATTAAAAACATCAAATGTAACCGTTAGCTTAATAAATAAATAGTATTGAGAGAATAGATTTTGACTGGTTGGTCAATCATTAGTATCCTATTGGTAGATGTGTACGGTGGTCTTTGTGTAATAGGGCCTTCCATCGGTATCTCTTTGAACATGTATCAGTAGCTCTATATATCGGTGACTTCATTATATCGGTAGCTCTTGTTATCGGTAGCTCTTAATCCATCGATATCTCTTGGGCTATCGGTATCTCGATGTATCGGTGACTTTGTACTTGTATCGGTAGACTATGTCAATCGCTTCATATCAGTCGCTAGTCTGTGTATCAGTAGGCCGGTCGGTAGCTCATATCGGTAGACTTACTCTATCGGTAGACTTCTATCGGTAACTGTCTGTAAACTGGTTCTATCGGTAGACTTCTTCATATCGGTAGCTCTGTATATATCAGTGATCAAGTGTATACTAGAAGACTTAAGCATACCAGTACACATATTCTATTGGTAGCTCAATTTCTGTCGGTAGCTCTGTACATATCGGTAGCCTTAGCTTATTGGTGACTCTATCTATCAGTAGACTAAGCCTATTGGTAGACTGAGTACCGGTAGCTCTTTATCAGTAGTTATACACTGATCAGTGAAACACTTATCTGTTTTATACAAAACACATCCAATTGAGTTAGAATTAATTTATAACTTATATAAACTTAGATAACCATTGATTAACATATCTCAAGGATTATTTTAACATTATGATCATCTTGATAACATAATATCATATATTGAGAGAATTTGAATATAGTTAAACATTAATTGGGATTATCAAAATATATGAAAGCATAATTGGGATTATCAAAACAGGTGAGGTCAACAATATCCCTCTTTTTTATAATCACAACTTATGATATTATCATTTTAAAATAGTGAATAATTATATTAGAGGATATAGCATTGAATTCAATTTTCTTAGATAAAACAGTATGTTATAGAACATAATTTATCAGATATAGAATTAAATGTAATAGTATCAGAGAATTAAGTGTAACAGTATTAGAGGGAAAAGCATGATAGTTCTTAGATAAAATTTCTCCCCCTTTGATACTTTCTCCCCAAAATATATTTTCCCCATTTATATAATCTTTGTAGAATATTTCTCCCCCTTTGTGATAATCAAAAAGTGGGAAACAACAAAGAGAAGAGGAATAAAATGAGAAAAGTGATAAAAGCCAATTTTATTGCATGGGGAAAATAAGGTATAAAGAAATAAAACAAAATACAATGGATTCCTATAAAATAGTCTAGACACTTGTTCAATCCACATCCTCAATGTGAGATTTTCTCTTGGGATCAGAAGAGGATTCAGGTGGGGTGGATGCAGGTGAAGGCTTAGGAACACTAGAGATGATCACAGGAGGATGAGCCACTGACACTATGCCTAGCGTGTACTGAGGAGTTCTTTGAGTGATCATAGGTGTGAGGATTCGAATTGCTTGAGCAGGAGTCATTTGAACAGGAGAAGTAGTAGAGGCAGAGGCAGGTAAGGCTGGAGGTATAATCACTGGCCTAGCATCAACATGCAGAAAAGGCAGCAACAGATTTCTGAAATCCATAATTATTCCTCCTCCTCTCTCCATAGCAGATATGAAGTCACCCTTATTCTCCATAAATTTGTCCAATACTAGAGTCAATTCCCTTAGCTTGCTAACTTGTTCTCTGAAGGCTTGATTGACAGGAGGCAGCTTTATATTCTCTATCAGAAGCTTGAAGTGGCTGGTCATTTGGTTCTTTGTGTAAATCTTTTGGAAATAGGAGTCCACTTTATCTTTCACTTCTTTCTGAGAAGTAGAAGCTTCTCTCATATAGTCTTGGACTATATTCATTATTTCTCGAGCTGAATCTCTAGTATAAATCACAACTTTGCTCAGTTTGGATGAGTCCACGGAGCCACTGGTTGAAGCTAAACCAAACTCCTCCTTCATCACAGCTCGAATTTGATTTAAATCTACTAAAGGTTTAGATGCAATAGAACCAATAGAGAAGGTTATTGTTTCCTTGAAGTTCTTGGTCAACCCACTGATAAGATTTTGAACTTGGGAATCCTGGGTTTTAACATGATCTTTCATAGAGGTTTTAAAACCTTCAAACACTGAAACCATCTAACTTACAACACTCTTGACATAGGCTAAGTCCTTGTCTGCTTGAGATTTTGAACTCATGTAAGATTCCAAAGAGATAAACAATTTCTTTAAAGCTTCAAGATCTGCTTCCAGTCTAGATATTTGAGTTTGGTAGTCTTTAACTTCTTCCACTATTTCTGCCATAAAGGATGACAAATTAAAAACGAGAGAGAGTTTAAAGGATATTTCCAATATACTCATCTCTTCCGCAAAACAGTGCTTCATCTCAGCAACTAAGGCACTAAAAGATTCTTTCATCTCATCCTTTAAGGATTCAAGTTCAGCCCTGGTGATCATATCAGCAGGAGAAACTACAATAGGTACTCTTTTAGATGCTAAACTGACCACTGAGTCAGTCATGATCGATTGAATTGATGATACCAGAGAAACTTCCATCTTCTTTACCTCTTCCATAAAACTTTCCTTAAGATTTTTCTTCAAAGTATCCAGGTCACGCATTCTGACCACATCTTTAGGTAATAAATCAGTCTCAACATCATAAATGATTTTTGGTCTATTTAGAGATGCTTCATTCTCAGAATCAGGATAGTCTAAACCATAGACTACAAAACCTGGGTCTTCTGCCCAGTCCTCAATATCAACATCCACTGTAACACTTCCAAAATTATTTTGATGCTCCCCCTCAACTGGTGCATCCTCAAGTAAAACAAAAGCATTTTCAGAAGCATCCTCAGCAGGTCTTCCTTTTTTAAGAGAATCTTTTACTATCAATTATTTCTCTGCAATAGCTGGAGGGTCTTCCAAAATAAGCAAGGGTGTGTCAACTTCATTTGCATCCTTAGCAGGCACTAAAGATTGTCCAATCACTGGACTAAGGCTCAAATTAGCTGACAGAGATGCTTCACTTTCATGAACATCTTCTTCATTCTCTACAGTATCAACTTCAACATCCTATAAAGAAGCTTATTACTTATCTGATTTATGTTGATCTAGATCTTCAGGAGTTAGGCTAGAAGGTAAGTCAGGGTCTCCTCCTTCATCAGCAGAGGACTCTTCCTCTTCTGAATCATCACTGTATTTTGTCTCCTCTTCATCAGATACCAAACCTGGATCCCTCACATCCTTCGGTCTTGAAGGACGATCCACAGGATTGAACTTATTATACACCTTCTTGTCATCTGTGACCCATTCTCCTCTCCATGGGTTTCAATTTGTTTTCATGTATTTGAAAATAGTACTTGTGACATAGAAATTGTTCCTTACTACCATTATCTCATCTTGAGACTCATCTATTCCTTTCACTTTGATCATTAATGAGATCAACTTGGAAAAGAACAAGGCATTAGTTTTTGACTTGGGTCTAATCATATCCTCCATTTGAGTCATCAGCAATCTACATAGATTCACCTTGACTCCATGTCTCAAAAGATGCAGGAGATAGATATCCTGATATCTTAAATTTGCAAAGTCTCTTCTCCTTGGTATTAAGACATGCAAAAAAAACTTGAACAACAATCTGTTCTCTCCATCCATTTCAGCAGCTACTACTTGTCTTTGATTTCCATCACCAGTAAGCTCTTCCAAAGAAGTCTCATAGTCGAAAATATCACTTGTAGGTGGCATATCTCTCAAGACATATCCAGATACACCTTCGTGTGGAACTTTCAGACATTCAGCCCACTCAGTCGATGAAAAGGACAACTCCTTTCCATTCACAAATGAAGTTACTCGGTTCTCATCTTCAGATTTCTCAAAACTTACATAGTCATAAAACTGTTTCACTAGCTTTGGATAGTAGGGACCATTGTTGTTTGAAAAACAATATACCCATTTTTTATCTTTCAGCACTTCGAGCACTAACGATTTACTTGCCAACAGCCATTCCATGCACAGCTCTTTTTTTATCACAATAACTCTATTCTGCAAATGAGGATTTATTGGTCGTCTTCCTGATCTTGTTCTGCTAGCACTGCCACTTTCTTCTGGCTTGGACTTCTGCTTCTTTGCCTTAGGCTCATCAGCAACATCTCTAACAGAAGGGAGTTTGGTTTTTTCCATCTTGGATTTGAGGGATTTAGGGTTATCGAAAGATTTGGGAGTTAAGGTTTGAGGGTAAAGGGTTTGAGGATCGGTGGATTGAGAAGTAGCTCGGACTTTGTTTTTATCATTTAGGAATCATAAAATAAATAAATAAAATAAGATAAAGTAAAAACGATTTAGATTCTGGCGGCAGACAAAAGTTTAAAACAGCGCACTCATCGGTAGGGTTTATATCGGTGAGGATTTACATCGGTGAGGATTTACATCGGTGATGATTTACATCGGTGAGGATTTATATCGGTGAGGATTTACATCGGTGAGGATTTATCGGTGAGGATTTACATCAGTGAGGATTTACATCGGTGATGATTTATCGGTGAGGATTTATATCGGTGAGGATTTACATCGGTGAGGATTTATCGGTGAGGATTTATATCGGTGAGGATTTACATCGGTGAGGATTTATCGGTGAGGATTTATATCGATGAGGATTTACATCGATGAGGATTTACCGGTGAGGTAGCTACCGATCAAGGTTAATCATTCCCAACTCATGTCTAATGTAACTTAACCTATCCGAACTCAAAGGTTTGGTGACAATGTTAGCTAATTGATGTTCAGTACCTATAAACTCAAGAATAATATCACCCTTTTGGTAATTATCTCTCAAGAAATGGTGCTTACATCAATGTGTTTCGTCCTAGAGTGAGATACAGGGTTCTTCTGTATGTTTATTGCACTAGTGTTGTCACAATTAATTGAGACGCGCTTAAAGTCATATCCATAGTCCAAAAGAGTGTGTTTCATCCACAGAATTTGTGCACAGAAACTACCAGCAGCTATATACTCTGCTTCAGCAGTAGACAAAGATACAGAATTCTGATTCTTGCTACACCAAGATACTAAGGATTTTCTCAATAAATGACATGTTCCTGATGTGCTTTTTTCTATCCAACTTGCAACCAGCAAAGTCAGCATCTGAATAACTCATTAACTCAAAAGATTGTCCTTTGGGTAAAACAAACCTAAGTTTACAGTGTGTTTAAGATACTTAAAAATTATTTTAATAGCAAGCAAATGAGATTCTTTTGGATTATCTTGAAATCTTGCACACATGCACACACTAAACATAATATCTGGTTGACTAGCAGTAAGGTAAATTAAGCTTCCAATCATACCTCTGTAATTGGTTTGATCCACTGGTTTCCCAGTTTCATCTGCATCCAATTTACAGACTGTACTCATAGGGGTTTCACTTTCCTTAATACTATCCAGACCAAAACATTTTAAAATATCCTTTGTATATTTACTTTGATTCAAAATAATACCATTTTAATTTTGAAAAACTTGAAATCCAAGAAAATATTTGAGTTCTCCCATTAAACTCATTTCAAATTCATTTTGCATACTCTTTGAAAAATCAGTACATAAGGAGTGTTTAGAAGATCCAAAAATAATATCATCAAAATATATTTGTACTACTAAAACATCTTTAGAATTTTTTTTAATAAAAAGAGTTGGATCAGCAATCCCTTTAGTAAAACTTTTTTGAAATAAGAAAATTTCTAAGTCTATCATACCAAGCTCTTGGAGATTGTTTTAAACCATATAAAGCTTTAGAAAGTTTAAAAACATTATTTGTAAAATTAGGATTAGTAAATCCAGGTGGTTGTTCAACAAAAACATCTTCAATTATAAATCCATTTATAAAATCACTTTTGACATCCATTTGATATAACTTGAAATTCAGATGAGTAGTATAGGCAAGTAGAATTATAATAGCTTCTAATATGGCTACAGGTGAAAAGGTTTCCTCATAGTCTATACCTTACTCTTGACTATATCCTTGTGCAACTAGCCTAGCTTTTTTTCTAACTATGTTTCCTAACTCATCAACTTTGTTTCTAAAAACCCATTTAGTGCCTATTGTCAAAGTGTCCTTGGGTCTGTCAACTAATTCCCAGACTTTGTTTCTTTCAAATTGATTTAACTCTTCTTGCATAGCCATTACCCAAAATTCATCATTGATTGCATCATTGACATTTTTAGGTTCTAGCTGTGAAATAAAGGCTTGATGTTCAACCTAGTTTCTTAGAGAAGCTCTAGTTTGTGTCCCTCTATCGAGATTACCAACAACAGCATATAAAGGATGATTCTTTAGAATCTTTGTTGATCTAGTAAAGGTGGGACTAGAAACTTCTGGTTCATCTCTAAGTTCGGGTTCTATAGAAGCAGATTCTAGAATATGTCTAGAACTGGATGTTTTTTCAGCAGGTTCTTTAGATTTATCATTAAGGTCCAGAACACTCAAATCTTCTTCAAGATTTTCAAGAGAGTTTTTAGGCTCATGTGGATCAGTTTCATCAAACTTGATGTGAACAGATTCTTTCACACATTTGGTTCTTTTATTAAAGACTCTATAGGATTTTCTAGTTAAATAATAACCAAGAAAAATTCATTCATCACTTTTAGAAGTAAATTTGTCAAGATTATCCTTTGTATTAAGAATAAAAACTTTGTAGCCAAAGACTCTAAAGTAACTAACTTTAGGTTTTCTATTATTCCATAACTCATATGGGGTCTTCTTAAGAACTGGTCTAATTAAGACTCTATTAATAATATAGCAATCTGTATTCACATCTTCATCCCAAAAATAAATAGGCAGGTCATACTCGTTAAGCATGGTTCTAGCTATTTCTTGAAGGGTTCTATTTCTTCTTTCTACTACACCATTTTGCTGAGGTGTCCTAGGAGAAGAAAAGTTATGACTATAGCCATTGTGTGAGTAATAAGATTCAAACTCATGATTTTCAAACTCACGGCCATGATCACTTCTCAGAGTTTTAATCTTAAGTCCACTAAGGTTTTCTACAGATTTGAAGTATTTGATAAAGTAAGAACAAGCTTCACTTTTGTGAGCTAAGAAGTATACCCGAGTATATATAGAAAAGTCATCTACTAGGATATAGACATAGTGCTTCCCATTTAGACTAGAAACTCTGGAAGGCCCAAACAAGTCCATGTGAACCAACTCAAGAGGTTGAGAAGTTGATACTTCTTTCTTTGATTTAAAAGAAACTTTATGTTGATTTCCCTTTTGATAGGGATTACAAACTTTGTCATTTGGGAATTCAAGTTTAGGTAGGTCTCTAACTAAGTTCTTCCTAGTCAATTTTCTAAGTGAATAGATGTTGCAGTGTCCTAATCTTCTGTTCCAAATCCAAGACTCTTTATGAAAAGCATTTAAACAAGTAACGTTTTACTTAGCTAAAGAATTCAGATCCACAGCATAAACATTTTCATTTCTTAAAGCAGAAAATATTAAAACATTTTTAGAGTTAAAAACATTACAAGAATCATTTTCAAACCTAACATTAAAACCATCATCACATAATTGAGAAATACTTAATAGTTTATACTTAAGTCTATCAAAAAATAAAACTTTAGAAATTAAAACTGAATCAGTGTTACCAATCTGGGCTAAGCTGATGATTTTTCCTTTAGAATTATCACCAAAGGTGACATGGACTCCATCAACTTTTATTAAGCTTTTGAAGCATGAATATTCTCCAGACATGTGCCTTGAATATCCACTGTCCAAGTACCATACCTTTTTGTAAGGACTCTTCAAGCATGTTTCCTACAAAACAGATTTAAACAAAAAATGATTTTGGTACCCAAATATTCTTGGGTCTATAAAGGTTAGCAATCAAAGCTTTAGGTACCCATATTTTTCTAATGGGTTTCATATAATTTACAAAATCAATAGATTTTGAAAGATAAAATTTATTTGATATATAACCATATGAATAACTAGTTGAAGCATGGGAATTTCCAGAACTAGAATAAGCAGAATTTTATCCAGACTTAGGAATAAATCGAGTTTTAGTGAACTGTCTCTATCCAGGTTAGTATCCCAAACCAGTAGTGTACTTTGGTGAAAATTGTTTGCCTAACATTTGAGTAAGTGTATCTTTTCCTTTTGTGAACTTTTCTAATTCCTTTCTAAGTTTCTCATTAGACAGTTTCAGTTCAGTATTTTCCTTTAACAGTTGATCATTCTTTTCTTTTTCTATATCAAAGGAAGATTTAACATTGATAGTGAGAGCATGTTGTTTCTTTAGTGACTTATATTTGTCCTTAAGTTCATTACATGTTTCTTCCAGCATATTACAATATTCAAACAATTCAGTCTTAGACATATTTTCATCATTGTCTGAAACACTGTTATTTCCAGAATAATAATCATTCAGCATAGGGGAAAAAGGTACCTCAGAGGTATTATTCATGAAGCACATGTTAGCACGATTATTTTCAGAATTAGAAACTTCAGATTCACTTGTGTTGTCCTTCGAAGCACTCCAAGTAGCTTTCATGGCTTTCTTGTACTTCTTGTCCTTATAATCATGTTTCTTTTTAAATTTTAATTTTGGATAGTCAGCCTTGATGTGTCCTTTCCTCTTGCACTCATAACAGACTATATCATCTTCCTTATCATATTTCTTCCAATCCTTCTTCCAATGACCCTTGTTGTCATATTTTCCTTTGTAGTTATATTTTCTAAAGAACTTCTTCTTCCTATAAAACTTATTGAATCTCCTGGCTATTTGGATCATTTTAGCATCACTATCTGAATCAGAATCTTCACTGATTGACATTCATTAGGTGCATGCATTTTCTCCTTGTCTTTGCTCTTTGAAGTAGTAGACTTGAATGCCACAGATTTTCTCTTGGGCTCATCATCATCCTCATTATTTACCTTAAGTTCTTCCTCATACATCATTAATTTACCAATAAGCTCTTTTACAGGGAGAGCTCCAATGTCACATGATTCTCTGATTGAAACAGAAGTGCCCCTCCATCGATCTGGTAGACATCTCAAGATTCTCATGATTTGTTCCTTTGCTGGAACAACCTTTCCTAGTGATCTCATAGTATTGACAATCTCATTGAACCTGAGATACATGTCAGAAATAGGTTCATTAGTATTCATTTTAAAATTATCATATTTAATAGTATAAGTATTTAATCTCATTTCTTTAACATTGGTTGTTCCTTCATGAGAAACACCCAAAGTATCCCATATTTCATAAGCAGTTTTGCAAGCATATATCCTATTAAATTCTTCATCTCCTAGAGAATAGTACAAGTCATTCATAGCTTTATAATTATTATTGTAAGCAGTCTTTATAGGTTCATCCCAAGTTGTTCTTTCAGTTTTTAGAATTTTATATTGAGATTTTATAGTAGTCCATATATCAAAACCCATACCTTCTAGATGAATTTTCATTTTCAGTTTCCACTGGGCATAATTAGTACCATTGAAGAAAGGTGGTCGGTTAGTAGTAGCACCCTCTAGTCTATTGTCCATAACTAGATTTTACAAAATAGTTTTAAAGAGATAAAATTTAGAACTAACAGAAATTTAAGATCTTTAACGATGAAACTAAAATCACAGTTGAAAAATAGAATGTTTTGAAAATTTGTATTAATAAACAAACCTCTGATACCAAATGTTTGACGGAGTGGATACTCAAGAGGGGGGTGAATTGAGTTCCAATTAAAATTTCTGTTAAAAATATTTCTCTTAAAATCTCCCAATTTAAAATCAAACTTAAACTGTAGTGAATCTATACAGAGTGTAAATGTTCAATCAGTTTCTCAAAGATTGATTAGGTCTCAGTTTAACTTAATCTGAAGATTAAATTAACTTTTGAAACTGACTTACTGATTTACAATAAGTATAAACACTTGATAATTTAACTATCAAAGTAGTTTTGAAATAATTTTGTATTTCAAATTAATAGCAGTAGAATATGAAAAATATATATAGTACTTATGACTTAAACTAAAATGCACAGCAAAGGTAACTAAGAAGTTCAGTCTCAAGATGAGACTTAGTCCTATCAAACAATTTATATAAATTGATCTACACCTTGGATCGGGGTAAACAAAAGTGAACACACTGTCTAGGTATAAAGACTTATACCACAGTTCTACATGGGAAAACAAACAACAGCTCACAGCTGTCCAGGTCTTAGTCGACCTCTACCACTATCCACAGTGGGAAACAAAGAGTTTTAGAGTTTGAGTGAGGATTTAAGAATCCTCCAGTTTAGCTCAGGAGACAGTGTGTGTGTAAAATAAACAGGGTACACACACTGCTCGAAAAGTAAATGAAAGAATCACTAAAGTAAGTGAGAATGAGTTTAGAAGAGATTTACAGATTGGCAGTGTAGCTCTGGACTCGTTTGGTTGGTCAGACAAGCTTCTGAGTCCTTCTCTGGTTTCTGTTTAGAAAACAGAGTGTCATTTTCTTCTTTGTTCCAGGTACAGCTTATCATCTTGAGTGCATGAAGTGTTTGTTGTAGTTCTTCACTCAAGATGCAGCTTGTGGTTTCCTTCAGAAGAGTGGCTTCAAGTATATCTAGGATTCTTGAAGTGTTGATATAGACTTTAATGCACCACGTTTGAATGTTTTTAAGCCCTTTTCTTTTTCACCTTCATGTGCCTTCTTAGTTCCTTGGTTCTCTCTGTTTCATTACATCGACACCTTCTTCAGCTATGTCTTTATCTTCCTTTTTATAGATTTTAGCTCTGGTAAAAAGGAATGATCACCTTTTGCATGGGTACTGGGTACAGTTCCCTGACATGGCAACATAATTCATTAAATAACATTAACTGCATTAAAAACATTAAATGTAACCGTTAGCTTAATAAATAAATAGTATTGAGAGAATAGAGTTTGAATGGTTGGTCAATCATTAGTAGCCTGTTGGTAGATGTGTACAGCGGTCTTTGTGTAGCAGGGCCTTCCATCGGTAGCTCTTTGAACATGTATCAGTAGCTCTATATATAGGTGACTTTATTCTATCGGTAGATCTTATTATCGGTAGCTCTTAATCCATCGGTAGATCTTGGGATATCGGTAGCTCGATGTATCGGTGACTCTATACTTGTATCGGTAGACTATGTCAGTCGCTTCATATCAGTCACTAGTCTGTATATCAGTAGGCCAGTCGGTAGCTCGTATCGGTAGACTTACTCTATCGGCAGACTTTTATCGGTAACTGTATGTGAACTGGTTCTATTAGTAGACTTATTCATATCGGTAGCCCTGTATATTTTAGCGATCAAGTGTATACTAGAAGACTTAAGCATACCAGTAGACCTATTATATCGGTAGCTCGGTTTTTGTTGGTAGCTTTGTACATATCAGTAGCCTTAGCTTATTGGTGACTCTGTCGATTAGTAGACTAAGTCTATCGGTAGATTGAGTACTAGTAGCTCTTTATAAGTAGCTATACGTAGATCAGTGAAACACTTATCTGTTTTATGCAAAACACATCCAATTGAGTTAGAATTAATTTATAACTTATATAAACATAGATAACCATTGATTAACATATCTCAAGGATTATTTTAACATTATGATCATCTTGATAACAAAATATAATATATTGAGAGAATTTGAATATAGATAAACATTAATTGGGATTATCAAAACATATGAAAGCAAAATTGGGATTATCAAAATAGGTGAGGTCAACAATTTGAAATTTTGGTTCAAAATGGAAAGGGATTGGTTTTGAAAATAGCGATTGATTTTTCTAAGGCTATTTGAAAATGAATTTGATGTTTGATTTTCCAATAAATTTTTTTTAATGGGTAAATATTTTGTTAAAATTGGTTTTAAATAGAGAGTAACATGATTTTTAATAGTGAAAATCATTTTTAAAAACTAATAAAAAGTGTCTTAATGATTTTTTAGGACAAGATTCATCAGTTTTTTATAATTTAAATGTGATTTTAAGGGTAAATGGTTGGTTTTAAAGTTAATAAATTGGATTTCTATGATGTTTTATAATGAGGATCATATTTTTTATTTCAATGATGATCTAAATAAAGGATCTTTTAAATTTCACATTAACTTTAAAATGGAGTTTTGTGATTTTAAATTAGAGTGAATATATTCAAATGGTTTAAAAAGGAGAATTTTGAATTTTTTGGATCTTATGAATTAATAATTATTTTTAATTAATAATTTTGAATTAATATTCATTTTGAATTAATAATTTAAAATTAATAATAATTTTTAATTAATCATTATTATATAAATGTGTTTAATATATATATATAATAAATATTTATTTATTTATTTTAAAATCAAAGATACAATTTAAAATTATAATATTTTTTTATTTGGAATATTGAGTATTAGAAAATTATAGTTTTAATGAGGGTTATTTTTTCATATTTCCAAATCATTTCTTTTCTATTCTTTTAAAAATTGTCACAAAACAATATGAAGAGAAATTAAAATCATTTCTTTTCTTTTACTAAAGTTCACATCAAAAGAAAATGAAGAGAAATTAAAATTATAATCATTTATTTGTTTAAACATTTTTTTTTAAATTTAAAATTTGTATTAATATATTTATCTTAGTTTAAAGTTTATCTAATTTTGTTATCTTGAAATTATAATGATATATTAAAATAAAGGTATGTGATCCCTTGTGATCTATTTCTCCCCCTTGAACATCTTTGTTTGTTTTTAATTTTCCCAAATAGTTTGAACATCATGCATTTAAGTGGTCTTATTTTCCCTTGATCCACCTCATTGATTCTTCACCTAATCTCTATTGCCTCAATCCATTGTTGGTTCACTGTCTCCATCACCTTCAAATTCATTTCCACTCATTCATCATTATTTCTCACTTTGATTGCATGGAGATCATAATTGTGCACTAAAAAACCCTTCTCACTTATCATGTAAGGTATTGACGAAAAATGATAATTAGACAAAGTTTTTGTAGTGCACAACTTGTAATCAGCTCTAAGTTCCAAGTATCCCTTCTACTCCCATGTTCCAACCAATCTCTCTTGCCTTGATCCATTTTTTGTTCACCTTATCCCTCGTCTTCATGTCCATTTTCACTCATTCATCATTATTTCTCACTCTAATTGCAGGGAGAACCTAGTTGTGCACTGCAAAATCCATGCCCAATTATTATGTAAGGTGGTGACTGAAAATGATAAGTAGGCAGGGTTTTTGTGGTGCACATCTGGTAATTGACTCTAAGTTCAAAGTATTCATCCCACTCTCATGTTCCACTCAATCTTTTTTTCCTCAATCCATTGTTGGTTCACCCTCTCCCTCACCTTCATATTCATTTTCACTCATTTATAATTATTTCTCACTTTGATTGCATGGAGCTCCTAGTTGTGCATGAAAAAACACTTCCCACTTATCATGTAAGGTGGTGACTGCAAATGATAAGTAGGTAGTGTTTTTATGGTGCACAAATGGTAATCAGATCCAAATTCCAAGTATCCCTCCTGCTCTCATGGATTAAAATCAAACAATTCTGTCTATTTTCTTCCAAGTATCCCTCACAATCCCATGGATTAAAACCATAATGTTTTTATAAAACATGTCATTATCTTTTGTATTTTATTTTTAGTGACCATTATAATATCATCTTTCAATATTATCTTCTTTTTAGGAAACCAAAATATGGAAAGTATATTGTGAAAAATGTTGAGAGAGAAAATTTTAAATCTGAGAAATTGTAATTTCTGTATAAAAATAGTTATCAAGCATTGATGTAGATAGTTAGTTTTGAATATTTGTATTAAATTTCATATGTTGATCACCTCTATGTTAGGTTCTAAGAGGGGACAGATCTATCTTGGGACCCAAATTAGTATAATATATGGTATATTAGGTTCATTTAATATAAAAAATATTAATGATAAGCCACATTAGTAAAATCATAACCATTAATAAACCAATTTTTGTCTTTAAAATAATAACCATTGATAATATTACCTTACAGTAAAATTTTAATCATAAGATGGACTTTTTCTATGAAATGTTTTTTACACTATTTATTTTATTAAATATTAATATTATCAAATAAAATAGGATAGATATGAATCGAAAATGGATGAATGTTAATATTATGAAAAAAGAGTATGATGATGGGGTGGAGGAGTTCATCAAGTTTATAAAATATCATGCATATGACCCTTGTCAAATGTTTTGTTCATGTTTACGGTGTTATTATTCAAAACTAATTAGTTCAGAGAAGTTGGAAGAACATTTGATCTATCACGGAATAGATCAAAGTTATAAATGTTGGACTAAACATGAGGAAAAACTGAATGTAACTAGTGACTATGATTAGACTACATTTTATGGATCATATGATATCATTACAAGTGTGTAAAATGATTAATACTGTATTGAGGATGTGATTATAGGTGTGAATGATGATGAAGATCATATTGAGTAAATGACAATGATAATTAAAGATAAACTTTGTGATTGACCAAAATTATTTGAGAAGTTAAAGAGTTGTGTAAAGACGTCATTATATGTTGGTTATACTAAATATAAATCATTTTCATCCATATTGAAGCTATATAATTTTAAATCTAGAAATGGATGGAGTGATTCTAGTTTTACTAAACTAATTGCTCTCTTGAATGATATGCTCCCAAAAAATAATGAATTTCCTTGTCGAACATATGATGCTAAATGAATGATGTGTTCAATGAGTGTAATCTCTACAAGAATACATTCATGTCTAAATGAGTTTATATTGTTTCGTAAGGAGAAAAAATCACTTGAAATGACAAAAAGTTTGGTGTTTCTCGATACAAGAAAGATGAATTGAGTCATATGATAGTTTTATGGTGATTTCCAATCATTCCAAGGTTTATGTGCCAATATGTAAGTGAGGAGACTGAAAGATAATTAATATGGCATGCATATACAATAAATAAATATGGGAAACTTCATCACCTGGTAGACTCTCCTCAGTGGAATAGAATTTATTATGATATCATGAATTTGGAAACGAGCTGAGAAACCTTCATCTTGCACTATCTACAGATGGAGTGAATCCTTTTGGTTTTCAGAGCATCACTAATAGTACATGGAAGTTTATGTTGGTAAATTTTAACTTAACACTGTGGTTATTCATGAAATGAAAATACATTATGGTATCTATGCTTATATTAGAACCAAAACAACTAGGTGATGATATTGATATTTATTTGGCTCTATTGATCAAAGATTTGAAATTATTGTGTGATTCGGGTGTCACATTGTATGATGCTTATAAAAATAAATATTTCACATTGAGATCTATGTTATACAGAATGATGAATGAATTTCCTTCTTATGTAAATTTTTCAAGATATATGATTAAAGGAACTCAATGGTGTCCCATTTGTGAATAAGGTGCATAGTTAATTTGGTTGAAATGTTCATCAAATACTTTTTTTATAGGACATCATAGATTTTTATCCCAATGAAATAAGTATCGATCTTGGATGACATCATTCAATGGGAGTTTATAAGAACATACAACACCATATCCACTAACAGGTGATCAACTATTTGAGAAATTAAAAGATATAGACACTACTTTTAGTAAACCTTTTTTGAAAAACCTTGTGAAAAATGATTGGAAAACGAGATTAGTTTTTTTAAATTGTCATACTAGAATTGTTTGTATGTCAGGCATTTTCTTGATTTCATGCATGTGGAAAAAAATGTATGTGATAGTATCATTGGCATGTTACTAAATGCAGCTGAAAAATGAAGGATGTAATTAAGGCTAGTTTAGACATGATTGACATGGGAATATGTGAAGAGTTGGTTCCAATAAAGGGTGAAAACATAATTTTCTTCCTCCAGCTACTTACACTCTTTCCAAGTAGGAGAGATATTAGTTTTTCAAATTATTTAATGATATAAAGGTTCTATAGGGGTATTCATCAAACATCAATAATATCATGTCAATGAATGATTTAAAGTTAAAGGGTCTGAAATCACATGAACATCATGTTTTGATGCAAGATCTAACTCCTATAAATTTACATTTCATTTTTCCCAAGAATGTTCTTCATACATAAACCAAGTTCTATTTCTTTTTAAAATCTATATGCAGTAAATTTATAGACCCAATGAAATTTCCAACCATGGAAAAGGAAATTGTTGTCATATTATGTGAATTGGATATATTCTTTCTTCCAACATTCTTTGATATGATGATTCACTTGGTAAAAGAGATTTGACTATGTATCCATGTATATTATAGATGGATGTACCCCATTAAACTTTATATGAAGATTTTGAAAGAGTATATCAAAAATTGAAGTCGTCTAGAAGGTTGTATTGTGGAGTGGTATATTATTGAGTAAGCCATTGAATTCCATATCGACTACCTATCTAGTTTTGAGAGCATTGGTCTACTGAAATCTCATCATACCAGTTGGCTTCTAGGTGAAGAAATTTTTGGAATAGATGTTGTCACAATCAGTATTACAAATTAGGAGTAGTCCCAATTTTACATTTTTCATAAAAATTTAGAGGTTTACCTATATATTGAAATCCATAAAGAAGTCATTAGTCATTTGAATACATCAAGGGCTGAAGGTTGGATATCAAATACACATAATCAATAGTTTATAGGATGGTTTTGAGACCATATTTTTAAGGAGTCATCTAAAAATTAGGATTCAATTTCAAAACGAATTTGATGGCTAGCCAAAGGAAAAGGTATTCATGTATTGTCTTATAATGGTTATATAATTAATTGTTATATGTTATATACAAATGAATATGATTAATGAAGTACCATAAAAAATAGTGGAGTTACACTTGTGGCTGAAGCGATGCATGTATCTGGTACCAAGGACAAAAATTCAATTTATGTGAATATATCATACTTTGTTATCATCAAACAAATATGGGAGTTAGATTATACAACATTCCAAGTGCCTATTTTTTCAATGCAAGTGGGTTGATAACAAGGTTTTTTGTTAAAATGGATGAATTGGGATTCAGGAAAGTGGATTTTAGTAAAGAAGGGTACAAAGACAAACTGTTTATAATGGAATCAAAAGTAGTACAAGTATTTTATATTCCTGATCCTGTAAATCGAAAGTAGTAAATAATTCTATTTTTGATCAAAACCACTAAAGATTCATATGTCAATTCAAATAAGGATGGCCCTTTCATTGAGACGTTTCAATCATTATACAGAAGTCTTAATGTATATGGGGACTTGTATGTCAAAGAATACCACAATGAAGGGATTTGGATACTCGATAGAGGGGTCAAATCCCTTCAACCTTTAAAAAAGAGTTTAATAATTAGGTTGTTTTTTTTTGTAATATACATTGTGTTACCTCGTATTATTATTTTTTCACTGCTGAATTTATGTAATCTAAATTAAATGTTCAACCACTTCTGAAAATAATGACTTTTTCACATGCTGATACTCTCAATCCTAAGAAACAACATGTTTCTCAACATGTTGGTGCTCTAAATACAGAGGAACAACAACCTTCTGCACATACTGATTCTACCAATCTAGAGGAACAATATATTGACAATGTTAATGCTTAGGAAATGGTAGATGGTGAAAAACCTGTGTCCTAGAAAAAAACAAGATTTTCGTAGCATGACAATGATAACAAAAGTTATCAAGGCAGAAAATAAAGGTATCAAATTTGAGGTTGGATGAAATGCACATGACTAGCCTGTTAACCCCAATAAGTTCATCTTTAGTAGTTACATTGGTCTCATCACTCACATGTGCATACCGATTGATGTAGACTCATGGAACAATGTTGTGTCTGCGCTTAAGACACTAGTTTGGGAATATATTGGGGTAACATTGTGGTATAATTTCTTTATTTTACTCAAAAACAAAATAATGAAACATTGAATTACTATTCATTATCCCTTACGGAGTGCATTTATAGTAGATGACTACTGAATGAAATTTGTATTAATTCTCACTAGAAAGGCTCATAGATTCTTTCACTAATTCTTATGAAGTTTCATCTCAAAGATGTTCAAGGGAAAATAAACCCATACCCACCACAGATGTTTGCACACCTGATAAACCAACAAGTGTGGGATGCGTTTATTGGTCATCGTGAGGAGACATATTTTTAGGTAAATTGTAACTATTAATACATTGATTGATAATACATGTATTAATCACTTTTATTAAGAATTGTTAATTTATGAAATAGTAACTGAGTACTGAAAATAAGCAACGAGAAGAAAACCCAACATACCCCTACTGTAAAGAAAGGATGGGGTATGCTTCACTTGAAAAAAAAAGTTATGTATTTTAAATATACCATAATACTTTTATGTGACATGAAACAAAAACATAATTATTTTCCTCTATTTATATGCAGATTGTGGGAAGCATGTGTAAGTATGACATAATAAAAATTTGTTTTTCTTTAAATTTGTATTAGATAATAATGATTACATATTTCCTATATTTTTTATCTGACTTGGACACAATAATCATCATCATTTATACCAGATGTACAAATAATATTAGTGGCCTTGAAGTGTATAGAATAGCGTGGCCATGTCAGAGGTGCAGGTTTTGGGGTGTTATCCCGAACATATTTTTAGAATATAAATGAATAGGGGGTAAAGATAAAAAAATGGAAGAGTTACAATCATTATTAGCTTCTCTTGAAGAAAAATTCAATTAGAGGTCAGAGTTAGAAAATTTTATGGTAAGAAATCAAAGAGAAGAAACAACACAAGAAAAAACACTGCATGAAGATCCCCCCACCCTAACCAGTTTTAAGGCTAGTTATTCTCCTCAAAGAGCTATCTTAGAATAGGTAGTCAATATTTTCATAATTTTTTCTATGAAATGTGAATCAGGTAGAAACTAATACTTTTCCTATATTGATATTCTACTGGGTGAAAATGATTGTGATTTATATCTATCAACACCCACCCATCACCTTATTATGAGGGTCACTATGTACAATATCCAAGTATATATTCTAAATAACAGAAAACTTCCAATTGGTTATGTGAGAGTGGTGATTAACATAACTCAAGAGTCGAGTTTCAAGCTACATATTCCACGTAATGATGCAGATATTCCTATGGTCAAGTAATTTATTAGAACATTATAGTATGGTCATTAGATCTTGTAAAAAACATGTCGATAAGGAGGTATTCATTTCCAATTTATTTTTCATACAAAACCTTGAATAATTAATGAAAAAAGTCTTTAACTAATGAACATTATTACATAAGGAAAAAGGGAAGGGGTGAAACATAATTTTTAATCAAAATGATCTAAAGGATCAACCAACCAATCAAAAGGATATTCATAAAGTACCTTTACTCCACCCTTTCAACTTCTGCATTTACTAACATTAAAGGTTCATGCAGATACAATGTTAGAAAATGGTGTTGTAACCACAATTGATTATGAAGAACATATGTACAGATAGGCCATTATAGACTATATTGGTCTTGAGAATGTAAATAAAATCCTCACACATGAATTGCTAGGATTCTCAACTGTAAATGTATACATGAGGTGTGTTTTCATGATTTCTATGTATAATAGTTGATTTACTGTGTTAATTATGACTAAATACTATTCATATTTTTTTACAGGCTTATATATGAATAATATTTGAAGGGAAACCCCTATGAATATAAATTTGGACTCATTAGTCCTCACATAACTTCTACACAATAATTCAAATTAGAATAAAAGAAAATCTAAGTGATAGAGGATAGACTAACCAAAATGTTTGAAAGAAAACTTACAGATGACAGACTCTTCTTAATACCCACAATGTGGGGATAAAACTCTAAAATTTAATTATATCAAATATATTTTCATTCATCTCATTACTTATTCAATTTTTTTAGGCAGTATTGGTCACTCATTGTAGTCAATTTGGATACTCCAAAGATCTATTTTCTAGATTCAATGCATGGATACCCAACAAACTGACAACACGTGATGATGTTTATCAATTTTTAATACACTACATGCAAAATTTTACAACTAAACTTCAAGTTATACATTTTATATTATATTTTAATGAAAATTATGTTATGATAGAGTGGTGTTCAAATATCGTCAAAATCATGGCATGTAGATAGTATATGAATACAAGGATCCTATCAACTTCTATTGGGGGATAATTATTATGGTATATATAATAATATTTCACTATCAAAACATATATCAAAACTAATTAATTATTTTTCTCAATGTTTTTGCAATGTATGAAACAAACCAATGGCAGAGATTGTGGTTATTATGTTTTTAAATTTATAAAATATATCATATTTCATTAACAAACTAGCATCCTTGAAGAGGTATTTTCAAATATAATTTCAATTTCATTTAAAATATTTATTAATACTTTATTTATTTATATTTTTTAGTACTACCAAGACTGTCGATAGTCCTCATATTCACAAGAGGAAATAGATTTTTTTAGAAATGAATAGGTAGCATACCTTGTGTCAGAATTTATATAGACATCATGAAAAGGTGTCTTCCTACTACTTATTTAGTTTATTTTCTCATCATTTTATGCCTAATATGACTCAAAGTTTATTTTTTAGTTTAAAATTGACATTTTAGTTTAAAACGCACATCACATACTCAAAACATAGCAAAATAATTCAGATTGTTTTGATACTTTAGGAAAATAATCCATAAGTCATTTGTCACATATAGGAACCATCCATGTCTTAATTTGATACACCTTGGTCCCAGTATGACTCAAAGTGTTTGTTAATAGTTTAAAATTGACATTTTAATTCAAAGCATCTAACACTTACTGAAAACCAAGAAAACACGCTCGTATTGTCTTGATAATTTAGGAAAATGATTCATAATTCATTTGTAACATATAGGAATCGGTATCACATCAAACTGACACATGATGTGACCAGTATGACTCAAAGTGTGTGTTTTAAATTTAAAATGAAATTTTAGTAAAAAAGAAAAGTGAAATACTCAAAATTGAGTAAACACGTTCTAATTGTTTTGATGCTTTATTGAAATGATCTGTAAGTCATTTTTGACATGTCACACCTCAATTTGATGTATAGTGTGATCAGTATAACTCCATGTGTATATTTGTATTTAAAATTGGAATTTTAGTACAAAAGACAAGTGAAATAATCAAAACCAAGAAACCAAATTTGGATTGTTTTGATACTTTAGGATAATGATCCATAATTTATTTTTAATGTGTAGGAATCAACCACGCCTCAGTCTGATACATGGTGTACCCGGTATGACCCAAATTGTGTGTTTTTGGTTTAAAATTGAAACTTTATTAATGTATTGTTTCATATTTATGTTTAATTTATTTCTTTATAGTATTACTAACATAATAATTATTTTATTATATGGGTGGATTCTTTTGCTCGAGTTGGGGTGGTTTATTCAAAGCTGCTCATGCTCATGAGAGATTGAACTTTGAGGTTGCAATTGAGATAATGTAAATAGGTAAATGGGTCAAGAATTTATACATAAATCATGAAAAGGTGAATTCCTAATACTTATTTAGTTAATTTTTTCATCATTTTATCTATTATTTTTAAGTTAATTTCCTTATAATTTTTATCTAATACTTATTTAGTTTTTTGTTCACAAATATTTTGTGAAATCATATTTTTGATTTCAACTATCTGCAACAATCTAGAAAAGAGAGAAAGTGTTCCTTTTTATGGAAGAAGAAACCCCGTGCTGCCTGAAACGTGAAGTGAATCATAAGGATGCATCTATTGAGGGATTTTTCAACACTTGAATGTAAAGGTGAGTTCATAATACTTATTTAGTTAATTTTTTCATCATTTTATCTATTATTTTTAAGTTAATTTCCCTATCATTTTTATCTAATATGTATCTAGTTTTTTCACAAATCTTTTGGGAATTCATATTTCACTTTCAACTATCTACAACAAGCCAAAAAAGAGAGAACATGTTCCTTTTGGATGGAATAGGGAACCCCATACTGCCTGAAATTTGAAGTGAATCGTAAGTATTCATCTATAAAGGGGTTTTTCAATATTTTAATGCAAAGGTGAATTTATACTACTTATTTAGTTAATTTTTTCATTATTTTATCTAATATTTTTAAGTTAATTTTCTTATCTTTTTTGTCTAATACTTATTTAGTTTTTTTCATAGATCTTTTGAGAAGTCTTATTTTTCTTTCAACTATCTACAACAAGCCAAGAAAGATAAAACATGTTCCTTTTATATGGAAGAGGAAACCTCATGCTTCCTGAAACATGAAGTGAATCATAAGGATGTATCTACCAAGGGATTTTTCAATATTTGAATGTAAAGGTGAATTCCTGATAATTTAGTTAATTTTTTCATCATTTTATCTACTATTTTTAAGTTAATTTACTTATCATTTTTAAATAATACTGATTTAGTTTTTTCATAGTTCTTTTGGGAAGTCATGTTTTTCTTTCAACTATATTTAACAAGCTATAAAATAGAGAACATGTTCCTTTTGTATAGAAGAGAAAACCCCATGCTACCTGAAACATGAAGTGAATCGTAAGGATGAATCTACCAAGGGATTTTGCAACACTTGAATGAAAAGTATGACTTTCCAAAAGCTCTATCATGAACATTTTCTTTAACGTTGTAGGAATCAGTCATAGCTCATTTAGTCGCACCTTAACTTGATACACAGTATGCTCGGTATGACTCGAACTGTATGTTTTTAGTTTATAATTTAAATTTTAGTTCAAAATTCACATCACATACTCAAAATTGATCCAAAACATTTAAATTGTTTTTATATTTTAGGAAAATAATCCATAAGTCATTTGTGATGTGTAGGAATCAGCTGCAACTCAATCTGACGCAGGGTGTGACCAGTATGACTCCAAGTGTACCTTTTTATTTAAAATTTACATTTTAGTAAATAAGATAAGTGACATACTCAAAATAGATAAAACACATTCAAATTATTTTGATACTTTAGGAAAATTATCTATAAGTCATTCGTGTCATGCAACAATCAACCTCACCTCAATCTGATACACGGTGTGTCCAGTATCACTCAAAATACCCGTTGTCAACCTAAAATTGTTGTTTTAGTTCAAAGCATGTGTCACTCACTAAAAACCAAGAAAATTCACTCATATTGTCTTTATAATTTAGTAAAACTATTCATAAGTCATTTTTGATGTGTAGGAATTATTCTCATATCAAACTGACACATGATGTGACCGGAATGACTCAAAGATCATGTTTTTAGTTTAAAATTAAATTTTAGTAAAAAAGATGTGTGACATACTCAAAATAGATAAAATACATTCAAATTGTTTTGATACTTTAGAAAAACAATCCATATGTCATTTTTGACATGTAGGAATCAGCCTCACCTAAATCTGACACACGATGTGACCAATATAACTCCAAGTGTGTCCTTTTATTTAAAATTGACATTTTAGTAAAAAAGACAAGTGACATACTCAAAACAGAGAAAACACATTCAGATTTTTTTGATACATTATAAAAATTACCCATAAGTCATTTTTGACATTTAGGAATTAGCCACACCTCAATCTGATAGATGGTGTGTCCAGTATGACTCAAAGTGACCGTTATCAGTCTAAAATTGATATTTTAGTTCAAAAGTGTGTCAGTCACTAAAAAATGAGAAAATTATTTCGAATTGTCTTGATAATTTAGGAAAACAATTTATAAGTAATTTTTGATGTGTAGTAATCATTCTCACATCAAACTAACACATGATGTGATCATTATGACTCAAAGTGTGTGTTTTCAGTTTAAAATGACATTTTAATAAAAAAAATACGAGTGATATACTCAAAAACAAGAAAACTCATTTGGATTGTTTTGATACTTTAGTAAAATGATTCATAAGTCATTTTTTATGTGTAAGAATCATCTTCTCCATAATATGATGCACGATGATATGAATCCAAGTGTGTCCTTTTATTTAAAATTGACATTTTAGTAAAAAAGATAAGTGGCATACTCAAAATGAATCAAAAGTATTCATATTTTTTTGATACTTTGGTAAAACGAACCATAAGTCGTTTTTGATGTGTAGGAATTAGTCTCATATCAATCTGATACACGATGTGCTCGGTATGACTCAAAGTGTCTATTATCAGTCTAAAATTGAATTTTTAGTTCAAAACGTGTGTCACTCACTAAAAACTAAGAAAAAACATTTGAATTGTCTTGATAATTTAATAAAATAGTTCATAAGTTATTTGTGACATGTAGGAATTAATCTCACATCAAACTGAAATATGATATGACCAGTATGACTCAAAGTGTGTGTTTTCAGTTTAAAATGAAATTTTAGTAAAAAATCATGTGACATAGTCAAAAGTGATAAAATGAATTCAGATTGTTTTTATACTTTAGGAAAACAATCCATATGTCATTTGTGATGTATAGGAATCATTTTCACCTCAATATGATGCACGGTGTGACCGATATGACTCCAAGTGTGTCTTTTTATTTAAAATTGAAATTTTAGTAAAAAAGAAAAGTGACATGCTCAAAATGAATCAAACACGTTAATATTTTTTGATACTTTAGGATAATGATCCATAAGTTATTTTTGACATGTAGGAATCATCCAAACCTCAATCCAATACATGGTGTTCCCAATATGACTCAAATTTTCTGTTATCAGTCTAAAATTGACATTTTAGTTCAAAATGTATGTCACTCATTGAAAAATGAGAAAACATGCTCAGATTGTCTTTATAATTTAGGAAAACTATTCATAATCCATTTTGATGTGTAGGAATTAGTCTTTTTTCAAACTGACACATGATGTGACCGATATGACTCAAAGTATGTATTTTTAGTTTAAAATGGCATTTTAGTAAAAAAACACAAGTGATATACTCAAAACTAAGCAAACACATTTGAATTGTTTGGATTCTTTAAAAAAGAATCCATAAGTTATTTGTGATGTGTAGGAATCAGTCGCACCCCAATCTGACACACAGTGTGATAGGTATGAATCCAAGTGTGTCTTTTTGTTTAAAATTGACATTTTAGTAAAAAAGATAAGTGACATTCTCAAAATCAAGAAAATGAATTCATATTGTCTTATAATTTAGGAAAATTATCCATAATTCATTTGTGATGTTTATGAATCATTCGCACCTCAATATGATACACGGTGTACCCGATGTGACTCAAAGTGTTTGTTATCAGTCTAAAATTGACAGTTTAGTTCAAAATGTGTGTAACTTACTGAAAACTGAGAAAATGCACTTGGATTGTCTTGATAATTTATAAAAATGATTCATAAGTCATTTGCGATATGTAGGAATTGGGTTCATGTTAAACCGTCACATGATGTGATTGGTATGACTCAAAGTGTGCGTTTTTAGTTTAAAATGACACTTTAGTAAAAAACACAAGTGACATACTCAAAGACAAGAAAACGCATTCGGATTGTTTTGATATTTTAGGACAACAATCCATAAGTCATTTATGATGTTTAATAATTAATTTCACATCAATCTGATGTATGGTGTGACTGGTATGACTTCAAGTATGTCCTTTTATTTAAAATTAACATTTTAGTAAAAAGGAAAAGTGACATAATCAAAACAAAGCAAACGTATTCAGATTATTTTGATACGTTAATAAAATTATCCATAATTAATTTGTGATGTGTAGGAATTAGTCGCACCTCAATATGATACATGGTGTTCCCGGTATTACTCAAAGTGTCTATTATCACTCTAAAATTGACATTTTAGTTCAAGACGTGTGTTACTCATTGAAATTTGAGTAAACATACTCAGATTATCTTGATAATTTAGGGAAAAATTCAAAATTCATTTTTGACATATAAGAATCAATCTCATGTCAAACTAAAACATGATGTGACAGATATGACTCAAAGTGCGTGTTTTGAGTTTAAAATGACATTTTAGTAAAAAATACTTACGACATACTCAAAATTGAGAAAATAAATTCAGATTGTTTTGATACTTTAGACCAATGATCCATAAGTCATTTTTGATGTGTAGGAATCAGTCAAACCTTAATCTAACGCATGATGTGACCGGTCTGACTCCAAGTGCGTCCTTTTATTTAAAATTAACATTTTATTAATGTATTGTTTCATATTTATGTTTAATTTATTCCTTAATAGTATTACTAACATAATATTTTTTTATAAAAATGGATTCTTTTTCTTGGGTTGGGTTGGTTTGTTTGGAAACTGATACCATGATTAGGCTTTTTTGAGAGGGGTTCGCGGGTGCCAAAGACAATAAAGCATTAATGTTTTTGAATGATTTTGGTTGTAATTACTAATGTGATTGTACAAAACATTGTTTAAAATGTATATAATATAGTGTTGTTTTTGTATTTGTGATGTAACTTTTGTTTCAATTAAATTATGAATTCGCATACAGGTTTATTTGTTGCAGTGTGCTGTAATTTCATCAACACACTGTAGCAGTAGGACCTATATCAATGCTAAAAAAAGTGTTTCTAAAGGGGTCCCCCTTTTAACAGTGCTTAGAACAATAACAATTTTAGTGCTATTAAAGCCCCTTTTGTGCGCTTTTAAAGGTCTGATATGTGGTAGTGATAGTGATCTGCATAAATGTGTAAATAATATTGCATACAGACAAGTTTTATTAGTTGAAGTAAAGCTTTATTTATAGGGAAAAATTCAACACAATTAATAGAAAAAACATAAAACAAGTTCAAACATGTATTGACATAAGATAGATTGTTAAAAAGAGAGCATATCATAGGAAATTGATGAGAAATTGACCAGTTGTGAGGTTGAATGGGAATATAGGTAAAAAAAATGAAAATGGATTGTCATGGGAGCAAGCATAAATGAGAGCATAGGATGGAGATCGGGGAGATGTTGTGCAGTGAAGGAGACTAACCGATGAAGGAGAGAGCGTGAAGGAAACTTTAGAGCGAAGATCGGGTGAAGACTATGTAGGAAAAGAGATTGACAAAGGAAGCAATGAGCGAGAAGGAACTCTACAAGAAGATCGTGGGAATGAGGAACACTTCGATGGACTAGGGGGGTACAATCTCTCGATTGTTGGAGGGAAAACAAAAAATATGGATGTGACTCGTGTATTTGGGAAAAGGAATATTTAGTATAATAATAGATAATAGGTTTTTTTCTCCACACTTTTGTAAGCAAACCGACCCTTAAATAATGCCTCCACCCAAACACGAAACCCATCGTACTGTATCCCAACCTACCTATGATCAAACTCTCATGGGATTCAAACCTAGGCCCATTTGGATATGATATCCACTATTAATTTACACTCATCTTGGAAGTGGATATGATATCATTCGTTGATCAGGAACGCTCTCCCTAGGGTTTATATGAGTATAGGTGTTAATGGGGCAGGGCGGGTTGGCCCACGAGGTGGATCATACAGATTTCATATTTTATTGAGTGGCCTAGGCCAATCCACAAAGAATGGTGGCTTAAAAAACAAAGGTCTGACCCTAACCATGCAGGACTCACGGACTAACGGACCGGCCCACGGGTTTAAAAAAAATAATATATATAAATATTTTTTGTTTGGTGAACCATGATAAAGTGGAGCGGGGAAATAGAAAGGTTAGATATTAGGTGAAAATATTTAGTTTTAAATTAACAATTACCTTAACAACAACAACCCTTCAAAAAGTATATCTTTGATAATTTATTTATGGTTGTATCAGGTGAGTACAAACTTGAATTTTTTTTCCACACTCATGTTAATTTATTGGGCTAAATTTTTTATTTGGGTTTTTTAAAAATTTTATATAATTTTATGGGTTAGGGTTTTAAAATTTGGGGACATGGGTTTCTAAGGGAATTGACTCCGTGGGTGGCATTGATTCACATGACCCTACTCAAAAAAATTTCCTTTTTTTTATTTGACTTTTGAAACATTTTTAAAAACATTTTATAAAACATGTGTGAAATAAAACTTTTTTAAAACGTTTTAAAATGTTTTATTTTTTAAAAAGGTTTTCATAATTTTTAAAAAATATTTTTTAAAAACATTTTTTTACTAAAAAATTTAATAATTGACATCAAAAATAAAAAATATATTTATTAATAATTAATAATTTCATTATTTATTAATAATTTAAATATTAAAAAAATCTAAAAACGATTTTTCTTGCGTGATATAGAGCCTTCACAATCACAAATATAATTAATCATATAATTAATATAAATTTTAAATAAATAATTATAAATTATTATATTGTGAATTGTATTATAAATTATTAATTATTATTGAGTATTTATTATTATATAAATTATATTATAAATTATTAGCGATATTAACTTATTAATAATAGTAAATTATATTTAAAATTATGGTAATTATATGATGTAATAAATTATATAAATTATATTATATATATTACGTTCTTGGGATACAATTACAAGAAACACACATGCACACACACCTAAGGGCTTAATAATCTTGACCATAGTCCCCCCATGGGATAGTCTACATTATTAGTATATTTATTTGTTGGTCTTGGAGGACCCTCAATGCACACTCAAAGGCCCCATTTTTTACATCAGGTCGTACCCTGCCCCTTGATTTCGGTATTTCTGAAACCAATTCTTTTATCCTTGCACACCCCTCGCATCTGCAATCAACGGAGTCTCTAACTGTCGTTCATTGCCTGACTTCTGTTGTTAGCCCCTACTGTGGCCCACCAAAGTGACCAGCCTCCAATGTCGAGTGTCTTCCCGTCATTATATCTTGAGGTGGACATCCACCGCAAGGCCAGCGCCAAAGGCCCGCATTAAGTGACAACTGCATCAACACCCTCTCTTAGGACAATGCGGAAGAGAACCTAATATCGCACTGAGCCTCCGTCATCATCGCCACTGACCCACCACCCCACACCACAGTTACCAAATACCGACTTTTTTAATAAATAATTATATTATTAATTATGTATCATATTAATTACGTTAATAAATAATTTAGAGTATTGTTAATTATTATTTTTCATTGCAGTTATTATTTTTAATGTTAATTATTAATTATGATTTGAATTTTTAATATTTAAATTATTAATAAATAGTCATATTATTCATTAGTGATTAGTAATTATGATATTAATTATATTAATAATATTGTTAATTATTTATTGTTAGTTTTGTAGTTATTAATTATTCATTATATTGGTAATTGTTGATAATAATATTAAAAAATAATTATATTATTATTTAATATTTTTCATATTAGTTATTATTATATTATAAATTGTTGATATTTAAATTATTAATAAATAATTATATTATTAATTATTAATTATTGATTATCATGTTAATAATAATGTTAATATTTAAATTACTAATAAACAATTAAATTGTTAATTGTTAATAAATATTTATTATTTTTCATGTTAAGTATTGTATTTTTTTAGTAAAATGTTATTTTCAAAACAAAATAATTTTTTAAAAAAATTATAACAAATTTATTAAAAAGTAAAACAACTCAAAACTTTTTTAAAAACTTTTTTTACAAACATTTTGTAAAACATTTCTAAATTAGTAATTAGTAATTTTTATTACATCTTTATTAATTATATAAATTATATTTTAAATTAATAATAATTTTAAATTATATTTTAAATATTGAAAATTGTATCGTGTTATAAATTATATTATAAATTATTAATAATTATAAATAATATCAATTATATATTAAAATTTTAAAGTATTATAATCAATTTAATTATTAGTTATTGATTTTTAATCCATAATATTGTTCATTAATAAAATGGTAACTATTTTAGTTGTTTATTATTTATCATGTTATAATTATTAAAAAAAATTATGCAGTTCGGGCTTACCCGAGTGGTAAAGGCTCCTCGTAATTCTGCATTTGACCTGGATTCAAATACGGGCGGGCGTAGGTGCTATTACAGTACTATGTGGGCGGTGACTCCACCGATGATGCATGTAAGCGGTGATGCAGACAATGATACAGGCAGACAGTGACGTAGACATGATGATAAAGGCATAACGTTGCACTAAGATTTCGAGTCATGTTACGGGTTTCTTGTCCATTGGGCCTATAGACTATGTACTAAATAAATATGGGTTGATGGGTGGGCTATCCCTTTTGGGGGGGCCATGGCTTGCCTTTTCGACCAGTGTGTGTGGTGTGTGTTTATGTTTTAATATAATTGCACCCTCAAATACCTAATATATATATATTAATAAAATTATCAATAAATAATTATATTACTATTTATTTATCATACTAAGTATATCAATAAATTATTAAGAATATTATTAATTAGTATTTTTCATTTTAATAGTTAATTATATTAAAAAAGGTTGTATTTAAATTATTAATAAACATTTACAATGTTAATTAGTAATATTTAATTATCATATTAATTGTTAGTTCTTTAGTTATTAGTTATTTATTATATTATTAATTGTTGATAATAATATCAATGAATAATTATATTATTATTTATTATTTTTTTATGTTAATTGTTATTATGTTTGTAGTTTTTAATATGCAAATTATTAAAAAATAATTATATTTTGATGCTCGGGTAACCTAAAAACCAAAATAAAACAATAAAAAAATAATTTAACCAACATAAAAAATTTAGTCTAAAACTCGATGGGTTAGTCACACGGAATGCCGAAAATTATCGTCTCAGGTCCAATGATTGGAACTGAGGGTCAGGTACATCGCGGGATGAATTCCACCCAGAAAAAACATGATGTGGCGGCTGTAACGACCCAAAGTTTTTCAATGTAAATTTCCTTCTTATATTTATGAAAACATAACATAATGAACTAATAAGTGATAAGTGACCTTTAAACATAATTTTGTCACTTCTATGTTTTGAATTTCGAAAATCTGACACACACGGTTGTGTTCAAGATGATTTTTGGAGTCTAATAAAACAAAAATAATTTTCGATGAATAGTAACCTACCCTTATGAATAGTAACATACCCTTATGAATAGTAATACGACCCTTATGAATATTATTTCATCCAATATAAGAGTAACCTTACACATGAATAATTAAATAAAATTTAGACATCTTAAAAAGTGACAATTTGACCTTAGTAAACGTTTCGGTATTTTGTAAGTCATAAATAATTAATTATAATTAATTAATTAATTTAAAAGAAGATATATTTTCCTAAAATTTGTTCATAAATTATCAAAACATTTTCTTATAGTTTTTAGATAATTTTATAATACCCTACGTAATTATTTAAAGCACTATAAAATCGGTTTTAATTTTTAAAAACTGTTTTTCAAGAAAATTATGATTTTAATTAAATATTAAATTAATAATATTTAGAAATTTATTTTTGAAAAATGGACTTTATTTTTGGATTATACATGTCAAAAAATGGTTGGGGTAAATTTTTGGTATTTTTCTGAAATACTTAATTTTTTATGAATAGTGAAATACCGAAATTTACAAAAATAAGCTAAATAAGCTAATTATAGAGTCATGTGTGATGTTCTGCTGATGTAAGACCACTTGTTTCGTGATCACATGATAAAATTAATATTCTTGGTCATGAAATAATCACTATTCCTTGTCTTTTGAAGAAATAATAAACTAATGAATTTTATATTAAGGAAACTCCTCTCCCCTCCACTATAAAATCCACCCTTCACACCCTCATTTCCTCACACCTCTCAAGCTCCAAGACTTCTCTAAACTCTGCCCAAACATCTTCCCTATCCCCTATCCTACTTCCAAGAGCTTCTGGTCTCATCAAAAGACCAAGCCTAGCTTCCTTAAGGAGGATCTCAAGAGGAGGATTTAAGAGGTAATTTCTCTCCCACTCCTCCTTTAATTTCCTTTCAAGTTCAAGTTCATTTCTTGATCTCTCCCCACCTATATTCATCCAAATGGTATTATAACTCTAATATTATACATATAATGTAATTTTATGATTATAATGGGATATTATATCATCCAACCCCCTTTTCCCTCTTCCTTTTATTTTACTAAAGATAACGTTGTTCGTGAGGTGTTAATTTATCACCTTTAAGAACGACATGTTTTCTTCTTCCATTTCTACCTTCATATCTAGTCATGAAATCATTTTTATGGTTTAAAAAAAATATTTTATATGTATTATGTCCTATTTAAAGTTCTGGAACTGACTTATTGTAAGAACCTGGTTCTTGTTATAGAGGTACGGTCTTCTTTTTTTCCTTTTCCTTAAGTGTTTTTGAGAAAATATGGAAAATGGGGAAAAATCCTGAATTTTGGAACTACACACTGTGTACTTTATCTACACGCCGTGTACTTTTGGCCGTGTGGGGATGAGTACACGGGGCGTGTAGCCATTCCGGCGATGAAGGGTGTAGGAACCGACTACACGCCATGTAGTGGTACCTTACACGCCGTGTAGTCAGTCGGCAGGTTTAAACAGTAAGGCGGTGGTGTCGCCGCCAGCTGGGTGACAGTACACGCCGTGTACTCGAGAGTGCATGTCATGTACTCATGTTAATGGATGAAAAGTGTGGCGGTGCCGCCAAATGAATAGTTAAATGAAGGGATTATATGCCGTGTACTTGGAAGTACATGCCGTGTACTTTGTTTTTTCGGCTTAAAACAGGCAGTAGCCTCCTCATTTGGTAGAGGAGGCACTTGAGCCATTTTGGAGCCAAAGGAGGAGGCCGGATCTTTGAAGATCCACCGGGCATTCGTCTGGAATCTGATTCGGCTTCGGACGATCTCGTTGGAACCGCACGGGTAAGCCCTCTCCTCTCCTGGTACCGTTCTTGACAATTCTTCTCCTAACGTAAGTTATTTACATTTGAATGGGTTTTTTTCTTCATCATATCTACGTCGTTCTTGGGAGTTTCTGGAGCCGGCGTTCGGGTATAGCGTTCATTGGCGTATAAGGTAGGTGGCTTTGTGTTCATTTTCCAACTGTCGTGCGTTTTTGTGCGTTTTTGTGCCACGAACCCATGTTGGGGTGTCATGTGGCTGAGGTCGTTGCTATATTTAATGCCTAGAATTGCATAGGTGATTAAATTGTGATAATAAAATGCTGTTTTGGGATCATTTCTTGGATCCGGAACCACCCCCAGGGTGTGTTTCACTGTTTAGCCGTTTGGCTAGGATACCCGAGGGTATGCCTTTAAAGTAGTAATAGTAGAATTTCCTTGAGGGGAATTGCTTGTTACTGCTTGTTTACTTGTTGGGCATGGCCCGGTTACTTGTTCATCCTGAGGGCATTGTTGTGATTAGCCTGAGGGTGTGACTATTTTAGCCCGAGGGTTGTCGTTATTCTGCCTGAGGGAAACCTTTCGTGCCTGAGGGATTTACTTCTGTGCCTAAGGGCGAGAATTCTGTTACGCCTGAGGGAAACCTTTCGTGCCTGAGGGCTTTACTTCTGTGACTAAGGGCGAGAATTCTGTTACGCATGAGGGCAATACCTATAGGTTAGATTCTGTATGGCCTGAGGGCAAGCCTGAGGGCGTGGTTACTATCTAAGCCTGAGGGTGTGGTTACTATTTTAGCCTGAGGGATTCGTGCTGTTAAGCACAAGAATGTTACTAAATTAAATAAATTAAATGAATAATAAAACGGAAATTTAATTGTTAAGTTAGTTAATTTTTAGTACTGCTTACTTTATTACATTTTATTACTGCACACTAGCGTTGCATGCTTACATGCAGTTGGGCACGGGCCTTTGGTGGGTGCCTACTGAGATATATTTCTCACACCCTGTTTGGGTCACATTTTTTCGGCCCAAACAGATTACATTTCTGCAGGTGTAGATAGGGGAAAGAGTCCCTATATAGGTACTTGACAGTTGTTGAGGAGTAGGAGGGCATGGGACCGAGCCTAGGCTCACGATGCCGCTGCCAGCTATTTTGCTTTGTTTTGTTGTACTCTGCTTTTGGTTGTATCATATTGATGTATAAAATTTTCTGGTTGTTTTCTTAGAACTTGAGACATGTAGAATCAACATTTATATATATATATTGTTGGTTATATCCACTGCTGTTGTGTATTTTAGTTGTGTATGGTTTACTGCTTCCGCTGTTTGTTGTATGTTTTATTTAAATTCTGTTGCGCTACACTTTGAAAAAATGAGGGCATAGTTTCCCCACTATCAGACCTGGGCCCTCGCTGCTAGTCGACAGCCTTTGGTGTTTGGGGAAATGTGTTTGAGGTCACGTGGCGAACCGGGCTCGGGGAACCCGTTGCGTGGCACCCGGGTCCGGGACGTTACAAAGTGGTATCAAAGGAGTTTCTTTTCTTGACTTACTATTTGGAGCCGTAGTCAGGGATAGTGCGGAACGGTAGTTGGTAATAAGTTGTGCCCGGGCGTAGCTAACCCGTGTACAGGGAAAAGCCATTCTACCTCGTATTTTGCATTCCTTGGATTTTGCAATTTTATGGTTGATATGTTTTCACCGTTGGGTGACGCACGTGGATTGTGTTGTTTATATTTTATCTGTGGGTTCTATTTAGTTGCAACTCGATGAGATGAGGGTATGTCATCTCATGCATCATATAGGCACATTCTAGATATCACATACCATGCATAGTTTCCATGCCATATAGGTGCATTAGAATTTGCATGTTGTTGTGATAGTTGTTGTGCTAATAAAGCATGCTGTTGTGATAGCTGCGTGATAAATACCTACCTTGTGATTTTGTATTTTAGTTGAGCTTGTTTATAGAATGGATGCCAAACTTTGGTTTTGGGGAATATGGGCCCCCATTGACCGGAATTTGGTGGGTCATTGACTGATTGTTGGTTATAACACGTATAAGATGTAAAACTTTGATTCGTGGGGAGTATGGGCCCCCACGGGTCGGAATTTTACACTTAGGTGTTGTTTTTCAGTATTTTCTGGGTTCCGGAGAAGTTTTGGAGGCATACTGTCTGGAATCCCAGTATACACGCCGTGTAGTATCATTATACACGCCGTGTATGTTCTTCTGTTCAGGAAGAAAAATGAACTTTTGAGTACACGCTGTGTACCAGGAGTACACGCCGTGTAGTCTCTTTCCGTGTCACAAACCGTGTGGGCGGTGACACGGGGTATGGAAGGTCTTGGGTAAAACACGCCGTGTAGTGTTGACCCGGAGTCCGGCCGTGTAACAAACAACACGGGTCGGTAAAATCCTTCATAGAACACGCCGTGTCAATGATGCAAACGCTGTGTGGTGTGACCTGGGGACTCGGTCGTGTAACGAACAACACGGGTCAGTGTCACCTCTCCTTGAGCATGCCGTGTACCTATAGGACACGCCGTGTAGTCTTGTCCGAGGAAAGACCGTGTGGACTTAGCCGTGTGGCTGGGAAACGGGGTGTTGTACACGCCGTGTACGGGTGTAACACGCCGAGTAGTTGTAATCTGAGTAGTCATCCGTGTCACAGACGACACGGACAGTTGGAAAGTAACATCGTACACGCCGTGTAGATATGATACACGCCATGTAGTGTTGTTTAATGGAAGCTGTGTGCATAGCCGTGTAAAAGGACCCGGGCAGGGGAAGAGAAGTCAAGTACATGCCGTGTAGACATTGTACACACCTTGTAGCCTTGTTTTGCAAAGTTTTGAATGCCTTATTCCTCTTGTTCCCTTGTGGTTCCTTCGCTTTTTGGTCTTAATAATCTTCAATCTGAGGCGTGCTTTTGACCTTGTAGTGTCATGCCGCCGAGACGACCGCGAGTTGTTCACCAGGAGAGCGGCGACAATTATACTTCGGAGATGGTGGGCCATGGGTTACCAGTGGATCCACCAGCAGAGCCAGATGCGGCACCAGCTGTTATACCGGACACAGGCGCGGAGGCGCAGTTCCGTGAAGGTTTTATGCGGTTTATGCAAACCTTTCAGGGAGAACCGCAGGCTGCTACATCTATGGCTGAGCTGACTCGTATCTTCCAGCAGCAGCATCCGCCTACGTTTTCAGGGGATGGCGGACCGCAGGCTGCAGAGTCTTGGCTAGGATTGATGAAGACTATTTTCGAGCATCTTGAGACGCCTCCAGGGTGGAGGGTCAAGCTTGCGACTTACATGCTGTGTGATTCTTCCAAGAGGTGGTGGGATGTTACCACCCAATCAGAGCATCGCAGGGACATGGCGTGGGAAGATTTTCAGGAATTCTTCTATGACTTCTTCTTTCCCGAGACGCTGAGGGTAGATAGAGCTCGAGAGTTCATGAATCTACAGCAGGGCGCCATGTAAGTGATGGACTATTCTGCTCGTTTTACGGAGCTTCAGCACTTTGCACCCGTGCTGGTGGGTGATGAGACGATGAGAGCCAGACGTTTTGAGGATGGTCTTCGGTATGACATCCAAGTACTGGTGAATGTTTTCAAGTTACCTACTGTACACGCGATTGTGAACCAGGTGTTGATTACAGAGAGGAACCTGCGAGAATCTGGTGGTATGGGCCAGGGCGGTTCAGCACCAGTTACTGGTACTATTTCTACTGTCAAGAGGAAGAGACAGATGGACTTCTCTCAGGACGGCAGTACCAGCCAGGAAGATTCTATAGGTGGTCCGATCAGGTGCTACCAGTGTGTTAGAGAGGGGCACAAGAGACCGCAGTGTCCACGAGACCCAGTGGAGTGCTGAGCTTGCAGCAAGATGGGTCATCTGCAGCGCTTTTGCAGGGCGTATCCACCAGTGGCTAGTGAGAGGGTTTCTGTGCAGACTCCACGTGCGGGAGCAGGACCAGTGGCTTCTTACCAGTCAGGGAACTGGAATACGTCAGGGCGTGCAGGTAGAGTTGGTGGTCGTGGCCGTGGTAGCCAGACACTAGGATCGTAGAGGCAGCAGGGCAGGATAGCTCAGGGTAGTCAGGCTGTGCCGCAAGGCCGCGGCACTGGACAGGCATATGCAGTGCAACAGACCCAGCAGGAGCAGGATCTCGGACCTTCTACGGTCAGAGGTACTATTCTAGTATCTTCTGTCTTGTCTTCAGTACTTTTTGATACAGGTGCTATGCATAGTTTCATATCTATACCCATTGTGAAGAGCCTTGGGCTCGGTGCTTTTTCTTCTTCTGATATCATGACGCTAGACACTCCGTTGGGGACTAGAACGGCTGGTGTGCGTCAGTGCAAGGAGTGCCCCCTTGAGGTTGATGGGTGTCACTTCCTTTGGGACCTCTATGTCTTAGAGATGACGAGCTATGACGTCATTCTCAGTATGGACTGGTTGGTTCCCTTCCGAGATTTTGTAGACTGCTATCGTCGCAGGGTGCGTTTCACGTCACCAGAGGGCGGAGAGTTTCTATACAAGGGTGAATGGGATGTTCAGGTGAGTCGAACTAGACCAGAGCATCATGGGCGAGGTGGAGTCACAGCCCAGATTGCGAGCTTATATCTGGATGACCAGGGGACTTGTCAGACGAATTTCCCTCCAGTTGTCGATTGTTTCAGGGATGTCTTCCCAGACGACTTTTCGGGTCTACCCTCAGTGCGTGAGGTGGATTTCTCGATTGAGCTTGTTCCAGGAGCAGCACCGGTGTCCATTCCTCGTTATAGGATGGTCATGCCTGAGTTGCAGGAGCTTAAGAGGCAGTTAGAGGAGTTGCAGGAAAAGGGTTTTATCTGACCCAGTACATCTCCTTGGGGTTCTCCGGTCCTTTTTGCGAAGAAGGCGGATGGTACCCTCAAACTTTGTGTGGATTATCGGAAGCTGAACCAGTTGACGGTTAAAAACAGATATCCCTTGCCGAGGATAGATGATCTGTTTGATCAGCTTCATGGAGCACGAGTGTTCTCGAAGATTGACTTGAGATCTGGATATCATCAGCTGCGCGTGAGACCATCTGATATACCTCTCACAGCTTTTAGGAGTAGGTATGGTCTATAAGAGTATACGGTTATGCCGTTCGGACTCACGAACGCGCCAGCAGTTTTCATGGCTCTGATGAATCGTGTGTTCCATCCGTATCTTGATTCTTTTGTGGTAGTATTCATGGACTACATCTTGGTGTACTCCCACACTCGACACGACCATGCCACCCATCTTGAGATCGTATTGAGTACACTAAGAGAGCATCGGTTATATGCAAAGCTCTCAAAGTGCCACTTTTGGATGGACCAGATTCACTTCCTAGGTCACATTATCTCAGAGGCGGGAGTTGCAGTAGACCCAGAGAAGGTGAGAGCAGTAGTTTCCTAGGAGCATTCCAAGAACGTGTTTAAGATAAGGAGTTTCTTAGGTCTGGATGGTAACTACAGACGCTTCATACAGGACTTCTCCCACTTAGCAGCACCGTTGATAGGTCTGACTAAGAAGGGTGTGAAGTTCGTTTGGTCGGAAGCTTGCGAGGCAGCTTTTCAGGACCTGAAGGGAAGGCTGACATCAACACCGATCCTGATACTACCAGAGCAGGGGAAGAGCTATATAGTATACTGTGATGCATCAGGGATTGGGCTGGGAGCCGTTTTGATGCAGGGAAACTGAGTTGTGGTGTACGGGTCTCAGCAGTTGAGGCCACATGAAAAGAATTACCCTACGCATGATCTCTAGTTGGCTACAGTTGTGCATGCGTTGCGTTGTTGGAGACATTATCTATTGGGGGATCATTTTGTGGTTTTCACCGACCACAAAAGCCTCAAGTATATATTTACCCAGCGTGACTTGAATCTGAGGCAGAGGAGGTGGGTCGAGTACCTACAGTCCTTCGATTTTGAGCTTGCCTATACACCTGGTAAAGGTAATGCAGTAGCTGATGCACTGAGCTGGAAGACTCAGTTACAGGCAGTGCAGGAGGCCAGTGGTGAGTGGAAGCTTATGGCTTTGTTCTCTGAGATGTGTCTGGAGGTGCATGACATTCAGGGGCAGACTTGTCTTTCCTCATTAGCTGTGACTTCTACCCTCCTAGACAGAGTGAGGATGAGGCAGCTATCGGATTCAGAAGGCCTAGTTCTATGGGATTCGGTGGAAAGTGAGGACCCTCCTCCAGGTTGGACGATAGGCGATGATGAAGTTTTGCGTTTCCATGGACGTGTATGGGTTCCAGGGGATATACGCGAGGAGATGATGCGGGAGTTTCATGCTTCGGCTTGGGCAGTTCATCCTGGGGTTACCAAGATGTACCGTGACTTGAGACGTCAGTCCTGGTGGCCGGGTATGAAGAGAGAGATATCTGGTTTTTTTACAAGGTGTTCCACCTGTCAGCAGGTGAAGGCAGAGCATCAGAGACCAGCTGGGCTGTTACAGCAGTTTCCCATTCCAGAGTGGAAATGGGATGATGTCGCAATGGATTTCGTGATGGGTTTGTCGAGGTCACCTCGTGGCAATGACGCCGTGTGGGTTGTTGTGGACAGACTCATGAAGGTAGCTCACTTTTTTCTGATCAAGGAGACCTTCGGTGTGGACGAGCTCAGAAGGTTGTATATCCGAGGTATTGTACGTCTTCATGGGGTCCCTCGTTCTATCGTTTCAGATAGGGACGCCCTCTTCACGTCTCGTTTCTGGCAGAGTTTTTAGAGGGCGCTGGGTACACAGGTTCATCTGAGCACAGCATACCACCCTCAGACAGATGGCCAGTCAGAGCGGACGATACAAGTGCTAGAGGACATGTTGCGTGCATGCGTCCTGGACTTTGGGGGATCTTGGGAGAAGCATATACCCTTAGTCGAGTTTTCCTATAATAATAGTTTTCAAGCAACTATTGAGATGGCACCATATGAGGCTTTATATGGTAGGCCATTCCAATCACCTTTGTGCTGGTTAGAGGCAGGTGAGGCAGCTTTACTGGGGCCACAGCTCGTGCAGGAGACATCTGAGAAGGTCCAATTGATTCGGAAGCGGATGGCTACCGCGCAGTCTCGTCAGAAATCTTATGTTGATCGCCACAGATGACCCTTGGAGTTCGTGGTCGGGGATCAGGTTTTTCTACGTGTTTTGCCGAGGCTGGGACACAAGAGGGTCAGGAGACAGGGTAAGCTTTCACCGAGGTATGTGGGGCCATTCGAGATCCTGGAGAGAGTCGGGTTGGTTGCCTATCGGTTGCAGTTACCGCAGCGGTACCGAGACATGCACGACATCTTCCACGTGTCTCAGTTACGTCGCTACCATTCAGACCCGTCTCACACCTTTCAGCCAGAGGACGTTGAGCTTCTACATGATGCGTCCTTTGAGGAGCATATGATCTGTATTGTTGAAAGGAGCACGAAGGTTCTCCGAGGCCGGTCAGTTCCTCTCGTACGGGTGCTATGGCAGCATGGCCGAGTGCAGGACGAGACCTGGGAGCGAGAGGCCGACGTACGTGCTCAGTGGCCAGAGCTGTTCTGAGCTTTCTCTTAGCCACCCTTGGAAGGGAAATTCGGGGACGAATTGCTATAAGGGGGGAAGTTTGTAAGAACCCGGTTCTTGTTATAGAGGTACGGTCTTCTTTTTTTCCTTTTCCTTAAGTGTTTTTGAGAAAATATGGAAAATGGGGAAAAATATTGAATTTTGGAACTACACGTCGTGTACTTTATCCACACTCCGTGTACTTTTGGCTGTGTGGGGATGAGTACATGGGGTGTGTAGCCATACCGGCGACGAAGGGTGTAGGAACCGACTACACACCGTGCAGTGGTACCTTACATGTCGTGTAGTCAGTTGGCAGGTTTAAACAGTAAGGCGGTGGCGTCGCTGCCAGCCGGGCGACAGTACACGCCGTGTACTCGAGAGTGCATGCCGTGTACTCATGTCGACGGATGAACAATGTGGCGGTGCCGCCAAATGAACAGTTAAATGAAGGGAGTACATGTTGTGTATTTGGAAGTACACGCCGTGTACTTTGTTTTTTCGGCTTAAAATAGGCAGTAGCCTCCTCATTTGATAGAGGAGGCACTTGATCCATTTTGGATCCAAAGGAGGAGGTCGGATCTTTGAAGATCCATCAGGCGTTCGTCTGGAATCCGATTCGGCTTCGGACGATCTCGTTGGAACCGCACGGGTAATCCCTCTCCTCTCCTGGTACCGTTCTTGCCAATTCTTCTCCTAACGTAAGTTATTTACATTTGAATGGGTTTTGTTCTTCGTCAGATATACACCATTCTTGGGCGTTTCTGGAGCCGATGTTCGGGTATAGCGTTATTTGGCGTATAAGGCAGGTGGCTTTGTGTTCATTTTCCAACTGTCGTGCGTTTTTGTGTGTTTTTGTGCCACGAACCCATGTTGGGGTGTCGTGTGGCTAAGGCCGTTGCTATATTTAATGCCTAGAATTGCATAGGTGATTAAATCGTGATAATAAAATGCTGGTTGGGATCATTTCTTGGATCTGGAACCACCCACGGGGTGTGTTTCACTGTTTAGCCGTTTGGCCAGGATACCCGAGGGTATGCCTTTAAAGTAGTAATAGTAGAATTTCCTTGAGGGGAATTGCTTGTTACTGCTTGTTTACCTGTTGGGCATGGCTTGGTTACTTGTTCAGCCTGAGGGCATTGTTGTGATTAGCCTGAGGGCGTGACTGTTTTAGCCTGAGGGCTATCGTTATTCCACCTGAGGGAAACCTTTCGTGCCTGAGGGCTTGACTTCTGTGCCTGAGGGTGATACTTCATATGCCTGAGGGAGAGAATTCGGTTACGCCTGAGGTCAATACCTGTGGGTTGGATTCTGTATGGCCTGAGGGCAAGCCTGAGGGCGTGGTTACTATCTAAGCCTGAGGGTGTGGTTACTATTTTAGCCTGAGGGCTTGGTGCTGTTGAGCACAAGAATGTTACTAAATTAAATAAATTAAATGAATAATAAAACGACAATTTAATTGTTAAGTTAATTACTTTTTAGTACTGCTTACTTTATTGCATTTTATTACTGCACACTATCATTGCATGCTTACACGCAGTTGGGCACAGGCCTTTGGTGGGTGCCTACTGAGATATATTTCTCACACCCTGTTTGGGTCACGTTTTTCGGCCCAAAAAGATTACATTTCTGCAGGTGTAGATAGGGGAAAGAGTCCCTATACAGGTACTTGACTGTTGATGAGGAGTAGGAGGGCATGGGACCGAGCCTAGGCTCGTGATGCTGTTGCCAGCTATTTTGCTTTGTTTTGTTGTACTCTGCTTTTGGTTGTATCATATTGATGTATAACATGTTCTGGTTGTTTTCTTAGAACTTGAGACATGTAGCATCATCATTTATATATATATTGTTGGTTATATCCACTACTGTTGTGTATTTCAGTTGTGTATGGTTTACTGCTTCCGCTGTTTGTTGTATGTTTTATTTAAATTCCCCTGCGCTACACTTTGACAAAATGAGGGCATAGTTTCCCCACTATCAGACCTGGGCCCTCGCTGCTAGTCGGTAGCCTCTGGCATTTGGGGAAATGCGCTTGAGGTCACGTGGTGAACCGGGCTCGGGGCACCCATTGCATGGCACCCGGGTCCGGGACATTACACTTATGAACATAATACTAAGTGATAAATTAAAAAAAGTTCATTGTGATCGAAAAACCACCCAAATTAACCCAAACAATCTTCATTTAATTTTTATCTAATGATTCATCCACATGGTATATGATATAACTCATTATAAGATAATTTTAAATTCTGGAATGTCATTAATAACATGTAATATTTGTTCTGTATGTTTACCCATGTTCTACCCAAACTTCAATTTATGAATACAAGTGAACCACCCAAGAAAAACCATAAAAACGAACATCCCCGAACAATGTTTTTAAACTCTATAAGTCATCCAAAGGAAAATAATATGACATAATGAAACCAGAATTAACCCTATTAATGTATAAAAGGTTCTGGAATTTCTAATTAATGAATATAATGTCATTATACAGGACATTAAAGAGAAGAAATCATTCGGATACAAGGTAAGGGGAAATTCTCGAACTCAACATTCATCCTTCGGGTTCTTCCTCTTTCACTCCATTTTTGATATGGTTACTCCTATAAAATCATTTGTTCATAATTTTCTTTCCTTTTTGGGATATACATGTTTTCTAATATTGTTTATTTCAAACAAAATGTTTTCCAAAAGAACTCTTCTTTTAAGAACTCACCTTTTACTTCTTATTCAAGGTTGATGGTTCTTATATCAAGTATGTTATTCCCTCTTTGTTTTGGGAACCCAAAGTTTATGAATGTGTTCTTATGAGATGTAACCCATTCCTTTACATGGGTTATTTATGTTCACTTTTGATATATTTTCCATGTGGAAAGCTTGATGATGATAATGTTATGATGTGACGAGTGTGCCCGAAATTATATATCGTAATATGAATGATTTAATGTGACGGGTGCGCCCAGAATTATACAGAGCTCCAATGCATTGGGTAAAGTGATTAATCTCATGAGTAAATGTGAAATTATGTGTTAAAAATATGCTATCTTGGTTCACAAGTATGTGTGTTAGTTAACCATTAAGACATGATGTTTCATTTTTATGAATTGTCACATTTCAAGTCTTATATTTATGCTTCCTCTCATGTTCATGATCTTTTTCCCATGTCATGATTATGATCACCCCATGCTATATTCTTCTTATCTATCCTCTTACTGGGCTTTTATCTCACCCCTTTTGATGTATATCCTCAGGTGGATACATGTACTAAGGAGAGGACAAGTGCCAATAAGAAGCTAGAGAAGAAGAAATTAAATAAATGTTTATGCTTGATGTTGTATTTGTTATGTGTGGTCCTAGTTTGCCCAAGACATTAAACCTTTAGATCCTCTATGTGTAATATTATTATGTTGTTTATCTTTAAAATGATGTAATAATAATGTAATAAAAGACTCGGGTTGGGATGTTATAGTTGGTATCAGAGGCAAGGTTTAGTTAATTTGGTAATTAGGATTAGTGAACCCTAGAGGAAACCTATAACATGAGACTAAGTAAAAATATGCACACAAGAATGTTTACATAGGGATCCCATATGTTATGTTTTTGGTATAAATTGTTTAAATTAATAATTTATTCATGACTTGTTTACTTATGTTTTGTTCTAACCTTTTCTATTTTAGAAAATGGTGGGAACTAGGAGAAATCAGGGCAACAACTCATGCGAGGTCCAACGCAACGATTACCCGAACGACATCCCCAATGATTTGGGAGGTGGAGTTCAGAACTTCATGGAGATGCTTACCCAATTAAGAACACCAAGACAAGGGAGGAAATTTAAGAGATGGAATGGTAAGACTTTAAGATAATGTTTCTTAATAAGTATTTCCCATGAAATCTTCGTACAAAGATGGAGAGAGAATTCATAGAGCTCAAAAAAAAGTAGAATCTATCACAACCTATGAATCAAATTTCACAAGGCTTTCAAGGTATGCTTAGTGTTTTTTTATCAACAATGATAGCAAAATTGATAGATTCTTTAGTAGATTAAAACCACACCTTTGAAAGGCTCTTGCAATTCGAGACTTTGGGAGTTATGAAGAAGTTGTTCTATAACACCCCATGTTTTTATAAAAATAAATAGAAATTCATAGAACTTTGTTTTAAATAGATTTTTTTAATTGGCCTTTAAAACATAACTTTTCTACTTCTATGTTCTGAATTTCAAGAAACTGTCATCTACATTTGTGTTCAGTATGTTATTTGGAGTCTATTAGAACCAACTTGTTTTTTTAGTGAACAGTACCATACCCTTATGAATAGTAATATGAATAGTGATATGACTATAATTAATAGTAAATTTTATTATTATTTTATTTTATTAATGATTTAAGATAATAGCATCTAGGTTAAGTTTTCATTGTGATATAGAAGTAGTTACAGAATTAGAATTGTTAATTTTTGAATTAAGTATGATTTTATTTAAAAATTAAATTAATAATATTTAGAAAATTATTTTCAAAAAATGGACTTCATTTTTGAAATCTACATGTCGATAAATGGTTAGGGTGAATTTTGGGAATTTTTCTGAAACGGTTGATTTTTCAGTGAATAGTAAAAAATACAGTTTTTAGTTTCGGTGTATTAATGACATCATTAATTATATAATAATGATGTCATAAATCTGGTAGACTTGTGTATAGTAAAATAATATGTGATGTGTCCCAAGTGGCTTATACCATGGGAAAATATATGGGCAAGCCCATGGTTTTGTAAATACCACTCATGAGGTATCCCTTGAAAATTATTAATATAATCCCTCACTTTTCCTATAAATACCAACTCTTCCCTTCATTTAATTCATTCCCAATTCTCCCTCAACTAAGATATAGCCTTCTTGCCTTAATATTATTCCTCCCAAGTTTTACTCAAGCCCCCAAGATCCTAACCTTCAAGTTCTAAGGGTTACTCTACAAGGTAAGAAAATTCTCAAATTCTTTCTTTTTCCTTTCAAATTCTCTTTTATGTGGTATAATTTTCAAGTTTCTATACCATGTTCTTATTTCCTTATTATTCTTGATCTTATCTATATTATTATTCATTTATTTATGGGTGAACCTTGTCCCCTATCTTTTTAATATTTTCTAAAACCATGTTGTGTAGTCGTTAGGCTGCCGAATTTTTGTAAGAGATTTCTCACTTTTTCTTTTATTTTGAGTTCCTTCCTTATTCTTTCTTCATATCTCCTTACCCAAGAGGCATTAAATCTCAAGAAATCATGTATACTCTATATTTTATCATTTTTATGAAAAATTACTCATCATTATTCTTCTCCTCTCCCACTTATTTAAAGAATAAAAACATTGTCCGTTTGTGTTGAATTATCGACATCGTGGATGATGTGATTTCAATTTCCATTAATTCTTTCAATTATGGTCATGAAACAATTTATATGTTTGAACCAGGTTATAATATATGTTTTATGACTCACCCTTGGTTCTTTAATTCTTTTGTACTCATGGTTCTAATTTATAAGACAAAACGAGGTTGTTATTATCAAAGAACCACTAAAAGGATCTAAACGAACATCATTAATGTTCTAACTTATGAATCATCCTCATGTAAGAATTAAAAATGATAAATGGAATAATTTATGTTACTGGTTATATGAAAATAATACTCCATTATAATTCTGGATTTTTACTTCCAATCGACAAGAATGTCCACCATGAACCAATCATATAAATCATGTAAAGAATTCAACCAAAAACAGTGCAAGGGGAAAAATACTAATAATTAAGGGTGAAAATATGTTATTAAATGATCATATAAGATGTTATAAACATAAAAATGTTTCTATAAAATATTAATAACACTCTTTTAACCATTATAAATTAGGTTTAAACAAGTTGTAAGTAAGATAAACCCGAGGTAAGGGAATTCTTAACCCGATTTCCATTCTTTGGGTTAACTTTCTACTTCATTATTTATATGATATTAAAATTTTTTGTGTGATGGGTTCTATTTATATTATGTTTTATTATGTTTATTTACATAATATATACATACTCCATCTACTCTATTAAGTCTCTATTCAATTGTATGATATTTATAAGGGGCTTTTCTTTAAAAATCCTCTTTTTAAATTCGGTTTTACAAAATTCCAAAGCAATGTTTTTATGGAATTATTCATGTTGTATGATTATGTTTTGGTTCTTGTGAATTATTTATGATGAAGGTTGGGACCTATATCTCCCTACAATTCATTGGTTATGATTAAGTTGGAGTTCAGCCTATGGTTACTCCAAGTGTAACTGCGATGGTTACATAAAGTAAGGTAGTTGTGAGGGTTACAAATTATAAGGTAGCCAAGAATGGTTACAAGATTATGTAAGTAATTCCACAAGATACATTTATGATTATATTTATGTTCTCATGTTTTGTGTGTATTTTTTGTAAATCTCATGTTACACAAAGAAAGTATATATGGGTGACAAGCATGTCTTTTGAAAATGTTTTCATACGTTACGAGTATTCATGGACTAATGTGCTCTTTCCTTCTTTTTCATACCTTACTGAGCTTTTGTGCTCATCCAAAGTTTTTAAATGATTTTTCATAGGTTAATGGATGTGTAATACAAGTAAGTAAGACATGTTAAATGTAGAATAATTATCAAGGAGTCTTGTATTAATTTTTAATGTTTTATAATTTGAAAAAAAAAATGGAAACTGTTTTTATGGTATCTACTCTGTAACAATGTGTAATGTTATGAATGTTTTATCCTATAATTCTCTAAAGCTCTAAACTTGAAAAGATCCTCAATGTAAAAGGAAGTTTTTTCTTGACCAAATTCAATATTATGTATGTAATAAGGTTGGGTCCTTATAGTTGGTATCAGAGGATGGTTTAGAAAACTTTAGGGGTTAGGGTGATGTTAATAGAATACCATAAATGATTTTCACTCTATGTTTAATTTGTTATAGCATTTAAAGATTACAATGTTGCTTAATCTAAGATATTTTTTTTCAGAATGGTTGTACACAGAAGGAACAGGGATGCTGAAGAGGAGATGCACCAATAGAATGACATCCTTCCAGAACTACAGCCCGGAATGGTAGGGATTGAAACCGAGCAGTTTGTGATAGTAATGGATCAGCTAATGCAGGAAATAAATGGTGGTGGTATCCATGAAAGAGCACCAATAGAGGTACCACAATGGAACATGATAGTAGTGGAACATTTTATGAGACAACATCCTCCTGTATTCAATGGATCTTCTGACCCAGTAGCAGCTGAAGGATGGATCAAATCCCTTGAGAAGATATTCGATGTTATGGGATGTTCAGACAATCAAAAGGTAAGTCTTGCCATTTATCGTTTTGAAGGGGAAGATGATCAGTGGTGGTCAATGGTAAGTAATATCAGGGATAGAGAGGATTTTGATTCCTTAGAGTGGGATGAATTTAAAAGCCTTTTCCTTGAAAAATATTTTCCTAAGGTGGTGCGACTTAGAATGGAGAAGAAATTACTTGAATTGAAATAGAATGAGGAAGATTTAGTGGTTGTGTATGAAACAAACTTCACCCGACTGGCGAGGTATGCACCAAATATTATTCTGGATCTTGATAGCAAAATCAACCGCTTTTACTCAGGACTGAAGCCAAGGTATCGAAAGGCATTGGCCTCCAGTGAATTCAAAAGTTATGAGAAACTTGTCCGATGTACTGAGAGGGTATATATGGATTTTTCTTATGATCATGTGCATTTTGGAAACAAATAGAAGAAGAGGTCCAGTTGGTAAGCAATGGGTAAGAATCAACCAAAGAAATCTAATGGTAAGAAAATCCAATTTCCAGTTTGTGAAAAGTGTTGCAAGAAACACCCAGGGGAATGTCTTATCAAAACTGGGAAGTGTTTTAAATGTGGTAAGTTTGGACATATGGCCCGAGATTGTAATGAAAATGAACCTAAGAATAATCCTGATAAGAAAACTGTAAAGTTTTTTAAATGTGGTGAGATGGGTCACTATGAAAATGTCTGCCCAAATAGAGATATGAATGATGCAAAGAAGCCAGAATAAAAGTATAAATGTTTAGTGAGATCCTTTTCGACTACATCAGCAGATGTTGGGTCATCCAATGAAGTTATATCAGGTACTTTGTTTGTTCACTTAAATTTTTCTAAAATTTTGTTTGATACGGGGTGTACACATTCCTTCATCTCTGAGAGATTTTCTGGTAAATTGGAAATATCACCTCAACAAATGAGACTCGAACTTGTTGTTAAAACACTAGGGGGAAATTTTATAGCAAAGAGGAATTATAAAAATCTTTCTATTGTGGTCTGTGGAAAGACTTTACCTGCAAACCTTGTTGTTTTACCCTTAGTCGAGTTTGATGTTATTCTGGGGATGGACTGGCTTTCTGATTATCATGCTAAGATTGACTGTAGAGCTAAAGAAGTTGTTTTTCAGAAAGAGTTTCAGTTTGTATAAAAGAATGAACCCATACAATTGATAACATATCAGGAATCTGAGAAACTATTGAAATATGTAAATGAAATTTATCTTGCTCATATTGTTGAAAACAAAGGAACTATTCAAATTAATGATGTGCTAGTGTTAAATGAATACCTTGATGTTTTTCCTGATGAGTTACTCGGTGTCATAGCTGATCGAGAAGTCAAATTCACAATTGACTTAGTTCTTAATGCTAAGCCAATTTCAAAAACACCATATCGTATGGCTCCAATAGAACTTCTTGAATTGAAAAATCAATTGTAGGATATTCTTGAAAAAGGATTCATTCATCCTAGAACTTCACCATGGAGATCCCCTATTTTGTTTGTTAAAAATAAATATGGTTCCATGAGACTTTGCATTGATTATAGAGCTTTGAATAACATCACTGTTAAAAACAAGTATCATTTTCCTCATATTGATGACTTGTTTGATCAGCTCCAAGGATCTCAGTACTTTTCCAAGATTGACTTGAGATCTGGATACCATCAGCTGAAGGTGAAGGAAGATGGCATCCCGAAAACAGCCTTTTGTACTAGATATGGGCATTATCAATTTGTTGTTATGCCGTTTGGATTAACTAATGAACCTGCTGTATTCATGAATCTTATGAATAGAGAATTTCATGAGTTCTTGGATAATTTTGTGGTTTTATTTATTGATGAAATTCTGGTATTTTCTAAAAATAAAGAGGAGCATAAAAAACATCTAAGGGTTGTTTTACAATCATTAAAAGAAAAGAAACTATATGGAAAATTCAGCAAGTGTGATTTTTGGTTACAACAGATTTCTTTTCTTGGGTACATTGTAAATAAGGATGGAATAACAGTTGATCCTGCAAAAAAAAAGTAGTTGATGAATGGCTAAGACCCACAAATGTTACAGAGATTCATCGTTTTCTGGGTTTAGCAAGTTATTACCGATGGTTTGTTAAGAACTTTTAATGGTCATCTAGCCCGATAACTAAGTTAAGACAGAAAGGGGTTAAATTTTTTTGGACAGAGGAATGTGATGTTTGTTTCAGGAACTAAAGAAGAGATTGGTGAATGCTCCAGTTTTGGCCTTACCTTCCCGGAATGGTGAGTTTGTCATCTACAGTGATGCTTCTTTGAAGGGACTTGGTTGTGTTTTGATGCAGAATGATCAGGTAATTGCCTATGCTTCGAGACAACTTAAACCTCATGAGCTAAATTATCCCACACAAGATTTGGAATTGGAAGCTGTGGTTTTTGATTTGAAAATATGGAGTCATCATCTATACGAAACCAAATGACAAATATATACTGACCATAAAAGTCTAAAGTATATATTCACTCAGAAGGAATTAAACATGAGGCAAAGAAGATGGCTAGAACTGATAAAGGATTATGACTGCGTGATCAATTACCATCCTGGAAAAGCAAACAAAGTAGCGGATTCCTTAAGTCGGAAACATCATGCATCATTAATCATGCTACAATTGGAACATGATCCCTTGATTAACGATTTGATAAATTTTGGCTTAGAAGTTGTTGGTGTAGGGAATACCTCTATTTTGTTTCAGGTTTCAGTGCATTCCTCATTGTCAGACAGAATTAAGTATGCGCAAAAGGAAGATTGTGAGCTACATAAAAAGGTAGAATTGGATAAAATGGGTAAGTTTCCATAATTTAATATTGATAAAGATTGTGTTTTAAGATTTTAAAAAAGGTTGAGTGTGCCTAGTGATTCTCAGTTTAAGAAAGATTTGTTGTGTGAAGCTTATAGTTATCCATTTTCTATTCATCCTGGCAGTACTAAGATGTACAGAGACCTTAGGGAGTATTATTGGTGGGATAGAATGAAAAGAGATATTGCTGATTTTACCATGAAATGTTTGACGTGTCAACAGGTTAAAGCAGAGCGGCAGTTACCAAAGGGGATGCTTCATCCTTTGTCAGTGCCATAGTGGAAATGGGAGAATGTATCCATGGACTTTGTGGTGGGACTACCAATGACTTCTCGAGGTAACAATGCAATTTGGGTTATTTTTGATCGGCTAACAAAGTCTACACATTTTCTTTCTATTAGAGATACAATGACTTTGGATCAACTTTCTCAATTGTACCTCAAGGAGATTGTCAGGTTACATGGAGTTCCTCTTTCCATTGTATCTGACCAAGATCCTAGGTTTACTTCTAACTTTTGGAAGGGACTTCAGAAGTCGTTGGGCACAGAGTTAAATTTCAGTACAGCTTTTCATCCTCAATCAGATGGGAAGTCAGAACGAACGATTCAAAACTTGGAGGATATGCTTCGAGCTTGTTCAATGGACTATCAGGGAAGTTGGGATCAACATCTTTCATTAGTTGAGTTTTCTTATAATAACAGTTTTCATTCCAGTATTCAGATGACACCTTTTGAGGCCTTGTATGGAAAGCGGTGTCGGACTCCAGCGTTTTGGGATGAAGTCGGTGAAAGAAATTTGATGGGGCCAGAATTAGTTGAAGAAGTGGCTGAGAAAGTGAGGATGATCCAGCAGTACATGAGGACAGCTAAGAGCAGGCATAAAAGTTATGCAGATAGCAGAATGAAAGACTTCTCTTTCAAGGTAGGTGACCATGTTTTCCTTAAAGTCTCTCCTTGAAAAAGTGTGATGTGTTTCGGTAAGAAAGGAAAGCTAAGTCCATGGTTCATCGGTCCTTTTGAAATCTTGGAGAAAGTTGGAACAGTTGCATACCGCGTAGCTTTGCCTCTGAGTTTGTTTCAGGTACACAATGTTTTTCATGTTTCGATGTTGAGAAAGTATGTGCCAAATTCATCACATGTCTTGAGCCCAGAAGTAGTTCAGCTGGAAGAGAACCTTTCTTATGAAGAGAAACTGGTTCAGATTCTTGATCGAAGAGAACAGGTATTGCGGAATAAGGTAATCCACCAGGTAAAGGTTTTTTGGAGAAACCACATGGTTGAAGAAGCAACATGGGAGTCTGAAAATGCTATGAGGTAAAAATACCCTCAGTTGTTTAATAAGTAAATAAAATTGCGAGGACGCAATTTCAAGAAGGTGGGGATAATGTAACACCCCATGTTTTCCCAAAAATAAATATAAATGCGTGGAAATTTGTTTTAAATAGATATTTTTAATTATCCTTTAAAACATAACTTTTCTACTTCTATGTTCTGAATTTCAAGAAACTGTCATCTACATTTGTGTTCAGTACGTTATTTGGAGTCTATTGGAACCAACTTGTTTTTTTAGTGAATAGTAGCATACCCTTATGAATAGTAATATGAATAGTGATATGACCCTAATGAATAGTAAATTTTATTATTATTTTATTTTATTAAGGCTTTAAGATAATAGCATCTAGGTTAAGTTTTGATTGTGATATAGAAGTAGTTACAGAATTAGAATTGTTAATTTTTGAATTAAGTATGCCTTTATTTAAAAATTAAATTAATAATATTTAGAAAATTATTTTCAAAAAATGGACTTCATTTTTGAAATCTACACGTCAATAAATGGTTAGGGTGAATTTTGGAAAATTTTTTGAAACAGTTGATTTTTTGGTGAATAGTAAAAAATATAGTTTTTAGTTTCGGTGTATTAATGACATCATTAATTATATAATAATGATGTCATAAATCTAGTCAACTTGTGTATAGTTAAATAATATGTGATGTGTCCCAAGTGTCTTATACCATGGGCAAATACCATGGGCAAGCCCATGGTTTTGTAAATACCACTCATGAGGTGTCCCTTGAAAATTATTAATATAATCCCTCACTTTTCCTATAAATACCAACTCTTCCCTTCATTTAATTCATTCTCAATTCTAAATCAACGAAGCTCTGGCATTCTTACCTTCATAGTAGTCCTCCCAAGGTTTCCTCAAGCCCCCAAGGTCCCAACCTTCAAGTCTAAGGGTTACTTTACAAGGTAAGAAAATTCTCAAATTCTTTCTTTTTCCTTTCAAATTCTCTTTTATGTGGTATAATTTTCAAGTTTCTATACCATGTTCTTATTTACTTATTATTATTGATCTTCTATATATTATGATTCATTTATGTATGGGTGACCCTTGTCCCTTATCTTTTTAATATTTTCTAAAACCATGTTGTGTAGCCGTTAGGCTGCCGATTTTTTGTAAGAGATTTCTCACTTTTTCTTTTATTTTGAGTTCCTTCCTTATTATTTCTTCATATCTCCTTACCCAAGAGGCATGAAATATCCATAAATCATGTATACTCTGTATTTTATCATGTTTATGAAAAATTAATCATCATTATTCTTCTCCTCTTGCACTTATTTAAAGAATAAAAGCATTGTCCGTTTGTGTTGAATTATCGACATCGTGGACGATGTGATTTCAATTTCCATTAATTCTTTCAAGTTTGGTCATGAAACCATTTATATGGTTGAACCAGGTTATAATATATGTTTTATGACTCACCCTTGGTTCTGTAATTCTTTTTTACTCATGGTTCTAATTTATAAGACAAAACGAGGTTGTTATTATCAAAGAGCCACTAAAAGGATCTAAACGAACATCATTAATGTTCTAACTTATGAATCATCCTCATGTAATAATTCAAAATGATAAATGGAATAATTTATGTTATTTTTTATATGAAAATACTACTCCATTCCAATTCTGGAGTTTCACTTCAAATCGACAAGAATGTCCACCATGAACCAATCATATAAATCATGTAAAGAATTCAACCAAAAACAGTGCAGGGGAAAAAATACTAACAATTAAGGGTGAAAATATGTTATGAAATGATCATATAAGATGTTATAAACATGAAAATTTTTCTATAAAATATTAATAACACTATTTTAACCATTATACAGGAGGTTTAAACAAGTTGTAAGTAAGACAAACCCGAGGTAAGGGAATTCTTAACTCGATTTCCATTCTTTGGGTTAACTTTCTACTTCATTATTTATGTGCTATTAAAATTATTTGTGTGATGGGTTATATTTATATTATGTTTTATTATGTGTATTTACAGAATATATACATACTCCATCCACTCTATTAATTCTCTCTTCAATTGTATGATATTTATAAGGGGCTTTTATTTAAAAATCCTCTTTTTAAATTCGGTTTTACGAAATTCCAAAGCAATGTTTTTATGGAATTATTCATGTTTTATGATTATGTTTTGGTTATTGGGAATTATTTATGATAAATGGTGGGACCTATATCTCCCTCCAATGCATTGGGTATGATTAAGTTAGAGGTCGGTCGTATGATTACCCCAAGTGTAACTGTGATGGTTACACAAAGTAAGGTAGCCGTGAGGGTTACAAATTATAAGGTAGCCAAGAATGGTTACAAGATTATATAAGTAATGCCCCAAGATACCTTTATTATTATATTTATGTTCTCATGTTTTGTGTGGATTTTGTTTAAATATCATTTTACACAAAGAAAGTATATATGGGTGACAAAATGTCTTTTGAAAATGTTTTCATATGTTACAAGTATTCATGGACTAATGTGCTCTTTCCTTCTTTTTCATACCTTACTGAGATTTTGTGCTCATCCCAAGTTTTTAAATGATTTTTCATAGTTTAATGGATGTGTAATACAAGTAAGGAAGACATGTTAAATGTATAATAATTGTCAAGGAGTCTTGTATTAAGTTTTAATGTTTTATAATTTGAAAAAAATGGAAACTGTTTTTATGATATCCACTCTATAACAATGTGTAATGTTATGAATGTTTTGTCCTAATTCTCTAAAGCTCTAAACTTTAAAAGATCCTCAATGTAAAAATAAGTTTTTTCTTGACTAAATTCAAGATTATGTATGTAATAAGGTCGGGTCCTTATATGTTTGGTGTGCTCTCAAAGTGGAGATGTAGTTTGGGGATTGGTCCCATGGCTATGGTGATAAGAAAATAAAGATGGATTTTAAAGATGGTGGATCTAATGACAAAGTTGGGAAGAAAAATCAACGACCCACATGCCAAAAATGTGGGAAGTTTCACCATGGGAACTACCTCAAAGGGATGGGGAAATGATTCAAGTGTGGGAAAGAAGGACATCATGCTCAAGAGTGTCGAAAAGACACGAAAAGGAAGTAGAATGTAGCCGATGAAATGAGAGAACCACTCATGGTTAAATGCTACAACTGTAGAGAGCTAGGGAACTATGCAAACCAGTGCACTAAACCTCGAGTTCTCGAGGGTAATCAACATCAGCAACCACCAAAGCCAAAGGAACAGGGGAAGGCTTATGTCATCACTACTGCGGTGGTGGAGCATGATAATGAAGTCGTACAAGGTACACTTCCTATACACTCAAGAATGGAAAAAAGTCTTATTTGATTCTAGTTCTAATCATTCCTTTATATCTTGAAAGTTTTCTAGAACTATAGAATCGAAGCCCCGAAACCTTGAAGTAGAGATATCTGTAAAAACACCAAGTGGTGCAATCATTGCAACCCAAGTGTTTGACTTTTCTCCTGTTGGCGTATGTAGGAAGATTCTTCCAGAAAATCTCGTAATACATCCCTTGGTGGAATTCAACACTATAATGGGAATGGATTGGCTCTCGTTATATAGAGCACGTATCAACTGTCGGGAAAAGGAAATATCTTTTCATATTTCGAACCATCCCATGCTCCTCTACAAATGCAAGGAAGATCATGAATCTCTTTTAAAAAATCCTTCAATGGTGTGGGTGTTGATTCCCTATGAATAAGCATACCTTGCCCAAATGGATAAGTTGAAGGAAGGTTCCAACCATTAGGAAATGCCTATCGTGAGGGAATATGATGATGTATTTCCCGAAGAGTTACCCGGAATCCCCCCAGATCGTGAGGTAGAGTTCTCAATTGAACTCATACCTAGAGCTACTCCTATCTCGAAGTGTCCCTATAGGATGGCTCCTATCGAACTGGAGGAGTTGAAGAAGTAGCTGCAAGAGCATCTGGACAAAGGGTTCATACGTCCTAGTGCATCACCTTGGGGTGTGCCAGTGATCTTTGTGAAGAAGAAGGATGGAACAATGCGGCTGTGTATCGATTATCGGGAACTCAACAGGATCACCATAAAGAACAAGTATCCTCTTCCAAGGATTGATGACATGTTCAATCAGTTAAGAGGTGCTCAATACTTCTCAAAGGTGGATCTTCATTCTGGATATCATCAGGTAAAGGTGAAGAAGGAAGATATTCAGAAGACTACCTTCCGTACAAGGTATGGGCACTATGAGTTTTTGGTGATGCCCTTCGGACTTACTAATGACCCCGCAATCTTCATGGATTTTATGAATAGAGTCTTTAGGCATTACCTTGAAAAATTTGTGGTAGTTTTTATCGATGATATTCCCATATACTCCAAGATCAAGGAGGAATATGAAGAACATCTAAGACTTGTGTTGGTGACATTGAGAAAGGAGAAGTTGTATGGAAAGTTCAGTAAGTGTGACTTTTGGATGAAGCAAGTCATGTTATTGGGACATGTGTCACAAGTGAGGGAATTTCTGTGGATCCTTCAAAGACAAAGGTGATTGAGGAATGTCACAGGCCCTCTAGTTTCATAGAAATCCGTAGTTTTCTTGGATTAGCTCGGTACTACCGACGTTTTGTGAGAAACTTCCCACGATTGTCAAGCCCACTAACTAAGTTAACAAGGAAAGGGGTAAAGTATGTCTGGACAGAATATTGTGAGGGAAGCTTCAAGGAGCTAAAGAGAAGGTTGATCACTGCACCTGTACTCACACTACCAAAAAGTGGAGAAAGTTTTGTGATATACAGTGATGCTTCAAAGAAAGGCTTGGGTTGTGTACTCATGAAAAATGACAATGTGATAACCTACGCCTCACGACAGTTGAAGACCCATGAGCAGAACTACCAAACACATGATCTAGAGTTGGTAGTCATGATTTTTTCCTTGAAAATCTGGTGGCACTACCTTTATGGTGAGAAGTGTGACATATACACCGACCACAAGAGCCTAAAATATATATTCACACAAAAGGATCTCAACATGCGTCAAAGGAGATAGTTAGAGCTAATCAAGGATTACGATTTCTCTATTCACTCTCATCCTGGAAAGGTGAATAAGGTAGCTGATGCTCTAAGCAGAAAAGAACCCGCTACTCTATCCATGTTGAGGATTGAGAAAGACCCTATCTTATTAGATATGCAAAGGATGGATTTGAAAATCATAAGGGTAGGGGATACATCCTACCTTGCCCAAATGATTGCACAACCATCCATCTAGGAGAAGATTAAGGAAGCACAAAGGGATGATGTGGAGATACAAAAGAGGGTGAATGTGGTAAAGGAAGGGAAGCTGCAAGAGTTTTATATAGACGATGATGGTGTGATTTGGTTTGGAACGCGTCTTTGTGTGCCTTCATCACCCGGGATAAAGAAGGAGCTATTGGATAATGCATATAGCTCAACTTTCACTATCCATCCTGGGAGTACCAAGATATACCGTGATCTTTGAGAACACTTCTGGTGGGATAACATGAAGAAGGAAATTGCAGAATATATATCAAGGTGCTTGGTATGTCAGCAAGTTAAAGTTGAGCGAAAAAAGTCCAAAGGTATGATGCAGCCATTGCCTATACCCATGTGGAAATGGGAAAATGTTACTATGGACTTTGTCACGGGTCTCTCAAAGACGTCAAAGGGAAATAATGCGATATGGGTTGTGGCTTACCGACTCACCAAGACTGTCCATTTTATCGCTATTCGGTAAGATCTCTCGCTTGAACAACTTGCAAAGATATATGTGAAGGAAGTGGTGAGACTGCACGGTGTTCCACTCTCATTTGTCTTTGATTGTGATCCAAGGTTCACATCTAAATTCTAGAGGAGCCTTCAACATGCTTTCAGTACTAAATTAAATTTCAGCACAGCCTATCACCACTAAACTGATGGCCAATCTAAAAGGACTATTTAGATGCTTGAAGATATGCTAAGATCCTGCTCTCTTGAATTCAAAGGTGGTTGGGATCAGCATCTCCCATTGGTTGAGTTCTCATACAACAATAGCTTCCACTCGAGTATTCAGATGGCTCCGTATGAAGCTCTTTACGAAAAGCGATGTAGAACTCCAACCTGTTGGGATGAAGTTAGAGAAAGAAAGCTACTTGGACTTGATCTTGTTCGAGAGATGACGAAGAAGGTTCAATTCATCTAGAAACACATCAAAGCTGCTCAAAGTCGGAAAAAGATCTATGCTGAAAACCGTCAAAGGGACTTGTAGTTCGACGTTGGAGATAAATTCTTCCTTCGAATATCTCCATGGAAGAGAGTCATGCGATTCGGGAAGAAAGGGAAGCAAAGCCCAAGGTATATTGGCCCCTTTGAGATCCTTGACCGCATAGGAGCCGTGGCCTATCTTTTTGCACTTCCACCGAATATGGCTCAAGTTCATGATGTGTTTCATGTATCACTACTGAGGAAGTACATACCAGACCCCTCACATGTACTAAACTCAGAGGTGGTGCAACTGGAAGATGATCTCTCCTATGAGGAGCAGGCAATAAAGATTCTGGATCAGAGAGATAAGGTTCTACGCAACAATACAACCCATCTTGTCAAAGTTTTGTGGAAGAACCATAAGTTTAAGGAAGCAACTTGGGAGCCAGAAGAGGCAATGAAGGAGAAACACACTCACCTGTTTGTGTAAAGTGAAATTTCTTAAGGGGGAAAGAATGTAATGACCAAAAGTTTTTCAATGGAAATTCCCTTCTTATATTTATAAAAACACAACATAATGAACTAATAAGTGATAAGTGGCCTTTAAACATAAGTTTTTCACTTTTATGTTTTGAATTTTGAAAATCCGACACACATGGTTGTGTTCAAGATGATTTTTGGAGTCTAATAAAAAAATTGATGAATAGTAACCTACCCTTACGAATAGCAACATACCCTTATGAATAGTAATATGACCCTTATTAATAGTAAATAATCCAATATAAGAGTAACCTTACCCATGAATAATTAAATAAAATTTAGACATCTTAGAAAGTGATAATTTGACCTTAGTAAACGTTTTGGTATTTTGTAAGTCATAAATAATTAATTATAATTAATTAATTAATTTAAAAGAAGATGTATTTTCCTAAAATGTGTTCATAAATTATTTAAACATGGTCTTATAGTTTTTAGGTAATTTTATAAGACCCTACGTAATTTTTGAAAGCACTATAAAATCAGTTTTAATTTTTAAAAACTGTTTTTTCAAGTAAATTATGATTTTAAATAAATATTAAATTAATAATATTTAGAAAATTATTTTTGAAAAATGGACTTTATTTTTGGATTCTAAATGTAAAAAAATGGTTGGGGTAAATTTTTGGTATTTTTCTGAAATACTTGAATTTTTGATAAATAGTGAAATACCGTAATTTACAAAAATAAGCTAAATAAGCTAATTATAGAGTCATGTGTGATATTTTGCTGATGTAATCCCACTTGGTTCGTGATAACATGATAAAATTAATATTCTTTGTCATGGAATACTCACTATTCCTTTTCTTGTGAAGAAATAATAAACTAATGAATTTTATATTAAGGAAACCCCTCTCCCCTCCACTATAAAATCCACCCTTCACACCCTCATTTCCTAACACCTCTCAAGCTCCAAGACTTCTCTAAACTCTGCCCAAACATCTTCTTTATCCCCTATCCCACTTCCAAGAGCTTCTGGTCTCATCAAAAGACCAATCCTAGCTTCCTTAAGGAGGATCTCAAGAGGATGATTTAAGAGGTAATTTCTCTCTCACTCCTCCTTTAATTTCCTTTCAAGTTCAAGTTCATTTCTTGATCTCTCCTCACCCATCTTCATCAAAATGGTATTGTAACTCCAGTATTATACATATAATTTAATTGTATGATTATAATAGTATATTATATCATCCAACCCCCTTTCCCTCTTCCTTTTATTTTATTAAAGAGAACGTTGTTCGTGAGATGTTAATTTATCACCTTCAAGAACAACATGTTTTCTTCTTCCATTTCTACCTTTAGATCTGGTCATAAAACCATTTTTATGGTTGAACCAGAATATGTTATATGTATTATGTCCTATTTAAAGTTCTGGAACTGACTTGTGAACATATTACTAGGTGATAAATTAAAACAAGTTCATTGTGATCGAAAAACCGCCCAAATTAACCCAAACAATCTTCATTTAATTTTTATCTAATGATTCATCCACATGGTATATTATATAACTCATTAAAATATAATTTTAAATTCAGTAATTTCATTAATAACATTTAATATTAGTTCTATATGTTTACCCATGTTCTACCCGAACTTCAATTTATGAATACAAGTGACCCACCCAAGAAAAACCATAAAAACGAACATCCTCAAACAATGTTTTTAAACTCTATAAGTCATCCAAAGGAACATAATATGACATAATGAAACCATAATGAACCCTATTAATGTATAAAAGGTTCTGGAATTTCTAATTAATGAATATAATGTCATTATACAGGACATTAAAGAGAAAGAAGCATTCGGATACAGGGGAAATTCTCGAACCCAACTTTCATCCTTTGGGTTCTTCCTCTTTCACTCCATTTTTATATGGTTACTCATATAAAATCATTTGTTCATCATTGTCTTTCCTTTTCTAGGATATACATGTTTTCCACTATTGTTTATTTCAAACAAATTTTTTTCCAAAAGAACTCTTCTTTTAAGAACTCACCTTTTACTTCTCATTCAAGGTTGATGGTTCTTGTATCAAGTATGTTATTCCCTCTTTGTTTTGGGAACCCAAAGTTTATGAATGTGTTCTTATGAGATGTAACTCATTCCTTTACATGGGTTAGTTATGTTCACTTTTGATATATTTTCCATGTGGCAAGTGTAACACCCCGAGATTTTATGAGATTTATTCTTTTTAATTTTTTTCATATCTTGTGTTGTACACTACACCAAGATTATCGTGTGCTATATGTAAGACCGTATTAGCTTGCAGTATACGCAACACTATTCTTGGATCGTGTTACACACAATTTCAAGTTTGTTTGATAATAGTTATTTTACGCAACATTGAGTGTGTGTGTGTGTGTATATATATATATATTCAATGTATAAATGAAATATGGTTGGATTCTGTTATACGCAACAACAAAGGAATCTTGCACTACACACAATCCTGACTTGGCTTGCATTACACACAATCACGACCTTCCTCGATAGCATGTGTTGTACGCAATACCGGGTTTCACTAAACAACGATATATGGTTATAATATTATTATGAACTAGACATTATGAATAGTATTAACTACATTTTGAATTTTATAACATTATCATTCATCTTAAACATTTTCTAGAACATGGTATGTGAACAAAATAAATTTTTCGGGTAAAATAAGTATTTTTCAAAAAATGCAGTTTTGCCGCCTTTTGATGGCGCACCCATTTTAAATATAATTTTTGACAATTTTATAAGTTCAATTTGACAAAATAAAATTCTTCTTTAGAATCGAGATATAAAAATTTACTTTGGATAAATTTTTCATATTATTCTGATAACTTTCATATTTTAATGAATAGTAAAAACACGATATATTTTAATTAAAAACAACTTTTTTCATCACAATAATTTATATGGTTAAATTATAATATTGAATGGTTTTAAAGTATAAATAGAATATATTTTTACCATTTAAAATAATGTATGTCATTACCATTAATTTTACATTGAATTCATTGGTAAAAACACTTCAATCTTTTGCAATGTTTTAACTTTTAAAACTCATTTTCTTAATAACGGGATTAATTTTAAATTAATTTCTGAAACTTATGTGATTTGAATTAGTAAAAATAGATTCCATATTTGGAATCAGTAGGTCCAAATTATGTTAATAGACTATTTTTTATTTTTGGGCACTATAAATAGTAACTACGGTAAATTTTATTTACCATAGTTAAAGGTAAATCAGGTAATTAAGTGTAAATATAATATTATAAAATTACCCTAACACTTGTTTTAATATAATTGGATGATTATATTTCCTCCTATGGCATATTTTGGTCGAAATTTAATCCATTGAAATCCACTTGAATGTGATTAAGACCTTTAATTTATTTTATTTTAAAGAAAGTGAAATATGTCTCACTCAAACTTTAATAATTAAACTATTTTAATATAAGGTTATACAGAATATAAATTAGGTTATAAATACTCATTTGAAAGCTAAATTTTTTTTCTTTATCATGGTAATTTATTTTTAATATTTAAGAATTATTTATTTACCTTATTAGCTTATACATTAATGATGCAGAAATTATTTATTTAGTGAAAAATCGATAATACAGTTTTTATTGAAATAATAATACACATAAAAAGGCCCAAAAACCTGACCAAGTCTTATTGGTAGTGTATATATAAACCCTAATCATACAATGGCCTAATTGGTGACCATTTGGATCCTTATAAATAATATTATGACAATTATATTATTTTATTTTAAATGATTCCAAAGTTGTCACCTTCATAATTTAATAAATATAACAATTTACATGTTGTGATTTTAAGATTATAAATTCAAGTAAAAGTATTATTATGAAATCTATGAGATTTATATTCATCATAGGATTTTATTTTTAATTTTTATGCAACAAATAAGTATATTAAATAATTATACAAAAATGTTGTACTAATTATTTTATTAAGAGATATACCAAATAAATGGTTTTAAAAATATTAAAATAAATATTATATGAACTATTTAATGTTCCCCAAGAATTTTCTAGACAAATTACACATTTTAGGAATCTATTAAATATTTTTTTTAGAATATATCCTCTTTTTGTATTTTATTTAAATTAAAATAAATGAATAGTGTCAAAATTGACACTATTGTTATTTTATAAAAATAACATATTATAAAATTGTTTAAAAATCACAAAAATATTTAAAAATTATAAATTGAAATTTATATGGTCTAAAATTTCATAAATTATCCAAATATGGATAATTAACAACACATAAGTAATTATTTATAACAATTTAAAAAATATAATCTTATTACCACAAATAAAATTAAATAGATTAAATAAGGATAAATCAAGTTGATAATGTTTAAAATAAATTTCCAACATGTCTAAATTTTATTGGTTGATGATATTACAACCCTATATCATCTAATATTTGGATTTGAGACATTTTTGGAGGTTTTTAAGTGAGTTTTAATTTATATTTCTTATGTTACCAAAGGTGCCACTCTCCTCCCTTATAAAAAGGGCACCCCTTCCCTCTTCTCTTCACACCCTTTTGGGCCTTGAAGATCGTCCAACCCCTTCCAATTCCTATTATAAATCTCTCTAGTTATATCATATAGGTTCTGGTATTCTCAAAAGACCAACTCTAGTGCCCTAAGAAGAAGTTTAAAGGAGGTGTGTCGAGGAAGAGGTAATCTCTTCTACCGACTCTTTCAAGTTTCTTTCTTCTTCTACTTCCTCTTCTTTAATTGTTTCATTATAAATTAATAACATCAGTATTAATTATATAATGATATTTTATTATAAATATTAAACAACCCTATTTCACCTTCTATCCATCCTACAGAAAATGAAATCACCACGCATGCGTACATACGGAATACCGTCTCCACACCGTGGTGTAATCAGTTTTTCCACCACCACCTTACTTGGATGGGTATAATGGTGTAAAGAATAACTATATATGGTTATTATAAAATCATACTGATTTTGAGATATTATTTCATCCACTCCAATTCTATTCAATAATTATGGGAACGATATCATCACTTGTGCGTATGTACGGACTACCGTCTCCACGAACGCGATGAGATTCATTTTCCATGATTAACCATTCAAGTATGATTATAAAGTATATATAATAAATAATAATGAAAGATATTACATAATAATGATACTTTATTTATTTACATATATGTTTCATTTACTTAATTCCATTCAATTCAATAAGGAAATGAAAACAGTGTTCATGCGTACGTACGACCTACTGTCTCCATAAACGGTGTATTTCATTCCATTTATCGATCTATCATATATATTTATATGCTGAATATATATTATATATAAATCATGTTTTACATTCTGGAATTAATTAAATCAGGATATAAGTAATAATATCAATAACAACAAATCGAAACACGTATGATAAATGAAACGATTTTACACAAAACGCTGCTTTAACATGGAATTTACAAAAGAACGAGTAATATAAAGTCATAAGTGAACCATATATGATATCATAGCAATGAATATGATTCTTTAATAAGTCAATGACATTATTTAAATCATTATATAGGAGTTTCGGATACATACAAAGCATGTCGGACATAAGGTAAGGGATAATTTTGTAATCTCATTTTTATCCGAGAATGCTTATACGTAAGTATTTATTGGGGTTATATTTTTCATCCATGTCCATAAAAATGTTTTCATAAAGTTTTTAATATTCTTCCATGTATTTTTAAAGGCATTTTTACCCCTCTTGACTTTTACTTTGTGTTATGGAAGGAATCTTTCTTTTGTTTACCATACAAGGTACTTTTTGACTTTTCCGACAAAAGTACGAGAAGGATGTTTTTTTTAACTTATACGGCATGAATGGATTTTTACGGTTTCATAAAGTCTTATTTTCATGAATCTTACTCTACAAGATTTCATGACTATTTTCAACAAAATCCTTTTCTTTTAAATTTTCATGGCATTTTGTGAAAAGAAAATGATTTTGAAAAAGGAAGGATATTTTCCTCAAGAATTCATTTCAAGTGTTTTATCAAAACCATTTTCCATATATGATGAAATTATTTCGTATGTTTATGTTTCAAGTATAATGTATCTATGATTTACATGGTTTCACTTTTCTTATGATGAAATGATATCCATTTGTTTTATAAGGATTATGTTATGATGGGATGATGTTTATGAAACCCATTTTATTCTTGGGTTATGATGAATGATTTATGTTTATGTTGTGGAAAACTTAAGAATGATTTCATTATGAGATGGGTGAGACCTATATCTCCCTCCAATGCATTGGGTAAAGATTTATATCTCATGAGATAGACATGGCTGGAACGGTAAGTTAATCCGGTTCAGTGTTACAGGACTGGAACGAGGAGTGAACTCGAATCAAAAAGGGACTTTGTCCACTAAGATGGTCTTGGCAGCAATGCCTTAGCTACTAAGGAAATCATATCATGTGCTTAATGGTTTTCCACAATTACATGATTTATTCCCATACTATTTTATGATGATTGATGTTCCATTATGATCTATGTCTTACGTACTGTCATGTTTTATGTTATTGCTCAACATTTTGATGTTTAAACATTATGTTCATGTTTTTAAGTTCAAATGTATATGGTTTGTTTTATTTTCTTCATGTTTACCCTTACTGATCATTTGAGATAACCCTTTATATGTTTTCTTTTCCCCAGGATATAAATAAAGGTTTTAGGTAAGAAAAAAAAAGGGGAAGATCTTTATGGGAGATGTTGAAGATCTTTCACCATGATCAGAAGATTATGTTATGAGTTTCCAAAGACACTAAACTATTACGGTCCTTTGGTGTCTGTTTTTGTTATGTATTAGATATTCCGCAAAAGTAATGTAATGTCCATGTACGTCAAGTTTCATGTCTCTACAGTTGGTATCAGAGGAAATATTTAGTCAACCTTTGGAAACTAGGATGCGAAAACTTTAGTGAGATCCCTAGAGATATTTCTAAGGTATGTCTAGGGATGTCCCTAAGGTTAAGTATAACTATAGGTTATAGTCCTAGGATTACGGTAACGATCATATAATTAAACCTAATATGTTAGATATTGAAAGTACTTCCCCTTTATTAAGTTTTTTTCCTAGAATGATTTCTTCCTCTCACACTTTTTTTTGGGTTTTAGAAAATGGATGGAAACAAGAATATTCATGATAATGGAGGATATGATGGACAATGGAATGATATTCTTCATGAGCAACCAAATGAAATTGGGTCTGGAGGTCCACATATTGTTATTATTCCTAATCATAAATCTCATAATTTGATCAATAATCTCAACTTTGGTAAGTTTACCGACTTAGATAATAAGAGAAAGATGGAGTTTCATAATGATCATAGAGGAAAGAAAGTTCAATTTCTCTCATTTAAATCATGTGGGAAGAGGCATCAGGGAGAATGTTTCAAAGGAACTGAAAGATGCTTTGGGTGTGGAAAAGAAGGACACAAATCCAGTAATTTTAAAGGAAAAGGTTTAGTTAACACCATGGACAAGGATAATGGTATTGCTAAGACATCAACAATGGTTAAATGTTTTAAATGTGGAATGTATGGGCATTATGCAAACCAATGACCTAAGGGAAAGTCTCGTGAAGAGAATCAGCATGGTTATATGGGTAGTATTTATGTTGATGATGATGAAGAGACTAAAAATGATATGTGAGATGAAATAATTGTTCAATATCGATCAATGGTTTAAGAAGGTAGTGGAATGATTACATGTTTATCAAGAGTAATGTTGTATAAGTAATCTCATGGTACTATGGAATAAAGAGACATCTAAGGATTGTTACACTATTGTTTTTCCTTATGTTTTTTAAAGTATATATTGAATGGTACTGGTAACCATGAAAGGTTATTCAGATATTTTTGTAAAGCGCCTAATATGCGCATAAGGAAGGGATAAGGAGATAATGAAATGTTTGATAGTATTAACGAGCTCATGAATGATATAAGGACAAAGTGATATCATGGTTTGAGTATATAGAATTTTTGGGATTTTGGTATGTGGAAAGAGTTACCTTTTGACAGCATTCATGATTTCACTATGGTTCTATGATAATTTATGTTTCAAGAGAATATGTGATTAAGGTATTCACATGTTTGGAATGCGATCAACAATATATATCTTATGATATATGGGGGATAAATGATGGTATTCACTTGCTTATTATGTGACCTTTCTGGTAATTATTTTCTTTATACTATGAGCTTGGACCGAAGTATTTTGGATAAGCCTAAATATTGGAATGAATTAAGTTAGACATAAGATAGTATTTTTTAAGGCTAGAACTTTTTTTCGATATAATTTCTGTAATGTTATAATAGTGTAGTTTTAGAAAAGGGACAACCTACAGGACGGGTGACAAATCGTCGCGTCAGACAAGGTTGTGGGAATCAAACCCACAACTAAAGTACAACAGGCCTTTATCGCTTACCACTGGCCTACAAGAAGTCCCCGGTTAGTAGAAACTAGTTTTATTATATTAAGCGATGTGATAGATGAAGTATAAGTCCATTTTTGGAATCATATACGATTAACCTCGTCATAGATGGACTTATGTATATTTGATAACTTTTGTTAACCTTATGTTTGAGACAGATGGAATGACCTATCATTCTATCGCATGATCTGATAACACTTCACGGAAGACAAATTCAACTTAATTTCCTTAAGAGATGAAGTGAAAATTGTTCAAGGCACAAACAACAGTGAGATTGTACCACAATCAAGTAAGTATTTATTTTAATTCAAAAAATATTCAACATTAGGGAAATGATCTTGGAAACCAAAAATGTTGTCCTAGTGCCCTCATATCTGATGAATCAGATTGTACCTTAGATCATCACAAATTTATGGCTTTGTGACTGTTGGCTTTATCATAGCCATGTCTTCTACCACTCTCCATTAGAACTTGATGGTTAGATTTCTCTTCCATATCTATATTTTCACCTATGTTATTCTATATGGAAACCCAGTGATTAGTTAATTTGGGTAACTATTACGTTTCATACTTTAGTTTTTAAAGATAAGTTTTGGTATTCCTTTTTACGATGTGGGTTTCTATGAAAGAAACTCGCATGTAATAAACCATTTATAACCCCGATGAATTTCGAGGACGAAATTTATTTTAAGGGGGGTAGAATGTAACACCCCGAGATTTTATAAGATTTATTCTTTTTAATTTTTTTTTCATATCTTCTGTTGTACGCTACACCAAGATTATCTTGCGCTATATGCAAAACCGTATTAGCTTGCAGTATACGTAACACTATTCTTGGATCGTGTTACACACAATTTCAAGTTTGTTTGATAGTAGTTATTCTACGCAACATTGAGTGTATATATATATATATATTCAATGTATAAATGAAATATGGTTGGATTCTGTTATACACAACAACAAAGGAGTCTTGCACTACACGCAACCCTGACTTGGCTTGCATTACACGCAATCACGACCTTCCTCGATAGCGTGTGTTGTACGCAATACCGGGTTTCACTAAACAACGATATATGGTTATAATATTATTATGAACTAGCCATTATGAATAGTATTAACTACATTTTTAATTTTATAACATTATCATTCATCTTAAACATTTTCTATAATATGGTATGAGAACAAAATAAATTTTTCGGGTAAAATAAGTATTTTTCAAAAAATGCAGTTTTGCCGCCTTTTGATGGCGCACCCATTTTAAATATAAATTTTGACAAGTTTATAGGTTCAATTTGACAAAATAAAATTCCTCTTTGGAATTAGGATATAAAAATTTACTTTGGATAAATTCTTCATATTATTATGATAACTTTAATATTTTAATTAATAGTAAAAACACGCTATATTTTAATTAAAAATAACTTTTTTCACCACAATAATTTATATGGTTAAATTATAATATTTAATGGTTTTAAATTATAAATAGAATATTTTTTTACCATTTAATATAATGTATGTCATTACCATTAATTTTACATTGAATTCATTGGTAAAAACATTTCAATCTTTTGTAATGTTTTAACTTTTAAAACTCATTTTCTTAACAATGGGATTAATTTTAAATTAATTTCTGCAACTTCTGTGATTTGAATTAGGAAAAATGGATTCCATATTTGGAATCAGTAGGTCCAAATTATGTTAATAGACTACCTTTTATTTTTGGGAACTATGAATGGTAACTACAGTAAATTTTATTTATCATAGTTAAAGGTAAATCGGGTAATTGAGGGTAAATATAATATTATAAAATTACCCTAACACTTGTTTTAATATAATTGGATGGTTATATTTCGTCCTATGGAATATTTTGGTCGAAATGGAATCCATTGGAACCTACTTGGAAGTGATTAATACCTTTAATTTATTTTATTTAAAAGAAAGTGAAATATGTCTCACTCAAACTTTAATAATTAAACTATTTTAATATAAGGTTATACAGAATATAAATTTGGTTATAAATACTCATTTTAAAGTTAAAATATTTTTATTTATCATGGTAATTTATTTGTAATTTTTAAGAATTATTTATTTACCTTATTAGCTTATACATTAATGATGTAGAAATTATTTATTTAGTGAAAAATCGATAATACAGTTTTTATTGAAATAATAATACACATCAAAAGGCCCAAAAACCTGACCAAGACTTATTGGTAGTGTATATATAAACCCTAATCATACAATGGCCTAATTGGTGACTATTTGGATCCTTATAAATAAGATTATGACACTTATATTATTTTATTCTAAATGATTCCAAAGTTGTCACCTTCATAATTTAATAAATATAACAATTTACATGTTGTGATTTTAAGATGATAAATTCGAGTAAAATTATTATTATGAAATCTATGAGATTTATATTCATCATAGGATTTTATTTTTAATTTTTATGCAACAAATAAGTATATTAAATAATTATACAAAAATGTTGTACTAATTATTTTATTAAGAGATATACCAAATAAATGATTTTAAAAATATTAAAATAAATATTATATGAAATATTTAATATGCCCCACGAATTTTCTAGACATATTGAACATGTTAGTAATTTATTAATTATTTTTGTTAGAATATATCCTCTGTGTGGGTTTTATTTAAATTAAAATAAATGAATAGTGTCAAAATTGACACTATTGTTATTTTATAAAAATAACATATTATAAAATTGTTTAAAAATCAAAAAAATATTTAAAAATTATAAATTGAAATTTATATGGTCGAAAATGTCATAACTTATCCAATTATGGACAATTCACAATTCAAAACACATAAATAATTATTTATAACAATTTAAAAATTAGAATCTTATTACCACAAATAAAATTAAATAGATTAAATAAGGATAAATCAAGTTGATAATGTTTAAAATAAATTCCCAACATGTCTAAATTTTATTTTTTGATGATATTACAACCTTATATCATATAATCTTTGGATTTGAGTCACTTTTGGAGGTTTTTAAGTGAGGTTGAATTTGTATTTCTTATGTTACCAAAGGTGCCCCTCTCCTCCCTTATAAAAAGGGAACCCCTTCCCTCTTCTCTTCACACCCTTTTTAGCCTTGAAGCTCAGACAACCCCTACCAATTCCTCTTCTAAACCTCTCTAGTTATATCATAGAGGTTCTGGTATTATCAAAAGACTAACTCTAGTGCCCTAAGAAGAAGTTTAAAGGAGGTGCGTCGAGGAAGAGGTAATCTCTTCTACCGACTCTTTCAAGTTTCTTTCTTCTTCTACTTCCTCTTATTTAGTTGTTTCATTATAAAGTAATAACATAAGTATTACTTATATACTGATATGTTATTATAAATATGAAACAACCCTATTTCACCTTCTATCCATCCTACGGAAAATGAAATCACCGCGCGTGCGTACGTACGGAATACCGTCTCCACACCGTGGTGTGATCAGTTTTTCCACCACCACCTTACTTGGATGGGTATAATGGTGTAAAGAATAACTATATATGGTTATTATAATATCATACTGATTTTGAGATATTATATCATCCACTCTAATTCTATTCAATAATTATGGGAACGATATCATCGCTCGTGCGTATGTACGGATTACCATCTCCACGAACGCGATGAGATTCATTTTTCATGATTAACCATTCAAGTATGATTATAAAGTATATATAATAAATAATCATGAAATATATTACATAATAATGATACTGGATTTATTTACATATATGTTTCATTTACTTAATTCCATTCAATTCAATAAGGAAATGAAAACAGCGTTCATGCGTACGTACGGCCTACCGTCTCCATGAACGGTGTATTTCATTCCATTTATCGATCTATCATATATATTTATATGTTGAATATATATTATATATAAATCATGTTTTACATTTTAGAATTAAGTAAATCAGTATATAAGTAATAATATTAATAACAACAAATCGAAACACGTACGATAAATGAAACGATTTTACCCAAAACGCTGCTTTAACATGGAATTTACAAAAGAACGGGTAATATAAAGTCATAAGTAAACCATATATGATATCATAACAATGAATATGATTCTGTAATAAGTCAATTACATTATTTAAATCATTATACAGAAGTTTCAGATACATACGAAGCATATCAGACATAAGGTAAGAGATAATTTTGCAATCTCGTTTTTATCCGAGAATGCTTATACGTAAGTATTTACTGGGGTTATATTTTTCATCCATGTCCATAAAAATGTTTTCATAAAGTGTTTAATATTCTTCCATGTATGTTTAAAGTCATTTTTACCCCTTTTTACTTTTACTTGATGTTATGGAAGGAATCTTTCTTTTGTTTACCATAAAAGGTACTTTTTTACTTTTTCGACAAAAGTATGAGAAGAATGTTTTTTTTAACTTATACGACATGAATGGATTTTTACAGTTTCATAATTCCTTATTTTCATGAATCTTACTCTACAATATTTCATGACTATTTTCAAAAAAAATCATTTTCTTTTAAATTTGCATGGCATTTTGTAAAAAGAAAATGATTTTGAAAAGGGGAGGATATTTTCCTCAAGAATTCATTTCAAGTGTTTTATCAAAACCGTTTTCCATCTAAGATGACATTATTTCATATGTGTATGTTTCAAGTATAATGTCTCTGTGATTTACATGGTTTCATTTTTCTTATGATGAAATGATATCTATTTGTTTTATATTGATTATGTTATGATAGGATGATGTTTATGAAACCCATTTTATTCTTGGGTTATGATGAATGATTTATGTTTATGTTGTGGCACACTTAAGAATGATTTCATTATGAGATGGGTGGAACCTATATTTCCCTCCAATGCATTGGGTAAAGATTTATATCTCATAAGATAGATATGACTGGAACGGTAAGTTAATTCGGTTCAGTGTTACAGGACTGGAACGAGGAGTGAACTCGATTCAGAAAGGGACTTTGTCCACTAAGATGGTCTTGGAAGCAATGCCTTGGCTACTATGGAAATAATATCATGTGCTTGATGGTTTCCACAATTACATGATTTATTCTCATTCTATTTTATGATGATTGATGTTCCATTATGATTTATGTCTTACGTACTGCCATGTTTTATGTCATTGCTCAAGATTTTGATGTTTAAACATTATGTTCATGTTTTTAAGTTCAAATGCATATGGTTTGTTTTATTTTCTCCATGTTTACCCTTACTAAGCATTTGATCTCACCCTTTATATGTTTTCTTTTCCCCAGGATATAAAGAAAGGTTTTAGGTAAGAAAACAAAAGGGGAAGATCTTTATGAGAGATGTTGAAGATCTTTCACCATGATTAGAAGATTATGTTCTGAGTTTCCAAAGACACTAAAATATTATGGTCCTTTGGTGTTTGTTTTTGTTATGTATTAGATATTACGAAAAAGTAATTTAATGTCCATGTACGTCAAGTTTGGGGACTCTACAGCAAGCATGATGATGATAATGTTTTGATGTGACGGGTGCGCCCGGAATTATACAGTGCTCCAATGCATTGGGTAAAGTGATGAATCTCATGAGTAAATGTGAAATGATGTGTGAACAATATGCTATCTTGGTTCACAAATATGTGTGGTAGTTAACCACTAAGACATGATGTTCCATTTTTATGCATTGCCGCATTTCAAGTCTTATATTTATGCTTCCTCTAATGTTCATGATCTTTTTTCCATGTCATGATTATGATCACCCCATGCTATATTCTTCTTATCTATCCTCTTACTGGGCTTTTAGCTCATCCATTTTGATGTATATCCTCAGGTGGCTACATGTACTAAGGAGAGGACAAGTGCCAATAAGAAGCTAGAGAAGAAGAAATTAAATAAATGTTTGTGCTTAATGTTGTATTTGTTATGTGTGGTCCTAGTTTGCCCAAGACAATAAACCTTTGGATCCTCTATGTGTAATACTATTATGTTGTTTATCTTTAAAATGATGTAATAGTAATGTAAGAAAAGGCTCGAGTCGGGATGCTATAGCGGCAGATCTGATTTTTGATTTAAAACGTTTTTTAAAATTCAAAACGTTTCATTTACAACGGTTGGACGATAATAGCCCTGCTGTGTAAACTGTTTTAATAAATAACTGTAAAATGTAAAAATAAAATCTTTTATTATAAAACATTAATAATATTAGAAAATAAAAATTGTTTAATAATAATAATAAATATATAATAAATATATATAAAACGTTTATTTTAGATTTTTCATAATTAATTTTAGAGTGCAAATTTATAGTATAAAATTTCAGTGCAAATTTAAAATTCATGTGTGTTTTATATAGAAATTTTTTCATTGTTTAAAAATAAAACAAATAAGGTTTCGAGATATTAAAATTTATGGCTATTTTTTTCATTATTTTACGGGAAAACTAATAAGGTCATTTTTTTACAAGATTACGTCTTGAAATTTTTTGTTTATTATATGTATAGAAAATATAATAATGGTCATTAAATTACTTTTTAGTGAAAATTTACATTTTAATTTATATATTAATATATTTTTAATTTAATTTTATGTAAAAAATTGAACTATAAATTTCCTATTGATATCTGTATTGGAAGTTTCTAACAGAAATTTGTATTAAAATTTTCACCATAAATTACATTATTCATATATTAATATAGCTACACTAAAAACGTAAACATGTATGTATTTTAGAATTTATTTAATTAAAATTCCAGAATAATTATTGTAAATATCAAGTGGAAATTTTAACTGGAATCTTAAATGGGAATATGAACTGCAATTTTTCATTGTAAATTTGCACTAAAAGTTTCTAAAGCAAATTTTCAATGTAAATTTCCGGTGAAAATTTCCAAATTTTTTCTATATTAATTCATTTGCATTGTAATTTTAAGTAGAAATTTGAATTGTAAATTTGTAGTGGAAATTTTCACTGTAATTTTGCATTGTTTATTTGTGTATTGATATATTCTCAATTATAATTTAAGTGGAAATCCAAATTGGAAATTTAAGATGACAATTTTCTTTTCAGATTTTCACTGTAATTTTCCAGTGCAAATTTGCATTATTTATTTACATATTAGTCTATTTTTACTTGTAATTTAAGTGGGAATCCAATTTGAAATTTTGTATTGTACTGTAAATTTGCACTGAATATTTTCAGTATAGATTTATATCAGTGGAGATTTACAATGTAAATGTAAAACACCAAATGTCAATGCAAATTTACTTGGATGTTTGTATATAGGTTTGGAAAATTTACACAATACAATTTGCACTTGAAATATATAATTTAATATTATCATGTATATTTTTATTTCTATGTGTTTCTTTGTGTACTTTTAGTTTGCATTGAAAATTTCATCATACATTGGATTGTTATTGGATTTTTTCAGTGAAAATTTGCACTGAATTTTAAATGAAAATATCTAGCGAAAAAATGCACATTAAAATTTTCCATTGGAAATTTGAATCGAACCTTTCACTGAATGTTTTCGATGTAAATTTGCACTAAAAGTTTCTAGTGTAAATTATCAATATAAATTTTCGGTGAAAATTTACATTTTTTTGTGTATTAACATATATTCATTGTAATTTACAGTGTGAATTTGAACTAGAATTTTTCATTCGATGTTTGCATTGGAAATTTGCAGAATGAGTATCTTGGGAATAAAATCTTCTACCTATACATGATTTATGAATTGTTTATAAACTCTTAGGAATCCATAAATTTTACACCATAAATTTCAATGCAAATATTCAATAAAAATTTGGATTTTTTACCTATGTATTAATATATTTTCATTGTAATTTTAAGTGAAAATTTGAAGTGTAAATTTCATGTGGAAATTTTCATAGGAAATTTTTGATGGAAATTGACACCAGGAATTTCCAATGGAAATTTACACAGGATTTTCCAGTGGAAATTTACACGGGAATTTCCAGCAGTGACAGCGTAAAAAAACCCCAAAAGTGCATAATGGGGGCATTTTCGTCCAAAACCCCAACCCGAGGGTCAGGTTCAGGTGCCCAACCTGAGACGATTTAAATCCACGGGATGCGGATTTCACAGGATTTAAATCGTCTCAAGTTGGGCTGGGGTTTTGGACAAAAATGCCCCTGTTGTGCATTTTTTGGGTTAATTCCCGTGTAAATTTCCATTGCAAATATTTATTGAAAACTTCCACCGGAAATTTCTAATGCTTATTTCCTACACATCACATGTATCCTATTATAAACATATAGTTTATTTTTTCAGTGGGAATTAATGTATTAATATATAAAAACGAATGTAAATTTTCACCGCACATTTTCAATGCAAAGTTTCATTGACAAATTTCACTACACATTTCCACCATAAAATTGTAACCCAAATTTACATATGAATTTCCATAGCACATTTTCAATACATATTTTCCACACAACATATATTTCCTAATATAAATATACAATGTATTTTTTGAATGAAACTTTATAGTGCAAATTTCCAATAAATGAAAAAAACATTGAAAATTTGATTATCAAAAAATCAAATTTCCAGTACAAATGTAGTAATATATAAATAAACAATGTGATTTTCTAATAAAAACTTGCAAAGCAAATTTCCAATGTAAATATCCAGTGAAAATTTTCATAGGAATTTTACACTGAAAATTTTCACCACTTATAGTTCTAATACAAATCTTAATACTACATAAATAAAAAATATAATTTTCTTTGGGAGTTTATATTGAAAATTTCCACTATAAACCTTTAGTGGCAATTCTCACAGGAAAGTTTTTAGTTCAAATTTCCACTTAAATTTCCAAATAAAATTTCTATTTAATTTTTATTATTATTACACTAAAAATTTTATTATAAAAATTCTAAAATAAATGTTTGTTTACATTTTTAGTTCCAATATATTAACACATAAATAATGTATTGAAATTTTGAATTACAAATTTATTACAAAAATTTCCATTGCAAACTTTCACTGGATATTTGCATTGCAAACTTCCACCTCAAATTTTCAGAGCAAACTTTCAATGGAAATTCCAAGAGAAATTTTCCAGTGGAAATTTGATGTGCAAACTTATACTAAAAAATGTTCAGTGCAAATATATTGATACATAAATAAAAAATGTAAAATTTCATTAAAAATTTACAGATGATTTACTGTGGAAGCTTTTAATGTAAATTTTCACTAAAAGCTTTTAGTGCAAAGTTCCATTCACATTTTAATATATTAAATTTTTATTTATCTTTATTGTAACACATTAAAAATATATTTGTTATTAATATTTAATAAAAACTGTTATTAAACTGTTATTTAATAAACAATGTTATTAAATATAAAATATGTAATTAAAATATATTGATTAGATTAAAATTTGATGTCACATAAATTCATTTTAAAACATTTAAAAATATCCAAATATAAACTAACGTATCATGTTTTTATTTATTTTTATTATTAATATTTTATAATAATAGTTTTTATTAAATGATTTATATTTAAATTGGTTGTTAATATTTTATAATAATATTTTTAATTAAACATTTTGTGGTTATAATTTATTTAAAATCATTTACACGGGAGGAAGGGTATTATGGTCTAATCATTTCAAATTTATTAATTTGTTTTTTAAAAAACGTTGCATCTAAAAAACAGATCTGTTGTCACGTTTTTATTTTTTCAGTTGGGAAGTCATCCCACCGTCTGGTTGACCCTCAAGTCCGCACGTGAGACGATTTAAATCCGATTTGACAATGTGGTCCCAATTTTTTGGGGAATAAATATTAAAAACTGTAGACAACATAAGTTTACAGGTCAACCATGGAGGATTTTCTTAATAGGTGTATATATGAGGCTCCTTTACAGTAGTTTGCTGAACCCCATCGGTGCGTTGTCTGCGTCGTCTTCGCTCTCTGCGTGGTCCGGCCATATTCCAGCAGTTCAGAAATGGTGACCTTAACTTTTTTCGTTTGATATCTATTGTTATATCGTGTTTCTTCATTTCGAATGCTTTCGGACCCTTCTAACCCGTTCTTTGATTTTGGTCTTCAGGTGAAGTATTCGAGAGAGCCCGATAATCAAACCAAGTGTAAGTAGCTATTTCATTTCATTTACCCACACGTTCTTTACCAGATCACGGCTTCAGATTCAAGTGATTGGATTTAGGGTTTCTATTGTTACCGAAGACATCCTTCGCAGTTTTTTTTTGACTCTCATACTGACCTAGCGCACAACCACTTTCCATTATGTAGCTTGCAAGGCCAGAGGTTCTGATCTCAGAGTTCACTTCAAGGTATGCCGATCTAATTTTGGCACTGCCTCCATTTTTAGCATGTAAAGTATAATCATATTCTTTAGAGATTGTGTGTTTATTATACATGTTAAATTTGAATCCTTTTTTACTGGGATCTCTTCTGTTAGGTTCTTAACCTGCAATAGTTCGTACTGGACAAGAATGGAGAAAGAACAACTGTATTCTATTGATTTCACAGAATTAGTTACAAGAAGGAAAAGAATAGAACAATCTCACAACAGGGGATATCTAGGAGAGTCCTCATTGATCGACTCCTGGAAATTCTGTCTTCTGAAGCTAGACTACTGCTCCGGTCTGTCTGTACCAACAACAATGCTCTTTAAGAGTGAAAATATGATGTCTCCTTCAATTACCAGAACCGGCTTATATAGCCTCTATACCAAACTAACCGACTAACTGACTCCCCCCCTGCCCCCTCTATCATAAGTATGCATAATGATGGCGGGGGGGGGGTGGGGGGTCCTAACAATACCACCCTCCCCAATCTGCACCTTGTCCTCAAGGTGGCAGTGGGGAAACTGCTGTTGGATAAATTGAGCATCCTCTCAAGCCAACGAGTACAAGGACCAAGGAAATCCTGGCGGGGTATCCAGGATTTTTTCTGGTTCAATTACCAAACTAACCTCATTGTACAAACCTGCAGGAAGTTCCGTGGGTTCTGGACAATCACCCTCAGCTCGTTTTAGTTGAGAAACGCGGAAAACGGAATGCAACCGAGAACTCTCAGGCAAAGAAAGCTTATAAGCAGTAGCACCCAAACGTTCCAAGATCCGAAAAGGCCCATAATACCGAGCAGCAAGTTTAGGATTTAATTTATTTGATTTTGAAGTCTGGATATTAGGTTTGAGCTTAACATAAACCATGTGCCCAATGTCAAACTGAATATCCCGACGGTGGTGATTAGAATAAGTGGCCATAATCTGTTGAGGCCGCAAAAGATTTCGTTGCAAATTGTCCAACATTTTATCACAGTCAAGTAGAGCAGATTCCACCAAAGCTAGCTTAGTCTCCCTCCGTGCATAGCGTAAAGGTGGGCGCCGACCATAAACCACCTCAAATGGGGACATTTTAGTGGCAGAAAGAATGTGTGGCCGTGTTGCAACAAAATTCAGCCCATGGTACATACCGAGCCCAAGAAAGAGGACGTGTGGAAGCAAAACACAGTAAATACGTTTCCAGAATCCGGTTCACGACTTCTGTTTGATCACCGGTTTGCGGATGTTAAAAAGAGCTTAACCGAAGTGCGGTACCCTCCGATCGGAACAATTCTTTCCAAAAATTACAAAGGAACAAAGGATCATGGTCACTCAAAATGGAGCAGGGGATCCCATGAAACCGAACAACCTCCTTACAAAGACCTCCGCCACAACTTTTGCAGTAAAAGGGTGATGTACCAAAATAAAATGCGCGTATTTAGGCAAATGATCAACAACCGCCAATGATGGCGGGGGGGGGGGGGGTCCTAACAATACCACCCTTTCCAATCTGCACCTTGTCCTCAAGGTGGCAGTGGGGAAACTGCTGTTGGATAAATTGAGCATCCTCTCAAGCCAACGAGTACAAGGACCAAGGAAATCCTGGCGGGGTATCCAGGATTTTTTCTGGTTCAATTACCAAACTAACCTCATTGTACAAACCTGCAGGAAGTTCCGTGGGTTCTGGACAATCACCCTCAGCTCGTTTTAGTTGAGAAACGTGGAAAACGGAATGCAACCGAGAACTCTCAGGCAAAGAAAGCTTATAAGCAGTAGCACCCAAACGTTCCAAGATCCGAAAAGGCCCATAATACCGAGCAGCAAGTTTAGGATTTAATTTATTTGATTTTGAAGTCTGGATATTAGGTTTGAGCTTAACATAAACCATGTGCCCAATGTCAAACTGAATATCCCGACGGTGGTGATTAGAATAAGTGGCCATAATCTGTTGAGGCCGCAAAAGATTTCGTTGCAAATTGTCCAACATTTCATCACAGTCAAGTAGAGCAGATTCCACCAAAGCTAGCTTAGTCTCCCTCCGTGCATAGCGTAAAGGTGGGCGCCGACCATAAACCACCTCAAATGGGGACATTTTAGTGGCAGAAAGAATGTGTGGCCGTGTTGCAACAAAATTCAGCCCATGGTACATACCGAGCCCAAGAAAGTGGACGTGTGGAAGCAAAACACAGTAAATACGTTTCCAGAATCCGGTTCACGACTTCTGTTTGATCACCGGTTTGCGGATGTTAAAAAGAGCTTAACCGAAGTGCGGTACCCTCTGATCGGAACAATTCTTTCCAAAAATTACAAAGGAACAAAGGATCATGGTCACTCAAAATGGAGCAGGGGATCCCATGAAACCGAACAACCTCCTTACAAAGACCTCCGCCACGACTTTCGCAGTAAAAGGGTGATGTACCAAAATAAAATGCGCGTATTTAGGCAAATGATCAACAACCGCCAAAAGAACATCATAATCAAGGGATTTGGGCAAGGCGAAGATAAAATCCATTGAAATTTCATCCCATATCAAAGCGGGTATTGGTTGGGGTTGCAACAACCCAGTCGAAGACACAGCCTGATATTTTTGTTGTTGACAAATAGCACATTCGCGGACAAACTGCATAACAGTTCGAGTCATACCTTTCCAAAACAGTCCAGCTACAAGCCTTTTATAAGTCTTATAAAAACCTGGTCTCCCACAGTGGAAGAATGATAATAATGCAGGAATTTTGTAAGTAAAGCTGAAGTTTTGGAGAGTACCAGTCTGCTTATATAAAAAAGCAACCCATCACAAAACCGACAACCTGGATAAGAATGGTCCTGCTGTTTGGATTACTGTTAAAATATGAAGGTCCGAATCATTTAATATTTCCTTCTTAATCGTAGCAAGCTCCAACCAAAAAGGTTCAAAAATTGCAGATTAAAGTAGCTGAGCTTCTGAAGGTGCAGAAAAATCTTCTTTGGCCAATCTGGACAGCTGCTTGATTAGATCTTCCGGGCTTATAAATCACTTCAAAATCAAAGCCCAATAATTTGGCCCGCCAACATTGCTGGTTGATAGAAGGAATCCGTTGAGTAAGCTTGTGTTTTAAGGCTTTGCGATCAGTATAGACCACAAAATGTTTACCTAACAAATATTGTTTCCAATGGTCGACGGCCAAAACTAAAGCCATAATCTCCTTTTCATAAACCGGTTTGGAAAGAGTGGCAGCAACAAAGGCCTTACTGAAGTAAGCAATTGGCTGACCTCCTTGCATTAACACCGCGCCAACTCCCCGACCGGAAGCATCACACTCAATAATAAAGGGCTGGTGGAAATCTGGAAGAGCCAATACCAGAGCAGAAAGAAGACAAGATTTCAGCTTCTGAAAAGCAGTAGTGGTTGCAGGAGTCCATATGAAACGCCCAACTTTGGTTAATTATTTCAATGGTTTGGCTATTGTTCCGTAATCTTGGATAAATTTTCTATAGCAACTAGTAAGTCCCAAAAAACCACAGACGCCAGTAACATTATGGGGTTGAGGCTACTGCTGAACACAATCAACCTTTTTTGGATCCATTAAAACTCCCTCGACATAAACAACATGACCGAGATATTCCACAGAAGTCTGGCCAAAAAGCATTTTTTTTATTGGCATATAGAAAATTAGCTTGTAAAGTTTGGAACACCAGTTTCAGATGGTGAACATGAGTTTTACAATCCGGACTATAAATGAGGATGTCATCAAAGAAAACTAAGACAAACTTCCGTAACATGGTTTTGAAAATTCTGTTCATGGTGGATTGAAAAGTTGTCGGTGCCTTCATTAAACCGAAGGGCATGACAAGATACTCATAATGTCCATGCGTCTTAAATGCTATTTTGCACACGTCTTTAGTCCGCATTCTGATATGATGGAAGCCATAAGTTAAATCCAATTTAGGAAAATGTTGTGCTCCATATAGTTCGTCCAACAATTCATCAATGATAGGTATCAGAAATTTGTTCGGAACTGTGAGTTTGTTCAAAGCCCGATAATCAACACATAAACGCCAACCACCATCTTTTTTTGTAACTAAAATAATGGGACTTATAGAGGGACTGGTGCTCAATCGGATAATCCCCTTTGGCCTTGGCAAGCATAGCTGCCACCTGCCACTCGTCCTCATCCTTAAGATGACGTGCCAACTTGTATAAACTAAAGCTAACTGGAAGAGCTTCGGGAATAAGGTTGATCGCATGATCCGTGAGTCGGTTAGGAGGAACCCCTTGTGGATCTTCAAACAATGAGCAGAAATCAGAAAACAAATAGTTCAGATGCAATCGAATTGGTGTCCATTGTATAAGAAACAGAATGTTGTGTAAGCTCAGAGTTCAATAACCAACAATTTGTAGAAATAGGCCATTTGGGTTGCAACCTAAGAAGACCAATGGAAGGGTCTGGGCGAGTGTTGGTTCCCTGTAATGCAACTTAACCGATTGACCTTCCCACTCAAATTCCATAGTTTTATGTTGCCAATTGGTTTAAACCATCCCCAATGTCTTAAGCCTTTGCATTCCCAAAACTATATCAGGTTCTTCGGTATCAAGAATAAAAGCATCAGCAACAAAAAGTGAAATTTGCTGGAGGAAACCACATTTACCTTGTGTAAGGGCTCTCCGACCATCCCCCAGTTTAATTCCAAACGGCGCAGCAAGGAAAACCTCAATCCCAGCCATTTCAGTGAGTGTTTTGGTCACAAAATTATGACTTGCACCACTATCGATAACTATGACAATAGGCACTCCCAGAACAGAGCCATCTAAAGTCAATGAATCAGCTTTATATGCCCCCAAACCGCAGAATTCCACCAACTCTTGGACTGGAGAAGTGGCAACATCAGAAAACTCTAGCAGTATCGGTGCAGAATCCATTGTTTCGCTTCCAGCCTCGGGCTTTTCAATTTCCCAAACCATCAAACACAAATGTTTTTCAGGACAACAATGTAAAGGAGTGTAAGGGTGTCCGCAACGCAAACACATGCCTTTCTGTTTCCGGTCCTTGTGCTCCTGTTGGCTGAGACTGCCTATCCCTTTTCACCAGTCATCACCATCAGGACGACGAGTGTCCTCTGCTTTAAAATTTTTGTCCAGAACAGACCGGTTTAAAGGATAACCGGCCTAACTAACCCCTGCCCCCTCACAGCTGCTCCACAGGAGGCCGCAATACGCCTTCCCTGATTAACTCCTTTTCGATTTTTTTAGCCAAACTCAACAGTCTGTATTTATTTTCTGGTTCTTGAGTAGAAACTCGGTTCTCAATCCCCTTTTGAAGTCCTTCCAAGAGCAGACTCATAAACCAAGTGTCCGGAAAACCAGGAATGCGTAAAGCCACATGTTTGAAATCCTCGATGTAGTCGTCGACGGTACCTGTTTGACCAAGAGACTCAAGTTACCGCAAAGGATCTTCAGTCGGTTTACCATACCTCTCCACGAAGACTAGCTTAAAATTTTCCCAGCGCAAGTCCTTATTAGAATTTTGCCAAGAGAGGAACCACTATAGAGTTGATCCGCCCATGCAAAGCTGCGCCATGGGAAGTTTCATCTGCTCTGACGTTTGGACAAGGCAAAAATATGTTTCAGTTTTGGTCAACCAACCAAAAGGATCGTCTCTAGTAAACTGCAACATTTCTAACCGATTCGACCAGCTGTGTAATCCCATGTTTGGATCAGGAGCAGCCGACATGAAGTTCGCAGCGGGATATACTGCAAAAGGTGGATGCTCACTACCACTACCAGAAGGAAAAGAAGCTTTGACCGAGTGCTGTTTCCCGATGTTGGCAGTACATTCAGCTTGCATCGTCAGAGCTTTAAGGTGATCCACTCTATGTTCTTCCAAATTCCGTAAACGAAGTGCAAGAAGGTGGATGCTCACTACCACTACCAGAAGGAAAAGAAGCTTTGACAGAGTGCTGTTTCCCGATTTTGACAGTACATTCAGCTTGCATCTTCAGAGCTTTAAGGCGACCAACTCTATGTTCTTCCAAATCCCGTAAACGAAGTGCAAGACGTTCTTCAGCCTGCAATGTCTGCTCAAGGACGAACGGATGATTCCTTGCCTGTCTGAGAATCAGCTGGTCTACATTTTTCTGTAGTGTAATCACCTCCTGGTCGCTGGAATGATCCTGATCATTCAATTTATGAAGAACCTCGTGCAACATTGTTTTGAGATTTACAATTCAACTTTCCATTTGTGTTTGCATTCAAACAATTCGTAGGAAAAGAGCATCCAAAACGAATAACAACAGGCGAAGCATGAAGGCGTAGAAACCAAAACTCAATGAAAGCACCAACTTGTTAGGTTCTTAACCTACAATAGTTCGTATTGGACAAGAATGGAGAAACAAAAATTGTATTCGATTGATTTCACAGAATTAGTTACATGAAGGAAAAGGATAAACAACCTCATAGCAGGGGATATCAAGGAGAGTCCTCCTTGATCGACTCCTGAAAATTCTGTCTTCTGAAGCTAGACCACTGCTCCAGTCTGTATGTACCAACACTGCTCTTTAAGAGTGAAAATGCGATGCCCCCTCTGATTACCAGAACCGGCTTATATAGCCTCTGTACCAAACTAACCGACTAACTGACCCCCTGCCCCTTCTATTATAAGTATGCAGAATGGGGGGGGGGGGTGTCCTAACACCTTCTGCACTTCATTTTTCAAATCTTGGGATTTTTGGGCCACAAATAACAAACCCCTATCCTTCTTGGTATGTCGAATTAACAAATAAAATTCCAAAATGAAATATATATAGCTATTATTTAAATCACTTGTTCCCTCTGAAGTCATTGCAAGGGCTGTGATGTCGTCCGCCCCTTGTTTCTAACGGACGACCTTCGCTCCCCAAATGGTCAAGGGGGCAAGTGGTGGTAGGATTGGTTAGCGGCCAAACCCCACCAAATCACCAGTGGAGGAGGCACCAATGGGAAGGGTTCTTGCCTATACAATGCCTATACAAGATAGTGCCCACCGATGGGTTTTTTCATCACCTCCAAGGAGCTTCAATTTCCCATTATATTTCAGTATGTGGTATTTTGTGAGACATGTTTTCTCCACTTATTCAAGAGAGATAATTGAGAGTTTTCTCCTTAGTGAGAGAGTGTCTATAACCACATTTTTACCCATAGTGAGAACCTTTTATTTGCCCGTGGTTTTTTACCCCTTTCATTTTGGGGGCTTTTCCACGTTACATCTGGTATCCATTTATATTATTTCGCTATTATCGCTAACCAATCATTTTCGGTCCCAACAAGTGGTATCTAAGGGAGGTTCTGACTCGATGCTGTTCACTTTTTTGGGTATTAATAATTCTCATAAATTTGAGTATGCTCTTTGATTGCGATCGCGGTTGATCTTTCACGTCAGACAAATTTAGGTTATTAAATACATCATCGTGAAACAAAGGAGGTTTTGTACTGTTGGCGACAAAATTCAAGATCGAAAAATTCAATGGAAATAATTTTCCGTTGTGCAAAATAAAGATGCAAGTGGTGTTGTGGAAGGATAATTGCCTACTGACGATCAGCGAAAGACTGACAGGTGTGACGACAGAGCGTGGTTCCAATGGGAATTAAAATCATGCATGGATGGAAATGTAGCGAGTACTTCTGGGAACAAAGACGTTCTAGTCAGTGAAGCAGCGACAACTGCTGGAGGCAAATAACATCTCAACGACGCATTGATAATTGATTTGGGAGCAACATGGCATAGGATGTCTCAACTGAAATGGTTTGATCAGTATGAAACTATCTTGAAAGGACTTGTGTACATGAGGAACGATCACACCTTGAAGATCGTTGGAGTAGGTACCATCAAGTTGAAGATGCATGATGGTATTGTTCGAACCATCCAAGGAGTATGCCATGTAAAGGGTCTAAAGAAGAACTTATTGTCTTTGGGACAATTTGATGATATCAGATGCAAGACTTGCACCGAGAATGGAGTAATGAAAATTGTGAAGGGCGCGCTTGTGGTGATGAATGTGATAGAGACCAGCTGTCCAGTTGGAGGAAATAAGTGGTAGAATGGTCTTTTGAGGGTGAGTTTGTTAAGTTGTTAAGGGGAAGGTTCTAGACCCCACTTGTGGGGCTGGAGAATAATTATATAAGCAGTACGTGGGGTGAGAAGGGAAGGAAGGAAGAAATTAGTTGAGAGTTTCAGCCATCTGGCTTGGGTAGCGGCCTGCGGGCTTGGGTGAGGAGCTTCTGCTCTCTCGAAATGTATTTCTTCTTCTGCTGTACCTTGCTGTAATTCTCCGTTCTGCTTCATAAATGTAGCAGTTGGTTTCTCGGGCTCTATCATTTGGTCCGGCCTGCCGTCTTCCCAGCTCCTCTTTATCTTCAGCGGCAGACATATTGCAGGGACGTGCGCTACCCGCTACTGTTCCAGTGCGGGAGGCTTGAGGTTTTTCACGCGCACAGCTGCTGCGCTTCGTCTGTCCGCTGGCACCCGACGCACCACACACGAGAGGAGTCGCGCAAAACCAGTTGGCGATCAAAGGCGTCCTGCACCCGACGCGACGCTCTTGCACGGGGTTCCTCTCGATCGGCCGTGAAGGCACCCGCGGGTGTTCTCTTTCGCACAGGCAGCGTCCTCCTGTCGGACGACTTCTCTCTCGGCGCGTTGCTACTCTTCGGCTCGTCATCCACCACTGCCGACTTCGGGGACGGAGCAGCGGCCGCGACTTCGCACGACGTGAGACTCTCTTTCCCGGCGGCGACGCTCGTTCTTTTGCTCGCACATGAGGTGAGCGTTCCTGGAGATCCGATCGCGTAGGAGGGGAACGCATCAGTTTCCAGCCTATCGGAAATCACGCAAAATTCTGCACAGCAGCAGCAGTGCGTTTTGACGGGAGGACGCCTACCGGCCTCGCGCAACCCGTGCGTTTCCATTCTGACGGGGTGCGCAACCTCCATCTGCAACTTCACAGGGCTCGACTGCTGCAGACGACTCGGCCAGGAGGTCCGCCTGTCCCGCCGGTGTTCTCGGTTTTCACCGAAGAGCGATGCGCGACTGCTACGGAAGGGGGCAGACTCAGTTTTATGTCGCATAGGTAACGTCGCGGTGCAAGAAAAAAGAAAGAAAAAAATAAAAATAAAAAAAAAACGAAAAGAAAAAAAAGGGCGGCCCGATTTTCTGCTTCGAAAAAGGACAAAAAAAAACCCAAAAGAAGGGGCGGCTCGCGTTTCTACCTCGGGAGGGAAAAGCAGAAAAAAGAAAAAAAGAAAAAGAAAAAAAAAAGAACAGAGGAGGCGCGCTGCGCCCAGTTTTTGAAGCAGGAGGCGCGACACATGATGTTTCCACGGGAGGGGAAGGCCATTGGAATTTCTTTTGAAGGAGGGCAAACACTTCAGCTGGAGGCGCGTTTGGACATCACCAAACAACGTATCAGACAGGTGGAAGCTGTGTTGACAAACTTGACTTCATCGGTTGGGGTGATAGCCACGACGGTTGACTCCATCAGGCAGCGCCAACATTGCTGGGAGCAAGAAGCGCTAGAGCAGGCGGCATTTTGTAATTATTTCACTGCAACCATCTGTCGCTCGGGGAAGCAACCGTTTTTGGATGACGAGCAGTTGGACATGGTCCTGGATAAGCTACCGGTGTTCGATGGGAGGGATCCTAGGGGCTGGATCACACGAGCAGAATGGTTTTTCTCTATCCACCGGATTCCGGAGGAATCAAAGATTCTCCTTGCTCGGGTAGCTATGGCAGGAGTCGCGACTTACTGGCGTAACGTGGTGTTGGAAGTCTACCCAGATGCGTCATGGTCCATGTTCAAAGACGAATTAATGGAGCGCTTTCATGAGACAGATTTTCGGGATACTTTCGCGGAGCTGGCAGATACCATTAGTGACGTACAACCACCAAATATCATAACCAAATCAGATTGGCCGCTTATCGGAGTCCAACAAACAAGACTCCTAGACCAGACACCACCAACTTTGGAGCAAGCTTCGTCAACTTTGGGATTTGACACAACAGAGGAGCATGAGCAACTGCCTGCTCAAGTGTCCGCATTGCTTGCGGTGCATTCCACAGTGCTTGATGCAATTGCAACACAAGGGCGTGACGGGGTGGCTCTGTTCAGACCGGCATCGACGGTGGTATTTTCGTCCGCCTGTGGAGCAGGACATCTGACAGTTGGGGAACTATGCCATCAGGAGGGGCAATCACTCCAGGGGATGAGTTGACCGTGAAGGGATGCGCCATGAGGGTGGCAACACATTTGCTCGACCACACTGATAGTCTGGTGATTTTGGTGGGGACTATTGAAAGCTGTCGGAGGAACATGGCGACTCACGAACCTTCTCACCGGAAGGAGCAACATCACAAATCGTTGACAGACCTTCTGTCGGCTGCTCATCATCCGGGAATGACTATATGGGAAATTGCCTGGAAAGTAGCTATGCTCGAGTCGCATCACACATGAAGGGTCTACAGTGGTGGAAGATCTATCTGGGAAATTGCTTGGTGTGCACCTGGGGCACGGGCGCCATATATGGGACAACAACCGATTGGTCCTCAGTTGACGATATTGCTTGTTCCGACCCAACTCACCAGAGTAGGACGCCGAATATGGAAGATTGCTTGGAGTACCTACGTGATCCACCACCTTGAGGACAAGGTGGTTTTTCGGGATGGTGGCAATGATAGAGACCAGCTGTCCAGTTGGAGGAAATAAGGGGTAGAATGGTCTTTTGGGGGTGAGTTTGTTAAGTTGTTAGGGGGAAGGTTCTAGACCCCACTTGTGGGGCTGGAGAATAATTATATAATCAGTTCGTGGGGTGAGAAGGGAAGGAAGGAAGAAATTAGTTGAGAGTTTCAGCCATCTGGCTTGGGTAGCGGCCTGCGGGCTTGGGCGAGGAGCTTCTGCTCTCTCGAAATGTATTTCTTCTTCTGCTGTACCTTGCTGTAATTCTCGGTTCTGCTTCATAAATGTAGCAGTTGGTTTCTCGGGCTCTATCAGAATGCAAAAAAGATCTCAAATAACTTGTATGTGTTTATGGGTGAAACGTACAAGGAAGTGGATATAGTTGTCGCATCAACTACCTCAACGGAAGCGTTGACGATGTTATGACATCAGAAGCTTGGTCATATGTCTGAACGAGGCCTGAAGATTCTCGCTGATCAGAAGTTGTTTGGGCTTACAAAGACATCTTTATCATTTTGTGTGCATTGTGTTTTGAACAAGCAATACGGGTTTAAGATCAGGACGTCAACAACAAGAAGCAAAAAGATCTTAGTGTTGATCCATTATGATGTTTGGGAAGCACCAGTTATATCCCTAGGAGGAGCAATGTACTTTATATCATTCATTGATGATTATTCCAGGAGTTGTTGGGTGTATCCAATCAAAGAGGAAGACCGATGTTTTGAAGTCTTGAAAACATTCAAGGAGTTTGAATCTGGAAAAAACCCGATGAAGTGTTGGAGGACTGATGTTTTTGGAAGGAACTTGAATCTGAAAAAAAGATGAAGTGTTTGAGGACCGACAATGGTGAAGAATATACAAGTGAGGAGTTTGATACTTTTTGTCAACGAGATGGTATCAAAAGATAGTTCAGGGTGGCATACACTCCTCAGCAGAATGGAGTGACAAAACGGATGAACCTAACTCTATTAGACAGAACAAGGGCGATGTTAAAGACTGTAGGAATTGCCAAAACATTTTGGGCAAAAGCAGCGAATACCGCTTGTTATGTGATCAACAGATCTCCTTCAAACGATTGATCTGAAGACACTGATGACGACGTGGACTAGTAAACCCTCCGGCTATTCTCGGTTACATACTTCTGAAGATCCTGTATATGCATTGTTTATTAACAAAGAAAGATCAAATTTGGATTTTAGATCCAGTAAATGTATCTTCTTGGGATACGCTAATGGTGTGAAGGGGTATCGTTTGTGGGACCCCATTGCCCACAAACTTATCATCAGTAAAAATATCAGTTTTGCAGAAGACAAGGTGAAAATGATAATTGATGGAGACATGGAGAAACAAAATATAGAAACTACGACAGTTGAGGTGGAGGACAAATCCAAGGAAGAACCAGTTTCCTCTGAAGCATTACTAAAACACGATGATCAAGTACCGATCGAGTTTGGACCACAATGGCTAACTCGGGGGAAAAGTGCACCAGTATGATACTCAAACTATGTCATTGAGAGTAATATTGCGTACTTTTTATTGACGGAGGATGGAGAGCCATCTTCTTTTGTAGAGGTGACCCATAGTCCAGATGCATCCTCGTGGATGGCGGCGATGCAGGAGGAACTTGAAACCTTACACAAGAACAAGACTTGAGATCTTGTTCCATTATCTCATGGAAGGAAGACTATCGACAACAAATGGGTCTTTAAGATTAAGCGGGATAGAAATGACCTGGTGGAAGGATATCGTGAAGACTGGTGGTCAAAAGATATGCTCATAAGGAAGGTATTGATTTTAATGAAATATTTTCTCTTGTTGTTAGACTGACGACTAATCGGGTAATTCTGACGATGTGTGCTACATACAGTTTGCATCTAGAGCAACTAGATGCGAAGACAACATTTCTTCATGGTGATCTTGATGAAGAAATCTATATGCTCTAACCGAAAGGTTTTGCAGAAGAAGACTAAGATAACTTGATTTGTAGGTTGAACAAATTTTTGTACGATCTCAAGTAGGCGCCCAAGGTGTTGGTACAAGAGATTTGATTCCTATATCACGAGCATACAATAGACTTCATTCAGATCCTTGTGCATATTTCAAGGGTTCGGAAGGTAATGATTTCATCGTTTTGTTGTATGTGGATGACATGTTGGTTGCAGGCCCCAACAATGATTATATTCAAGAGACGAAAACACAGTTGGCTAGGTATTTTGATATGAACTTGGGACCAACAAACAAGATTCTTGAGATGGAGATTTACCGAGACAGAAATAATGAGAAGATTTGGCTATCATAGAAGAATTCCTTGTGGAAAGTCTTGAAACGTTTCAACATGCAAGAATGTAAGTCAATTTTTACCCAACTTCTTGTTAATTTCAAGTTATCCTCTACGATGAGTTCTAACAGTGAAACGGAGAGGATGAAGATGTCTTAAGTACCATATGCATCGGTAGTGGACAGTCTGATATTCGTTATGGTTTGTACTAGACATTGCACACGCAGTGAGAGCAGTTAGTCGGTACATGGTAAATCCAAGATGAGAGCATTGAAGCACAATGAGGAGGATTTTGAGATACATCAAGAAGAGCTCAGATGCTGCATTATGTTATGGAGGATCATATTTTACTATCAGAGGATATGTTGATTTAGATTTTGCATTCTGACCGGAGGAAATCCACTATTGGTTATGTGTTTACTCTTACAGGAGTAGGTGTGAGTTGGATTTTAAAGTTACAATCAGTTTTGTCTTTAACCATGACTGAGGCAGAGTACATGGCAACTACACAAGCTTATAAAGAGACAATTTGGATGAGAAGGTTGTTAGAGGAGCTCGAACATAGATAGAAGCATATTTCATTATTTTGTGACAGTCAGAGTGTCTTGCACATTATAAGGAATCCATCTTTTCATTCCAGGATGAAGCACATTGAGGTACAATCTCACGTAGTCCGAGAAGTGGTAGAGGAAGTCTGAACATGCAGAAGATTCATACTGATAGATTTCCTGACGAAGACGATTGACTCTCATAAGTTTAGATGGTGCAGATCCTCGAGTGACCTTCCAGTGATTGCTTTCCAATCAAATCTTCAAGTGAGAGATATGTTGACAACCCCTTGTTTATGATGGACAACCATCGCCCTCCAAATTAACAAGGGGGGTAGGTGGTGGTAGGATTGGTTGGTGGTCAAACCCCACCAAACTACCAGTGGTGGAGGTAGGGCTCCTGCCTATAAAAAGCAGTGCTCTCCGATGGGTTTTCCATCATCTCCAAGGGGTTTCAATTCAGATATTCCCATTACAGTTGAGTGTTTGGTATTTTGTGAAACATGTTTTCTTCACTTGAGTGATAATTTAGGGTTTTTCTTCTTATAATGGTGATGAGTGTCTGTACCCACATTTTTACCCATCGCGAGATTCTTCTATTTGCTAGTGGTTTTTTATCCCTTTCATTTTGGGAGTTTTCCCACATTACATTTGGTGTCTATTTATATTCGCATTTTGCGCTTTATTTTATCTCACTATTATCGCTACATCAGTGGACCAATCATTTTTGGTCCCAACACGTGCTTCATGTGTCCGCACACCTTAATTTTAGATTATTTATTTTCACAATTTTCTATTGCCAAAATCATTTTTTTAAATAAAACTTCACATTTTGGGCCTTAATGAAATATACTCATGCACTCTACTTTTTATGTACTTGCATAATTCAAACAAAGCCCCCTAAGGTTGGCGGTGGGGTGGTTTGGGTTTGGGTGGGGTGAGGGGCAGGTTGTGTGGTAAAGTCTCCAGGCCTACGTGTTTATTTCCTTTCTTTCCTCGTGTCGTGTTCTGTGGTGACAGATGTAATCTACCTTTAATAATTCAAACAAATTTATAATGCATATATTTTATGCCTTTTTGTCTTCATACTTTTCTATATTTACTTTACCTGAGGGAAAAAAGTAGGGGTTTGTTGCCTCATAAGTTTTAGGGAAACCATCTGCATTGCCATTGGGTGAACCTGTGCTCTGTTTCTCTGTTACTCAAGGTTCAAAAGATGACGGGAGATTTTTATTATTTTCTATGCATCGAATCTGAGCTAGATTTGTATTTGAATTTTGCATGGCGTAGATTTGTATTTGAAGTCTGTATGGCTTGTGTTAGCTATCCGGGTTTGGGTCCAGGTCTGGGGGGTGTGTCCCAACGGTGCCCACACCCACCTATTCTGTATACCAGCGGAAGGGTAAAAAGGGGAAAGTGGCTTAAGTTAGTGGGGTGAGGTCCTGATGGGGTCTAGCGAACCGTTCGGTCGGTATTAGTAGCAGCGGCCAGTGCGATGGAAGACATCAGTTAGAACTCTAGTATTATGTTGGAACAGAACGGACGGGAGGCAGTGGGCTGGCTTTCGACTCCCTCTTTATCTACATCAGGGGGATGACTAGGAGGACTATCCATCTCCAACTGTTGTTTCATTCCTTCTTCCATAGTTGTAATACAGAAAACCGGTAACACCATTCCCTAATTCCTCTACAGTTTATGTTTCAATTGCTTGTTCGAACACACACACATGAATCATAACAACTTTGGCGACTCCGTTGGGGATAAGAATCTAGACAGAGGCAGGCGCAGTAGAGCTAGAGGCGATTATCTTTTTCTTTTCCTCTGATTCGTTTCAGCGCAGGCTGTAAGATTCGGCGAATTCTTTTATGCAAACTAGAATGGAGCACCGAGTGGCGTGGATTGAATCATCAATGGATAGTATTAAAGTTTTCATGACTTTGATACAAGAAAACATGGAGAAGATGACGCGTGGACAAAATGACAGCCAGTGAGTAGCTCTGGACGTGGCGTAACAAACAGAGGAGCAAGTCATGTTGCGGGTCCGAGATCTGGAGGAGCAGACTTTGAAGAGATCGGAGGGAACAAAATTGCATATTGAGCGAGGTTCAGAAAATGGAAAACAAAGTCGAAGTGAGCCGAAAATTAAAGAAGGCAGAGATACTGGCAGCATTGAGTGCGGGGAGTGTTTTCAGAAGTTACTGAATGTTGAGGTGATCGATCAGTCTGATGAGCTGCGTAGCGTTTCAAGGAAGGTGGAATTACCAACATTTTCTGGAGATGATCCTTTAGGATGGGTTACCAAGGCAGAAACATACTTCTTGATAAATCAAGCTCCGGAGGATATGAAACTACACTACGCACAAATTTGCATGGAAGACACGACATTATATTGGTTTCTATCCTGGCACAATATTACTCCAGGAACGTCTCGAAATTCCTTCAAGTCAGCGTTGCTGGACCGATATGGTAGGAATACGGATGGAGATCCATTGAGATTTTTGAAGAATTTCAGACAAACAAGCTCAGTGGACGAATGCATACATAGAGGAATTTGATCAAATAGCCTTGAGATTACCTGATTTTCCAAAGGCCTGGTACATGAGTCTGTTTATGTGAGGGTTGCGTCCTGAAATTGAAAATCAGATTTCCACGCATGAGCCATCAAACAAATTTCGAATGATAATCTTGGCAAGGAAGGTTGAAAGAGAGTTGATCAGCGAGGGAGTGCTACGGGGTGCTCTGTCTCGACCTCTGGGGCCACCTATTCATCGACACCCTGGGGTTACAACAACAAATCTTCCTACATCCCGCCCGGTTACTGAACGTAATCGTCGTGAAGAAGAGTTGCGGAGGGTGGTTGGAGATGACCGATGGAGTGGAGTGCGAGCTCTCAGTCGACAAGAACGGGAAGAACGAAAACAAAAGGGGCTATGTTTCCGTTGTGGCCAACCATTTGGGCCAATGCACAAATGTCTAGACAAGCACCTGAGAGACAATCGGGGGAGGAAAATTTGACGAGAGCTGAAGAAGAAAGCTTAGAGGCGGGTGGTGAAGAGCCTGACGGGCTGTCAGGAGGGCGGACAGGGGTGCAGGTGAAGCCGCACAATATGGGCGAGTTAGGGGCTGATTCAATGAGGAACCTGAGAGACAACCGGAGGAGGAAAATTTGACGAGAGCTGAAGAAGAAAGCTCAGAGGCGGGTGGTGAAGAGCCCGACGGGCTGTGAGGACGGCAGATAGGGGAGCAGGTGCAGCCGCACAATATGGGCGAGGTAGGGGCTGATTCAATGAGGAACCTGAGAGACAACCGGAGGAGGAGAATTTGACGAGAACTGAAGAAGAAAGCTCAGTGGTGGGTTATAAAGAGCCTGGTGGGCTGTTAGGAGGGCGGACAGGGGAGCAGGTGCAGCCGCGCAATATGGGCGAAGTAGGGGCTGATTCAATGAGGAACCTGAGAGACAACCGGAGGAGGAAAAATTGACGAGAGCTGAAGAAGAAAGCTCAACGGCGGGTGGTGAAGAGCCTGATGGGCTGTCAGGAGGGCGGACAGGGGAGCAGGTGCAGCCGCACAATATGGGCGAGGTAGGGGCTGATTCAATGATGCTCACCAGTTAAATTTCCGTAGTGCTGGTACTGGTGTTGGTGGGTAGCGGCGCCACCCACAATTTTATCTCTAGGCGGCTCATCAAGCTCGCAAATGTGCATGTTCACCCAACCAAACCATTCGGGATAACTCTCGGCAATGGCTCTCGAGCTCTCTCACAAGGCTTATGCAAGCAGATTCAGCTCAGTCTGGAAAATTTTAACGTTTCTGTTGATGCTTTTGTTTTTGATATAGGGGGTCCTGATGTGGTTCTGGGAATGGAGTGGCTGAAGAGCTTGGGTAGTGTTTTAACGGACTGGGGGCACAAAACGATGGAGTTTCTGTGGCATGGACAGAAAATCAAGTTAGAGGGAAAAGTGGCAGGCGACATGAACCCTTGGAAGCTGCAAAACCAAGTGCAAACTAGGACACTGCTAGTTGAGGGATGGGCTTGGATGGCACAGATTCAGCTACCAGCAGTAGAGGCAAATGGTGAATTATTTAGCCAGACTTAGCTAAAGAAAGTTTTGAACAAATTCCATGCTATATTCGATAAGCCACGGGGTCTTCCTCCGCAGTGGGAGACGGACCATGCCATTAATCTTGAGCCCATAGCTACTCCAGTAAGTATTCGACCCTACAAATTGGCTCATAACCTTAAAGACGAGCTCGAACTACAAGTTGAAGACATGTTGGCACAAGGGATAATCCGACATAGTTGCAACCCATTTGCTAGTCCCATAATACTTAAAAAAAAAAGATGGAAGCTGGAGGATGTGTGTAGACTATCGGGCGCTTAATAAACTTACCATCCTGAACAAGTTTCTTATTCATATTATTGAGGAATTGTTAGATGAGTTGCAAAGAGCGTCTTATTTGTCCAAGTTGGACTTGAAGTCCGGATTCCACCAAATCTGACTCCGTTTAGCAGATGTTCACAAAACAGCTTTCCGAACACACGATGAACATTATGAATTTCTTGTCACGCCATTTGGTTTAATGAATGCACCGACCACCTTTCATTCTACCATGAACCAAATGTTTAAAGAGCACCTGAGAAAAATTGTCTTGGTTTTCTACGATGACATACTGATATTTAGTAAGACTTGGGAGGATCACTTGCACCACTTGAAGACAGTTTCGGGTGTTGCAGAAAAATCAGCCCCATCTTAACGAAAAGAAATGTTTTCTGGCCCAACAGTTCGTTGAATACTTGGGCCATGTCATTTCTGCTAAAGGTGTTTCGGTGGATCCCATGAAAATAGAATGTGTGCTCGGCTGGCTGCGGCCACAAACCGTAAAGGAGTTCGTGGGTTCTTGGGACTAATCGGATATTATAGGAAATTTGTTGAAGGTTATGGCAAGATAGCTAAGCCTCTTACGGGATTAACCAAAAAGGATAATTTCCATTGGTCAGTCGTGGGTGAACAATCCTTTAATGCCCTTAGAAGTGTTTAATTTCAGCCCCCCTTCTTGCCTTACCTGATTTCCAACAGCCATTTACTATAGAATGTGATGCTTCAGGTCAGGGAGTTGGGGCTGTTCTCATGCAGGCTGGACGCCCAATTGCATATTTCAGTATGGCCCTTAGCTGATGCCAACCTTTCAAAATCAGTGTATGAAAAAGAGGTCATGGCTCTTGTCCTAGCAGGACAACATTTGAGGCAATATGTGGTCGGGAATCATTTCTTTGTCTATACAGATCATAAGGATCTAAAGCATCTCCTCAGTCAACGCTTACACACGGAAAATCAGCAGGATTGACAAACGAAGCTCTTGGGATCTGACTTCGAAATTATTTACAAGCCTGACCGCTTAAATCAAGCAGCTGATGCCCTGTCCCGTCGGGCTGCTGATGCTCTCGACTCCAGCCCTGGAACTATTACTTTGGGGTCAGCAATTTCTGAACCCCTCTCTGGCTCGAATTAGATGTTATTAAAGCTGATAACCAGCAAGATCCGGTGCTGAAGAACCTCATTGCTGCTGTCCAGATTCGACCCTCTTCCCAGCCCCAGTACTCAGTGTGCAACGGTCTGCTATATTACCAAGACAGACTCATATTGTCTCCTACATCCAGCTTAATACCAAAGTTCCTACATTACTACCATACTTCTCCGGTAGGAGGCCATGCTGGATTTCATAAGACCTATAAACATTTGGTTGCTGGACTTTTCTCGAGGGGCATGACTAAACAGATTCAGCGATATGTTCGGGAATGTGACATTTGCTAGCGACATAAGACCCAAACTCTATCTCCAGCAGGTCTCCTCCAACCTCTTCCGATTCCAGCGTGGGTTTGGGATGAGATTTCAATGGATTTCATTTCCGGTTTGCCGAAGTTTCAAGGATATAGTGTGATTTTAGTGGTTGCATATCGTTTCACCAAGTATGCCCACTTTTTATTATTGCACCATCCCTACACAGCCAAGGCGGTAGCAGAATTATTCATCAGGGAGGTGGTACGTTTGCATGACATTCTTAGTTCTATCTTGAGTGACTGGGATCCAGTCTTAGTAATTTTTGGAAAGAGCTATTTCGCTTGGAGGGCACCACACTCAAGATGAGTTTTACCACCCTCAAATGGATGGACAAATGGAAATTGTTAATAAGTGTCTTGGAACCTATCTTCGCTGTTTTGCATCCAAACGACCTCACACTTTGTCTCGGTGGCTGCCATTGGCCGAGTATTGTTACGATACCGCTTCCCACTCTTCTACCAAGATGACTCCATTTGAAGCAGTATATGGCCGACCAGCCCCTGCAGTGCAGCGTCTTGCACGGGACACTACTGCGGTTGATCCAGTGTCGACTCTCCTTGCTGAGCGTGATCAGATGTTAGAACAACTCCGACATAATCTCACCCGAGCTCAACAGATCATGGTTTGGGTAGCTAACGGGCACCAACGGGATGTTACTTATATCGTTGGCGACCTCGTTTTTCTCAAACTGCGGCCACCAGTCCAGTCTTCCAAGCTCCACAAGCTCACTCCTAAGTTGACAGGCTATTATGACCCCTTTCCAATTGAAGCCTGAGTTGGAACTACAACTTATAAACTGAAGTTACCCTCTACAACTCAGATACATCCAATTTTCCATGTTTCCCAGCTCAAATGAGCAGTGGGAACCTCTCCAGTACATTCCGAACTACCAAAATTATGGGACAGCGCTTCTTCCATCAGTCCCTTGCCCACAACAATTTTGGCTGCCAAATCCACGCCTGGACATCGCAGTTTCCAGACTTGCACCTTGAGGACAAGATGCCAATTGCCGAGGGGGAAATTGCTAGCTATCCGGGTTCGGTCCTGGTCCAGGTCCAGGGGGTGTGTCCCAATGGTGCCCACGCCCGCCTATTCTGCATACTCAACAGCGGAAGGGTAAAAAGGGGAAAGTGGCTTAAGTTAGTGGGGTGAGGTCCTGGTGGGGTCCAGCGAACTGTTCGGCCGGTATTAGTAGCAGCGGCCACTGCGATGGAAGGCATCAGTTAGAACTCGAATATTCTGTTGGAACAGAACGGGCGGGAGGCAGTGGGCTGGCTTCCGACTCCCTCTTCATCTACAGCAGGGGGACGACTAGGAGGAGGACTCTCCATCTCCAACTGTTGTTTCATTCCTTCTTCCATAGTTGTAATACAGAAAACCGGTAACACCATTCCCTAATTCCTCTACAGATTATGTTTCAATTGCTTGTTTGAACACACACACACAGGAATCATAACAGCTTGACTCACCATAAATTGCTGCATGAAACAGTATCCTCTTACGTTTAACCCGATGAGAAAAAAAGCGGGCTCATTGGTTTTTTGGTGTTGTCATCTCCTAAACTTTGGGATAATGAGCAACATCTTCATTGTCTGAATTTCTGTTTAGTGTGACACATGGTTCAGTAAAATGAAGTCTGTGACACGTTACCATGTTCCATCAGTCTTGGTGAATCTTGATATGATCTTTATATATTGTTTATGTTTTGTGATCTTACTCATGTTTGTAACTTTGCGCCCTAATAGAACACTAGGGAAACTGCCTTTGCCATTAGAAAGCTCCCTTTGACCAAGGCTAAAAGGTACTTGGAGGATGTGTTGGCCCACAAACAGGCCATTCCCTTCCGTCGATTCTGTGGGGGTGTAGGACGGACTGCCCAAGCAAAGAACCGGCACCCAAATGGGCAAGGTCGCTGGCCTGTCAAATCAGCCAAATTCATTCTGGACTTGCTAAAGAATGCCGAGAGCAATGCAGAGGTACTGTTCCTGGATACTTTTGTTCTGTTTGACAGTGCCATGATTAGTCTTGTGCAGTTAGCTCTGTAATCACACGGTGTCTATTCAGGTGAAGGGTCTGGATGTGGATGCATTATACATATCTCACATCCAGGTGAACCAGGCCCAGAAGCAAAGGCGTCGGACTTACCGTGCTCATGGAAGAATCAACCGTATGTTTGAATCTTCTCCGGGGAGTTTTATTGATTCATTAATCATTGGGGTTAGCCATTTATGATTTTAGCTTCTGTTGGTCTGTTTTGTGGGCAGCCTACATGTCTTCTCCTTGCCACATTGAGCTGATATTGTCTGAGAAAGAGGAGCCTGTCAAAAAAGAGGTAATCATGTTTTCTTCTTTTATTTGAAGAAGATGAAAGAAATGTTCTTCTTGTGATGTTGCTTTGGTGGTCTATGCAGCCTGAGCAGCAGCTCGCAACCAGTGGCAGGTCCCGAAAGTCTCGGCCACTGCGAAGCGGTGCTTCCTCTTGAATGCTACGTGTTTAATTGTTATTTGGTTGGGGTCTGTTGAATTAAGAGTTTCATTCCTCTTTTTATCGTCTTTGAAGTGTTGGTGTGTCCAGTTGTGAAAGCCCGTGGTAGAGCCTATGTTTATTTTGAGTGTTCATTTTACTAGATATTTTGTTTGAATCCTTTCCCATCTTTGTTGCTTTTGGATGATTAGCTAACAGATTGCATGATGTAGGGTAACGATCACTCACCAACATCCATCAGACACTTCTCTTGTAGGTAACCTGTCAATTATATGAATCATGCATCATATTTATTGGGCCTCCTATGATCTCAATGACATCCCAGTAACCCCTATAGGTAAAGAAAAAAGTGAGGTGGGAGTTTTGGCCAAGATTTCTATTGGATCTCATTACCATGCACAATGTCATAGATCTCCTTTTAAATCCCTTCAATAAATGAAGAATACTCAAAACACTTTTCAAATGCTTAAGGCAACCCGTTACAACTTTTTTTAACATGATATTATTAAATCCATAACTGAATCTTTTAATAATTGTTCAATGTTTTAAACAAGTAATATAAAGGTTTATAACTCACAACATATCATGATCTGTTCTGAATGGATGATAACGATGGAGCATGGAGAATCATTCTAACCCAAATTTTAATTTTAATTGGAGCGGACAATGTTTCTTGGCATTCAAATCGTTGGTTATAATTCAAAGAGGGCTCATTTGCTCACACGTGATTAACATCTTTAAGAGTCTTTAAAGCTTCATTAATGATGAAAATTGCTGGAATTTAAAGGGGCTCTGGGAGTGTTTTTAATGTCTTTTTATATCATTAAGAGGCTTTAATGCCTTATATTTTGTCCCGTGTAAGGGATCAATTACAATCCTACAAATTTTGAAGTTTGTAGTGCAACTTTATCCATTGCTTTAGCCTTTTCCTTTGCTTGAAATTGATGGTGCATCTCTTTATACTGGAGATAGCTTGGAGATAGCTTGACGGATGACATTGCTAACCCTTGGTTATGCAAAAAATTTTCTTACAAATTTTGAAGTTTGTATTGCAAATATATCTATTGCTTTAGCCTTTTCCTTTGCTCAAAATTGATGTTCCGTCTCCTTAACCTAGTGGCTTCACCTTTACGCTTTGAGAGATCTTGACGGGTGATATTACCTTTAAACCTTGGTTATGCAACAATCTTTGATCACATCCATGACTTGTTATTTTCTTTTAATGACGCATCATACTTCATTTCATGTGCATGTCTCACTATAGTACATACCACAAAATACTTACATATCATATGGAATGATATAACTCACATTACATTATGTGATATGAGTTTTAATATATTTTTCCTCTCTCTCTCACTTTCACGAAAGTCTCATAGGTTTTATCCACACTCCACATTATGTTATGTCATTTGTAACAAGTTGTGAAATTATTTCTAAAACAAATTTTTGGAATACTTTGAACTCTTGGAAAAGCCATCATTCTCTAGATTTTGGACAAACACTTTACCCTAAAATAGTCATTCACATAGCCTTATGTGTGACCATGTGTGCCTTTATAATGTTGACAATGATATGGATTCTTAATCCACAATCATAAGTAAAAAGTGGCCTTTAGCAAAACATAAATGCTACTCAAGCTATAAAGAAATCCAGTGTTGATTTTTATCAAACACATGTATCTCCATACAAGCGTCCACCTACATACTGCATATTCTTACAATCCATTTTTTCCAAGACATAAAATACATCCATGAGACACGATACATGTCAATCCTATATGGGCTAATTCATTCACCCTTGATTTTCCAAGTTAAGACTAACCAAGATAGAAGTAAATGAGTACATCTCATGTCACTTAACTAGGTATGGTGATGCACTTCTTAAGCCACAATCAATCAAGTGCCTAGATGCTATACCCATCATACAAGAGGGACAAATCTCACATTGGTTAAGAAAAACCCTCTTCTCGATCAGCAACATGTCCAACTTGTAGGTTTTGAGCACAATCGAAGTGTGCGATGGGTCGTGTTCAACTTTTTTTTATCATGATCGACGATCAATCCAAGATTTACACAACGATAAACGCCATGGTCAACGAAATTGAATCAAAGGAAATAGATAATGGATAAAATGTCGGAACTAGAGTGTAAGATCGCCACATATTATTTATAATTAATTTAACCAATTAAAAAATTAACTTGTGAGAATTCTTTCTTCACTGATGGATCTGACAACAGATCTACGTTGTACCGTAGTTGCGTTATCAGAATCAAGAGAGGATTCTTTCTAGTGGTGATCCACACGTGCTTCACAAATTTTTGAATGCCGCCATAGGAATCTCCGGGTGCTAGCATGATAGATCATATCATTTGCGTCGTTCGCCTTTGATCACCTCGAGAATCGCTTTCAAAAAGTTCTCTTTGATTTATCTTGACTTGAGAGTGAGAGTTGGAGGAAGATTGCTATTCGTTCTTGGAGAAGAGAGATTTATAAGGTTTCGAGAGAATTCTTCAGATTCGTTTTGCACAACAAAACAAATGAATTGACTCTTGAAAAATAATATAATTGAGTTTATATACCGCTAAAGTTTAGAAATAAATATTTGCACAAGTGCCCTTTAATATTTATTTAATCCTTGTGGGACCCATGTCTATTATAATAATAATATTATTTCTCGACGTGAGCTTAACTTACGAATTAAAATTAAATATTATATATTCAAATAATATTCAATATATATTATTTTTCACCAGACCATTAAACTCGGTCCGTCATTCCTCCATAATATTTATCGGATCTTGAATAATGTCTATTTATTTATTAAATAAGTATCACTGCATTATTCGTCAATAAATAAATAAATATTATATTCACTAAATAGAAAATAAATATTTATTAAACATCCTGCTCACATAATATTCTCTCGAATAAATGGTGATGAAATATATGCGATCGAACAAACATGAATAATTATTAAACCACGTGCGAGAATAATATTTATCCTACTTGTTAAATAATAAATAATAATATATTATTTAACTGGGATTCTGGATACAATTAGTGTGTGACCATATAGGTCTCTTTCTCAGTGACATTAGACGAAACAGTCTAAAGTTCAATGTTAGCGTCTAGCAACACACCAAGACACCCATAGAGAAAGAAGTTAATGACACAACGACATAATACCTCATACAGACACTTACTGTGTAATATAATCCTTTTATCATGATATCTCTAATCAAGTAGGTTGCATGTTAGACTATATCATTTTTATCAAATGGTCTGAGATATCAATTTCCATTAAAGAACATAAATGACAAATCTTTTATTGCATTATTCATTAATGCAACATTACTCGCGACAAACCCAACGTATCTTACCTCATCGCGAACATACGTCGTCACAATTTTCATCAATACATCAAAGTACGCAATTTATAATACTCATTAATAATAATCTTAAAGTCTAAGGATCAATAGACAAATTCACAGATAGGAACATTCAATGACACATATAAATGTAGATTTCTTAATGGAAGATTTTGCTCTCATAATATCACACTGGATATTACCAAGAGCGTACACCACGAGAAGGTGCCGCGAAGTCTTATGAGTCTCTACCTCTGATAGCCTGTATCATTTGTGTCTCTCAAATGATATTATCTGGATATAGAACATATACTACCGTGACACTTCTGGGTTCTCATCAGAGCGGAGAGCTGCTATGACTTTTTAGTTCGACAACTACTCTCAGGACATTATCATATACCATGTTACGCAAAAGAACAATCATGATGTGATAAGAAATTTATTAACATTCAAAACTATGAATACAGATTATCATAAAGTACACACAAGTTGGTTCTAGGGCACCAACTTCAAAAGAATCCCACTTGCACTAGAGCCAATTGCTAACAACCTTCAGTCCGCTAGCTCTCATATGATACTTATTCTTCTCCGGAGATACGCCTTTAGTCAAGGGGTCTATCATGTTTTTTTCTGTGGGTACTCTGCTTACTGCAACTTCACCCCTTTGATAAAAATCTCTCAAGAGGTGATACTTGCGGAGTATATGCTTTGTGTGTTGGTGTGACCTTGACTCTTTTTCAAGAGTCATCGCTGTAATATTATCACAATACAATGTGATAGAGTTTTTACCACTAAGTACTACATCAAGCTCCTGGAAAAAGTTCTGTATACTTGGCTGCATATGAAGCTGCTATATACTCAGACTCCATTATAGAATCAACGACAACTGGCTGCTTTGAACTCTTCCAGCTCACACCTCCTCCATTGAGACACAAAACATATCCTGACTGCGACTTCAGATCATTATATTATATTTGAAAACTAGCATCAATATAACCTCTAATGACCAGCTCTTCGTCTCTTCTATAACCAGGAACATATCCTTAGTTCATCTCAGATACTTGAGGACAACCTTAACAGTAGACCAATGCTGTTCTCCTGGATCTTCTTAATATCTTCCTACCATGCTCAATGCATTGACAACATCAATTATGGTACATAACATTACATACATGATTGATCCTATTGCTGAAGTGTATGACATTTTTACTCATTCTCTCTTTCTTCTATTGTGCCTGATGACACATTTTCTTAGAAAGATGTATACCATGTAACATTGGAACTAATCCCCTATTGAATTGTTCCATACCAAATCTCTTTAGTATCTAGTTAATGTATGTACTTTGACTTAGTCCAAGTAGCCTCTTGGATCTGTAACGAATGATCTTGATCCCTAGAATATAGGTTTCTTCACCTAAGTTTTTCATGGAGAAACACTTGTTTAACCAGTCCTTAACAAACGGTAAGACTGGTATGTCATTTCCAATAAGTACTATGTCATCAACATATATTACTAGGATAATGACTGCATTCTCACTAAACCTCTTTTAAACACATGGATCACATTCGTTCTTAATGAAACCAAATTCTTTTATAGCTTCATCGAATTGAATTTTCCATGACCCAGATACTTACTTCAATCCATAAATGGATCTCTGCAAGTTGAAAATCCTTTTGGCATCACCTAGAGTCACAAACCCTTCTGGTTGTGTCATATAGACATCTCCCTGAAGGTTCCCATTAAGTAAAGTAGTTTTAACATCCATCTTCCAAATTTCATAGTCATGGTAAGATGCTATAATAAGTAGAACCATGATGGATTTAAACATGGAAACGGGTGAAAAGGTTTAATCGTACACAATTCCTTGACTATGTTTAAACCCTTTAGCCACTAGCCTTACTTTATAGGTATTTTCTTTACCTTCCATCTCCAGTTTTCTCTTGAATACCCATTCTCAGCCTATGGGATTTACATCAACTGGCGCATCGACCGGAACCCAAACCTGGTTTTGATACATGAAATCCATTTTAGAATTCATGGCTTCTTTCCATCTTGTCGTTTCTGATCCATCTATTGTCTCTTTATAGGAGAGAGGTTCATCTTTGTTAACTAATAATAATTCACCATATTTGGTGACTAGAAAACCACATCTCTCTAGTTCTCTTACCTCTCATATGCTCCTACACAATACTTGTATTTTATGAACTACTTCTTCCACAAAGACCTGTGGAATCTGTTCATGTACCAACTCTTATGTATTTTGAGCATCAACTTCATCGAAGTCAATCTTTTTCCCACTATCCTTTTTGAGGATGTGCTCCCTCTCAAGAAAGATGGCTTGTCTGGTGTCAATCACTTTCTTGTCTAAGGGGTTATATAAGTAGTGTCCCTTTGTTTCCTTGGGATACCCTATAAAGATACACTTTGTGTCTTAGGGTGCTAGTTTGTTGCATGAGAAGGCCTTAACAAACACCCCGCAACCCCATACACGTGTATGTGACAAAATGAGTTTCTTTCCATTCCATAACTCAAAGGAAATCCCATTTTTCGCTTTAGTTGGTACTCAGTTTAATGTATATGTTGCAATTTTTAATGTATACCCCCAAAAGGATAATGAAAGATTTGCATGACTCATCATCGAACTTACCATACCTAACAAGGTACAATTCCTCCTTTCACTAACACCATTCCACTATGGTGTGTAAGGTGGAGTGAGTTGAGATAGAATCCCAAACTCCTGTAGAAAGTAGATAAACTCTTGGTTAAGATATTCACCACCTCAATTTGATCGAAACTTCTTTATCTTTTTTATAAGTTGATTCTCCACTTCATTCTTGAATTCTTTGAATTTCTCAAAGGACTTAGACTTATACCTCATTAAGTAGACATAACCATATCTACTCAAGTCATCAGTAAAAGTTATAAAGTAAGAATACCCACCTCTAGCTTCTACTGTAAATGACCCACACACATCAGCGTGTACAAATCCTAGTAGCTCTATGCCCCTTTCACCCTGTCTATCGAATGAAGATTCTATCATTTTGTCTTGTAAACAAGAATGACATCTTTCAAGTGGTTTTAGATCATAAGAGTCTAAATAACCATCTTGATAGATCTTTGTAACGCTTATCGTTTACATAACCAAGATGATGATGCCATAGCTAGGTGTTATATGAGTCGTGTGAACATGATTTGTTATCTATTGCCAATACCTGGTTTTTATAATTTAATACATAAAGACCATTACTTAAGTGCACCATACCATAACATATGTTTTATTTATAAAAGAAACAAATTTTATTTCCAAACTTAAAAATAAAACTATCTTCATTTAGACATGGTATAGAAATTATTTTCTTGGTAATAATAGGTACATAATAACAATCCCTTAAAACCAATATCATTCTTGTTGGCAATGAAAGGTGGTAGTTATCAATGGATAGATCATATAGTGTAACACCTCAAGGCATTATAATATTTTCATTTTAGAATAAATATTATTTTGTCTCTCTTACGCTACACACTACACTGAGTTAGCTTGTGTTACACGTAAGACCGAGTTTTACTAAATAACGATATATTATTAAATATAATAAGATATAACCTAGCCTTTAAATTAGTAGTTATGAAAATGGGTAACTAATTTATGAAAATCTATGGTTTACAAAAATTTAAAATGAATTCACTGGTTACAAACTAATTATAAGTGAATATAAGAACCAATTGAATATAAAGGAAAATATTATTATTTTTATGCTCATACATATCTTTTACCCTAATAAATTAAATTAATTAAAATTATTGAGTGATATTAATGTGATATATATATTATACAATATTTTTGATATTCATACAATAGATTTGATAGGTTTAAGAAAAAAAACCCAATTTTATGTATAAAATACTATTTTTTTATTAAGGCATTTTTACCGCCTTTTAATGACGAACCCATTTTAAATCCAAATTTTGTCACTTTTATAAATTTAATATGTAAAAATAAACTAATATTTTTAAGAAAAACATAAAAATTAGCTTAAGGTGAATTTTTGGTAATTTTCTGTGAAAATTTATTTTTTAATGAATAATGAAAAATACTGAATTTTAGTTCAAAACTTCCTTTTCATCTAATTTAATTATAAGGATAAATTATGTTTTAGATTTGTTTTAAAGTTTAATTACATAATATTTTTATCAATTAATATAATGTATGTCATTGGAATCAATTTCACTTAGAAATTGATTATAAAAACATAACAAATGTTTTTACTTTAAAAACCCGCATTGTCATTTCACCTGTAGGATGAATTTTAAATAAATTTCTTCCACTTCCGTGATTATAATTTGAAAAAATAGATTCCATATCTAGAATCAACATAATTTATAATTTCTAATAATACCACATTTGTTTTTGACCAAAAAGATTAGTGAAAACAATTAAAATTAATTACAATTATTAAGGTAAAATTAAGCTTAATAAAGGAATAAACCTTTAACTTAAGGGCCCAAATTACCTAGACATGTTTTCAACACCCATTGTATGACCATAATTCTTCAATACACCTATTATTGAGTTTGGTTTGTTTTTTAAGACTTTTGTTAGGTAAAAACGTGGGTATACCTAACTTCTTTTCAAAATACCAAGTGAGTCCTTTTCCTCCCTTATAAAAGGCCACCACCTATCCCCATTCTTCACACCTCTCAAAACACTTAGGTTTGGCCAAGATCTGCCCATATAGCTTCCCAACATCCCTTCCATTGACCTTGAATGCTCCATTTGGTCAAAAAGCCTTCCAAGGAATGAGTAACAAACATAATGTTTCTGTGTATGGTGAACTACTGGCTCATGAAACGATGATTGTTCATTTTTCCCTTACCACCTTTCATGGTGGACATTATGATGAACACTATTTATATATGATATATATGATATTAGTTATGTATTTATACTTTTTTAATCCTTTTATAACACATAACTTTAATTAATACATTCCATTTTGAGTTAATACGATAACATCGTTTAAGGAAGCGTAGACTACCGCCCCCTTGAAGCGATGCGATTCGTTCACTCTATACATGGAATGTATTAAGGACAATTTTAATAAACATATATGAAATATATTACATAAATATGGTACTATAATTAGAATATAAATATGTATGATTTACTTTCTTTCTTTTAAATACGACAAAGAAATGAAAGTAGCGTTCATACGTACATACGACCTATCGTCTCCATGAACGGTGCATTCCATTTCTTATCTCCAAATATTATGGTTTATTATTGATACATATATAATGGATATATATGATATTAAAATCATGGTTTACATTCTGTAGATGATGTAACCGTGTTATATTTAATAAGAACAAATAACAAGTTAAAACACACTCAACAAACTAGGAAATTAACACCTAAAATAGTTAAAATAATGAAAGGTTGTTAACAAATGGGTAATGAGATATTATAAGAAGAGGATATATGATATTATAAACATGAGTATGGTTATGCTATTAGTTATTAACATAACCACTATACAGGAGGATAAAGATCACAAAATGAAAAAGAAGGATAAGGTAAGAGAATTTCACCTCAATTTACATTTTATTGAGACTTATTTGTTATTATGCGCCAATTTACTTTTACTGGTGTATATTCTATCTTTTTCATGTTATATCATGAATCCCCTTATTCTCATGATATTATAAGTTTCATTTAATGTCATACCTTTCTAGAGATTATGATTCAAATGTTTCAAAGTGGTATGAGACACTTTGGAATGTTTAAAGATTATTCTCCTCAAGCTTATTCTTAATGATTATCTTTGCAATCTCACTTCCTTTTGTGATTATTAACCTTATTTTGAAATAGTAACTTTATTGTAATCATTTTTCATTGGAAATTTACTTGAATATCCATATTTTCATACAATGAATATTAGTATTTTCTAAACCGTATACCATTTTACATAAGGTGTCTACTTTGACAATTATTTGATTATTTTGAGGAAATATTGATAATTCCGTATTCTTTATTCAATATGGATATTTTATAAGGCATATTATTTATTTAGACTATTTGTTATGAGGAATGATTTGGATAGTCAATGACGGGAGGATCCCATACTACATATAGCTCCTCAATGCATCGACAGGTTCTCATGAGACAAATAAGCTGGCCAAATTAAATAGGTTTCTATCCATAGTTTTAAACCATCTTATGAAAGGTATTTATGGTATATGTTTTCATGTGACTTAGACATGACGCCCATTAAGAAATAATTTCCCTCATTTAGTTCCAGTTATTATTCATCCATGAGATTTTACATCGACATATCTATGGATACATATCATTTTCAGTTCATTGATTAAATGACATATGTTTCAATTTCTTACCTTGCCATATTGATTTTCATTATCTAGTTATTGAATGACATGCGTTTTCAGTTAATCACCTTATCATTTTTATTTATTCGTAATGATTCATTATTGATTCCACTTTACTTACCCTTATTGAGCATTTGAGATCACCCTTATTATGTTTCATTTCTCTAGGTAATGAAGAAGAAATATTTGAATATTCATTCAAGGATGAAATTTATTTCATTTATTTGTGTATCATGTTTGTAATTTCTATTTCTCAATGCATTATGGGTATCGTGTATGTAATATGAATTTCTAAGACTGCTAAACTAATTAGTCATTTGGGATTTGATTCCTTGTAATCATACCAATGTAATAAGATAATGCATCGGCTCCGGGCTTCTGGGGTCAGGGCGTTATAGTTGGTATCAAAATAAGTTTAGCAGTAACCTTGAAAATTATATTTAGAAAATATAGATTAGGGAGTAAAACCCTAGATATAAATTGAGGATAAGGATACAAAAAAATCCTAGAATTTTGGTAAGGTAGTGATTATGTGGATATTCCTAGCAATACATCTCTGTCTGGATACTACATGTGGGTGTGGTTCTGGCACAAATGTAATTATGAGTAATAACTTCGAAAAGGTATTTCGGGCTTGACTCGGGGTAACCTAGTACATGAAAACGGGCCTTACTACGTACTTGGCTTGACACTCCCAGGGGATACGCTTAGGATAATTCACATTTTCTATACCTACCATTATAAAGGATTCAAAAGTAAATATTTCCCCAAAGTAACCAATATTTATAATTCTAGGATTTACGATGCATAAATTTATGCATGTGCTATTCCATGTTTAGAGCTATAAAAAGTTCATAATTTTAGGAGCTAATCCAATATATTCCATTGTTTATAAATGGTGTATGGAAAGAAGAATGATATCAATATTCATGGCCAATGTAGAGGTTTCCCTACTGAGAAAGTCAATGAAGTTGGTATTAGAACTGAGGAAGTTATGAATATATTAGGGTAGCTTAATCAAGTTATGAAAAATAACCTTGCCTGAATGGAGAAAACTATCCCATGGAGAGAATCTCCTATGTTGGATCACTTTATGCGGAAAAATACCCCATTGTTTAGTGGGACTACTAGTCCAATTTTTGCTGAGTAATTGATTAAGTCTCTTGAGAATATATTTAAGGAATTGGAATACAATGAAAAGTAAAAGGTTACACATGCAGTCTATTGTCTCCAAGTTGATGATAATTATTAGTGGTCTCTGATCTAGAATACAAAGGAGGAAGAAGAAATTGAATTAATGGAATGGAGAACTCTTAAGGAGACATTCTTTGATAAATACTTCTATCATGATAAACAAATTGAGATGAAGAGAAAGTTTCTTAGCTTAAAACAAAAGGAGGAAGAGAGTTTTGTGAATTATGAAGCTACCTTTACAAGGTTAGCCAAGTATGCTATGAATTATATACGCAACACAGAGTGAAATATTGACCACTTCTTTAAAGGTCTTAAGCTAAATATTTGAAGGGCACTGGTTTCTCATAATTTCTCATCATACTAAGAGAGAGTTTTATGTGCTATCAAGATAGAGAAATAATTATCCAAATCCTATGGATTCATGAGAAACCAAGAGAATAAGAGGTCTTCTTAACACCATGAAAAAGTGAATGAGTCAAAGAAAATGAAGGGAAAGAAGTATTTTCCAACTTGTGATAACTATGGAAAAAAAGAATCACCCTAGTAAATGCTTGAAAGGATTGGAAGTTTGTTATGTGTGGAAAAAAAGGTCACCAGGAAAAATAATGCGAAGGAAAGAAGGAAAACACTATTATTCAATGTTACAAATGTAAGGATATGGGGAACTATGCAAATTAATTCCCCAAATGTCAAGGGAATATACCTCCGAAGAAGCTAAGGGATCAAGATAAATCATATCTTATTGAAACAAATGAAGTGGAATAATTAATATAATTCTCTTTTTAGATCTAAGAAATATGTTGTAAAAGTATTTTGTTCATGATGTTCTCACCATATAATTTATGAATTATGTAAGGATTATACTACAATACCTTTTTGTTAAGTATTTTAGAATCATATACTGAATGGTACAAAGAAAATGTATTCAGTAGAAAGTTAAAATTTTCTAAAAACACATGATTGAGGGAAATACAACCCTTAATATGTTCCTAATGTTGAGATAATGATGAAGAAATGATTAATTTGGACAAGTGCTGACTACCTTGGAACTGATTAACGACTTGTCAACAAGTGGTCTATGCTATCATCGATAGAGTTTAAAAAACTTTTGGATTTATGGAATATATCCAATAACATGTGTTTTACTTAAGGAATAAGGAATAATGCATGTTTCCAATAAGGTTTTATGGTAATTCAATTTATTACCATATCTCAAGAGGATACATGATGAAGTTATTCACATGTTTGGAATGTGAAAATTTAAAGTTGCTTCATGTTGATTAAAGGATAATGATAAGATAATTTTGGAAATTCAGTGGCTTTATTTCTAAAGTGTTGGATCATAATATTTCGGAAAGGTTAACCATTTATAAGATGGTTTAATTAGAACTTTGGATCTGGTTTTAGATATTGATATATTACACGACTACATGATACATCATGTTCTAAGAGATGAAGTAGAAATAGTTCAAGGTGTAATCAAAGGAAAAGAATATGTTTATAGAAACATGTATTTACTTATATTCTTAGATAGTAAAATAATTCCTCAACTCTAGGAAAAATGATCTTGAAACCAATTTTTTTTCCTAGTACCTTCATTTCCGATGAATCAAATGGCCCTTAGATCATCATGAATTAAGGGCTTTCTGATTGTTAATTTTCTCCTAATTATGTTCTCCAGCACTGTCCATCAGAACTTTATTGTTATATTTTTATTTCGTATCCATGTTTTCTTTTCCCACATATTTTCTCCTATTAGGGAACCTAGTTACATGACCATTTTACTTTCCTTTCTCTCTTATTAAGAATATGTGTTATTAACTATATTCATGATGTGAGTTTTTCAACAATAGTATTTTCAAATACCAATTCCTTGATTACTAAGATCAATTTTAAATTGTGAGGATGCAATTTAATTAAGGTGTGGGAGAATGTAATAACCCAATAAATTAAAATATTTTCATTATAGAATAAATATTATTTTCTCTCTCTTATGCTACACACCACACCGAGTTAGCTTGCTTTACACGCAAGACCAAGTTTTACCGAATAACAATATATTATTAAATATAATAAGATAAAACCTAGCCTTTAAATTAGTAGTTATGAAAAGGGGTAAATAATTTATGAAAATATATGGTTTAAAAAAATTTAAAATTAATCCATTGGTTACAAACTAATTAGAAATGAATATAAGAACCGATTGAATATAAAGGAAAATATTATTATTTTTATGCTCACCAAGATATTTTACCCTAATAAATTAAATAAATTAAAATTATTGAGTGATATTAATGTGATATATATATTATAAAATAATTTTTATATTTATACAATATATTTTATAGGTTTAAGATAAAAAAACACAATTTTATGCATAAAATACTATATTTTTATTAAGGCATTTTACCGTCTTTTAATGATGAACTCATTTTAAATCCAATTTTGTCACTTTTATAAATTTAATATGTCAAAATAAACTTATTATTTGTAATATAAACATAAAAATTACCTTAGGGTGATTTTTTGGTATTTTTCTATGAAGATTCATTTTTAATGAATAGTGAAAAAGACTGAATTTTAGTTCAAAATTTCTTTTTCATCTAATTTTATTATAAGGATAAATTATGTTTTATATTGGTTTTAAAGTTTAATTAAATCATATTTTTATCAATTAATACAATTTATGTCATTGGAATCAATTTCAATTTGAAATCGATTATAAAAACATAACAAACTTTCAGATGTTTTTACTTTAAAAACCCGCATTGTTGTCCCGCCTGCAGGATGAATTTTAAATTAATTTCTGCCACTTATGTGATTAAAATTTGGAAAATTAGATTCCATAATTTTAATTATCATAATTTATAATTTATAATAAGACCAACTTTGTTTTTGACCAAAAATATTAGTGAAAGTAATTAAAATTAATTACAATTATTAAGGTAAAATTAAGTTTAATAAAGGACTAAACCTTTAACTTAAGGACCAAAATGACCTAACCACTTGTACAAAACCCATTGGATGGACATAATTAGTCCATTAACATTAAATTCTTGAGTTTTATTGGTTTTTTAAGACATTTTTTAGGTAAAAATGTGGGTAAACCTAACATCTTTTCAAAATACCAAGTGAGTCCTTTTCCTCCCTTATAAAATGCCACCACCTCTCCCCATCCCTCACACCTCTCAAAACACTTAGTTTTGGATAATATATGCCCATATAGATTCCAAAAATCCCTCCCATTGATCTTTAAGCCTCCATTTGGATAGAAATCCATCCAAGGAATTCTTTTGGTAGAAACCAAAAGTAGTTACCCGATTAAGAGGTAACGTCTTCTCTCAAGCTTTTTAATTTTATTTCAATTATACACTCCCTAAAATATTCTTATTCAATGATTATATAACAAAAAAAGTATACTAAATATACTAGTATGTTTTTATGTAAATGGTTCGACCTATAGTTACATACACCTCCATTTAATGGGTAACGAACATACTGTTTCTGTGTATGGAAAACTACTGCCTCACGAAGCGATGATTGTTAATTTTTCCCTTACCACTTCTCATGGTGGCCATTATAATGTAAAATATGTTTATATATGATAAATATGATATTTATTATTTATTTATAATTATGTAATACTTTTATAACACATACCTTTAATATATTCAATTTTGAGTTAATATGATAACATCGTTTGAGGAAGTGTGGACTACCACCCCCTCGAAGCGATGTGATTCGTTCACACTTTACATGGAATGTATTAAGGATAATTTTAATAAAAATATATGAAATATATTACATAAATATGGTAATGAAATTTTAATATAAATATTTATCATTTACTTTCATTCTTTTAAACGCGACAAAGAAATGAAAGTAACGTTTATGCGTACGTACGACCTACCGTCTCCATGAGCGGTGCATTCCATTTCTTATCTCCAAATATTATGATTTATTATATATACATATATAATGGATATACATGATATTAACATCACGTTTTACATTATTGAGATGATGTAACCATGTTATATTTAATAAAAACAACAAATAACAAGTTAAAACAAACTCGACAAACTAGGAAATTAACACTCAAAATAGTTAAAATAATGAAAGGTTGTTAACAAATGAGTAATGAGATATTATAAGAAGAGGATATATGATATCATAAACATGAGTATGGTTATGTTATTAGTTATTAACATATTTTAAACCACTATAAAGGAGGATAAATACCACATAATGAAAAGTAAGGATAAAGGGAATTTCGTCTCGATTTACATTTCATTGAGCCTTATTTGTCATTATGCACCAATTCACTTTTATTTGGTGTATATAATGCCTTTATAATGTTATATCATGAATCCACTTATTCTCATGATATTATAAGTTTCATTTAATTCCATATCATTCTGGAGATTATGATTCAAATGTTTCAAAGTGGTATGAGACACTTTGGAATGTTTAAAGATTATCCTTCTCAAGCCTGTTCTTAATGATTATCTTTGCAATATCACTTCCTTTTGTGACTTTTAACCTTCTCTTGAAATAATCACTTTATTGTAATCAATTTTCATTGTAAATTTACTTGAATATCCATATTCTCATACAATGGATATTAGTATTTCCTAAACCATATACCATTTTACATATGGTGTCTACTTTGACGGTTATTTGATTATTTTGGGGAAATATTTATAATTTTGTATTCTTTATTAATTATGGATATTTGATAAGACATATTATTTATTTCGACTATTATTTATGATTAATGCTTTGGATAGGCAATGGCGGGAGGATCCCGAAATTTATATAGCTTCTCGATGCATCGACAGGTTCTCATGAGACAAATAAGTTGGACAAATTAAATGGGTTTCTATCCGTAGTTTTAAACCATCTTGTGAAAGGTCTTGAAAGTACAGGTTTTCATGTGCCTTAGACACGATGTCCATTAATAAATAATTTCCCTAATTTAGTTCCAGTTATTATTCATCCATAAGATTTTGCGTCGACATATCTATGGATACATATCATTTTCAGTTCATTGATTAAATGACATCTGTTTCAGTTTATTACCTTTTCATATTGATTTTACCTTATCTAGTTATTGAATGGAATGTGTTTTTAGTTAATCACCTTGACATGTTGATTTATTCTCACTGATTCATTATTCCTTTCATTTTACTTACCCTTACCAAGCATTTGAGCTCACACTTATCATGTCTTATTTCCCCAGGTAATGAAGAATAAATCTTTGAATAAACATTCAAATATGTAGTTTATTTCTTTTATTTATGTATCATGTTTGTAATTTCTATTTCCCAATATATTATGGGTATCAATTATATAATCTACCTTTCCAAAACTGCTAAACTAATAGGTCTTTCAAGATTTGATTCCTTGTAATCATGCTAATGCAATAAGATAATGCACCGACTTTGAGATTCTAGGGTCGAGGTGTTACATCCATCCTCATACCATAAAAAGCTCACAGATCCACCTCTCCTCTGGAAATATTTTGAAATCATCTTGGTTCCTTCATTTGGATATAGATGTGAGCACCAAAAGCTGTATCTAATACCCAATGTGTAGATATTTAAATCCTACACTCGATAACAAACAAACCTTTAACCTCCCCTTATTTCTAGGTGTAGTTCCTCTTCTAATGGCCTTTCTTTCCACATGAAAAACATACCGCCTTCTTTTCTTTACCCATCATCTGAATCTTACTCTTCTTGGAAGGATGGTTCTTGGGAGCTTTATACTTGTTATGAGTCTTGGACCCCTTCACCTTGTTCTTCCTTTTCTTATTCACCATAAGGACTGCGGGTTTATCACACCCAATGTCCTTATCCACTTGGCGAATCAAAGTAATAAGTTCTGAAAGACTCTTCTCATTATTTCTCATATTACAATTAACAATAAAACTGGAGAAGGTCTTGGGTAGTGAGGAAAGTATGAGACCTGTGCACAACTCATTCAGGAATTTAATTCCTAAGATGTCTAAGCATTCAATGTAGCCAATAATCTTGGATACATAAGGTCCAACTGACATTGATTCTCCAAGATTAGTTGTAAATAGAGCATTGGATATCTCATATCTCTCTTGTCTCACCTTATCTTAATTGAGATCCTGAAGGTGAGACATCATGCTATACACATCCATGTCCTCATGTTGCTTCAAAATCTCATTGGTCATAGATGATATCACGAAACATTGAACATTTGTGAAATTTTTCAAATGTTTCTCATAGAGAGTTGGCTCTTCATCATTAGCCTCATTACCAAGCGCATTAAGAATAGGTTTTTATAGAACATACAATTTCCTTTCATGGTGAAGGATAATGCGTAAGGGTCTTTTCTACTATTAGAAATTTGTGCTGGTGATAAGGTTATCCTTCTCAAGAATGGATCACCGTGATATGTTTGAATTCATTTTATTGTTTTTTCTACAAATAAGATGAGCATAATTTTAGTACTTTATCTGATAAAATTTAGACAAATAAATAAATATTATATTTATTAATCTCCCACTATTTTATCAAAACCCAATATCCCTTACCATTGGCTTCTAAATATCATATTTCTTGGATATTCTAGTGTAAAGGATCTATATTTATCTTCTCATCACCCCAACTTTTGATAGTCAAGCAATTTGAAGGGTTTTAGGTAGACATTCCAAATTCCAACTGCATTAACTCATATTTTCTTAATATGTTGAGTGGAATCCCCAATCTTGAAATTATTAAATTGGATTTCCTCAAATTTTACCTCTCAATTACATCAAGTCCTACTTTGGAAATCAACCCTTAATGTGAACTGAGTTAAGTCAATGTAAAAATTCAAGTTAGAATTCCCCGATAATAGAAAGAACCCCAACTTTGGATGGTCATGCACTTTGAACTATGGTTTGATTATAACTAAAGTAGTGGAAGGATATACTAACTTAATATATATATAATTGATGGATTTTATATTTATGTATAAATTTCCAATTATTATATTTATTACATTCTTGTTAATATTAAATGGATTTACTTAATTGATTAATCATTTCTTAGATAATATTTATGTATAATACAATTTATTTTAGTTCTATCTTGCATGATTGTTAATTAATTAATTCATGTGATTGTGATAAAAAATTCATAATTAAATAACCATGTAACTTGAAAGAAATAAAATAATAAAGTGGTATGATCCTGAGCTTTTAATAATAGTTAGTTTATCTAGCGGATGATAAACTAACCGTCAACCTAGGGGAAAAACACCTTGAACCAATTAAGGTTTATGCTGCATCTTTACACCTATCCACCTACGTATCTCTCTTGGATTGATTTATCCTCAGATATAAACATGAACCGCCTCTACTAGCATAGGATATCCATCCATTATATATGCTTTTACTCACACGTAGGTGAGAGGATTGAGTTTACATAAAAGAAACCACCTCGACCCTTACATAATGAGATGAGAGATGACACACATGCCAAAAATTTAATTTAATAATAAATTAAATGAAACCAATCACATACAAAAGTCTTGGTCCAAGCTTATGATAATCCATTAACATGAAACAAATTACACATTTAATAAAATTAACATTCAATTATAATCATTCTTATTTTAGATAAATCACGCTCAAATCAATTAATTATATTCTTTAATCAATAAATTCTTTTATTTTAATTATCATATGAATTTCCTTGATATTTTCATCCATAATAATTTTAAAAAAATTAAATAAATTTATTTAAAATTAACTATGTATGTAACACCCCGAGCTTCCACGATACGCTTCTCTTTCAATAATGCAATACCTTGCATTGTACACAAGTTCGAGATTCTAACACACCGCGACCAATCAAAATAGCCATTATGAATAGTAATACCCACTTTTTGAAATTATATATATTTTATATTTAAAAATGGACTTCATTTTTGGATTCAGAATATCGAAATTAGCCTATGTTGAATTTTTGGTATTTTTCTGAGAACTTCGATTTTTTATGAATAGTGAAAATACTTAAAAACAACTTTTTTAATCAAAATAATTTATAGCGATAAATTGTACTATTGAGTGGTTTTAAATTATAGTTAGAATATATTTTTACCATTTTATCCAATGGTGGTCATTAGAATTAATTTCACTTTGAAATTAGACATAAGCAATTGTCAATCTTTTGATATATATTGTTTCTTAAAAACACGCTATTTGTTGTGACAGCAGGAATTAATTATAAAATTAATTAATGCAAATTATATGTTTATAATTTTGTAAAATAGAAATCATTTTTTAATTCGGAATATCAATTATAACTTAGGGTGAAATTTTGGCATTGTTCTAAAAAACTTCAATTTTTGATGAATAGTGAAACCACTAAGTGGTAGTTAAAAAACCGATTTTTCGTTTAAATGAAACATTACCACTTCTGTGATTTGATTTTCAAAAATCTGACATACATGGTTGTCATTAAGAATTAAAATGTGGTTCAATGGGATTAAAATAATTTTTGGTGAATAGTAACTTTTAAGTTTAATTAATCGCGATTAAAGGTAATTAGTGAAATTTAAGGTAAAAATGATATTATAAAAATATTAAAATACCCTTACACTTGTACTAACCTTATTGGATGAGTCATGGACGACCAAGACAATCCATGGGTCAAATTGGGGACCCCATGGAGCCACTTGGGTAAGAAAATGACATTAATAACTTTTTATTTAAAGTAAAAATAAAATTATCACAAACATGTGTTGTTTTACTAAAACAATTATTAAATGGGGTTATATAAGTTAACTTTTCTACTATAAATATTCATTAGAAAGATAAAAAGATTTCCTACATTATGATATTTTTTTTCATAATTTTTAGACATTAAATAAATTAAATTTTTTATGACACCACGATGATGCAACGATTACCTCATTAATTAACAATTTAAATAAAATGAAAATATAATGTAAAATATAAGACTTACACTTGTAAAAAACCTATTGGATGAGTATATTTCGAACCCTTATCACCTTATCCTCGAAATATATAAGTGTGGGACCTTTAAAATCTGAAACTCATTATATAATAAAGTAACATTTCATGACTTTCCAAGAGTGCCCCTCCTCTCTTCTTATAAAAGGCCCCCACCACTACCACCTTATTCACAACTTCCAAGGCATTTGGCTCAGACAACCTCTGACCAAATACTATCTCAACTTCCCTCTATTACTCCTAGAAGCCTCAATTTGGGCAGAAGTATTCCCAAGGAAGCCTTTGGCTCAAATCAAAAAGAGTTACCCGATTTTAAGGTAATGTATTCTCTTATGTTATTTTGTATTATTTTTCTTCTCCAACCCCTTAAACTTTTTTTATTCCTTTATTTTGTAACAAAACCAGTATCTTAAATATACTAGGATGTTTTTATGAGAAGTATTTTATTTACACTTACACACACCTTCGTCTAATGGTTAAAGAACATACTGTTTCTGTGGTTGGAAAATTTCTGCCTCACGAAACGATGATTGTTCAATCTTCTTTTAACACCTCTCATGGTGGCCATTATGATGACACTATTTTTATATATGATATATATTATTTTTTTGTTTTCCTTATGATTCTTTATTTTTCATTTATGGCATTCCTTTACGATTTCCATTATGGGTAAACGCGATAATTTCATTTTAGGAAGTGCGGACTACCGCCCCCTCAAAGTGATTTGAATCGTTAATGCCATATGTGGGATGTATAAAGGATGGATTAAATGGTATTATACATTATATTATACTGTAATTATATGATACCTTTATATAATTATAATTTCATTCTATTAAATATGAAAAAGAAATGAAAGTAGCGTTCATGCGTACGTACGACTTACCGTCTCCATGAACGGTGCATTTCATTTCTTACCTCTTAATGTTATGTAATATTATAAATGAATGTATATACTGGTTATATATGATATATATGAGATCTAAATCATGAATATAATTCTGGATATAATGGGTATTTCACCGCATGAACAACTTGTAATTATAAGAAGTTTATTTTTGACTCAAGTAACAAAGATCGACAAAATGACCGTTATTAACTTAAATAATTACATAATGTTCATAACATGGTAATAAGTGATATAAAACGAATAATGAACATGAAAAAAGTTCTTAAGCAAGTAGAAATTAACTCTAGTTTATTATTCAGGAGATTAAAGAACGATCGAGTCAAGTCGGACACGAGGTAAGAGAACTTCTTAACCCAATTTCCATTCTTTGGGTTAATCTCCTACTTTCAAATTATGTCATGATATTATTATGTACTATCTTGTATTTTTACTTTATTTATTTGTACTTATAGTGAATACACATAATAGATCTACTTTATTTTAAAAAATGATATTTTTAAGGGTCTTCGTCTCAATCTCCTTTCATTGAGGCATATTTTGTTTTATACACAACTTTCTTTTATATGGTGTATAAAGCCATTTGACTTTTACTTTTATTCAAAAGGAATCTTTTTTTACAAAGCGTTTTACTAAACGAAAAAAGGAATGTTTTTGTCTTACGTATGTGGCGACAATGACTTCTCCGTCGCCGTGACCATTATTTGTGTTTCGGCTTCCTCTACAAGCCATAACTTTTTTTTAAATAAAAAATAAATACAAAGTTTTAATTTTCTATTATTTTGGTATTGAAAATGGTTTTGAAAGTGTTTTTATTATATCAATGTGTTGTATTGATATCTTATGATTGAAATGTGGAAATTTTATGTTTCCTTTATGCATGTTTTATGTGATACGATTATGTTATGGTTTATGATATGTTTAAACCTGTTCATATGAGGAATGCATTGGACTTAATAAGTGACGGGTGGAGCCCGCTATAGCTCCTTGATGCATCGACAGGTCTCATGAGACAAACTAGTGTCTTGGCATGAGGCCTTGACAAAATCTTATTTGTAGTCTTGGCATGAGGCCTTGGCTACGTGGTTATGATAGTCTGACATTATGCATTCCATCATTATGAAAGTGGTTATTGATATTGCATGTGATTATTCGACCAGTAGAATATCCATGTGAATAAGTAAATGACATTATTTCATTTTACTTTTTCCATATTATGTTGAAGTTCATGTTTAAAAGGCTTTTGTTTAGTTATACATTGCCTTAAATGTTTATATTTATTTATGAAAGCTTCCGCTATATTGTTATCCTTACTGAGCATCTGAGCTCAACCCTTTCAATGTTTTAATTTTTCCAGGATGTGAAGAAGTATTTTAGGAATGACCTGCAGGGATAGTATGAAGGGGATATGGGTGTGGACTATGGAGACTATGTTATTGTAGTTTTTCACTTTATGATGTAATGTAACATTTATGAATGTATCTAGTGTTTCCAAGGCTACTAAACAAATTGGTCTTTCGAGACTTGATCTTTTGTGATCATGCCAATGTTACGCAATAATGCACTGACTCTGGGTAACTGGGGTCAGGGCGTTACAATGTACATAAATGTACCTCGGAGGAAACACAATGAATACTCGTCAGAATATACCCAGCATGTATTATACTCATATACTATTTACTCTTTCAAAATCTAGTATACACGACTTATCATGTACTTTAATGATGTGTAATATCAACTTAATGATTACATGAATTACATGATTTTTCTATCATGTGTTATGCTTCAATGCACGTAGAGTAATAACTATAATATGACTAAAAAATGATATGAAAATCTAACAATTATGCAGAAATTAATTAAACACACACACACACACACATATATATATTAAAAAATCATCACATGGTGTGTTCTATCAACTTATTGACCACATGAAAGTACATGTTGATAAGTTTTACATAGTATAATAAATTAATTTTAATTCAGAATTTTTTTGTTTAAGTACACAATGGGTACAAGCCATCCACTCAACGTGTACTTTTCTCACCGTCTATCTGAGGCACATGCCTAGGTACTATACGTGTAAATCATACCATAGAAAATATTGGAGTACATGATGTGTACATGGGATACACGGTGTGTGGTCTTTGAGTTACAAGATCACCAGTTAGGTAGGCTGTGTAAGAAGATACACAGACCATCTATGAATAAGGACCACACACTATGTATAGAAGTTAAATGATGTGTATTCTAGATGGTTGTGCGCTAGGATAGCTTGATCAACACACAATGTATAATTAAATACACCACATGTAATAAATGATCACACCTTGAATTAATTTTGAATTAATTATTGGTACATTGAACACTAGTACATGGCGTGTACCTCTGAGTTACACAGCGTGTGCTCTTGTGTTATCCGACCAGATTCCTCGATACCTTTGGATGAGATCTTTAATTTTATTTCATTCATAAAAGTAATCAATTTGATTATATTTATAAGAAATGAAATAGGAATAAAAATATCTTGTAATTTGAATTAAATAATGATTATAATTGAATTGAAAGCTAAATAAAAAATGTGTAAATCAATAAATGGTCTTTAAATAATTATAAATAATTATGTGACCCCTATGATACCACTTGTAGGTTTTGAGAATAGCGAAAGCATGAGATGGGTTACTCCCAACTTTTTTTGTTCTGTTCGATGATCAATTATATATTTACATGATGATAAATTCCACGATCAACAGATTTGAATAAAAAAAACAATGGATAAAACATCGGAACCAGAGCACAAGGTCATCACATATTATTTATAATTAATTTAATCAATTAAATAATTACCCTGTGAGAATTATTTCTTCATTGATTGGTCTAAAAAAAAATCTACATTATACCATCATTGCGTTGTAAGAATCAAGAGTATATTATATATAGCGGTGATCCACACGTGTTCCACGAATCTCCGAACATCACCATTGGAATCCTCAGGTGCTAGCACGGCAAATCTTATTACTTGAATTGTTCTTCTTTGATCACCTCGAGAATTAATTCCAAAGGATTCTCATTGATATCCCTTGACTCGAGAGTGGGAGGTGGAGGAAGATTTCTCTCTATTCTTGGGAGTGTTCTTGGATAAGGGAGCTCTCTAGGGCTTTGAGAGGATTCTACGAATTCATTGTGCATAACAAAACAAATGAATTGGCTCTCTTAAAAAATAATATAATTGAGTTTATATACCTCTAGGGTCAAGTGACCTTTAATATTTATTTAATTATTGTGTAACCCCATGTATATTATAATAATAATATTATTTCTCAACATGTTCTTACCATGTGAATTAAAATAAAATATTATTTTTTCAAATAATATGAAATATATATTATTTTTTATCGGACCATTAAACATGGTCCACCATTTCTCCATAATATTTGTCTGACCTTGAATAATATCTATCTATTTATTAAATAAATATCACTTCATTATTTTTAAATAAATAAATAAATATTATGTTCACTAATTAAAAAAGAAATATTTATTAAATATTCCGCTCACATAATATTCTCTCGAATAACTGGTAATAGAATATATGAGATCAAGAAAATATGAATAAATATTAAACCACATGTGAGAATAATATTATCCATATTTTTAAATAATAAATAATAATATACTATTTAACTGAGATTCTGGATAAACTTAGTGTGTGACCCTTTAGGGTTTTTCTTAGTGGCATTAGGCGAAGTCGCCTAAAGTCCAAAGTTAGCATCTAAAAACATGATAATACACCCATAGATAAAGAAGTTAATTACACAATGATATAATACCTCATACGGACGCTTACTATGTAATATAATCATTTTATCATAATATCTCTAATTAAGCAAGTTGCATGCTGGTGCCATCAACCTATGTGCTCAACGTCTCTTTCTTTGAATTTACAGAAATCGAACTTGCCTATAGAACACCATGTCCATAGATTTATTTAGGCTATATCATTTTCATAAAAGGGTATGAGATATCAACTTTAATTAAATAACATAAGGGATAAATCTTTTCTTGCATTATTCATTAATGCAATATTACTCATAATGCACCTAACGTATCCCACCTCACTACGAACACATGTCATCACAATTTTCACCAACACATAAAAGTACGTGACTTATGATACTCATTAATAATAATATTAAATTATATGGATAAATATACACATCCATAGGTAGTAACATCTAATGACACATATAAATGTGGATTTCTTAATGACAGGTCTCATTCTCAGAATATCCTAGGCTGGATATTACCAAGGACGTACACCATGAGAAGGTTTATAAAATTCATATGAGTCTCCACCCATTATATCCTATATCATTTTTGTCCCTCAAATTATATCATCTGTATATATAATATATATTTAAGAATACTTTCATGACACTTCTGGGTTCTCATCATGACGGGGAACTACTATAACCTTTTAGTGCGATAACTACTCTTAGTAAATTATCACATACTATGTTATGCATAAGAACAATCATGATGCAATTATAATTTTATTAATATTAAAAACTATAAATATAGGTTATCATAAAGTACATAGAAGTCAACATAACCACCCCCTAATTAGCTCAAACTTAATTTTGTTCTTAGAAACGTATGAAAGTATGATGGTTCAAAAGTAGGATACCTTAATAACATTAGGAAATTAGGGTCACTATGAATGATGCAACCTAAGAGTAATGATGAAATTATCTATTAAGTGATTCAATCAGTAAAAAATGACATGCTTTCATCTCATGAGTAAACTATGTATCTCTGCACAATCATCTACTCATGATAATCTTAACATATCAAAATAACCCATATCTTTCCATGAATACAATCAATTAGTGAAAATTAATGTATGTTATATCATGGTTATTCATAATTTAAATATCATGTTATATGCATCACACATGAATGAATGATATAATTGAAACTTCCTTTTGTTGCAAATCATAATACCTTTTTATATCCCCAAAATTTCACCATATGAAAAGATTCAAGACACATATATTGACAAAAAAGATATACATAAGAGGAAATATTACCATATATTAATATGTAAGGACCTTAAATGAACCAATGTTTATATATATTATTTTTTTTAAAGAAAATTACACATCAACATGTAACACTTAATAAATCACCATACAACAGTTCAATGAATCATTATATCAACCCTCTCACTAAACTCTTTAATGAGACGATGCTTCAAAGAATACATTTTAATAATGGTGAAATTAGGATTCTTAATACTTAGAAAGGCACAAACCTTATGTTAAATATTTTAAATTTTTATCTAAATGATTTTCCTCACAGCATCCAATATCATGTTGTAATTTTAATTTATTTTCTGAAATAGAAATCAATTAGAATTTTTCTAATCTTATTCCATATAACATATATTTTTATAAATTTTTAATAATGGGGGGGGGATTTTGGATAGCCTAACCCTAGTAGAAGGAACAAAAAGGTTTTTTTTGATGATGAAACCCACAAAAAACTGATTATAAAAATAAAAAATAGAAGAAAAAATTGAATCCCAACTAGAGTCGAGGTGTGTGAGGCGGGTGAGAAACGGGGAGTATGAGACTGACTGGGTAGTGGGATTCACAAATCTTGAGCCCCACACTGCCACCTTGGGACCATGTGAAATGAACATTGAGGCCACTAGAGCACCAAATAACAACAATGATAACCACTACTAGAAACCTTCATGTATCTTCTCCCTTTAGAGTGAACAACCCCCTGAATCTTCACCAGAAGTTATAAAGAGAAACCCTGATCATCACCAAACACCAAATCAAATACACCACCATCATCAAACTAAGTTTGACTGAGCTAGATCCTTTATACACATCACACAAAAAACACCATCACCATTAGGATGAATGCATCATCGATGTGTAGAGCCTCTAGAACTACAAAAACCTCTCCATAACCATCCAACATTATAAATGACCCCTTATTACAAAACATCTACCAAAATATATATAAATAATATGAATAAAAAAACTACATCACACATTAGACTATAGATATCCAACCTTGTTTCTTTGATCCCTCATTCCCTCATGCAACAAAAACTTTGTCAGAGGCCACCACTACGTTATCGATGATCCAACTCCGATGAGAGGACCACCAAAAATTCCTTTCCAAGCATCTACCCTGTAAGTAAACCAGGGATTATAGATCAGAGAACCATATAAAAGTCCTAGTGAGAATATAGAAAAAACTCCACAAGAAGAAACTACCAAATGCCAAAGGAGGGGATGATAACAATGAATATAAAAAACTATATCACTATTCCAAACCACCCTAAAAACCCATCACGCTAGACCAAATACGAGGTCTCATCATGATGGTTCAGATAATATGGGTAGTGGAAGAGCATTGACATATGAGATCATAGCGTTGAATGTCAAAAAAAAAAGGTTTAGAAACACCTAGACACTGCCACCATCAATGAACCAAGCCTTTTCAAACATCAATGCACTTGATTGAGAATAGGGTATAACATGGTGGGACATTTAGAAAGTGTAGTAAGAATTATAAGAAATAAAAAAAAGACAACAAAAATTTGGAATCTTGATGCGTGAACGATGTTCACCATCCAAAAGGGTTTGATCCACGCCCACTTGTTGGTGCGGGGTTCTCGGTGGAAATTTCCCTCGAGGATTTCACTAAGATTTTGGGAATTCCAAACACCAAATTTAAAAAATCCCACAACGTCAATGCTGGGGTAATATTTCTAGAGCATTTTGAATTAGAGAGATTGATCATAGTAAGTGACTCATTATAAACTTATTTATAGATCAAAATTGGTGTGAATCACATCGATTTGATCTCACTGTTTTGAACAAAAGATACCCTAGTTTGATCAAAGTGAGACAACTCTTGGTGTGGGAAACCTGTTCGGATTTCAAAAATTTGAAATCCAACAATTATGACTAATCACATTATTAGTCATTTTTATAAAATATTTTATTTTATTTGTTTTTTATATAATATATATATATATATATATATATAACAAAACATTTTACTAAAAATATATATATTTTAAAATAATTTAAAATCATTTTGGAATATATATTTTTTTAATTAAAAAACCAATTCCCAAAGCCCCTTTTTATAAGGGAGGATCTTTGGGAATTATACCCATATTTCCAATGCGGGATTCCCAAAGGTTTTTCCACCTCATCAATCCTCACCACTAAATGGGTCCCACAAAAAAACTATATTTATTTTATGAATTAAAATTATAATATTTCCTTGCTTTTACTCATAAAATTAACTCTCTAGATCACAAGTGAATCATTATACATAATAAAGGTATCTTTCAATTTAAACCTTTACTTATTATCAATATGTCAAAGTATTATCATATTTAAAAGTTGTAAAAACATTAAACTTGTTAATTTTTAAGATAAAATAGATATATTATACATAAAAATATCTTTCCATCCAACACATCATTTTGTAGAACTTTTATTTACATGTTCTTATATCCTTTCATGAACTCTCAAAGGAGTAAACCCATATCTCCTGTAAGTTGCAGCAACACTTCTAAGTTCACATAGGAAAAATATTAAAATTTGTTTTCATTATTAAAACACATAAATAATCAAGTCTTAATATTTTTTAAGAGTTTATAACTCAACCTATATTCATAATAGATGATATTAACACCAAATAGTTGGGGTTATAATTGTCAATATTAACAATCATCTTCGTAACTTATTTTTACCCATTAAAAAATTTGATTACGATCAACCTAAATAAAGTGTTGGGTTTCCACTACAAAAATGATTTATTATATGTGTTTTAATTACATCTCTTAATTAGTTGTATGAATGATCTCTCTCAATAGAGATTTTGTAAATGAACCTACAATATATTTACATAATTTCACATAGAAAATTGTTATGGTACTATCATCTAACAAATGTCTCACATAATCATATCTCAAATTTATATATCTAGACTTTCAATTGTATATGAAACTATATGCTTATGATAAAGTTGATTTACTATCACAATTGATAGAGATAGGATGCATCAGACTAGGCCACAATCTAATATCTAATAATAGATTCTTAATCTATTCAACTTCCTTTCCACATGCTGCTAAGGTGACGAAATATGACTCCATGGTCACATTTGAAATACATGTTTGTTTCTTTCTCACCCAAGAAACAAAACAACCTATAAGAGTAAACAACTATCCAGATGTGGATTGTTTATCACTAATACTTCTAATCCAACTCACATTAGTGTATCCTTATAATACATCTGGATAATCAATGCAATATAAAATTAAATATTTGGTATTTCTTAAGCATATAAAGATTCTCATTATACATCTCCAATGATCCACACTAATATTACTAGTATATATACTCATTTTACACAACACAGAATAAATATCAGGTCTGGTACAATGAATTTCATACATTAACGAACCAATTGCACCAGAATATTCAAGTTTTACCACAGCTCTACCCATATTCATAGATAGTTTAACACTAGAATCAAATAGAGTATTAGATATTGGGAATGTTTTGTTTCAAAAATATTCTTTATTTATTTTGATGATCACAACTACACTTATTTGTTTTACTAATTAAAATACTTTAAGTGTTTTTTAGTATTATATTTGTTGAGAAATTTATCTTGTTTTAAAGTAAATTTTAGGTTAAAGTTTTGTCTAAAGTATTCTGGAAGTATTTTGAGAAGTCTAGAAACACCGTTTATACCCTACATTTTTAAGAGGAATGCATGGTTTTCAAACCCTAATTTCGGTAAGGAACTATACTTTTATAACCTATGTTTGGAGTGAATGTATAGATCAGGTACCCTATGATGTGGTAAAAGTATGGTTCAGGAATGGTACTTTTGGAATCAAACCTATACTTGAGGGGATAATTTATGGTTAAAAAAACTGACATTTGTAAGTTGAATGCATCTTTTTAACCATAATTTTAAAATTTACCCAACATTTGATCCATTAACACTGTAGAGTTTAAATTCAAGATATCTTCCATGATTTATGTAATAGACTCACTGAGATTAAATATCTTTTTAAGGCTATTTAAATACCAATTAAAAGGATCATGTTCAATGGATTAAATCATTTATATTTCTAAGTGGAGTTATGATTTTATTTGAACACTCAAAATTTAAATAATCATGATTTATTAGGTAATATTTTTGGATCTGTTTAACTGAAAGAAAATCAAGTTTTCTTATTAAATACCAGGATTTGTATTATTAAAATAAGAACAATATTTTTTATGCATAATGAATTACCAGATATTATGAAGAGATATACTTTGGAGACATACATGTTTTGATATTTTTTTGTTTAATTGTCATAATTTTGTTTATGCTAAAATATTTATGTTGTTTTATTTATTAAAGATCATATGAAACCAAAATCTCTTCCAATATTTCTTCCTTAAAGACTCTTATCTATGAATAATAGGATACATTATCTATTAATTGTTTCTACAACTGTGAGCTAAATCATTTTCTCAAACAAATCAATCAATCTTGATTTCTTAGAGTATCAACTACTCATACTTAGTCATGGTAGAGTGTTGGGTTCTCACACTAAGCTATGAATTTAAAGGTTTCTTATAAAATAACCTATTCTATTGTAAGGTGCGAACTACTTGTACTTAGTTATGGAGGTATTATGATGAGATGACCTATTTATTAAAAATTACCAAGATCACTCAGAGAGTGTTGGTGGAGTGGACTATGCGATCTTTGTACCCCAAACCACTATAAAAAATGATTTGTTCTTCTATATTTTTCTATTGTATAATTTTCTTAAAGAATAAAATGCTGTGTATCTTCATAATATATGAAGAGGGATAAAATTTTGAATCTATAAATATTATTAAAAGTAAAAAATTCATCCCCTATTGTATATCTTCATATTATTTAGATCCAATAATTGGTATCAAAGGATTGATTTTTGAAGAATTTTAATAATCTCTAGAAATCTTGAGTAAAATGTCTATATAAAGATATATGTCGATGGTAAAATTAAAAGAAAGAATACCCATGATCCGAGCCCCATACTTAAATTGAGAAAATTATGGATGTTGGAAAGAAATGATGATTATATATTTAAATAATATTTGTTTCAAAGTCTATATGAATATTTTAAAACCTTATGCAATCCCTACAGAACCATAAAAGTGGGATGCTACAATAGAAGCTGAGTATGATGTCAATTCAAGAGTCATGAATGATATTATATGTAAACTTGTTCCAGATAAATTTAATCGTGCATCTAAATGTTCTAATACCTATGTGATGTGTAAAACTATCATAGTTTCTTATAAAGGAACTAAAAATGTTAGAAAATTAATATATAACACTACAAAGCTTAAATTTAACACATTTAGAATGTATAATGGTGAAAGCATCACTTAGATAAATGGAATTTTGACTGAAATAGTCAATGATGTTGCTAACTTTGGAGATAAAATTACTCAACCATACCAAGATTTAAAAGTTCTAAGAGTCTTACCCTCTAAATAGAAATGGATATCTGCTAAAATCAAACAATCAAATCCTATAAAAAAATATGAAAATGAAAGAGTTGATTGACACTCTAATGACGTATGAAGAAGAAATGAAATATGAATTTGAATATCATAGGATGATAAAAAGGGAAAAATACCATGTTTAAATTTACTACTCAAAAATGTGAAAATAAATCAAAATAGGACATTGTATCCTCAAATGATTTAGAATTCCTAGATTCTAGAATGGAACTAGCTCATCTATCCAAAAGATTCAGTAAATTTTATAATAAGAATAAAGGCTTCAAAAATTATTTCAAAAATATCAAGAAAGATGCTCGAGGACTTAAATAAGTAAAATTATATGAATTCAAGAAAATGATACATATCAGACCTGGTTGTCCACAACTAAAATAAGATAAAAGAAAGAAATGAAGTATCATATGAGAACTGATTATAATTATGAAGGTAAGAAAGCTATGAAGGTTACTTGAAGTGTTTCTGAGGACTATAACAACACTTATAAATTTGATTTAGAAACATATCCAACCAATATGAAAGGAAATATATGCTTTATGGAGAAATACAAAGAAGAGGTATAATATTATTATTCTTTTGCTTCTAATTTTGAAAGTTGTTCTAAAAGTAAATTAACTGCCTACTGCTCAATGATTGAAGAAAAGTGTGAATATTTAGTAAAAAATCACAAATAACTAAAAAATATTCATAATTTTGTTTTAAATAAAAATTATACCATGCTAAAAAAACACTTATAATTGAAATAAAAATTTAGTAAATCTACCTCAAAATGAACTATTCATGAAAGAAAAACCAAATAGTTGTAGGATGAAGTAGAGTCATTAAAAAGTGATGCCAATATATTGACCAAGGGAGAATAATATCTAAATTAGATTCTTGGTAAAAAATTTTGTATAAAGGAGAAATATAGAATATATAGCAATAGAGAAAAGTCCAAATTATATAGAAATTATTTTGTACCAAGTTCTAAGAATAACATCATATCCAGTGTCACCTATTTTATTATGTAATTAAAGACCATTATTCTAAAAATTATTATTTTAGAAATCCTTAAATCAATGGTATAAAAAAGGGTTTTGTTTCTAGAAATATTTATGAAGTTATTCCTATAAATTTTGGAAAAATTAGGAAAATTTGGTTACCCATATCTTTACGTGCTGACACAGATGGACCCAAGATCATTTGGGTTCCAAAAAAAGTTTGTATTTAATGTTTTTTAGGTAAAAGACTATAGTAAAAAAATGTAGTATGATATATGGATAGTGTATGATTAAGGAACATAAGTGGATACTCTTCCAATTTTCACACATTAGGAAAATTAGATAGAGGCCTAGTTACTTTCAATGATAATAAAAAATGAAAAATAGTTGGAGTTAGATCATTTGAGGACCCAAAATCAATTTTGATCAACAAAGTATTGTATGTTAAATGTTTGAAGCACAATATGATAAGTATCTATCAAATTTGTGATGATGGTTTTAATGTTTATTTTTTTAATAATGCCTGCTCTATTTTAAAAGTATACAACTTAAGTTTAGAGCACCTAGAACTGAAAATTTTTATAATTTGGATCTTAATTACTTGTGTGAATAAAAAATGAATTGTTTAACTACTAAGATAAATAAATACCAGTTTTATCATATGAGACTTGTACACTTTTTACTTTGTAAAAATTATCTAAGAAATACTTAGTTTCTGATTTTTCTAGTCTTAAATTTGATAAAGATAGACTTTGCGATGCATGACAAACTGGAAAGAAGCACAAGTCATCCTTAAAATATATTAACAAGGTTTTCTATATCTAAACCACTAAAACTTATCCACATAGATTTGTTTGGACTATTTAGAGTAGAAATATTGGTTGATAGATCTTATGTTTTTGTTTTAGTTGATGTTTTTTTCCATAGTTACTTGGGTTTATTTCTTAAAATTTAAAAGTTATATTTTCTCTATTTTTGTAAGCTTTTGTAAAGTTGTTCAAAATGAAAAATATTATAAAATAATCTCATTGATGAGTGATCATGGAAGGGAGTTTTAGAATCAATAATTTAATTCCTTTTACTAAAAATTGGGTATTAAACATAACTTCTCTACTCCAATAACACCTAAAAAAATGGAATTGTAGAAATAAGAAATATAACTATTCAAGAAATTACAAGAATTATATTAAATGATCATAGTCTTACAACCCATTTTTGGGTATAAAATATCACATATCATGAATAGAGTTTTAATAAGATAATTTATTAAAAAGACACCTTATAAATTATAGAATAATAGAAAACCTAAATTTGGATACTCTAAAGTTTTTGGATGCAATGTGTATATCTTAAATACCAAGGAAAACCTTGGTAAATTTGATGAAAAGGTTGATGAAAGAATATTTCTATGATATTCAACTACTTATAAATGTTATGTAGTGTATAATAAAAAGTCAATGATAGTTGAAAAAACTGTAAATGTGAAGTTTGATGAAAGTGAACCTTTTGATCACAACCAATATCAAACAGATGAAGTTACTAATTATATATAAAACTTGACACTTGAATCTCCTAAATATTATTTTGAAAATAAACTAGAATATGATGAAATTCAGTCAATCCCAAAAGAACTTGAAACTAGTGAACCCAAAAGTGTCTTATCTAGAAAACCTAAAACCTTAATGGATCATTCTTTAGAAACTATTATACGAGATTTAGATATAGGATTTAGGACTAGGAGGAGTATAGAAAACTTAGCTGAATTATCTGCCTTCCTATCTCAATTAGAACCTAAAACCATAGAGGAATAATTAGAAGATGAAAGTTTGCCAATAAATATGCAAGAAGAACTTAACCAGTTTAGAATAAATAAATTTTTGGAATTAGTAGATAAACCATAAAATCATATAGTAATAGGAACCAAATGAGTTTTTAGAAACAAGTAAGATAACCTAGGTATAATTACTAGAAATAAATATAGATTAATAGATAAAATACATAATCAGTAATAAGGGATAAATTATGATGAAACCTTTTCCCATGTTTCTAGATTAGAATCCATTAGAATCCTTTTATCTTACACATTATATATGAATTTTAAATTATATAATATGGATGTAAAACTATCTTTTCTAAATGGATATTTAGTGGTGGAAGTATATATCAGACAACCTTCATGTTTTGAAAATCCTCATCTACCAAATTATTTTTTAAAACTTACTAAAGCTCTTTATGGCCTTAAACAAGCACCAAGATCTTGGTATGAAAGATTAAGTTCTTTTTTACTAAAAAATAGATTTTTTTAGTGTTGGAAGATCCTAATATTGTTAAGAAAACTGTTTGTTCTGATATTTTATTTGTAAAAATTTATATTGATGATTTTATATTCATTTAAACTAATAAAAATATTTATAATTATTTTTCAAAACTTATATAAAAGGAATTTGACATGAGTATTACAGGATAAATAAACATATTTATTGGTTTTCAAATCTATCAAAAAGTTTATGAGAATGTTTTAAATAAAAGTAAATATATTATTGATTTATTGAATTTTTTTTGACTTGAAAACAATAAGAATTATAAAAATCCCATGAGTACCAATATAAAAATTGATTTGGTTGAAGCTGAAAAACCAATTAACAAAAAGCTATATAGAGGTATGATGATAGTTTTCCATATCTTACTACCAGTAGACTAGACATTATGTTTTCCATATATCTTTGTGCTAGATTTCAATAAAACCCAAAAGAATCCTGTCTTACTGCTATTAAAATAATTTTTAGATATTTTAAAGGAACTATTTTTTAATCTTTAATTTACCCAAAAACATATGATTTTAATTTTATTTCATATTTAGATGTTTATTATAGAGGTTGTAGATAGATAGAAAGAGTACCTCATGAACCTATCACTTTTTAGGGGAGTCCTTAGTTTTATGGTCAAGTATGAAACAAAATTCAGTTGTTTTGTCAATAGGTGATCCAAAATATATTTTTGTTGGTAGTTTTTGTTCATAAGTTTTGTGGATGAAACACACAATTCTGGACTTTGGACTGAATTTCAATAATATTCCCATTTTATGTGATAATAAAAGTGCAATTAATATTTCAAAAAATACCGTGAGTCACTCAAGGGCTAAGCATATTGATATAAGACATCATTTTCTAAGAGATCATGTTCTAAAAAGGGATATATCTTTGAAATTTTTCAATACTGAATATCAACTTGCTGATATTTTCACTAAACCACTTCATACTACTAGTTTTGAATTTATTAAGGCAGAGTTCGATATATTTAATTTTAAATAAAATTTTTATTTTATTTAATTAGTCATTTTCTTTAAAATAATATATATATATATATATATATTAATTTTTTAATAGTTTTATTATTTTTATTTTTATTGATTATGTTTGTTTTACTTTGTGCTAAAATATTAATTATTTATTAGTTGTTTAATAAATCATGGATTTATTACTCTTTTAAAAAAAATTCTTTTCAAAATTAAATCCCATAATGATTACTCTGAATATTTTGGCTTGAGAATACAAATAGACATCAACAAAACCATCATAAATTACCCACCCCTCTCTCTCTTACTTTCAATCTTGAACCCTTTTGACTTTTTAGAGCTCTTGATTTCTCTTAAAACTCTAAATTATAAACCTAAAAACTTCATATTTTCTATAATAGTGAATATATTGAGGATAAAATAAGGTGGACTAAGAGAATCCAAGTGACAGTGAGATTTATGATCTGAAAGAAGAGTCCTTTAAGGGAAGGTCATTGATTTTGAGTGGCTATTTCATACTAACCTACTGTTAAAGAAATCTCTAACTTTTCAAGGTTTAGAATTTATTTTCAATGGTGAAAATACTAAGTAATTTTTCTATAGTGAAACAAAAGAGTTTTATGAACACACCTAGTTTAGCTATAGATACATAGAGGGTATAGTCTCTTTAAAGGTAAATAATGTGGAGTTTTAAATCTCTTTAGTAGAAATAATTTTTTTTAGTATCCCCATGAAGGGGGGTTTTCACTTTAATATTAGATTGATTATATATGAAGATAATAAATATAAGGATATTATGTCTTTTCTTTTTGGATTCACCCTGGTAAAAAATATACTTGTAAAAGATCTTGAAGTTGATCAGAATCTGCTAGTCAAATCCATTCAATATTTAATAGAACTTATAATTTTTAAGCTTTAGAAAATCCTTTTTCCTGACATGTATATCATGTTTTTTATGTTAAGTAAAATTAGGTTTAATTTTTATATATATATGTTGAGTTATATGCATCACTATTATCAAAAGGAGTCTAGAATGTCCTTTTATCCATATGGGAGGCTTATTTCTATGTTTTGTATAGAAGGAATAAGATTTGTAATATTTAGAAAACTATTAAATGTCATCAAAACGACATTATTTCTGCTAGAACCTTAAGAAAATTTGGTTTCTTTTGGAGCACTACGAAAGAAAAAATGATGATTTTTAGTGCTAATGATCAACAATTATCTGGTGCTCATACTTAGGGGGATCAAAGAAGCCATACATTAGCTTGATTAGTATGGTTTCATGATGAATAAATTGGATAATCAAGAATAAAGGATGTTGCTGAGGCAATAGGAAGGTGACTCAGGGTGAATGTAAGTGATCCAACTACTATAAGATGTGTCCACCATTCTCTTGAAGAACCCTCAGGAAAAGACACCGATGAGGCTCTTATTATGAGGCCTAGAAATATATAAGAGTCTATAGTTTAGGAATAAGAGGATGAGGTTGCATAAGTTGAAAACAATTTTTTATGGGTGTTAAAGTTACTTCCATAGAAAGAACAATTGAAATTAAAGATGAGTAAGAATCTCATAAAGAAGCTTAGGTTGAAAAGAATGCTCAAGATGGTGATAAGGTATATACATCTTTAGTTGAAACAACTGAACTGATTGAAAATTGGATAGTTAATATTGGTGAAGATTCCTTGGATAAGGACGTCATTGAATTTTGTGAGTAAACAAAAGTTCTTTGAACATTGTCATCCTCATCAAGTTAAAATATTGAAGGCTAGTCCTTGATATGGTTGAAGTAGGATAACCCTAAAAAAATCTAAAAGAGGTATCTTTTGATTCTCTTATTTCTCAAATTTAAGATTTGGTTTGAAAATTTTATTAGGTGAATGAATTAAATACAAATTTACAAAATAATCTAGAAGTTTTTAGAAAATATTTAGAAGATTTCAAAAGTTTAACTATTATATCAGAAGAGTTGGAACCGGTTAAAGCTCACATGCAAAGCCTAAGAAAAAATTCTATTTTTAAAAGAAATTTTGATCTATTTTAGAAAGAAATGGATAACCATATTGGGAAACTCATAACATATTCAGTTTCCAAGTCCGATTTTAGATAATTATAGAAATACATCGGGAGTAAATTTGAATCAATAAGTAGCTCAAATCAAACAAGGAATTTTACTTTTAGTCTTCTGACTTCTCCATATTTTTTTTAAGGTTTGAATCTATTAAAATAGTTATGTATATAATAAATTATCTGATTCAGAACCTATAGTGTAATAGTATTCCACTTCACACTTTTTTGTACAATCAAAAATCTCTTGTTGAGAGATTGACATATAATGAAATAGGTATTATAAAACATATCAATTAGTTATGAGTTATGATGAGAAAGTTTTATAGTCTACAGATATTATCCATGAGTTTCTAAAAGTAAATTTAGTTGAAGATTTGATTACAGGATAGGAGTCCAAGATTTTTATGAAACAACAGGCTAGGATGTTTATCATAATTTTGAAGTTATGATGAGAAAACTCAAGTCTATTCATCAAGTTATTTGAGATTCATTTACTTATGACTCCTCATATAAACTAGATCATTAAACCTCATCTAATCCAATTTCTTATCATATTAAGGCCAAATATTTTTTGTAATCATAAACAAATTTTAATGAATTTATTTTATTTATTATATTATGTTTATTTATTTCATGTTTATATATATAAATCTATTAAATGTACATGAATTATTTTGTCTTAGCTTATCAAAACATTCATTGTCAGTATTGTGTAACATTAATTGTGTTATATTCAACTTGTTGATACTTTCTTATTGATATAAAAAGGGGGATAAATTTGGGTAAAAACAAAATTCTTATAACTACTATATATTAAAAGGATAGAATGAGAGAAATTTAGAATTTTTTTATTTGAAAATTTTCAAATAAATAATATTTTTTCAGAAAACATAATTTTCTATAATATTCTTTTCTTATCTACAGTTTATGAAAAATTTAAATGAGAATTAAAATTTATATTATATATCTTTAAAAACTATATTTTATTTATGTTTACACTTCCTATGTTTTATAAAAGTTTTGTTATATGGGTTTTGTGATCATCAAAAAGGGGGAGATTGTTGGGCATGTGTTTTTTCAACAATATTCTTTGTTGATTTTGATGCTCACAAATACCATTTTTTGTTTTACTAATGGAACTAATTTAGGTGTTTTTTAGGATTATATTTATTGAGAAATTTATCTTGTTATAAATTTATTTTTGGGGATAAAGTTTTGTTTAAAGTATTCTAGATGTATTTTAAGAAGTTTGGAAATACTATTTATACCCAACATTTTAAGTGAACCATATGGTTTTAAAACCCTACTTTTGATAAGGAAATTTAATTTTATAACCCATGTTTGGAGTGAAATTATATATCAATTACCCTACATTGTGGTAAAAGTATAGATCAAGAACCGTACTTTTGAAATCAACCCTACATTTGAGGGAATAATGTATGGTTCCACAACCCAATGTTTTGAAGTCAACCATACGTTGTCAACCATACTTTCAAAGTTTACCCTATGTTTGATCCAGCAAAAATTCAGAGTTTAAATTCAAGATATTTTATGTAATTTATATAATGGATTCTCTAGTATTAAATGTCTATTTTTAAGGACTTTTAAAGACTAATTCAAAGGCTCATGTTAAATGGATTAAATTGTTCCTATTTTTAAGGGAAGTTATGATTTTATTTGAATATTCAAAATTAAAATAATCATGATTTATCAGGTGATATTTTTGGATATGTTTAACTGAAATAAAATTGATTTTTCTTTTTAAATACCAAGAGATTTATTATTAAAAAAATAACAATATTTTTTATGTGTAATGATGTCTTTTTTATTCTAAAGAGATACACTTTGGATGTAACATCCCATTACTGACCTGACAGGTATATATTTAAACTTGTCATGGTTTTTACTTTTTGTTGATTGGGTAGGGTTGATAATTAATTGGAAGGATACTTATAATGGTAAAGCCATATATTTTTTGGACTCTTAGCTTTAACTGGGATTTTATGCAAGCTTCCAGAGGGTTACACACTGTGTAACTAGGTTACACGAGTTGTAATGGTTGCTAGGTTCATACTATGAGAAGGTTCTATTTTGATAAGATTCACACCATGAAAGGTTACATATAGTAATGAGACTTTACATGTTGTGAGTTATTTAATGAATAATTTTCAATTTAAAGTGACACGCTTTTTCAGCAGTTATGAAACTTAACCATTTCACGATGTGTAATGAGATTACGTGTCATGTAATACCCCGACTATGGTTTTTAAATGGAAAGAATTACTGAGATCATATTATCCCCTCCTCTAAAATTTTATTTCTCTCAACCCAAAGCCTTCTCCAGGTGATCTTGGATCCCTTCAACCCTTCCGGGTTCCTTCGTTCGGCATTTGATTGTCATTGCGCTTGCGGTGTGGATTCTCAGGCAAGCGTTATCCTCTTTCTTCATCTTTCTCTCTTTCTTCTCCTTTGGTATTTAGATATATCATCCTAAAATTGATGGATATATGCTCTGTGATGTTGGATCTCATTTCTTGGTTGAGTTTTTAGGTCTTCTACACCTTTGTTCTCATTGATGGGTTCTGTTGCAAGTGTTGAGTTTCAGGAAAAAGTTAGGCGGTTCTATCCCATTTGGTCAAATTTATTAACCATGAATTTATTGATTTATTTCAATTGTTGATTTAAATTCAATTTATCAAACTTAATTTCAATTTATTTAGTAAAACCCAATTCTAGTGAATTGGGAGGTTTGAAATGGTTTTTGTATGAAAATTGGGAAAACCCCTAATTCCATTGAATTGGAGTGTGTTTATGGAAATTGGATGATTTAAATTGTAAATTTGGTGGAAACGATTTCAATTAAATTGTTTAATTTAATTGTGGAAATGAATTTTTAAATTGATGTAATTGGTTTTTAATTGATTTCAAACTCATGAAAATTACCTAAAAAGTTTTGATAGAAACCCAGTGGTTTTATCTTGTTAAAGAGGCATGTTTTTGATTAAAACCTGTTTTGGTTTTAAAATGAAAAATTGGAATTTGAAATGGGAGGAATGGGATTTAATTTTATTTTAAGTAGTCTTAAAATAAATTACCCATCATTGATTGTAAGATCACATGCAAGGCTTAGTTAGTTTGTGAGTTATTTGGACACACTCTACGATTATACAACATTTTAAAACATAAATGTAGCAGGTCATAAATGTAGATAGCTTTGGCCAGTGTGAGGGGGACATGTGTATACACATATTGCCATGATCACTTAGAGAGTGAAGATTCCTATAGCCTGGAACTTTTGTACCTATTTGGCAGATGACCATGTTGCTCTCTTATTTTATATTTGAGATATAAATATATTCCAATGTTGTTGAACTGGTTTACATGCCTTATAGATTTATATAAACCGTTTTATATAAAAATTTTCTTTAGGCCATTATTTTAGAAATATTCCATCACTTGTAAGTCTTTGCTTAAAGTACTTCCCATCATTTGAACTATATAACATGATTTATTTAAATATGATTTAAAATAAAAAACCTATTTATTTTAAAACTGAAAGAATTCCTTTGGTTAATCTATTTTTGGAATCTATTATGGAATCTATGGTGATACCCTACTGGCCTTTTTAGATCACACCCTACTTGTGCATTCAGGTGCTTTTATATTATCTCCTTCTAGGTTTGAGTAAGGGGAGAGGATCTCTTGGAGGTGGATCTAGCTGTTGAGCCTTGGACTTGGTGAGTTGTGTCCTTAGGGACTTGGGTTGTTCTTTCCTGTTTTAGTACTTGGGTTGTAGTACTTTGGGATTTAATACCTTGTTGACTTCTAGTATATTACTCATAGTGGAGTTTCTTTTGTATGCATATTGACTTACTTATATTGCTTCTACTATGTTTTGTGGAAAATTCATTCCCACTTGCATGTTGTATGATACTAGGTGCTAGTTGCCAACCCATGGGGATAGGGAACTCCCTTTGGGCTATTTTAGGGCCAGTTCGGTTATTGGGTTACCAGGGTACCCAGTTAGGTTCATGATAAAGTGGTATCAGAGGAGGTTGTTGAGCTTTTGTCTTAATTTCAGTATGTAGTTGTGTAATCTTGTTAGGACTTAGGAGGTAGTTGTGATTGAGTACCTATCCAAATCTCATCGTAATGAACCTTAAGTCACCAGGTGTGGTTAGGGAAAGATTTATTGTGGATTATTTCTAATCTTTTCCTTATTTTGATTTAGATAGAGTAAAATCCAAATCTTATTTTTTCTACCAGTTGAGATCTTGTTTCCCTTATTGCTCAGTTTGAGTGTTAATTTGATGTCTTCCTTATTATCTACTGATGTTGTGTGGAATCATTCCTCTAGGAAGACATGAAAATATGATCTATGAGGAAGCTTCTATAGAACCACAGTGAGTGAATCTTCAAGTGGACCGAAATTTAGTTGAGGTGATTGTGCGCACTATCCAAGCTTTGGGAAAAGCACCATCTCCAGTCCCCGTTCAGGCTCTAGCTATGGATCCTCAAGGGGATGTTCTTCCAAATTATTATGAATAATTACTTCACTAGAAGCTTCCAGTTTTCAAATTCTCCACTGATCCTCAACATGTTGAGGAATGGTTGGGAAGGATAGAACATCTATTTGAGTTCTTGGAGACACCAGACGAGATCAAGGTAAAGTGTGCCACCTTCATGATGGAAGGACCGATCAGGAGATGGTGGGATATGATGGAGATGAAAAGGAAACATGAAATATTATCTTGGAAGGACTTAAAGGTTATTTTCACCGAATAGTTCTATCTAAAATAAATGGTGTTGGCTAAGGTTGTGGTGTTTTTCAAGATTGAGAAGGCCGATAGGACCGTGGATGAGTATTCAAATTTCTTTACTTAGATGGTGTAGTTTTCACCTAACATTTCATCTAATGAGAATATAATGGCTTGACGGTTTGAGTTGGGAATTTGATTAGATATCCATTCTAAAGTATTATTACTGAAGCTGGACACTTATACTGATGTGATGGATAGGGAGATGATGGTTGAGATAGAACTGGATGGAAATTTAGGGTTGACAGGAGTTCCTTTTTCTCCCTATGGAAGCATGAGTTCATTCAAGGGAAAGTGTAAGCGTGATTATTATTGAGGTAGTTCTCAACAGAAGGGTTATTCTATAACTCCTACAATTCTAGGAGGAAGTCCTTTGTCTTTCTATTAGTGTGGAAATACAGGACATTCTAAGAGGGTTTGCACTGAGTTTCCCAATAACTTGCAGATGTTCAAGACACTTACAAAGATTCTACCATATATTTTCTATTATGTGTAATGGAACATGATCATCAGATCCTCCTAAAAATGAGGGGAGATCATATGCTTCATGTATAAAAGGGTTCCTACCACAAAAATCCGAAATGAAGCTACTTCACACAATAGAAGAGTCTCTAGAGGAAGTATACACGGGTCCAAAAACTGTGAGAGGTACCATTACTATAGATTCATCATTAGTGATTGCTCTATTTGATACCGGTGTATCTCATTCATTTATTTCAACTCATATTGTTGATCTTCTAAATCTTCCTATAGAGATTTTATCTTATGCAATAGATATTACTACACCTCTTGGAACAAATAGAGAGAAAGGTCTCTATAGTCCCACTTGTGTCTTCTATCTATTAGATGTTGAGATGGCTTTTAATTTTCTATTCCTCAACATAAAACATCTTGAAGTCATTTTCATAATGGATTGGATCATTGCCAATAAATCATAGATTGATTGTTATCTTTGATGAGTCTACCTTAATACACCCAGTGGTGTGTCTCTTATCTTTCAAGGAGAATGGGACCCAAGGTCTATTAGGGAAATACCTTCTTATCCAGAGTTAGGGAAGGTAATATCAATGTTTGATTTTGATCTAGAGTGGGAATCTTTGAGTAGTGATATCCCTATAGTTTTCATCAAGTTTTCTAATGTGTTTCCTTATGATTTATTTGGGTTTCCACCAGTAAGGGATTTCAAGTTTTACATTGAACTAATGCATGGTACTTAACCAATTTCTATTCCCTCTTACCACATGATTCTTGAAAAAATGAAAGGGCTGAAGTCCCAGTTGGATGATCTTCTTGAGAAAGGCTTTATATGCCCGAGTGTGTCACCTTGGGTAGTGCTGGTTCTCTTCGCTAAGAAGGCTGATGGTTCTCTTAAATTTTGTGTTGATTACCGAAAGCGTAATCTAGTTATGGTGAATAACAAGTACCCATTACCATGGATTGATGATATGTTTGATCATTTTAAATGGGTGAAGTGGTTTTCAAAGATTGACCTTCAATCTGGTTACCATCAATTAGGGATAAAAAATATAACATTCAGAATACCTCCTTTAGGAGTAGGTATGAACATTATGAGTACCTTATTATTCCCTTTGGTCTAAAAAATGATCCTGTATTTTTCATTGATTTGACGAATAGAATTTTCCATGAGTATCTGGATACCTTTGTGGTAATCTTTGTGAACAAAATCCTCATTTACTCCAAGTATAAGGAGGATCATATACATCATTCAAGAACAGTTATGAGTCTATTTAGAACTCAATGAATTCATTCTAAGATTTCAAAGTGTGATTTATAGATTTAAGAAGTGAAATTATTGGGAAATGTGGTGTATAAATAGGGTATATCAGTTGATCTTGATAAGGTGAAGGCTATTATGACTTGGGAGCAACCACAAAATATCTTCGATATTTAGAGCTTCTTGGGATTAACCATATATTATCACTAGTTTGTGAATTAATTCTAGAATTTGTCTTCTTCGATGACTACTCTAACTCAGAAGGGGGTGAAGTTTTCATGGAATAATAAATGTTAGAGTTATTTTGTTGATATTAAATATCTTTTGAATACTATGCCAGTGTTGACTCTTCCAGAGGCTGAGTAGGGCTATGTGGTCTTTTGTGATGCATCAGGTTCAGGCTTGGGCTATGTTCTTATGTAGGGAAATCATGTATTTTCTTATGGATCTCATTAGATTAGGCCACACGAGAATAATTATCTTGACCATGATCTTGAACTTGCAACTATGATGCACACACTTAAGAGTTGGAAGAATTAACTTTTTAGAGAAAAGTTTACTGTGTATTCAGATGAAAAAAGCTTGAGTTATATATTCTCTCAAAAATATTTGAATCTCTTCCAGAGGTGTTGGGTGGAGTACCAATAATCTTTTGAATTTTACATCGCCTACACCCTGGGGAAAGGGAATATTGTTGCAGATGTGTTGAGTAGGAAACTTCCAACCCAAGCAGTGAAATAATCTTCAGAAGAGTGGAATTTTATGGATCTCTTTGAAAAGTTTCATATTGGAGTCTAAGATAAAGGGGATGAATTTTATTTCGACAACATTCATTCGACTTCCTCTCTTCTCAAAATTATTCATTAGGATCAACAGCTTGATGATGAAATCCATAGAATTAGAGACTTTCTTTATGGTGGGAAAACATTTTCCCAGTGATCGTTCTCTAAAGAGGGTGTTCTATGTTATTGAAATCTATTTTTTGTGCCATTAACAGTAAGGAAGGCTGTGATGGGGGACTATTATAATTCCCAATGGGCTATGCACCCAAAAACTACTAAGATGGTCTATGACATGCGACGACAGTTTTGGTGGCCATGTATTGTAAAACCCTAAGGTTTAAAAAATAAATAAATTAAATGCATGAAACTTTATTTTAAGTAGATATTTATAACTATCTTTTAAACATAATTTTACAGCTTCTATGTTTTGAATTTCAAAAAACAGTCATCTACAATTGTGTCCAGTAAGTTATTTGGAGTCTGATGAAACCAACTTGTTTTTTTGGTGAATAGTAACATACCCCTATGAATATTAATATGAATAGAAATATGACCCTAATGAATATTAATTGTATTATTATTTTATTTTCTTAATGATTTAAGATAATAACATCTTTGTTAATTTTTCAATGTGATATAAAAGCAGTTATAGTTTTAAAATTGTTAAATTTTGAATTAAGTATGATTTTATTTAAAAATTAAATTAATAATATTTAGAAAATTATTTTCAAAAAATGGATTTCATTTTTTAATTCTACACATCAAAAAATGGTTAGGGTGAATTTTTGAGATTTTTCTGAAATAGTTGATTCTTCAGTGAATAGTAAAAATACAATTTTGAGTTTTGGTGTGTTAATGACATCATTAATGATGTAATAATGATGTAATAAATCTAGTCGACTTGTGTATAGTAAAATAACATTTTAGGTGTCCCAAGTGGCCAATACAATGTGAAAATACCATGGTCAAGCCCATGGTTTTTCAAATACCACTAATGAGGTGTCCCTTGGAAATTATTAAAATATTCCCTCACTTTTGCTATAAATACCAACCCATTCCTTCATTAAATTCATTCCCAATTCCTACTTAGCAAAGATCTAGCATCCTTACCTTCCTATTAGTCCTCCCAAGGTTTCAAAAATCCCCTAAGGTCCCAAAATTCATGTTCTAGGAGTTACTATACAAGGTAAGAAAATTCTCAATTTCTTTCTTTTTCCACTCAAGTTCTCTTTTATGTGGTATAAATTTTAAGTTTCCATACCATGTTATTATTTCATTATTATTCTTGATATATTATATATTATGATTAATTTCTGTATGGTTGACCCTTTTCCTCTCTCTTTTTAATATTTTTCTAAAACCATGTTGCATAGTCGTTAGGCTGCCGAATTTTTTTAAGAGATTTCTCAATTATTCTTTTATTTTGAGTTGCTTTTTTTCTTATTTTTTCCTCATCTCCTCTTACCCAAGTGAAATTAAATATCCATAAATCATGTATATTCTATATTTTCTCATGTTTATGGAAAATTCATCATCATTCTTCTTCTCCTCTCCCACTTATTCAAGGAATACAAACATTGTCCGTGATGTGTCGAATTACCAACATCATGGATGATGCGATTTCAATTTGCATTAATTATTTAAAGTATGGTCATGAAACAATTTTTATGGTTGAACCAGGTTATAATATATATATTATGTCTAATAAATAGTTTTGGAATTCTTTTTTACTCATGGTTTTAATTTATAAGACAAAATGAGGTCGTTATTATCAAAGAACCACTAAAATGATCTAAACGAACATCATTAATATTTCAACTTATGAATCATCCTCATATCAAAATTCAAAATGATAAATGGTATAAATTATGGTACTGGAAATATGTAAATAACTTTCCATTCCAATTTTGGAGTTTCACTTCCAATCAACAAGAATATCCATTATGAACCAATCATGGAAAACATGTAAAGAAAACACCCCAAAACAATGCAAGGAACAAAATACTAACAAATAAAGGGTGAAATGATGTAATTAAATGATCATATAAGATATTATAAATATGGATATGTTTCTATAAGATATTAATAACACTCTTTTAACCATTATACATGAGTTTTAAACAAGTTTTAAGTAATACAAACCCGAGGTAAGGGAATTCTTAACCCAATTTCCATTCTTTGGGTTAACCTTCTTCTTTATTCATTATATGGTATTAATATTATTGGTGTGATGAATTTTTGTATATATTATGTTTCACTATGTTTATTTACAGTTTTTACACATATTCATTCCATTCTATTAATTCTCACTCCAATTATATTTTAATGTACTTTATTTTTAAAATCATTTTAAAACTCTCTTTAATAAATTTCAAAAGGATTGTTTTTTATGTATATGGCATGGGGGGTTTCTCATGATTTCAAGATACTTTATTTTTAAAGACCTTAATTTTTCCATTTAATTTTTTTTAATTATATGGAATTATTACGAGCCCATGAAAATTGACGGCACATGATTCCGAGGCCCGGTGTGACCAGAATGAATTTCTGAACTTTTTTCGGGTATGTTCAGTAAACGCACGAGTAGCATTTTGTAACTTTTAAACCGGTGCTTGGAAATGAAATACAAGTACATTGTTGAACTCAAAATTCCAATATTATCTTAATGTTACCTTCACCTCGACCATAGTAGTTCGTGGGTGGAAATTAGTTTTTCAGACTTTTTGTGGGAGAAAATAAAATAAACATGCTTTATTTTATTTTTGAAATTGAAAACTCCCATTTTGAATTTAGTAGTGGGGACCACCTGAAATCTCTTCTTTAATGGAAGGTGAACCTTGTAATTCCCCCTAGTTAATGTGTCAAATCCAATTTAATTAATGTTATAACTTTGATTAATTAATAAAATTAATTTATTAAGTTGGCTTATCACATTGATTAAGGTTGGAAAAATCGTTGGAAAAAGAGGAGAGCCTTGGAGAGAACTTTTGGAGGATCATATTCTAATGAAGAACCACACCCAACAAAGAATGAGGACGATGCACGAGCCCAGATCAGATACGTGTTCCGGGAGCGACAAACACCGGCGTCCCTTTCACCGACTTCATCTCCTTCCTTGCAACATCTCCAATGAACGTCAATGTAGGAGTTTTAATTTGAAGTATGATTAAATCTATTTGTTTATTCTTCATATTTTTGATTCAAAACGACGATGGCCAAACAAACATGACCATCATTCCACACTTATATCTTGACCCCTTTTCATTTGTTCTTCGCACGTTCTTCATGCATTCTTCAATACCAAATAATTAATGATGCTGAAAACACAATGTCTCGTTGAGCGCAACATATGGATGCAGAGATCTCGACCCGAGGATCATGAATATGTGAACGTCGTAATTTTCGAGCTTGGAATGAAGCTGTGACGACTTGCAGAAGAAGGCGGTGACTGGTACTCGGCTAACTTCTTGGAAGGAGGGCGACATGCATCTGTGCCGTTAGAAGAGGAGGCCGCGGCCCGTTGGCCATGACAGAGTAGGGTGGTGGCCAGCATCCAGCCGACCGCGTGGCAGAGCAGCGGCGCGCGTTCGCGCCGCCGGAGCAAGAAGCCGCGACCGCTTGACCGTAGTGGAGGCCGGAGGATGGAAGACACCCGGCTGGCTGCAGGTGGATAGTGGCGTGCATCAACACCGCTGAGAGGAGAATCGGTAAGCCGTTTCGGCTGGCCGCGTCACACCGAGCGGGACCGCCAAGCGGTCCCGTGTGCTAGCAGGGCGATCGAATGGCCATCAGGTCATTCAAATTATGGGGGGGGGGGGAATCTCCCCCCTGGGTTGTAGCTAGGGAGGACCCCACCACGGTAAGCCACCCATCCACGGGCTACACCATGGGCCACCCAACGGGCCGGGCCGGGCCGTCCCCTTCGTGGGCCAGGCCGAACCATGGCCAAGCGGGCTGAGTCTGCCGCGACCTAGGCCAACCGGGTCGGACCTGAATCAGGTTGGGTCGACCCAAACTAGGTCAGTTCAGCCTAGGCCAGGTTGGGCTGGGTTGGTCTGATCGGGTCAGACCTGACCCAGGCCCATCCGGACCCAGATACACTTTTTTGGCTATAACTTGGGAACCAGGAGTTCGTTTGAAAAACCGTATACAAAATTAGGATCCTTGTATTGAGACAGTCCTTTTGGTATACTCCACTTGAGTTTTGGATAAAATTGGAGTGCGACCGGGTTGGATTGAATCCAAATCAAACCGGGCCCTCAGAGCAAAAATGATAATAACTTACAGACCGAGTGTCTGTTTGACACGCCGTCTATTCCGTTGGGTCCCTTATGATGTGAATGACCTTTGGGTTACTATTTTGTGGAGCATAGTGGCGGTTGAGGTACGACCGATATCTTGAGGGAAAAATTCTATGGAACTCGAGCGCACCGGGTGTGAGGAATCCAGTGGCTGGCAGTGAGACGGAGGTTAGATATAGATAATACGGAGGTTAGTTACCTATCGACTCTGGGTGGGTCGGATCCTATGTGGGTCACTGCGGGGGTTAATACCTATAGATCCTACATGGTTCAACACTCAATGATCCTGTGTGGGTCAGCACATACCGATCCTATGTGGGTCAGCGCTCAATGATCCTGTGTGGGTCAGTGCATACTGATCCTGTGTGGGTCAGATCCTGTCTGGGTCAGCGCTCAACGATCCTGTGTGGGTCAGCACATACCGATCCGGTGTGGGTCATTGAGGGGGGTTAGTTTTAACACCCCAAGCTTCTACGGTATGCTTCTCTTTGAATAATGTGATAGCGTGTGTTGTACGCAACACCGAGTTCTAACACACCATAACCAACCAAACTAGCCGTTATGAATAGTAATACATACTTTTTAAAATTATATATATTTTTTATTTTAAAATGGACTTCATTTTTGGATTCAGAATATCGAATTTAGCCTAAGGTGAAATTTTGGTACTTTTCGGATAACTTTAATATTTTGATGAATAGTGAAAATTACTAAATTTTAATTAAAAACAACTTTTTTAATCAAAATAATTAATAGTGATAAATTATGAATTTGAGTGGTTTTAAAGTATATTTAGAATATATTTTTACCATTTAATACAATGTTGGTCATTGGACATAATTTTACAATTAAACCGGACATAAACAAGTGTCAATCTTTTGATATTTATTATATCTTAAAAACACGCTTTTTGTTTTAACAACAGGAATTAATTTTAAATTAATTTATGCCACTTCTGTGTTTTCAATTTGAAAAAATGGATTCCATATTTGGAATCAGGATGTTTAAATTGTGTAAATAGGTAACTTTTATTTTTAGACATCTTGAATAATTACTTCGGTAAATATTTTATTTACCATGGTTAAGGGTAAATCCGGTAAATAAGGGTTAAAAAATAATATTATAATAATACTAAATTACCCTAAAACATGTCCTAGCCTTATTTGTTGATACATGTTCGACCATAGGCATCTTTGGGTCGATTTTGGGACCCCATGGAGCCACTTGTAGGTGACAAGGACACTTTATTTTAATTAAGTTAAAATGAATACAAAAATGACACAAGCATATATCTTTTAGAAAAACAATTGTTACATAAGGTTATATATGTTTGATTTTAGACTATAAATATTAAATAGAAAGATAAAAATATTTACTACATAATGATATTTTATTTATAATTTTTAGACATTAAATAATTTAATTTATTTATTACACAATGGTGATGCAGTAATTACCATAATAGTGAAAAATTAGAATAATTGACATTATAAATACCCAAATAAATATAATTTGAGACTTTTATTGAATTAAAATAATTTTATAGGTTAATATGAAATATTAGGATTGATTTAATTAACTTTTTTCAAAGTAATCATTCTGTTATATGTTTCACAAAAATCAACTATTGAATAGTGTCAAAATTGACATAAAAGAGTTTTTAAAATAAATATTATATTATTAATTGATATTAAATTACTAAAAATCTAAGGTTCTGCCAAGAGACTTATATCATGATAGGTGTATCATTAATTAACCACTTGGGGGTCTCTTGGATGTATATAGTAAGTTTATTAACTATATAATATAAAAATACAAAGTGACATGGTAAATGTCAAACTAATTAACCAAGAGTTAAAACTAAAAGATAAGGTTAATATAGTGACCAAAACCTGTCTAAATTCTATGGTATGAATGGTTTTCGACCTATACCCACCTTAACATTTTAATAATAAACTTTTGATCCATTATAAACTGAATATGAATTTATTATAAATTAATATTTCTAGCTTTTCCAAAGGTGCCCCTCACCCCTCTTATAAAAGGGCACTCCTCCTTCTCATTTATTTACACCTTAAAAGCCTTTTGGTTCGTCCAAACCCTGCCCAAATACTCTCTCAACTTACCTCACTACAACCTAGATTCCTTAGTTTGATCCGAAAGCCAACCTAAAGAGCCATTTTGATCAAATCAAAAAGAAGAACCTAAAGAAGAGGTAATGTTTTCACCACCCCTTTTCAAGTTCCTTTCTTCTTCCACTTCTTATTACTTTGTTGTTACCATTATAAAATAATAACTCCAGTATAATATATATACTGTGAAGTTATTATAAATATGGTACAACCATATTCAGTATTCTATCCATCCTTTTAATAACATGTCACCATACGTGCGTACGTACGGCTTACCGTCTCCACGTCGTGGTGTAATTGTTATTCAATATATTATTATTTGGATGGGTATAATAATGATGTGTAACACATGTAAATAATAAATATAACATGATAATTATTCTGTATATATGATATACCATCCAATTATATATTATTTTAATATCAAAAGAATGATATTGTCCCTCGTGCGTACGTACGGACTACCGTCTCCACGAACGCGATGAGATTCATTCTCCATCATATCCATTCAAGTATAATTATAATTTGATTATTTAAAAATAGTATCTAAGGACTTGATATCATTATAGATATGAATAATATACATCCCATTAATAACGAATATGGCTCACATAACAAAGAATAAAAAGTAAAATGAACCCGTTAACACCCGAAATGACGATAATTCTAAGATATTATTAACAAATAAATGTTAAAAGATCATATATGATATCATATTAAAGTAAATGATTATTTTATAATTCAATAAAAATTATTTCACCATTATACAGGAGGTTAACCTACCGTCGACCAAGGAAAAATTACAAAGTAAGGGGTTTCTTATCTCACTTTTAATTCCGTGAAAATTCCATTGTTTACCACTTAATTATTGCATGTGGTGTATGTGTACTTCCCATGATTGTATTCATTGTGTAATATACTTTAATTTATGGGTGTTTAAATCATCATGGTATGATCCTTCTTTCATGGGTGTATGTTTCGTAAGTTACCTAATCGATAAGGTAATTTGAGATTTCAATTTCCACTCATTTGGCTTTACGCATATTTCATTGATTATATTACCCCAAGATTATGTGTGGACTCACTATTCATTTGATTATGTCATAATTTCCACTCCCCTTCCTGTGGATATACTTTTGATACACATAATCACTCCATTGATAATTCTCAAGTCTTTGATATGAATTTTATAAGAGTAATTTTCACTCATTCTCCATTTGTTGAGTTAAACATCCAATTCGTTGGTGTTGTTTTTACAAGAATATGTGTGAATATCCTTTGATTGTTTTACACTGAATATCCAATCATATTTAGTGTATTTATATTTTTCACACATAATTATGTCGTTGACTTATCCTTAACCTAAGGATACAGCCTTTATGAGAGATTTCATCTCAATTTACATTCCATTGAGACTTCTTTGTTGATATACACCAAATCAATTTTATGTGTTGTATATAATGTACTTTTACATAGTATATCATGAATCCATTTATTCTCATGATATTACAAAGTTTTTATTACCTCAATTATTTTTATTCAAGTGTCTCTCTTTTGGTTAGAATCTCTAACTAAAATACCATTTTTAAATGTTTTAAAGACTTATTCTTCTAAATCTTTCTCATTAATGTCCATGTTTTAAAAAATGGTTTTAACGATTTATTTATATGGACATTAAAGTTTTAAAATTAAAAATCCTTTTAAAAGTTTCAAAGTGGCATGGGACACTTTGATTCAAAAATCTATTTTTAAATGGCTTCATGAAAAATAGTGTGACTTTTAAATGTTTTCAAGAAAAGGGGGATATTTCTCTCAAATAGTTTTGATGATTATTTTCATCTATGTCAACATCCTTCATTATTATTGATTGAGGTTAATGTGATACAATACAATCTTCCATATTGTATCGAATGAGTTGCGTTTGAATGTGGATGTGCTATTTTTATACCATTCATGGTTTGTGGTAAAAGTATTGACATTTCGTATGATAGTTTTAGTACGAATGTTTATGTTATGTTTAAACCTGTTCATATGAGGAATGCATTAGACTTAATAAGTGATGGGTGGAGCCCTCTATAGATCCTCGATGCATCGGTAGGTCTCATGAGACAAACTAGTGTCTTGGCATAAGGCCTTGGAAAAATCTTATTTGTAGTCTTGGCACGAGGCCTTGGCTATGTGGTTATGATAGTCTGGCATTATGGATTCCATCATTATGAAAGTGGTTATTGATATTGCATGTGATTATTCGATTAGTAGAATATCCATGTGAATAATTAAATTGCATTATTTCATTTTACTTTTTCCATACTATGTTGAAGTTCAAGTTTAAAAGGCTTTTGTTTTAGTTATACATTGCCTTAAATGTTTATGCTTATTTTTGAAAGTTTCCGCTATATTGTTATCCTTACTGGGCATTTGAGCTCACCCCTTTTCTATGTTTTATTTTTCCCAAGATGTGAAGAAGTAAGTTATGAATGACCTGCAGGGATTTTATGTGGGGATATGAGTGTGGAACATGGAGACTATGTTGTTGTAGTAGTTTTTCACTTTATGGTGTAATGTAAAACTTTATGAATATATCTAGTGTTTCCAAGGATACTAAACCAATCGGTATTTTGAGATTTGATCTTTCTTGTGATCTTGCCAATGTTATGTAATAATGCACTGACTCTGGGTAACTGGGGTCGGGGCGTTACAGTTGGTATCAGAGGAAGTTTAGTACAAACCTTGGAAGCTAGATTTAGATAAACTCTGATTAGAGCACGTAGACCTAAGATGAAATTTGAGGATTAGTATAGAAGAACTTCCTAGAATTTTGGTATTGTAGAAGATTTTGTGAGTTTTCCGAGCAATACATCCCTGTCTGGATACGAGCAGGTAGAGGTGGCTCTGGCACAGATGTACCTAGGGGTAAAACCCGAAAACACCACTTTGAGCTAGACTCGAACGGGAACATGTGCACGACAACAGGCCTTGCTGCACTCTTGGTTACGACACTCCCGGGGGATATGCTTTGGTAAATTCACAAGATTAGTATAAACCATTATTAAAGGAATACAAAAAAATGCCCCTAAGAATATATGTCGGCAAATAGATAGTGGATAACCTAGATTTTAACATAGGGTACCCCAAGTTAGGATATATTTTTTAATTACAAGATTATCCTATTAGTTCTATTTTTTTTACATTCTTATTAGATAAGTATTCAAAAACCCTAATTGTATTTTCTTTTTGTTAGTTGAAACATGGAGGGAGCAAGATCACGAACAACTCTTCTCTCTCTTCCTGAAGAACTACTTACAATTATTATCCAGAAGTCATGTGCAGACGATGTTAAAACTTTTTCAAATGTCCAAGTTACATGTAAAAAACTTTATGAGACATCCAATACCTCTATCATTGCACGATTCTTTCAAGGATCAAGTACCGACTATGGGATAATGTTGCGCTCTCAACTTTCTTACCACGCTAAGCGTGGGAAGTACCATCAGGGTCTTTTCAAATTATTCACTTTATCTCAAAATTACGATGCACTAAATGATTTTCTAGATGCTGCAGAAGAGGGAGACCTTCGAGCAGCCTATATGTATCAAATTATATTTTTATGTATTTTGGGATATACGAAAACTGATTTACCAAAACCTTATTTTGAAATATTTGAAGTTGAATCAGTGAGAATTTTTCTAAAAAAACATGCTGAAGATGATGTCTCAAAATTATATATAAGAAATACCTATTTTTTTTTATGTTGCATTGATGCTTCCATCAATATAATCCAAGATGGATGAGGAGTTTTTGGGTAAAGGAAGTAGATGATTTTGAAAAATTCCTGAGGTACCATTGTGACACATGAACACATTCTACCGAAAGGCAAATCCGCCTAGTCTCTCCAGAGTTCATGTTGTGATCCACATATCTCTGGTGACAAAATACATGCCTGACCCAATGCATGTACTCAACTATGAAGAATTAGAACTGGAACCCGATCTATCTTATTGTGGAGAGTCTATCAGAATTCTTCATACCAAAGATCAAGTGTTGAGAAACCGGATGGCTCGTCTGGTAAAAGATCTATGGAGAAATCATAAGATGGAAGAGGCAATGTGGGAACCCGAGGAACATATGATGAAGAACCTATGTGGAAATAAATGGATGGTAAAATGTTTAAAAGTGTTAGTGCTCTTTATTTATGGGATTACTTTGGAATAATTTTCTCCTGTATGTGTAAACCTAAAATTTATCATGTGAAAATGATATTTGAGGAAGAATTATCTTTTCTGTTGCGGATATAGTAATAAATAACCATTTGGTTTTATATGATCATTGGGTTTGAGGAAATTATAAGTTATTATAATTTGGGATGAAAATGCAAGGTATGAGATAAGATTTGTGGTTAAATTATGTTATGGTATTTTGAGGAATTTATCTCATTTTGGTAATATTATAAAATATAGTTTTTGAAAAAGGACAACACGTAGACCGTGTGACAACCCATCGCGTCGGACAAAGCTGTGGGAATCGAACCCACAACCAAAGTGCGATTGGGATTTATCGCCTACCACTGGACTACGTGAAGTCCCTGGTTAGTGTGACTATTATTTTTAGTTAAATGATTTTATTGATCAATAATAATTTGATTTGGGATCTTATGTATTATCAAATGAATACCCTTAGTATAGGAAAATGGTTTGGTGATTAAGTGATAAATGTTATTTTAGAAATTGTTCACTTTGTTGAGAACACTATATGCCAAAGGAAAATAGAGTAGTATGAGATTTCATTTGAGGAGTAATGGTGGATTTTTATCTATGTTTTTATTGTGGATTTATAATGATTTGGGTTATTTATGGAAATGATTAGGTTAATTACTTTTAAGTATGTGACTTTAAGAGTAATTAATGTCATTTGGAGATATAATTTAACGTGGAATACTACATTCATAATAAGTTTTGGTTTTCAATATTATTTTTGATTATATTAAAGGATTTTAAGGACAATTTATTATTGAATGGTATTTATTTAACTTTGGGGTATTGTTGGTTTAATTTTGGAAATTAAGATTAGTGTTTATTTCTCTAAGGGAATATCCTTTTGGGGGATCATTAGATCTTGTACTAACCATTTTGGTTTTGATTAATCTCTAAAGACAAGTTAAATATACAGTTTATCCTACATGGATCATGTATTTCTATAGATGTTTATTCTAGCTCTTTTATTGTGACCAAGTCTTCTTGAATACTCATTGTTCAAAAAAAAAAATAAGTTAGTGGTAAAAAGTTATTAAATAATGAAACTCTACTTAAAAAGTAAGTATATCTCTTTTTTTTCTTAGTCAATATCATAAATGAATTCCTCGTCCTTATGTAATGTAACTTAAAACAAAAAAAAATGTTGTCCGTTTACTTTCCTACTTGGAGACTAATGGTCGTTTGTCCCAACACAAGTTTGTGGCTTTCTTATTGTTAAATTTCTCCTGATCACGATTTTAATCTCTATCCATCAGAACATGACACTTAGTTTATCATCCATATCCATGTTTTACTACATGGAATCCGAGTATGAGTTATCTTGGTTGACCTTTATACCTCTCTTTCTTTCTTTTAAAGTGATAGTTTTATTGACTCTTTTTCCGATGTGGGACTTTCCATTATATTACCAAGCACAATTTTAAAAATTGCGAGGATGCAATTTATTGAAGGAGGGGAGAATGTAACACCCCAAGCTTCTACGGTACGCTTCTCTTTGAATAATGTGATATCATGTGTTGAACACAACACCGAGTTCTAACACACCATAACCAACCAAACTAGCCGTTATGAATAGTAATACCTACTTTTTAAAATTATATATATTTTATATTTTAAAATGGAATTCATTTTTGGATTCAGAATATCGAATTTAGCCTAAGGTGAAATTTTGGTACTTTTCAGATAACTTTAATATTTTGATGAATAGTGAAAATTACTAAATTTTAATTAAAAGAAACTTTTTTAATAAAAATAATTAATAGTGATAAATTATGAATTTGAGTGGTTTTAAAGTATATTTAGAATATATTTTTACCATTTAATACAATGTTGGTCATTGGACATAATTTTACAATTAAACCGGACATAAACAAGTGTCAATCTTTTGATAGTTATTATCTCTTAAAAACACGCTTTTTGTTTTAACAACGGGAATTAATTTTAAATTAATTTATGCCACTTCTGTGTTTTGAATTTGGAAAAATGGATTCCGTATTTGGAATCAGGATGTTCAAATTGTGTAAATAGATAACTTTTATTTTTAGACATTTTGAATAATTACTTCGGTAAATATTTTATTTACCATGGTTAAGGGTAAATCCGGTAAATAAGGGTTAAAAAATAATATTATAATAATACTAAATTACCCTAAAACGTGTCCTAGACTTATTGGTTGATACATGTTCGACCATATCCATCTTTGGGTCGATTTTGGGACCCCATGGAGCCACTTGTAGGTGATAGGGACACTTTATTTTAATTAAGTTAAAATGAATACAAAAATGACACAAGCATATATCTTTTAGAAAAAAAATTGTTACATAGGGTTATATATGTTGGATTTTAGACTATAAATATTCAATAGAAATATAAGAAGATTTAATACATAATTATATTTTATTTATAATTTTTAGACATTAAATAATTTAATTTATTTATGACACAATGGTGATGCAGTAATTACCATAATAGTGAAAAATTAGAATAATTGATATTATAAATACTCAAATAAATATAATTTGAGACTTTTATTGAATTAAACTAATTTTATAGGTTAATATGACATATTAGGATTGATTTAATTAACTTTTTTCGAAGTAATAATTCTTTTATATGTTTCACAAAAATCAACTATTGAATAGTGTCAAAATTGACATAAAAGAGTTTTTAAAACAAATATTATATTATTAATTGATATTAAATTCCTAAAAATCTAAGGTTCATCCAAGAGGCTTATATAATGATATTTGTATTATTAATGAACCACTTGGGGGTCTCTTGGATGTATATAGTAAGTTTATTAACTATATAATATAAAAATACAAAGTGACATGGTAAATGTCAAACTAATTAACTAAGAGTTAAAACTAAAAGATAAGGTTAATATAGTGACCCAAACCTGTCTAAATTATATTGGATGAATGGTTTTAGACCTATCCACACCTTAAACTTTTAATAATCAACTTTTAAGCCATTAGAAACCGAATATGAATTTATTATAAATTAATATTTCTAGCTTTTCCAAAGGTGCCCCTCACCCCTCTTATAAAAGGGAACTCCTCCTTCTCATTTATTCACACCTTAAAAGCCTTTTGGTTCGGCCAACCCCTGCCCAAATACTCTCTAAACTTCCATAACTACAACCTAGAGTCCTTAGTTTGATCATGAAGCCAACCTAAGGATCCATTTTGATCAAATCAAAAAGAAGAACCCGAAGAAGAGGTAATGTTTTCACCACCCCTTTTCAAGTTCCTTTCTTCTTACACTTCTTCTTACTTAGTTGTTACCATTATAAAATAATAAATCAAGTATCATATATATACTGTGAAGTTATTATAAATATGGTACAACCATATTCAGTATTCTATCCATCCTTTTAATAACATGTCACCATACGTGCGTACGTACGGCTTACCGTCTCCACGTCGTGGTGTAATTGTTATTCAATATATTATTATTTGGATGGGTATAATAATGATGTGTAACACATGTAAATAATAAATATAACATGATAATGATTTTGTATATATGATATACCATCCAATTATATATTATTTTAATATCAAAAGAATGATATTGTCGCTCGTGCGTACGTACGGACTACCGTCTCCACAAACGCGATGAGATTCATTCTCCATCATATCCATTCAAGTATAATTATAATTTGATGATTTAAAAATAGTATCTAAGGACTTGATATAATTCTGGATATTAATAATATACATCCCATTAATAACGAATATGGCTCACATAACAAATAATAAAAAGTAAAATGAACCCGTTAACACCCGAAAAGACGATAATTCTAAGATATTATTAACAAATCAATGTTAAAAGATCATATATGATATCATATTAAAGTAAATGATTCTTGTATAATTCAATAACAATTATTTCACCATTATACAGGAGGTTAACCTACTGTCAACCAAGGAAAAATTACAAAGTAAGGGGTTTCTTATCTCACTTTTAATTCTGTGAGAATTCCATTGTTCACCACTTAATTATTGCATGTGGTGTATGTGTAATTCCCATGGTTGTATTAATTGTGTAATATACTTTAATTTATTTGTGTTTACATCATCATGGTATGATCCTTCTTTCATGGGTGTATGTTTCGTAAGTTACCTAATCGATAAGGTAATTTGAGATTTCAATTTCCACTCATTTGGCTTTACGCATATTTCATTGATTATATTACCCCAAGATTATGTGTGGACTCACTATTAATTTGATTATGTCATAATTTCCACTCCCCTTTATTTGGATATAATTTTGATACATATAATCACTCCATTGATAATTCTCAAGTCATTGATATGAATTTGATAAGAGTAATTTTAACTCATTCTCCATTTGTTGAGTTAAACATCCAATTCGTTGGTGTTGTTTTTACAAGAATATGTGTGAATATCATTTAATTGTTTTACACTGAATATCAAATCATATTTAGTGTATTTATATTTGTCACACATAATTATGTCGTTGATTTATCCTTAACCTAAGGATACAGCCTTTATGAGAGATTTCATCTCAATTTACATTCCATTGAGACTTCTTTGTTGATATACACCAAATCAATTTTATGTGGTGTATATAATGTACTTTGACATAGTATATCATGAATCCCTTTATTCTCATGATATTACAAAGTTTTTATTACCTCAATTATTTTTATTCAAGTGTCTCTCTTTTGGTTAGAATCTCTAACTAAAATACCATTTTTAAATGTTTTAAAGACTTATTCTTCTAAATCTTTCTCATTAATGTCCATGTTTTAAAAAATGGTTTTAAGGATTTATTTATATGGACATTAAAGTTTTAAAATTAAAAATCCTTTTAAAAGTTTAAAAGTGTTATGGGACAATTTGATTCAAAAATCTATTTTTAAATGGCTTCTTGACAAATAGTGTGACTTTTAAATGTTTTCAAGAAAAGGGGGATATTTCTCTCAAATAGTTTTGATGATTATTTTCATCTATGTAAACATCCTTCATTATTCTTGATTGAGGTTAATGTGATACAATACAATCTTCCATATTGTATCGAATGAGTTATGTTTGACTATGGATGTTCTATTTTTATACCATTCATGGTTTGTGGTAAAAGTATTGACATTTCGTATGCTAGTTTTAATACGAATGTTTATGTTATGTTTAAACCTGTTCATATGAGGAATGCATTGGAATTAATAAGTGACGGGTGGAGCCCACTATAGCTCCTCGATGCATCGGTAGGTCTCATGGGACAAACTAGTGTCTTGGCACAAGGCCTTGGCAAAATCTTATTTGTAGTCTTGGCATGAGGCCTTGGCTATGTGGTTATGATAGTCTGGCATTATGCATTCCATCATTATGAAAGTGGTTATTGATATTGCATGTGATTATTCGATTAGTAGAATATCCATGTGAATAAGTAAATGGAATTATTTCATTTTACTTTTGCCATACTATGTTGAAGTTCAAGTTTAAAAGGATTTTTTTAGTTATACATTGCCTTAAATGTGTATGCTTATTTTTGAAAGTTTCTGCTATATTGTTATCCTTACTGGGCATTTGAGCTCACCCCTTTTCTATGTTTTATTTTTCCCAGGATGTGAAGAAGTAAGTTATGAATGACCTGTAGGGATTTTATGTGGGGATATGAGTGTGGAACATGGAGACTATGTTGTTATAGTAGTTTTTCACTTTATGGTGTAATGTAAAACTTTATGAATATATCTAGTGTTTCCAAGGCTACTAAACCAATCGGTCTTTCGAGATTTGATCTTTCTTGTGATCTTGCCAATGTTATGTAATAATGCACCGACTCTGGGTAACTGGGGTCGGGGCGTTACAGTTGGTATCAGAGGAAGTTTAGTACAAACCTTGGAAGCTAGATTTAGATAAACTCTGATTAGAGCACGTAGACCTAAGATGAACTTTGAGGATTAGTATAGAGGAACTTCCTAGAATTTTGGTCTTGTAGAAGATTTTGTGAGTTTTCCGAGCAATACATCCCTGTCTGGATACGAGCAGGTAGAGGTGGCTCTGGCATAGATGTACCTAGGGGTAAAACCCGAAAACACCGCTTTGAGCTAGACTCGAACGGGAACTAGTGCACGACAACGGGCCTTACTGCACTCTTGGTTATGACACTCCCGGGGGATATGCTTTGGTAAATTCACAAGATTAGTATAAACCATTATTAAAGGAATACAAAAAAATTCCCCTAAGAATATATGTCGGCAAATAGATAGTGGATAACCTAGATTTTAACATAGGGTACCCCAAGTTAGGATATATTGTTCAATTACAAGATTATCCTATTATGTATATATTTTTTACATTCTTATTAGATAAGTATTCAAAAACCCTAATTGTATTTTCTTTTTGTTAGTTGAAACATGGAGGGAGAAAGATCACGAACAACTCTTCTCTCTCTTCCTGAAGAACTACTTACAATTATTATCCAGAAGTCATGTGCAGACGATGTTGAAACTTTTTCAAATGTCCAAGTTACATGCAAACAACTTCATGAGACATCCAATACCTCTAGCATTGCACGATTCTTTCAAGGATCAAGTACCGACTATGGGATAATGTTGCGCTCTCAACTTTCTTACCACACTAAGCGTGGGAAGTACCATCAGGGTCTTTTCAAATTATTCACTTTATCTCAAAATTACAATGCACTAAATGATTTTCTAGATGCTGCAGAAGAGGGAGACCTTCGAGCAGCCTATATGTATATATATTTATGTCTTTTGGGATATACGAAAACTGATTTACCAAAACCTTATTTTGAAATATTTAAAGATGAATCAGTGATAATTTTTCTAAAAAAACATGTTAAAGACGATGTCTCAAAATTATATATAAGAAATACCTATTTTTTTTATGTTGCATCGATGCTTCCATCAATATAATCCAAGATGGATGAGGAGTTTTTGGGTAAAGGAAGTAGATGATTTTGAAAAATTCCTGAGGTACCATTGTGACACATGAACGCATTCTACCGAAAGGCAAATCCGCCTAGTCTCTCCAGAATTCATGTTGTGATCCACATATCTCTGGTAACAAAATACATGCCTGACCCAATGCATGTACTCACCTATAAAGAATTAGAACTGGAACCCGATCTATCTTATTGTGGAGAGCCTATCAGAATTCTTCATACCAAAGATCAAGTTTTGAGAAACTGGATGACTCGTCTGGTAAAAGATCTATGGAGAGATCATAAGATGGAAGAGGCAATGTGGGAACCCGAGGAACATATGATGAAGAACTTATGTGGAAATAAATGGATGGTGAAATGTTTAAAAGTGTTAGTGCTCTTTATTGATGGGATTACTTTGGAATAATTTTCTCCTATATGTGTAAACCTGCAATTTATCATGTGAAAATGATATTTGAGGAAGAATTATCTTTTCTATTGTGGATATAGTTATAAATAACCATTTGGTCTTATATGATCATTGGGTTTGAGGAAATTATAAGTTATTATAATTTGGGATGAAAATGCAAGGTATGAGATAAGATTTGTGGTTAAATTATGTTATGGTATTTTGAGTAATTTATCTCATTTTGGTAATATTATAAAATATAGTTTTTGAAAAAGGACAACACGTAGACCGTGTGACAACCCGTCACGTCGGACAAAGCTATGGGAATCGAACCCACAACCAAAGTGCGATTGGGATTTATGGCCTACCACTGGACTACGTGAAGTCCCTGGTTAGTGTGACTATTATTTTTAGTTAAATGATTTTATTGATCAATAATAATTTGATTTGGGATCTTATGTCTTATCAAATGAATACCCTTAGTATAGGAAAATGATTTGGTGATTAAGTGATAAATGTTATTTTGGAAGTTGTTCACTTTGTTGAGAACACTATATGCCAAAGGAAAATAGAGTAGTATGAGATTTCATTTGAGAAGTAATGATAGATTTTTATCTATGTTTTTATTGTGGATTTATAATGATTTGGGTTATTTATGGATATGATTAGGTTAATTACTTTTAAGTATGTGACTTTAAGAGTAATTAATGTCATTTGAAGATACAATTTAACGTGGAATACTACATTCATAATAAGTTTTGGTTTTCAATATTATTTTTGATTATATTAAAGTATTTTAAGGACAATTGATTATTGAATGGTATTTATTTAACTTTGGGGTATTGTTGGTTTAATTTTGGAAATTAAGATTAGTGTTTATTTCTCTCAGGGAATATCCTTTTGGGGGATCATTAGATCTTGTACTAACCATTTTGGTTTTGATTAATCTCTAAAGACAAGTTAAATATATAGTTTATCCTACATGGATCATGTATTTCTATAGATGTTTATTCTAGCTATTTTATTGTGACCAAGTCTTCTTGAATACTCATTGTTCAAAAAAAATAAGTTAGTGGTAAAAAGTTATTAAATAATGAAACTCTACTTAAAAATTAACTATATCTCTTTATGTTCTTAGTCAATATCATAAATGAATTCCTAGTCCTTATGTAATGTAACTTAAAACAAAAAAAAATGTTGTCCGTTTACTTTCCTACTAGGAGACTAATGGTCATTTGTCCCAACACAAGTTTGTGGCTTTCTTATTGTTAACTTTCTCCTGATCATGATTTTTATCCCTCTCCATCAGAACATGACACTTAGTTTATCATCCATATCCATGTTTTCCTACATGGAATCCGAGTATGAGTTATCTTGGCTGACCTTTATACCTCTCTTTCTTTCTTTTAAAGTGATAGTTTTATTGACTCTTTTTCCGATGTGGGACTTTCCATTATATTCCCAAGCACAATTTTAAAAATTGCGAGGACACAATTTATTGAAGTAGGGGAGAATGTAACACCCTAAGCTTCTACGGTACGCTTCTCTTTGAATAATGTGATAGCGTGTGTTGTACGCAACACCGAGTTCTAACACACCATAACCAACCAAACTAACCGTTATGAATAGTAATACCTACTTTTTAAAATTATATATATTTTATATATAAAAATGGACTTCATTTTTGGATTCAGAATATCGAATTTATCCTAAGGTGAAATTTTGGTACTTTTCGGATAACTTTAATATTTTGATGAATAGTGAAAATTACTAAATTTTAATTAAAAACAACTTTTTTAATAAAAATAATTAATAGTGATAAATTATGAATTTGAGTGGTTTTAAAGTATATTTAGAATATATTTTTACCATTTAATACAATGTTGGTCATTGGACATAATTTTACAATTAAACCGGACATAAACAAGTGTCAATCTTTTGATATTTATTATATCTTATAAACACGCTTTTTGTTTTAACAACGGGAATTAATTTTAAATTAATTTATGCCACTTATGTGTTTTGAATTTGGAAAAATGGATTCCATATTTGGAATCAGGATGTTCAAATTGTGTAAATAGGTAACTTTTATTTTTATACATTTTGAATAATTACTTCGGTAAATATTTTATTTACCATGGTTAAGGGTAAAAATGGTAAATAAGGGTTAAAAAATAATATTATAATAATACTAAATTACCCTAAAACGTGTCCTAGACTTATTGGTTGATACATGTTCGACCATAGACATCTTTGGGTCTATTTTGGGACCACATGGAGCCACTTGTAGGTGAGAGAGACACTTTATTTTAATTAAGTTAAAATGAATACAAAAATGACACAAGCATATATCTTTTAGAAAAATAATTGTTAAATCGGGTTATATATATTGGATTTTAGACTATAAATATTCAATAGAAAGATAAAAATATTTCCTACATAATTATATTTTATTTATAATTTTTAGGCATTAAATAATTTAATTTATTTATGACACAATGGTGATGCAGTAATTACCATAATAGTGAAAAATTAGAATAATTGATATTATAAATAGCCAAATAAATATAATTTGAGACTTTTATTGAATTAAAATAATTTTCTAGGTTAATATGACATATTAGGATTGATTTAATTTACGTTGTTTTAAGTAATCATTCTGTTATATGTTTCACAAAAATCAACTATTGAATAGTGTCAAAATTGACATAAAAGAGTTTTTAAAACAAATATTATATTATTAATTGATATTAAATTCCTAAAAATCTAAGGTTCGTCCCAGAGACTTATATCATTATAGGTGTATCATTAATGAACCACTTTGGGGTATCTTGGATGTATATAGTAAGTTTATTAACTATATAATATAAAAATACAAAGTGACATGGTAAATGTCAAACTAATTAACTAAGAGTTAAAACTAAAAGATAAGGTTAATATAGTGACCCAAACCTGTCTAAATTCTATTGGATGAATTTTTTTCGACCTATCCCCACCTTAACCTTTTAATAATAAACTTTGGAGCCATTAGAAACCGAATATGAATTTATTATAAATTAATATTTCTAGCTTTTCCAAAGGTGCCCCTCACCCCTCTTATAAAAGGGAACTACTCCTTCTCATTTATTCATACCTTAAAAGCCTTTTGGTTCGGCCAAAACCTGCCCAAATAATCTATCAACTTCCATCACTACAACCTAGAGTCCTTATTTTGATCATAAAACCAACCTAAGGATCCATTTTGATCAAATCAAAAAGAAGAACCCGAAGAAGAGGTAATGTTTTCACCACCCCTTTTCAAGTTCCTTTCTTCTTCCACTTCTTCTTCCTTTGTTGTTACCATTATAAAATAATAACTCCAGTATCATATATATACTTTGAAGTTATTATAAATATGGTACAACCATATTCAGTATTCTATCCATCCTTTTAATAACATGTCACCATACGTGCGTACATACGGCTTACCGTCTCCACGTCGTGGTGTAATTGTTATTCAATATATTATTATTTGGATGGGTATAATAATGATGTGTAACACATTTAAATAATAATTATAACATGATAATGATTCTGTATATATGATATACCATCCAATTATATATTATTTTAATATCAAAAGAATGATATTGTCGCTCGTGCGTATGTACGGACTACCGTCTCCACGAACGCGATGAGATTCATTCTCCATCATATCCATTCAAGTATAATTATAATTTGATGATTTAAAAATAGTATCTAAGGACTTTATATCATTCTATATATGAATAATATACACCCCATTAATAACGAATATGGCTCACATAACAAAGAATAAAAAGTAAAATGAACCCGTTAACACCCGAAATGACGATAATTCTAAGATATTATTAACAAATCAATGTTAAAAGATTATATATGATATCATATTAAAGTAAATGATTCTTATATAATTCAATAACAATTATTTCACCATTATACATGAGGTTAACCTACCTTTGACCAAGGAAAAATTACAAAGTAAGGGGTTTCTTATCTCACTTTTAATTCCGTGAGAATTCCATTGTTCACCACTTAATTATTGCATGTGGTGTATGTGTACTGCCCATGATTGTATTCATTGTGTAATATAATTTAATTTATGGGTGTTTACATCATCATGGTATTATCCTTCTTTCATGGGTGTATGTTTCGTAAGTTACCTAATCGATAAGGTAATTTGAGATTTCAATTTCCACTCATTTGGCTTTACGCATATTTCATTGATTATATTACCCCAAGATTATGTGTGGACTCACTATTCATTTGATTATGTCATAATTTCCACTCCCCTTCCTGTGGATATACTTTTGATACACATAATCACTCCATTGATAATTCTCAAGTCATTGATATGAATTTGATAAGAGTAATTTCAACTCATTCTCCATTTGTTGAGTTAAACATCCAATTCATTGGTGTTGTTTTTACAAGAATATGTGTGAATATGATTTGATTGTTTTACAATGAATATCCAATCATATTTAGTGTATTTATATTTATCACACATAATTATGTCGTTGATTTATCCTTAACCTAAGGATACGGCCTTTATGAGAGATTTCATCTCAATTTACATTCCATTGAGACTTCTTTGTTGATATACACCAAATCAATTTTATGTGATGTATATAATGTAATTTGACATAGTATATCATGAATCCATTTATTCTCATGATATTACATAGTTTTTATTACCTCAATTATTTTTATTCAAGTGTCTCTCTTTTGGTTAGAATATCTAACTAAAATACCATTTTTAAATGTTTTAAAGACTTATTCTTCTAAATATTTCTCATTAATGTCCATGTTTTAAAAAATGGTTTTAAGGATTTATTTATATGGACATTAAAGTTTTAAAATTAAAACTCCTTTTAAAAGTTTCAAAGTGGTATGGGAGACTTTGATTCAAAAATCTATTTTTAAATGGCTTCTTGACAAATAGTGTGACTTTTAAATGTTTTCAAGAAAAGGGGGATATTTCTCTCAACAGTTTTGATGATTATTTTCATCTATGTCAACATCCTTCATTATTATTGATTTAGGTTAATGTGATACAATACAATCTTCCATATTGTATCGAATGAGTTATGTTTGACTGTGGATGTGCTATTTTTATACCATTCATGGTTTGTGGTAAAAGTATTGACATTTCGTATGCTAGTTTTAATACGAATGTTTATGTTATGTTTAAACCTGTTCATATGAGGAATGAATTGGACTTAATAAGTGACGGGTAGAGCTTACTATAGCTCCTCGATGCATCGATAGGTCTCATGAGACAAACTAGTGTCTTGGAAAAAGGCCTTGGAAAAATCTTATTTGTAGTCTTGGCACGAGGCCTTGGCTATGTGGTTATGATAGTCTAGAATTATGCATTCCATCATTATGAAAGTGGTTATTGATATTGGATGTGATTATTCTATAAGTAGAATATCCATGTGAATAAGTAAATGGCATTATTTCATTTTACTTTTTCCATACTATGTTGAAGTTCAAGTTTAAAAGGCTTTTGTTTTAGTTATACATTGCCTTAAATGTTTATGCTTATTTTTGAAAGTTTACTCTATATTGTTATCCTTACTGGGAATTTGAGCTCATCCCTTTTCTATGTTTTATTTTTCCCAGGATGTGAAGAAGTAAGTTATGAATGACCTATAGGGATTTTATGTGGGGATATGAGTGTGGAACATGGAGACTATGTTGTTGTAGTAGTTTTTCACTTTATGGTGTAATGTAAAACTTTATGAATATATCTAGTGTTTCCAAGGCTACTAAACCAATCGGTCTTTCGAGATTTGATATTTCTTGTGATCTTTCCAATGTTATGTAATAATGCACCGACTCTGGGTAACTGGTGTTGGGGCGTTACATTAGTACCTATCGATCCTGTGTGGTTCAGACTCCGTATAATCAGTAGTAGTGCCTCATGACAGAATAAGATGATATAGCTTTGCGACTGATCATCTATACTTCTATACTTCACTTATACCTATGTGAGGTGAGTCTTTTCCCTTGTGGTGTACCTGTGTGGTACTTATATCTTCGTGCTGTTACCTGTGTGGTACATCTACCTTTGTGGTATTCTTTCCTCATGTGTGAGGTGTGTTTTTATTGACAACTTAGGTATATGTGTGGGAATATACCTAAGTAGTGTGATGATTATTTCTTCATGATTTTGAGATTGAGGTCTTGATTTATGATTTATCCTTTGTGGATTCTAAGAGACCCTCAGGGATCTCGGGGTCCTTACTGAGTATCATTATACTCACCCCTTCACGGGCTTCGCCCACACCTTGCTGTGTCATGTACATATGACGAACAACGCTGACTAAGGATGAGGGTACCAGGGCAGGAGGTTGCTCGGGGGAGGACCTTAGACGAGACGATCCACAGAGATGACCGTTCATGAGCTGTACCTACCCTTCAGGTAGGATCCTTGGCAGGTGTTCAGAGGAGCTGTTTCCAATTTTACTTGTAATTCCTAGTTTTACTTGTACTTTCCAGTTGGGCTTGTATTCTGTCCCCTTTACTTAATGTACACACCCTGTTTAATTATAGTTTACCTTGTGCTTATATCTTGCTTCATGCTTGGTTTGTGTGAGTTTATAGGTTTAAAGGCAATACCTTCTCGGTTTTTGGGATATACCTTTCTGATGCTAGTCGCTAGCCCCTGGCCTATGGAAGGCGGGCTTGGGGTAGTCACAACACGGGCCCTGGGGGTTGGGTCATGAAAAATTGGTATCAGAGGAGTTTAGTTCTACTGAAGAACTTGGAATCTAATCTTTTAATCATAAATAGTGTTAAGTGTGATGAGTGTGGTTTTTAGTTTGGGGAATCCAGTGTTGGTGCGACGGCCGATGTATCCATACACCAGGACCCTGACTTCTGATTTCTGACTCAGTGCACGAAAAAACTGATTGCGTGTGTGTTTTTGAAAAGTTTTCTTTGTGATCTCTTTGAGTCATCTCACCAGGTATAACTTAATGTCAGTGACACACCTTTTTCTTTTCAGGATGCCTCCACACAGATATCCAGCTAGGATTCTGGGTAGAGTACGTGATGAAAGCCCACCGAGTGATGAGGCTTTGGTGTAGGGCCCCCTTACTGTAGTTGTACCATCGGGTGGTGTACCAACAGCACCACTACCCGTTGGGCAGCTGATTCCACCATCCCCAGTAGTAGAGGGTTCATGCCGCTTGAGTGCGTTTTATGAGTTCTAGCGCCAGAGGCCACCAAGGTTCCAGGGTGAGACAGATCCACAGGCGGCTGAGGAATGGCTGGAGGCCGTGGTTAGAGTTTTTCGACTGGTAGGGACACCAGCTGATCTCATGGTGATCCTTGCCGCCAGTCTTCTTTAGGCAGCAACAGGCAGATGGTGGAGCTTGATGCTCCAGGTTCACGATGAGGTGACTCTCATCTAGGTGGACTTAAAGGGCCTTTTCAGGGTAGAGTTCATCCCAATGACCCTACATTCAGTGCGTATACAGGAGCTTCTCCACTTGCAGTAGGGAGGCATGCATGTAGCTCAGTATTCAGTGAGGTTCACCGACCTCTCGCGCTACTCCACTGACATGGTGTGAGACCATTTCTTCAGGTCTCAGACCTTTGAGCAGGGGCCCAGATAGGATATTAGAGATTTTATGGTTTCTCTCAGCATCCCGATGCAGGTGGGGGTGTTAGAGTGAGCACTCTTAGTGGAGAGCTTCCTTGCTGAGCAGTCACCAGTAGTAAGACCCACCACCAGACGACACGTAGCAGAGTCATCAGTAGCTGGCAGCAAATAGATGACTAAAAGGTCTAAGAGGACCATACCTACAAGTGGACGACCGTAGGATACAAGGTTGGTTGTGCGGGGCTCTCGAGACAGAGTAGGACCGGTGAGGAACAAGCAGTGTTATTCGTGTGACGGGCAGGGTCACATGGCTTGCGACTGAACCAGGTGACCGTGAAAAACAAGTACCCAATCCCATGGATTAAAGATCTCTTTGATCATAGAAGAGAGCATGATGGTTTTCAAAGATAGACCTTAGATCATGTTATCACCAACTCAGGGTACGAGACGAGGATGTGCAGAAGACGACCTTTAGATGTCAGTATGGCCACTATGAGTTCTTGGTCATGCCATTCAGTGTGACCAACGCCCCATCAGTGTTCATGGGAATCATGAAAAGGATTTTCCAGCCATACCTCGATCACTTTGTAGTAGTCTTCATCGACTCCATCATGATATAATTAGGCACAAAGGAGGAGCATGCCTATCATATGCAGATAGTTCTTGACACACTCCGAGAGTACCAGATTTATGGTAAGCTCTTAAAGTACCAGTTCTAGATCCGAGAGGTTCATTTTCTGGGACACGTCATCTTGGAGTTTGGAGTTGCAGTTGATCTAGCGAAGATTGAGGCTATACTTACTTGGGAGCCACCCAAGAGTGTGACAGAGGTGCAGAGTTTTCTGGGTTTGGTTGGTTACTACCAGAGGTTTGTGCCTGACTTTTCCAGAGTTGCGGCACCCTTATCAGTGTTGATGAAGATGGGACAACCATTTGTGTAGTCGAAGAGATGCCATCAGAGTTTCCAGGAGCTAAGGCAGAGACTGATGAGTGCCCCCATCTTGAGGCTACCGAAGGAGGGCGTTGGGTACATCGTCTACTGCGACACATCAGGGACCGGAATTGGATGTGTCCTGATGCAGGAGCAAGCAATGATCACTTATGGTTCTTAACAGCTAAGACAACATGAGCAGAACTATGCTACCCATGACCTAGAGTTAGCAGCAGTGGTATTCTCCTTGAAGATGTGGTGACATTACTTGATGGGCGAACATTTTACAGTCTACTCTGATCATAAGAGTCTTAGGTATATCTTCTATCAGATGGACCTGAACCTGAGATAGCAGTGTTGGATTGAGTTCCTCCAGGACTATGACTTTGAGATAGTCTATACTCCTAGGAAGGAGAACTTAGTAGCAGATGCACTCAGTAGGAGATCTAGTATACATTTGTTGAGTGAGGAGACAGAGCATCTATCCGCTTTGCGGATATCCTATGTGGATCGAGATAGAGCAGCTTACCTTCAGTCTCTGACAGTCACACCCCCACTCCTTTAGCAATTCAGGGAGGCACAACTTGGAGACATTGACTTTGAGGCTCGACATTCTTAAATATCCACATGACAGACACCTGATGGATTTTATGAAGGTGGGGAGCACGTCATCCTTTTCAGAGGAAGTACTATGGTACCAGTGGCGCTTAGGGAGGAAGTGTTGAGGGAGTTCCATACATCCCCTCTAGAGGTACATCTAGGAGTGACGAAGATGTACCATGAACTTCGACGTCATCACTGGTGGTTGGGAATGAAGAAAGCAGTAGCAGAGTTTGTCTCTCAGTGCCTCACTTGTCAGCAAGTGAAGGCAGAACATCAGGTTTCAACAGGCTTAGTTCAGCCACTAGAGGTGCCGGAGTGGAAGTAGGATGGAATTTCCATGGAATTCATTAAAAGACTTCCATGCACATCCAAGGGGCATGATTCCATTTGGGTGATCGTTAAATGACTCACCAAGTCAGCCCACTTCCTACCTATCAGAGAGTAGGGATCAGTAGAGAGCTTGGGACGCCTCTACATATAGGAGATTATACGGCTTCATGGAGTGCCATCTACGATTGTCTCCGATCGTGATGTACGTTTCACTTCCTGGCCTATGGAAGACGGGCTTGGGGTATTCACGGCATGGGACCTGGGGGTCGGGTCACGACAAATTGGTTTAGAGGAGATGTTTCTAGTTTTACTTGTACATCCCAGTTTTACTTGTACTTTTCAGTTGGGCTTGTATTATAGCCCATTTACTTATTGTACACACCCTGTTTACTTTATAGTTTACCTTGTACTTTTATCCTATTGTGTTCTTGGTTTTTGTGAGTTTATAGGTTTAGAGGCAATGCCTTCTCAGTTTTTGAGATATGCCATTCTGGTGCTTGTCATCAGCTCCTGGCCTATGGAAGGTGGGATTGGGGTAGTCACAGCACGGGCCCCGGGGGTCGGGTCGTGAAATTATTACCATGATATGTTCCTTGGACATTATTTATGTTGTGTTGATACCATTATAGCTCAATATATGTGGGGTTGAGCCCATTATAGCTCAAGATATGTTGGGTTGAGGCCATTATAGCTCAATATATGACGGGTGTGCCCCATTATAGCTCTCCAATGCATTGGGTACTCTAGATATGGAAGTTGACCAAAAGGTTATTCCATGTGTAAGGGTGAATGTAATATTGATATGATAAATATGTCCCAAGGTAACAACATGAGTATTCTATGCATTTGAGTTTTTATGATATGGGTTTTATTGGTTTTTATGTTATCACTTGACTAACACTTTACATTTTTATATCCCTTACTAAGTTTTATACTCATCCCATGTTTTTAAAATGTTTTTCATATGATATAAGTATGGGTAAGAGAAATAAGGGATTCTTGATGTTTGATATGGAGTGTTGTCAAAGAAATCATGCTTTTATGTTTTAATGTTTTATATTTTGAAAAAAATGGAAATTGTTTTTAGTAGGATCCTATTGTATGATTGTGGTATGTTATATATGTAAGGTATCCTAATTCTCTAGAACTATAAACTCAAAAAGATCCTCAATGTGTAATAATGTATATTCTTGACTAAAATTCAAGATTAAGTAACGTTTTAAGGCCGAGTCCTTATTGTTGGTATCAGAGGATGGTCTAGATAATTTTAGGGGATAAGATGATGTTAAAATAATACCATAACTGATTTTTACACTATGATTAATTTGAAATGTTATAGAATTTAAATATTACTATGTTTCTTCATCTATGTTATGTTTTTTCAGAATGGTTTTCTGTAGAATAAATAGGGAAGCTGAAGTAGGAAGGCACCAATAGGTTGATGTCTGTCTGAATCTACAACCCGAAGTAGTGGGAATCAGAACTGAGTAGTTTGTGATAGAAATGGATCAGTTGAATCAAGAAATAAACAAGGGTGGTATCTATGCTAGAGAGGAATATGATATACAACAAAGAAGAATGTATTTTTTGGAGCATTTTATAAGGAAACATCCTCCAAATTTCAGTGGAACCACAGATTTAGTGATAGCTAAAGGATGAATCAATGCTCTAGAAAAGATACTTGATGTCATGGGATGTTCAGAACATCAAAAGTTAATTCTATCCATTTATCATTTTGAAGGTGAAGCCGATCAATGGTGGTCTCTGGTTAAGAATACGATAGAAAGAGATGATCTTGAAATTTTGGAATGGGATGATTTTAAGAGTCTTTTTTCTATAAAAATATTTTCCCAAAATAGTTCGACTCAGAATGGAGAAACAATTCTTGGAAATGAAGCATAAATATGATGATTCTATGGCAGAATATGAAGCCAATTTTACAAGATTGGCCAGGTATGTACCATATTTTACTCGGGATTTTGAAAGTAAAATTAATAGATTTTACTCTGGTTTGAAACCGTTTTTGCAAAGAGACTTGGCCTCATGAGAGTTTAAAAGCTATGAGAAGCTTGTTCGTTATGCTAAAAAGTTGAGATGGAGTTTTCTGACACATATTTTCCTCGGGATGAAAAGAATAAGAAGCGATCAGGCTGGAAAGCAATGGGGAAGAACTCATCAAATAATTCTGGAGGTAAGAAAATTAATTTCCCTTCTTGTGAAAAGTGTGGTAAAATGAATCCTGATGAATGTCTTGTAAATTATAGTAAATGCTACTAATGTGGGAATTTTGGACACATGTCTCATGAGTGAAAGGAAAATGATCCAAAAACTAATGAGAAGCTGGTGGTGAGATGCTTTAACTGTAAGGAATTGGGTCATTTTGCTAATGTTTGTCCAAAGCTAGTTACTCAAGCAGGGAATCAGAAAGATTGGAAGAAGAAGGGTTTGGTAAAATCTTTTGCAACAACTTCAGCATATGTTGAACCATCAAATTAGGAGGTATCAGTTACATTTATTGTTTTTACAGATTTTTCAAATGTGTTGTTTGATTCAGGGTCTACACATTCCTTCATTTCTGAGAAATTTTCAGAAAAATTGGGAATTCAACCTCATGAAATGAAACCAGATCTCATGGTAAAAACACATGGAAGAAATATTGTGGAAAAAATGAATTATAAGAATATGCCTATCCTTTTCTGTGGAAATTGTTTACTTGAAAACCTTATTGTTTTTCCTCTAGTAGAGTTTGATATTATTCTGGGTATGGACTGACTTTCTTTTTATCATTCTAAGATAGATTGCAGAGAAAAAGAAGTTATTTTTTAGAAAGAATTTCAGTTTGTGTACGACAATGAACCCATACCATTAATAAAATATCAAGAAGCTAAGAAATTGATAAAGGATGGTAATGAAAGTTATCTTGATCATATTTTTGAAGATAAGGTAACTATCTAGATTAATGATGTACCAGTGGTAAATGAATACTTTGATGTTTTTCCCAAATATTTGCATTTTTTTATTCCTAATCGTGAGGTTGAGTTTACTATTGAATTAGTTCCTGATGCTAAGTCAATTTCTAAACTTCCTTATTGAATGGCCCAAATGGAACTTCTGGAATTAAAAAAGCAGTTGCTGGAATTACTAGATAAAGGCTTCATCCGACCCAGCACTTCACCATGGGGCACTTCTGTCTTGTTTGTAAGGAAAAAAGATGGTTCAATAAGACTTTGCATCGATTATAGAGCCTTGGATAACATTACTATTAAAAACATGTATCCTTTGCCTCACATCTATGATTTGTTTGATCAGCTCTAGGGTGCGTAATATTTTTCAAAGTTTGACCTAAGGTTGGGATACCATCAGTTGAAAGTAATGGGTGAAGACATCCCGAAGACTGATTTATGTACTAGATATGGTCATTATGAATTTTTAGTTATGCCTTTTGGGATAACTAATGCACCTGATGTATTTATGGATCTTATGAATAGAATATTTCATGAGTTCTTGGATAAGTTTGTGGTTATCTTTATTGATAACATTTTGGTATATTCTAGATGTAAAGAGGAGAATGAGAAACATCTAAGGGTTGTTTTGAAAACCTTACAAGAAAAGAAACTGTATGGAAAATTTAGTAAGTGTGATTTTTGGTTACAAAAGATTTCTTTTCTTGGGAACATTGTAAATAAGGATGAAATAATAATTTATTCTTCCAAAACACAAGTGGTTGATGAATGACCAAGACCTACAAATGTTACAAAAATTCATAGTTTTATTGGATTAACAAGTTATTACCGATGGTTTATTAAAAACTTTGCACAATTATCTAGCCCGCTAACTAAGTTAACACGAAAAGTGGTTAAATTTGTTTGGATAGAAGAATATGATGTTTTTTTAGGAAATGAAGAAGTGATTGGTGAATTCTCCAGTTTTGGCCTTGCCTTCCTGAAGTGGTGAGTTTTTTATCTACAATGATGATTCATTGAAGAGACTTGGTTGTGTTCTGATGCAGAATGATTAGGTAATTTCATATGCTTCAAAATAACTAAAACATCATGAGTTAAATTTTCCTGCGCATGATTTGGAATTGGAATCTGTGTCTTTTGCTTTGAAAATTTGGAGGCACCATTTATACAGAGACAAATGTCAAATATATACTGACCATAAAATTATGAAGTATATATTCACTTAGAAGGAATTAAACATGAGGCAGATAAGATGGATTGAAATGATAAAGGATTATGATTGCACGATCAATTAACATATAGTAAAAGCAAACAAATTGGTGTATGCCTTTATTCAAAAACACCATGCATCATTAACCATGTTATGTTTGGAACATGATCCCTTGATTAATGATTTAATGAATTTTGGATTAGAAGTTGTTGTTGTAGGGAATAAATTTGTTTTGCTTCAAGTTTTAGTGCAGTCATCATTATCAGACATAATTAAGTGAGCACAGAAGGAAGACCATGAGCTATAGAAAAAGGTAGAATTGGTTAAAATGGGTAAGCTTCCAGAATTTAACCTTGACAAAGACTGTATTTTAATATTTGGTAAAAGTTTGTGTGTACCTTGTAATTATCAATTGAAGAATGAATTGTTGTGTGAAGCTCATAGTTCTCCATTTTTAGTTCATCCTAGAAGTACTAAGATGTATAGAGACCTTAGGGAGTATTACTGGTGGGATGGAATGAAAAGGGATATTGATGATTTTACTGTGAAATGTTTGACATGTCAATAGGTTAAAGGAGAGCAGCAATTTCCAAATGGGGTGATTCAGCCTTTGCCAGTGCCAGAGTGGAAATGGGAGAATATATCCATGAACTTCATGGTGGTAATACCTAAGACTTCTTGAGGTAACAATGCGATTTGGGTTATTGTTGATCGATTGACAAAATCTGCATATTTCCTTTCTATTCGAGATAAAATGTTGTTAGATCAGCTTTCTCGACTGTACCTCAAAGAGATTCTCAGGTTACATGGAGTTTCTCTTTCCATTAAATCTGACCGAGATCCCAGGTTCACTTATAACTTTTGAAAGGGCCTTCATAAGTCGTTGGGCACTGAATTAAATTTCATTACAACTTTTCATCCTCAATCAGATGGGCAGTCAGAATGAATGATTCATACTTTGTAAGACATGCTTCGAGCTTGTTCAATGGACTACCAGGGAAGTTGAGATCAAAATTTTTCTTTAGTTGGGTTTTCTTATAATAACAGTTTTCATTCCAGTATTCATATGGCACCTTTTGAGGCATTATATGGGAAGTAGTGTAGAACTCCATATTTTTGGGATGAAGTCAGTGAAAGAAAGTTGAAAAGACTAGAATTAGTAGAGGAAGTGGCTGAGAAAGTGAAGATGATCTAGAAACACATGAGGGAATCTCAGAGAAGATAGAAAGGTTATGTAGATAACAAAAGTAAAGACTTCTCTTTCGAGGTAGGTGACCATGTTTTCTTTAAAATATCTCAATGGAAAAGTGTGATGCATTTTGGTAAAAAAAGGCAAGCTAAGCCCTCAGTTCATCAGTCCTTTCGAAATCCTAGAGAAAGTTGGACCAGTTGCATACCGAGTAGCTTTGCCTCCGAGTTTATCTCAGGTACATAATGTTTTTCATGTTTCGATGTTGAGAAAGTATGTGCTAGATTTATCTCATGTCTTGAGCCCAGAAGCAGTTCAGTTGGAAGAAAAACTTTCTTATGAAGAGAAACCACTTCAGATTCTTGATCGAAGGGAATAGGTATTGTAGAATAAGGTAATACACTAGGTAAAGGTTTTATGTAGAAACCACATGGTTTAAGAATCAACATTGGAATCTAAAAATTCTATAAGGGAAAGTTACCCTCACTTGTTTAATGAGTAAATAAAATTGCAAGGATGTAATTTCTAGAAGGTGGGGATAATGTAACACCCCAAGGTTTTTTGAAAAAATAAATGAAATGCATGAAACTTTATTTTAAGTAGATATTTATAACTATCCTTTAAACATAATTTTGTAGCTTCTATGTTTTGAATTTCAAAAAATAGTCATCTACAATTGTGTTCAGTAAGTTATTTAGAGTCTGATGAAACCAAATTGTTTTTTGGTGAATAGTAAAATACCCGTATGAATAGTAATATGACCCTAATGAATATTAAATTGTATTTTTATTTTATTTTCTTAAGGCTTTAAGATAATAACATCTTGGTTAATTTTTCAATGTGATATAAAAGCAATTATAGTTTTAAAATTGTTAATTTTTGAATTAAGTATGATTTTATTTAAAAATTAAATTAATAATATTTAGAAAATTATTTTCAAAAAATATATTTAATTTTTTAATTCTACACATCAAAAAATGGTTTGGGTGAATTTTTGGGATTTTTCTTAAACAGTTGATTTTTCAGTGAATAGTAAAAATATAGTTTTGAGTTTCGGTGTGTTAATTACGTCATTAATGATGTAATAAATCTGGTCTAATTGTGTATAGTAAAATAACATGTGAGGTGTCCCAAGTGGCTAATACCATGAGCAAATACTATGAGAAAGCCCATGGTTTTGCAAATACCACTAATGAGGTGTCCCTTGGAAATTATTAAAATATTCCCTCACTTTTGCTATAAATACCAACCCATTCCTTCATTAACTTCATTACCAATACCTCATAAATGAAGCTCTCGCCTCCTTACCTCCCTAGTATCCCTCCCAATGTTTTTTCAATCCCCAAGGTCCCAACATTCATGTTCTAGGAGTTACTATACAAGGTAAGAAAAATTTCAATTTCTTTCTTTTTTCCATTCAAGTTCTATTTTATGTGGTATAAATTTAAAGTTTCCATACCATATTATTATTTAATTCTTATTCTGGATATATTATGTATTATGATTTATTTCTGGATGGGTGACCCTTGTCCTTTCTCTTTTTAATATTTTTCTAAAACCATGTTGCATAGCCGTTAGACTGCTGAATTTTTGTAAGGGATTTCTCAATTATTTTTTTTATTTTGAGTTCCTTTATTTTATTATTATTTCCTCATATACTCTTACACAAGAGGAATTAAATATCCATAAATCATTTATATTCTGGATTTTCTCATGTTCATGGAAAATTCATCATCATTGTTCTTCTCCTCACCCACTTATTCAAGGAATAAAAACAATGTCCGTGATGTATTGAATTACCGACATTGTGGATGATGTGATTTCAATTTTCATTAATTATTTAAATTCTAGTCATGAAACCATTTTTATGGTTGAACTAGGTTATAATATATGTATTATGTATCATCCATGGTTCTGTAATTCTTTTGTACTCATGTTTTTAATTTATAATACAAAATGAGGTTGTTATTATCAAAGAACCACTAAAATGATCTAAACGAACATCATTAATGTTTTAACTTATGAATCATCATCATATAAAAATTCAAAATGATAAATGGTTTAAATTATGGTATTGGAAATATTTAAATACCTTTATATTCTAATTCTAGAGTTTCACTTCCAATCGACAAGAATATCCATCATGAACCAATCATGGAAAACATGTAAAGAAAACACCCCAAAATAATGCAAGAAACAAAATACTAACAAATAAAGGATGAAATGATGTAATGAAATGATCATATAAGATATTATAAATATGGATATGTTTCTATAATATATTAATAACACTCTTTTAACCATTATATAGGATGTTTAAACAAGTTTGAAGTAATACAAACCCTAGGTAAGGGAATTCTTAACCTAATTTCCATTCTTTAGGTTAACCTTCTTCTTTATTCATTATATGGTATTAAGATTATTGGTGTGATTATTTTTTGTATATATTATGTTTTACTATGTGTATTTATAGTGTATACACATATCCATTACATTCTATTAATTCCCACTCTAATTATATTTTAAGGGACTTTCTTTTTAAAATCCTTTTAAAACTCTCTTTAATAAATTTCAAAAGGATTGTTTTTTTATGTATATGGAATACGAGGTTTCTCCTGATTTAAAGATACTTTATTACCATGATATGTTCCTTGGACATTATTTATGTTGGTTTGAGCCCATTATAGCTCAAGATATATGGGGTTGAGCCCATTATAGCTCAAGATATGTTGGGTTGAGCCCATTATAGCTCAAGATATGACGTGTGAGACACATTATAGCTCTCCAATTCATTGGGTACTCAAGAGGTGGAAGTTGACCAAAAGGTTATTAAATGTGTAAGGGTAAATGTAAGATTGATATGGTAAATATTTCCCAAGGAAACAACATGAGTATTCTATGCATTTGAGTTTTTAGGATATGGGTTTTATTAGTTTTTATGTTATCACTTAACTAACTCTTTCTATCTTTATATCCCTTACTAAGTTTTATACTCATCCCATGTTTTTAGTTTTTTTTCAATGGATATAAGGATGGGTAAGATAAATAAGGTATTTATGATGTTTTGTATGGAGTGTTTTCAAAGAAATCATGCTTTATGTTTTAATGTTTTATATTTTGAAAAAATGGAAATTGTTTTTAGTAGGATCCTCTTGTATGATTGTGGTATGTTATGTATGTAAGGTATCCTAATTATCTATAACTATAAACTCAAAAAGACCCTCAATGTGTAATAATTTATATTATTGACTAAAATTTAATATTAAGTAACATTTTAAGGCTAGGTCCTTATAGGTATGAAATGGGTCATTATTGAATTTGTTTCCTATTGTTATACATGCCAGCAGGTTAAGGACGAGCATCAAAAACCTTCAGGTTTACTTCACCCACTTCAAGTCCCTACTTAGAATTGGGATAAAATATATATGGACTTTGTGGTTGGGTTGCCTCATACCTAGAGAAATAATAATGCGATATTGGTTGCGATCGACAGGATGACCAAGTTGTCTCACTTTAGACCCATCAATGATACAACCAAAGTTGAGGAGTTGGGAAATCTCTATGTGAAAGAGATTTTTCATTTGCACAAAGTTCCATCTATGATAGTCTCTGATAGGGATCCTCAGTCCACTTCTCGCTTTTGGATAGGCCTTTAGGAGGCACTGGGATCTCAGGTTCATTTGAGCATAGCCTACCATCCACAGTTAGATGAAAAGATAAAAAGAGCTATACAAATTCTTGAGGATATGCTCCCTGCATGTGTTCTTGACTTTATTGGGGTTTGGGATTATCATTTGGGGATGGTTGAGTTTTCTTATAATAATAGTTACCAGTCTATGATCAATATGGATACTTTTGAGGCATTGTATGGTTGTCCTTGTAAATCTATGTTATGTTGATGGCCCGAAGCCGATATAAGTCTCATGTCAACCTTCTCTATATACCTTTGGAGTTATCAATTGGTGACAAGGTGTTATTGAAGGTTTTACCCTAGTTTAATCATCGACGACTTGAGAGGTAAGGGAAACTTACCCCTCGTTTTGTGGGACCTTTTGAGGTTGTTGAGCAGGTGGTAAAAGTGTCATACCATTTAGCAATTCCATCACAACTGACATTGATACATAATTTATTCCATATATTTCAACTAAGAAATTATTTATCTAATCCATCTCATGTTTTGAGCTGGAGTGATCTTGAGATTAAACCTGATTTAACTTTGATTGAGTGGCTAGTCAGGATAGTTGATTCCCAGAACAAGGTACTTCATGGAAGGATGATAACTTTAGTTCATGTGCTTTGGAATCATGGTTCTGATAATCACAAGATGTGGGAATGTGAGGAACTGATGAGAGATTAGTGACCACATTTTTTTGTCATGGAATATTCTTCATAGGAATTCTAGGGACACCAAGTTTTTATGGTGGGGAGGTTGTAACATCCCGTTACCAACCTAATATGAATATATTTAAAATTTTCATGGTTTGTCCTTTTCATTGACTGATTAGGGAATGGGAATAAATTATGAGGATACATATAATGGTAAAGTCATATATTTTTTGGACTCTCATATTTAAACAGACTTTTCTACAGGCTGCTAGAGGGTTACACGCCATGTAACTAGGTTACACAATGTGAAATGGTTGCTAGGTACATACCCTAAGAAGGTTCATGTTGAGATAATATTCACACCATGAAAGGTTACACATTGTGATCATCCTTTACACGTAGTGATTTATTTAATGAATAATTTTCAATTTAAAGCGATGTATTTTTCAGTGATTATGAAACTTAACTATTTCATGATGTGCAATGGGATTACACATTGTGTAATACCCCGACTGCAGTTTTTAAATGGGAAGAACGATTGAGATCATATTTTACCCTCCTCTTCAGTTTCATTTATCTTGACCGAAATCCTTCCCTAGGTGATCTTGTAGCCCTCTAACCCTTCCTTGTTCCTTTATTTGGTGTTTGATTGTCATTGTGCTTGCGGTGTGGATTCTTGGGTATGCGTTCTCCTCATTCTTTATATTTATATCTTTCTTCTCCTTTTGAATTTTGATATATCATCCTAAAATTGATGGATCTATACTCCATGATGTTGGATATTATTTCTAGGTTGATTTTTGAGGTCTTCTACACTTTCATTCTCGTTGACGGGTTCCGTTGTGAGTATTGAGTTTTGGGAAAAAGGTATATGGTTTCATCCTATTTGGAAAAATTAATCAACCTTGAATTGCTTGATTTATTTAAATTGTTGATTTAAATTCAATTTCTCAAAATTTCTTTCAATTGATTTAGTAAAATCAAATTCTAGTGAATTGGGAGGTTTGAAATGGTTTTGGCATGAAAATTGGGAAAACCCTCAATTCCATTGAATTGAGGCATGTTTATGGAAATTGGTTGATTTAAATTTTTTAATTTAAATTGTAGATTTTATGGAAACAATTTCAATTAATTTTTTTTAATTTAATCATGTAAATTAATTTTAAAATTGATGGAATTGTTTTTGAATTTATTTCAAATGCGTAAAAATGGATGAAAAAGTTTTGATAGAAACCTTGTGGTCTTATATTGTTAAAGATGAATGTTTTTGATTAAAACTTGTTTTGGTTTTAAAATGGAAAATTTGAATTTGAAATGGTAGGAATGGGATTTTATTTTATTTTAAGAAGTCTTAAAATAAATTACCCATCATTGATTTTAAGATAACATGCAATCCATAGGTAGTTTGTGAGTTATTTGGACACGCTCTATGATTATAAAATGTTCTAAAAAATAAATGCAGTAGGTCACATACCTGATGGGATGGTGATGAGTCTACTTTGGACAGTGTTAGAGGGATGTTTATATACACACATTTCTGTGATCACTTAGAGAGTGTAGATTCCTATAGCCTAGAACTTTCATACCTATTTAGCAGATGACCATATTGCTTACTTGTTTTATATTTGAGATATAAATATATACCAATGTTGTTGAACTAATTTAAATGCCTTATATATTTATATAAACTATTTTATATAAATTTTTATTTAATCCATTGTTATATAAATATTCCATCACTTGTAAGAATTTTCTTAAAGTATTTTCCATCATTTGAACTGTATAACATGATTTGTTTAAATATTATTTAAAATACTAAAACTATTTATTTTAAAATTGAAAGAATTCATTTGGTTTATTTATTGTTAGAATTTGTTATGGAATATGTGGTGAGACCCTACTGGGATTTTTATCTCACATCCTACTTGTGCCTTCGGTTGTTTGTAGATTATCTCCTTCCACATTCGAGTAAGGGGAAATTATCTCTTGGAGGTGGATCCAGTTGTTGAACCTTGGAATTGGTGAGTTGTGTCCTTAGGGAATTGGGTTTTTTTCTCTATTTTAATACTTGGGTTATAGTACTTTGTGATTTAATTTCTTATTGACTTCTAGTACATTACTCCTAGTGGAGTTTGTTTTGTATGCATATTGACTTGATTGTCTTGCTTTCGCTATGTTTTGTGGAAGATTCATTCCCACTTGCATGTTTTATAATGCCAGGTGCTAGTATCCAACCCATGGGGATCGGGAACGCCCTTCGAGATATGTCAGGGCTAGATCAGTTATCAGGTTACTAGGGTACCTGAGCTAGTTCATGACATTGAAGACACACATATTTTAATCTTTTTTTATTTGACTATCATACGATTGTTACTACTGCTGAAATATTTCTATTGTTGTATTTATTAAAGATAATATGAAAATATGATCTCTTAAAATCTATTATTTCTTGAAGAATATTATCTATGAAAAAGAAGATCCATTATCTATCAGTTTTTGCTGCAACTGTGAGCTAAATCTATTTCTCAAACAAATCAATCAATCTTGATTTCTTAGAGTATTGGCTGGTCATACTCAACCGCGGTGGAGTGTCATCTTCTCACATTAAGCTGTTAATTAAAAGGTTTATTATAAAATAACCTATCCCATTGTAAGTTATAAACTACTTGTACTCATTTTTTGAGGTCTTATGATAAGAGGATATATTTAGTGAAAATAACCAATCTTGATGAGAGAGTGTTGGTGGAGTGGATGAGGGGATATTTGTACCCTGGACCACTATAAAAACTATTGTGTTATTATTATCTATTTTTTGATGCATAATTTTCTTAAATAATAGAAAATTGTATATCTTCATAATATATGAATAGGGATAAAATTTTGAATTTGTCAAGATTATTAAAAGAACACAATTCACCCCCTTTTGTGTATCTTTTTATTATTTTGACCTAAAATTATCATCATTGAAACCAAGATGATCAAATTTATTTAAATTTTTTTTATATGCATTGAGACTAAATAAAATAATAACATCCACTATGTTTTATAACTTTAATACCTATAATAGTATAAACTATTCCAATATCCTTCATTTTAAGCATAAAGGATAAATAATTCTTTGTCTAATTTACTCCAATCATATTGGTTCAAAAAATTAACATATCATATACATATAAACAAAAAATAACTACATATTATTTTTTAAAATTTGAATAAATTCATATATCCTCATTTTATGTGAAAATATATTAGATAAAATAATATAATCATTTTTTTCACACCATTTCTTTAGATCTTGTTTATGACCATAAAGAGATTTAACTAGTTTACATACTTTATTTTAATTAACTTGTAAAAAAACATCCCAGTAGTTCCATGTAAATCTCTTTATTTTAGTCTCTATTTAAAAAGGTAGTTTTAACATCCATTTGATGGAAATAAAAATTATTAATTGAATCTAAATAAAATAAATTACTTATTGAAGTAATTCAAGATACAAGAGCATAAGTATCAAAATAATCAATCCTTTTTTTGTCTAAAACCGTATAAAAATAATCTAGCTTTAAAATCACGAATTTTACCATTGGAATAATTATTATTTATGAAAAATAATTTACAAACAATAGGTTTTGAACCTCATGGTAAATCCATAATGACCCAATTATTATTCCCCATAATGGAATCCACTTCATCATTAATTGATTCTTTCTAGAAAGAAATATCTCTAAAAGTCACGACTTCTTTATATGTATTTGGGTCATCTTCTATAGTTAATACCATATGATAATTATTCAGAAGATGATTATTTTTATCTCCCTAAATAAGTAAAACTATGGAATCAAGAGAAATAAAATTTGGATGTTGATGTTTCTCCTTCCTAAGTCTTGTACTCTGTTTAAGTTCAAGTCAAGAATCATCATTATTCTATACTATTGTATTTAAACTAGATGGAATACAAGATATAGTGGTATGAGGAATAAACCACTCTACATCATATTTAGAAAATTTATATTAAAAAAACTACACATACCTTGATTCAACAATTACATTAGCTCACAAATCCACAATTCTATATGATTTTCTATTTTCTGCATATCCAAAAAAACACCTTTAATTTCTATAGGATCAATTTTATTTATTTTAGGATTAGGAAATATATAGTAATCTAAACACCCCTACACTTTAAAATATGAAATATTATGTCTTCTAAATTCCTAAATTTCATAATGGGATAACATAGTTTTCTTAGAGGCAACCCTATTATGAATATGAAATACATCTAGTAAATATTTTCCCCATAATTTTAACAGTAAATTAGATTTATTAATCATGAAATATACCATTTCTATTAAAGTACCATTTTTCCTTTAAGCTAATACATTTTTATGAGGTGTTTAATGATAAGTACTTTGATGAATTATACCATTTTCTTCACAAAACTCATTAAACTGATTCATAAAGTAGTCACCACCTCCATCTAAGAGTAATATTTTAATATTTTTTTAAATTAGTTTTCAATTTTATATTTTTTACTTATTAAAAATATTAAAGGCTTCATACTTTATTATAAGAATATATATATGTAAATATATACTCTAGTCATAAAAAAGTGATAAAATACCTTTTTCCTCTACGTGTTAATAAACCATTTAATTCACAAATATCAGAATGTAATAATTCTAATATACCAGAATTTATTTCAAAAATTTTAAAATATTTCTTAACTATTTTAGATTCTATACATGTTTCACATTTATTAAATTCATTTACAAAGTTAATTAATAGGTTCTAAATGATCATGACATAAATTAGAGGACTAAATCAAGTAAGTAGAATATTTAATCATATTATTAATGGATATTTGATGCATTCCATCATTTGATTACCTATTCTACACAAACATGCTTCCCTTCGACAAGATAACCTTATTGGATTCAAATGAAACCCAAAATCCCTTATTACACATAAGATCAAAAAATTATTTAAAATTTTTGGTATATACAACACATTAATAGAATTCAAATTCTTCCTATAAGTAAATTCTAGTTCCACGCTTCTTTGACCAATGAAATTAATGCATGAATTATTCTCAAGGTGTACTTAATTAATGATAGTACAATTGTAAAATGTTTTAAACATCAAAATATCCTTGAAAACATGCACATTTTTCCCATAATAAATCCACCATCCCATATTCATTGAATACATATTTACTTTGGATATCATCACAATTAAATTCTCTTTAGTTAAAATATTTATAGTAGGTTTTTTAACTTTCTTTTGATAATGAAATTCCTTGAAAAATTCCCCGGTTTTCTATAGACAAAACATTATAATTTTTTCTTAGAAGGATTTAATTTATTCTTTAATTGTTGAATTTTATTCTTGAGATATAAGGAAGAGTTCGATGGTGCCTTTACCTAAATGATATTTTACTTGTTATTAAATTGTAAATCCATACCCACATATCTCAACATGTATTCTTATTCAATGCGAATAATATTTTGAAATTGTTCCAAGGAAATATCCTCACTCTTCTTAATGAGTCATTTTCCAAATTATTTCCACATAGGTGACAATTTAGCAATAATCTCACCAATTTGGAAAGTTTTTGGTATATTAATCTTAAATAAAAGAAGTTTTTTTTCAATAACTTGGAGCTCATGAACTTTATCCAACATAGGATTGTTATCAACCATCTTGAAGTTAAGATAATTCTAAATAAGAAATTTATTGGTACCTTTTTCCTTAGCTTTGTAGTTGAATTTGAGAACACCCCATATCTCTTAAAAAAACTTAATTTTGAGTAAATAGTCATAAATATGATTTGATAATGTGTTGACAATATTTACTCGACAGAAAACCTGATCATATTCACCTTTATTTCTCATTACCCAAAAATAATCAACTTGATTCATGTCAACGAGTGTGCCATTAGGATTTGGAGTGAGATAATTAGGAATGGGAGGAATATTTGGTTCTAGGATGTAAAAAATATTTAACACTGTAAGAATAAAATTAATACTATCCTACCATTGGGAGAATTTTTTGCCATAGAAATGGTCAATCTTGACCATGTATTCATTCATCACTTTAAGGGATTTAGAGTCTATCTTCTTGGTTATTACTTGTGTCAAGACCTTTTTATTATTGTAATAATCAGAAGGTAGATAAAGAAGAAAATAAAAATTTGTAATATCGACGCATGAACAATGTTCAATGTCTAAAAGGGTTTGATCCACCCCCAATTTTTGGTGTAGGGTTATTAGTGTAAATATTCCTTGAGGATTTCACCAAGTTTTTTGGAATTCCAATCACCAAATTTTAGAAATCCTATAGAATTTATGTTTAGGTAATATTTTTGGGAAATTTTGGATTGGAGGGTTTGATCATATTAAGCTATCTCATCATACACTTATTTATAGATCAAAATTGGTGTGAATCACACTAATTTAATCACACCGTTTGGATCAAAATATAACTTGGTTTGATCAAAGTAAGAAAACTATTGGTGGGGGAACCCATTTGGATTTAGAAAATTAAAAATCCAACCATTATGACTAATCATATTATTAGTCATTTTTATAAGATATTTTATTTTATTTTATTTATTTGTTATATATATATATAAAAACATTTTACTAAATATATATATATTTTTAAAACACTTTAAAATAATTTTGGAAAATATATTTTTAATGAAAAATACAATTTCCAAATCCCCTTTTTATAAGGGAGAAACTTTGGGAATTCTACTCACATTTCCAATGTGGGATTCCCAAAGATATTTCCACCTCATCCATCCTCACCACCAAATGGGTCTCCCCAAAAAAATCTTTATTTATTTTATGATTAAAAATTATAACAAAAAGAGGATAAGTGAGTGGTGAATGATTCCCTCAAAAATGAACATAATTAGACAACTAGGGGAAGAAAAGAGGGGGTGAGTCCCGAAAGGTAAGAAACCAAACACACACAATGGGTGAAGAAATTGAAGGAGAAGAACATACCACCAAGATGGGGGAAGAGACACTAAGGTGATCAAAACGTAGGAGCCCCATCATCACCAGAGGACTTATAAAACCCTAGATGGGGATGAGGAATATGTGAGAGTTATAGTTGTTCTAGGGGAGTGCAGAACCATCACAATAATAAAAATTTATTCAACTTTTATGATTATGACTCTCACTTTTCCCCCTATAGTATAAAAATTCAATTTAACCTCATAAATTTAATGTCAGTTATTAGTAAACCCCATTAAAAGACCAAATTTTTTTATTTTCACATTGGTTATGTGAAAACCTCATCATTAGAGGTTTTCACACCAGTTATTAGTATAATTGACATGAAAACCTAATATTTTGAAGTTTTTATGTTGATCATATCAATAAATGACATGAAAATATCATCAGTAAAAGTTTTTAATACCATTTTCTTTTAAATACTGACATTAAAACTCTGTTTTTAACATCAATTTTCATAATAAATGACATTAAAAACTTCTAAAAAAACGTAAAATCCACGAGGACTTGTGATTTCATTATGTAAATTATTTTCTCAAAACCTAACTTCTGTGATTTGTGAACACCCTACTTGAACCTATTGCAATATCTGATGAGGAGGAATATGATAGGGAAAAAGATCCTATGTATAGAGATTCCTATCTTATTGAGGAGGATGCGAGTGATGAATTTAGTGAATGGATGGATGAACAAGATGAAATAACACATCAAAAATATGTCTATCGTCAGATTTTGGATGAAGAATACCTTGAAATCAGAAAATGTATGTTCAAAAGGATGGTAAATGAATACAAGAAGAATCCTAATTTCAACTTTAGAGACATACCCTGGGTTTAAATTCTTAAATTTGATTAATTGATTCATGGTCTCTGGTTTAGTTTTGTTTCTCATTGTTGCTGTTCCTTGAAACTCTTAGAATAAAAGGTCTCTTAATGGAAATTATTTTTGAGAAGGATCACGCCCGACTCAATCTTGATTTTTGACTAGAGGATTAAAACTTAGGTGTGTTTGGGGTTGGATTTTCACCCCCTGGTTTCATATGCACATTTCTATCATTTATGGCTTAATGTAGATTTCCCAGTGATTTTGTGCTGCTTCTTTGAACTTTCTTTGTTTTTGTTGGACACTAATTTGCTTTTGGAGCTATCTTTTTCACACTGTTAATGCCAGCTAAAGTCACTAGTTTGACCATTTTTGGGATGATGTGGTTTATTTTCCTCTTCATGCAGATTGCGGTGGTCCCATTAGACATTATAGTAGTTTTTTCTTATTGATGTACTTGAGATCCATTACTGATTTTTCTTAACTGAAGTGAGGAAATCTAATCTGCTAAAGCTATGAATGGATGTCTTGTCCTGACTTCAACTTCTTGATGGAACTTTCTGAAAATTTCTCCTAGAATATCAACAATGAAGGACTGCCGGCATGGGTTTGGTGACACCTTTTTTACTTCCCTTCATAGCTACTGGATGCCTACCACTTTTCATTGAATGGTTGTTGTCAAGAAATTTTTTTATTTTATGCTTCTTGAGTTGTTTGTTCTCTTCTTATATTCTTGACTTATATCTCCCTTCACTTTATGCTGGTGTAATCTATTTACATCACATGCTTATACTGTTACTTTTTATTTTAATAAATTTCTTGGGGCGTGAATTGGGAAACCGATTCATGCCACCTCTTTTATTTAAAAAAATTGACCACACTCCCATTTAATTGCATGAAATATTATGTTCTTTTACTAATTATTTCTATTCATTCATTATAGATATACTATATGTATCTACATTTTTTTAGTTAAATTTTTATTTTCTTTGTTAACATTTTTAAATTTTATTTCTTTATTTATTATTGATACAAATATTGTATCCATTTATTATATCTCATTCATTCATTTATTATATTAATATTAATATTTTATAATTATTATTTTTTATTATATATTTATGAATAAATAATTAGTTTATTATTTGTTTTGATTAAATGTATATGAATTAATGGTTAGTTTATTTATTATATTTTATTTATTGTATTAATTTTATTTTTATAATTGTTTATTTTGATTAAATGTTTATGAATAAATGGTTAATTGATTGTTTGTTTTTGATTATATGTTATTTATATATTCACATATAATTTGAATCTAGATGTTTTAAATTTAAACATTTTATATATTTTTATGATCATATGTTTTAAATTTATCAATTTATATATATGTTTAACTATTTAAATATTTTAATATATTCATCTATTATAATGAGAATTTAGGTAATCAATAGATCATAATTTGATAAATTCAAGAAGAACTAGTAATGAATATGAGAAAAGGTTTAATCTTTTCTCATAATTTTCTAACTGAAATATTTAAAATAAAGATCTGATTTTTTCCATGTGAAAAGTGTTTAGATATGAGAAAATTAGGATACATAGAAATAAAAAACCATCTGATTTGAAATGGTTTTAATCATAATTATACACACTGGATCAATCAAGGTAAAATAATAAACAATTCAATATATAATGACGATGATGATGTTCAACATGAGACATATGATAGTCTTGAATAATAAATTCATGATTTGGGTGTTAAAACCATTGAAAAAAAATAAAAAGTGTTGAATGATTGTATGAAGATTATGAGAAATCACTATTCCTAGGTTTCACTAAATTTAAAGTGTTATCAGAAGTGATGAGATTGGTTAATTTAAAAGAAAATAATGGTTGGAGTGATAAAATTTTAATTGAATTGCTTAAAATGTTAAAATAATCACTTCCACAAGGAAACTGACTTTTGGATTCCAAGTACAATCTAAAAAAGAAAAAATTATTCCCAATGGGATTGTGGTATAAAAATATACATGCTTTACCCAACAATTGTGTGCTATATTGGAAGGAATATAAAAGTTTATTATAATATCCTAAGTTTGAGACTTCACTATATAAAATGGATGAAAAATCTAACCACGATTCATTCCTAAGAACAAGCACCAAAACCACCACTAAATAAATATGGTATCTTCTAATAATTCCTCATTTTAATCATCTATTTAAAAATTAAAATTATGTAAAGATTATAAGGTGACATAAAAATGAGAACATATTTGATGGAAACCTATGTCACCTTGTTTATTCATCACAATAGAAGAGATTTGATAAAAATACATTGATTTTGGAAATAAAGTTATAAATATCATAAAGGGACTATGCAAAGATGAAATGAATCTATATCAGTTCCTTAGTAGACAAAATAGTTTGTAGCCACTTATGTTGGTTGTATATGACTTATCCCCATAGATATAGATGAAAAGAAAATATATGAGGATGACCATAATTATTTTTGGACCAAAACATCTTGGAAATGATATTGATTTTTATTTTTCACCATTGAATGATGATTTGAAATTTCTATGGGAGGCAGGTGTTATAGTATTTTATGAATACAAGAAAGATTATTTCTTTTGTATGAAATAATAATGTTCACAATAAACAACTATATTGAATATGTAAACTTATCTGGATACAGTGTTAAAGGACATAAAAATTGTCCAATTTATAAAGAGGGGACTTCATATCATCAATTTAATAATGGAATAAAATAGTGAACATGGGACATTATATATTTTTTCGAATGTATCATCCTCATCAAAGATTAAAAAAATCATTTAATGGTTTATAAGAGTATGATTTTTACCAAAACCTTTTTCAACTGAATAATATTATGAAAATTTGAAAAACATTGATGTCACATTTATAAAGAAAGGAATTTCTATCCATCAAACCAATACATAGAATAAATTTTCCATTCGAGCTACCTTATTGAATATTTCTAGAGGTAAAACATAAAATTGATGTTATACATGTTGAGAAAAAAATATATGACAGTTTTATTGGAAATTTATTATATATAAAATGAAAGATAAAATATGGATTGAATGCAATATTATAATTAATATCCATGAGAATATGCTTGGAGTTAGCTCCCACTATGAAAGGAAATAGAACATATTTACCTCTGTCTTATCACACATTAATTAAGAGTGAGAAGATAATTTTTTTAATGTTTACATGGTATTAAAGTACATAGTGAGTTTTCTTAAAATGTGAAAAATTTGGTTTCATTAAATCATTTAAATTTAGTAGGTATGAAATATCATGATTTCCATGTATATATGAAACAATTTACATTAGTTTCAATATGTGGAATATTGCTAATACCTGTCATAAAGTCTATCATTAAGTTTTGTTACCTTTTCAATTCCATTTGAATTAAAGTCATAGTTCCAAATTTGTTAGATGTGTCGGATAATAAAGCTATCCTCATACATTTTGAACTAGAAATGTATTTTCCACTATCATTTTTTATATAATGGTTTATCTAATGATTAATTTTGTGCAATAGATACGAATATATGGGCCAATTTATTTATATTGGATGTATTCTTTTTTATGATATATGAATATTTTCAAGGGATATGTTAAAAATATACATCGAATAGAGGCCTATATTATTCAAAAATATATTTCAGAAGTGGTGATTAAGTTTTTTAAAAATTATTTTTATGAATTGGAGCACATTGGTCTCCCTATATCTTGAAATTTAACAATTGATAGTGAAGGTAAAGGGATCCATGGTGTAAAAGTAAATTTAATTCAAAATGATGAAGTGATGAAGGAATAATTGTAAATTTTGAACAACACAAGTGAGTTTTAACTATATATATCATCACATATTTCTAGATTGAAGATACATTATTCAAAAATAAATGAAAATTGGTTGATGAATGAATATAAAAATTCATTTGTTTCATGGTTTAAGGATAAATTCAACACTCATTTATCCGCATAATATTCCATAAAATGGTTATCAGGGAGACCATATGTTAATGTGATCACATTAATGGTAACACATTTTACATAGAAAATTATAAAAATAAGAGTTCTGCTCAAAATAGCGGAGTAATAGTCATCGCTAAAGCAATTCATTTTTCAAATAAAAAAGATAAAATATAAATTTTTGAATCAGCAAAAAATTTTGGAACTATTAAGGATATATGAGAGATTGATTATACAAAATTTCAAGTACCAATGTTTAAGTGTAACTTGGTTGACAATAATAGTGGTGTGAAACATGATGAATCTTACAGATTTGAAAAAATATTGTTAAAAAGAGGAAAAATTTATCACGGAATCACATGAAAAATAGAAATTTTATGTTGTTAACTCATAAAATGATTAGTGTATTATCATTATGTAATAGAAAAAATTCATTTGGGTGATGAAAATGTTGATGAATTTGTGGATTTATGTGATATTTCTTCATCTATTACACAATTACCCAAGGATAATAATGTCTGAAATATAGATGGAGTCTATGAAATATGGAATGATCATATAGAAGAGATATGGGAAATCAATCTATTACTCTCCTAATTATTCAAATAAATATCTATTTTCTATTTTTTTGTGAAACGTATACATGCAAACACTCTATGATATATATTAAAATTTATAGATATTAATCATTTCTTTCATTTTTGTATTAAATTTTATATTCATCAGTTTTAGTTAAACATTTTTTGATTAAAAAAACCTAGAATTATTTTTTTATAAAACTTACACATGTAAAAATATTTTTATTAACTTGGATGTTTAAATATATATATATATATGTTGATCATGTCTACCATATTTTTTTTATATTCATCAGTTTTAGTTAAACATTTTTTTGTTAAAGAAGACTAATATCATTTTTTTTATGAAAATTACACATGTAATGAAACTATTTTTTTACTTGGATATTTAAATTTATAAATTTTTGTTATTTTTATAATTTTTATGTAAACCATTGTATTCATCAATTTTATTTATAAATTTTTGGTTGGAGAAGCCTGGAATCATTATTTTTCCATGATTATTTCTTTATATTTATAATTTTCATATATATATTTTTCTTCAGTTGTATTAGTTAACATAATAGATATAAATTTATTTCTATTAGTAAAAATCAAAATTTTTTACTTCAAAAAATCATTTAAATATAATAAAATACAAGTACATAGAATTTCATTAAATTAAAGCATTTATTTAAATTATAGACATAGAGGTAGTGGGATATTTATCGAGGTATGTGTAATTTTTTTTTCATATTAATATATCTATACAAAATAAATTATTTAATAAAATTTATTTTTTGTTTGTCCCAAATTTGTTTCAGCACTACTGGTGAACCTCCTATGGCAGATCCTTCTTCTTCTCTAGAGAATACAATACCTAGAGTTGGTAGACATGGGATTACACATGTACCAAAACTTTTACTTTCTCACGGGGAGCAGAGGATGATAAATTAATTCAATGATAATAACAATTCAACATGTCTGAATTCCAATTAGTTTAGGAGCTATATGTCAATAAAAATTTGTTGTAGGGTTAGTTTTTTATTTTCTGATTGGAAGAGCATTAATAAGAGTGTGAAAGATCAGATATGAGAGTCTGTAACAATATAATTTCTTATCTGAATTATTATTTTTCAATATTTTTATGAATAATAATTAATTTATTCAATTGCATATGACATTTTACTTTCATGATACATAATATATTAAAAATAGGTGGTTGTATTTTTCTTAAGTTACATGGATAGATTTAAAAAAAATTGAATTTAAATTACATTTTTTGGAAATGATAGAATAAAAACCCATTATTTTTATATTTTTTTATAGATATAGAGACTTGGGTGAAGTTTTTACCTAAATTTAGGGGGTAGGGTAAATTTATAATATGACAATTATTGATTATAAAATCAATTTGTGAAATTATTTATTAATTACTTGAAAACTTACTAATTTATTCTTATATAATAGGCCTCTATGAGATCTAACAAGAGATCCATTTTTAGAATGTATACCATCATACTTTATCACATGGAGGGTAAGAATTATTGGAGAAGAAAATTAAGATGCCTAGTGGACCATATAGACACACCTAGGGGAAGGGAGTCAGGTGTAGAATTTTTTTACCAAAAACCCATTCATCCTTTTTATCTTTAAAACCCATTTAGTTTTTTTTTGTAACATATTCGTTTTTACTATGTAAAGATTTTGAATATATTAAGAAATATTTTTAGAGTCAAACTCAAAGACAACGTGAGATTCTTAGGCTCAATGATCCTCAGTGTTGATATAATAAAAATATTAAATATATTATATCACACACACATAGTTTTTCCGAAATAATGAAATAACTCATGAAATGAGTCTTGAATGGGAAATTTGATACTGTCTTTGAATCCATAATTTGAGTTTTACCCTAGGTATGACATAATATTTATTGGAAACAAGTGTTTATATTGAGCTCCATTGCGAGCGAAATAATCAAATAAAATATCAATATATTTATTTAATTATTTTATTTAAAGCCTAACCTAATCCTCACATTATATAAGGCCTACTCTAATGAAAGCTTAGGTTAGCAGCATAACCCTAGGTATCGAGAGGAGAGGGTGGAGGAGAGTTTGGTGGATGATTGGGGGATCAAGGTTTGGATCTATACCACCGAGATTGTCTAAGACAATAAAGCTGTGGATCTTGATAACGATGACGTAAAAGAAACACTCTTCACCAATGATTGATCCAAAACTGAAGTAAGATTTTGTTTTTTGGATTTCATCCCATTTTTTATTATCCCTCATAGAACACAAATCAATTATTCTAAAAGTTTGATTTGTGGGCCGATAGATGATTTATGGTTGATATTTTATCTTCCTATGAATTAGGAATTGATTTATTTATTTATTGTCGGTTTTTAATTTGTCTACTAATGATAATGAATCAAATCCAACCCAAAAAATGGCTAAGGTTTGTTACTCTTGTGTGATTTTTAATATATTCCCCATTTCTCTACACATTTATTGCTGAAAATTCCTTTGGATGATAGTTCAACCAATATAAAGTATTTGATCATTGCATGAACATTATTTAGTTTAATGGATCAATAGCGTAGGTTCAGGTTCATGATCAAAGGAGAGACCAAGGTATACTAATGATGGTGGGATATCGAAGGAGGACCAAGACCAGATTGGTGATTCATGGTTATAGTTTTGTGTGAAATGTGTGATGTGGTGAAATAAGAGCTGATACCCATGTAGATCAAATGGCCAAAATCTAGACAATGGAAATGGAAAGGTTAGTCAACTACATATTCTCAATTCCCAGGCCTGATTGGTAGTGTAAACAATGGAAACAGTGGTATAGGAAAACATGTGGAATAATATTTATGCACCCAATTTGTGCATACTTTTTCATATATCTCAACGAGCATAAAAACCTTTTTTTCCACCAAATATCAATAGTTTTGTGGGTAAAATTATTTTTATTAGTGATTATCCTGATTATCAGGTGTTTTCCATTAAAAGTCACAAATCGATAAAGGACAGAAAAAAAATTCAAAACTAAACACTATGTACTTTTGCATACACACCGTGTACTACTGCCACAACACGGATCGGGAAGACTGGATACACGCCCAAGTTATTGGATAAAGAATACATGCCATGTGCTTCCAATATAAATGCCATGTGGCCCTTCTATAAGCGGTTTGTGGCTGATGAATGATATTACACTCCATGTATGGTGACTCTACATGCCATGTACTTCCACCTACCAGACATCGCCATGTTCAAAGTAAAATATGGCATGTTAGCTCACCTACCAACAGAGAAAAGATGGCCAAAACACGTTTACCAGAGTACACGCCATGTACTTCCTAGTACACGCCATGTACCACTAAAACCTATAAATAGGTGGTAGGCCCTCCAAGTTTGGGAGTCATTAAGATTAATTAATTCTGAGATATTACAAGGGGAGAACTCTAGATATGAACAAGAAGAGAAGAAGAGAGAGAAAGAAGTAGAGAGAAGAGAGGAGAGAAGGTGCTTCTGTGCTTCCTTCCTGAAAACCTTCTCTCCAAAGCTTTCAAGAGGATGAATTTAGTTATTACTAGTTGTTTAGTTACTAGCCACTCCATGAGTAGATAAATTCCCTATGTGTTGGGGATGTGAATAATTATGTGTTGTAATTTTTCATTTGTGATATTGTAATCATGTTATTTATTCTTCTTTATCATAATTCCTTATTAACTCTTTCTAAATATCACTAGAAATATTTTATCGGGCCAAGAATGATATTTCTAGGGATATTTTAAGGAATTATGATTAAAAAATCCATGACCATTGGGCGTTTTAATCGTCTCAAAAGGGATGTAATTAATAAAATTAAGAGAAATCAATTTACAGACCAAGGAATTGGTTTCTATTGATTTAAAAAAAACTCACCAAACCAAGGGGGTTCTATTACATTCCTAACCTAGAGATGTAAATTATCATGAACAAAACAAACTCATAAGAAAATTGATTTAATAACAACCTTTAAAATCTGCAGCCCCGACACATTTCTCTCTAAATTTTCATCCAAACCAAATTTTCATGTTTTTATTTATCTTTCAAGTAATTTGTTAAGAAATTGAAATCCAATCAAATTTTTCTAAAAACACTAAATAATCAACTCTAAATTCCAGTAAACTTCAATAAATAAATTATAAACTAGATAAAAAAACCAAAATAAATCCTTCTCCCTATGGATTGACCCCTTACTGGTACTATACTTGTTAGGGGAATATAATTTGGATTTTCAAAAATAACACTTTGGTAGGAATGCTACCAAATTTTGGAACCGTTTTTGGGGAAAATAAGTTAATATTGTTTTTATTTTCATCCACTTTGTATCAATTTTAGTGAAAATAAAAATCAAAAATTCTAAAAATTCTATTCTTACTCTCATTTATGTTTTTATTACTTTTTGTCTTTCTCTTTTATGCTTGGTGTGTTAAGTGTTGTGTAGGTTTATAGGTGTATGAGTGGCTGCATCACTCATTCCAAGAGAACTGAGTCATCAGATCTATTTCCAATGAACCCAAAGATCAAACGAACACTTTTTAGGTGACGAAGTACACTTATGGGCGATCACAACCAAAATTACCCCATGGAGAATATAGAAGAGGGAGATCTAGCTACTGTCTAAGGAGCTAGATAGTTGTTTGACCCAGATGACAACTGAAACCAACTGCTCATTACTGTAGAGGACCCAAACCAACCAACCAACATCATGGAATTCATGCCGAGGAACCAGCAATGACAACCAACCCTTTTGTTCTGGGCTATGGCCCACAATGACCTCAAAAATATCAACCACCGGGGTAGTTGTCATACATGCATCTAGGCCCGGGGCCATATTATGATCCTGAGTAGCAGTATATCCCCCTTAAGAACAACTGCCCCCGTGGAGAACACTTGTGGAGTACAGACTCCCCTCCATCCAAAGGGAAGACACAAGGATTTTCAGACCACCGGTGCTGGCCCAACACTTTGAAATCAAACCAACCATTATGCAGATGATCCAGAAAACAGTAAAATTCAGTGGTTTACTAAGTGAAGACCCAAACACTCATATCTCCAACTTCCTGAAGATCCGTGACACCTTTTTTTACCACAGAGTTTCAGAAGATGCCATCCATCTTCACCTCATCCCCTTCTCATTAAGGGATAAGGCAAAATACTGGATCAAGGAACTACCTTAATGGTCCATCCTCACTTGGGAGGTGTTAGCCCAAGCATTATTGTCTAAATACTTCCCACCATCAAAGATGGTGACACTGCATAATGAGATCCAAAACTTCCAGTAGCATGACTCTGAATCGTTATACGAGTCCTGGGAGCACTTCAAGGTTATGCTACAAAAATTTACTCACCACAGAATTCTTCTTTGGATGAAATTACAAACCTTATACAACAGAATAACCACGAACACTAAATCCATGGTGGATGTCGCTATTAGAGGAATGGTAATGTGGAAATATCCAGAGGAACTCTTTGACCTCCTGGAGGACATTTCAGCCAACAGCTTCCAGTGGAACTCGGAGCGGGGAACTCAAAATCAAGGTATGAACAACATTGATTCCACCATGATGCTATCTTCCCAATTGGATGTGGTGTCTAAGAATATTTATTGTTGAACCTGAATAACACATCCCAAGTTCAAGTAGGAAACCATCCTGTATGCAGCCAATTTGGTAACAACCTCATCATTGGTGAATGCCCGAGGTCAACTGTCAACCCTTCAAAAAGCGAGGTGAGCTACATTTCTCAGAACCAAGGGCCTAATATGTATCCTTAGTACCATAACCCAGCATGGTGAGAACATACGAACATGGGTTACTAACAGCAATAACAATATCCTCCACCGTAGAGACCACCTAGTTATGGTTAACAACCGTACCAAAACCCATATCCATGACAAAAACAGAAGGGGAATTACCAGTAGTAAGGGTACTAAAACCCTCACCTATAACCACCAAGTCATACACCGCCTCCACCATCTACACATCAAACTCAGCAATAACCCCCATCAAAACTTGAAGAAATGATGAAAAAATTTATCACCACTCCTAAAACACAATTTCAAAATCATGAATCTTCCATTCGAAGCCTGGAAAATAAAATTGGGCAACTAGAAAACTATCTATCCTTGAAGAAACCTAGTACACTACCAGGTAATAATGAAAATAACCCATGAGAAGAGGCCCTATGAAGTCACTTTACGAAGTGGGAAGGAGCTACCTCAGACACCAACTACAGAGAAAGGTGAGGCTACAAATCCAGCTGAACATTTACCCTCTACTGTTGAAGAAACCAAAATGAAGGAAACCTAATCATCAAAGGAACCATAAAAAGTGAAGTAGGCCTCACATGGTAAGGGAAAAGAGGTGGTCAATCCTTTTGAGACTACCTTTCCATTTCCAGAGAGGAGAAGCAAAGGAATATGGATCACCAGTTTGGTAAATTCATAGAGGTATTCCGAAAGCTTCACATCAATATCCCTTTCATAGAAGATTTAACTTATATGATGACGTACAAAAAGTTCATAAAAGAGATACTCTCTAATAAAAAAAATACGGAGTATTTGGGAACCATTTCATTAAATAAGTAATTCTCGGTAGTGGTACACCGCTTTCTTCCTCCAAAACTCCAAGATCTAAGTAGTTTCACAATCCCATGTACCATTAGATCCTGTGAATTTGGAAAAGTTCTATATGGCTTGGGAGCTAGAATTAACTTGATTCCCTTCAGATTATTCAAGAAGCTTGGGCTCAATGATCTCAAACCCACCCATGTGGCCCTCCATCTACCAGACCGCTCTATCAAATATCCCAAGGGGCTACTCGAGGATGTTTTGGTGAAGGTAGGAAGGTCAATTCTACCTGCCGAATTCATCATTATTGACACAGAGGAAGACCAGGAGGGACCTTTGATTTTGGGAGGGCATTTATTGGAAACTATTAAGGTATTTATCAATGTCCACCAAGGAGAACTGATCTTCAGAGTAGGCGATGAAAGAGTCTCCTACATCGTCCTCAAGGCTGTCAAGCAGGCATCACTCCTGGAACATGAGGATTGTTATGCAATAACAACAATGGAAGAGCACTTTATATGAAAGGAATATGGTATGGTATGTTCTTTTATTTCCAATGATTCACTCTTCACAGATATCCAATATTATAAGGCCCCAGCCTTAAACCTTACTTAATATTGAGTTATTACAAGATTACACATTGAGGATCTTTTCAGGTTTAGAGTTTTAGAGAATTAGATCATGAAACTTGCATTACATTCCACATTTAAACAAAGTGGTTACATAAAAGACAGTATTCATTCTTCCCATCAACAGAAACATATTTAAAATAAAACACGGATTCTTTCTTGACACATCCTTGACACTATCATCACATCATGTACTTTTCCCTTGACCTGTGAAAAACATTTCAAAAACTTGGGATGAGCACAAAAAGCTCAGTAAGGGATATAAAAATATGGAAAGGAAACATGGGTACAAATATACATAAGAATGAGTTCATACTTTACCCATAAAACATAAGCACTTTATCATACCTCATCAAATCATGAATAAATCATAGAAAACATAAGACATAAAGGTAACGTGAGGCATTCATAACATTCTTACGTAGGGAGTAACCCTCTTGGTTACGTTTGGAATACCCATCACAGTATATTCCCTAAATCTCTTCGGAGAAACCTTAACGTTTCACTCCTTCGCGTTACCCAATGCATTGGAGAGCTATATCGGGCTCACCCGCCCTTAGTTTATCACGGAACCACCCGTCTTCATAATAATACCCAAGAACCATAACGTATCACATAAAACATGCATAAAGGAAACCTAACATTTCCACATCACAATATAAAATTTTAGTATATTGAAATAATGAATCCATTCAAAAAGAAACCATTTCCAAAACCATTTAAAACATTTAATAATGAGATTTTTGAATCAAAGTGTCCCATACCACCTTGAAGCTTTTAAAATTTTAAAACATTAATATCCATATAAATAAATCCTTAAAACCATTTTGAAAACATGGATATTAATAAGAACAAATAATTAAAACATTTAAAACGATATTTTGGTTAAAGGGGTTTTACCAAAATTAGAGGCACTTGAATACAATAATTGAGGAATAACATTTAGTCAGAACTTTATAATATCATGAGAATAAATGGATTCATGATATAATACTCCAAAGGATAGTATATACACCATATAAGAGTGAACTGGTGCATAACAACAATGAACCCTCAATAGAAATGTCAAATGTAATGAAATCCCTTATAAAGAAGGTATCCTTAAATTAAGGACAAATCAATCTCAAAAATATGTGTGAAAAATATAAATACACCCAATATAAGTGGTTATTAAGTGTAAAACAATAAAAGTTCATTCACACATATTCAATGGATGACATATTCAAGGACTACATGTTGAACCAAAATAAATCGAAATTGGGTTAAAAAGTTCCCTTGACAGCCTAGCGGCATCACATCAAAATGAGTTGATGAGAGATAAAAAGTGTATCTCATCACTTGGACATAAAATTTACATCAATAAGGATATATGAGAACATATACCAACATAACAATATGTAAATTAAAAGACCCAACAAAAGAAGTCTTTTAAAAAAGAGGAGGGTGAAAGGTTCCCTTACCGACTTGGGTATCTTTCAAAACATACACCCCATGAAAGAAGGACAATAGATCATTGATGTAAATACTCATAAACGAAATTATATTACACAAAGAGTAGAATAATGGGCAGTAAATACACCACTCAATGGAATTTGTGGCAAATGTAACATAAATCTCACGGGAATAAAAGTGAGATGAAAAATCCCTTACGAAAACTCGGCAGCCTAACAGCGCCACATAAAACTTCCGAATATGGATTGATGAGATCAAATAGAGTATCCCATCATATTAAAATAGAATTTACAGAAAGTGGAATATAAAAGAAAATCCCCCAACATTGCAAGGAGGAGTTTAAAAGAAGTGACATAAAGGAGAGTACTTAAAAAGAAAGAGAGAGTTTAGATCTCTTACGAAAGTTCGGCAGCCTAACGGCGCCACTCAAAACTTCCAAAATGGATTGATGAGAGAGAATAGGGTCTCTCATCACATGAACATAAAAATTACATTAAATTTAATATAAAAGAACATCCCAATCATAATAAATATGAGTTTAAAATAAATGACATAAAAGAGTGTACTTAAAAAGAAAGAGAGTTGTAGGATCCCTTACCTCGGGTCCGACTTGACTCGATCGTTCTTTAATCTCCTGAATAATAAACTTGAGTTAATTTCTAATTCCTTAAGAACCTTTTTCAAGTTCATTATTACTTTTATACCACTTATTACCATGTCATAAACATTATGTAATCATTTAAGTTAACAATATTTGTTTTGCCGATATTTGGTTCTTAAGTCGAAAGTGGACTTCTTACAATTACATGTTGTTCGTGTGGCCAAATGTTTATTATATCCAGAATTGTATTCATTATGTAGATATCATATATGTCATATATATCCAGTACATTAATTCATTTATAACATTACATAATCATTTAGAGGTAAGAAATGAAATGCACCGTTCATGGAGACGGTAAGCCGTACGTACGCATGAACGCTACTTTCATTTCTATTTCATATTTTATAGAATGGAATAATAATGATATAAAGGTATATTATAATTACAGTATAATATAATATATAATATCATATTTCCATCCTTTATACATCCCACATATGGTATTTAACGAATCAAATCACTTTGAGGGGGCGGTAGTCCGCACTTCCTTAAATGAAGATATCGCGTATACCCATAATGGAAGCCATAAAGGTAAGACAAAAATGAAAAATACAGAAGCATAAATAAAACATAAACATATTATATATCATATATAAAAATAGTGACATCATAATGTCCACCTTTGAAGGTGTTAAATGAATATTGAACAATCATCGTTTCGGGAGGCAGAATTTCACCATCCACGGAAACTGTATGTTCTTTAACCATTTGATGTAGTTGTGTGAGAGTGTAGCTCGAATAAATCTTATAACAACATCCTAGTATATTTAAGATACTGGTGTTGTTACAAAAGAAGTAAATAAAAAGAGTTTAGGGGGTTGGAGAAGAAAAATAAAACAAATGAACATGAGAGAATGAATTACCTTTAAAAGTGTAACTCCTTTTGATTTGAGCCTAAAGGCTTCCTTTGAAAGGATTATGCCTAAAGGGAATCCTCTAGGGTGAGGAGAGGGATGTGGAGAGAGTAAATGGGCAGGGGTTGGCCGATACAAAGGCTTGAGGTGTGTGTTAAATGAGGTAGAGGTGGGGGCCTTTTATAAGAGGAGAGGAGGGGTACTTTTGGAAAGTAAAGAAATATTACTTTATTTGAAAATGTGTTTCGGTTTCAAAAGGTCCCACATTGATATAATTCGTGTATAAGGTGATAAGGCTTCGAAATACACTCATCCAATAAGTTTTGGACATGTGTAGTTCATAGATTTTACATTATCTTTCCATTTTATTTAAATCATCAAATAATGATGTCATCACTGCATCATTATTATGTCATCAATAATTTAATTTATTTAATGTCTAAAAATTATAAAAAAAATACTATGATGTAGGAAATCTTTTTATATTTCCAATGACTATTTATAATCAAATATATGACTTGTATAACCCCACTTAAAAATTGTTTTAGTAAAACATATCATGTTTGTGTCATTTTTACTTTTACATTAAATAAAAAGTTATTTATGTCATTTCCCAACCAAAGTGTCTCCATGGGGTCCCCAAGTTGGCCCATGGCTTGTCTTGGTCGGCCATTACTCACCCAATAGGTGTAGGACAAGTGTCATGGTGTTTTCACATTCTTATAATACCATTTTTACCTGAAATTACACTAATTACCTCTAATCGCGATTAAAAACTTAATAAGTTACTATTCACCAAAAAATTATTTTTATCCCATTGAACCACATTTTACTTCTTAATGACAACCATGTATGTCGGATTTTTGAAATTCAAAACACAGAAGTGGTAAAATTTCATTTAAACGAAAAATCAGCTTTTATAATTACCACTTAGTGGTTTCACTATTCATCAAAAATTGAAGTTTTTTAGAAAAATACCAAAACTTCACCCTAAGCTATATTTGATATTCCAAATTCAAAAATGAAGTCCATTTTAAAAAATTCAAACCATATTAGTCACATTTATCAATTTAATAATTATTTCCCGCTGTCAGAGCAAATAGCGTGTTTTTATAAAACAATAAGTATCAAAAGATTGACACCAGTTTAAGTCTGATTTCAAAGTGAAATTAATTCCAACGACCACTATTGGATTTAATGGTAAAAATATTTTCTAATTTCACTTTAAAACCAATTCAAAATATTATCTAATCATATAAATAAATTAGATAAAAAAAGATGTTTTGAATTAAAACACAACATTTTACACTATTCATTAAAAAAATGAACTTTATCGGAAAAATACCAAAAAATTACACAAAGTAAAATTTGATGTCCTGATTCTTAATAAGAGTTTTATTTGGTCCAAAATAATGTATAAGAGTGATCAAAACTATATTTAATGACGGTTCTCCATCAAAAGGCGACAAGTGAACCTTTAGTGAAAACTAGGGCATATACGCCTAAAATTGAATTCTTTCCGTATTTTAAGCCATTAGCTTTTATTGGATAAATGTAAAAACATTTAAAAACATATATAATAATATTTCAGTCATTTCTATCCATTCCCGCCATTACAACAACTATATGTTTACTACCATTTAAAATAATATTATTTTATTATTAGAGTGCAACGTAAGATTCCCAAGAAACTCGTTGTTGCGTGTTGGGTACGCCATCGAGCGTAGCGTCCCCTTTAAAGTCATTTAAATATTTTATTCACAAATATGGATAAATATGAAATGTCATATTCTTTATTTACCTGGGGTGTTACATCCTTCCCCCCTTTTTCGAATTGCGTCCTCGCAATTTAAAAAAATTGAGCTTGGAAACATCCTTGAAAGTCCCACATCGGAACAAGAGTCGGTAAAACAATCACTTTAAAATAAAGAAAGATAAGTACAGAGGTCACCCGAGTTAACCCATACGAGGAATCCATATAGGGAAACATGGACATGGAGGAGAAAACATAGGGTCATGTTCTGATGGAGAGTGATAGAAAACATGTTTAAGAGAAAGTTAACAATAAGAAAATTACAAACTTGTGATGGGTTTAACGGTGTTGGGTTCCCCAGTAGGAAAAGTTAATAGACAACATTTTTGTTTTAAGTTACTTTTATTGAGGAATTTTATTCATAAGGAAACATAATCACTTATCATGTTGACTTTCAACTTTTACTAGATTCCTTAATCAAACTCATATTTTTTCCCAAAGACAAGTATTTAGGGAGACTTGTTCGCATTAAGAGTACTATAATCAACTTCTAGAGAATCACCTAATCCACAAAAGATAACTATATACTTCCCATGTCTTTAGACTTTAACCAAAACCAAACAGGCTAGTACAAGATCAGATAATCCAGAAAAGGATAACCCTTTATAAAAAGAAAATCTATTCTTAATCTCCAAAATTTGTCAAACAAAACCCAAAGTTCAACAAGGATCATCCGATAAACAATTTGTCCATTAAATTCTTCAAAGTAAACCAATATAAGATTGAAACCCAAATATTTGAAGGATTTAGTCACATAGTCTTCCAAGTTAAATCGTAACATTTATCTCCAAACAACATCAGTTGCTCCTAAAGTCTCGTATTGAAAAGTAATTAACCTAATCACATATCCTCTATGATAGGTTAATCATTTTCATAAATAACCCAAAATCAACTTACTCTTAATTCATAAAATCATATAACTAAAAAGAATCAGTCAAACTAACCAGGGACTTCACGTAGTCCAGTGGTAGGCGATAAATACCAGTCGCACTTTGGTTGTGGGTTCGATTCCCGCAGCTTTGTCCGACGCGACGGGTTGTCACACGGTCTGCGTGTTGTCCTTTTTCCAAAACTATATAATTCTTAAAACATTCCCCAAAATGAGATAAAATCTTCAAGAATAATCATAACATATTTTAACCTCAAGTTTATCTCATGCCCTTCATTTTCCATCATATCATAGAGTAACCCATAATTACCTAAAAAGTAAGGATCATATAAACCCTAATGGTTACCTTAATAATTATTACCTGAATTTACACATCAAGTTGTCCATCTCTCACATGATGCATTAGAGAACTCACCAAGGTTGAAGTAGTTGATCATGAATCCTTGATAGTTGGTTTAGAATAGCCATGAGATTCCTCATTGAATACCCCATTTCATCGAGTATTTTAATCAGAGAACCACCACAGTTTCCTTCAAACCAATTGTCACTTTGGTGCCTGCTAGATCCATCCATTCACTAAAAACAGAAATGTCAGTGTGAGTATATCAACAAAATCATCATGTACTAATGAAGAAGGTAAACACTAAGATACACTTACTCATTCTCTTTATCTAAAACTAGGACTCTTTCTGAAATCCTAACCATTATGGTAATGTCACTTATGCTTAAAGAATAACCTAACCTCTAAATTTATCTAAACCGACCTCTGATACCAACTATAAGGCCCCAGCCTTAAACCTTACTTAATCTTGAGTTATTACAAGATTACACATTGAGGATCTTTTCAGGTTTAGAGTTTTAGAGAATTAGATCATGAAACTTGCATTACATTCCATATTTAAACAAAGTGGTTACATAAAAGACAGTATTCATTCTTCCCATCAACGGAAACATATTTAAAATAAAACACGGATTCTTTCTTGACACATCCTTGACACTATCATCACATCATGTACTTTTCCCTTGACCTGTGAAAAACATTTCAAAAACTTGGGATGAGCAAAAAAAGCTCAGTAAGGGATATAAAAATATGGAAAGGAAACATGGGTACACATATACATAAGAATGAGTTCATACTTTACCCATAAACCATAAGCACTTTATCATACCTCATCAAATCATGAATAAATCATAGAAAACATAAGACATAAAGGTAACTTGAGGCATTCATAACATTCTTACGTAGGGAGTAACCCTCTTGGTTACGTTTGGAATACCCATCACAGTATATTCCCTAAATCTTTTCGGAGAAACCTTAACGTTTCACTCCTTTGCATTACCCATTGCATTGGAGAGCTATATCGGGCTCACCCGCCCTTAGTTTATCACGGAACCACCCGTCTTCATAATAATACCCAAGAACCATAACGTATCACATAAAACATGCATAAAGGAAACCTAACATTTCCACATCACAATATAAAATTTTAGTATATTGAAATAATGAATCCATTCAAAAAGAAACCATTTCCAAAACCATTTAAAACATTTAATAATGAGATTTTTGAATCAAAGTGTCCCATACCACCTTGAAGCTTTTAAAATTTTAAAACATTAATATCCATATAAATAAATCCTTAAAACCATTTTGAAAACATGGATATTAATAAGAACAAATAATTAAAACATTTAAAACGATATTTTGGTTAAAGGGGTTTTACCAAAATTAGAGGCACTTGAATACAATAATTGAGGAATAACATTTAGTCAGAACTTTATAATATCATGAGAATAAATGGATTCATGATATAATACTCCAAAGGATAGTATATACACCATATAAGAGTGAACTGGTGCATAACAACAATGAACCCTCAATAGAAATGTCAAATGTAATGAAATCCCTTATAAAGAAGGTATCCTTAAATTAAGGACAAATCAATCTCAAAAATATGTGTAAAAAATATAAATACACCCAATATAAGTGGTTATTAAGTGTAAAACAATAAAAGTTCATTCACACATATTCAATGGATGACATATTCAAGGACTACATGTTGAACCAAAATAAATCGAAATTGGGTTAAAAAGTTCCCTTGATAGCCTAGCGGCATCACATCAAAATGAGTTGATGAGAGATAAAAAGTGTATCTAATCACTTGGACATAAAATTTACATCAATAAGGATATATGAGAACATATCCCAACATAACAATATGTAAATTAAAAGACCCAACAAAAGAAGTCTTTTAAAAAAGAGGAGGGTGAAAGGTTCCCTTACCGACTTGGGTATCTTTCAAAACATACACCCCATGAAAGAATGACAATAGATCATTGATGTAAATACTCATAAACAAAAGTATATTACACAAAGAGTAGAATAATGGGCAGTACATACACCACTCAATGGAATTTGTGGCAAATGTAACATAAATCTCACGGGAATAAAAGTGAGATGAAAAATCCCTTACGAAAACTCGGCAGCCTAACGACGCCACATAAAACTTCCGAATATGGATTGATGAGATCAAATAGAGTATCCCATCATATTAAAATAGAATTTACAGCAAGTGGAATATAAAAGAAAATCCCCCAACATTGCAAGGAGGAGTTTAAAAGAAGTGACATAAAGGAGAGTACTTAAAAAGAAAGAGAGAGTTTAGATCTCTTACGAAAGTTCGGCAACCTAACAGCACCACTCAAAACTTCCAAAATGGATTGATGAGAGAGAATAGGGTCTATCATCACATGAAAATAAAAATTACAGTAAATTTAATATAAAAGAACATCCCAATCATAAGAAATATGAGTTTAAAATAAATGACATAAAAGAGTGTACTTAAAAAGAAAGAGAGTTGTAGGATCCCTTACCTCGGGTCCGACTTGACTCGATCGTTATTTAATCTCCTGAATAATAAACTTGAGTTAATTTCTAATTCCTTAAGAACCTTTTTCATGTTCATTATTACTTTTATACCACTTATTACCATGTCATAAACATTATGTAATCATTTAAGTTAACAATATTTGTTTTGCCGATATTTGGTTCTTAAGTCGAAAGTGGACTTCTTACAATTACATGTTGTTCGTGTGGCCAAATGTTTATTATATCCAGAATTGTATTCATTATGTAGATATCATACATGTAATATATATCCAGTACATTCATTCATTTATAACATTACATAATCATTTAGAGGTAAGAAATGAAATGCACCGTTCATGGAGACGGTAAGCCGTACGTACGCATGAACGCTACTTTCATTTCTATTTCATATTTTATAGAATGGAATAATAATTATATAAAGGTATATTATAATTCCAGTATAATATCATATATAATATCATATTTCCATCCTTTATACATCCCACATATGGTATTTAACGAATCAAATCACTTTGAGGGGGCGGTAGTCCGCACTTCCTTAAATGAAGATATCGCGTATACCCATAATGGAAGCCATAAAGGTAAGACAAAAATGAAAAATACAGAAGCATAAATAAAACATAAACATATTATATATCATATATAAAAATAGTGACATCATAATGGCCACCTTTTAAGGTGTTAAATGAATATTGAACAATCATCGTTTCGGGAGGCAGAATTTCACCATCCACGGAAACTGTATGTTCTTTAACCATTTGATGTAGTTGTGTGAGAGTGTAGCTCGAATAAATCTTATAACAACATCCTAGTATATTTAAGATACTGGTGTTGTTACAAAAGAAGTAAATAAAAAGAGTTTAGGGGGTTGGAGAAGAAAAATAAAACAAATGAACATGAGAGAATAAATTACCTTTAAAAGTGTAACTCCTTTTGATTTGAGCCTAAAGGCTTCCTTTGAAAGGATTCTGCCTAAAGGGAATCCTCTAGGGTGAGGATAGGGATGTGGAGAGAGTAAATGGGCAGGGGTTGGCCGAGCCAAAGGCTTGAGGTGTGTGTTAAATGAGGTATAGGTGGGGGCCTTTTATAAGAGGAGAGGAGGGGTACTTTTGGAAAGTAAAGAAATATTACTTTATTTGAAAATGTGTTTCGGTTTCAAAAGGTCCCACATTGATATAATTCGTGGATAAGGTGATAAGGCTTCGAAATCCACTCATCCAATAAGTTTTGGACATGTGTATTTCATAGAGTTTACATTATCTTTCCATTTTATTTAAATCATCAAATAATGATGTCATCGCTGCATCATTATTATGTCATCAATAATTTAATTTATTTAATGTCTACAAATTATAAAAAAAATACTATGATGTAGGAAATCTTTTTATATTTCCAATTACTATTTATAATCAAATATATGACTTGTATAACCCCACTTAAATTTTTTTTTAGTAAAACATATCATGTTTGTGTCATTTTTACTTTTACATTAAATAAAAAGTTATTTATGTCATTTCCCAACCAAAATGTCTCCATGGGGTCCCCAAGTTGGCCCATGGCTTGTCTTGGTCGGCCATGACTCACCCAATAGGTTTAGGACAAGTGTCATGGTGTTTTCACATTCTTATAATATCATTTTTACCTGAAATTACACTAATTACCTCTAATCGCGATTAAAAACTTAATAAGTTACTATTCACCAAAAAATTATTTTTATCCCATTGAACCACATTTTACTTATTAATGACAACCATTTATGTCGGATTTTTGAAATTCAAAACACAGAAGTGGTAAAATTTCATTTAAACGAAAAATCAGCTTTTATAAGTACCACTTAGTGGTTTCACTATTCATCAAAAATTGAAGTTTTTCAGAAAAATACCAAAACTTCACCCTAAGCTATATTTGATATTCCGAATTCAAAAATGAAGTCCATTTTACAAAATTCAAACCATGTTAGTCACATTTATCAATTTAATAATTAATTCCCGCTGTCAGAGCAAATAGCGTGTTTTTATAAAACAATAAGTATCAAAAGATTGACACCAGTTTAAGTCTGATTTCAAAGTGAAATTAATTCCAACGACCACTATTGGATTTAATGGTAAAAATATTTTCTAATTTCACTTTAAAACCAATTCAAAATATTATCTAATCATATAAATAAATTAGATAAAAAAAGAGGTTTTGAATTAAAACACAACATTTTACACTATTCATTAAAAAAATGAACTTTATCGGAAAAATACCAAAAAATTACACAAAGTAAAATTTGATGTCCCGATTCTTAATAAGAGTTTTATTTGGTCCAAAATAATGTATAAGAGTGATCAAAACTATATTTAATGACGGTTCTCCATCAAAAGGCGACAAGTGAACCTTTAGTGAAAACTAGGGCATATACGCCTAAAATTGAATTCTTTCCGTATTTTAAGCCATTAGCTTTTATTGGATAAATGTAAAAACATTTAAAAACATATATAATCATATTTCAGTCATTTCTATCCATTCCCGCCATTACAACAGCTATATGTTTACTACCATTTAAAATAATTTTATTTTATTATTAGAGTGCAACGTAAGATTCCCAAGAAACTCGTTGTTGCGTGTTGGGTACGCCATCGAGCGTAGCGTCCCCTTTAAAGTCATTTAAATATTTTATTCACAAATATGGATAAATATGAAATGTCATATTCTTTATTTACCTGGGGTGTTACAAATATGCACCCAAGGAGTTGTAATTTCTCAAAGGCCAAGGTGGTCATTACTGGAAACACACAGTTTTTATAGACATTTTGGAGCGAGTGGAGGTGAAAACAATTGTTACCTAGATCCTAAAGGCACCTCAACTTGATATAAATCCTCTCCCTTAATCTCTAAAATATTTATATTTGGTTTATAAAAAAACACTGCCATTTATACTTAATGCAGCTCTGTCTCAAGAGCAAGAAGACACACTTTTGCAAGTTCTAAAGTGACGAAATCAAGCCATTGGATGGATAATCGCAGATCTAATGAGAATAAATCCCACCATTTTTACCCATAAGGTGATACTTGAAGAAGGAGAAAATCCCTCTTGGCAACCACAGTGAAAGATGAACCCTCCAATGAAGGAATTCGTAAATAAGGAGATAATCAAATTTTTAGATGCAGGAATCATATACCCCATTTACGACAGCCCATGGGTGAGTCCTCTATAAGTGGTGCCCAAAAAGGGGTGTATCACTATGGTCTCCAATGATAAAAATGAACTGATCCCTACATGGACAATCATGGGTTGGAGAGTCTGTGTAGACTACCGGAAGCTGAACAATGCAACATAGAAAGATCACTTCCTGCTGCCCTTCATGGATCAGATGCTGGAACGACTGGTGGGGCATGATTTTTACTGCTTCCTTGATGGTTATTATGGATATAACCAAATCTCCATTTCCCTTGAAGATTAATAAAATAGTACCTTCACATTCCCCTACAATACGTTTTCTTATCGAAGAGTGTCTTTTGGGATGCACAATGCTCTTGCCACCTTCCAACGATGTATGTTGGAAATATTCCATGACATGGAAGAAAAAATCCTAGAGGTATTTATGGATGATTTTTTTGTCTATGGAAAATACTTAAACACTTGTTTGAGGAATCTGGAGCTAGTTTTAGAAAGGTGCGTGCACACTAACCTAGTTTTAAACTGGGAGAAATGTCATTTTTATGGTGCAGAGTGGTCTCGTCTTAGGCCACTAGATCTCTATGAAAGGGATAGAAGTTGATCCTGTGAAGATAGAAGTCATTTCAAATCTATCCATTCCGAATTCTTTTAGATCCATATAAAGTTTTCTAGGGCATTCTAGTTTCTATATATGGTTTGTCAAAAACTTTTCAAATATTTCCCAACCACTCACCAATCTCATCTCCAAGGATGCGAAACCACAACTCATCCGTTGGGTGCTTCTCCTCCAAGAGTTCGGCTTGGATCTCCATGACAAGAAGGGATCTAACATTATTAATGACCACATCTCCTGCCTAGAACTGCCTCATTTAGAGAAGGAGGATGATAGAGACATTAGGGATGACTTCCCATATGAGTAAATTTTCTCAATCAAAGGAAAACCTTGACCTTGGTATGCAGATATTGAAAATTATTTGGTTATAGGAGCAGTTCACCCCAATCTCACTTACCAGTAGAATAAGTGGTTTCTATCTAATGTCAAGAGGTACTTTTGGGAAGAACCTCTACTCTTTCGATCATGTGGTGATGGGATGATTTTACATTTCATTTCAGATAATGAAGTTTAAGGAGTTATGGAGTTCTATCACTCCTCACCAGTTGGAGGTTATCATGGCCCAGGCTATACAATAGTGAAGATCCTACAGTCTAGATTTTTTTGGCCTAACATGCATAGGGATGCTTGTTACTTTGTTACCAGGTGTGATCAATGTCATAGGATAGGTAATATGAGACGACGAGCCAAGATTCATTAACCCCCCCATCCTAGAGGTTGAAATATTCAACGTCTGGGGAATTGACTTCATGGGGCCATTTCCCCCACAATATGGAACTCTTACATACTCTTCTATATGGACTATGTCTCCAAGTTGGTGGAATCCACTACTATAGTACATGACATGACCAAGGTAGTTGTGGAATTTTTGAAGAAACACATCTTCAGTAGATTTGGCATGCCTCGAGTGTTGATCAGCGATAGGGGAACACATTTTAATAATGCCTTAATGAAAAATGTGTTACTTAAGTATGGGGTGAAGCATCACATGGGAACACCTTATCATCCCCAATCGAGTAGATAAGTGGAATTATCAAATCGTGAGCTAAAAAAGATCCCAGAGAAAATGGTGGGAGCTTCAAGTAAGGAATGGTCCAAAAAGCTTGATTATGCCTTATGGGCATACCAGACTGCCTTCAAGACACCTCTGGGGATGTATATATTCATCTTTGTCTATGGGAGGCCATTCCACCTACTAGTGGAGTTAAAGAATAAATCCTACTAAGCCTTCAAGGCCCTAAATTTTGATTTAAAGGCTACTAAAGAGAAGCATAAGTTCTAGCTGACGAAGCTTGATGAGATCCGACGGGAGGAGTATGAGAACTCCAGATTATACAAAGAAAAGACACAGGCGATCCACGACTGGATGATTTCCCACAAAACCTTCCAATATGATGATCATGAATTGATATTTAAATCCTATATAAGATTGTTTCTAGGTAATTTGAAGTCCCGATGGTCAGGACCATTCCAAGTGATCAAATTTTTCCACTATAGTGCAGTGTAAATTTCTGGTGAAGAAGAACAACCTTTCAAGGTGAATGGAAAACACCTAAAACTTTACCATCACCTAGAGGATATGGTGGGTACAATCTCCACCATTTATTTCAAGTAACAAGAGGTAGGTAGGTCGAGCCAATGACCTAAAACAAAGGCATTGTCTGGGAGGCAACCCAGATATTACATGCCGTGCACCACTAGTCTACACGACATGTACTTGTCCTTTAGTGTATATATTAATAAAACTATTAGTATAAATATGTATTAATCAAGTTAATAAATAGGGATGATTCCGGTGCCGATATTAAGGTCACTAGAGTTTTTCTGAGCCATCTCTGGTTTGAATCCCTCCATACCTACCTTCGGCACGAGGTTCATCCTTTTTATACCCGCGTTTACTTACACGACGTGTGTGGTAGTTTTCAAAATAATACATAAGTTTTTCTAAATACAAGAAAACCCATAATGGGGATGGACCAGTTGGATAGGGTCATAAAATAGTTCCAAAATATCCGGGTTCGAATCCTGAAAACCAACCCATTTCCATCATTTTTTTCTTTTAATAAAACCGCACGGCGTGCATTTCGATATATGTCGCATGAGCCATGTTATCATTAATAACTGAAAATATTTTCAAAATAAAGGAATACATGCAGGTGAATTTGGAATATTGGTAGAGTCTTGGGCCTAGATTCAAAAGACCTAGGTTTGAACTCGGCTAATCTCCCCGCTTCATCCCTTTTATTCATATTTAAAACCACACGCCGTGAATTTTCTTCATCCTATGTAGTATTGGCCTTGTAAATTAAATATATATAATTACTAAACATGATCAGTAGTACAAACTTCACTCTAGTGGTTGAGGGATTGCGTTTTGATCGGCTGATCGCTGGTTCGAACCTCGCCCCAAGCACCAGACCAAAGGCTGTACTTCTATTTTTCCAATTTTAGAACACACGACGTGTATTTCCCAATACATTACATGTATAGATTTATTTTTAGTAAATAATATATATATATATATATATATTTTTATTTAAATTATTAATATTAATTATTATATAGTTTACTATAATAGTTATATTATATGTGTTATTTAAAAAAACAAAAAAATATAGTGATACACGGTGTGTGGGTCCTGGTACATGCCATGTGCCACGACTATAAAAACTGGGCCCTACCCAGCCTCAGGCCATGTCACACAACCCCTATATCCTCCCTGTTTCTTCTTCCGCATGTTGTTTTTCCTCCCAGATTTCTATCTGCGGATTCTGGGTGTTTATGGTCCTGATTTATTCCACATTTTGATCCTCACACTAGGTACACACTTCTTTACCCTCTATTTCCCTATTTTCATAGCATTTAGGGTTGTTTTCGGATCAGCGGATGGTTTAACTCCTGCATTGTACATAGATTGAGCAAAGAACACACGCTGTGTATATACTTTACACAACCACACATGAATTCTTTTCACCATTTTTCTGATACATGGTGTGAAAGTTTGGTACACACTGTGTACCGTGCCTCCCCTGGCCATTTGGCTCAGGCTGTGTCCACTGGGACATGACCCCTTCTCATGTCGTTATACACGATATGTCTGTTCAGGACATGCCATGTCATTTGACCCTTTGGACGACTCCATGTGGACGGTCTATACTCCTCACACACCATGTTTACACACACGAAGTGTACTCCTTTCCACACGACATGTCTACAGTTTGATCTCCTGCCCTTGTCAATCCATGTCTGTCTCTTTACATGCCCCCCATTTCATTTTTTACTAAACGTTGTGTACACCTTGTTACACACCATGTACTTGGTTTTTTCCTGAAACATGATCTCATGGCATGTCTATCCAGAGTACACGGTTTCTTCCACAACTCCTACTACACACCGTGTAACCTGGATCTATATACCATGTTCTACTATATTTTCAGTTTTCTCACATTTTCTTCCTTTTACTTTTCTTCTTATTTTATTTTGATTCTAGTCTTCTAGGTATGGCCAATAGAGATCCTACAATTTGGAAGTGGCCCGCTTCCACTCCTGAGGGTGAGAGGCCTCCTCACCATTGGATTCATCTTTGACATTATGAGCAGCTGGCTTTGGATTTATTGGTTTTCCAGCCCCCAATGTTGGCCGCTCTGCCTCCTCTATTGATGCCGCTTCCATCTATGACATCCAACAATCTGGATTTTTCTCTATCCCATTTTATTGCTAGTCCTCTAACAGCGGCTTCCACACATTTTATGGTGGCCAAGAGTTCTGGTGCTTCCACTCCTTTAAACTCCCTTCCCTCAGAGATACCCTCCATGCCAGTGGTGGAACTGACCTAGATAGCACCTCCACCCTCTATTGGCCAGCCCTCTGAGCCTGCTCCGGTATCCACTACTCCACCTCCTATCACAACAGCGAGACCCTATGCTCTGGTGGTAGCTGATCCACCACTGCCTGCACCAGCTGCTGCCCGCCCTCCGCCCCATCCATGCCTTAATTTTCTGGAGGTTCATCTTGGGGCTAAGTGATTGCAGCGATTTTCCCACCGCACTATTCAGTGGAGTGGCCGCTACCTGGACATGAGCGTACCCCAACGTCTGGACATTTTAGAGGAAATTGAGGAGCTCCTGGTCCATACGCATCTTCTTACGGAACACCGGGTTATCACTCCCACATATTGAGATTTATTTTTGGAGTTCATGGCTACATTTGAGTTCGACGGGCCCACATACTGCCAGACGCCCACAAATATCGCTCGCTCAGTTCATTTTCAACTAGGAGGATGGCCTTTTTCCCTTACTATGGCTGAGGTTGGCCGAGGGTGTGGCTTCTACCCCCATCCTTCCACCCCACCACCTATTTTTACCCTTACCCACTCTAAGAACTCTGAACTTGTTCCCATGTGGTGGGGGCTTGCTGGGCTTGACCACAGGTATACCCTCACATCGTAAAAGAGCACGCTCATCATGGAACCTCCTCTTTGTTTTCTTCACCGGTGATTTAGCTCCATTATTTTTCCTTTCCATGAGGATATAGGTGTCGTGTTCTGCTAGTACATGAAGATCCTTACTTATATTGTCTGACACGACTAACCTGACCTCCCATGAGTTTCTTCCACCTATTTCCACTCCATGATTCATGGCCGTCCGGGAAACCTGAACAACAGTTTCTATGCCAAACACCTGGCACACCATTTGGGATTTTTTGAGCTATCTCTCCCTCATGACCCCTTAGGATCACATCAAAATCTCGATTTCCCCATGCTTATCTGCATGCGGATGGTTGAGTGCTGAGGAGATGGATATAAGCTTGTGAAAGATTCCCCTGCTCTTGCAAGTGCGAGGGATGAACTAGCTGTTCCCGTTGGTGTTGCTGCTTATGATCCACCACATCCGCCTACGGATGTTCCCTCCCCACCCCACCCCCTTCTTCTAGCCTTACTTCTTTTTCCACCACCATCCCTTCTTCTTATGAGACTTCCACCTACCCACCTCCATCTGCACCCTCGGTCAATCTCCCCTTCACCCTCCGCTTAGCTGAGTTGGAGCACCGTTTGGATGCTATTGCACAAAATCTTGGGTGGATCAAGAAGATGTTGGGGATTATTCTTCACCACCATGGCCATTCACTACTGAAGACCACTCCGACACAACCCTATGCTCCTCATCCTACTGCTCCTTAGCTTCCGGCTCTACAGTTCCCACTTACAGCTCTGGCCACAGATTCAGTTCTCCTATCCACCACTGGCACAAATGCTACCACTCCTGCTGCTAGCCCAGGAATCCTTGTAGAGCCTCCCACTCCAGGTCCCGCTTCTAAGGCTATGGCTGATACCACTACTATTTAGATCATGGATCCCGCGCCTCCAGCCCCTGCTGCCGCCGCTAAGCCTTCCCTGCCTGATCCTCCTATAGTAGATGATGCCTCTTCTAAGGTGACACTCTGATTGGTTTTTGGGGAAATTTATTTCCATTGTATATATCTTTTTATGTTCTGCTTGGGATGTGATGATGTATGTATCTGTATATTTTTTTCTTTTCACTCAACCGTCATAGGTACACTGGAGAGACTTGAACATCTCTCTTTCGACTACTTCCCCATTTTGTTCATTCACCATGAGGGGAGTATTTTTCCATGTTTCTTTTTTTCCTTTCTACTTTGGGTTTACTTCTTCCACTACTTCCCCTCATATTACGCCCTTTTCCCCATTTTCTCTCCTCTTCCTTGGTATTGCACTTGGGGGACCATGTGCTGTATTAAGTGTGGGGGAGAGTGTCTGATTACACTAGTCTTTGCCTTAAACTGATTTAGGAGACATCATTAGTATTTGAAATATTTTAAATTGTGGATAATTTTTGATTAATTATAATTATAAATAATAAATTCATAAAAGAAAATTTTAAAAAGTTACATGCTTATTTAAAATTTAAAATTATTTTAAAATGATTGCTAATATAGTTTGATTCTGGATTTTAAGACTTGGACATTTACATTTATTATACTGATCATTTGTATTCATGTCATGACCTGAATAACCCCTGTATTTTTTCCCATTCCCAAGAGGTATTCTAAACCTTTTTGACATATTCTTTCTTATACCCTCTTTCTTGAGAGATTCTTGGGATATGCATAACTACTAGAACTTTCTAGTTTTTCTCTTAAAAACATGATGATTTTTGAATCAAATTAAAATGATTGAGGCATTTGATTGTTTTTCAGCCCCTTTGACCTTGAGACCTACCCTACATCTGATCTTCGTAAACCCTTAAAAAATATGAATTTCCTTGATAGGAAGCCACATTACAAGCCTATTTTTCCTTCCCACCCTAATTATTTTATAATTTTGCATGATTATTCACTTGAGATTTAGAGAGGGATTTTTTTCCATTCATGGTATATTTTGGTGAGAAACCATGAATTTAAGTGTGGGGGAGTTTATACCTTGTTCATTTGAGAATAAGGATTCCAAAACCACTATTTATTGTATTCTTAGTGGTCCATATAAAAAAAAACGAAATATGAAAAATAGGGACCAAATTATTTATTACATATTATTGGTGGTTTATGGGTTCATCTTGGCAAGGGAATATCATGATGATGATAACTTTGAGAGTTCTTGATTGGGGGTTCATTTTTCATTAATCTTTATCTTAAATATCATGCATTATTGTTTAATAATTCAACCTCCTTTTCAATCCTCTGAGATTATTTTTTATCATTACCTACCAACCCTTAGCCTCAGAAACATTTGAACTTAATTGAAAGCCCTTGTAATTTTTGTGATTTGATTTCTAAATTAGATAATGAGAATACTTGAAATACTATGGATAGAGTGCATATACTTAAGATTGAGCATAACTCTAATTAAATAATCTTGAGTGATGAGTATGGTATCTTTTGGTGAGATAAATTATCAAGTGGAATGTTTATTTATGAACAATTAAACAATGTGAATGAAAGAGGATGCAAATTTTCAATTAACTTATACATGAGGCATGATTAGAATATCTTTGTAATTGAATTATATTTTATTCCTTTTAAAAATATTCTACTATGGCTATATTATTTATAGTTATAATTAGTTAAATGATTCCATTTTTAAAGTATGGATTATATTTATTTGATGTTGATATCTTGCTTGAGGATAAGAAAATGACTATGTGTGGGGGAATTTGATGTACCCAATTTGTGCATACTTTTTCATATATCTTAACGAGCATAAAAACTTGTTTTTCACCAAATATAAACTGTTTTGTGGGTCAAATTATTTTTATTAGTGATTATGATGATTATCAAGTGTTTTACATTCAAAGTCACAAATCGGGAAAGGAAAGAACAAAAATTCAAAACTACACACCATGTACTTTTGCATACACACCATGTACTACTACCACAACACGGATCGGAAAGACTGGATACATGCCCAAGTTTCTGTCCAAAGAATACAGGCTGTGTGGCCCTTCTAGAAGCAGTTGGTGGTCGATGAATGATATTACATGCTATATATGGAGGTGTTACATGCCGTGTACTTCCACCTACCAGGCGATGTCGTGTTCAAAGTCAAAGAGGACGTGTTAGATCACCTACAAGTGGAAAAAATATAGCCAAAACATGTTTACCAGAGTACACACCATGTACTTCCGGGTACACGCCATGTACTACTAAAACCTATAAATAAGTGGCAGACCCTCCAAGTTCAATAGTCATTCGGATTCAATTCTGAGATATTCCAAGGGGGATCACTCTGGAGATGGCCAAGAAGAGAATAATAAAGAGAAAGAAGTGTAGAGAAGATAGGAGAGAAGGTGCTTTCATGCTTCCTTACTGACGACCTTTGCTCTGAATCTTTCAAGAGGATGAATTCAGGTATTGTGAGTTATTTAGTTACTAGCTACTCCATGAGTATCTAAATTACCTATGTGTTGGGGCTGTGGACAATTATGCATTGTAATTTTTCAATTGTGATATTGTAATCATGTTATTTATTCTTCTTTCTCATAATTCCTTATTAAATATTTCTAAATATCACTAGAAATATTGTATCGGACAAAGAACGAGATTTATAGGATATTTTAATGAATTACAATTAAAAACATCCATGACCATTGGTTGTTTTGATAATGTCAAATGGGATTCAATTAATAAAATTAATAGAAATAAATTTCGAGACCAAGGAATTGGTTTCTATTGATTTAAACAAAACTCACCAGACCAAGGGGATTCTATTACATTTTTAACCCAGAGATGTGAATTATCATGAAAAACACAACCTCATAAGAAAATTGATTTAATAATTTTTTTTAAAATCAATAGCCCTAATCCATTTCTCTCCAAATTTTCATCCAAACCAAATTTCTATGTTTTTCTTTATCTTTCAAGTAATTTGTTATAAAATTGAAATCCAATCACCCTTTTCTCAAAACACTAAAGAATCAACTCTAAATTCTAGTAAACTTCACTAAATCAATTACAAACTAGATAAAAAAACAAAAATAACTCCTTATACCTGTGGATTGACCCCTTACTGGTACTATACTTGTTAGGGTAATATAATTTGGATTGTTGAAAATAACCCTTCGGTAGGAACAATACCAAGTCTATAATTTATATGAAATTCTTGACTACATGACATGCATTCCCATGAAAAAATTCTGTATAACCCACCTTCTATGGTTCTAGGGTTTACACACTGATAAAAACATCACATGTTGTTTGAAACATGCCACATTCTATGTGATATGGTGATGGCGGCTCCGTGTTTACCTTGGGTGTGTATGGGCACAAACATGACTAGGAAAATGGGATCATCCAGGGTATATGGGAAAATAATTGTACTCAGACACTACCAGGATACTAAGACATGGCCACATATATAGGCATGTCTAATGTACACATGCACGAGTAGAGGAACACAATAAAAAACACCAGCAAGTATAGGTTTAGAGGTACACAAAGTGTACTCTCTATACACTCTATGTACTTCCTATGAGGTCTTTTGGATCCCTTTGTGTCTCATTAGTATAGAATAAGTTTAGTTGAGTGTGATCCCTTGGTCCATATCTATGAGGGTACAATGTGACATCATGTCCTAAGCATTGTATTATGACCCCCTCTGTAGGTTTTGTCTCAAATAGAGTTCAGTGTATCCCTCTATGTGAACAAGGTGGGTTCCTCTATCATTCCCTCTTCATCCTATTTAAGGTTCATGGTATCGATGTGACCACCACGAATAGGGAATCGATACCCTATCTAGAGAACTGATTCAATAGGGTTTTGGTGTTCCCCAATGGCCCTGGGTGTGATCCCCTACTCAGGTTTCAAGATATTTATAGTTCTAGTGAGTACTTATTGGTGAGGATCAATGATCATGACATCTTGGATGACCACTGTTAGTAAAAGAATGGATCATGGAGTGAGTTATCCCAAACAAGCGTTACCTTTAATCATAAATTAAAATATTTTGAATAAACATATGGTTGAGACCACATTGATACTTGGAGTTTTTATGAGTATATATGAGTTTTTTTATGGTTATCCTTACTATTTGTTTCATATCCTGATTGATATTCCTATTAATGAGATGAATACTCATGATGATTTATGTTTGGTGATTTTGGGGTGTCCTACTAGGTATTGTCATACTCACCCCTGTATGGGATATTCCCACAAATGTCCTGTATTTTACAGATGAAATTACTTTTTGATGGGGTATTAGGAGGACCAGAAGAAATCAGATCATAGTGATCTTGATAGACTGTAGTTGTATCAGGTTTACATCTGACAATAGTTCCCTCCTACTAGTAGGCTGGACTCTTTTTTAGTTTTTGTAAGGCATTTATTTTACCCTTATAATTTCTTTTACTTTTTCCATACTTTTATGTGGTATTGATGTTATGAATTCGTTATAGTATCACTTTAGTTTTACCTTTCAACCGTGCATGTGTTTTTGGAGACATGTGCATGTGTACAGGTACATTAGGTTAATATCTCCCATATGTGTGATATGCCTACTCAGCATTGATTTCCATCCCCTAGCCTATTTTAGGTAGGATTGGGGTGTCATAATCAACTTAACACTATCTAGGAGGGCCTTGGTGGGTTAGGTCATGACAGAGTGGTATTATAAGTGTCAGTTCTACCTTAAGACCAGAGTTTGGAGTTTTTTTCTAGATAAGATATTTTGGTTTGGGATTTATGGAAACCATATTAAAGTGTTTTGAGTTAGTATTTTAGACTAAGGAATATAATGTTGGTACGATTCCTGATATATCCATTAAATAGGACTCTGAAAATCTATTTTTTGACTTAGTATATATAGAATTTGGTTACAGGGAAAACATTGGTACATGCATCATATAAGAATGGGTTGTAGTTTCCATTTCCTTATTGAGTGAGCTACCCAAATATAATCTTTGACCATGGAATGTCTTGATTTTATTTCAAGATTCTTCTATGAATACTGCTAACTGGGATTCCACTACGGGATCATGAGGATGATCCATTGAGTGATGAGTCTTTAGTACAACATCTTGTATAGGAGGTGGTACCTTTGGATGGGTTTTTAGTTTTCCCACCTCTCGTTGTAAAGAAAGTTATTCTAATAGTAATTTAATTGGATATGTGTAGGATGAGAATGATCCATGAGTTCCAGAGGTAGTTAAATCCTAGGTTTAGGGTGAGTTAGATCCCCAGGTAGTTGATGATTGACATGAGGTGGTTGCTTAAGTTTTATGCCTTCTGAGGAAAACTCCATATCATATGGTGGTCATAAAAATGAGTCTTCTTTAGGGATCCACTGGGTGATGGTGGATTCTATTGAATTCTATTCATGATGATATGACTCTCTCTTTGTCATATTTTGATTATCCATCTAGGGATGAGTTCCATTAATCCGTTTTGCAACTAGTGCATATCCAGAAGCCTCTATAGTTACAACAGTGCTTCATGACCATGGTATAGTATCCAATGTGGTTTACTGACCTCGTGATATAATCTCTGGATATGGTTAAAGATACATTATCTAGATAACATACCCTCAATAAGGTATTATGACGAGATATCAAGGCTGGAGTGATATCTCTTTTCATTCCCACCTATGATGGAGTGCTTGAGTGAGATTTAGTAGTGGATATATTTCTGGAAAAGTAGACACTGACAGTTGGTGTCAGAAGTGGGAACATAGGAGATAAGGCCTCATAAGCTAATATATGATGGTAGAAACAAGGATATGGGTATAAAAGATGCTTTTTTAGGTGATCATAGGATAGAAGTTCCATGGTTTAGGGCAGTCAGGTCAGTCAGGATAGTTCTAGTTATCCCGATAGACACAGGTGCAATCCACTCTTTTCATTCCACTTCCTATGTTTGAGTCTTATAGATTTTGATTTATCCCTTGGATTTAACCTTTATCTTAGAGAATCCTATTATAGTGGATTCATAACTTACATACTTGTAATAACAATGTTACATGAGTCTTGAATGAGAGAACTTCTTATGGGATCTATTTGTATCAGTGATGAGGAATTATAAAATCATCTTAGGTATAGACTAGTTATCTATAGTTCATGCCCAGATTGACTATTTCAGGAGGAGGATTCTATGTGTCCATAGTGATGGAATAGGGTTTTCCTTAATTATTGAAAAGGAAAACCAAATAGATCAGGATGGGATCATACTTAGGAGGATATATCTTATTAATCACTATTTGGATAGTATTACCCTTGGAGTAGTGGATTCTATGTGATTTTAGTTCCGTATAATGGTGGAGGAGTATAAGGATGTCTTTCATGAGGAAATGTCAGTATTAAATCACCACTAATAGATAGGCTTCTGCATATACTTTTACTGAGTAACTGACCTAATATCTATGATAGCATATATGATATCTCCTATAGAGCTTCATGAGTTGAAGGTTTAGTTGGAGGACTTGTAGAAGAATGGATTTGTTAGAATTATTGTGTCACCTTGGGCTACCCCAGTATTATTTTCTAGGAATGATAATAAGAGTTTGAGGTTGTGTGTGTATTACCATCTCCTAAACCAGCTTACCATAAATAATAAGTATCCACTATCAAGAATAAACAACCTCTTTAACCAGTTGAGAGGGGTGAGATAGTTCTCAAAGTTTGACCTCAGATCAGGCTATCATCAACTCCAAGTATGGGATGAGAATATACTAAAGATGACATTACAATGTTTCTATGATCATTATGAGTACTTGGTAATGAATTTTAGCATAAAAATGACCCATATGTGTTCATGTGGCTCATTAACTAGATCTTTCAGTATTTCTTATATCGGTTTTTGGTGGTCTTTATCAATGACATCCTAGCATATTTGATATCTGAGGAGGAGAACACATGACAATTGAGGTTGGTCCTAAACATACTCCAAGAGCACTAGATTTATGGAATCTCTTGAAGTTTTAGTTTTAAATTTGGGGGGTCTAATTTCTAGGACATGTTATCTTAATAGAGAGTGTGGAAGTGGATCTATTGAAGGGTGAGACAGTGTTATCTTGGGATCCACTAAGATCAAATTGAAGGTGAGAAGCTTCCTTGGTTTGGTTGTCTACTATCATAGATTTTTTCACAATTTATCCATGATATCGAAACATTTGACTACTTTGACTCAGAAGGGGAATCCTTTTATGTGGACAGAAAGGTTCCATAAATATTTTTAGGAGTTTTGATAGAAGTTGATGAGTTTCCCCATGTTGATATTTCTAGAGGAGGGTGTTTAGTACATAGTGTTTTGTGATTCCTTAGGGATTAGAATTGGTTGTGGTCTGATGCAGAGGAAGGTGATGATTTCCTATGAGTCCCAAAATATGAGACCACATGAGTAGAACTATGAAACCCACAATCTAGAGTTGGCAGTAGTAGTATTCATCCTAAAGATTTGGAGACACTACCTTTTGGGTGAGCAATTTATCATCTATTATGACCACAATAGTCTCAATTATATATTCTCATAAAAGGATCATAACTTGAGATAGAGGTGATGGATAAATTTCCTTCATGATTATAACTTCGATATAGTTTATACTCCTAGGAAGGGGAATGTAGTAGAAGATGATATTAATAGGAGATCTTGTTCATAGTTTTTAACCAAGGAGTTATATATTTTATCCTCATTATAGTTGTCCTTAGTGTATGAGGATGGTGAAACTTACCTCCAATCGATGGTTCTTAACCCATTGCTTCTATAGTGTGTTAGGGAGGCACAACATAGAGACACTCATCGTGAGAACTCATGTGCTCTGATATCCACTGAATTTTATCCTTATGGATTTTCTAAATATGGGGAGCATTTCATCCTTTTTAGAGGATGGACAATGGTGTTAGTGAAGTTTCACGAGGAGGTGATGATGGAGTTTTATACGTCCCACTTGGAGGTACATCCATGTGTGTAAAAAATATACTGGAACCTTCAACATCAGTTGTTGTGGCCTAGTATGAAGAAGTGTGTAGTGGATTTTGTCATTTGATGCCTCAATTCTCAGCAGGTGAATAATGAGAACCAGGTTCTAGCAGGTTTAGCTCAACCCATTGAGTTTCTGGAGTGGAAGTGGGATGACGTATCTATGAAATTTGTGAGGGTGTTACCGAAAACATTTATAGGAAACATTACCGTTTGAGTGATCATCAAATTAATCACTAAGTCAAATCACTTCCTAGCTATCAAGGATCACATTTCCTAAGAAATCTTGAGACAAATTTATGTGCAGGTGATAATATGGATTTATAAAGTTCTCTTGATGACCGTTTCAGACTGTGATGCTAACTTCACATAATGATTATAGATAGGATTATATGAGTACTTTGGGACTCAGTTTCATTTGATCATGACATTTCACCCCCAGATTGAAAACCAGACTGAGTAGTCCATTCAAGTTCTAAAGGATATGATATGGTATTGCATGGTGTACTTTGTCCATAGTTGTGAGGATCACCTATATTTGGTAGAGTTTTTATGAAAAAACAACTACTATTCCTCCATCGATATGAAACCATTCAAGGACATTTATGAGAGACCCTAAAGGTCACCACTATACTGGAACGTCCTGGGACATTCTTTAATAATGGGCCTAGAGTTGGTGTGAATGATGAAATAGAAGTTTCAGATCATCTAGAAGCATATGAGGACTACATAGGGTCTTCAAAAGTCATATGAGGAAAGATAAAATAGGCCTTTTGAGTCCTAGGAGTGATACCATGTGTTCTTAAAGGCATCACCTCAACATGTATTATAAATATTTTGTTAGGAAAGAAATTTATCTATGAGGTTCATTATCCCTTTCCAGATATCGCATAGGGTCTACAAGGTGTCATACCACTTGGTCCTTATGTAAATAACTTGACCCCAGTAGCCTAGATCTAGTGGTTACTTTACTAATTTTTCATTAAATTCAATAGATCACATCCCAAAAGACCAAATAGTTTAGTAGTCTTGGTAAACTGGATATATAATTGAATCTCATATTATATTTGAAAATATAAAATAAAATATATATATATAAATTAAACACCCTATATCCTTGAAATCATTCAAATATTTATTCTTTATATCCTAGGTAAAATAAAAAAATAATGGGGGTCTCATATGCTCAGTAAGGGTTACATACAATGGAATCTATCAAAAAAATAATAAAAAAATAATCAACAAGTCATAATCAACATGACATGGTAAATAACTGAAAACACAAGACATTTAATCAACAACTTGAGCACGAGAATGCATCCATGGATAATATAAAAAAAATATCATGGATAAAAAATACGAAATTATTAATGAAGGAAATGATTAATATTGGATTTCATGATCTCATACATCATGATATCTATATCATTGAGACCTTTCACCAAGATAGTTTAATTGATGCATAAGTATACACCAAAAACCCATTTAATTGGGATAGCCAAATTATTCGTCTCATGAGACTATCGATGCATCAAGGGACTATCTATAACCAAGAACCAACCATCACTTATTTTCAAATGAATTCAACATATATTGAATGATCAATTCAATTCATAAACAACGTGACTTATCAACAAAAATCCATATTGAGTAAAGAGTACAAATTTATCAAGGTTTTCCCCAGTCAATCAAATAGATTTCATAAAAAAACAACATATGTAAAAATGGGTTATGGTTTAGTAAATAATCATACCCATGATAAAAATAATATTTATATTTAATAGAAATGTAATGTCTAATGATCACAAGAAAATTAATGATTCAAGGGAAAGTTACTGAACACAAAATTAATCAAAAAAGTAAATATCAATACTCTCTCTAGTCAAAATGATCATAAACCAACTGGAGAAAGAATAAGGATGGTATCATTACAACATATACCTAGTGGATTATAAGTAAAAAAGGGTTATTGTTTTTTATGAATAGAAACACCATGAAAATATCATTAAAAACATTGTTGAGTAAAATACATTATTCACTTTGAAATTAAGTTTTAAAGATTAAAAATTTATAGAATACTATGAAAATAATTTTATTTGAAAGTAACATTTTAAAATTGTAAAGGATTCTTAAACAAGATAAGTGTTTATTATGACAAAAAATTATTTTCATGTCGAGTATGTTAAAAAAATATTCCTTTCACATCTTCAATAAAAATTCAAAAAGTACATTGTTAGGAAAAGGAGAATAGTATTTCTTTTAAAACATTTTTTGAAAATTCAAACATGGGTAAAAATGAATTTAAAAAATCATAGTATAATAATAAAAACATTCTTGAAAACATTTTTTTTATAAAACATGGATATGAAAGAAAAATAATTTTTGACCGAAAAAAGAAATCAAGTTGGATTTTTTTAAAAACATTTTATCAACCATTTTAAATAATAATGAGAGGGAAATGGTTCTATTAATTGAAAAATTCATTAATACATAGACAATACTAAAATTTAAGGGTATTATTAGACAATGATCAAATAATTTCATTCAATGGGAATTCATGCATAAATAGTCACAATTAAAATGAAATTGAAGCATAAACCCTTACCACTTTGGAAATTTTTGAATCATAACCCCCATGAAAGAAATAAATTAAAATGAAACATTAAATACCATGAATATAAATATATTAATTATATAACATAAAAAAGGTTAATTAGACACACATCATAAAAATAAGTATATTTATAATACCAATTATATATCAATGGAGTGGAAATTATGATGGAATCTATTACAAATATCACACTGTTGAAGTGATAATTAATCAATGAATTGATTATGTGTATCAAATTTAAATCAACATAAAAAATGTGTAAATAAAAAATAAAATAATAAAAATTAATTACACACATAATCTTAAAATATCAAAGATAATGAACAAGTAATATAACCCAATGAAAATAAATCCAGTTATGAAACACTTCCACTTGGTAACTTTCAAGTCAAATCGACTTGGATTAAATAATTTTAATTTAAAATTAAAATACCATGAAGTATAAAGTATTCATGATATTAAATTTAAAAGGGTTAGTAAATATAACATATACAATAAATTAGACGCATAATAATAAAATATCCATCAATGAAGGAAAATTGAAATGAAATCCCTTACCTCACATTTCCCTTTGGTTGAATGTGCTTTAACATTATGTAAAATGGTTTGAAACATACTATTAATTTATAATATAACCATATTAATATTTTTTAATATCATATATTATATTATTTTAATAAATTATCACCCATTCCTTAGAAATATTTCATTATTACCATTTTTAGGGTGTTAAATGCTTTATTTTCTCATGCATGTTTTGTCATGGAAGTTTTGGTTATTGTGAATATGATATAGTTAAATAATATAAATAATTATATTAAAGTTATAAATAACATATTTTTTCATTTTATACATGTTTATAAAAATTATTGAAATTTTAACATAGAGAATGAATCACATCACTTCGTAGAGACGGTAGGCCATACGTACGTATGAGTAAAGTTATCATTTTCTTAATGGGTGAAAGGAAAAAAATAAATGATATATTAATTTATAAGAATAAATATCATGTCATAACTATAATATATATAATTATTTCCATAATAATGACTATCCATTTGTATCGGTGATGGAAAAAAATTACTTCGATTCATGAGGTGGTAGTCCACTATACACACAAGAAATGATTTTGTTTACCATTTGACGGAGAAGGAGATTGATAAATATTATGAAATAAATATAATAACATTTAACTATATGGGATATAATTTTATGATTATATTTTAATTTTTAATACATAATTGAAGGTGGTAAAAGAATAAGTAAAAAGAAAGAGCCTGGTGAATATGATTACCTTATCTTAGAAAAACCACCTTTGGATCTCTTATTAAGGACCCTTGGGTTGGTATCTTGGGAAGAAAAAAACCTATAGAACGTGGATAATTATTTTAGAGATATTTTTTTGGTGTTTTATTGAGGTAAAAGTCTTAATAGGTGTGATTAATTTAGGGAAGGGGGTGCCCATTTATAATTGAGGAAGAGTGAAATTTTTTCAAATGCCCAAAACTATTCAATAATGGGAATTCAATCTCAACCCAAGTGCCAAAAAATTGATAAATAATGGATTGGTGGTAATTAAATACTAATAAAACCCCCAAAAACAGAAAATAAACTTTTTTTAAACATTTTATTCCCTTTACCTCCAAAATTAATCACTTCTTTCATTTTAGTTTTTTATACAGTAACTAGTTTTTTTAGCCTAGGTAATTTATCCTTTAATAATAAAAATAAAATGAAACTTATTAGATAATTTGGAACCAATTATTATAAATATAAAGTCAAATTTATAAAATAATTATCCTATGTGTGTGTAAAATTAATTTTAACCTAAGTGCCTGTAACACGCAAAACCCCGTTTTAACCATAACCATAATAATTATTTTTTACTGTTTTACTATTCATTATAATAAAAAATAATTTTGAAATTATTAAATCATATTAATTATTATTATTACAAATATGGAATCAATTTTATCAAATTAAACTCACATAATTAGAAAATTTTAATTTTAAAAAATAATATGAAAAACGTGTCAAAAAACAGTTTTTCCAGAAATGTATTTTTCAAGAATAAAATGATATTTTATTAACTATATAACTAGTAATAATCATTATATGAATTAAAATTAATTTATATATTTTTAATCTAAAAATTTAATTTAAATCATTCCTCATTATGGGTTATTTTAGTTAGTTAAAATGGAGATACATTATGCCCTAAAAGACAGTTTTTTGGAAAATGACTCAGATTAGATTAAATATAACTAAATAATAATCATTTCACTTTGATATCAAATTAAAAACATAATGGGAATTTTTAATTACTTAATTTATTATAAAGAAATATCAATTTTAAAAAAATTTACATTTTTCATTATTCACTGAAAAATCACTCTTTTCGAAAAAATACAAAAATTTCACCCTAAGTTAATTTTGAAATGATGATTTAAAAAATGAATTTAATTTTTTACAATAAAATTTATAAAATTGGTAGAAAAAATTATATTATTTTCTCATAAAAAAATTAATAAAAACATTTTGATGAAAAATATATTTTTGAAGAATTTAAAGAATTTACTAAAAATTAAGTCTTTATTTACTAATATATTTTCTCTATCTAAAATATTTATACATAATTTTTAAAAATTGGTTATTCCTATTCATTACAACAATTTTAAAGTATAGGTTATAACGATCATGTTTAAATAGCCTATCACAGTTTTTTTAGGCTCGGTGTTGCATGTCCTATACATTATTGGACATAGTCTTCATTTAAAAAAAATTTGGATTTTACATTATCCACACCTTTAGTAAATTATGTCCTTGAAATTTGAAATTGAGCTCATAAAAACAAGGGTTTTACATTTGAAGATTAATTTTTGGAAAACCCACATTATAAGTGGATTAATAAAACTGAGAGGGGAAAGAGAAATATGAAGGTTATCACAAAACTAGGTTTCCAAATAGGAGAACATTAGTAAGAAGTGTAATTATAGACAGAGAGGAGAAAACTAATTCCCAAGTACTTATAGAGAGTGATAGAGATCATGGACAGGAGAAAGTAAACCACTACAAAACCATAAACTAGTGATGGGTTAAAAGTCTATTGATTCATTGAATATGAAGGTAATTGGATATAATTTTTTTCAAGATCCTTTTCCTATAGTTGAGTAGTTCCTTTAACTTATAGATTAAGAATATAAAGAAATATACATACTTGATAAGTATAATTTCGTCCTTTAATCGATTCCCACTATAATATCATCTGTTTCTCCAAATGATGAGTATTCAAGATGAAATTTTCATGCCTGAAGAACTATAATTAAATTCTAATAGATCAAATGATTCCAAAAAATGATATTAAAATACCCCTTACTTTAAAATTTAACAAAAAAAAAATGGTTTTCATAAGGTAATATAATTAAAAAAATGATTACACCTTAATATTAATCATTCCATAAATAAATAACTGTGACAACCGGGTCCTGGTGACAGCACAACCACCCCGCCTTAACATGACCATCGGGTCCTGGCCTACCAGGTACCACCAGTTGCCCCCACAGACACGTGGGGCCCATCCCTGGGTCCACCCACATGCCCGAACGGGTCATCTGACTAATGACAGTCCCCACAGGCCAACACTTGTCCTTTCCAGTGTGCTTTTTTCCTCACTCACACACATCCTGGGAAACTTCCCAGAAGGTCACCCATCCTGATCACTACTCCAGACCAAGCACGCTTAACTGTGGAGTTCTAATCAGATAGGCTCCCGAAAAGGAAGGTGCACCTTGTTGACATGAGTAATATCATTTAGTCATTTAACCCTTTATCATTTGGGGATGTTACAATCACCCCCCCTTTAGAGCACAACGCCCTCGTTGTGGGCCCTACATCTCAACCCAGGCAGTGCACCGCACTTAAGGCTGGGTTCCTCCTCTGATACCAAATGTGACAACCGGGTCCCGGTGACAGCACAACCACCCCGCCTTAACATGACCATCGGGTTCTGGCCTACCAGGTACCACCAGTTGCCCCCGAAGACACGTGGGGCCCACCCCTGGGTCCACCCACATGCCCGAACGGGTCATCTGACTAATGACAGTCCCCACAGGCCAACACTTGTCCTTTCTCCAGTGTGCTTTTGTCCTCACTCACACACATCCTGGGAAACTTCCCAAAAGGTCACCCATCCTGATCACTACTCCAGGCCAAGCACGCTTAACTGTGGAGTTCTAATCAGATAGGCTCCCGAAAAGGAAGGTGCACCTTGTTGACATGAGTCATATCATTTAGTCATTTAACCCTTTATCATTTGGGGATGTTACAATAACCCTACATCCCAAATAACTTTAGCATTCAAAAATTTAATTTTGTTCTTCCTAAATAATATTTCATGTTAAATCACATGTTAGACCTAAGGGTTACATATACCTCAAACCAATGAAACATTTACAAAAATCAACTTAATATCTATCCTTAAAATTGTTTAAGTAATGTTATATTAACTGGGATATCATGTAGGCTAATGGTAGGCATTACACCCTTGTTTCCCTTTGGTTGTGGGTTCATGCCTCATGACCTTGTCGAATGTGATGGGTTGTATCCTGGCATTAAAGTTTTCATTTTTTCTAAAAAAATATTTATATAATTCCTATAACATTCTAAAAAATATAATTTATCATTAAAGAAATTTTAACCACTAATCTTTTCTATATAGTTTTTTTTTTCAAAAAGTCAAAATAATCTTAATGGACTATTATTACTTTAACATCAATGATCATATTAACCCTAAAGTTTTTTAATAACTTTAAACTTATTTCCAAAAAATAAAAATAATTATTCCTAAAATAACCTTTTCACCAAACTAAAGGGTTGTATTCCCATAAATATTTTCCCAAAAATATCCTTAATCATGTTATATTCCCATTACACAAATTCTCAAAAGGGGTATCTATTCCTTTTAACATATGATAAACCTTAGACATACCATACCAATATACTTTAGGTCTATCCCATACCATTATGGAATATCATAGGTTTCTATAGGTTCTATTCTTTAATTTATCATAATTGTTCATAGAGAAAACGTGAATCAACCTAAAGTATATCCCCTGGAGTGTCAAATCAGGTGTGTAACAAGGCCTGTTGTCATACACCATGTGACGATCGAGTCAAATCCCAATGTGACCTTTTCAAAGTTATTACCACTAGGTATTACTATTCTAGAGCCACATCCACTTGTATTATATATATACATAGATGTAATTTCTTGGAAAAACCATATAATCTCTTCCTTACCAAAAATTCCGGATGGTATTCCATAATTGGACATATCCTTAAAGTCTATCATTGGGTTATGTTTCCTAATATATGTTTTCTTAAATCTAGTTTCCAAGGTTTCTACTAAAATTACTTTGATACCAACTATAAAGATCTTAAACCCAGTAGCCCAGATCTAGTGGTTACTTTACTACTTTGGTATAAGATACAAGAGATTTCATCCCGAAGGACCAAATAGTTTAATAGTATTAGTGAACTATATATATACTTTAATCTCATATTATATTATAAAAACATAAAATAAAATACATAGAGAAAGTAAACATCCTACATCCTTGAACTCATTCAAGGATTTTATCTTCATATCCTGGGTAAAGGAAACAAAGTAAAGGTGAGATTAAATTCTTATTAAGGGTTACATATAGTGGAAGCAATCAATAATAAATAAAGCATAATAAATAAGGAATAATCAAGATTATAATGTAAATAACTAAAAACACATAACATTTAATCAATAACCTGAGAACGAGAATACATCCATGGATAATACCAATAAAAAAATATCATGTATAATAAATATTGAATTCTCAATAAAGAAAATGCTTAATATTGGATGTAATGGTATCATACATCATAATACATATTCAGTCATGACCTTACGCTAAGACAGTTTAATCGATGGGTATGTATACACCAAAAACACATTTAATTTGGCTAGCCAACTGATTCATCTCATGAGTCTATCAATGTACCGAGGGGATATATATAACTGGGACCCACCCATCACCATATTTCCAATTAATTTATCATATATTGAATGATCAATTCAATTCATAAAAAATATTCCTTATCAATAAATATCCGTATTGAGTAAAAAATATAGATTTATCAAGGTTTTCCACAGTCAATCAAATAAATTTCCTAATAAAACAACTTATGTAAAAATGGTATATGTTTTAGTAAATAATAATGTCTATGATTCAAATAATATATATATTTAAGATAAATTTAATATCCAATGATCACAAGAAAGTGAATGATTCAAGGGAAAGTTAATGATTACAAAATTAATAAAGAAAGTGAATATCTATACTTTCCCAGGTCAAACTGATCATAAAACATCCATAGAAATAATAAGGATGATATCATTATAATTTATACCTAGTGTATTATAAGTAAAATAAATGTGTTTTGTCATTCATGAATAGAAATACCATGAAAATATCATTAAAAACATTCTTGAGGAAAATACCATTTTCATTTTAAAAATCACTTTTAAAAAATAAAAAAGTCTAGATTATTAGTATTTTTTTTAATTTTAAAATAAACTTGTAAAATTTTGAATTAAATTTCAAATAAATTTTTGATTATGATGACACAAAATTCTATTCACATAGAGTTTGTTAAAAAATGATTCCTTTCACATTTTTGGTAAAACTTAAAAAAAGTAAATTGTTCAGAAAACGAAAAGAAGATTAATTTTAAAAATTTTTGTAAAAATTCAAACATAGGTAAAAAATAATTTAAACAATCATATTATATGATTAAAAAAATTCTTGAAAACAAGTTTTGAAAACATGGATATGTAAGAAAAAAAATCGATTGAAAAGAGAAATCATGTTGGATTTTCTTAAAGAAAACTTCTCAACCATTTTAAGTACTAAAGATAGATAAATTATAATATTAATTTAAAATTTAATGAATAAAAAAAGAGAATAAAATTATAGGGTTTTATTATATAATGATAAAATAATTTCCTTCAATGGAAATTTAAGCATAAACAATCCTGATTAAAATGAGATTGAAGCATAAACCCTTACTGTATTAGAAACTTTTGAATCATAACCCCCATGAAAAAAATAAATTAAAACAAAACATTAACTACCATGAATATAATATATTCATTATATAACATATTAAATTATAAGTAGATTCACCTCATAAAAATAAATAGGTACATAATACTAAATATATCTCAATGGAGTGGAAATTGAGATGAAATCTCTTACAAAGATCATACCGTTTAAATGATAATAAATAATTGAATTAAATATGTGTATAAAATGTAATTAAGAATGAAAAATTGGAAATAAAACATAAAAAAAATTAAAATTAATCACACACATAATCTTATAATATTATAGACAATGAATAATTGATATAATCCAATGAAAAGAAATCGAGTTATGAAGCACTTCCACTTGGAAACTTTCAAGTCAAATACCCTTTGATGAAATAATTTGAATTAAAACTTAAAATACCATTAAGTATGAATTATTAGTGATATGACATTTAAAAGGGGTAGTTATTACGCCATATAAAATAAATTAAGTTCATAATAATAAAATATACCTCAATGAAGGACAATTAAGACGAATCCCTTACCTCACATTTCTCTTTAGTTGAACATGATTTAACATAATATATAATGGTTTAAAACATGTTATTAATTTATAAAATAAACATATTCATATTTATAATATCATATATATATTTTTATAACATATTATCGCCCGTTCGTTAATAATATTTCTTTATTACCATTATTTTGGGTGCTAACTACTTTGTTTTCTCAGGCATAATTTATCCTGGGTGGTATGGATCTTCTACATTTGATATAGTTAAAACATATCCAGAATTATATTAAAGTTATAAATATCATATTTATTTATAAGATATATTTTTATAATCATTATTGAAATTTGAACATGGAGAATGAATCACATCGCTTTGTGGAGATGATATGCCATATGTATTCACCAGTGATGTTATCATTTCCTTAATGGGTGAAAGGGTAAGGAAGTGAATGGTATATCAATTTTAAAGAATAAATATAATTTTATAATTTTCATGCATATATTCATTATTTTTATCATCCTGACCATCCACATGAGTTAGTTATGGAAAACAAATTATATTGGTTCGTGAGGCGGTAGTCTGCTGTACATATGAGCAGTGACTTTGTTTACCATTTGATGAAGAAGGATATGGATAAATATTAATACATAAACATAATAACATATAATTATATGGTATATACTAGTGTTATTATATTATAATTTTTAATACATAATTGATGGTGTTAAAAGAAGAAGTAAAAATAAAGAGTTTGGTGAATACGATTACCTTTGCTTAGAAAAACCTCATTTGGATCTTTTATTAAGGACCATAGGGTTGGTATTTCTGTAATAAAAAACCTATAAATTTTTTATAATTATGTTTTGGATATATTTTTATAGGTTTTTATTGAGATAAAAGGATTAATAGGTCTGATGAAGTGAGGGGAGTGAGTGGCCTTTTATAATTGAGGAGTGAAATTTTTGTAAATACCTAAAACTATTCAATAATGGAAAGTCACTCTCAAACATAGTGAATAAAAATTTATAAATAATGGATTGGAGTTAATTTAATTTTTATAAATACCTCTATAACTCAAAATAAACATGTTTTAAACATTTTATTCCCTTTACCTCCAAGGTTACTCATTTTTATCATTTTGTTTTTCACCATAGTAACTAGTTTTTTAGCCTAGGTAATTTATCATTTTAGACTAAAAATAAAATGAGAATTATTAGAAAATTAGGAACCAATAATTCTAAATATTAATTCTAATTTATCAAATAAAAATATTTTGTGTGTGGAAAATTAATTTCAACCTAAGTGCATGTAATGGGCAAAATCCAGTTTTAACCTTAATTGAAGAAATTAATTTTTACTATTTTTACTATTCATTATGGAAAAAATTAATTTGAACATATTAAATAATATTAATTATTATGATTCCAAATATAAAATAAATTTTACCAAATTCAATTCATATAAGTGAAAAAATTTAATTTAAAAAAAATAATTTGTAAAATGTGTCGAAAAAAATTGTTTTTTGAGAAATGTATTTTTCAAGCATAAGATAATATTATATTAAATATATGACTAGTAATCATAATTATATGAATTTAAATTAATATATATGGATATATAATCTGTAAATTTCATTTAAATCATTCCTCATTATGGGTTATTCTAATTAATTAAAATTGAGAAACATTATGCACTAAAAAAAGTTTTTAGAAAAATACGTTTTTAATCCTAAAAATAAACCTACAACAAGATCCAATATAAAATTTATTAAAATTATATTAAATATAACTAAAAAAATACTTATTTTACATTAAAATAAAATTCAAATCATAATGGTACTTTTATATTTCTTAATTTTTTGAAAATAAATGACAGTTTTACAAAAGAATGCATTTATACTATTCTCTAAAAAATCACTCTTTTTAGAAAAATCCTAAAATTATGGCCTATGTTAATTTTGAAATTATTATTTAAAAATTAATTTCATTTTTTAAATAAAATTTTTAAAACAGGTAGAAATTAATTATATTATTTTCTCACAAAAAAATAAAAACATTTATGATGAAATATATATTTTTAAAGTATGTAAAGACTTTACTAAAAATTGATTCCTTATTTAAAAATTTATTTTCTTCATATAAAATATTTATAAATAATTTTAAAAATTAGTTATTCCTATTCATACCGCCAATTTTAACAACTAGGTTTTAATGGTCATCTTTAAATAGTATATGATAGTTCGTTTAGGCTCGATGTTGCGTGTTGTATATTATATCGAACATAGTATTTGTTTTGAAAACTCAAGGTGTTACACCTACTACCATATTTATACTCGGTACAAGATATCTTCCACATTTCACAACTAAAAAGGTATGTGCATGACCCATCACATGTTATTGATTGAGGTGAGTTATACATCAAGGATGAGGCTACCTTTGTAGAGTACCCACTAGAGATTGAGGATTGGTAGGAGAAGATTCTCCATGGGTGAGTGATACCCTTGGTGTGTGTCTAGTGGAAACACATGAACCTTAAAGAGATAACCTTGGAGTGGGAGACCTAGATGCGAGTCGAGTACCCTCATATTTTGGAGTAGGATTTTCTATTTTTGGGATGAAAATACCTAAGGTTGGGAGAATGAAACATATCTTTTTTTCCATGTAAAGATTTAGAATATATTAAGGAATATTTTTGGAGTTAGAAACTGAGATAACACCATATTTTGAGGCCCGGTGAGCCTCGATGTTGATATAATAAAAATATTAAATATGTAATATCATGTGTGATTAGTTTTTATGAAATAATAAAATAAATCCCGAATGGAGTCTTGGATGAGAAATTTGAGATCTCTATTAAATATGGAATGTGAGTTTTACCCTAGGTGTGACATAATTTTTTGTGTCAATTGGTGTTTGGATTGATCACCATCATGGGTGAAATAATTAAATAAATTATTTATATATTTATTTAATTATTTTATTTAAATCCTAACCTAATACTCACATTATATAATCTCTCTTATGGAGAATCCATAGGGTTATCTGCATAACACTAGGGATCGAGAGGAGAGGGAAGAGGAGAGTTTGGTAGATGAAAATGGATCAAGGTTTGGATCGGTACTGCTAAGATTATCTAGGACAATGAGGTTTTGGATCTTAACAACAACGATGACACAAAACCATCATTCACCAATGATTAATCCAAAATTGATGTAGGATTTTGTTTTTTGGATTTTAATAAATTTTTTATTATCTCACATCAAACATAAATAAATTATTCTAACAGTTTGATTTGCAAGTCAACATATGATTTACAGTTCATGTTTTATCTTCCTATAATTTAGGAATTAATTGATTTATTTGTTTTTCGTTCTTAATTTATCGTTATAACAACAAACAATTGATGCCAACTTGAAAAATGGCCTAGGTTTTTTCATATTCAGTAATTTGTGCATTTATTCTCTATTTATTCAGATGTTCATAAAAAAAAACTCCTTTGGACAATTAAAATGCACTGTCATGGTCACTTTCAAATGATGTTCGGTTTTGGGTTACTTAGGTGAGGTAGAGTGGCTCACCAAAGTCGTCTCTCAAAGGAGGAAACAAATTAAAACAAATTATTAATGATATTATAAAAATAAAATAAAAGAGAATAAAAACACTACTTTAAAGGATGGGGGGGGGGTTGTTTATCATTTATAAAACTAGAAGAAGTTTTCTGAAAGAAGATTGCATTTTTTTTTGTTTTTTTTAAACGAAGTTTGATTAAAAAGACACAACAAGAAGATGTTTTTTAGAAAATATTTAAAAGGTGTAATCGATCTAACTCTACCTATTCACTGAATTATTTATCATTATAATTTAAATTAACATTAACTTAATTATTATCACTAAATTTGTTAAATCCTGAACCCTACAAGAATTAACTTTACCACAAAGATGAAGTGAATTTAACCATAGGATAACTTCGGAACATGCAATCGCAGCACCCTGATTTGATTGATCTTCTAAGGTTAGTTTATGGTTAGTGGTAAATTAAGGCACATTTTTATTTGGGAGAATGAGGATGAATTTTGTTTATGGAATATATTTTAACTCTACAAACTTATCCCGTGTGGTCTTGTATTACCGATTAAGTTTGCGCTCTCACAATTTAAACAAAACCTCGACCTCACATGTTTTTGTGTTAATTGTTCAATTGTTTTCTTAGTTTATTATAATTTATTTCACAATTCATGGATCATATTATGTGAATTAAATTAGCTCAATGATTCAAAATAATTAAATGAATAGGGTAGAAGATAGATCGATCACTAGAAAACTACTCTTCCATGGGCGGTGTGGTCATCGTGGAGACGTTTTGCATGAGCAAAGGATTGAAAGGGTAGAACCCAATATCGTCTCCACTCTTGATTCCAAACCAATTAGGAATATTAATATAAGAATAAATTTTAACAAAACAGAAGAAAATAGAATAAATAAAATAACAACAAAGAAGTTTATTACACAAATGAAAACATTACAACATGATGAAGAGAAGAAGGCTTCGATGAGGGGTCCTTGCTTCAAGAGAGACCCCTCTTACAATGGTTGGATAATTTGGGTGAAACCAATTCTACTCTACATCCAATTTCCTAATTCACGTCCCAACCCCTCCAAATTATAAAAACACTAATTTATAGAGTGTAGGGGAGGCTAGGTTACAAGTGGTTTCAAGTGTGAATGGGGAAATTCGACCAAATATTTTAATCCAACTTGCATAGCTAATTTGACCACAAAAAGGCGTGCATAATCTCTCCTTAAAGAAGTATCATTTGTGAAAAATTTAATCCTAGAGATAATCTCAAAATTTAGACCTAATCCAAGCACGGATGAAGATGTTATGGCCCAAATACAGAACCCATGTCCATTCCAGCGAGTCCAGCCCACCATTGATTTAATGGACCATTTACTCCATCCAAATGCACAATTTAGCTCTAGTTTCCTAAATAAAAGTTTTATAAAATTAAGGTTGGAAAAATTTAAAAAAAAATTAAGTTCAAATAAGTCATATTATAATATTTATGTGCGAAATACTACAATGAATTTTAAAAGGGTAAAACTGTAATTTTCATCAAATTTTGAAATGAATGATCTAATACCAAATATTTCATAAATAAATATATTTAGCACAATGTGAGGAAATTATGTAATTTATTATCAAATAAATATTCTAAAAAACAATGTTTTATCAAATGCCCCACACTTACCCTTTTGCACTCCTGGGAAAAACCTCATATCAAGTAAATATCAATATCAAATCAAAACAAATTTTAAAAGACATATCCTTGAGATACAACAATTCCACACCAAGAAAAAAAAGATATCATGCATCATAAAAACCCATTATTTAAAGTTCTCCATTTATATCATTCAATATATTTCCACTTCATTTATCCTCCCATGCACAAAACACTTACCTCACTTGAATTTTCTCTTATCACACAAATGTCAATTTTTTAGCAATGTATTTCTCATCCAAACTCATACAAGGGTCACCATAGGATTGATAAATTCCTAAATAGCCACCCAATATGAGTTAAGGACATATGTTTATCATGGGAACTTTTCAGGGTTGTTCTATGGCTTTCGGTTGGTAGGATTAAGATGTGAAAATTTCTGAGGCTAAATGAGGGGGGCTTGACTCTTTTTAAAGAAAAATTGCATTAATCTAATTTTCACTTAAATTTGGTCTCCTCCTTAATACTCATAGCATAAATTCATGTTCATCATCATGAAAAATAAATTAATGTTCACCCAAATCAAAATTTCAGTAGTAAAAATGTCAATCTTCTCAAGAATGATTTTCTTGAAAGCCCTAGATAGGCACAACTTTCTTCCTCTATTAGAAGCTCCATAAAGGCACAAATTCAGTTATCATGAAAGCTCTAGAATAGGCACAACTTTCAATTATCATGAAAGTTCCAGAAAAGGCACAACTTTCAATGTAATGATTTTCTTCAGCAGCAAACACAACTCTTTAGAATTTAATTTTCCACCCTAAGTATCACAAAATGTGGAAGCACAATACAAGACAACTTTCCCCACACTTAAGTTCAAATAGATTATGCAATTTTACTTAAAGAGTAGGTTGTATTGGAAAAATTGGATTCTAATGTGGCTAACCTAACAGTCTATTCATGGATTCTATGGGATAAAAGGATTAAATGTTCAAGGTAGGCCATTATAAAAAAGGATTATTTGAAATATGATCTTTAATACGAAACAAATGCCTCAATCATTTAAACATTAGTACCTCAAACCCTTAAGTTTTGACAGGAATAAATCAAATTCTAGTTAAATAAAGCATGGTTTGGTTCTCTCATGAAGTGAGGTAAATGTAAAGAATATGAAAAGAATGGTTCATAATCCTCACAGGAAAATGATTTCAAATATAAAGATAGTGAGATATGTCAGGGGATTAAAAATTTAGTGTACTTTTCATGAAATTACTAAAGATTTGTACTTGAAAAAAAGTTATTTTCAGCATTCATTTAAGCTTGGTTTCATGGGATAAATTGTTTCACTTATTGATATGAATTTCAAAATGGTGATGAGAATCATTTCATCTCAATAGTTTTAAAAACAAACAAAAAAAATTGAAAAATAAACCCACAAAATTTGAAAAACACAATTTTTTTTGTTTTTTAAAATAGGAAAACAATTGAAATTACTAAACTAAATGGTTCACTCTCCCACACTTAAAATATTGTATTGTCCTCAATGTGAACCCATGAGATGATATATGCACATGAATTTCGGAATTTTAAATAGGAAAAATAATATAAAAGTGAAAGGGTTAGGAACAACCTGGTATGCTCAAGTGATGATGGCGTCATACAGTGAGATGAAATCCACTACATCAGAAGGAAGTCCCTCAATGTATCTCTTAAAACATTTCCCATTTACTGTAAAGCTCCTTCCCGTGTCCTCTTGTGTGATATCCACTTCACCATAATGAAAAACATTAGTCACAACATAAGGACCTAACCACCTGGAACACAACTTACCAGGCATCAACATCAGTCATGAACTATAGAGCAAGAATTTCTCTCCAACTTTATATTCTATTTTTTTGGATCATTTTTTCATGAGTTACTTTTGATTTTTCCTTTTAGATCCTTGAATTATCATATGAAGACAATCGAATCTGCTCAAACTCTTGAATTTTCATCTTCCTTTGGATTCCAACTTGGGCCAAATCTATGTTGCATTTCTTTATAGCCCAATAAGCTCGATGCTCAACTTACACAAGGAGATGGAATTCCTTCCCAAAAACAATCTAAAACGAGGACATACCAATTGGTGTCTTGTATGCTATCCTATAAGCCCACAATGCATCATCCAAGCATTTGCTCTAATCTTTCCTATTTGGCTGCACGATTTTCTCCAAAATTTGTTTCAACTCACAATTTGAAACATCAACCTAACCATTTGTTTGGGGGTTGTATGGCGTTGATGTTTTGTGTGTCACCCCATACTTCTGAAGAAGGGAAGTAAGATTCTGATTGTAGAAGTGTGTTCCTTGGTCACTGATGATGGCCTTTGGTACTCCAAACCTGCAAAAAATTCGCGATTTGAAAAAGTCCACAACAACATGAGAATCATTGGTTCTAGTGGACTTAGCCTCCACCCATTTACTCACATAATAAACAACAACCAAAATATACAAAAAACCAAAAGAACTAGGAAAAGGACCCATAAAATCTATGCCCCATACATCAATAATCTCATAGAATAATATGGGTTGTTGGGGAATCTCATGTCTTCTAGAAATGTTGCTAGTGTGTTGGAAATGAGAACATGACTTACAAAACACATGGGCATCATAGAATAAGCTAGGACAATATAATCCAGAGTCTAAGACTTTCCTAGCTGTCCATTGGGGTCCAAAGTGTCCACCACAAGAAAGTGTATGACAAAAATGTAAAATAGACTCAAACTCATGACCAGGAACACACATACTAATAACTTGGTCACTACACATGCGTCAAAGGTATGGATCATCCCAAACGTAATACCGAGACTCACTTTTTAATTTTTGGACTTGATGTTTCTTTAAATTTGCAGGAATTTCAGATGCAACAAGGTAGTTCACTAAATCAGCATACCAAGGATGCATACCTGAGGTGTAATAAAGATGATCATTAGGGAAAGTGTCCTGAAGTGGTACCTGGTCCAAGGTTCCATCCTCTAGTGTGTGAGTAAGCCTACTCATGTGGTTCGCCACCAGGTTTTATGACCCCTTATTGTCCTTTATCTCAATATCAAATTCTTGAAGAAGAAGAATCAATCAGATAAGTCTGGGATTTGCATCTAGCTTCTTTAATAGGTACCTCAGAGCTGCATGGTCAGAAAAAACAACTACTTTAGAGCCCAATAAATATGAACGAAATTTATCTAAAGAAAATATGACGGAAAGAAACTCCTTTTTCGTGGTTGTGTAGTTTTATTGGGATGAATCTAGTGCCCTCGATACATAGGAAATCACATGTGAACGTCCCTCCACCCTCTGAGATAAGACTTCTCCAACTGCGAAGTTGGAGGCGTCACACATAAGCTCAAAAGGAATCTCCCACCATGGGGGTTGTAAGATCAGTGGAGTGTTCAGACACTTCTTTAACTCATCAAAGGAAGTCCTTAAAGAATCATCAAACACAAAATCAGAATCCATTTGAAGTAATCGCGACATAGGAAGAGCAATCTTACTAAAATCTTTGATGAAGCGCTGATAAAATCCTGCATGCCCTAGGAAATATCAACATCATGCACACATTAAGGATATGGTAAGGATGAAATAATTCCTATCTTAGATCTATCAACCTCTATCCCATGTTTTGACACTACATTCCCTAAGACAATGCCATGCTCTATCATGAAATGAAACTTTTCAAAGTTTAAGAACAGATTATTTTCAATACAATGATTCAAAACATTTCCCAAGCTAAGAATACAATCATCAAATGAAGACCCATACACTATAAAATCATCCATAAATACCTCCATACAGGTCTTAATAAAATCAGAAAAAATACTCACCATGCATCTCTAGAAGGTACCTGGGGCATTGCAAAGTCCAAATGGCATCCTCCGGTAGGCAAATGTGTCGAATGGATAGGTTAATGTAGTCTTCTCTTGATCCTCTAAAGCAATTGGAACCTGAAAATATCCAGAAAATTCATCCAAGAAATAGTAGTGTGTTTTCCCAGCTAGTCTCTCAATCATCTGATCAATAAATGGGAGGGGGAAATGGTCTTTGCGAGTGGACTGATTTAGTTTCCTATAATCAATACACACACGCCAACTGTTTTGTACCATCATTGGAACTAACTCATCTTTCTAATTTTTAACAACTGTAACACCACTTTTCTTAGGCACTACCTGAATAGGACTCACCCACTTGGAATCTAAAATGGGATAGATTATACCTGCCTTAAGCAATTTTTCAACCTCTTTTTTAACAACTTCCAAAAGTGTTGGATTGAGTCTCCTTTGTGGCTTACTAACCGGTTTAGCCCCATCCTCTAAAAGAATCCTATGCATTAAAATGGATGGGATAATACCTGATATGTCAACCATGGTCCACCCAATTTCCCTAATGTTCTCCCTCAAAAAATTCAAAAGTTTTTCTTCATGTTTAAAAGGCAGATTGTTAGCAATGATAACTTTTAATTTCTCACCACTTAACAAGTATGAGTATTTGAGATTTGGTGGCAATGGCTTGAGTTCCAGTGTAGGGGGGTGGTGTATGGATGGAGACATAGAAGGAACTGAAATATGCACACAAAGAGCATCAATATCAAAATATACATCATCAAAATATGAGAATAAAGCATCAAATCCATCAGCATATTCAACAACCATGTCATAATTAGAGTTCACATGATCAAAATCAGAATATGATTCCATTTTTAAATCAAATATAAGAGATTATTGTGCATTATAAATATGTGTGGAAGTACTCTTAGACATCAAACTCGAAACAATACTCATAATCTCCCTAAGTATAGGACAATAAAATTCCATGGGGTTTTTATTTGGTGGTTCAAAATGGGAGATAACAAATGCACAATGATCATATGAGGGGTACTTCATAGAATCCATAACATTAAATATCACAAATTCATCCCCAAACTCTATGGAAAGTGTACCCTCATTGACATTTATGACATATTTTTGTAGTTTTGAGGAAGGGTCTACCTAATATAATGGGTGAATGAGAACTTACCTGATCATCCTAAATGTTAATCATGTAGAAATCTACTGAAAAGAACATGTCTCTTACCCAGAAAAGTACATCCTCAAGGACTCTCGTGGGATATATTTTAGCTATATTTTCCAACTGCACCACTACTCTCATCTATTTCAGCTTACCAACCAGTAAATAAGAGAATACAGAGTGAGGCATCACATTTATGGAAGCTCCTAAATCACAAAGAGCATCAGAAAAGTGCAACTCCCCTATGGTGCGTGGTATGGTGAATGTCCCTGGATCCTTTCACTTCGTTGGCATTTCTAGATTTGCTGTAATGAGTACTGACACATTCCTTCCAAGATTAATCCTCTCATTTCCCTTGAACCCTCTTTGATTGGTATAGATTTCTTTTAAGAATTTCTCATACCTTGGGATTTGATTGATGGCTTCAAGTAGAGGAATGTTGATCTCCACATGCTTTAATGTGTCCAAATCCTCCTTTTACATCGCCTATTCAGCCATATTCTTGGTTTGTAAAAATCTGTTTAGAAATAGAAGGGGTTTAGGATGAACACCATCAATATTTTTCTTACCTTTATCTTTCTCCTTGGATTGCTCATCATTTGGTGTGGAATTGGGATTTTCTAGAGTTGAGGTGAATCTCGATGGAATGGTAGGTATAAATGCATCATTCATTTGCTTCCCACTTCTCAATGTGATGGCACTGACGTTACCCTTGGGATTTCGAGTAGGTTGGGTAGGTATATTTCCAGAATTCTTACTTACCAATTCATGGAGGGTAATGGTAATTTGGATCATTTGAGTCTTCAACTCCCTCAGCTCCGAACCTTGGCTCTTCGGCCCATTCTATTAATTAAGAAAAATTTGTTTCAAAAGATCATCAGTATTATAATCTACCTTTGGTGGGGAATTACCTTGTTGTTGTCTTGTTGATGCTTGGGATTCAAATCTCCTTTGGGTTTGTTGGAAACCCTACTGGTAAGGCAGAGGTTGTTGGAAGTTTTGTTGAAAAGGGGGACTTTGTTGCTGTCCAGAACCATACCTCATGTTCAAATGATTTTTCCACCCTTGGTTGTATGCTGGTGCAAAGGAATCAAGATTCTTTTGGGGATATGGTTTTTGCTGCTACTGATATGTTCTCTCAGGAAACACTGCTGCACAATCTTTTTTTTCTTGTATTTGGTGGCAACAGTCAGTTGGGTGACTTGTCTCAGTGAAAATGCCACAAGGCCTTGAAGGAGGGGTTTGGGATGTCTTTTGAGCCAAAGCAATCTGTATCACCTTAGATATCAATTCTTCCAACTTGGTATCAATCAAATGACTTCAAGTGAAGATGGATTTACCTGATATACTCCCCTGACATGTGGTGTATCTTGATCGCCAAATTGTTGGGAGTTTTGTGCCATTTTGTCGATTAACACAAGTGCAGCTACTGTTTTCTTGTCCACCAATGCTCCTATAGCCGAAACATCCACCATTCATTTCTCCATAGGTGGGATTCCTTTGTAGAAGTATTGGATAAGGAGTTGCTCACTGATTTGGTGATGTGGACATCATGCACACAACTTCTTGAATCGCTCCCAATACTCATACATTGAATCCCCTTGTGGTTTCTTGATCCCTGATATCTTCTTACGAATGGAAGTGGTCCTTGATGATTGAAAAAATATTTTCAAGAAAATACATTTCAAATCATTCCAACAGGTTAAATCTTCAGGTTGAAAATAATACATCCAGTCCTTTGCAGCTTCATCAAGTGAGAATGGGAATGCTCTTAGTTTGATTTGGTCTTCAGAAAACTTTCTTGGTTTTAAGGTTGAGAAAACCACATTAAATTCTTTACGGAGTTTATTGGGATCCTCACCAGAGAGGCCATGAAATTTTGGAAGCAGGTGAATTAATCCAGATTTTAGTTCAAAGTCCGATTTGAGATTTGGGTATGCAATGCAATTTGGTTGATAATTAATATCAGGTGCATCCAATTCTCAAATTGTTATATTAAGTTTATTTCCATTATTTTCAGCCATTAGTTCTTGTTTTATTGTTGAATTTGAATTGCTTCCTATTTCACTATTCTGAGAGTGGAGGAATTCTCCAACTGGTTGAATGTTGAAACTTCCCGTAGACTGAGAATGTCTGATTCGAGCCCGAAGGCTACGTTCAATCTCAGGATCAATATCTAAGAGATCTTTGGAATTATATAGTGTCATAAATCAAATAAAAATTAAAATAAGAAAAGTGGACCATAGTAAAATAAAAATGAGAAGTTTGAGTTGATGGTCCAAAAATAAGTAGAAGAAAATAAAAGAAGAAGAATAAAAAAATACGATTGGGTAAAGAAGGGAGAAAAAAAAGAAGAGAATAAAATGTAAAATAAAATAAATACCTCTAATTAGTTGAAATAATTACTTGCCTCCTCAGAAATGATGCCAATTTAAAATGCGTTGTCGTGGGTACTTTCAAATGATGTTCGGTTTTGGGTTACTTAGGTGCAGTAGAGTGGCTGACCAAGGTCGTCTCTCAAAGGAGGAAGAAAATTAAAACAACTTCTTAAAGGTATTATAAAAATAAAATAAAATAGAATAAAAACACTACTTGAAAGGATGGTGGGAGATTTTTTATCGTTTATAAAACTAGAAGAAGTTTGCTGGAAGAAGATTTCATTTTTTTTGTTTTTATTTTTGAAATGAAGTTTGATTAAAAAGACACAACAAGAAGATGTTTTTTAGACAATATTTAAAAGGAGAAATCGATACAACTCTACCTATTCACTAAATTATTTATCATTATCATTTAAATTAACATTCACTTAATTATTATCCCTAAATTTGTTAAATCTTGAACCCTATAAGAATTAACTTTACCACAAAGATGAAGTGAATTTAACTCTAGGCTAACTTCGGAACATTCAATCGCAACACCCTCCTTTGATTGATGTTCTAAGGTTAGATTATGGTCAGTGGTAAATTAAGGCACATTTTCATTATGGAGAATGAGGATAAATTTTTTTTAGGGAATATATTTTAAATCTACAAACTTATCCTGTGTGGTCTTGTATTACCGATTAAGTTTGCACTCTCACAATTTAAACAAAACCTCAACCTCATGAGTTTTTGTGTTAATTGTTCAATTTCCTTTTTAGTTTCTTATAATTTAATAACATAATTAATGGATCATATTATGTGAATTATATTATATCAATGATTTAAAATAATTAAATGAAGAGGGTAGAAGATAGATCGATCGCTAGAAAACTACTCTTGCATGGGCGGTGTGGTCATCGTGGAGATGTTTTTCATGAGCAAAGGATTGAAAGGGTAGAACCTGATCTCATATCCACTCTTGATTCCAAACCAATTATGAAGATTAATAGAAAAATAAATTTGAACAAAATATTATAAAATAGAAGAAATAAAATAATAACAAAGAAGTTTATTACACAAATGAAAACATTACAACATGATGAAGAGAAGAAGGCTTTAATGAGGGGATCCTTGCTTCAAGAGCTACCCCTCTTATAATTATTGGAAGATTTGGGTGAAACCAATTCTACTCTTCCTATAATCTCTTAATTAAAGTCCCAACCCCTCCAAATGAGAAAAAAATCTAATTTATAGAGTGTATGGGAGGCTAGGTTACAAGTGGTTTCAAGTGTGAATGGGAAAATTCGGCCAAATATTTTAATCCAAATTGTACTACCAATTTTACCACCAAAATGCGTGCATAATCTCTCCTTCTAGAAGGATTATTTGTGAGAAATTTAATTCTAGAGCTCCTATACAAATTTGGGCCTAATCCAAGAACGAATGAATATGTTATGACCCAAATACAGAACCCATGTCCATTCTGGCGAGTCCAGCCCTCCGTTGACTTAATGGCCCATTTACTCCATGCAAATGCTCTCATTAGCTCTAGTGTCCTGAATAAAAGTTGTAGAAAATTAATTTAGTAACATTTTACAAGACTTTAAGTTCAAATAAGTCATATTAAAATATTTATGTGTGAAATAATACAGTGCATTTTAAAAGGGTAAAATTGGAATTTTCATCAAATTTTCAAATGAATGATCTAATCCCAAATATTTCATAAATGAATATATTTAGCACAATGTGAAGAAATTATGTCATTTTTATCAATAAAATATTTTAAAAAAAGTGTTTTATCAACTCCCCCACACTTACTCTTTTGCACTCCTGGGAAAAACCTCATATCAAGTAAACATCAATATCAAATTAAAACAAATTTTAAAACACATATCATTGAGGTCCAAAAATTCCACACCAAGAAACAAAAGATATCATGAATCATAAAATCCCATTATTTCAAGTTCTCCATTTATATCATTCAATATATTTCCACTTTATTTATCCTCCCATGCACAAAACACTTACCTCACTTGAATTTTCTCTTATCACACAAATGTCAATATTTTTAGCAATGTCTTTCTCATACAAACTCATACAAGGGTCACCATAGGCTTGATAAATTCCTACATCACCACACAATATTATTCAAGGACATATGTTTATCATGAGGAATTTTTAGGGTTGTTCTGTGGCTTTCGGTTGGTAGGATTAAGATGTGAAAAATTCTAAGGCTGAATGAGGGGGGATTGAATCTTTTTGAAGAAAAATTGCATTAATATAATTTTCACTTAAATATGGTCTCCTCTTCAATCCCCATAGCATCAATTAATGTTCATAGTCATGAAAAATAAATGAATTTTCACACCAATCAACATTTCAATAGTAAAAATTTCAATCTTCTCAAGAATGATTTTCTTGAAAGCCCTAGATAGGCACAACTTTTTTCCTCTATTAGAAGCTCCAGAAAGGAACAAATTCAGTTATCATGAAAGATCTAGAAAAGGAACAACTTTCAATTATCACGAAAGCTACAGAAAAGGAATAGATTTCAATATAATGATTTTCTTCAGTAGTAAACACAAATCTTAAGAATTTAATTTTCCACCTGAAGTATCACAAAATGTGGTAGCACAACACAAGATGGCTTCCCCCACACTTAAGTTCAACTAGATTATGCAATTTCACTTCAATAGTTGATTGGATAGGGAAAATTGGCTTGTAATGTGGCTAACCTAATTGGATGTTCATGGATTCTAAGGGACAAAAGAAATAATTGTTCAAGGTAGGACATTATAAAAAAGGATTCTTTGAAATAGGGGATTTAATACCAAACAAATGCCTCAATCATTTAAACATAAGTACCTCAAACCCTCAAGTTTTAACATGAATAAATCAAATTTTGGTTAAATCAAGCATGGTTTGGTTCCCTCAAAAAGTGAGGTAAATGTAAATAATATTAAAAGAATGGTTCAGAATACTCACAGGAAAGTGATTTCAAATATAAATACAGTGAGATGTGTCATGGGATTCAAAATTCAGTGTACTTTTCATGAAATTACTAAAGATTTGAACATGAAACAAAGTTATTTTCAGCATTCATTTAAGCTTGGTTTCATGGGATAAATTGTTTCACTTATTGATATGAATTTAAAAATGGTGATGAGAATCATTTTAGCTCAATAGTTTCAAAAAACACACAAAAAAATTGAAAAATAAACACACAAAATTAGAAAAACACAATTTTTTTTGTTTTTTTTAAAATAGGAAAACAATTGAAATTACTAAACTAAAAGGTTCCCTCCCCCACAATTAAAATATTGAATTTTACTCAATGTGAACCCATGAGATGATATATGCACATGAAATGAGGAATTTTAAACAGGACAAATAATATAAAAGTAAAAGAGTTAGGAACATCCTAGTATGCTCAAGTGATGATGGGGTCATGCAGTGTGATAAAATCCACTACATTAGTAGGAAGTCCCTCAATGTATCTCTTTAAACATTTCCCATTGACTGTAAAGCTTCTTCCTATGTCCTATTGTGTGATCTCCAATGCACCACAAGGAAAAACATTAGTCACAACATAAGGACCTAACCACCTAGAACGCAACTTACCAGGCATCATATTCAGCCGTGAACTATAGAGCAAGAATTTCTCTCCAACTTGAAATTCTCTTTTCTGGATCATTTTTTCATGAGATGATTTTGATATTTCCTTGTAGATCCTTGATTTCTCATATGAATACAATTGAATCACCTCAAGATCTTGAATTTGCATCTTCCTTTGGATTTTAGTTTGGGCCAAATCCATGTTGCATTTCTTTATAGTCCAATAAGCTTGATGGTCAACATCCACAGGGAGATGACACGCTTTCCAAAAAACAATCCGAGCTGGGAACATAAAAATGGGTGTCTTGTATGCTGTCCTATAATCCCACAATGCATCATCTAAGCACTTTCTCCAATCTTTCCTATTTGGGTGCATATCTTTCTCTAAAATTTGTTTCAACTCACGATTTGAAACCTCAGCCTTACCATTTTTTTGGGGGTGGTATTGTGTTGATGTTTTATATGTCACCCCATACTTATGAAGAAGGGAAGAAATATTCTGATTGTATAATTGTGTTCCTTGGTCACTGATGATGGCCTCTAGTACTCCAAACCTGCAAAAAATATGCATTTTGACAAAGTCCACAACAACATGAGAATAATCAGTTCTAGTGGCCTTAGCCTCCACCCATTTACTCAAATAATTAACAGAAACTAATATATATAAAAAAAACCAAAAGAACTAGGAAAAGGACCCATAAAATCAATGCCCTATACATAAAAAATCTCACAGAATAATATGGGTTGTTGGGGAATCTCATGTATTCTAGAAATGTTCCCAGTGTGTTGGCAATGAGAACATGACTTACAAAACACATGGGCATCATGGAATAAGATATGATAATATAATTCAGAGTCTAAGACTTTCCTAGCTTTCCGTTGGGGTCCAAAGTGTCCACCACAAGCAAGTGTATGATGAAAATGTAAAATAGACTCAAACTCATGATCCAGAACACACCTCCTAATAACTTGGTCACTACACATGTGCCAAAGGTATGGATCATCCCACACATAATACCGAGACACTCTTTTTAATTTTTGGACTTGATGTTTCTTTAAATTTGCAGGTATTTCAGATGTAAAAAGGTAATTCACTAAATCACCATACCAAGGATGCATACCTAAGATGGAATAAAGATGCTCATTGGGGAAAGTGCCCTGAAGTGGTACCTGGTCCAAGGTGTCATCCTCTAGTGTGTGAGTAAGCCTACTCATGTAGTCTGCCACTAGGTTTTCTAACCCCTTCTTGTTCTTTATCTCAATATCAAATTCCTGAATAAGGATCATCCATCATATAAGTCTGGGCTTTGCATCTGGCTTCTTCAAGAGGTACCCCAGAGTTGCATGGTCAGAAAAAACAACTACTTTAGAGCCTAATAAATATGAATGGAATTTAGATAAAGTAAATATAACATAAAGAAATTCTTTTTCCATGGATATGTAGTTATATTGGGCTGAATATAGTGTCCTTTATCTATATGAAATCACATGTGAACGTTCCTCCACCCTCTAAGATAAGATAGCTCCAACTGCGAAGTTGGAGGTGTCAGACATAAGCTCAAAAGGAATCTCCCACCGTGGGGGTTGTATGGTCAGTGGAGTGATCAGAAACTTCTTTAGCTCATCAAAGGAAGTCCTACAAGAATCATCAAACACAAAATTAGAATCCTTTTGAAGTAATCACGACATAGGAAGAGAAATCTTACTAAAATCTTTGATGAAGCACCGATAAAATCCTGCATGCCATAGGAAAGATCTAACATCACACAAACATGAAGGATATGGTAAGGATGAAATAATGTCTAACTTAGATCTTTCAACCTCTATACCATGTTTTGACACTACATGCCCTAAGACAATGCCATGATCTACCATGAAATGACACTTTTCAAAGTTTAAGACCAGATTCTTTTCAATACAACGATTCAAAACCTTTCCCAAGCTAGAGATACAATCATCAAATGAAGAACCATACACTGTAAAATAATCCATAAATACCTCCATACAGGTCTCAATAAAATCAGAAAAAATAGTCTCCATGCATCTCTGGAAGGTAATTGGGGCATTGCAAAGTCAAAATGGCATCCTCCGGTCGGCAAATGTGCTGAATGGACAGCTGGATGTTGTCTTCTCTTGATCCTCCAGAGCAATAAGAACCTGAAAATATCTAGAAAATCCATCCAAGAAACAATATTGTGTTTTACTAGCTAGTCTCTCAATCATATGATCAATAAATGGGAGGGGGAAATGGTCTTTGTGAGTGTACTGATTTAGTTTCCTATAATCAACACACACACCAACTGTTTTTCACCCTCATTAGAACTAACTCATCTTTCTCATTTTTAACAACTGTAACACCACTTTTCTTAGGAAAAACCTGAATAGGACTCACCCACTGGGAATCTGAAATGGGATATATTATACCTGCCTCGAGAAAATTTTCAACCACTTTTTTAACAACCACCAAAAGTGTTGGATTGAGCCTCCTTTGTGGCTGCCTAACTGGTTTAGCCCCATCCTCTAAAATAATCCTACGCATGAAAATGGAGGTGCTAATACCTGATATGTCAGCCAAGGTCCACCCAATTGCCCTGATGTTCTCCCTCAAAAGATTCAAAAGTTTTTCTTCATGTTCAAAAGGAATATTGTTATCAATGATAACATGTATTTTCTCACCACTTAGCAAGTATGAGTATTTGAGATTTGGTGGAAATGGCTTGAGTTCTAGTGTAGGGGGGTGGTGTATGGATGGAGACATAGAAGGAACTAAAATATGTGCACAAAGAGCATCAGTATCAGAATATACATCATCAAAATCCTAGAATAAAGCATCAAATCCATAAGTATACTCAACAACCATGCCATAATTAGAGTTTACATGATCAAAATTAGAATATGATTTCATTTCAAAATCAAATCTAAGAGAGTATTGTGAATTAGAAATAGGTGTGGAAGTACTCTTAGACATTAAACTAGAATCAATACTCATAATCTCCCTAAGCATAGGAAAATCAAATTCCATGGGGTTTTTATTTGGTGGTTCAAAATGGGAGATAAAAAATGCAGAATGATCCTCTTAGGGGTAATTTATTGAATCCATAACATTATATATCACAACTTCATCCCCAAACTCCATGGAAAGTGTACCCTCATTGAAATTTATGACATTTTTTGCAGTTTTTTGGAAGGGTCTACCTAAGATAATGGGAGCATGAGAACTTACCTAATCAACCTCCATGTTAAGCATGTAGAAATCTACTGGAAAGATCATGTATCTTAATCAGACAAGTACATCATCAAGGACTCCTATTGGATATGATGTAGATCTATTTTCCAACTGCACCACTACTCTCATCGGTTTCTGCTCACCAACCTGTAAAGAAGAGAACACATAGTGAGGTATCACATTTATGGAAGCTCTTAAATCAAAAAGATCATCAGAAAAGTGAAACTACCCTATGGTTCATGGTATGGTTAATTTCCCTAGATCCTTTCACTTTGTTGGCATTGCTAGAGTTGGTTTAATGAGTGCTGACACATTCCTTCCAAGATTGATCATCTCATTTCCCTTGAGCCCTCTTTGATTGGTACAAAGTTCTTTTAATAATTTCGTATACCTTGGGATTTTCTTGATGACTTCAAGTATAGGAATATTGATCTCCACATGGTTGAATGTGTCAAAAAACTCCTTTTTCATCACCTCTTTGGCCATATTCTTGGTTTGTACAACTCTGTTTGGAAATGGAAGGGGTTTAAGCGGAACATCATCAATCTTTTTCTTACCTTTATCTTTCTCCTTGGATTGATCATCAGTTGGTGTGGAATTGGGATTTTCTAGATTTTAGGTGAATTTCGGTGGAATGGTAGGCATAGATGTATCATTAATTTCCTTCCCACTTCCCAATGTGATGACATTGACATTACCCTTGGGATTTGGAGTAGGTTGAGAAGGTACATTTTTAGAATTATTACTTACCAATTCATGGAGGGAAGTTGCAATTTGGCTCATTCGAGTCTTCAACTCCCTTAGCTCCGAACCTTGACTCTTCAGCTCATTCTATTGATTAAGATTTTTTTTTCAAAAGATCACCAGTATTAGAATATACCTTTAGTGGGGTATTACATTGTTTTTGGATTGTTGATGCTTGGGATTCAAATCTCCTTTGGGGTTGTTGGAAACCCTGCTGGTAAGGAGGAGGCTGCTAGAAGTTTTATTGAAAAGGGGGCCTTTGTTATTGTCCAGATCCATACCTCATGTTCGATTGATCTTTCCACCCTTGGCTGTATTCCAGTACAAATGAATCAATATTATTTTGGGGATATGGTTGTTATTTCTACTGATATGGTCTCCTAGGAAACACTGCTACACAATCTTCTGTTCCTTGTAGTTGGGGGAAATAGTCAGTTGGGTGGCTTGTCTCAGTGCAAATGACACAAGGCCTTGAAGGAGGGGGTTGGGATGTCTTTTTAACCAAAGAAATATGTCTCAACATAGTTATCAATTCTTCCAACTTGGTATCAATGAAATGACTTTCAAGAGAAGATGGACTTACCTGATGTACTCCACTGACATGTGGTGTACCTCGATTGCCAAATTTTTGGGTTTTTTGGGACATTTTGTCGATCAACGCAGGTGTAGCTACTGGTGTCTTATCCACAAATGCTCCTCTAGATTCAACATCCACATGCTTCTCTCCATAGGTGTGAGTCCTTCATAGAAGTACTGGATGAGGAGTTTCTCACTGATTTGGTGATGTGGACATCTTTCACACAACTTCTTAAATCGCTCGCAATAATCATACATTGAATCCCCTTGTTCATGCTTGATCCCCGATATCACCTTATGAGTGGAAGTGGTCCTTGATGCTGGAAAAAATATTTGCAATAAAATACATTTCAAATCATTCCAATAAGTTACATCTTCAGGTTGTGAATAATACATCCAGTACTTTGTAGCTCCATCAAGTGAGAATGGGAATGTTCTTATTTTCATTTGGTCTTCAGAAACATTTCTTGGTTTTAAGGTTGGAAAAAACATATTAAATTCTTTAAGGTGTTTATTGGGATCCTCACCAGAGAGGCCATGAAATTTTGGAAGCAAGTGAATTAATCAAGATTTCAGTTCAAAGACTGATTCGAGATTTGGGTATGCAGTGCAATTTGGTTGATAATTAATATCAGGTGCAACCAATTATTGAATGGTTCTATTAAGTTAATTTACATTATTTTCATCCATTAGTTCTTGTTTTATGGTTGAATTTGAATTTTTCCCAATTTCAATGTTCTGAGTGTGGATGAATTCTCCAACTGGTTAAATGTTGAAACTTCCTGTAGACTGAGAATGTTTGATTGGAGCCCGAAGGCTACGTTCAATCGTAGGATCAAGATCTAAGAGATCTTTGAGATTAGTTAATGTAATAAAGCAAATAAAAATTAATATAATAAAAGTGGACCATAGTAAAATAAAAATGATAATTTTGAGTTGATGTTCTAAAAAGAAGTAGAAGAAAATAAAAGAAGAAGAAGAAGAAAAAAATTAGATTGGGTAAAGAAGGGAGAAAAAAAAGAAGAGAATAAAATGTAAAATAAAATAAATACCTCTAATTAGTTGAAATAATTACTTTCCTCCCCGGAAATGGTGCCAATTTTAAATGCCTTGTAATGGGCGCTTTAAAATGATGTTCGGTTTCAGGTTAATTAGGTGCACCAGAGTGGCTGACCAAGGTCGTCTCTCAAAAGAGGAAGTAAATTAAAAAAAATTCTTAAAGGTATTATAGAAATAAAATAAAAGAGAATAAAAACACTACTTGAAAGTATGAGTTTTTTTTATTGATTATAAAACTAGAAGAAGTTTTCTGGAAGAAGATTGCATTTTTTTGTTTTTATTTTTGAAATGAAGTTTGATTAAAAAGACACAACAAGAAGATGTTTTTAGAAAATATTTAAAATGTGTAATCAATCTAAATATACCTATTTAATAAATTATTTATCATTATCATTTAAATTAACATTTACTTAATTATGATCCCTTAATTTCTTAAATACCAAACCCTACGAGAATTAACTTTACCAAAAAGATGAAGTGAATTTAACCCTAGGCTAACTTTGGAACATGCAATCGCAACACCCTGTTTTGATTGATGTTCTAAGGTTAGCTTATGATCAGTGGTAAATTAAGGTACATTTTTATTCTGTATAATGAGGATGAATTTTTTTAGGTAATATATTTTAACTCTACAAACTTATCCTGTGTGGTCTTGTATTACCAATTAAGTTTGCGCTCTCACAATTTAAAGAAAACCTCAACCTCACGTGTTTTTGTGTTAATTGTTCAATTGATTTATTAGTTTCTTATAATTTAAGAACACAATTTGTGGATCATATTATGTGAATTAAAGTATCTCAATGATTCAAAATAATTAAATTAATAGGGTAGAAGATAGATCGATCACTAGAAAACTACGCTTCCATGGGCGGTGTGGTCATTATGGAGACGTTTTGCATGAGCAAAAGATTGAAATGGTTGAACCCAATCTCGTCTCCAATCTTGATTCCAAAACAATTAGTAAGATTAAGAGAAAAATAAATTTGAACAAAATAGAAGAAAATAGAAGAAATAAAATAAGAACAAAGAAGTTTATTACACAAATGAAAACATTACAACATGATGAAGAGAAGAAGGCTTCGATGAGGGAATCCTTGCTTCAAGAGATACCCCTTTTACAATGGTTTGCGAATTTGGGTTAAACCAATTATCCTCTACCCCTAATCTCCTAATTCACGTCCCTCCCCCTCCAAATGAGAAAAACACTAATTTATATAGTGGAGGGGAGGCTAGGTTACAAGTGGTTTCAAGTGTAAATGGGGAAATTCGTCCAAATATTTTAATCCAAATTGAACCACCCATTTGACTACCAAACCACGTGCATCAGCTCTCCTTACATAAGGGTGATTTGTGATAAATTTATTCCTCGAGATCTTCTCAAAATTTGGGCCCAATCTAAGCATATATGAAGATGTTATGGCCCAAATACAGAACCCATGTCCATTCTGGCGAGTCCAACCCACTATTGACTTAATGGCCCATTTACTTCATCCAAATGCACTCTTTAGCTATAGTGTCCTGAATAAAAGTTGTAGAAAATTAAGTTAAAAACATTTTTAAAAAAATTTAAGTTCAAATATGTCATATTAAAATATTTATGTGCGAAATACTATAGTGCATTTTAAAAGGGTAAAACTAGAATATTCATTAAATTTTAAAATGAATGATCTAATCCCAAATATTTCATAAATGAATATATTTAGCATAATGTGAAGAAATTATGTCATTTATTATCAATTAAATATTAAAAAAATAGTGTTTTATCAACTTCCCCACACTTACCCTTTTGCACTCTAGAGAAAAACCTCATATCAAGTAACCATCAATATCAAATCAAAACAAATTTTAAAACACATATCTTTGAGATCCAACAATTCCACACCAAGAAACAAAAGATATCATGCCTCATAGAAAACAATTATTTCAAGTTCTCCATTTATATTATTCAATATATTTCCACTTCATTTATCCTCCCATGCAAAAAACACATACCTCAAATTTTCTCTTATCACACAAATGTCAATTATTTTAGCAATGTCTTTCTCATCCAAACTCATACAAGGGTCACCATAGGCTGGATAAATTACTAAATTTCCACCCAATATGAGTAAAGGATATATTTTTATCATGAGGAATTTTCAGGGCTGTTCTGTGGCTTTTGGTTGGTAGGATTAATATGTGAAAAAATATGAGTCTGAATGAGGGGGGCTTGACTCTTTTTGAAGAAAAATTTCATTAATCTAATTTTCAATTAAATATGGTATCCTCCTCAATCCCTATAGCAGAAATTCATTTTCATCATCATGAAAAATAAATTAATGTTCAAACCAATCAAAATTTCAGCAGTGAAAATTTTAATCTTCTCAAGAACGATTTTCTTGAAAGCCCCAGATAGGCACAACATTCTTCCTCTATTAGAAGCTCTAGAAAGGCACAAATTCAGTTATCATGAAAGCTCTAGAAAAGGAACAACTTTAAATTATCATGAAATCTCTAGAAAAGGAACAAATTTCTATATAATTATTTTCTTTAGCATAAAACACAACTCTTTAGAATTTAATTTTCCACCCGAAGTATCACAAAATGTGGTAGCCCAACACAAGAAAGCTTCCCCCACACTTAAGTTCAACTAGATTATGTAATTTCACTTCAAGAGTTGGTTGGATAGGGAAAGTTGTCTTGTAATGTGGCTAACATAATAGGATTTTCATGGATTCTAAGGGCTACAAGGATTAAATGTTCAAGGTAGGACATTTTAAAAAAAGATTATTTGAAATAGGGGCTTTAATACCAAACAAATGCCTCAATCATTTGAACATAACTACCTAAAACCCTCAAGTTTTGATAGGAATAAACCAAATTTTGGTTAAATCAAGCATGGTTTGGTTCTTTCAAGAAGTGAGGTAAATTTAAATAATATGAAAATAATGGTTCAGAATCCTCACAGGAAAGTGATTTCAAATATAAAGACAGTGAGATGTGTCATGGGATTCAAAATTCAATGTAATTTTCATGAAATAACTAAAGATTTTAACTTGAAACAAAGTTATTTTCAGAATTAATTTAAGATTGGTTTCATGGTATAAATTGTTTCACTTATTGATATGAATTTCTAAATGGTGATGAGAATCATTTCAGCTCAATAGTTTCAAAAACACACAAAAAAATTGAAAAATAAACACACAAAATTTAAAAAACACATTTTTTTTGTTTTTTTAAACTGGAAAACAATTTAAATTACTAAACTAAAAGGTTCCCTCTCCCACACTTAAAATATTGCATTGTACTCAATGTGAACCCACGAGATGATATATTCACATGAAATGTGAAATTTTAAAGAGGAAAAATAATATAAAAGTGAAAGGGTTAGGAACAGCCTAGTATGCTCAAGTGATGATGGGGTCATGCAGTGTGATGAAATCCACTGCATCAGTAGGAAGTCCCTCAATATTTCTCTTCAAATGTTTCCCATTGAATGTAAAGATCCTTCCTGTGTCCTCTTGTGTGATCTCCACTGCACCACAAGAAAAAACATTAGTTACAACAGAAGGACATAACCACATGGAACACAACTTACCATGCATCAACTTCAGTCATGAACTATAGAGCAAGAATTTCTCTCCAACTTGAAATTCTCTTTTATGGATCATTTTGTCATGAGATTATTTTGATCTTTCCTTGTAGATCCTTGAGTTCTCATATGAAGACAATCGAATCTCCTCAAGCTCTTGAATTTGTAGCTTCCTTTGGATTCCATCTTGGGCCAAATCCAGGTTTCATTTCTTTATATCCCAATAAGATCGATGCTTAACTTCCACAGGGAGATGGAACACTTTCCAAAAAACAATCCAAAATGGGGACATACCAATGGGTGTCCTGTATGCTATCCTATAAGACCACAATGAATCATCCAAGTGCTTTCTCCTATCTTTCCTATTTGTCTGCATGGTTTTTTTCCAAAATTTGTTTCAACTCACGATTTGAAACCTCAAACTGACCATTTGTTTGGGGGTGGTATGGTGTTGAAGTTTTGTGTGTCCCCCCATACTTCCAAATAAGGGAATCAAGATTCTAATTGCAGAAGTGTGTTCCTTGGTCACTGATTATGTTCTTTGGTACTCCAAACCTGCAAAAACATCTACATTCTGACAAAGTCCAAAACAACATGAGAATCATCAGTTATAATGGCCTTATCATCCACCCATTTACTCAAATAATCAACATCAACCAAAATATAAAAAAACCAAAAGAACTAAAAAAAGGACCAATAAAATCGATGCCCCATACATAAAAAATCTCACAGAATAATATGGGTTGTTGGGGCATCTCATGTCTCTTAGAAATGTTCCCAGTGTGTTGGCAATGAGAACATGGCTTACAAAACACATGGGCATCATGGAATAAGCTAGGAAAATATAATCCAGAGTCTAAGACTTTTCTAGCTGTCTATTGGGGTCCAAAGTGTCCAACAAAAGCAAGTGTATGACAAAAATGTAAAATAGACTCAAACTCATGATCATGAACACGCCTCCTAATAACTTGGTCACTACACATGCGCCAAAGGTATGGATCATCCCAAACATAATACCAAGACTCACTTTTTAATTTTTAGACTTGATGTTTCTTTAAATTTTCAGGTATTTCAGAAACAACAAGGTAGTTCACTAAATAATCATACAAAGGATGCATACCTGAGATGGAATAAAGATGATTATCGGGGAAAGTTTCCCGAAGTGATAACAGGTCCAAGGTGTCATCCTCTAGTGTGTGAGTAAGCCTACTTATGTGGTCTGCCACCGGGTTTTCTGACCCCTTCTTGTCCTTTATCTCAATATCAAATTCCTGAAGAAGGACCATCCATCGAATAAGACTGGGATTTGTATCTGACTTCTTCAAGAGGTACCTCAGAGTTTCATGGTCAGAAAAAACAACTACTTTATAGCCCAATAAATATGAACCGAATTTATCTAAATAAAATATGATGGAAAGAAACTCCTTTTCCGTGGTTGTGTAGTTTGATTTGGATGAATCTAGTGTCCTCGATGCATAGGTAATCACATGTGAACTCCCCTCCATCCTCTGATATAAGACATCTCCAACTGCGAAGTTGGAGGCATCACACATAAGCTCAAAAGTAATCTCCCACCGTGGGGGATGTATGATCGGTTGAGTGGTCATACACTTCTTTATCTAATCAAAGGAATTCCTGCAAGAATCATCAAACATAAAATTAGAATCCTTTTAAAGTAATTGTGATATAGGAAGAGAAATATTACTAAAATCTATGATGAAGCACCGATAAAATCCTGCATGCCCTAGAAAAGATCTAACATCACGCACAAATGAAGGATATGGTAAGGATGGAATAATGTCTACCTTAGATCTATCAACCTCTATCCCATGTTTTGACATGACATGCCCTAATACAATCCCATGCTCTACCATGAAATGTCACTTTTCTAAGTTTAAGACCAAATTCTTTTCAATACAATGATTCAAAACCTTTCCTAAGCTAGAGATACAATCATCAAATGAAGAACCATACACTGTAAAATCATCCATAAATACCTCCATACAGGTCTCAATAAAATCAGAAAAAATACTCACCATGCATCTTTGGAAGGTACCTGAGGAATTGCAAAGTCCAAATGGCATCCTCCGGTAGGCAAATGTGCCAAATGGATAGGTTAATGTAGTCTTCTCTTGATCCTTCGGAGCAATAGGAACCTGAAAAGATCCAAAAAATCCATCCAAGAAATATTAGTGTGTTTTCCCAGTTAGTCTCTCAATCATCTGATCAATAAATGGGAGGGGGAAATGGTCTTTGCGAGTGGACTGATTTAGTTTCCTATAATCAATACACACACGCCAACTGTTTTGCACCCTCATTGGAACTAACTCATCTTTATCATTTTTAACAACTGTCACAACACATTTCTTAGGCACAACCTGAATAGGACTAACCCAATGGGAATCTAAAATGGGATAGATTATACCTACCTTGAGCAATTTTCCAACCTCTTTTTTAACAACCTCCAAAAGTGTTGGATTGAGTCTCCTTTGGGGCTACCTAAGCGGTTTCGCTCCATCCTCTAAAAGAATCCAATGCATGAAAATGGAGGGGCTAATACTTGATATGTCAGCCAAGGTCCACCCAATTTCCATGATGTTCTCCCTCAAAAGAATCAAAAGTTTTTCTTTATGTTCAAAAGGGATATTGTTAACAATTATAACATGTAATTTCTCACCACTTAACAGGTATGAGTATTTGAGATTTGGTAAAAATGGCTTGAGTTCTAGTGTAGGGGGTGGTGTATGGATGGAGACATAGAAGGAATTGAAATATGTGCACAAAGATCATCAATATAAGAATATACGTTATTAAAATTAGAGAATAAAGCAGCAAATCCATCAACATACTCAACAACCATGTCATAATTAGAGTTCACATGATCAAAATCAGAATATGATTCCATTTCAAAATAAAATCTAAGAGAGTCTTGTACATCAGAAATAGGTGTGGAAGTACTCTTAGACATAAAACTAGAACCAATATTCATAATCTCCCTGAGCATAGGACAATCAAATTCCATGGAATTTTTATTTGGTGGTTCAAAATGGGAGATAACAAATGCACAATGATCCTCTGAGGGGTACTTCATGGAATCCATAACATTTAATATCACAACTTCATCCCCAAACTCCATGGAAAGTGTACCCTTATTGAAATTTATGATAGTTTTTGCAGTTTTGAGGAAGGGTCTACCTAAGATAATGGGAGCACGAGAACTTACCTGACCATCCTCCATGTTAAACACATAAAAATCTGCTGGAAAGATCATGTCTCTTACTCGGACAAGTACATCCACAAGGACTCCTGTTGGATATGTTGTATCTCTATTCGCCAACTGCACCAATACTCTTGTCGGTTTCATCTCAACAACCTCTAAAGAAGAGAATACAGGGTGAGGCATCACATTTATGGAAGATCCTAAATCAAAAAGAGAATCAGAAAAGTGCAACTCCCCTATTGTGCATGGTATTGTGAATTTACCTAGATCCTTGCACTTTGTTGGCATTGCTAGAGTTGGTGTAATGAGTGCTGACACATTCCTTACAATATTGATCCTCTCATTTCCCTTGAGCCCTCTTTGATTGGTACAAAGTTCTTTTAAGAATTTCGTTTACCTTGGGATTTTCTTGATGGATTCAAGTAGAGGAATGTTGATCTCCACAAGCTTGAATGTGTCCAAAACCTCCTTTTTCATCACCTCTTCATCCATCTTCTTGGTTTGTACAACTCTGTTTAGAAATGTAAGGGGTTTAGGAGGAACATCATCAATATTTTTATTATCTTTATCTTTCTCCTTGGATTGCTCATCAGTTGGTGTGGAATTGGGCTTTTCTGTAGTTGAGGTGAATCCCAGTGGAATGATAGGTACAAATGTATCATTCATTTGCTTCCCACTTCTCTATGTGATGGGACTGACATTACCCTTGGTATTTGGAGTAGGTTGGGAAGGTAGATTTCCAGAATTATTACTTACCAATTCATGGAGGGCAGTGGCAATTTGGCTCATTTGAGTCCTCAACTCCCTCAGTTCTGAACCTTGACTCTTCAAATCATTCTATTGATTAAGAAAAATTTGTTTCAAAAGATCATCGATATTAGAATCTACCTTTGGTGGGGGATTATCTTGTTATTTTCTTGTTGATTCTTGGGATTCAAATCTCCTTTGGGGTTTTCAGAAACCCCACTAGTAAGGTGGAGAATTCTGGAAGTTTTACTGAAAAGGGGGATTTGTTGTTGTCCAGAGTCATACCTCTTGTCAAATTGATATTTAACCCTTGGTTTTATGTTGATGCAAAGGAATCAAGCTTCTTTTGGGGATATAGTTGTTGTTGTTGCTGATATGGTCTCCCAGGAAACACTACAACACAATATTCTATTTCTTGTAGTTGGGGGAAAAATCAATTGGGTGACTTGTCTCAGTGCAAATGCCACAAGGCCTTGAAGGAGGGGTTTGGGATGTCTTTTGATCCAAATAAATCCATATCACCATTGTTGTCAATTCTTCCAACTTGGTATCAATCAAATTACTTTCAAGAGAATATGGACTTACTTGATGTACTCCTCTGAATGTGGTATACCTCGATCGCCAAATTATTGGGAGTTTTGGGCCATTTTTTTGATCAAAGCACGTGCAACTAATGATGTCTTGTAAACCGATTCTCCTATAACCATATCATCCACCATGCTTCTCCCCATAGTTGTGATTCCTTCATAAAAGTACTGGATGAGGAGTTGCTCACTGATTTGGTGATGTGGACAACTTAAACACAACTTCTTGAATCACTCCCAATACTCATACATTAACTCCCCTTGTGCTTTCTTGATCCCTGATATCTCCTTACGAATAGAAGTGGTCCTTGATTCTGGAAAAAATCTTTTCAAGAAAAGATGTTTCAAATCATTCCAACAAGTTACATCTTCAGGTTGTAAATAATACATCCAGTCCTTTGCAGCTCCATCAAGTTAGAATGAGAATGTTCTTAGTTTGATTTGGTCTTCAGAAACATTTCTTGGTTTTAAGGTTGAGTAAACCACATTAAATTCTTTAAGGTATTTATTGGGATCCTCACCAGAGAGGCCATGAAATTTTGGAAGCAGGTGAATTAATACCAATTTCAGTTCAAATTCTGATTCAAGATTTGGGTATACAATGTAATTTGGTTGATAATTAATATCAGGTGTAGCCAATTATATAATAGTTCTATTAAGTTCATTTCCATTATTTTTATCCATTATTTATTGTTTTATGGTTTAATTTTAATTTCTTTGAATTTCAATGTTCTGATAGTGGAGGAATTCTCTAACTGGTTGAATGTTGAAACTTCTCATAGACTGAGAATGCCTGATTCGAGCCCAAAGGCTACGTTCAATCTTAGGATCAAGATCTAAGAGATCTTAGGGATTAGTTTGTGTCATAAATAAAATAAAAATGAAAATAATAAAAGTGGACCATAGTAAAATAAAAATGAGAAATTTGAGTTGATGGTCCAAAAAGTAGTAGAAAAAATAAAAGAAGAAGAAAAAAAATCGGATTGGGTAAAGAAGGGAGAAAAAAAGAAGAGAATAAAATGTGAAACCACATAAATAAATCTAATTAGTTGAAATAATTACTTTCCTCCCTATCAATTATGTAAATTTGAAATGCACTGTCGTGGGTGCTTTAAAATGATGTTGGGTTTCAGGTTACTTAGGTGTAGTAGAGTGCTGACCAAGGTCATCTCTCAAAGGAGGGAGAAAATTAAAACAACTTCTTAAAGGTATTATAAAAATAAAATAAAAGAGAATAAAAACACTACTTGAAAGGATGGGGGGGGGTTATCATTTATAAAACTAGAAGAATTTTTCTAGAATAAGATTTCATTTTTTTTTGTTTTTATTTTTGAAATGAAGTTTGATTAAAAAGACACAACAAGAAGATGTTTTTTAGAAAATATTTAAAAGGATTAATCAATATAAATCTAACTATTCAATCAATTATTTATCATTATAATTTAAATTAACATTCACTTAGTAAATCCTAAACCCTATGAGAATTAACTTTACCACAAAGATGAAGTGAATTTAACTCTATGCTAACTTCGGAACATGCAATCGCAGCACCCTGCTTTGATTGATGTTCTAATGTTAGCTTATGGTTAGTGGTAAATTAAGGCACATTTAAATTCTATAGAATGATGATTAATTGTGTTTAGGGAATATATTTTAACTCTACAAACTTATCCTGTGTGGTCTTTTATTACCGATTAAGTTTGCGCTCTCACAATTTAAACAAAACATCGACCTCACATGTTTTTGTGTTAATTGTTCAATTTATTTATTACTTTTTTTTTAATTTAAGAAAAAAATTCATGGATCATATTTTTTGAATTATAGTAGCTCAATGATTAAAAATAATAAAATGAATAGGGTAGAATATAGATCGATCACTAGAAAACTACTCTTCCGTGGGTGGTGTGGTCATCGTGGAGACGTTTTGCATGAGCAAAGGATTGAAAGGGTAGAACTCAATATCATCTCTAATATTGATTCCAAACCAATTAGAAAGATTAATATAAGAATAAATTTGAACAAAACATAATAAAAAAGATGAAATTAAATAATAACAAAGAAGTTTATTACACAAATGAAAACATTACAACATGATGAAGAGAAGAAGGCTTCGATAAGGGGATCCTTGCTTCAAGAGCTACCCCTATTACAATGGTTGGTGAATTTGGGTGAAACCAATTATACTATGCCTAAAATATCCTAATGCACGTCACAACCCCTCCAAATAATAAAAAAACTAATTTATAAAGTGGATGGGAGTCTAGGTTACAAGTGGTTTCAAGTGTGAATGGAGAAATTTGGCCAAATATTTTAATCCAACTTTTACTGCCAATTTGACCACCAAAACGTGTTCATAAGCTCTCCTTCAAGAAGTATGATTTTTGAGAAATTGAATTTTAGATCTCCTCTAAATATTTGGGCCTAATCCAAGCATGAATGAATATGTTATGGCCCAAATACAGAACCCATGTCCATTCTGGCGAGTCCATCCCACCATTGACTTAATAGACCATTTACTCCATCCAAATGCACTATTTACCTCAAGTGTCCTGAATAAAACTTGTAGAAAATTACGTTAGGAACATTGTTACAAAATATTAAGTTCAAATAAGTCATATTAAAATATTTTTGTTCGAAATACTACAGTGAATTTTAAAAGGGTAAAACTGGAATTTAATCAAATTTTCAAATGAATGATCTAATCCCAAATATTTTGATAAATGAATATATTTAGCACAATGTGAGGAAATTATGTCGTTTATTATCAATAAAATATTCAAGAAAATAGTGTTTTATCACCTATGGTTCAAAAAATACATGATATTCAATCATTACGCGACCATTGTTCAACATAAAAAATTGATACGATGGGTTTGGATTCATGATCGATGGAGAGATCAAGGTACAAAATTTAAGGTGGGTGACCATAGGAGGACTGAGAATAGATCAGTGATTCTTGGTTGCGATTTGGAGTGTGACATGCAGAATGGTGTGATAGGAGATGATACTCGAGTGGATCAGATTGGAATAATCTATACACCAGTGAAGGAAAGGTCCATCAACCCTAGATCCGTGAATTATGAGTGTGATTGGATGTAGTACCGATGGTGGTAGAAGCACAAGTGAACTCATGGAATAGTCTATAATTTATGTGAAGTTCCCGAATACATGGTGTGTATTCCCATGAACACACACTGTGGAACCCCATTCTATGGTTCTAGTGTTTATGCATAGAGAAAAAAACACATTCCATGTAACACATATCATACGCCGTGTGACATAGTGTTGGTGGCTCAGCATGCACCCTGGGTGTACATGGGTATAGACATGACTAGGCACACGATCTTGACTAGAGTACATGAGCATGGACATTTACTCGGAACTAGAATGGTGATTATTGGTTTCATTTTGGAGTGTGACATGGAGAATGGTGTGATGGTAGATGATACTTGAGTGGATCATATGGACATAATCTATCCACCGATGAAGGAAAGATTAGTTAACCCAAAATCTGAGAATCATAAGTGTGATTGGAGGTAGAACCGATGGTGGTAGCAGCATGAGTGAACTCATGGAATTGTCTAGAATTTATGTGAAATTCCCAAATACATGGTGTGTTGTCCCATGAACACACACTGTGTAACCCCCTTCTATGGTGATAGAGTTTATGCATAGAGAAAAACATCACATGCCATGTGGCACATATCATATGTTGTGTGACCTGGTGTTGGTGGATCGACATGTTCCCCAGGTGTAAATGGGCATAGACACAACCAAGCACACGATCTTGACTAGAGTACATGATCATGGCCATTTACTCCGATAAACTATAGTTATACCATGTGTTTCATCTGATAGTAGTCCCCTCCTACTAGATAGTTATCCTCTTTTACAATTTTGGGTGGGCTTGTATATGGCACCTTATGATTTATAGTACCCTTATCATATTCTAACATGAGATAGATTTTATGCATTCATTACAGTATCAGTTTCATTTTACCTTTCAGTAGTGTATGGGTATTTAGATATGTGTGTGTGTGTAAAAGTACATTAGGCGAATGCCTATCATGTGTGGGATATGATTACTTGATGTTGGTCTCCAACCCCTGGCCTATTAGAGGCAGGATTGGGGTGTTACACTCAGCTTATCACCATGAAATTTTTAACCTCTATCACCTCTTAGTATTTAAATGTATCTCTTTATATTTTCCCCTACCATATACCTATATTCAATGAAAATATTGAAAGTAATAATAACATAGGAATTTTTACAAGGTTTGACCATAGTATGGGAAACATACTCCTTACCTTAATTAGGATTTATAAGGTATATATCTTCTACTATAAACTTATCATCATTATAATTGGAGTTGGCCAGGTATCATCTTAAAACCTTCTTCACACAATATTACACATGTGTGGTCACTATAGTACACTGGTGACTTGATATGCTCCTATAGTTTTTTTATACTTGTATCCCATGGGTTCTTATTTAGATTCCTCCTTTTGAAGTATATATTCACAATATTTATAGGGAAATTTCCACATTAACAAATATTACCCACTTCATCAACTTCACAAAGTCTTCGACTACTAATATATCTTCAACAAAATCTCATGCAACTCAATATCTAAACATTCCTACATTCAAGTTTTTTTAGAAACCGTGCTAGCCTGCTCAAATCCATTTCTCAATTATTATTCAAAACCTTGCTTTTTTAAAAGTCTCAATACTCACTCTTCTTATTCATCACTGTAGGTTGTAGTGACTCTTCCCCCTTCTTCTTATCTAAGAGATACAGTTCTCTCGACTTCTCAAATCTCACTATCGTGCAACCACAACACCAGTAACTGCTTCTCTTTATTTTATTCTCTTTTCAATATCCTTAATATCACATGAAAAATAGGATAAATAAAATGAATTATTTCTTTTTCAAATACCATACATGATATATTGAGAATAAAAAATGACTTCCAGTGTAAAAGAACTATAATATAGTACCCATTTTGGGTTTCTATTTACTATTATGAACTATTTTTTCAACTCAAGGGGTATTCCAAGAATAACCTCATTAAATTATCCTCAATTTTGAAACATATGAGAATAAAATATTCTTTTATTCTTCTCTAGGATAAATTTATTCATCCTATTCTCAAAAATATCTCCATTGTAATCTACACTTTATATATCTCCATAACTGTATAAAAAGTACATTGCAAACATGAATGTGGTGTGAAACTCATTTTTTAGCATGATAATTTCCATAAAAAAGTACAACCTTTAATCTTAGATCTATACACAACATCAATATCTCATCTTGATGACCATATCCTCAAAATTTTAGACTTGCAAAAATTCCTAGACTACCATATCAGTTCCTCTCAAATAATCGAACAACCTCAGATCAAAATGATGTAGGATTTGATAGAAAATAGCTCAAGATTATATGTAACTTCATCTACATCATTATTAAAAACTTTTTAATTTAATTATCTCATAAAATAATATAAACAGTGGAACTAATCCTTCAATAATCCTAAAAATAATCTGATATCGTGTATTGAATAAGATTCATGATGTTTTGATTAGTTAAAAACAACATCAAAATCATTATATTTTCACTTTCCTCAGAATTTAATAATTCTTAAAACTCCCTTTTTTATTTTTACTTGATCTTCCCTTTCCATGGATGAATATAAGATTCTCTTTCTTATCAATCTTGTATCACACACCAATTTGTATGTTTATTATGTTTATAACATGATCTAATAGATCTAGTATCATCATAATCAATTTCTTCTTTGTAGGGTCTTGAAAATTCCTCCAAGGGAAGAAAATACCCCCACGAATGCTTTGCAGAAGGAAGCAAGTACCCCTACAAGTCTAACAAGTTAAAAAAACTCAACTTGAGTTGCAATATTTAGAAGAAACTTAAAGGAATTAATGTTTTCAAGTAATTTTAAGTGGCGCGAGTACCATCACCGGGAAAGGTACGTAGAAAAGCTGGATCGCGAACCACCAGGTATGTGGAACGATCTACGAACCGCTAGCCCTCAAGGTGATGGCCAATGAGCAAGGCATACCGCGAACCGAGTCACTGACATATTCATACATGTAAAGACCATATACATACTATGCCGCGAACTCATTAGTTAATAGACAAAGTAAACTAGTAGGGTTTCGCAAATCATTATCGCGAACTAAAGCCTCCGCAAACCCCGGTTGACCGAGTCTTCTGCGAGTTAGGATATTGCTGCAATGGGCCTCCAAAAATGGTGTTGCGTAGCCAATTGATATGATTTTTCCAATTCTATATAAAAGGAGAATAGTAGAAGTACAAAACACACACCCACATAGAAGAAGATATACATAAAGAAGGATGGATGACAAAATCTTGAGGGAGACTTAGAGGTTGCACTTCAGCTTCCATCTTGTTTCATCGGTGAAGCCTGAATCGCCAGCCACTCCCTCTGTAGGTACAACCGACCGTGAACTATAAAATGGGGGAATTGAATAATAATAATAGAACCGTGAACCTAATTGTTCAACCGTGGAACAAAGGATTCTTGTGGATGAACTCCCTACGAACGATGATCCCCTAAACCCTCCTTCAATATGGTTCTCTGCATATCATACCGCTACACGGACTGAACCTGATGCCGTGTACTATATCAGTATGCGGATGAAACCTAAAGTAGTGTGATAAGCCTTATAATACTATGGTAAATGGTTGTCTATAACCATGAACACGTACCACAGTGGTACACAAACAACACTTCTGCCCGCGTACCACTATGGTATGTAGAGCCTCCCCCATCCTGCATAACAAGTCAGTACGTGGAATGGGGTATTTTAGGGTATTGTTTCCTCCGATTACTAACTAACCCCTCCACTATCGTCCAAACCTCCATGATCCCTTAGCTAACCAGTCCTTTGGCATCAGGCCAAAGCCTTCTCCAAAGCCATCAGACCCGTATGATCAGACCATTAGGTGCATCAGCACACCCCATTAAGTCTACATACCCACGGTAAGCAAAGTCATGAAGGCTCTCCCCACAATAGTGTGGACTTCAGGAGTGCCTGTGTGGATACATTCCCATGGTAACCTAGAGCCCAACCTTGGGATTCCTATGTGAACCTCCCTGTTCTCAGGACTAAGGGTGATCACTTTCTTTTCCATTCAATGAGGAATAGTGATCAGTTGAAGGGGTTATGTTCACTCCCCCCTTTGATGAGGATGAAACTCCTCCCATTCCCAGAATGTGCTCTGGGGCCCTCCCACTGAGGTAAGTCCCCAATCTTCTAGGGAAGGGCCGCATGACCTTCAATTTCATTCCAAATTGAAGGATTCATTGCACCGCTCCCTTGCCCAAGGTCACCCTGGACTCTTCCACTGCGAGATCTCCCTCCCCCACCAAAAGGGGAGGAGGCATGTGCATTGTTGAATCTTTTTCATCCTATTGTTTCTCACATCGAGCATGAATCACATGGGCTTAGAGGTTTGTGAGGATTGCAACATACACACCATCTGAACTATGAGAACTCTGATTCCTGACCAAATTAGGATATGTAGGATGCCTACCAGAAGGCCTGATCTCAAAATAGTTCCCATCCCTAAGGGGGCCGCCCAATCAATGGTCAGATCCCATGCATAATCCCCACACCATATAAACTACGTGGGTTCTGATTCCTCTTCTGAGGATATGTAGGAAGCCCTCCTTACGGGTCAGATCCCAACATCAAGTCACCTTCTAGTCCCTCTAGATGACGATAATCTTTAGAGCGCCTTATTATATGGCTCAAGTCAATGTTACCTCTGTAGAATACAATATATGAATTCATACCACTACTATAAATTGAATATTTAGCCACACTTATATATCCATGATTTAAGAAAACCGTGGATATAGGTTAAGGTAACACCGCGGTCTATAAAATACCTGTGGCTTTACCTCTATTATTCCTATATGCTTGCAATCCCCCACTGCCTTCCTCACATGCGCTCGCAATCCCCTACCCATTTCTACCTTGCTCCCCGCTTGCGATCCCCACCTCCCTCCCTTTCTTCCCTACTCCCTGTGACCCTCCTCGCCCAACGCTGTCACCCAAAACTTCCGCCATTCTACTCCTCTGATGCGACCACCCACCTTGGGATGATACTCCTCCAATAATGCGGTCACCCCACCTCCCCACCAACATTCCTCTGTGTATGGTTATTATTGAGGCCCATCCTCTGCAGTGATCTTCATCCTCTGACACAACAATCCCACCTCCTACCTTCGGTGATCTCCCTCCTCCAATGTGACTCCGATGTAGTTCTGATGCGATTTTAACACAACCATCCCACATCCTACCTCCAAAAATCTTCCTATTTCGATGCGGCTCTGCTGTAGTCAACCCTCCCCCCACTGACGTGACTACGATGCGGCCTCCCAACTTCCCTGCCGATGCAGTTCCAATGATGTGATGTAATTTCGGCTGAGCCCTAAGGTACTCATATAGTCTGATTTTGTGGGTTATCCTTGTAGCTAGGGTTTCTTCTATATTACAGGCTTCCTTGGACCCAATTGAGGATGGATTAGGTCTCACTTTGATAATGGGTCAATTGTTTCTAAACACTAGATTAATATTTTGAGCACACCTTACGTTTCTTATTATCGAGGGTATTCAGATTACTTATTTGGTTCAATTCAACAAGTATTTGATGGTTTCATTCCATTTTCGCATGATTTTGGTGGGTGTTTCCACGTGATTTGATTTTCTTCACAAACCATGTGATTATTTTTTTTCTATACCCATTATTATTTCATTACTATTATAATTGCATGTGTTTCGTTGATATGTTCTTATGTTTCTCATAAATAACTTCTGTTTATGTTGTTCTATATGTTTTTTAATGATGTCGTGTTAATGTAAAAATATTCTATTAGGACTTATTGGATTAATGTTATGTTTTTATTGTTTTCAATGAGGGTTTTGTGTTAAATAAGCTTTCAAAATATTTTTTATAAAGGATTACAAGTGTTTTGATATTAACTTAAAGACAAAAGGACTGTTTGAAAATTTTTATAGCATATTTTTCATTTAATTAGTTATACCCTTGGATTAATCCCCCATGATATTATGTTCTATAAGAGAATACATATTTTATGAATTGAATGTGATTGTGATTTGATATTATGTGGAATGAAATGGTGTTTTTCATAAAAATGTTGTATGGGGAAGGGATAAAGTATTGATATTATGATTCCATGCTATGAATTCTACTTTATATATATGGTAGATGTGTTATAAAATGATTCCCCACATCCAATAGACAACTTTATGTGATCTTTGGGTATCTAAGTGGGATGTTGAGAAATTTTAGCTATGCTAGTCATGTTTATATATTTATTAGGACCATTTAATTCATGGAGTGAATCTATCTAGATGGAATTACACTAGGTAAGGATAGTTGGATAAATCTACTAACGTTATATATTAGGATGTTCTTTGATAGTTTGAAAGGTTATTCTACTTGAGTACATATTGGTACATAACTCACTTGGTTTTTACCTTTGTATATTAATTTTCCATATTTTTTTCTACAACTATTTTTTTGATAGATTACTTGAAATTATTTCTTATAATATTTAAAACTAGTATAGAAATGGAATTTTGGAAGGTAATTTGATTTCAATGGTTGTTTTCCATCAAATAAGTGTTTTTTTGAACATCGTTTTTCCAAATGAAGAGATTTATGTATGTACACAACATGATTTAAAAAGAAAAATTTAGTGCACGACCATGATTTTTTTTAAAAGTTAAATCATTATTTTATTTATTTTATTTCAAACTATCATTTATAAAATGTATTGAAAAAGGAAATGTAATGAATTTTCTATGTAATCAAACTAGGAAATGTTTCTCACACCCTACATATACCACTCATTGTTGCTAGTCTCCGTAGATTTTTTAGGTATAGGATAAGATTATAATAAGATCCTTTTGGAATACTTTTCTTAGGTCACTCTTGGATTATACCATGTTGGTTCTGTTGTATAAATAATTGGGTTCATGAGTATATTTCCGGTTTAGTATTATAGGTTTCATTGTTTCTTTTTTTTACAGTGTATATTCCTTCCAATTAATCCTAAATAGTATTTTGAGATTGATGTTTCTACTTACTGTATATCTATTATGTTATATTGAAAGTTAGATGGTAATTTATTTAAAATTTGGGTTTTTTGGATTCCTTTTGATTTAAAACTACTTATTTACTCTTTCATGGTAGTCTAACTTATAGAAATGACATATTGGATTCCTAATAATTTTTCACTGTTTCTTTATTTGTATTTATTATTATGAAACCAATCCCAATATTCTCTTTAAATATTTTCAATTTGGTATGGTTTAGTGTTGTCTTAGAAGAGTTTATGGTGGTCACTCCATGGTGTATGTATGGAATGACATTGGATATCATTTGAAAAAAAAGACTTTATTAATGATCATGTTATTTAGTATTAGGATGTACATATCAATCTAAATATTATTTATTCATTTTTGGTTATGGAGTCATGTATCATTTATCATGGATAGTTGAGACATTGATCACAAATATATAAGAAGTTGTTATATCTCACTTCTTTTCCCATTATTTTATTAAAGGTGGTTTCTTATGATGAGTCTGGTTCTATCCACCACCATCAAAGACAGTGAGTTCGACCTCAGATTCAGGTAATGTTTCTTTAGTTTTTATTCTTTGGACCAATTTTAATTAAGGCTTTTGTGATTTTTGGGTTCTCTATATTTTTTAGTGCATTTTATGATACTTCTCTTTTCATATTGAGATTATTCTAGAAACTATACTTTGTAACTATGAATTTTTTATCCATATAAAGAAACACTAAATCGAACATGTTATTCTTTCCAATTTAATTTTATTTATATTCCATTAATGTTTTCTTATCAGTAGAAATTGTTTTATACCTAAACTAAAATTTCCAATGTTTTGTGTTGGTTATATTTGTTATTAATATGTTTCAATATGTATATCATGGAGAAGATGGGTGATATATTGAGATTTAACCCAAAGGAGATGAAGGTGCATCCCATACATTTTCTTAAAGATTAATAAAGAGTCAGGTTGTTATCTTATAATACTTGGCCAGATAGACCCCATTTTGGATAGGCTTGATGTGGATTTTAGGGAAGCTTATGATGGTATTGGATGGGGAATTGTGTCAATATAACTTTTCATTCTTCATTGTGGTTAGGTTCTTCATCACCTCTATTTGGTTCTTTTATTTCTATTTGGTTGGTTTTATGGGATGATTTATTCCTTCATAGTGGCTTCCATATATTGGGATGGTGTAGTCTTTGAGTAGAAAAGATTTAGTCTGGGAAAAATTGTTTATCCTCAGTTGGGACTAATTCTTTAGTAGGGAGGCGGTTGTATTCTCATGTGTGTTTGATCAGTCTTTCTTTATGTGGAGTTTCTTCTTGTTGGTGGTGGTGATGTGATTTAGGTGTTTTTTGGTTTTTTTATTCGATTTATTATGTTTTTCAGTTGGTAAATTCTATGGAATGATGTTTTAGAGTTAGAAGATGATGGTGATGTTAGGTTTTTTCTTCTAATGGTGTTGGTTCCTGGAAGCATGTTGATCTCATTCCATCCCACCTAACTCTATTAGCATTTACAAATGTGCAAGGTAAATCTTGGTCAAGTAACCACCTACATGTTATTAGTAGTTGATTGCATTTTTAATATTAATTTTATTTTCAATAGTGACCTAGAACTCCCCCTTTTCACTTTAGTCTCTCCTCTTTTCCTTTGTTTCTCATTCCTTTGTATTGTTCTATGATCATTTTTATATAGGACTCTAGAAAAATTCTTGTCATAGTGTGACACCTTTATTCATGGTGCGACATGTCTCAAATTATATCCTTTCATTGTGAGAACCATTCCTTCACATTTAATCCTGAGTAAGCAACCAGATTTAAGAAATCTGGTTAATATCTTATATTTATGTCCCTGCAAAATCTGGGAGGATCTTTTAATCTTCAGTGGCTCGAAATATTTCTTGAGGAATAATCTGTTCCTCCATGTTATGATGTGTACATGGATAGAAACACTATAATTTGTTTATATCCTACTTCATGGCATGGAATATAGACAAAAATACGATATATACCCCTTCAATAACCATCACAGTGCATCACTAACTTCATAGTTATTTCACCTTCTAAATGATAACACTAATAAATCTTCCTCATCCATGATTCATGGAATCACATGTGTCTTCACAGTGTGACTTCATGGAATTACATGTGTCTTTACAAAGTGACTTCATGATCCCTCAAAATCATCATTCTGTATATCGAGTCTTCATGGAGTAACACCCTCATCTCATGATATTGCTTCTTGTAGGGAGTGGAACTAAATTCTAGTAATAATATCTTCATGAAGTGGTCATTATCCTCATAGAGTGACTACTATCCTTCAAAATAAATTGCACAAAAATTTTAGTAACCCTTATGAATATTCATATTAACCTTAAAAAGTAGGTAATTTTCATTTTTTTGAATTATGTATTCTCAACTCATGGAATAACAATACCCACCTAAAACTTGTGGGAATCTATTACAAAAGTGGCTTCCCTATGGACATCCACCATAGATAGGATCATGTACCTTGGTAAGGTTGTGGAGTAACCATAGGCATCACAATTAAACTTATTCCTGGTATACAAAGCTGGTAAAACATTTCCAACTCATTCATGAATTTCTAATGACTGTGTTTCTTCTTTTGAGACCTCTCTAGCATAATATTCAACAAACACAACCCAATGATTTGGTGAATATATACAACACATGATCTTGAGTACCAACAAATTTAATTTTTATATCATTATTATCCACCTTCTACTCTAAAAAATTATGGTGTATCTCAATGTGTTTCTTGTGAGTGTTGTAATAGATTGTTTTCTATTTTGATAGTACTTTTATTGTCTCATTAAATCATTATTGGATATTTCACCAATTCATTGATGTATTCCAACTAATTCCTTATTCATATAAGATTTGTATATGTTTTTCTGAATGTGGGGGCTACTGCAGTGGGGTGTGGTAGGGGGCAGGGTGGGGGGGGGGGGGTGGCCAAAGGCAGGGGGCTGCTGTAGGGGGTTGGGGGTTTCCAGGGGCAGGGGTTCTACTGTAGGGGGTTGGGGATGGCAGGGGGTTGTGTGTGTGTGTGTGTGGGGGGGGGGGGTTGGCTAGGGATAGGAGGGCTGTTCTAGGGGGTGGAAGGGGTGGAAAGGGGTAGGGGCTGGGGGGTGGCAGAGGGTTGTGGGGGATATTGTAGTGGGGTGTGGGGCCTACTGCAGCGGGGTGTCGGCCCTGCTGTAGTGGGGGGGGGGTGGTGGGATTTTGAGGGTGGAAGGGGGTTGTGGGAGATACTGTAGGGGTTGGGGGGGGGGTGTCCAGGGGCTGGGGGCTGGGGGGTGGCAGTGGGGTGTGGGGGATGCTGCAGTGGGGTGTGGGGGATACTACAGTGGGTGGGGGTTGGAGGGTGGCAGGGGGTTGTGGGGGCTACTGTAGGGGGTTGTGGGGGCTGTTATAGTGGGGTGTGAGGCCTACTACAGTGGGGTGTGGGCGCTGCTGCAGTGGGGGTGGGGGTGTGGTGGGGGTTAGAGGGTGGCATGGGGTTGTGGGGGCTATTGTAGGGGGTTGGGGGGGGGGGGGAATGTCCAGGGGTGGGGACTGGAGGGTGGACATGTGTGTGTGTGTGTGGGGGGGGGGGGGTTGTCCAGGAGGGGCTGTTCATAAATAGTTTCTACAAATAATGAATATATAATCAAGAATAAGGAAAATCATGCACCAAAATATTGTCTAATCATATTAGAAAATTGGTTTGAAAAATCCAAGCGGATTGTGTAAGAATAAAAGAAGGAAAATTCTCTACTTTATAAAATTGACAAACCTATAAAACTATGAACAAAGGTAAATTCCAGAATTATAACATGTTAAAAAATGAAATCTAGCACAACAACATTATGTTTTTTTTACTTCCCATATCATCCTTCTTATACTATATATCTTCAATCAATTATGAAACTCTAACCATGTCATATTCTATGGCCATTTTGGCCTAGGATGCTTCACACAAGTATTCTAGATGATCACTATAGAGACTACCACAACCATATTGGACTTTTTGTTTCACAAAAGAACATGATCATTGAATCATGACCATTATAATTCCCTCTTTGATGGGTGTGGCCTTTCTAGCTACTTCTCCATCTTTACCATGGCCAAAACTAGTTTGTTTCCTTTCTTATGGTATAAAATTCCTTCATGATGAACCAATCATTATTTTTGTAAATGTGAAGATTATTTTACATGGAATTTTTAGATTTATAACTTCATCCAATGATCCATGGATGAACGTTGTGAGAATGAATTCATCATAGATATTTATATAAAATCTCAATGGAACTTCAAATGAGAACCTACCGTATGAAGATATATGGATCGACACATGAAATATTGTTTATCTATCACACATTAGTTCAGTTGGATACTAGTTTTGTTTTCCTATACTTGGTGCATTTATTCTATTATTGTTGGTTATATGACTACACTATTCTTTTTTATTGAGTTATATTCTTTGTGTATTTTCTAAGATGTTTTTTCCATAATTTTAGGGGATTGAAACTAATATGTCCTACCTTGTGTTGTAGGTACTTGCGGGCTGGTTCCAGATTTATTTGATAGTTTGTCTTATAGGGAGACTCATGTAAGTGCAGTTATATGTTTTTTATATATTTGGAGTTGTTTAATTCTTATTATGTAAGTAGCTTTAGTGTATAATTTAATTTGGACAGTGAGTACCATGTTGATCTTCTATATGATAAATGGAGTAACTCATTCTCATTTTGTAACATTGTTTTTAAACCCATGAAATATATTTAGTGTTTGGGAAATTTCACTAATGGTTAGTAGATGCTCTGACCTAATAAAATCCAATGGGTTGGGATGTTAGTAGGGAGTGGGACTGGTAGGAGAAGGGTGGAGGGGGACTGGTAGGGGCTGGGGGGAGGGGAAACTGGCAGGGTGGTGGTGGTGGTGGGGGACTAGCAGGGGGTGGGGGGGAACTGGAAGGGGGAGGGGGGAAACTGGCAGGGGGGTGGTAGGGTGTGGAAGGGGGGACTGGCAGGGGGAGGGGGACTGGAAGGGGCAGGGGCAGGAAAAACTGGAAGGGTGGGGGGTGGGGGGGCAGGACTAGTAGGGGGAGGGGGGAACTGGTAGGGGGAGAAACTGGCAGGAGGAGGGGGAACTAGCAGGGGGAGGGGACTAGAATGGGGGTTCAAGGGGCAGGGTGGGTGGGGGTGGGGGGGGGGGGTGGATGGAAGGGGGAGGACAAGGTGGGGTGGGGGGACTGATAGGGGGAACTAGCAGGTGTGGGGGGGGGGGTAACTAGCAGGGGGTGAGGACTAGCAGTGCGGGGGGGGGGGGGGGTATCCAGGTGGGAGGGGGTGTCCAGGAGTGGGGGGGGGGGAGGGGTGGGATACTGCAGGGGGGGGTGCTAGGGGTGTTCAAGGTGGGGGGCAAGGGGCTATCCAGGGGTGTGTGTGTGTGTGGGGGGGGGGTTCTAGGTTGGAGGGGGTGTCTAGAAGGGGTGGGGGGTGGGGGCATGGGGGGTGTTCAAGGGGGTTGTCCAGGGGGTGCAAGGAGGATGTCCAGGGGGTGTTCAAGGGGGTGTAGGGGGGCTGTCCAGGGGGGTGCAAGGGAGCTGTCCAAGGGGGCATGGGGGTACAGGGGGGTGTTCAAGGAGGTGAAAGGGGGTTGTATAGGGGGGTGCAAGGGGCTGTCCAGTGGGGGGCATGGGGGTGCAGGGGGCGTTCAAGGGGGTGCAAGGGGGCTGTCCGGGGAAGGCATGGTGGTGTTCGAGGAGGTACAAGGGGACTGTCCGGGGGGGGGGGGGGTGCAAGGGGGCTGTCCAGGGGGGCATGTGGGAGGGGGTGTTCAAGGGGGTGCAAGAGGGCTATCCAGGGGGTGAAAGTGGGATTTCCAGGGGGAATGGGGGTGTGTGTGTGTGTGTGGGGGGGGGGGGGGTGTTCAAGGGGGATGTCCAGGGGAGCATGGGGTGTAGGGGGTGTTCAACGGGGTGTAAGGGGGCTGTCTAGGGGGGTTTAAGGGATATGTCTAGGGGGCATGGGGGTGCAAGGGGGGGGGGTGTTCAAGGGGGTGCAAGGGGGCTATTCAGGGGGTAAAAGGGGGCTATCTAGAGGGGCATGGGGGTGTAGGGGGTGTTCAAGGGGGTACAAGGGGGTTGTTCAGGGGGTGCAAGGGGGCTATCCAGGGGGGGCATGAGGGGTGTAGGGGGTGTAAGGGGGCTATCCAAGGGGAATGGGGGTGCGAGGGGGGGGGGGGTGTTCAAGGGGGTGCAAGGGGATATCCGGGGGGTGTAGGGGGTCTGTCTATGGGGTGAATGGGGGCTGTCCAGGGGGGCACGGGGTGTAGGGGGGTGTTCAAGGGGGTGCAAGGGGGTTGTCCGGGGGGGATGGGGGTGCAGGGGGGGTGTTCAAGGGGGTGCAAGGGGGCTGTCCAGGGGGGTGAAAGGGGGTTGTCTAGTGGGGGAACTGAATTTATTTTTTTATACCATATAAATAATACTACAAGGGTTTTAACCGTGGCCGTAGGGCGCTAGTGCCACGATTCTAACCATGGCAGTAGGGGCCTACTTCCATGGTTAAAACCGCGACAAAAGGCCTCCTAATGCCACAGTTGAATCATGGTGATATTCCCCTACTAACAAGGTTAGAATCATAGAAATAGGTCCCTACAGCCATGGTTAAAACCTCGGTAGTAGGTAAGACCTACTGTCACGGTGATAGAGGCCATAGTTTTCCGAAATCGTGGCCATAGGCTATTTCCATGGTTTTCTGGCCTACGACCACAGTTCCAAACCGTGGCCTTAGGTGAATATTCGAGTTGTGTAAAACGATCTTGAAAACCAAGGGTATCCCATAGACACACTCTTTGGGAATGAACCAAGGATTCATGAACATATGAACATGACTTAAATCTATAAGAGAGTCCTAGAACATAAAACAATATTCCCTCAGAAGGGTGCGGTGATCCTGACCTCCCATCTTATCGTTGAATAGAGTCCTTAAGTGTTTCTGGCCAAATCGTCAGTCAAAGAGTGCTTTCCTTTGGAAAGTAGGTCCATGAATCATGGATACCAGGACCGTTGGGCATTCTTGGATCCACAAATTAACCTGTTGGAGACCATATGAGGAAGTTATATCTGAGAAGGACCGATTGCACAAGTGCTTGAATCCCACACAATCGCCCGCTGGGAACAATAGTTCTCTTAGGGTTAATTCAAACTTATTTAAGGTATAATGATGCTGAATGGGTTGAAACAAAAAGAATGGTGAATTTTAAGCGAACCTGTCTCTATAGAAAAAGGTATGAGTGACGATTCTCTTCATGCCATTTCCGCACCATTTAGAAACGTGCCACATCAGAGGCAGAACAAAAATGGTGATCCCAACATGAATCCTTAACCAAGGTGGTAGTTCTACCCAAATGATAAAATAAAAAAGGATACTACAAGTCATACAATTTTTTTCACCCTAGTATGCACTAAACGCACCACCTCAGAGGCGGAACAAAAATGGTGAACCTAATGTGAATCCTTAACCAAGGTGGCAGTTCTACCCAAATGATAAAAGACAAAAGGATACTACACATTAAACCATTTTTTTCCACCCCAATACGCACTAAACACGCCACCTTGGAGGCGGAATAAAAAGGGTGAACCCGACATGAATCCTTAACCAAGGTGGCGGTCTTACCCCACTTAGGCCCCTTCATGTCACAATGAAAGGAAAAGGGAAGGGGGCCAATCCAAATCGCCAAATATAAATATATATAAATGAATGATACTTTGATGAGGTTTTGTGGTATGTATGTCATATATGTATATTGTAGGTTCCCTCAGAGGGACCTTTGATCCAAATTAAATCCCAATGAACCATGTAGATATGCACGTTAGTGATCCCGTAGGCAGCCGAGGCCCCAATGAAGAGCAGGACCCCCTCGCCTACCCAGCATCTTCAACGTTGGGTATCCAACATGCTGATCAAATATTAACATCGAAATGGTACTCTCCCCATGCCGGAGGTCACAAGACAAGCCCTCCAGTATGAAAAAGTCCACCAGCCACCTCTTCAGCCACTGCTGGCACCCCATCACATGGCGGCCCCAATGGTCATCTCAAACCGTTTCGGAAGACTATCCCCAAAATGTGAAAATGGGTAATTATCTCAAGGAGGAAAATGAAGTCAATGATGAAGACTTAATCTCAACTACACAGGGGTCCTACTCACATGCCCCTTCCAGAGATTGTCACCACCAACACCGGACGACCATGCCTCCTCCTGCCAAAGAGGACCTTATGCCGAGGGAACCTGCCAAAGTCTAGGAGACCCGGGACCCTCGGGATTCCCACCAAGGGCAGGAAATATATAATCAGGAACATGATATCACCCTGGTTCCTAAGGAGAAACTCCACCGTACTAACATGACGACAATCAATGGGCAGACATATTAATCTGATCCCTCCACTCAAGCCAACCATGGAAATAGGGTGGCACAATACGAGCACATGCACACCACCGCTAATTCTCAACAGTCTCTCCATGCAGATAGAGTGGAAAAATACATGCAGATGCAAATATCTACTGATCCACAATAAGCCCTCCATCCAAATAGGGCGGCACTCAGCTACACACAGGCACAAACACATGCTGATGAATTTCAAGCCTGCCATCCAAATAGGGCAACAACAGGCTACACACAGGCACAAATACCTAATAATGCATATCAAGTCCATCATCCAAATAGAGTGACAACTAAATACAAGTAGAGTCAAATTCATGCGGATTCATACAATGCCCGTGAGGCAAATATAGCGGTAAGAGAGCAGATGAAAATCCCCTATTGTGAATATGAAGACCACTAGTCAAATACGATGGCAACCGAAGAAGATAACCAATGATAGACTCTTTCCTCTGTCCTGGAATAGGATAACTGCCAGTATCTACTGGCAACTCATGGAGGACTAGAGTAGGAGCCAAATCCTACTCCAACATCGGAATGAGCCTTCATACCTGTTCCATCCAAAGATGTATCTTAGCACATCCTGGCAATTATGGAGGACCAAACATCGATTCTATACCATATCCTCCAAAAATGTCAAGATATCATTGCATTGATAGTAAAGGCAAGAAATCGATCCCACAACCCAATTTCCTCGAACAGAATGACTCACTCACAAAATGAGTTAGTCACTCTAGAGTAGTTATGCATCCCTTCTCCAATCTAGGAGGGTTGATGAAAATATCCTATGATATACAGACAACCATATTAGGAACAAATATCCGTTCCAACTGTGGGGTGCTGGTCCAACGTGGTGGCCGCTCCAGGGTAGGCATATATTCCTTCCAAAACTCAAGATGCATGTCGTCATATCCCGAAAACATCATGGGACCTAACAAGACATGGACTCGTATATGAAGTCCATTAACGATAGTAGATGGCCCTGGTTACCCAAAAGAGAGAACCCAAAAATGATAGGCTCTAAAGGAAAACATAAAGTGAAGAGCAAATACATTATTCTGCTCTACTGGAAGCTGGGGTTCTTGATGACCTCAAACATATATCAATAAAGGATCAAGACCCTGTCATTCCATTACCAAATTATGGAAGTGGAAGTAGCAGTTGCGAAGGTCCCCCCACCCCCCCCGCAATGTCACTACCAGCAGCTATGAAGGCCCACCACAGAGAACCCACAAGGTCTTACTCTGTGGGTCAAGAATGATCAATCATGAGATCCTATCTCCTGATGCACGTCAGGTTAGCCCTCCCCTTGAACTAAAGATCTGACAGTAAGAAGGTCCTCATCTTTTTGTCATATGCTTTGATGGTCCTCCATAGGGTATATGCTGCAGATATAATTCTCCCTATAGTTGGATGTCAAGTCATGATAGTAGTCCTTTCCATGATTATAGTCATTGCGAAGGACCTCCCCATAATGGAAGTTGCTATGAAGGTCCTCCCCATAGTAACGTTAAGCAACAAGAAGGTCCTCCCTTTATTTCAGTACATCCTGAAGGCCCTCCCCAATATGTACACTGCATAAATTCTCCCTGCAGCCGGATATCAAGTCACGATGGTAGTCCTCACCATGATGACAGTCATTGTGAAGGCCCACCCCGCAATAATGGTTACTGTGAAGGAACTATCCTCAGTGATATCAAGCAGTAAGAAGGTCCTCCCCTTACTACAGACCACCCTGAAGGTCCTCCTTAGGGTATACGTCACAAGGAAAATTCCCATAGTTGAGCATCAAGTTGCAATAGTAGTCCTCACCATAGAAGAACCAACTACGATGGTCCTCCCTGAAATAAAAATTCATACCGGTAGGAAGGTCCTCCCCTTTTCGGGACAAATGTGAGAAATCCATCCTACATTGAGGTGCTAAAAAAGGAGTAAAAAACATCAGGAAATCCATCTATAACGATTGATATTCTTTCTCAACCAAAGGATGGCTAGGGGCCAGGCTCATTTTTTGAGCCACCCCTATGTCGTCCGCAAATCAATAAGGATCCCACTAACCTGATCTCTTGGAATGAAATTATTAATAAGTAACCGAGCTGTGCATATCAAGTAGAGAAGCCTTCAGAAGAACAACATCATGATATGATACTTGTGAGAAGACAACTAACTAGGGATAATATACCAGTGATGTATTGGCCTATGACCACTTCTCACTTAAACATACCAGGGGAGTTGTCTAGGGAATGCACGCATGAAATTCGCATCAACATATGAACAACTCTTCATCAGCCTACCCTATGAAGGGTATGCAAACCATGTCAGCACGATAGGGGAGCTTCATCGTCTAATTGACCTGGAAGCCCTCCCGTCCGTAAGACAGCCACAATCAGAAAGGCAGAAGAAAAACCTTGAACTGGATTTCCTCCATGCACTGCATAAGTTGTTTCTTCTCATTGTAAATTCCCCAGATGAATTTTACATTCGGGGATGGAGAGAACATGGAGCTCTATACTTCACCCCACATCCCGTCCAATAAGCCCCATTGGAAATGACATCCTTTAATGTCATCACCCAGAGGCAGCAATAAAATGAACTTAATACTTAGAAAAGATGGGATATTCAACAAAAACCGGCCTAAAGTAAGTCTCAAAAGCATCAGGGCCAAAGAGATCAAGCCATCAAAAAGCTTCTGATTCAGGAAACCAGAAACATCCAGAAGGCTTCCCGCCTCAGGGAAGCCAACCAGCAAGCAGTTCCCATGTCTTTAAAAGGACATATACTTTATGAAGGCCCAATTCCATAATCATCTCACACCTGTGTGAGAGTACATGAAATTGAAAAGGTGACAATAGCGGCAGCTACCACCGCAATATGGGAACAACCCCAACCCATAGGGATGGGGGAATTTTTAAATCAAAATTCCCTCGTAAGACCAACAAATCTCGGTCGTAGAGCATCAATAGGCGAATAGAAACAACCCCACCCCATAGGGTTGGTAGTATTTTTACCTCAAATCCCCACACAAAGGAAATATTTCTACCACCATTTAAGAAGAATGATGGACAGAGGAGTTTTCTGTTCCACCCCTTCTCGTGGTTTGCACCCTATGAGACAAAGGCGCATTACGAGGTCAGAGTTGGGATCCCTTTGGGTAAATTGATATAGATAATATTTTCATTATTTTTCATATGTAATTCAATTATTTAACCCCTTCTAATTAATCAATTTGAGATGATTTTTATCATTTTAGTGTTTTGGTGAATTATGGGCTTAATTGTGGAAATTGGTTAATTCTGGATATTTATCAATTTTATAAAGCTTTGTATTTAGGAAATATATTTTACATTTTTGATCCAAATTGCATGATTACTTTTTTTAGGATTTCCTTGCTCATGGAATGCAACTTTGTCTTTTGGACCAAGGTCCAATTCGACTCACAATGGCCTAGAAAAATTCATCAAGTGGAAAAAGTTTTCAAGATGACTGAATGGAACCCACCTTAATTAATGAGCCAAATATTGGCCTACATTTGTCCAAATGAGGTTATTACAAATTTAATAGAAATAGGACCCCTATTCTCATGCTTCAATTAAATTTTATGAAGATATTCAGTCATTAAGGCACCCATTGCATGCGACCAAAAAGAGGAAGTTGAAGAGTCACCTCAGGAAGAAAATGTTCACTTAATTAATTTGCGTATAATTTTTTTCTAAACGTGTCCAATATCATTGAAATTTTGTGAACAGATAGCCAAATCAATTTTGAACAACTCTTAATAAGTGACCTTGGCGAGTTTTAGGGGTCTGGTGGGCAGAACATAAGCCAACTTTTGGTATAAGGATTTTGGAGGAGAAATTTTCTGTTCTTCCCTTCCCCTCTTTTTTTATTTTTATTTTTGTAATGTCTTCTTATTCCCCCTTATTCATGGATTCCCTTCACACAGAGGGGTAATCCTCTGAGTGATTGGGTAAGGATAGGTTTTCCCTTTTGTAATGTTTGAGTTCATGCACTTAATGTTATGAAATATTTTCTCTATTTTGAGAAGTTGGTTTCAATTTATAATAACGGGTTTTACTATCAAGTATGATCGTATTTCGTTTTAGATTCTATTGTTGATATTACTTTGTTCAATGATAATTTTCTCCCTTCATTAGGTTATGGTCTATATACTATGTAATATATCATGACTTAGTGGTGAAGTACTTGGTGATCGTTGGTACGTGTGGGAGGGGTAGCTGATATTCTTGGTTGTTTGGGATAAACAAGACCTGATCGGGAATTACCTAAGTCAATTGAGGATATTTTCTGCAACTCTTTCACACAAAGGAATGAGAGTAGACCAAGATGAGATCTTAGAAAAGTTTACTCTCACCATCACCATTTGACCAAGGGAGTGAGAGGGAGCGATCATGGGAACTCACTTTAATCCGCTTAGTAAAAGAGGATTGGATAAATTGGAACTATGATAACATTGCAATTAGAAAACTAATCCTGACCTGATAAATAAATTCATATTCATATTTTCAATATATTTCTTTTTCAATTTGTTTTTAGTGTTTTTCTTCATTTTTTTTGTTTTGTCACTTTAATTCCTTTTCAAAATCAAATAATTTCAAAAATAATCTACACTTCTTTCTCAAATTTAAGGCGACAACTTGGTTGTTGTGTGCTCCTCTCTGGAGAAAACCTAGGTTAACCACTTTAATACATTTTAACTTAGGTAATATTTGTTTTTTTGACACCCCACAACATGCATGTGTCATCAATCTTTGCCAATAAAGCCAAAGAATACTGCAGAATGGAAGGAGAAAGTCCAATAAAGGGCACAAGAAGCTTTCCTACCATTCGGCATCGGGAACAACACCCCCAATGCAGTATGCCTCAGTGAACATAGTAAACATCACCCCAAAGATCTCACAAGAAATGAAGCAGGGGGATAGGACGTGAAGGAAGACAGTTCCATCAGGAGGCATCCCACACTGAGTTTCATGGAGTACATACCCGAAACCAACGAGCGATCCTAAATTTGGGCACCCCTTCGACTAATCCGTCACTACCTCCCCCATGAAAGCCCCACACGGAGAAAATTAAATCCAAGTTCATCTATGAACCGCCTCCTCCTCCCCCTAAGAATGCGTCCCTCACCCTCAAGGAATGGTTCTCCAATCAGGAGGAAGAAATGAAAGAGCTTAGGCAAATTAATGCTGAGCTACGTCGAGGGAGCTACCTTGCCCGATGTGTTCCCCCCGCGGAACGTCTGCAGGTGCTCCCAGAAGAGGTGCCCATGCCATAGGAACTCATCCTAATGAATGAATCCAATCTTAAAGGACCATTAAACCTATACCTATAAGGATATCAAGACTTCCCCCCATTGGGAAGACAACTATAATATATTCAGGTAAACCCACAAATGATACCTCCAGCTGGGTATCAACTCCATATTCCAGTAGCACTGTCACGCTCAGTCTTGGCCACTACCACACCAGATCAAGATCAAGTCTGATAGGACATGAATCAAGGGATCTTAAACAACTTCGAGTAGCTAATAGCTCGACTAAAATCCATGTATGGGTGGCACGCTTTGGTACAACCAGAGCAAAAACCCTACCTCGAGTGGGTGAGAAATATTCTGCCACCACCAAACATCGTGAACCCCATATTCTCAATATTCAATGGATCGGGGGACACAAAACAACATTTGATTCACTATGCCTCTTATAGTGACCCCATTATGGGAAATACAGATAAGTAATAAGCCGTAAAACTTTGGTGCTTTATACGAACCCTGCAGGGATCAGCTTTTGTATGGTATACTAGCCTGCCAGCCAATTCAATTATAAGCTAGGAAGACCTATGACGACCGTTTCTATTACAGTTCAGTTCAACACTGCCTAAGATGATGGTCAATGACCTCATGAATTGCAAACACTGATAGAACAAGATATTCTTAGACTTAATTTCTAGATGGAAGGGACTGACATATTCCCGGAACCGGCCACTCCCCCAGGATGAGATGCTCGCCATGTGCATCGATAACCTTCAGGATGAATTGAAAATGCCACTCATCCCGGTGAAGTATAGAAGTGGGTTTAGGTACTTCTATGCCATCACCCAAAGGATACAATACTCCTTGAAACGGACCAACCTTAAGTCCTGAATGGCCCCACTATCCCCAGGGAAAAGAACGAGAAAAGATGAAGTGACTTCTATCATTCTTAAGTCACCCCCAACACTAGCTCCAGTCACGAGGCCCCCACCGAACCATGAAGGACCCCTTGGACACCAACAAACACCCCCACCTAGACAAGACAAGTGATAAGGTGATAAAAGAAATTGGTTCGAAGAACAAAGAAATAAAGTTTACTCATTATGAGATGACTAGGTCTACAGATATTTTATAGCCGCTATGAATTGCAATTTTCTCCGGATAACAGATCCAAAGAGAGCCGATGAAGTGGGTCTCAACAACCATCCAAATTATTGTTTGTATCACTGGATACTAGGACACACCATCTAGGAATTCTTCGTTTTCAAGGATTTTCTATAAAAGCTGGTGGATTTCGGGCAAGTTAAGTTGGGCCCACTACCAACACAAGTAGCATATGTCTGCACCTATGACTCAAGAGAAGAAGATGAATGGAAGATAGTCTCCAGTAATAAGGAGAAATTTTTTGACAATTAGATGACCCGTGAGATCGTTAACCAAGTCCATGGCATCCTCTAGGTGCAGTTGAAACAACCAACTGAGCCCCCAAAATCTCCCAATACAACAAAACCATCCTACTCAGCCCCAAAATCCTCTAAAGATTAGAAGGGAAGAAATAAAGAGCAAGAAGATGAGTTGAAACCAAAGCCTAAGTCAGTGTTGACAGTTTTAGACTTCATTCCAACAGACTTGGTTCAATGGGAACCACCCCGCCAAATGGTTCAACGGGAACCATCCCACCAAATGGCACTATCAAAAGGATACAGTCAGACAGAAATAGTGTCGGATCAAGAATTGATCTTCAGCTCCATTAACGTCATTCACTTGATGGACCCCTTCTCTGATGAAGACTATGGCCACAAACCTGAATTTCCCATGCCCAATTGGAGAGATGGAGGGAGAGGCTGTAGAGGCCATAGGTTTCCTAGAAGACATGATCGTGTCATGAGTCAAATTCCCCCCCATGCCACAAGTCAAACCGTTAATATCATGGAAACTCATGTAAGGACCCTCCAACAGACACAACAAGAACCGGAATGCTCCTTCACCCCCATCAGAAGAAATATAAGCCCAATTATCTTGGAATATCCATGAGGGGAAGAACAAATACTGAACCGACCAAGGTATATAAGCAGACCAGTTTGGCCAAATGTGGAAAGGACTGTAGCACTGCTAGACCTTGTTACAGAGGTCGAACCATCTATATCCAAAGATCAAACCCCTAAAGTGTCTGTGAAAGAGAAACCCTAATCCAGGAAGTGCCGACATTTAGAGAATAAGTATGCTGTTTTAAAGTAGTTGTCTTCAGTACCAACAAAGATGTCAATCCTGGATGCGTTGAGCTTGTTCGCAGATCCTAGGGAGGCACTCATCGAAGCCTTTCTAAGTCCCCAAGAGTTCGAGGCTGAAGTAGCAGCAACTGAATTCTACCGAATGGAGACTAGTCCCGAAGAATGTCACGCCGTCATTTCATTCATAGGTAGGGATGAAGATGAAATCATGCAAGGGCACATAAAACCCTTATATGTATCTGAAAAGATAAATGGAATTGATGTCCAAAGAATCTTTATCGACAATGGCTCTGGATTCAACCTCCTCCCACTGTGAATGCTTCATCGACTAGGATACGATGAAGACAACTTGACACCCTGCACTACAACTCTACTGGGATACGACAAAAGTGAGCAGAAACCATTGGGAAGAATCAAGATTAAAACTTGGATCAGAGACCTCATATCAGATTCTAAGTTCCTGGTGGTGAAAAAAAGTACGACCTTCAATGTTTTGTTAGGGAGTACTTGGCTGCATCAACATGTTGCAGTTCCGTCATCATACCACCAGTGAATCAAATATTGTACTAATGGGAAAAATAGGAAGGTTCATGTTGATAAATCAATATTTGAATCCTATGAGTTGCATTATATTGACACAGGGTTCTATGAATCGAAATAAAAACATCTTTTGGTTGATGACATTGATTCGATCAATGCCCCGAATGGATTGGAGATGGCTCCCTCCAACCCCCTCTAGTGACTTGGGGAAGATTATGAACTACCCATTTACTAGGTTGAATGCGTACGTACACGTATGGATGTAGACTCAGTTGTATGCATGGTATCTGTTACGACCACTGAGTCTAAGGACCCAGAAAAGTGGGTTGAATCCCATGTGGTTAGGAAAAGCCCTATCAAAGATGCTCCTGACCCGTCCTCAAGACATCAAACTACCCTTTCCTCACACACTAAGGAAAAAGGTGATTTCTCTCCCAATATTGGAGAGTTCATCTCAAAAATCCTTTCTCCATCAGAAGATGATGAAGATTATGAAGAATAAGAAGAAGAGGAAGAAGAACTCAAAGATGCCCCTCCCGCATTCGAAGAATGTGTCTCCACCACAATCAATGAACTTAAGAAGATAAACCGGGACATTGAAAATGACCCGCAGCCCACTCTGATCATTGTGGCCATGATTCTCAAGGAACACGAGGCATATAACTCCTTCCTAAAGAAGAATCGAGATGTGTTTTCCTAGAATTACACAGAAATTCCAGGCCTCGATCTTGAGGTCTCCACCCATCATTTGAGCTTACCAGAAGATCACTAGGGTTATAAATAGGCAGCTAGAAGGACCCACCCAACTCATGCTACCAAAATAGAGGCTGAAGTTGACAAGATGATCAAATACAACTTCATACAGGAGGTCTAATATCTGACCTGGCTGGAAAACATAGTTCCTGTAAAAAATAAGGATGGGAAGATTACAATCTGCACTGAATTCATGGACCTTAATTGACATTTTCCAAAATATGAATTACTGATCCCAATCACAGAATTGTTGATCGATGAAACAGCCAGATACGAAGCCCTCTCTTTCATGGGTGGCTATTCTAGATACAATCAGATCCATATGGCTCGATGAGATAAAGAATCTACCGCTTTTAGGGCCCCTCAGGGGGTGTTCTGTTATAAAGTGACGCCCTTTGGTCTAAAGAATGATGGCGCCACATATGAGCATGCCATGAATTGTATCTTTAAGACCTTATTGAAAAAATTGGTCTAGTGTTATGTTGATGATCTGGTGGTTAAATCATTATAGTGCTCGAACCACCTAGATGATCTTGAAACTGTCTTCAAAAAATTGTGACAACACAGTTTAAAAATGAATCCCCTAAAATGAACTTTTGATGTTACCTCAGGAAAATTCCTTGGCTTCATCGTACGCCATCGAGGCATCGAAGTCAACCCCAAGAAGACAAAATAAATTATTATAATGTCCCCACCTCACAACCTCACTGAGTTGAGAGGACTCTAGGGGAACCTCACCTACATTTGGCGCTTCATAGACAACCTAGAAGGTAAATGTTTACCTTTCACCAGGCCCATGAAGAAAGGAGTTATGTTTGAGTGGGATAATGATTGACAAGAAGCGTTTGGAAATCTCAAAATATATCTCATAAGCTCGCTGGTGCTGATGATGTCAGTCAAGGGGAGACCACTCATTTTGTATGTAACTACCCTGGAATGGTCATTATATGCCTTCCTCGCGTAGAAGAATGATGCCGACAGTGAGAACGACCTCTACTACCTCATCCAGACAATGATAAATGCTGAAACTAAGTATTCAAAAAATGAAAAGAGCTTCCTAGCCATAATATTTGTAGTTCAGAAGCTCATGCATTACCTGCATCACCATGAGGTCCACATGGTCTCCTGCTGCAACCCGCTCAAATATATACTCAACTGTCCTATGCTAAATGGGTGCCTATCATGATGGGTGTTCATCCTACAAAAATTTTACATATGGTATGTACCCCAGAAGGACATCAAAGGACAGACATTAGCATAATTACTGACTAATCACCCCTCAGAAGAAACAACACTGCTGGATGCCAAAATTCCAAATGAAGAAGTGTTTTCCATTTAGGAGGACCCCCAGACATGGGAAATATACTTAGATGGTGATTTCTAAATCCCAACAGGGAAAATGATGGAGGATCCTGAGATTAAAAAAGTGGTACTGGGAGTTATAGTCATATCCCCCGAAAATTCCATCTTTACTTACTCTTTCATACTTTCAGAAGGGTGCACAAACAATGAAGCGGAATATCAGGCTCTCATTGTAGTCCTGGAATTGGCACGTCATGTGAAATCCAAACACCTAAAAATAAAGGGTGATTTAGAGCTAGTCATAAAACAGGTCAATGATGACTATGCCATCAAAAAAGAGGTATTGGTCCCCATGATGAACCATGTTCAAGAACTGATGGAAAAATTACCATCAGAACCAACTTTGAACTATGTCCCCTGATCACAAAATGCTCAAGCCGACACTTTGGAAAATACATTCACAACCTTGGACGATCAAGACCAGGATGAAACAATCATTAGAATTACTCACCACCGTATGGTATTTCCATTCATCCAGAGCAATACGAAGGAAATTGATGAAGTTATACCTGTCTCTAAACCATATGGTCATACCACCAGTTGGATGATGCCCATTGAAAATTACATTTGGAATGAGGAACTCCCACCAGATAGGGCTAGAAGGGAGTAGGTCTGAAGACAGGCAGTCAATTTTTCCTTATACAATGGGGTAAACCAAGAAAAGGTCCTCTGCAAATGAGGTCTTGACAGAGTTATAAGGTGGATTGATGGAGAAGAAACTACTTCCGTCATGAAATAAGTGCACGCCGGAGCTTGTGGAGTTCACCAATCAGAAACCAAGATCTCTCACCAAATACAAAGGCTTGGGTATTACCAGACCACTATGATACAAGATTGTGCCGTATTCACCAAGAAGTTCCATTACTACAAAGTTCATGCTAATTTCATACAAGACCAATAGAGTTACTTCATACATCTAAGTATTCCTAGACATTCGTTGACTGAGGTATGGATGTTGTGAGACTATATCCTCCCACTACAGCTAGAAAATTCAAGTTCATACTCACATCGACCGACTTCTTTTCGAAATAGGCTGAAGCCATACCCCTTAAATAATTCAAGGATAAAAACATCAACTTTGTGAATACCAACTTCATTACCATATTTAGTGCCCCTCATACTATCTTGATGAACAATGACACCAAATTCTTCTATGCTAAGTTGGACAAACTATACTATGAGTATGGAATTAAAGCGAACTGTTCGTCCTGTTACCAAGTGGAAGCCAATGGTTAGATAGAGGATTTAAACAAGACTCTGTCCAACATAATTCAAAAGATGGTTGATAATGATAAGAAATTGTGGCCAGATAAGCTCCTTCATGATTTATGGGATTACCAGACCATGACCCACACTGCCACCCAGGAAACCCCGTACTCACTAGTATATGGGGCAGAGGTGGTGTTACCTATCAAAATCCAAGTGCCATCACTCTGTGTGGTCATTTGCGATAGGCTTTCTATGGGAGAATAATCCCAGAGATGGTTTGATGAATTAGATCATCTATATGAGAAAAGGATGCACACTCTGCACCATTTGGAAATCTACCAAAATCGGATCGCATGAGCCTTCAACAGAAAGGTTTGCCTTTGATCTTTCCTCGAAGGAGAAATGATGTTGTTCCTCAGAACCCTAATAATACTCAGAAAGAATCCCCCAAATCTTTAACCAAAGTGTTAAGGACCATATGTCATACATAGGGTCTATTCCAATGAAGCATACGACCTGATATCAATGGACAGGCAGCTCATCGCGGCTCCTACAAATGCAAAGTTCTTAAAGAAGTATTTTTCATAATAAAACCCCCAATTCCATGGTCCAAGCTCTACGAACCTAAACTATGAGTTATAATACCCCCAATGACTTGGTCCAATCTCTAAAACCCTAAATTATGAGTTATAAAACCCCCAATGCCATGGTACAAACTATAAGAACTTAAACTATGAGTCATCATCCCGACCACATGACGTTAAACTGTACGACATTAGTCCATACAATATGACATTAAACTAAAATTCCATGGTCCAAACTCTAAGACATTAAACTATGAGTCATTGTCCTTTCCACATGACATTAAACTATAAGGAACTCATCCCTGAAACATGAAAATAAAATGTGACTCATTTCCTCGCTGTAGGACGTAAAACTACATGACACAAAATGTCCTAATCGAATGACAATAAACTGCATGATCTCTTACAGAACTACATACGACTTGATTCCTACCCTCACATGATAAGTAGTGACGCCTTGATCTTCAATCATGGCCCAACCCCCACCATAAAAAATGCCTCCATCATACCCCCTATATACCCATATTCTTAAGGGAAACCTTTATCACTCCTTGTTTCTCACATCGAGTATAACTCCCATGAGATTAGGATTAGTGGTGGATATTCTATTAAGAAATCCAAATATAGGGTAACATGATAGACCTAACCAATGTGATAGATAGAATGAAAATATTCCTACCCTTGGACCAAGCCAAATTAGTACAGGGTACGTACAAAACTACATATGGATTGATTCCTTCCCTTGTGGGATACGTAACGATGCCTCGATTATCGATATTGGCCCATCTCTACTAGGAAAGAAAAAAATATGCCCCCATTATATCCTCTACCTCCCAATACCTACGAAGGAAGCCTTATGTCCACTCCTTGTTTCTCACAATGATCATGAATCACTTAAGCTTAGGATTAGTGGTAAGTATTCTCCTATGAAAATAAGTTATGGAGAAGTATTGCAGACCTAGCACCCCTAGCAAATGAAATGGAAATTTCCCTACATACAGACCAAGCTAGATCGGTACAAGGAGCATCGAGAACTATGTACGACTTGATTCTTTCTCTTTTAGGATACATAGCGACACCCAGATTAGGCATCCCAACCTAGAAATCATAAAAAAATTCCCTCAAATGTCCCTACACATCGAGAAAACATTTTCAGGGAACAATCAGAACTACGTACGTCTTGATTCCTACCCTTTCAGGATAAGTAGTGATGCTTGGATTTGGCATCCCGACCCATCCACCAGAAAAAAATCCATTTTCCCCCATACATAGGTCAGACTTGTATGTAGAGTCTATGAAAGGTCCTATCGCATGAAAATAAACTATGAAATTCTTTGAGAGTTCTGTGTGGCCTAGTCCTCGGTATTATGAGATTCCGCACATGCATCTCAGTCACGAGAAGTCAAAAGATCCTACTTCCCTCTATACATATGATTCATACCTCTTTGGAAGCTCCAAGTAGTTCACCGTTTATCATGGTATGGGTATTCTCATGTTCTTGTGAACATATTTTCTATTTGTCACACTCCATACCTCAGGAAAAAATGGATCCCCATAATCATTCAAGGACATCTGAGATGGAAGGCCAGTGTCCCGCGGGCAACTTTTCTTGACTATACTATCATGCCCCGATGGCTCTACATATGTTGACCAAAAAAATGGCCATCAATCAAAGGAAAGTTTGTCCCCAGGAGTGTCCTCTCCTATCTAAGTATCCCCAATGGCTTCCAAGACCCATGTCATCCCTCCTGATTCAAGTTTCCCTTGGGATTATGGTCTACACCTTCTATCATCACTCACATCTAAGGAATGTCGGAACATCCTGATTATGATTAAACCAAAACTATTAAATATCTTTATGATAGTATAATCATCCTCACTGCATGACTCTAAACTGCATAGTATCACATCCTCACCACATGAATCTAAACTGCATAGCATCACGTCCTCACTGCACAACGTTAAACTGCAAGGCCAAAATCATCATTGATGTACGATGTTAAACTGCATAACAATGGTTTAAGACCAAAAGTTACCTATAATGTTGAATTTTCTATTCCTAAGAAATGACACAGAATCCTCATAATACCTTGTTTCTCACACCGATCATATATCATGTGAGCTTAGGGATTTCAGTGAGAGATCCACTATGGAATTATGGAGAAATAGTCCAGGAATTTGGTTCTAGCAGCACGAACCTAAAAGGCATGTTAGAATTCCCTCCCCCAAGAGGAACCCCATGTCCTGGCCATATGACATTAAATTACTAGGTAATCCAAATATGAGATGAATTCCTCACCCTACGTATGAGTTAGAACTACGTAAGGGACACCCAATTCCATGAATAAATTACATCCCAAATGCCCCCAATATATTCGGATACACTCATACCGTACCCCATAATCCGTGATTTGAGTGATCTTGGATCCCCATAATCATCCAAGGACATCTGGGATGGAAGACCAATGTCCTACAAACACCTTTTCTCGACTATGCACATCATGCCCCAGTGTCTCTGCATATTTTGCCCACAAAAATGGCCATCAATCAAATGAAAATTTATTCCCAAGAGAGTCCTCTCCTATCTTAGTACACCCAATTGATTCCAATCCTTGTCCCATCCCTTATGATTCAAGGGCCCTAAAAGTCATGGTTTACACTTTCCTTCTTACACATATCCTGGATATATTGGAACATATAGGCCCAATTAATCTCTGGTCCCTTTTATGGTTTCTAAAGATATCCAATCAGTATGCATGAGGTTGATCCGCATGCAAAAGAAGAGTGAACCCACTTTTTTTGGGTTTCCCCAAAGAAACTCAGTTAAAATTCTCCTTTTTGATTCTTAGGTGCACCCAGCGTTGAAGGCCACATACCATATTCAGAAATTTCCCAATCTATATAATCCTCAATGACCATTAGAGACATAAGGTCAGTGTTTTGTGGACACATTTGATTGACTATGAACATCATGCCCCGAAGGTTATGCATATGTCTCCCACAAAAATGATCATCAATCAAATGAAAATTCATCCCCAGAAGAGGCCTTTCTAGCTTCTGTATGCTCAAATGACATTCATGTCTTGTCACACCCCAGGTTTGGAAAACTCCTGGATGATGGCTTAGGTACCTTCTTCTTTCCAAGTTCCCCTGAAATATTAAATACTCTTAACTAAACTAACCATTCACCATCTCTCTCTCACACAAGTAATAAATGTGCGGGAATAGTTTCCCACTCAAAGCTGATATGAATATTCCTATTGATTTTAGACAGCAATACTCAGGACAACCACCCATTGTGGCTCCCAACATCAAAATAAATTCAAAATTTTGAAAATCTCACCAAGACATTAGAAATGGAAGGCTAGTGTCTTGAGAACACCTTTTATTGACTATGCGCATCATGCCTTGGTGGCTCTATATATGTTTCCCAAAAAAATGGGTGTCAATCAAAGGAAAATTCATCCCTCAGAGAGTCATTTCCTACTTCTGTATGCCTAAAGAGGCTCCCAAGCCTCATGCATGAATAGAATCCACAAATAAAGGGTCAAGAAAAATCCCTAATCCATGTATGAAGGATATTAGAATATTCCCAATTGATGGTCCCGAATTGGAGACCTTTCCCTAATAAGTTTGGTCTAAGATGTTCGACCTAAAACATCAGTAATAAGTTTTATTGGAGGGACTGTGAACTACCAGATAAAAAGACACCATACTTTCCAGAGGGAAAATCCAAAAAGGGAACCTCTGGGTAAAAAATTGAGCCATCAGAAAAGGCGTAAAGCTTGTTATGGAAAAAACCCACAAAGGGCGGACTAAGAAAAATCCAAGTTATACCTACTAATCCCTTAACAAGTAGGCTTAGGAAAAAATTAGGGTAATATAAAAAAAGGCACAAAATTTTGTAGGGTTTTCCATGAAACCCCAGTAATAGTCAAACCATGTTCACTGACTCCTATGACTCGGGAAAAAAATTAGAGCCCGATTTGATTATTTCAATTTAATGATTTCAAGTCATGGTTTGAAATTAATGCCTGATTGAAATGATTTTGACATTATAGGAAAAAGAAAAGAAGGAGCATTCAAAGTAAAATCAGTTCCATCATATTCCATAAATATATATGGTAGGCATCCATAGCCTGGAGCCTCTTCGTGTGATCAAGATAGGACCTTTACAAGAGACGTTCGACAGAATCACAAAGTTGCATCAACGATTAGTGAGACACCTCAATGGATTGGTGAAGCTTTAATAAATTCTCTGTCTTGGACTCTTCACTCGCTCTTAGTACCTATGATTCCCTCATGGATTGGAGGCCGGTCCTCTGTCCCTCTTTCATTTTCCATCGACCCTCCTCAACAGCACCTACGACCTGGGCTCGCTCCTATTTGAGCTACTACAGCTTCTGGATTTATTGCTCCACTTCTTGGTTAAATAGTTCTATTAAAGACCCTTACTTCATGAGTTCTTTTTGCAACCTCACAACCGCTCCAGCATGAGTGGCAGATTCTTCAATGAGAATTTGTCGTGTAGCATCTAGATAAGGTGTCGACTATGCCACGAAGAGTCAAGATTAAAGTTCATGAGTTTCTTCTTGAGCAGCAACTGCCTGTCTTACTATATTGTAAATTCCATGATAGTTGAATCCACTAAATCCCAGGACCACAAAATGGAAGTTTAGCTTTGGAAACTTCACTGGAATCTCATCCATTGGAGTCTGGAAGATTAATCTCTAAATTTTACTCCATTCCTTTTGCTAAGTGGGATGAAGATCGACTAGGATTTCTCAATCTGTCTCAAAATCACTCCCTGAAGATGAAATATAGCCAGGAATGAACGTCACCAGAGAGGGACTTGACTCAACAGCTACAACAGAACTTGACCCAGCAACAACCTCGTCTCTATTAATGGTAATAGATGATAAGGTAGGGGAATTTGACGCTATTTCCAAGGATTTTGGTTGTGATTTTGGGGATGAAGGGGAGATGACTTCAATACCTCCCACCCCGGCAGTGGTATCACTATCTAAAACAGGTGATGCTGCATCTTCAATCATCAACGGTGCCTCACGAATACGCTGGAAGACTAAAGACCCAGGGCCGTACCTGGCTGAAACATTAGTCCTCAAGGTGGTCCTCAAAAGGTTGTCGGTTAACATAAGGCTTGTAGGGATGGTCAGACCATATAAGGATACTGGTCTTGGAATCTTGGGGGTATAAATCATGACCCCTCAAAGAAATGGAAAAAAGGTCATGATAGCCCACTCCAAATTTTCAAGGGATAGAACATCAGCCCCCCTGACTATCACTTCAGCAAAGCCACCATGTGTAGATGAAACAATAGTCTTCAGAGTGAATCCCTTTTCAGGGGGAAAAGCTGCTCGATCGAGATTGATTGGCTTACCGATATTCGAAGCCCCTATGAGATTCAGTAAGGCCTAGGGCTCATCACTGGCCTTGGACCCTGCCATAAGGACTACCCTGTCTCTCTCTATGAGAGTCAAACCAGCACAGTCAAGTGAGCCCACAACTTCTGGATGTCTTTCTATTGTTGGGGTAGATATTGTTCAAACAGGATCAACAACACCCCCGGTCTCTTCAAATGGACATGCTTCCTGGTTTTGATCATCCATGAAATATGGTGACCCTTCCTCTACCCTAAAGGGGGTAGGATCTATAAATGCCTAAGTGGTCATTGTTTGGTCTCCAATAGGACATGCGTTAAAGTACATGTATGTACCAGTAAGTTAACCAGATAAAGGTACTTGGTTCAATCACCAGGTAAACAGAAAATTACTTGTGATCCTCCATCGAATACACCTGGATAGTTGAGAGGATTTCTTGAATTTCTTTGACTTCTAGGGGGATGACTCCAGTATAAGATCACCAAGAGGAGATGGAGGGGGAAACACCCGGGAAGGGTCTGTGATAACCACTTCCATATGTTCTTGGGATTCAAGGGATCCTTCCGCATTACCCCATACCATTGAGGGGGAATAATCCCTAGCCACAATACCTCTGGGATAATAATTTGGGGAAAAATCCATTTCCTGAGATTCAGTAGGTCCCTAAGAAAAATTAAAAAAGGAAAGGGGAAACTTTCAGCATCTTTGAAATAAAAGAATTTAAGGCCAAAGGTTGTAGATGAGACTTCTCCCACCAGCCTTGGGAATACCTCCATCAATGCTGCATGGTCTAACCAGTAATTCCTGTCCGTAGGAGTGTGAAGACACCTATCCATTTCAGTCAAGTAAGCTGCCACCTCATCAGGCTCTTCATCGGTTGAAATATAGGTAGGAGCAATGGCTCCCCCAAAACCTAGAAGATCAAAGTGTTACCTCTGAAGAAGCATCCATATATCTTCATATGAGGTGATCGCCCTCAATTCATCCCAGACTCTCCAAGAATTTGGAAATGTGGCCATAATTAGGATGACCAACACTGAAAGGAAGTTACAGGGGAGAAGAGCAGGTTTTGAAAACCACAATTGTTTACCAGGTGTCCGTGAAAACTCATGATCTTGATAAGAGGAACGTTTATGAGACGATGAGAGCAAGTAAGAAACTTTCTCTGTGGAAGATTCAGTAGGAAATCCAATGAATTCTTCATCCTCATCAATAGTTTTTAGTCGTAGCATGGAAATCACCCAATGAGAATACTTTCAGTGGCCACTTTGATAGTGAATGAGGGTCTTAAGGTCCTTAAGATAACAACTTACCCTATCTAGATCCTCATCAAATGAAATGTCAGTCGGTGTTGACACTTTGATAATGCCAGTAAGGGACACTTACCTAGTCTGGAGGAGATTCCATAAATCATGGGGGGACTGGTCATGTGTATATGAATGACCTTATAAAGGTATCATTGCCTCCAGTACATTGGAAAATTGGCATCATAAGGAATGGATGATGGACTCCTGGAAACAGCCCGAACAGCTTGTTCGCCCGCCCGTGAGGTCATAACCCCATCTTTCACAACTTTACTGGGGGGGTGGAATGAACAGACCTTCAAAGTGCTTTTCCCGAATGAGAGTGTTTATAAAATACCTTTTTCTTCCCCTTTCCTTTCAACTTGTATGCCTTGGAAGTCATCACAATAGCCACTATGTCGGCCAATTGTCCATCAGGATATGACTTAACCCTGGCCTCAACATAATTCTTGGTAAGTAAGGGCACAAAATCCTCAGAATCTGGAAGTCTGTCCTAGCTCTAGGTGTCCTCCTGGGTGAACATCAGCCATAATTAGAGGGATATCATGAAGTGATTCTCCTAAAATTTTTTTTGAGAGTAGGGGGACACAACTTCTGAATGCAGTTGAATTGTCGACTAAATCTGTAGGGCACATATCCCCCGCAAATAAGTTCCCCTACGATATGGGAAACCAAGATGAATTCTCATATAGAAAAGTAGTAATCTCGGTTGATAAAGCCTTTAGATTAATTCTTTGTAATAGTACTAGTAGGAGAATCATAAGGGTGGTAATGGAAACATTTGTGAATGTTGAGATAATCTATTAAGTCCTGCACATTCCTTTCTGTCTGCTCCTCTTGCTTATCCTATGAAGATCAAGCCAATGGCATGACCCTTCTGGTGTTTTGAAGGTACTTTCAAAGGGTAGAATGTGTAATTGGTAGGGAATTGATGAAGGAATAACCTCCCTATGTGGGATACCATCCATCCCCAAAGAATTTGAAAAGGACCAACCATCCTGTAGGGTGACCCCCTTCACTGATTTGGCCCAGTAGGAAGTATATCTTGGCCAACACTAGGATAGCCAAATTGATGCATTTTTTGGTGTCCAACTGAGCAACCATGATAAAGGTTGAGGCTCTTAAACCACCAGATTCTCACACTGGTAGGAGCCACCCGCTCGGGAACATGGCCAAGAAAGCTTCCGGTCGAAATAACCAATGAACGTCAGGGATGTTCCCCCATCCCCATTTCTAAAAATCCCCCTCTTCTATGGTGGTCCAGTAAGTACCCGCTCACCTCCGGGTGGCTTTGGTAGGTCAAGCCTTGGGTCTCTGTGGATCGGGCTCAAGACTACTATGCTTAAAAAAAGTGCCAAACCAGTCGTTAAATGGAACGTCCTGCTTCGGACAGGGATCACTTTCCTTCAGAAGTGACTTCACTTGGATGATGAGTTTCCAGGCCAGGGGGTTCTTTCCTCGTCATCCCAAATAGTGGAGGGAGTAATAAATTCATTGTACATTTTTTCCAATGATAGGTACTCCTAAAATAATCCAGATGTCCCAAAGGATGATGCCAACCTCACCATGGGTAAAATGGAAAGTGTTGGTATATGGACTCCACCGACTTAAGAGTTGTGAAATAAGGGAAGTAGGATGATGGGTGCATGTCAGAGAAACCCAAACGGCCTCATACAGTCCCATAGTCTATAGCTCGGCTTAGAATTCTTCATAACTCTGGCGAACCCAAAAGGGCCACCCCCAGTCCAAGCCAAACAAGCCTCAAGGACAAAGGTCCCATCAAGATGACCAACTGTGCTGCTCATTCGTTGTAGCCTTCCTTAAGATCCTCTAATAACAGTGGGTCGTCTGATCGGGCCTCCGCTGCATCCCCTCTAGGGTTTGAGGTGCATAGTGCAGCAAAGTTCCGGAGGTAGTATCTCTCTGAATTTACCTCCACTTAGAAGAGATAAAATCCTTCGAAATAAAAGTAGTGATTATCTAGGTGGTGGGATGATCAATCAAGTTTGGTGTTGGAATCGCTGTGTTGGAAGAAAGTACAAACCCATAAGAGGGAAGCCTGTCTGAGATTGGGTACTCCTGTTGACCCACTGTGAACAGATCGCAAGAGATTGGTGAAACAGAATGACCATAGTTTTTTCTTCCACCAAAGCCTCCATGTCATTCGATCTTTTTTTAGCAGAAGAAAGAGGGGAATCAATAGTGGCCTCAGAAGAAGCAACAACATCAGTAACAACCTATGAATCAGCCATTGTAGCTTGCATGAAAAATCCATAAGCCAATGAAAAGTCACTCTAATAAAAAAATTATTGGATAAAGGCTATAGAAGAATGGATACAAGGTTCAAAACATGTCCACATAAACCTCTACGTATGGATTATAGAAATAGTACACGGTAGCCACATCCCATATACTACATGATATGTAGAAGAAACCCAACCTACAACTACGATATGCGACCGTATTCCACCACGTAAAACCATGGTATACAAACCATCCATGAGGAATTGGCCTATGGATCATTGTCTTGCGAACAAAAAGGTTCATAGAAAGTGGATATCATAAACCTAGGCCTTGATTAGGTTCATATTCAAAAATTTTAGATTAAAGTTTAAAGTTCAGATTATTGGTTATTAAATCCCGATTTACCGATCCAAGTATGGTATGCAAACAAGCCAACCATGTAGCATCCTTCTACACAGAATCTGGATTTTAAGTCTTGAAATTCCAAAAAACTATTCATGAAATCCAAAACATGGTGTGAGGACGGACAAATGGAGAGAATATTGGTTCACAGAATGTAAAAAGTTGTTCATGAATGAGACTTTCGCAAGGAGCACGGTACATGGGAGCAGAGGAATCCAAGGAAATCAATATCAATTTTAGACATGAGGAATGGTAAAGGAAAAATGAAATGGCCCCCTATATATAGGTGTGGTCCCCTACTACTGGGTCCATCTATTCTACTATGAACCATTTCAGTTAAGGACTGCTTCTACATCAGAATAGTCCCCTTTTCATTTCAAACAAACCCAATTCTGATGGGGGGATTTTTTAGGGTCATGAAAATTCCTCCAATGGAAGAAAATAACCACACAAACACTTTTTAGAAGGAAGAAAGTACTCTTAAAAGTCTAGAAAGGTGAAAATACTCAAATTGAGTTGAAATATTCAGAAGAAACTTGAAGAAATTCAAGTTTTTAAGGCATTTTAAGTGGCCCACATACCATCACTAGGAATGGTACGTGGACCAACTAGATCGCGAATGACCAGGTACACAGAACAATCTGTGAACCACTGGCCCGTGAGGTGATGGCCAACGAGAAAGGAAGACCGCGGACTGAGTCACTGAAGGATTCATACGCATAAAGACCATCCATATACCATTCTACAAACTCATTAGTTCATGGATGAAGCAGACCTGTAGGGTTTTGAGAACCATTATTGCGAACCGAAGCCTCCTCAAACCCCAGTTGACCGAGTCTTCCCTAGGCCAGGATATTGCTTCAATGGGCCTCTTCAAATGGTTTCGCGTGCCCAATAGATATGATTGATTCGATGCTCTATAAAAGGAGCATAGTAGAAGTATGGAACACACACACAGAGAGGGATAAAAATAGAGAGAAGGATGAAAAATGATATCTTGAGGGAGACTTAGAGGTTTCACTTAGACTTCTGTATTGTTTCACTGGTGAAGCCCGAACCGCGAGCCACTCCCTTAGAAGGTACAGTGGGCCAAAAACCATAAAATGGGGGAATTGAATAATAATAATAGAACCAAAAACCTATATGGTGAACTTAAAACCAAAAGACTCTCGCGGATGAAATTTCCAGGAATGATGATCCCCTAGACCCTCCTTCAATATGGTGCTCCGCGTAGTGTACCGCTACGTGGACTGAACCCGGCACCATGTACTACATTAGTACGCAGATGGAACCTAAAGTGGAATGATAGGCCACATACCACTATGGTACATGGTTGTTTATAACCATGCCCGCATAACGTAATGGTATGCGGACGACCCCTCTACCTGCATACCACTATGGTATGTGGAGCCTCCCCCATCCCACATAAAAAGTTAGTATAGAGAATGTGGTATTTTCAGGTATTATTTCCTCTAGTTACAACCTTAACCCTCCACTACCGTCTAGTCCTCCATGATCCCTCTGCTAACCAGTCCTTCAGTATCAGGACAAAGCCTCCTTCAAAGCCACTGGACCTATATGATCAGACCATCGGGTGCATTAGCGCAGCCCATTGAGTCTACATACCCATGGTAAGTGGAGTCACGAAGGCTATCTACACAATGGTTTGGGATTTGGGAATGCCTGTGAGGATACATTCCCATGGTAACCTAGAGCCCAACCTTGGGACACTGACGTGAACCTCCCCATTCTCAGGACCAAGGGTGATCACTCGCTTTTCCATTAAATGAGGAATAATGATCAGTCGAAGGGATTATGTTCTCTCCCTACTTTAACAAGGAAAAAACTCCTCCCCTTCCCAAAACATGCTCTGGGGCCCTCCCAATTAGGTAAGTCCCCAATCTTCTACGGAAGGGCCGCGTGACCTTCAATGTCATTCCACATTGAAGGGTTCATTGCACCGCGCCCTCACCCACGGTCACCCCGACCTCTTCCGCCACATTCTCTCCCTTCCCCACTAATTAGTCACTAAAAGTGGTTGATATTCATTGTTAATATCTTTATATTCATTGTCCCAAAGTCTATAAATATTGTTTTTAGTGCATTATATAAATATAACTTCATTTCTCATCTTAAATACAATTCATGTTTAAAATGAAAATTTGGGCCCAATCATTCATCTGTTTGTGGATATCATTATATTAATTTTATGAATTTTATATTTTGGGATATGATTTATCACTTTGTTTGGAACATTTTATTTTTAGGTCCGATGGATGAATCCGAAGGGAAGATGGAGATGTTTGCGCTTGAGTGCAGAAAGTTGCTGGAGAAAGCATAATGGGCCTAAGGCCCATCAAACATATGTGGGGACCACAAAACAAGCCTAATGAAGCTCAAAATTTTAAAGTAGAAAGATAAAAATATAAGAATCATTTTATTCAACTGTGGTCAGAGCTAATTTATAATATTTCAATGAGATATAAGGAGCTGAAGTTTAGAATTAAAATGGTGGGCCACAGCAGAATGCTCATAAAAACAGCCCACCATTTTGAATATAACTCCAAAACGGATAAACCAAATCACCTGAAATTTTTATAGATTCTATAATTCACATGGAATAAGATATTTCTTATTTATGAAACCTTCATGTTCTGCCGTATGAAGTGTCAAACGCACACTTAAAAATAGAGGATGAATCTGGATGGTTTTGTTGTCAACTTTTTAATGTTAATTTCCTTTTGATTCTTCACCCTCCTTTTGACTCTCTTAATTGTTTGGGGGTGAATTTATTTTGGGGGGGTGGAACTAAGGCTCCTAATATTCTTATATAAGGAGCTGGTGGTGAAAGGAATAATCATCGAACATTTTTCTTTGAATCTATGTTTTTATTTCAATTGTAATTTCCCGCTTTCGTTTTGTAATGACATCATTAACTTCTCTAATGTAAGTTTTTCATTTGCGTTTAGTATTTTAATAAAATTTATTATTATTCACTTTTTCTTTTACTTTTATTCACATGTTGATACCGTTGAATCAAGGTGTAAATTTACTCACACCAACACTCGTGAATTCAATCACACAACGATGGAGTGTTCATTTTGATTAATGTTTTTCTTCTTCAATCCTGCTTCTTTAAGTCGACTACCCACTTCCATTGATAGAATAGCATCAATGGAGGGCTAACCTTTTAAGGTTTGATCATAGGGAGTCATATGGGGAGGATTTAATTCTATTTTATGTTCTTAAATTCATAAATCTGTTCTTCATTTTAATAGTTCCTTTCTTTGATTTATCTTCTTCTTTGTCTTCACTGACTTTAACGACGACACATTTTCAGTGCTAGTACGATCCAATTCATTGGAGTGCTCATTTAATTGATCCTCTAAGTGAATTGGTGATTAGCCTTGAAATTGTGTATAGATTAAATCATAGAATCATATTGAGGGATTATTTCATTTAATGGATACCTCTTGAACTGATGAACAAAAAATAAAATGAAAAACAAATACATCCAATCAAGCCCAAGAGAAAACCTAGGATAAACTCACCTTAATTAGTTGTTTTAATTCAAGTAATTTTATTGGTTTTGTTCTTTAAATTAAATCAATATTTCTTAAAATCAATCAACACCATAGTTTTCCACTTCATAGCCAACCCCACATCTAATCAAAGTGTCTCAAGGTTTCTTCTTTGGTCCCTGTGGATTCGACCCCTACCTGTACTACAACGACCGCATACCTGTAGGGTAAATTTGGGCGCAACCAAATTTTGGCACCATTTCCGGGGACCCAAGTAAGTACCTTAGACCCTCGTCTTCTTTTCTTACCCCAAATTCTCTATTCTCACCCTAATTTCTCTTTTATTTTCCCCTTTCTATTTCTGTGTGTCCCAAAAAAATCTCAAAACCAATTTTCAATCAATTCCAATGGATTAACCTCCAAAATACCCATTTATAAACCAATGCTGTAATCAATTAGGAAATAAATATTGGGAAACAACACACATAGGGAATTTCATTGACCAAACCTTAATTAAATACACCACACCAGATAAGATGTACAATCAATGGGATGATGAATGTTTAAAATATCAATTTCCATACCTATCAAGAATGATTGAAAAGATAAATAATGAGGAATTCCATGATGCAAAAACATATATCAACCCTAATCCTGAAAAAATTCTTGAACAATTGTGTGAACAAATAGATAAAATGAATTCAGAAGTTTCATCTTTCAGATTAGAATTACAAAGCTTTAAGACTTTTGAGGAACCCGTTCCCACTCAAGATGTTCTTTCCTCATCATTGATAGATGAATATTTTATCCCAAAAACATCCCATGAATTAAAAAAAGAACTAACCTTTGGATATGGGATAACTGAACAAGATCAAGGAAATTTTGAAGGGTATTTAAATCAGGAGGAAATTAATTTTTTGGATTCACAAGGGGAAAATTTGTCTTCATGGATTGAGTGTTCAGAATATTGCTCCAATAACATTTTTTGAGAATCACAGATCATTGAACCATTGGGAGATATAACGAATAGTGATTCCATACCCACTCATGAAATTCAAATGGAAAATTTTAGGGATGAATCATATTTTCAAAAGGAACAAATTCTTTCAAAATGTTTTGTAGAAGAAACAAATTTGGATTCAAATTTCCATTCATCTTTGGGAAAATTAAATGAAACTGAACTCAACATTATAATCCGTCCTTCCCCACTCAATAATACCTCTATTTATGAAAACCTATACCATTCAATTATCATCAATTTTCATCAAGAATCTCACAAATTAGGAATGAACCTTGAAATCTTAGGAAATACTTCAAATGAAACTCAATCAACCATTACCGAAATTCCGTGGACTTTCACACTCATTTTTAAGAATGGTATTTCACATGGAAAAAATTCTAAAAAAATACTTAATCTAAATCTTGTTGAGGTGGAGAAAGATGGGTTAATTAAAATTTTTAAAGTTGGAATTGGATACGTTGGGGGGTTCAAGTCGAGCTAACGATGTTAAACAAAAGCGCTGCATGGGAGGCAACCCATGGTTTTCATGTTTCTAATCATTTTGAATCATTTTATTTTTCATATAATAAATTACCATAGACTGTTGACCTGTTCTTCTTTTATGAGTAAGGATGGGTATAAAAGGGGAGCGCCATATTCATCCATGTCACGTGGCGTGATCTCTAAGTAATACCTTAACCAGAAATCTAAAAAGAAGACAATGTATCATCAATTTATTTTGGTTTGTTTATTTTTATGTTTTTATAGGTTAAAAAATAAAAGGACATGTCTTAAGTCATAAGGAAAATCCATTCACCACCATCCAAGCTGCTGAGACTCGAACCCAGGATTGAAGGGAGACATTAGCATGAGATTTCTTCATCAAACACCAAGTGACTTAATTCCATGATTATCATTTTCAATTTCCTATTTTAACTCCTATCCTACCACTTTCTAACTTTTCTTTTCTTTAAACACTGGGGACAGTGTTATTCTATGTTGGGGGGAGATAAAAAATGTTTTTTTTTGTGAATAAAAACATGCATGAAAAGAAAATTTCCATTAACCTTGAACATGATAACACAAACTGAAAACTCTAAAATTGGATATCAAATAATTATGCATGCCTTGATTCTGATTTTAATTCAAGTTTAAGTTCATGAGCATAGTTTTTGGAAAGTGCGGTTGTCTGATGTGATTTTTCAAAGTTTACATTTTCATCCTCTTAATACAAATTCCACAATGCACGTCTACTAGATCGTGGGTGTAAATTTGAGTTCTTGGGTCCCTTTCATTATAGAATAGGGTTCTGGGGTCACTTTTAGTTTAATTTGAGTATCCAAAAATAAAAAAACAAAAAAAAAACAAAAAAAAATTTGGAAAAAAAATAATGACCACATAGAGAAATGTTTTGTCCAAATGCGTAAGGCTCCTAATATGCCTATATAAGGAGCTGGTGGTGAAAGGAATAATCATCGAACATTTTTATTTGAATCCATGTCTTTCTTTCAATTGTAATTTCCCGCTTTCGTTTTGTAATGGAATCATTAATTTCTCTAATGTACGTTTTTCATTCACTTTTATTATTTTAATAAAATTTATTCTTCTTCACTTTTTCTTTTACTTTTCTTCACATGTTGATACCGTTGAATCAAGGTGTGAATTTACTCACACCAACACTTGTGAATTCAATCACACAACGGTGGAGTGTTCATTTTTATTAATGTTTTTCTTCTTCAATCCCACTTCTTTAAGTCGACTACCCGCTTCCATTGATAGAATAACATCAATGGAGGGCTAAACTTTTATGGGTTGATCCTAGGGAGTTGCATGGGGAGGATTGAATGCTATTTTATGTTCTTAAATTCTTAAATCTATTCTTCATTTTAATTGTTCCTTTCTTTGATTTATCTTCTTCTTTGTCTTCACCAACTTTAATGACAACACATTTTGAGTGCTAGTACGATCCAATTCCTTAGAGTTCTCATTTAATTGATACTCTAAGTGAATTGGTGATTATCCTTGAAATTGTGTATGGATTAAATCGGAGAATGATATTGAGGGATTATTTCATTTAATGGATACCTCTTGAACCGATGAACAGAAAATCAAATGAAAAACAAATACATCCAATCAATCCCAAGAGACAACCTAGGATCAACTCAACTTAATTAGTTGTTTTAATTCAAGTAATTTTATTGGTTTTGTTCTTTAAATTAAATCAATATTTCTTCAAATCAATCAACACCATAGTTTTCCACTTCATAGCCAATCCCACATCTAATCAAAGTGTCTCAAGGTTTCTTCTTCGGTCCCTGTGGATTCCACCCCTACCTGTACTACAACGACCGCATACCTATAGGGTAAATTTGAGCGCAACCACCCACCAACATGGGAGGAGGTATGTACATTGTTGAATCTTTCACATCCTATTTCTTGTCACACCGATCATGAATCACATGGGCTTAGAGGTTTGTGAGGATGACAATATCCATACCATCAGAACTATGAGAACTTTGATTCTTGGCCAAATCAGGGTACGTAGGACGCCTACTAGAAGGCCCAAGATCAAAAGGGTTCCCACCCATAATGAAGCCACTCAATAAATGGGAATCTCCCATGCGTAAGCCCCACACTATCCAAACTATGTGGGTTATGATTCCTCTCTCGAGGATATGTACGAATCCCTCCTTACGAGCCTGATCCCAACATCAAGTCACCTTTCGTCCCCCCTGAATGACGATAAACTCCAGAGTGCCTTATTATATGGATCAAGTCAATGCTACCTCTGTAGCATAAAATATATGAATGACTACGATAATCTTGAAAATCAAGGGTATCCCATGGACACAATCTTCGAGAATGAACCAAGGATTCAAAAAAATATGGACTTGACTTAAATCTATAACAGAGTCTCGAAACATGCAACAATCCTCCCCCGGAAGGGTGTAGTGAGCCTGACCTCCCATACTCTTGACCAATGGATTCCTTAAGTGTCACTGACCAAATCGTCAGCCAACGAGCACCTGCCTTTGGAAAGAAGGTCCATGAATCATGGATACTGGGGCTATTGGGCATTCTTGGTTCCACAAATTAACCCGTTGGAGACCATCTGAGGAAGTTATATCTGAGAAGGACTGATTGTGCAAGTGCTTGACCCCCACACAATCACCCACTGGGATCACTAGTTCCCGTAGGGTTAATTAAACCTTCTTTAAGGGATAATGATGCTGAATGGGTAAAAACAAAAGGAATGGTGAATTCGACGAGAAACTGTCTCTATAGAAAAAGGGATGGGTGACGATCCTCATTGTGTTATTTCTGTACCGTCCAGAAACACGCCACCTCAGAGGCGCATCATATTTAAAATATTGAAACTCAAATTTTAATCCACTAGAAACTTTTAATTTTCTCTAAGTGTTGAATATTTACACTAGGAACTTTAAAAAATTTTTTTTGGAAAATATTTATTCTCAAAGACTTACTCTCAATGAAAAAAATTCTTAAGATCAGATCCAAAATACTTACACTATTTCCTTTTTCAATTTTCAATCGACTTCATAGACTTATTATGGGAAGTTATGTCATAAAATAAAGCCTTATGATTTAAAAATAAATATGATTGGTAGATTCATGCGATGGATCTCAAGGAATTATGATTGACTCAAATATTTACACTTAGATCTTAAAGTATTACATTTATTATCAAAGACTTACAATCATAGCCTCTTAGACTGGGACACCACTCAACAATGCCCCAAGCTTGGTTAGACACATGGCCTCAAGTTCATATCCCCAAATTACATAGGCTTCCAACTAGTAGCGAGGGCCTAGGTGTGTCCATTGGGAGACTATACCCTCATCACAAGAGTGTATCATAATGGAATATCAATAACATATAAGTATAGAAAGTAATAAATCATAAAAAAATAGGTAAATAATAGAAATAGATAAAATAAATAATACTATAAAAGAGTCCCATATACAATGATGATGATACATGTCACATATCTCTACAAAACAACCAAAATAGGTATACATATCATCAATACAATACATGAGTCAAAAGTACAAAAAGGAAAAAAGTATCCCAGCTAGTATCATGAGCCTCATCTTGGTCCCATGCTACCCTACTCATAAGCAACAATCAAGAAACTATAGTAGTGTGCTTGTCCTTATCCATACCAATAATCATATTGCCATTTTGGGTACCAAAAAGGAGACCTGAATAGGATGTGAGATATAATCTCAGTAGGCAACCACCCAAGGTCTAGTGCCATACAGTCAGGGATTATATGATAGTCACAATGTGTAGGCATAAAAATAATATGTAAAAGAATAACTAAAAGTAAACATCCTATAAATTCTAGGTTATCATTTATAAACAAGTTCATTAAAACATTCAATCTCATTTAAGTAAGTCTTGATACCTAGAATAATTCCCATAATCCCTCATGATAACATTTTCAAATGATGCCTAAACAGTCCATCCATAAATTGCAAGACAAATACAAAATCAAAGCTTGTGCTTTGTCTTTAAAGACATGTCATATAACACATTCCATTATTTATTCATTTATGAACCTGATCCCATCCTTGGAATTCCTAATTTGGAATTAAGGTATTGATCCAGGTATAATATAAACCAATATCCTACATGCCCATCCATGGAAAACCTCTCAAGAATCCAGGTATCACTCTATGTGTGGTATAACATCCCTACCATTCGAGTCCATCCTTGGTGGTCCACTAAGGGAGCCCAAGTATCACCCATGGAATATATGATAAAAATCCCTTTGATTCCATCCTTGTAAATCCATATAGAGTCCATGTATCACTCTACATATAATATTCAACACACATGACTTATTTCTTTTCAAACCATATAAGGAGTCCATGTTTCACTCATGCATAAGCAAGGTACAAGCCAATTGAGTCCATCCATGACATTCATCATTGAATCCATTTTTCAACCAAGGAATATAATATTTCAATATAATTCAATATCATTTAATCAATTTCATTTAAAAACTTCAAGTTCATCACCAAGAACATTTCATTTAAATCACACCTCAAAAGGTGACTCGAGTATGGATAATCTTAGAGGGCTTATTCCTTTAAATTAACTCACATGGGCATTTCAATATAAAGAGAAACTAAATATTAAAAAAGAAATTCAATGGAAATATCCTAGGGTCTTGTTCACCAATCCCCTTCCTTTAATCTATATCAATTACAATTTACAATTCATATTGCAATTCGATTTACATTTCAATTCATGGATTCAATTAATAATTCAATATTAACATCCCATGATAAGGGGTATAGGGAACACCTCAAAGATTTCCAAAATTCATATGCCATCATAAAGGCCCAATTAAATACCCAAAAATCCAAAAGGGTTGGTTCTAATTTTAGGTTCCTCAACCTATAACCATTCTTTTATGGCCTCTTTAATTACATTTTCCATACCTAACAATTTAATTCATGGATCTAAATTCATTTCAAGGCACCAGCCGAGAATTGGGTATGTGGAACAATGACATATATATAACACTTAGAATTTAAATAAAAGGCATAAGAACACATACCATAGGTCCATAGTGGATATATAATCCAATATCAACTTATTATTTGACTCATATTGGGAGAAAATCAAAGAAAAGATAAACAAACTAATAACTGGGAAAATTAGCTTCCACCTAAATAGTGAAACCAATACCAAGAAAAAATAAGGAATGTTACAAAAGGAATTGAGAAATCACTGATGTAGATCCAATGAGATGAGTGATGCTTGAATATGATCTTGGATAGAGAGTTTGCAAAAAATACTAATTTATAACTTCAAAGGAGCTCTCAAAATCTCAAGGTTATATCCATTGAAGAAATAGGAAAAGAGGCTTAGGTTTAATTGATTCAATAAAGGAAAAATTTTAATTTCACAAAAAACATAGGGTCTCATAGTTTGGTCACATTGTTGAAAAAACTGTGCATCAACCCTAAACACTTAACTGTAGGTAGGGGAACCCCACATAGTTTCCTCACATGGTTTGACTAACCACGTGAAAACCATACAAAAATAAACTATTAAAATTGTTGACGTGGCCACACAGTTGTGTGCCCCAAATCACATGATTTGTTCTAACTGTGTGTCTTGTAGCTCCCCATTTTCGATCCCCACATAGTTTTATATAATCATGATGCCTTCCCCACATGACTTCTACTAACCATGTTATGGGCATTTTCACCCCAAGAATTGGTTTTTGGGCTTCGAACTAGACCCAAACACCCTTGATACCTCTATGACCTAAAAGGGAATTCATATTAGGCCATATTTAGACATTTAAACTTAGAATTGATGGAATTTAAAGGATATATTCTTAAAATAAGAACTGGGTTCTTACAACACTCAACAAGAAAATATTTGTGATCAGGACTTAACCATTTTTTGTGAACTCCAACATCCTGATTTCCACATATGTATTTGAACGGACTTATGATTACTCTAGGGATTCTCCAAACTTCTTCAACTCATCTCAAAAAATTTTCAATGATATTTATAATTATTAAAATAATTAAAAACTCCGTAAAATATATTTATGAGGTATTACAACATATAAAACACTCATATAAGAGTATTTCAATGAATATATCATCCAGCTTAGGTAAATATCTTCTTCAATCAATACTGATCCATTTTTATTCACATAAACCTTCATTTATGAGTATATAACATTGATTTTAGTAGGAAAAATGATTTATACTCCTTGGATGGGTTCTCTTTTAGGCTTTCTCCAATTCAATATTTGAACCTGATTAACACACAATATTCACAACCATGAAGGATTTCCAACCATAAGTTTAATAACCAACTTCTATTCCTCTATCCTTTACCATTTATTCATATAGAAACAAATTCTAATTTAAGTGTGGATACATACTTATTAAACCATGATCTTCACATTACCTTTACTTATATAATTGACTTGATATTTGACAACAAATACAAAAAACACAACTAAAAAAAACCTCTAGACACAACACAATTGATTGCGTAATCATTTTATGAATTACGAGCTAAATCAAATGGTACCTCTAAAGTGGTTTAGTTTTTATCTCTATCCCCCCACTCACTATAAAAAATTGAAAAGGGAGAGGATGAAAAAAGGGGAAATATTTTATGGATCCATAAAAATTAGTAGCTGATAATATTTTCATAAGATTATTATTTTTATTAAATATTAGTGTTTTGTAAATTCATTGCACTAATATAAAATTTTCATATATTATTTCAATATTCCCTTCAAGAGAAATCAATATAGGAGACCTTTATCCTTGAGTGTAGGATAATAATTTTGGATATTGTTTTGGAAAGTAAGAATACCTAGGCTACGTAAGAGGATATGAGGTAGATATATGTATTAAAATAGTTTTTGGCCATCCTAGTATGATATTGAAGAACAAAGAATACATGGGGAAATAAATTTCATGAATTCTGAGATATAAGTGTTTAATAATTCAATTAAATATCGAATTAACTTGTATATAGAGGCTATGTTTTCAAAAATGGTGAAACAGATGCTACCTAACCATCCTCCCCAACATATCCATCCTATCTATCCAAATCCTATACCTCCCAATTTAGACTTGACTACAAACTCTGAGTAAAATGTTGAGGATACCCATTCATATATTATAGAATATGGTATTGTATATAATCTGAGGGATTACATAAATCAATAGCTTATTTATTAAGATCATGTAATATTAGTGGTTCATGATTTTATTGATTTAACTAATCCATTTTTATTGGCTATGATGGAGGTAACAACAATTGGATAGAGTATGGACCAATTTTTACTTCGTCTAGCTAGTCTTTGTCGTTAGTTTATAGATGAGGTATGTGTTGTTTTTTCAAGTTTAGTTTACTTGTAATTTTAAATTACTCATATTTTTTATTAAAATTATCTTATATATAATTATATTAAATATAAAATCTATCAAAAAAGAAAAAAATGTTTAGAGGACCCAAACCCTCAGATACTTCTTAGATTTCTCCAATTTTAACAAAATTAACAATGATTTTTTATATTAGAGAGTTATTATGAGTTCTTAATGATTAAAGATATATGTGGAAGAGAATATGTATTAAAAATATTTAAAAAAATATATCATGGATATTTTTATTAGTTAAGACCTCTCTGTACCTACAATGCAATTTTTTTCCATGTAACTAAATTTTAATTTCAATTTCCATTTATTTAAATTAATATAACATATGGTGATTTAAAATTTTAATTATCTAATAAAGTACCAATACACTATTTTCTTACATCATTATAAAACTTTGTTTATGGATTTATGGATCCATAATTTATTTCAATGATCATGAAATACATGAGGAAGAATGTTAGAGTGAAATATATAGCTAAAATATTAGAAAACATGGGGATTAAGTATTGGTTACTTCTATTCCTTGATGGGTAAGTATAATTATATAATTATAAATTATTATTCATTATAATATCAATCATGATGAACTTTTTATGTTTTAGTGGAAACTAGATGTTATGCATATTATTCCCACATGAATTCATGACATATTGGTTATGCTCTTTATAGAGCAATGGTTGTAAAAATTTTCAAAAATTGTTAAATTAAAAAGTTTTATACTATTTTATTAGTCCATTAATCTAAATTTTTTATAGTTACATGTGTTTTAGTAATTAATATATAAAGACAAAACATGTCATGGAAACCATTTAACTGAAAACACTCATCGATAAAAAACCCAAATGCAAGTAATTACATGCAAGTGAAGGTAAATATATTTTATAGTATTATTAATACTTTATTTATCTTACATATATTTTTGATTTTTTAATGTTTTATTTCATAAATACAGTTTCATCATAAAAAATGACTTTTTTAATGTGAATATTATGTTTTATGATTCATTTTTTGAGGCTATAATGACTATAATGGTAATTTTTTTTAAAATAGTTAGTTCCACCATATCTCTTATGATTTCAAAAAATACACAGCATTGTAAATTTTATAAATTTTATTGTTTTTTTAGGTTTTTGAGGATGTTACATCTTATTCAACTGAAGTATTAAATAACATTTGAGAGTTATTTTCAAAATATTTTTTTAGGATTGATTAACTTATAGATGTATATGTAAATTCTTCATTTATGTGTATTATCTTGAAAAAATGCATATAAAAGATTGAATTGTGTTTTTATTTATTTTCTTCTACTACTTGTTAATTGGGTTTCATGTTTTATGCTATCATGATACTGGTTTCTTTCAATAGGGATGGGGTAATATATTTCTATAATACTTAAAATAAATATATATTTAAGTTTTTTTGATGGCTATTTTGAAAATTGATTCCAAAAGAGGCTTTCAATATTGGTTTTTTTATATAATCAACTTCAAAAAAACCCTTTCAAAGTCATTTTTAGAGTTTTAAAACTAGTTATAAAGATAAATGACATTGAAAGTTCCAATAAAATTTGATGAAAAAAATATAAACACATCCATGAAAAATAAATTGGACATTTAAATAATGTTTTAATGTCAGTTTTTTTATAACTGAATTTGAAACATTACTCTTAACATAGATTGAAATAATGTTTCCTTTTTAATGATGTTGGAGATAATAAAATACCAAAATTAAAAGGAATTTTTCCAGTAGTTACCTCTGGGATTGTTTCTTTAATGTTAACCTTTAACACTTTTCCAATTAATAGTACTTTCCAAAACACAAATTGTAACTAAGATCATTCCTTTTAAAAACCAGTATTTATGTAAATCTAACAATAAGATTTTATTTACCAAAAAAGATAAAAAAATATATCCTATGTTAATATTAAGTGCTTTAAAATATTCTTGATATCAATATAGTGATTTTTTATAGAGACTGATTGATATTTTAATCAAAACATAAAAGAAATATTACATAACACACTTGAGATTTCATAAGACTCATACCATAAAACCTATTATTGATCTATATTTATAGATATTCTTTCATTTCATTTAGAAACATCAAACTTATATCATTTTTGATGAAAATTATCACATAAATTACTAGAAAAGAAACTTCAGTCTCATTAACCCACTCACTTATATAATTTTTATGTAACATTAATCAATTTTAATTTTAAAAAAAATTGTGAAAATTGATTCATCCTTTATCTTTTATTTTTTCCATTTGTCAGTTATAAAATTCATTAAGTTCAAATTTTACTCCCATTAGATTCTAAAACTAAAAAAATACTTTTCAAGGAATATTTTAATTCAACTCACAATATTATGGTAGATTATTCAAATAACAACCCATCAATTCCTTAATAAAAGTAGAAAAAATAGTATGTAGATTTATGTTTGAAATTAAACATAATATACTTAATTTATAACCATAAATATTATAAAGGAAAATTTAAACATTCCCAAACCATATATCACTTGGTTTTTTTATATTATGTTCAATAGAGTTTGGTTTAGTGTTAATGTAATAGGTTTATAAGGACTAAATAACACTTATTCGATGTTGCACAAGACAATATAAATCATAATTCCCAAGATCATAATACTATGAAAACCAATATCATATATATTTTAAATGAAGAACATGTACCCTTCACCATAGATATGCAAGCCTCCTTTTTTAATCAAGTGCTTGATGTAGATCACTATAAATAAATAATAGACTCTTTACTTTGATGTGTATCCATGGGTTGACTGAATATCCCAATGGTTGGAAAATATCCACCTTATATCCATGCATGTTATCATATTTTTATGCAAAGAAAGAATGAGAAAGAGAGATCCAATAAGGATTCAGTGGGAGTATTGAACAAGGAGCACATACAAAAAGCATCTCAATGGATACAACCTCTTTATATATTCCTTAGGGACACTCCCCAAGTATTCAAGAATTTACTAATATGATACAAAACATATGAGTAATTCATGTGTTTGAAAACCCTTTATAACCCATGGATAATACAATACACTTGTACATTCCATTCTAATAAATGTTACAATTGATGATATCCAACATGGAATATTACAACCATTAACACTTAACATTAAAATACCATAATCAATCATAGGGTGGTGTATGAATTGTATAGTATGATTCTCTCCATAACATCACCCTATGAATTTGAAATTTCATACACTATGATAAGACTAGGTAGCTGCAATATGATATCATCATATAATATTTAACGACATGACTAAATAAATATGACATGCCTTTCATAATTAGATTTCATGCAATATGACATCCCTATATCATCTCATATGATATAGCTTAAAATATATCAAATTCATACATGCTTTAAATATTATCTCCATTAATATATTTTTTTCACTAAAGTGTCAGGACTCATCCCCCGGAACCCATGCTGTGACTACCCCAAGCCCTCCTTCCATAGGCCAGAGACTGGTGACTAGCACTGAAAGGCATACTCCCTAAAACGGGAAGGCATTGCCTTTAATCCTGTACAAACACACAGTCTAAGAACAAAACAAGAAGCAAATGTGAAGTAAAATGCTGTAGTAAAAGAGTACTAAAATTAAAAGGGGCCGGAATACAAGCCTAGCTGTAAAGGTACAAGTATGAAAATATAATACAACTAAAAGAAAAAGGAAAACAACAACTAGGTCATCCTCCGAGGTTCCCACCTGAAGGGTAGGTACAGATCACCTCCTTAGCACTCCACATCTATCCATATCCTCCACACCACATCACGCCGAATGGTCCACCTCCGTGCACTGTCCAATCCTAGCTCCCTCAGCCTCGATCAACATTGTACGTCATCTGCACCAGACACAACAAGGTGCGGGCGAAGCCCGTGCAGGGGTGAGTATAACAATACCTAGTAGGGACCCCAATACCCCTGTAGGTCTCCTAGAGTTCCACAAAGGAAAAAACACAAAGCAAGACATCAAATCTACTTAGGTATATTCCCATACATATACCTAAGTTATCAAGATATACTCATCTCATACATGAGGGAAGGACACCACATAGGTAACACCATGAAGGTAGAAGTACCACATAGGTAACACCACGAAGATAGTACCACGAAGGTAAAAGTACCACATAGGTATCACCATGAAGATAGTTCCACAAAGGTAAAAAATATCACACAGGTATCACCACAAAGATCGTACTACAAAGGTAAGAGTGCCACACATGTATCACCACAAAGATAATACCACGAAGATAAAAGTACCACACAGGTATAACCACGAAGATAGTACCATAAAGGTAAAAGTACCACACAGTTATCACAACAAAGATAGTACCACGAAGGTAAAAGTACCACACATGTAAAAGACTTAGTTCAAATAGAGACTCAGCTCAAACTAGGTTTTCAGTGAAGTATAAAAGTACAAATGATTAGGTGAAAAGCTAGATCATATTATTCTTTCAAGAGGCATTGCTTATGACCATACAGATTCTGACCCACATAGGATCAATAGCTACTAACCCCCGCAATGACCTACAGAAGATCTGACCTGCCTAGAGTTGATAGGTACTAACCCCCGCTATGACCCACACAGGATCGATATCCACTGACCCACACCAAATCACTGAGCGTTGAACCACATAGGATCTGACCCACACATGATAGGTATGTGATGACCCACACAGGATTGCTGAGCGCTAACCCACATAGGATCTGACCCACACAGAATCGGTGCTGACCCACATAGGATTTCTCAGTACTAACCACCGTATGATCTGTCTCCAACCTCCGCCTCACTGCCAGCCATTTAATTCCTGCTAATAGCACGTTTGGAAGAACCACTCCCCAATCCATTGGTCATACCTTAAACATCACTAAGTTCCACTAATAAGTATCCCAAAGGTCTGAAACGTCATTAGAGACCAAATGAAACTAACGACGCGTCAATCGGGCGTCCGATCTGTAAGTTATTAGCATTTTCGCTCCGAGGGCCCGATTAGATTTGGGGTTCGATCTAACCCAGCCGTGCTCCAACTTTATCAAAAACTCAAGTGGAATATACCAAAAGGACCATCTTGGTCCAAGGATTCCGATGCTGTAGACGGTTCATAAAATGGACACTCGGTTTTCAAGAAATGGCCACAAAGGCATATCTGGGTCTAGATGGGCCTGGGTCTGGTCTAATCTGGTTGGGCCGATATGGCCTGGGTCGACCCGACCCAATTCAGGTTGACCAACTCGGTCCGGGTCTGGCCCGGTTAGCTTGGGCTGCAGCAGGCCTGACCCACTAGGCCATGGTCTGGCCCAACCCGTGAAGGGGGCGTCCTGGTCCGGCCCGCTGGGTAGCCCATGGTCAGGTGGACTGTCGTGGTGGGGTCCGGCTTGGATGACTCCCAGGAGGGGAGGCGCCTCCCAGGTCACTCGAACGGTCCAATGGACCGTTCAGTTTTTGGAAGCAGGACCCGCTGGAGCGGTTCCTTCTCGATGCCTCACAGCTGGCCGAATCCTCGACCGGTCCTCCTCCCAGTAGTGTGACAGCACCGCTATCCTCCGTGGCCGGCCGGGTGCCAACTGCCCTTCGGCCTCTGCCGCGGCCAAACGGCCATGGTCTCCAGCTCTGGAAGCACGGTGGTGCACCACAACTTCACCACGCGGCCGACTGGCATGTTGGCCGCCACCCTGCTCCACCACGATTGATGGGTCACAACCTCTTCTTCTGGTGGCGCGGATGCACGCTGCCCTCCTTCCACATGGCCGACCATGTGCCAACCACTGCCTTCTTCCGCAAGCCATCGCAGCTTCATTTCAAGCCTGAAAATTATGACATTTGCATCTTCATGATCCTGGGGTTGAGACCTCCACATCCATATGTCGCTCTCAACGAGACATTGTGTTTTCAACGTCATTAATTATTTGGCGTCGAAGAATGCATGAAGAACATGTGAAGAATGAAAGAAAAGGGGTCAAGGTAAAAGTGTGGAATGATGGAAATGTTTGTTTGGCCATTTTCATTATGAATCAAGAATACGAAGAATCAACAAATATATTTAATAATATTTCAAATTAAAACCCCTACCTCAATCATCCGTTGGAGATGTCACGAGGAGGAGGATGAGCTCGTTGAAGGGGACGCCGACGTTCATCGCTCTCGCAACACGTTTCCGATCCAGGCTCGTGCATCGTCTTCGTTCTTCATTGGGGGGTGGTTTTTTTTGGAGGATTCTCCAGCCCAGGCCTCCTCTCCCTTTTTCCAACAAAAATACAACCCACAAGAAGAGGTAATAAAATAACTCTTCATTAACAAGTTGGGTTATTAATTCAAGATTATTGTATCCTATTAATTAAAAAGAAAATTGGTTACACATTTTGTGTAACTGGGCATTTACTGCCCATAATTAAATGCCCGACCACCCTCGTGTGGTCCCCTCCATTATGATTCAAATGGGAGGTTTTAAAAATAAAATAAAAGTTAAATATTTTATTTTATTATTTGTACAACCCTCCCACAAAAATCCAAAAAACTAAATCCTACCCTCGACCTACTACAGTCGAGGTGAAGGTCCCTTTAAGAAAATATCGGCGCTGCGAGTTCAACTATGTCCTTGGATTTCAGTTCTGAGCACCGGTTCAAAAGTTACAAAATGCCACTCACGCGTTTACTGAACATACCCGAAAAAAAGTTCAGAAAATTATTAACAGTCACCCTCGACCTGCACTGGTCGAGGTTAGGCTCTGCCTAAGTGAAACATGCCCCAAAAAACCCAACAGTACTCTCAGATTTATAATCCCATTTACTGTTTAAAAGTTATGAATTTTACAATAAAATAATTGTCACTTAATTATTTTATTTACGGACAAAAACTAATGTTCACTGGTGGCCCACGCCGACCAATGTTAGTATCTTCCTAAAGAAAGAATACTCTCATGAGTTCAGTGGTGGTCTCAGATTTTTAATCTGAGTTACTGTTTGTTATTTATAAGCATTTGAAAAATAAAATAACTTTATTTAATTATTTTATTTATGGTTATGTCATTTTCGGGTTTTCTCACAGGAGGCCCACACTGTCTAAACTTAAGTCATTCCTAGAGTAAAACTACCATCCTAAGAACAACGGTGCCCTCAGATTCCTAATTTGAATAACTGTTGAAGAGTTATTCTACTTTTTCAGTAAAACTACTTACGCGTGCTAATTAAAGCTTAACAAAACTTCAACGGATCATTCCGGTCACTTCGGGACTCGAAATCGCGCACCGTCAGATTTTGTGGTCTCTAAATAATTCCATATAATTTAAAAAAATTACGGAATTTCAAGGATATTACAAAAGCCTCAAAAACATTGTTCCATTTTACCTTATATCATTTCATATACAATAAATTTTGAGATCATATCAAAAAATCTTTTTTGATATCTTCCAAAACTCTTTTTGAATTCTATTACCATTTGTCATATCACATGCAATACCATGAGAATATTAATCCAAAAATAATTTTGGATAAAATCTAAAAAACCTTTTAGGGTATTTATCTAAGTTTCATAAAAATCAATCCCTATTTAGTCAATCATAAAGTGTGACTTGAAAAAAATTTGTAGCATTTATAAAAAATATCAGTTTACAAATTCATAAATATAAGAAAAGTGTGGCCTCTAAAAATACATCAGTTCTACTCAAGATAAAAAAGTATCTAACACACTCTTTATCAAACACATGTATCTATATACCTATTCCCACTAGTTTTATTATATATATGTATAATTTTTTCACATGATACATTTTTCAAAGTCATTGAGTAACCATGAGACATGGATTATTCCAATCCCATATATCTACTCATAAACTCTAAATTCTATAAGTATAAACTGACTTGGTGGATTAAAACATCACATGTCATTCGCCTTAATGGATGAGAACATCACATTCCCCTCATCCAATAGTTAATAACATGATATGTCTCATCTAGTCATGATTGTACACTCCTCTATTACATATTAATCAAGGGATCATATGTCATACTCATCATACAAGAGTATAAATATGAAATTGGTTAAACTCAACCAATTACATAATCAAAAACATACCCAACCACCAATTGATTAACTTAGTCTCAATGATAGAATAAAAAGGTATGAAAGTATGAAGGTTCTCATGCTAGGTATAATATCTAACCTTAGGTATAAGGAAATTTCAATATGAAACATGCACACCTTGAATACCAAAGACATAGTATATAACACTCCTTGTGGTATACTTGATAGGTCATCCATTATAAAAAATTGTTTTGGGACTCATGAGCATACCTTATATCTATATATGAAATCCTACCCACACTAACCTTAACTTTTTTCTATAACCTATAATACTCCATAATGAACATTAGTTATGTATAACTCAAAGATATAATTTTAGAGGCTAATTATCATTTCACTTCATGTGTTAAATTAAACTAACATGTATGAATGATTAAGTGAAGACGAACTTATTATATAACATTAAACACTTTATATTCCCAAAATCCTTTAAAAATAATAAAAAACCATATATAAGCACCCATATAATCATATCTAATATGATTTAACATCATATGATCCTTATGTTTGTTAAATTTTAGGGGTTTTTTAAACTCATTACATCACTAACTTATTTCCACCACATCTATTGTGACCATATAATAAAACCATCCCACTAAACTCCTTTGGTGAGTAACATCTATGTAGAAAATAATGTTTGAATAATAGTGATACTTATGAATCATATTAAATTTTTTTATCTCTTTGAACATAGTATTCAAACTTCTTTACTTCAAAACATCACATGTTATAATAATAATATTTTTTGTTTTCTACTCAAAAAACTTTCCAATTTTATCATCATCATCATCCTTGGAACTTTTACTTATAAATTTTCTTTAAGATCAATTTTGATAACTACCTATAACTCTTTACATAATATTTCTTTACTAACATATCCTAAACTCCTTTAAGATATAAAGTGACTTAATTTTATTATAGTAACTAATGTAACTCTTTATATTTCTATTTACCAAATTAACCTAAACTTATTTAGGATATAAAGTGATATTCAATTTGAATTTTGAGTGGCATAATGTTTTATTTTATATAGTTGAACTCCTTTAAGTCCAAATATACCCCCACTAGCCTCTTGAAAACTATATTCTCTTCAGAGTATCATACTAAGATAAAAATACTCCTTTGTGTAAGTAAATAACATCTATTTACTTTAGTGGGAACATTTAAAAAATAAACTATTATGATTATATTTTACATGAAATTATATGTGTTTGGATCAATGTACTGAAAAATAATTCATTCTATAAAATACATCACTAATGAGTATTAGGAACTCTTTCCTTCATATTTTAATAAATATCTTAGATAAAATTATTTATCTTGGATAAAAATCTTCCATCCTTACTACTTTTCAATCATACTATATAATTTTATTAAATATGTAATGACCTAGACCTTTTTATCACATTACTTTTTATGTTATGGGTTTTGGAGATAGCTGAAGGAGGTTTTAGGAGTGAACCATGTGGTTTGATATAAAATTATAATTGGAAGAGGAGGATTGTGGTGTGGTATTTGAGGTTATGGTGTGGTGTATTTTGGTGATGGAATCTTTTGGCGTGGCCATGGTCACTATGGTGTGGAAGCTTGAGATAATGGTTTTGGTGGTTTTAGTGATATGGAGGATACTGTAGCATAGGTTGTAGGCTGAAGTGTGGAGCTTTGGTGGTTGAAACCCCTATCTATTCTATTCAGGGGGCCATTGTGATGTGATGAATAAGTTGTGATACAACCATAGTACATGTTCATAGAATCTGAAGAAGATTGTTCTATGGATTCCGATGGGAGGATTTGGGCCGAGGCCCATTATGGGATGGAATAGTAGGCCACACCATGGTTTTACTGAAAAAACTAATTGTGATGACATGGTCATGGTTTTATGTCATAGTCTATTAAAAATACTACCTATTTATAAATTTAGGGGATTCATCGAATTCAATTAATTCACCTTTTTTCCCTTTTAATCTTAGGAGATTCTAAAGAGATTTTAGGAGACCTTTTATGCCCACTTTTTGGGTTTGATCCCTGAATTTGGTTGGTTGAGTATTTGTGATCTAAGGTGTTTTATTCCCCCTTTATTATTGATTTTCTCTCCATTCATAATTTGGATAAGGTTGTGTCTATATAATATGGTTGGAATGTGTGAGGATGGAGTGAGTAGCTGATGATGGGTGTTGTGATCTAGGTTTATGAAGGTTCCTCTAGCGTGATCTCAGTCTTAGGATTACATTTTCCTTATTTTTTCTTCACCTAGTGTTTCATAAAGCTAATGTTGTGGTAGTGGATTAGATATCTATCTTCTTTTATGTGTGAATTATGGGGGTTTGATGATTTTTTTCTTGAGTGAATAGAATGGATTGGATTAACATTTATAGTCAAATAGAACTAATGAAATTGATGAGAATTAAATGATTCACACATCTTTACCTACCTTCATAATATTTATCTCGTACATGGTTCTTTTCTGCTACTATTTATGGAGATCATTGTTGTTGTTGAGCCTTATGTGTCTGTGATGTGACTTATCTATTGGAGAAACATTTTATAAGAGGCAATGAACTAGTTGTGTGGTGAAATGAATTATCATGAAATCATGTTTTGTATAAGTAAAAATAGAAAGTGTTGGATGCTGGAATATATTGTTGTGTGGTGTAGAATTATTTATCATGATTATTTTTTTGGTTAATATGGGGGTTGTGGTGTGATGTTTTATATGACTGGGTTCAAATGTTTTGGTTGGTATGTATTGGGAAGTGGGACTATATTGGTTGGTATGAGATGCATTGTGGGATAGTTTTTGGTGGTTGGATGTTATTAGCTGGGCTATTAGTGTGGGTCATGCAACAAGTGCTACAACAAATATCACAAGTAGCATAATGGGATACGATTGAGGTTGTAGATTGTACAAAGGGGATGAAACTTCTTTTCTATGGTTAGAAAGAGGGAAATGAGTGGGTTGTTGTGGGTTTTTTCATAGTTTCCCAATAGTATAATATGGTGGTACCAAGGCATGAAATAAAAGTATTTGGGTTAGGGATTTAAATTTTTTCATCATTGGAGTGATGAAACTTCCTCATATCCAGCGATTCAAGCCCTGATATGGTATGAGGATCTCGTGTGAATTATCAAAGCATAAAATTAAAACAGAATGAGTACCTCATTCAAATCGCAGCGTGATCATCTTTTTCACATATCTGATGAAAATTACACAAATGATATGAGGCCTAACCTCTCTAGACAACCCACACATGATTCAAGAATACACATGTACACTCTTCATTGAATTCTGAGTGCTATGGCGGAACTCTAACAATTTCTTTGACATCGCAACAATAACCTTGATCCCGTGCCTTCAATCCACATAGGTGTTATTAAATCGATCACTCGAATGGAGCATTTGTATCTATAAAACATGGGATTGGAAAGGATCTCTCAATCCTTTGGAATGAATATCATAGTGGAAATGAGCTCCTCCTGACTTATATAGTGGATGTTATAAATACCTAGATAGGGTTCCCTAGACCCCATAAGTAAATAATAATAGTTATGAAAAACTGAATACATCATAAATATTATTTATATTTTATCACCTAATTTTAATATATAATAAATACATGACATAATAAAACTGAGTCGTTAACTTGACTCGTAACTCCTACTAATATTAAACGAACTTTGAATATTAAAATAATATTAATTCATATAATATTATTCTATGTATTTACTTGAAATGCTTGTAAATAATTTAAATAAATTCAACCCAATTCTTATATACTCAAATAATAATGAATTTATTTATTTATTAGTGATCGTTAATACTTGGAAAACTCTTGGAACCCATGGTGGGGCCCACCATTTCCTATACTCTTATTCACCAGAATTGTGCATATTCTTGAATACGCTATTGTTTGTGACCCTCTAATCCCTTATATTGATAGCATTGAATACTATTTATAGACCAAGAGTGGAGTATAACAACCCATCAAGGTCCTTAAAGAGACAAAGAATAGGTATATTAATGAAAACCATCCTATGACCACACACTGTGTAATATAATCTCTATGTCATATGATATCTCATAAAGTAGGACACACACTTATGTCATCTTCTTTCCTTGATTTATTTTTTACTGATCTAATTGGATGGACTTAACTTCAAATACCATGGACATAGATTTATGATGGTACTACCATATTGGTCAAACATGCCTGATATATCACTTCCTCAACTAGAAAGTGACAAATTCTATTTTATCAATCAACCAATGTCATACCACCAATGACGCACCCAACACAAGAAACCTCAACATGAATTTAATGTCATATTTGTTCCTTTCATCAAAGTATACGATCAAATGTTGAACATTGAAAATGATATCAAGTTAGTAGATTAATACACTTGTTTGTAGATAAGAATAAACAATTACACCCAAAAAATGTGGTTTTCTTATTGGAAGGTATGTCCTCATAATATCATCTACCTAAGATCAAAAAGTGTGAACTTCATGAGAATAAGTATCAATGATTATGAGACCCCCACACCTGATGGTCACACATAATCTGTGTCTTGTCAGTATGATGTATCTAGACCATAGGAAATCACTTTAATATTACTATTATGGAATCTCTAGGTTCTCATTATAGCCTGGGAACTACTATAACCCTTTGATTATATATATAATCTAAGGAAATTTCAATAAATATAGTGGGTAAAAAAGTATCAACACTATTCTAGTAAGATAAATACATGTATATATCAAACTTTATACATTTAATGGTAATTAAATTACATAGATATATTGAATCTAAGTCACCCACTTTCAACACTCCCACTTTGACTAGAGACAACTACTAATAAGTCTCAACTCATTAGCTCTCACATGAGAATCATGCTTCTATTGAGATATGGATTTAGTTATAGGGTCTACCAAATATTCCTCTATGGATACTATGATAATTGTAACTTCATCTCTCAGAGTAAAATACCTCAAGAGATGGAACTTCTAAAGTACATTCTTTGTCCTCTGGTGTGACCCGGGCTCCTTGGTGATCACCACTGTTGAAATATTATCACCGTAAACTAGAATAATGTATAAAATGCTAGGAATAACACCAATTATCAAGACAGAGATATATATTTAGACCACCCCCTTAGATGCATCTGAAGATTCTATATACTTAGATTATATTATAAAATTGGAGACCACAAGTTACTTATAGATTCTACAGCTCACTGAACCACCCTTCAAGAAAAATACAACCTTATTTTGATTTCAGATCATCATGATCTATCTGGAAACTAACATCAGTTTATCCTCTCAATAATAGTTCCACATATTCTATATACACTAGAAACATATCCTTTGTATGCCTAAATTAATTTTTTATAGTTTTCATAGCTTCTCAATGCATCTCTCTTGGATTATCTTGATATATGAACACCATGATTAAAGAAAAGGAAAAATCAAACCTAGCACATAAAATTGTATACATGATAGATCCCACTACCTATTCATAAGGTATTCCACTCATTCTTTCAATCTCCTTCTATGTTTTTGGATACATTTTCTTGGAGAGATTGATACTATGTGACATTGGTAATAACCCTCTCTTGGATTGTTCCATACTGTACCATTTAAGTACCTTATCAATATATATATTTTGACTTAACCTAAATTTCCTTTGATATACATCTCAATAGATATTAATCCCTATAATATAGGCTACTTAAATTAATTATTTCATAGAGAATCAATCATTTCACTAAGTCTTACCTGACTATAATACATACACTTCATTTCCCATAATTAATATTTCATAAACATATAATACTAGGAGAATGATGGAATTACCATTAACCTTATCCTATACACATGTATTTATTTCATTATTGATGAAAAAAATTATCTTATGGCATCATAAAAATAAACATTTCATGATCACAGTGCCTTCTTTAACCCATAAATGGATCTCTACAGCTTGAACACTTTTTTTCACTCTCTAACTTAATAAACCCTTCAGGTTGAGTCGTATAGAAATATTCAACCAATTTACCATTTAGAAAAGTAGTTTTTATAACCATTTTTCAAATATAATAATCATTTAAAGCTTCCACTGTAATTAATATTTTGACGGATTTAATAATTGCTATTGGTGAGACAGTTTTGTCATAGTTTATGCCTTAACATTTCCTGAAACCCTTCAGTACCAGTATTTATTTATAGGTATTGAAATTACCATCCATGTTCATATTTCTCTTGAATAACCATTTAATATTAATGGGTTTTACATTATCTAGAGTGTATAATAAAATCAAAAATTGATTTTTTTTCATGGGATCCATCTAAGAATGCATGTAATCTTTCCATTTAGCAGCATCCTTTCCTTATATCACTTCCTTATTGATTGGTGGTTCATCATCTTCAAGGAGTAATGTGTCACCTGACTCAGTGATAAAAAAACCATAATTCTTTGGTTCTATAACCCCTCAAGTTGACCTAAGCAACACTTATGTCTCAAGAAAATCTATATATCCCACTACCACTTGTGAAGATTGTTCTTGTACCAAATCTTGTGAATCTGAAGCATCAAATTCATCAAATTCAATCTTTATCTAACTATTTACATTGAAAATGTGTTCCCTTTCTAGAAATATGGCATGTATTTCAATGATAACTTTTCTATCTAAAGGGTTATATAGGTAATATCCTTAAGTTTCTTTAGGATAACCTATAAAGATACAATTTGTGCTTTTGGATGTAATTTTTCAATATGTATAGTCTTGAAAAAAGCCTCGTATCTCCATACACATACATGTGATAGATTTAGTCTCTTTACACACCAAAACAAATAATAAATTCAATCTTTCACTTTAGTTGGTACTCAGTTATGATTATATTCCATTGTGTGCAAGGCGTATCCTCAAAAGGATGTTGGAAGAATTGGTTGACTCATCATTAATATGACCACGTTAAGCAAGTTCTGATTCCTCCTTTCACTAACACCATTAAACTAAGGTGTATAAGGAGGAGTGAGTTGGTATACCATCCCACACTCTTTTAAGTGATAAATAAATGATTGTTTAAGATAATATCTTCCTCAGTTTGAGTAAAGTGACTCAATCTTATTACCAAGCTAGTTTTCTAATTTATGTTGATATTCCTTAAAAACATGAAAGGAATCTGACTTATACCACATTAATTAGATATATCCATACCTACTATAGTCATTAATAAAAGTAATGAAGTAAAAAAAACACACCCCTTTCCTTAACTGGAAATGGAACACATATGTCAGTAGGAATTAATTCTAGTAATTTAATGGATCTTTCTCTCTTATTAGAAAATTTTTCTTTAGCTATTTTCCCTCATAAAAAAGTGTGAAATAAATCTAGGTATTTTAACTAAACTGAGTCTAAATACCCTACTTGATGTAATCTCTATAATCACTTCTCATTTATAGGACCAAGCCTGAAGTTACATAGGTGGGTTTTGTATGAGTCATGTTCATTGTAACTACTAGAATAAGGGTTTTTCCCAACACTTATATACCAATGGTTTGCTTAAAACATTGGCATATAAGAGTTTTACCAATGGTTTGCTTAAACCGTTGGTAAAACTGGGTGTAGGAAACCCTTTACCAACGGTTCACTAGAACCATTGGTAAAGGGGTCTAAATTCCCCCCCTTTACCAATGGTTCTTGAAAACTATTGGTAAAGTTTTTCCCCAATAAACATGCATGACCCTTCTCCTCTCCCCCATTCAGACAGAGCCCTAATTTGACAACACCTCCCCCACGATCAAGAACCTATCCCTCATTTAGACAACACCTCTCACTCGTGATCAAATCACCTCTCCCCCATTTGGAAAACACCTCTCTTAGGTTCATCTCGATTCCTCTATTCGAACGGTTGGAATCTCGGCTTCCCCTATCCAAGCTGGCAAATCTTCATCTCAACCATCCCAAATTAGGTATTTTCTTAAGTGGTACCTTATTTTTATTGTTATCTATCTAATATTTCAGTTTTAAGTTTTGATTTTGATGTGTATCTATTTTTTTATGTTTTGATTTAACCTAGAAAACTCTTTTAGATTTTTCTCTGAAACCATAGAAAACCCTTTTCGATTTTTTAGTTGTCACTTTAATTTATCATATCATTATATTAAAATGTTATATAAATAGACTGGATAGTTATAGACCTCTTGGTGGTCACCTACATGAATTGTATCTCACACATTGTTTGAGATGCCATTGGTTACCCAGATAAACTATATGATTATATGTTTAGATAAGGAGAATCACCATTTTACAGATGCATGACTACTCACATGACATAGGACGGAACATGTAATAGATTTTTGGGTTGTAGCTCAAGAAGATAGGTCGAATTTTAGAATTTATTGAGCCTCTTGTATATTACTACTTCCTACTAGTTGTAACTATGTTTTTCTTCTTGATACATGACATACATTACCATAATTTAGTTTATGATTATGTTATTAGTTGGTATTACTGATTTGGTTATTTTCATCCATTTCCAATATTTTTCCATTGTTACCTTTCTTCTACTTTTTAACTGATAATATTAAAATTGTGAAACTTAGGTAATGATAGAATAGTCTCCCCTAGACACCCTAAAGGCTCTCACTATTATTCAATAACATTTAGAATTTTGGGAGATGTGCTTGAGGCCATGTGGCCATCTAGGTTTGGGTCACTAATGAGTGGCATCCTGGTTTGGGATTTCACAATTCCTGGATATCCTTTTTATAGGTGTTTCTAATAAAATCCATACCTATAAATATTTAAGGTCCCTCTCCAAAATCAATTGGGTCATGATTCAATGAATACACCCTACCAACCTATGATCTATGGCCCCAAAACTAGGATCCTTTAATCCATGGTTAAGGTGAAACTTGATAAGGCCATAACTACTTTTGATGTGATCCTCATCCAACTCCTCATCCTAATCTCCCTGAAGAAGTTAAAGTAAAAAAATCATGTACTCCCAACAAGACCCTTAAGGATTATGTATTCCTTGTTCCACTTCTGATATCTTACTGGGCAATCCTTGAATATAGGCATTAGAAATTATGTATCTTATTTTCTTATATACACTATATTTTGTTGTGTTTCTTAATATGATTCTCATATTGAGTAATGTGTCAGTTATGCTTTTATCTAAAGTAAACAATTGTCATTTACCTAAATATTTTTTTTGATTGAACTTAAATATCATTGAATTTATTTGAAATGACTTATTGCAATTTTTTACAGAATGGATAGAAGTAGGATGTATGAAACTGATTGGATTTCAACCGATTTTCAAAATAATTTGAATAGATTTTTATATTTTTCATTTGAAAAGGCTTCAGATAGTGGTCGTATACACTGCCCATGTTATAATTGTGTTGGAAGAACTTGGTTGAGTCGTGAAGCAGTTAGCTATCATATAACCAAATATGGTTTCCAAACAAACTATTATGTGTGTTATCACAATGGAGAGAAAATGGAATCTCAAAATGTTGGTGATCCAAATGATAGGACTAAATTGAAGAGTTTGATATATGATCAGTTTCCATTTATTTGACATCATGAGAAGGAAAGGATGTCCAACCAACAAGATTTCGATACAAGAACACATGATGTGTCCAAATGAAAATGATGATGTTGATAGGGTGAAAAAATTGAATGATGATGCGATGACTCCAGTATATCGACAATGTGGTAAAATGAAAAAGTTGGAGTTTTTAATCTGATTGTTTCATGGGAAAACTATGTATGAGATTTCAAATACTGCAATCGATTACATTCTTACCTTCTTGAAGGACTTACTTCCATATGATGCAGATATTCCCTCAAACCACTATATGGAATGGAAGTTAGTTGATGAACTTGGGTTCTTAAAAAAAATTCATGCTTTCCCGAATGATTGCAGCTTATTTTGGGAGGAAAATGCTGAAATAAATGATTGTATCAAATGTGAAACCTCCTGATGGAATACAAAAGATGATGGAACACCATCTCGTATGCCAAAAAAAGTAATGTGGCACTTTCCATTGATCCCCAGATTACAGAACCTTTTCATGTCTGATGAAATATTAGTAAAAATGCGATGGCATGACACTGAGAGAAAAAAGAATAATGAAGAGTTGGTTCACCCTGCATATGGATTTTCAAGGTAGATATTTGATTCTCGATATCCTGAATTTGTAGCTAATGTGAATAATATGAGACTGGGTCTTTCATGTGACGATTTTAATCCATTTGGGCATATGCTTACTTCGCACAGCACATGGCCAATTTTTATACACATTTATAACCTTCCCCCATGGTTGTGTATGAAAAAGCCTTACACTTTCTTGAGTATACTGATATCTGGCCCTTCTGATCCTAGAAATGATATAGATGTATACATGAAACCTTTAATAAAAGATTTGAAACTTCTTTGGGATGTGGGTGTGCCCACATATGATGCATGTTCGAAAGATATATTTCAGATGTGTGCTGCGCTTATGTGGACAATCAATGATTTTCCTGCTTGTGCAATGATGTCTGGATGGAGCACAAAAGGAAAATTTTCATGTCCTATTTGTATGAATAATACTCGATTGAGAAGACTAAAATATTGTTGTAGCTTTAGTTTTATGGGACATCTATGATTCTTTCCAATTAACCATCCATATAGAAACAATCATCGAATATTTGAAAATACCATGGAGACTGAAGATCCACCTCAGCGCATGTCTAGAACTGATGTGCTTAAGGAATTTAAAGATTTCAATTATTAATTTGGGAAGGGTGTAATGAAATCTAGAAAGAGGAAAAATGTTTCCAATGATACCTGTTACAATTGGAAGAATAAGAGTATATTCTTTGAGTTGTCATATTGGTCAACCAACTTGTTATGTCATTGCTTAGACGTAATGCACATTGAGAAGAATATATGTGAAATGTTACTTTCAATTCTTCTAAATGTCAAGGGGAAGAAAAAAGATGATTTATGATCTCAGCATGACTTGGTAGATTGGGGGATCAGATCATAATTTCATCTTGTCTGTATCAGTGAAAATAAATACCAAGTTCCATGTGATTCTTATGTGATGATACCTGCTGAAAAAAATCAATTTGTAGAAGTGCTAGAGACTATTAAAGTTATTAATATCTATTCAAGCAATATATCAAAACAGGTCAATAGAAAAGAGTTGAAGCTAAAATATTTGAAGACTCATGATTATCACGTCCTTTTGCATGAGTTGATTCCAATAGAAATTTGTTATCTCTTATCCAATAATGTAAGAGTCTCAGTTATTCAGTTGTGCTATTTGTTTAGAGATCTTTGTGCTAAGAAGTTGTCCAAATCCTTATTGAAAAAAATTTTGGTAGAGACACCATTAATTTTGTGTGAGTTAGAGAAAATATTCCATCCATCATTTTTTACATGCATGTTGCATCTGACTGTCCATCTTCCGACCAAAATAATTCTTGGAGGACATGTTGCTTTCCATTGGATGTATCCAACTGAAATAAACATGTACACATTGAAATCATATGTTCAGAATAGGAATTATCCTGAAGGTTCTATTGTGAACGGTTACTTGGCTCAAGAATGTATGGATTTCTACTCAATGTATTTGTCTGATCTTACTACGAGAATAAACAAACCAATGGGAAATGAAGAAGAACAGTATGAAAAAATTGAACCTAGTTTTACATCACTTCCTCAAACAGGAGGAATTCCGGGATCATATACATTGACGACATTAAGCCTTGAAGAGCGAGAGATGGCACATTGCACAGTGTTGTTCAATTGTGATTTGTTCGATGAGTATATCAAGTAAGTAAATTGTACATGTATCTCTTATCTTATCTCTTGTAATTTTAAATATTTGTTAAACTATTATTATTTTTATCTAAAGGGAACATAAAGAATTTATATATAGAAATAATCATTCTTTATCTTTGATAAGTAAAGAGACTTTGCATAGCAAAGAGTTTTCTTCTTGGTTGAAATTGAAGGTAAAAATATTTCTGTAATAACTAAATAAAAATAATATTTAATTAAGTTTACTATTTGTTTATATTTCAGGTATCGAGTTTTCCTGCAGACTCTGTTTCTGAGGAAATAAGAGCTTTGTCTTTTGGTCCTAATACCATGGTTTGTGATTGTAAATCACTTGTGATCAATGGATAAAAATTTATTATCATTGAACAAGAAAGAAACATGAGAACACAACATGATGGTGTTATGCTAACTACCACAACAGACTGTTATGCCGGTTAATTGGATAATATACCTCATTATGAAAATGTAGCTTATTATAGAGTCATGGAGAAAATAATAATTTTGGGTTATTACTCTCATGGTTGAGTCATTATGATGAAATGTCAATGGTTTGATTCAATGATGAGGCAAGGTACCTTTATTGATGATTGTGGATTTCGAGTTATTGACATGACTCGCACTCTTGCCACTGATGAACCATATGTATTGGCATCAATGGGGAAACAAGTTTTTTATGTCAAAGATCATTGTCATCCTAAATTTGGTGTAATTATTGAAGTAAATCCCAGACATGTTTTTGATGATGGTGATGATAAAGTTGACACTATCCCTACTGCAATTGGAAGCAATCCATTTATTACTTATGATGACTCCAATAGCTCAATTTTCAGAGTTGATTGTGAACCTGAAGTTGTGGTGGGAAATATATAGAATCATACTATCATGTTCTCACTTACATGTTTCACCTAAATCATTCAGAGTGTGTATCCGAGTACTTACCTTCAAAACACCATAAATCTTCTGTTTCTTTATGTTTTTTTATCAGAATGGTTTTTCTAAAATTTGTTTTTTGGGTTACAAATTAGTTATCTATTTCTAATTACTTCCATATTTGTTTTCTTTGTAGGAAATGACACCCCTTGAAGAGATGCGGTGGAACAAGATGACAAAAAATAATCGTCACATGACACAGATGGGTGTTCCTCCACTCATCCCTGTTGTGAGTATTTTATTTAAAAAATATATATTTCAATAACTTATAATATCATGTGTTTAATTTTTTGTTAAACTTTTTTCCAGGACCCACCCCCTAGAAGAGAGATATCCGATGAGGAGCATGATATTGCTCCCAGTACGGAGGCTGGTGGTAGGAGGGGGGGGGGGTGGTGTCAGAGTTAGACGATCATATGGTGCTCCTGGTACTGAGGCCAGTGGTACGAGGGCACGTGGTGTGAGAGTTAGAAGATCCACTGGTCGTACCCAATTATACTATTCCCCTACCACAAAAATATCTTCTATGCCCCAATTTGATCCTGGTGTGTCTTTTGGGACACACGGGATATTTAGACCTCTGATTTTTACTCTACCAGTTGGCCAGACATCTGTTCCATCATCTTTTGCTTCTGGTTCATTATCTTCGAGCTATTATATTCCACCTTCTTCAACTCCTTCTTCGACATAGTATGTGGATGAGAAGCATACACTGAGGGATACTCCACCTGTATAGGATATTCCTTCAGCTTTTGCACATCCAGTGACACCCATTGATCTGACTACCACATGTATATTTATATAACTCTAACAATTTTTTATACCAAAATTTATTTTTATTATAACATGTACTAATTTTTTCTTCTTTAATAACAGATTCATCTACTGATAGGATGTGGGGGAGGGGGCGTACTCGCTTTCATGCAGTATGGAACTGCTAGACATAGTTTATGGTTGAATACAATGATGATATACAGATGATTGATAAACCTGGGCAGGAATGTCGGGTTTTTTTGGCAACGCTAGCCAAATACTCCGACATCATTCCGGTTAACCCTCTCTCTTGGAGACATATGCCACATGAAGTCAAGGATAATGCGTGGGCACAAATATGGGTAAAAAATCTATTGGATTTAATGTAGTATTATTTAGTATTTTTATGAATTAATCTATTGGGTGTCAACTTTAGTTTAACTTCCTTGATAGAGAAGGTGCACGACCAGCACATTTAAAGTAACTAGAAGAGATTTAGAGAGCTTATATGCATGAATTGTATGTTGGCTGGTGTGATAGAGTGGGCACAGAGTTGGAGACAATACCTATCATGGATGACTTCCTGATAGAGCAATATCTCCAAATGATTACCCATTGGGCGACTGCCAAATTTAAGTTATTAATCCCATTTGAGGTATTTAAATGACTGTTTTTATATTTTTCATTAATATTATCTTATTTATTATTAAAAATTATTTAGGAATATTCTAAAAAAACAAAAAAAAAAACATTGATTCAAAGCAATACCTCCACACTTTGGGGCACACTACTATGTCAGATTATGAGAGGCAGCTGGTATGATATAGTTGTTTATAATTTTTCTTTAGGACTTTCCCTTTTTATTGTTTCGTACTTAAATTATGTGATTTATTGAATATTGAATATATGATTATACTTTCACTTTATATTATTTCAATGTCATTAAAGAAGTACAAATTGAATATTGAAGGATGTCTCCCTCGAGCAAAATTGTTTTGCTCGAGTATAAGGAAAAAATATGGAACTGTGGTTAATGAACCGACACAAGAAAAAATTGTAAGTTTTAATTCGTTTATTTCAATGTTTAATATCTATTTTGAAATTTAATGATCTATTAATATTTTTAACAAGATTCTTTAGAGGCCCTTGATGCCCAAGAGCCGGACAATTTAGGGCCACACAATAATTTATATCAGGTTTTGGGAGATGAGAACTCTGGTCGAGTACGCTGCTGACATGGTAAGAATATATACCTGAAGAGGTATTGGTCCTCTCTAGGTATCCATTATAGTACCACCGAGTTGGAACAGGTCAAAGATCATGCAAGAAATTCTGATAAAAGGGTCAAAGAGTTGGAAGAACAGGTTCAAATGAGGGAGAAAGAATTTATGAAACTGATCAAAGCTTTATCTTCATCACGTCCACCAGAGGCCAGAACGGCTTGTCAGACATATATGTCATCTATGAGTGCATTGTCCAATGAACCGGGCGATAGTTCTAGTGGCGGTTGACATGATGACGTTCCTGATGATGACGAGGATGATGAAGAGGATGAGGGTGAGGATGAGGATGAGGATGAGGGCGAGGATGGGGCCAAGGGTGAGGATGGGGACGAGGATGAGCATGGGGACGATGATGAGGATGACGACAAGGATGTAGATGGTGGCAAGGATGAAGCTGATGATGACAGTGGTGATGGTGATGGTAACCAGGGGCAGATTGATCCATTACATTTTTGAATTCACTATAACTCTTTATTTTTGAACCTGAGTTTTCACTCTAGTACAGATATTTTTTAATTCAGTATAAATCTTTATTTTGACCAAATATGGAAGCCTAATGATTTTGTAATGGTTTATGGGGCTTTTGGGGCTTGTTCGGAGCTCGAAACCCCGGTCAGCATAGAAAAACATTGTGCCTCACGGTTAGTAAAAAATTTAAGTCCATCCCAAAAGGTATCTACCAACCATATAGGGATATATATTAGAATCAATGTGCTTGATTTTCCCTAACCATGCACTAGTGGATGCACATCATGCACAATGTCTATAGTTTTAGTATAAGATATTATCACTATTGTTGCATGATTTTCCTAACTGGCATACAGAAAATCGACCAAACACATTCGGATTGTGTTGATACTTTAGGAAAACGATCCATGAGTCCTATGTGACATGTACGAGTCAACCCTTCCTCAATCCGAGGCACAGTGTGTCTGGTATCACTCAAAGTGTCTCTCTTTTGTTTAAAATGGAGACCCTTTTAAATAAAAACAACTGGCAAACAGAAAACTTACCAAATGTATTTGGATTGTGTTGATACTTTAGAAAAACGATCCATGGGTCATATGTGATGTTTATGACTCAACCCCGCCACAATCCGAGGCATGGTGTGGCCGGTACCACTGAAAGTGTCTCACTTTTATTTGAAATGGACAACATTTTAAGTGAAAACAACAACTGACATATGGAAAATGGACCAAACGTATTCATATTCTGTTGATACATTATCACAACGATATGTGGGAAATTTTTGATGTGTAGGAGTCAACCCCACATGAATCTGAGGCATGGTGTGGCCATTACCACTCAAAGTGTCTCACCTTTATTTAAAATGATCAACATTTTAAGTGAAAACAACAAATAGAATACGAAAAACCAACCAAACACATTCGGATTGTGTTAATAATTTAGGAAAATTATCCATGGGACATTTGTGACATGTACAAGTCAAACCCGCATCAATCCAAGGCATGGTGTGGCCGGTACCACTCTAAGTGTCTCTCTTTTGTTTAAAATGGACAATGTTTTAAGTAAAAACAACTATCATACAGAAAAATGACTAAATGTATTCATATTGTGTTGATAATTTAGGAAAACTATCCATGGGTAATTTTTGACTTGTAGGAGTCAACCCTGCATCAATCTGAGGCACGGTGTGGACGGTACCACTCTAAATGTCTCTCTTTTGTTTAAAATAGATTTCATTTTAAGTTAAAACAACAAATGGCATACATAAAACCAACCAAACGCATTCGTATTGTGTTGATACTTTAGGAAAAAGATCCATGGGAGATTTGTGACATGTATGAGTCAACCCCGCATCAATATGAGGCACGGTGTGGCTGGTACCACTCTAAATGTCTCTGTTTTGTTTAAAATGGACATCATTTTAAGTGAAAGCAACAACTAGAATACGGTAAAGTGACCAAACACATTTGGATTGTGTTGATACTTTAGGAAAAATATCAATGAGTCATATGTGATATGTACGAGTCAACCCCGCCTCAATCCGAGGCACAGTGTGGCCGGCATCACTCAAAGTGTCTCTCTTTTGTTTAAATCAGACACTATTTTAAGTAAAAACAACTGGCATACAGAAACTAAAAATATTCATATGATGTTTATACTTTAGTAAAATGATCCATTGGTCATATGTGATGTGTACGAATGAACCCCACATCAATCCGAGGTGCGGTGTGGCTGGTACTACTCAAAGTGTCTCACTTTTATTTGAAATGGACAACATTTTAAGTGAAAACAACAAATGGCATACGAAAAACCAAAAAAAAACACATTTGGATTATGTTGATACATAAGGAAAATGATCCATGGAACATTTGTGATGTGTACGAGTCAACCACGCATCAATCCGAGGCACGGTGTGAATGGTACCACTCTAACTGTCTCTCTTTTGTTTAAAATGGACAATGTTTTAAGTAAAAACAACTGGAAAATGGAAAACTAACCAAACATATTCGGATTGTGTTGATACTTTAGGAAAATTATCCATGAGACATTTTTAACATGTAAGAGTCAACCATGTATCAATCCGAGGCGCGGTGTGGCTGGTACCACTCTAAATGTCTCTCTTTTGTTTAAAATGGACATCATTTTAAGTGAAAACAACAACTGGCATACAAAAAACCAACCAAATGAATTCTTATTGTGTTGATAATTTAGAAAAATGATTCATGGGACTTTTTTAACGTGTAAGATTCAATTCTGTATCAATCCGAGGCACGGTGTGACCAGTACCACTCTAAGTGTCTCTCTTTTGTTTAAAATGGACAATGTTTTAAGTAAAAACAACTAGCATAGGGAAAACCAACCAAACATATTCAGATTGTGTTAATACTTTAGGAAAAAGATCCATGGGACATTTTTGACATTTAGGAGTCAACCCCACATCAATCCGAGACACGGTGTGGCCGATACCACTCTAAAAGTGTCTCTTTTGTTTAAAATGGACATCATTTTAAGTGAAAACAACAACTGACATACGGAAAACCAACCAAACACATTCAGATTGTGTTTATAATTAAGGAAAATGATCCATGGGACATTTTTAACGTGTAAAAGTCAACCCCGCATCAATCCAAGGAACATTGTGTCGGGTACCACTCTAAATGTCTCTCTTTTGTTTAAAATGAACATCATTTTAAGTGAAAACAACAACTGGCATACGAAAAACCGACCAAACACATTATGATTATGTTGATACTTTTGGAAAACTATTAATGAGTCATATGTGACGTGTACGACTCAACCCCACTACAATCCAAGGCCTGGTGTGGCCGGTATCACTCAAAGTGTCTCTCTTTTGTTTAAAATGGACACTGTTTTAAGTAAAAACAACTGGCATACAGAAACCAAACGTATTCAGATTGTGTTTATACTTTATTAAAAAGATCCATTGGTCATATGTGATGTTTACAACTCAACCTCGCATCAATCCAAGGTGCGGTGTGTCCGGTACCACTCAAAATGTCTCACTTTTATTTGAAATGGACAACATTTTAAGTGAAAACAACAACTGGCATACAGAATACCAAACAAATGAATTCGTATTATGTTGATACTTTAGGAAAAAGATCCAAGGGACATTTTTGACGTGTACGAGTCAACCCCGCATCAATATGAGGCATGGTGTGGCCAGTACCACTCTAAATGTCTCTCTTTCGTTTAAAATGGACATCATTTTAAGTGAAAGCAACAACTGAAATACGGAAAACAGACCAAAAATTTTCATATTCTATTGATACTTTAGGAAAATGATCCATGGGTCATTTTTGATGTGTAAGAGTCAACCTAACCTTAATTCGAGGCACGATGTGTCCGGTACCACTCAAAGTGTCTCACCTTTATTTGAAATGATCAACATTTTAAATGAAAACAACAACTAGCATACAGAAAACTGAAAAACGCATTTGGATTGTTTTAATACATTATGAAAACGATCCATTAGTCATTTGCGATGTGTACGTGTCAACCCTGCCTCAATCCGAGGCATGGTGTAGCCGGTAGCACTCTAAGTGTCTCTTTTTTGTTTAAAATGGACACTATTTTAATTAAAAACAACTGACATACGGAAAATTGACCAAACTTATTCGGATTGTGTTGATACTTTACCACAATAATCCATTGGTCATTTATGATGTGTACGCATCAAACGAGCCTCAATTCAAGGCCTGATGTGGATGATACCACTCAAAGTGTCTCACTTTTATTTGAAATGGACAACATTTTAAGTGAAAAAACAACTGGCATATAGAAAACCAACCAAATGCATTCATATTGTATTGATATTTTAGGAAAATGATCCATGAGTCATATGTGATGTGTACGAGTCAACCCTACCTCAATTCGAGGCATGGTGTGGCTGGTATCACTCTAACTGTCTCTCTTTTGTTTAAAATGAATATCATTTTAAGTAAAAACAACTGACATATGGAAAACCGACCAAACATATTTGGATTGTGTTGATACTTTAGCACAATGATCCATGGTCCATCCTCACATAATCCACTTCTCATGTGAGGAAATCCTACCCCTATTCTAAAACACATGACATTTAATATGCCAAGGACAACTATATTCCCTAAGTCACACAAGCTCATTGATACACACCCATTATCATCATCACTAAGTTCAAAGACACCCGCCCCAAACCATGACATTATATTTGTGTTTGGTTGAATTCATTTATTCATTTACTTATTTTGGGTTATTAGATTCTAATTTCTGAATTTAATCATGTATGTGTTATAAAAAATTCAATTTTGTATGTATTCTTAATTCTGTATCACATATAATTACGTATTCAGTTTTTAATGTATTGTATTCATAATTTATTGTTAAATTATGTATCCTTCTAATTATCAGTTTTTAATTATGTATCCTTATTATGTATTGTATTGTATGTATTCTGTACAATTCACACAGCAGCACACAGAGCAGGCTGCTATGTGAATTGTACAGTAAAGCCAAAAACAACGGTTTTAAACCATTGGTATAGGTTTTGTATGTTTTTTTACCAAGATTCCTGAACCGTTGGTACAAAACCTTTACCAATGGTTTAAATCGTTGGTATATTGGTGAATGGAAGACTAAAAAAATATATGCCAATGGTTTTGAAACCATTGGCATATGTGTTGTATAAGAACTTTATGCCAATGGTTTTATAAAACTATTGGGATAGAGTAGATTTCTTCACATATACCAATGGTTTATCTCAAACTGTTGGTATATGTCTATTGTCACGACTTACTGGGCTATGGTTTCTAAAACTATTGGTATGATTTATACCAACGGTTCTCCACCCTATACCAATGGTTTTCAACTATTGGTATACCTTAAATTTCCAGTAGTTTGGTTTTTTCATTGATTGTGATTATTAGGTTTTTGAGTTCATGTATATATAAACCATTGTTAAGATGATCCATACTATAAAAATTTTATCCTTATAAAAGAGACAACATTTATTTACAAACTTGAAATAAATTCCCATGGTGTCTAGACTTGACATTGAGATTATGTTTCTGGTTACTGAAGTTATATAATAACAATTTTTCAATACAAGAACCAAAACACTTGGGAAATTCATTTGATAATCTCCTACTACCAAGGCTTATAGAATCAAATCATTTTCATATCAAAGATCCACTCCACCCTTTGAAATATTATATAATCTACTCGGTTCCTACATGTAAATAAAAATGTGTGATCCACATGCTTTATCTACTACTCAACTTATAGATAAATACAGATTGTATTTAATGAAAAAAATACCTGAAGTAGAAGTGTTACCTTGATTCTTTTTCCAAGAACTATAATTATTCTTCCAGGGGCCTTTATTTCCACATATAAAGTAGATAGCCTCCTACTAATTTCCTCCCTATGTATCTTTGGATTCCTGGAAAGATGGTGCATCTGTGTCTTCGGATTGGGCTTATAATTATACCCCTTACCCTTTCCCTTCCTCCTCTTGTTCATCATAAGGACTAAAGAATCATAATTCTTCATATCTATATATTCTTGGAAAACTAAATCCAAAATATCAATGAGTGGATTTTTTTTTCATTTTATTCATATTATAATTAACAATAAAAGTAAAAAATATTAGCATTAAAGAGTATATAATGATATTAGTTGCTAGTTATTGGTTCAATTTGAACCCAAGGGCTTATAGTCTCTCAATGTACCCAATCATCTTGAGTACATGAGGTCCTAATTGATTCCCTTTTTCTAGCCTACACTTATATGGTGCACTGGACATCTCATAACTTTATTACCTATCTTTCTCATGATATAACTGTTAGAGATTAGTATGCATATTATGGGTATCTTCTTCCTCATAAATTTTATATAGTTAAATAAAAATAGATGAAAACATGAAACACTATACATATAGTGAATCATTTATATACTTTTTATACTTTCATTTATCCACATTTCTTTCTCCTTGAGGATTCTTAGTAGGAAGTGAGGACTCTAGAACATAATGCTTCCTCACTTGGTGTAGTACTATACACAAGTGCCTGTACCACTGCTAGAAGTTATGGACAGTTAATATATTTTATTTATCCAATATAGATCATATAGATAATGTTCCAGTGGTGTTGGTGATTTATATTTTTATCTAAAGAAAAAAAAACTTTTTAAGTTATTACTTTATCTTGCTTAATGATTTAGGCATTATTGATTGATTAATAAAATCATTAAATGAATCCCACTATTTTATCAAACCTTAGTGTACATCACTAATAGATTCATAATACTCCATATCTTGAGCATTCTAGTGGTAAGGATCCTTGGAACATCTCCTAATATTCTATAATATTTTTCTAGGCCACTACTTGTAGAGTTCCAATGTAGATTCTAGACTAGTCAACCCCATTGACCCATGATTCCTTGAACTGTTGAGTGAAGTCCTAGATTATTAGAATTGTAACCATGATTCCCTCATCGATTTTCCTCTAAAGTTATAAAAATATAGCTTTGGATACTTCTTTAATACCAAATTTAGTTAACTCAACCCAATAATTTCATAAGAACTCCCTAGTAGTAGGTAGCGCCCTAGACTTTGGCTGAAGAGGACCCCGTACACTCGGTTTGGTTCAAATTTGAGTAAGAGAAGACATTAAGAGTTAATATTATATTGATGGGGTTTTAATATTTCTTGATAAATGTAATCCATTTCTATTAAATATTTTCAAACTATGTTGTCGTGCTCAAAACTGAACATGAATTAATAGAAAAAAATTCATCACATCTTTATACATTTTTCTTATTTATTATTTTATGTATTCTCACAGTAAACATGAACATGAATAAAATAATAAACAATACATTAAGGAAATAAATCACCTAACCAGTCTTGAAAATTTATTATTGGTTGATCCATTTTAAACTTAATAGATCAACCATGACCTAGGGAATATCATACCTGAGTCGATTATTGATTTGTATCAAAGCTTTCCCCCAATACAATGTTTTCATTTCTCATCTAGTATACTGCCTCATCTTAGCAGGGTCTGTACCTTACAATGTTATCATTAATAGTATATCAATACTTGAACATAAGAAAGAGGGACTGGGGAAGCATAATGTATATACTGAATAAAGACTGATGGATATAAAGACTCTTATACATACTGAATAAATGAGGATGATTCAAAAACTATAATAAAATTAACTAATTATTACTAGTATCACACATAGGTAATAAATAATTAAATAAAAATAACTAGACATACATAAGTTCGGTCACTACTCAAGACCAATCTATGGGTAAATTAAAATATTAATAAAATTAAATTTCACTAAATTTAAATTTGAAAGAATTTATATAAATTCAATGAATTATTTAAATTCAAAAATTTATTCTCATTCGGTCACAACATTAATTTAATTTTTTATTCTAAAAATTAAATTAATCAATTAATGTAATTTAACATAAAAATTAAATTAATTTTTTGGATTATTAAAATTATATATATATATATTAAATTAATTATATATATATATATATATATAAACATTTTCTTGGGCCCTGAAATCTCACCCAGGTCCATTACGGGTCAGGATAAAAATATGAAGGATCATTTTGGGCAAGGAAAACCCCATTAATAACTTTTCTAGGCTAGGAAAGCTTGCTCTTTCCAATTTTGGGTTAGATAGACCCACCCTGACCCATTTTGGGTCATGAAGACCCACTCAGGCCAATTATGGGGCGAAAGAAAGCACCTGATCAGGGTAAAAGGGAGGCACTATGAGATTGGTGCTAGTGGTGGCCATCAGTGGGGTCCGTCATATCCAACATTGGGAATGGTGGTGATGGTCGATGGTGAGGACCTGCGTGGAGGATGTACTAGCTTCGAGCCTGGTCTGGTCAAAGGAAGACACAATAGCCTTTGTGAGTTCAACTGGGGAATTCAACTATGATGGTGGTTTGAGGGAGGTAGCGCGATGACCGGGCATCAATTAGTGGGTATCATGGTGAACCCAGACAATAGTGGAAGTTTCCTCGTGATATTGGAACCAATTTTTGTCATAATGGATGTGGTGATTATGAAAGTCATCGGTCAAGAGGAGGAGCCGAGAGATCCTAGATTCCAATGAAATCTAGCATATTTTTTTCCTTTTTGAAAAAATGGTATGGGTAGAGTTTTTTTTTAAATAAAAAAAAGTATTTCATTTTACCATTAAGTTTTTCCATCCCTCCCCTAAAAATATCTCAAAAATAAACTTTTGTTTTTAATTAGAAATTTCAAAATCCTAGGTTTTAGGCTATTTGTTTTTTTGATTATTCCAAAGTCAGTGGAAGTTTTGGTGACCAGACAGAGATGTTCTAGTGGCCATATTCCAATCGGTACCCGGCCGAAGGTCACCATAAAAATAAATAATATAAATGTATTTATGTTCTTAAATTATTTAACACCCAAAAGGCCATAAATGGTCCATATCAAAAATTTCAGATGACTACATCTTGATCATATGATATCGGTCCAATGTGTGGTTTTTTTGTTGGGAATGAATTAATGTCCTCAAATTAAATTTATGGAAGTATACTTTTTCTTAGACTAGAACATTAACATGATCCCTATGATACCAATTTATGGTACTAGGGTGTGTAGTATAAGTCAGTGGGTTAGGGATTTAAAATTTTTCATCACCAAAGTGATGCAACTGAGATTTCCCAAGCAGGATCAAGTATCATTGAGAGGGGGAGGGGTGAATCAGTGATATATTTTTATTTTAAATTTAATTTATTTGGAAAAAAACTTATCCTCTTATTAAATATTTATCAAACTGATGAAAAAAAACAATCACAGACCCATAGGAACATAAAAATCCATATGGTTCACTACTCAACAAGAGCAGCTATATCCTTGGTATGGTTTGGAAACAATCCAATATCACACAATCCGCTAGAAAAAACTTTTGTGTAGATATAACATGTAGAATATACCCTTAAACTTGTGTATCACTGTGTTCAATAAAAAAGTTCATGTTATTCAAGTAGCACAAATGATGTAATAAAATATGTGTGATAAGTTAAGAAACATGTTTCTGTGCTTCCTTGTAAAATTTTACAAATATGTTCTTCAAAAAAATTCTTCACTTTATTGATTAACAGTGGAAAATAACTTCATATACTTCATAATGATACTCAATCTGATTTGAAAGTCTAATTTCTCAGTTCAATTATTTAGTCTGATTATATAACTCTACTATAATACCGCTAAAATAAACCTGAACTACTTCTACCTCATTTTGAAAGTCCCAGTCCAATTTCTCAGTCCGATCATGAAACTTTGATTATAATCTTGTCTCTTATCCTTTCTTATTCTATCTATCATAATTCCTTAATAAAGCACAATCTAGAAAATTATTCTCTCTAAAATTATTCAATGCTCTGCCTTCTCTCTTGAACAATACATCCTTATCATAAAGAAAAAAGTACTTTCACTATTTATAAGTGAGCCAAATATGGTTTAGGCAGGATTATGAAAACCTTTCCAGCTTAACAATATTTCTCAAATAATAATTTTCCTTTGAATTTTGGATACATCTTTTACTCTTTCAGTACTTCTCAACTCTTGTCATTTCTTCTCAAACATTCTAGAATCTTATCAAAACTTCAACTTACTTTAGTATTTCTTAAAAGACTTCAGTCTGATTTCGATTTCGATTCTAATTTCCTCATTAAAATGAATTCATATATACTATAATATATTATTCATTAAAATAATATTATTGGAATAACTTTAGCATCAACTTCAAGATTCCTTAGCAAACATTTTATTTGTGATCTCCCCTTGAAATAAATTTTATAATTTCCTTAGGCAGTTCTTCTTTTCTTATTTTTCTTAGACTGATGATCTTGTGTCCAATTATGTTATCAGTGTCAGCTTGTTCCTGATGGATTGGTCTCTTCTTCACTCTGATATATGGTTTCAATTCCAATCCAATTACTCTTGACCTAATTGATAAGTAAATAAGACTTATTTTTCTCATGGAAACATATTAGATGTATTCTTTCATTATTGAACCAATTGAAAACAATCAAAATAATCGAACCTAATAAAAATAGTCAAATACATTATTTATTGATCTATAATATTATTTTTCATTAGTCCCAAAAACTTTACTTTTTTTTAAATTTTTTCCTTTGTCTGAACTACTTCCAAGAGAAAAAATATTTTTCAAAAAATGTTTCTACCTCTGAAGATCAGTGGAACACCACATATGATGGACTGGTTTCAGCATCTTCGACTTCAACAACTTCTTTCCTTTTATGATTATGATACCAATGAACTTCCATCACTCAACTTATTTCTCTAAATATTTTTATCTTTAGTATTATTGGACTAACTAAAACCCAACATCTTTATCTTCTCACATTCTGATCAACCTTCTTAGACTTTAAAAAAAATCATTATCTGGTGATCTTACACTTATGAACTGAGATCAAAAAGCTTTGGTATTCACAAAATTTTCTTCTTCCAAAAACTTCTACTTGTATCATGACTTCCTAATGACTTTGAATACATTTAATATCCATATATAATCATCTGAATATCATTGGGAAGTATTGTAACTTCTCATCCTTTCTATAATATATTTTTATTTTCAAATAGACCTTAATACGATTGGAAGCACCAGCTCTCCCCCTTTACTTCATAAATATTGTATCAAAAGTTTCACAGATTACTTATGATTTATGATAAATACAAGATCTGTAAAGCATCCTTAGATTTTCATCAGAGATAATCAGATTCCCAAACAATTTCTCAATATGATATTCCTTTTATTCCAGACCAGAGGTGAGTTCGATAAACCTTTTATTCCAGAAAACTTCTCCTCAATCTGATGGAATTTCTTAAGAAATGTGAGTCTAATGTTCTGAATACAATGGTTAGTCTGATTTTCAATTACTACAAAGTGAGGTGATTCATTATGTTTGACAAAAAAAGACAATTATATTAAAAAAACTTCGCTAAGCATCTGAAAACCATATATAGTCAACTTGGTCCCAAAAATACCCCATTTGTATTTTGTTTTCAACCATGGTTCATAAATCCCTAAAATTTGTAACCTCATACTATGTATTACTTATCAATAATCCTAAGCCTACGTGAACTAACTCATTGTAGGAAACAAGAATTATTGATAGAAAAACCATGATATATTAAAGTATTGACTCATGAATCATATTCATATTTTCTTCAAAACTTTATTCACTTATTCAAATTTCCTATCATCAAAAGTTTCCTAAAACCACTCTAAAAAACTGTTAGAATAGTTCACACATTTACATGCTAAAATCACAACTTACCCACAACTCCCCCTATTTACATGATTCCTTAAAAGGTTTATCACATAATAATGGATAGATTTATGAAACAATTCTCCCCCTTGACAACACTATCCAAATACAATATGTGATATGAGACACAAACACATACATCAAACTTGATGAGAAAGAGGTTGGATTCCCATGTTCAAACTCATTTTATGAAAATGTTCATTTGGTAAAGGTTTTGTGAAAATGTTAGCAACTTGTTCTGATATAGGAACATATTCCAAATTCAATTTATTCTTCTCAACATGATCTTTAATCAAATTATATTTGATATAAATATGTTTTGAACAAGAATATTGTACCATATTTCTTATAAGGTTGATTTCACTTTGATTATCACAACCCAAGAGAAAGGTTAACATTACTTCAATAAGTAAAATTTCCAATAGAGTTTTCATCCACCTAAGTTGGGTAGAATCTTGAGTTGTAGCAACATACTAATCTTTATCCATGCTAATAGTTACTAAATTTTGTTTCTTTTTATGTCAACTAACACTACTTTTACCCAAAAATAAAACTACACCAAATATGGATCTTTTATCATCAACATTTCTTTCCCAAACGGTATCTGAATACCCAAAAAATCAATACTTTTTAAGATTTCATACTTGATTCCAAATTTTTTTGCGCCTTTGATATATTTAATAATTCTTTTTCCAACCAATAAGTGTGATTATTTTGGATCACTCTGAAATCTTTCACATAAGGTAACAACATAAACAATGTTGAGTCCTGAGACAGTAAAATATAAAAAACTTCCAACAATCTTTCAAAAATATTTAGAATTAACTTCCTTGACTTATTAATATTTAGTTAACTTGATTCCCACTGAAATTGGCATGGAAATTGGTTTCAAATTTTCTATGCCAAACTTCTTAAGAAGTTCCTTAGCATACTTTTCTTAGGAAAGAAAAATATGTTTATTATTTTGTGTGATTTGTAACCTAATAAAGTATTCTATTTCACCAAACATGGACATTTGAAATAGATTTTTCATCTCTTCAAAAAATCTTTCACAAGTTCTTTCATCATTCCCGAAAAAGATAATGTAATCAACATAAAAAATTATGATGAGGAAAAATTCCTAACTTTCTTTGATATAAAGATTACTATAAAATCATACTTTCTTAAAAATCATCTTCCTCAAGAAATTATCCAATTTGTAACACCATTCCCTTGGAGTTTGTTTTATCCCATACAAGGATTTATTCAACTTTCACACATAACTTTCATGTTTCCCTAAAACAAAGCCACATGGTTGTTCAGTTTAAACTTCTTCATCAAGATCACAATTTATAAATTATTATTTCACATCCATATGAAATTTTTTTTAACTTTATTTTGCGAAAATAAATTGAAAGATTTTGATTGTTTCTAACCTTACCACTGGTGAAAAAGTATCATCAAAATCATTGCATTCAATTTGTGAGTAACCTTTTCAAACTAATATTTCTTTGTTTCTTATAACTCCACCTTCTTTATTCAATTTTTTTTGGAAAACCCACTATGTAACAATTACATTTTTTTATTCAGTTTTGGCATGAGTTCCCTAGCAACATTCTTTTCTATCTAATCCATCTCTTCATTCATATCCTGAACCCATTCAAAATGCTAAAAAGCATTATTCACGTATTTTATCTCAACTTTTGAATATAAGGAAGTTTGTGTAATAGATTTTGATTTTCTTATTGTTTAAACCCTTTGGTGTTAACCACTAATAATATTTCGACCTTCCACATGCTTCCTCAGTCTCGGATGAGATTTTCAAGATTCATCTTTATCACTAGAAATTGCTAAGCTCAATTCTTCTTCTTGAGTAGGATTACTATTTTCAGTATCCTTATCATAACATTCAATAAAAATTATTCCATTCTTTTCATCTTTCTTATCTGTATGAGTTTGTTTATCTTTCTTATATTTTTAAAAAACTTTCACATCAATATAATCAACTAATCTTGCCGACTCTTTGTTAAAACATTTTTTCCTATTCTATCTAGAGAATAGCTAGGATAAAATCCATCTTCACCTCTCTATTCAAAATTTATAATTTTTCCACCTTTTTATTTATTATGCATAGATTACTAAAAAATATTAACTTTTTGAAACTTAGAGTTTTATCATAAAATTTTCATATTAATTCATATATGAACTTGGTCTCTAGAAACATCAGTTTTGATTGTACACATTAGTACTCATGTATTTCCTCCAAAAGTAATGAGAGAGACCATGTTCAAGTAGCATAGTTCATCCCATTTCAACCAGACTTTTATTTTTCCTTTTAGTAATTCCATTTTCTTGAGGAGTGTATGATATACTAAACTCATGTCTAATTCCATGCTTCTCAAGATAATTTTCAAATTCTTCATTCTTATATTCACCACTATTGTCTATTCTCAACTTCTTCATTGAATACTCACATTCATTCTCATATTTCCTCCTGAAAATTATAAACATTTTCAAAGTATCTGAATTATGTTTCATATACATAACATAAGCAATGATAGTAAGTTCATCAGTGAAAGTAATGAATTACTTATATCTGTGAGTTTATTATTTTCTCATTGGCCCATAGATATCTGAATGAATAAGTTCTAGGGTATGTTTTGAAAAAATTTCAACTTTATTATGCATATAATTTGTAATCTTTCCTTTCTGAAAGATTGTATAACACCAATATATTCTTCATGATATATCAGGAATACCTCAGACACTATCTCACTTTGAAAACTTGCTCATGTTTCTTTGACACATGTGTCCCAACCTTTTATACCATAACTGATTTTCTCTCACCATGACTAAGTAATAAGTGTTTTGTATTTCACCAACATGGAATATGTTTTCTTTTGTATGTTTGACTCTTATAACTATCCTTAAATATTCCTATATTTTCAAAATTAACCCATCATTTTTGAAAACAATTTTTTTCCTTTATCACAAAGTTGTGAAACACTTGGTAGGTTATGTTTCATCCCATCAACAAAAAAATAATTTTTAGATTTCAACTTTTCTTCCGCAATTATGGATTATCCAACACCTTTGATTCTAATAGATTCATCATTTACAAATTTCACTATTCCTTCTTGGAAATGTTTCAATTTATTCAACAATTTCAAATATCCTGTCATATGAGAAAAACACCCACTATCCATAATCCAAGGTCATTCTCATTTTGTAGACTTGAGAGAGGTTTCTACAATAAGATATTTTTCTTTCCCTTTATATTTCTTAACTTACAGCATATGAGAATTGTTAATTTTTTTTGTTATGATGGTTACAAACCATGAAAACCTTTTTCAAGATGTACATGTTTTTCACATCTTTCATAGATAGTTTCCAAAGGTTGGAATCTATTTTTAACTTTTACACGAAACTTTTTAGGTTTTTTTGAACATCCTTCTCAGAATTATTCCATTAAGGGGATTGAATCCCCCTTAAACTTTTCTTTATGTAATATTTATAATAGTTTTAGTGTTTTTTATTAAACCAAAACATATTTTCCATGTGCCTGAATCCACCACAATACTAGCGGTATCCATATAAAGAATATTTTCTTATGAAACTTCCATACTATCTAGAGCTGTTAGCATGCTTCCTAGAAATATTCTTATATTTCTTATCAAAACTTTTTTGGCCAAAAACCTTTCTATTATCATATGGAATATTCCTTTTTAAATCAGTTTGATTTTCAACCTTATTGGAATTAGAAGTATAATTTTTTTTGGATTCATAATTTTTAGAAACTTCTGACTTCTCCACTTTGTTGATCTTGTCCACGTACATTATTTTACTAGATTTCTTCTTCTTAAAAACAATTTAAAATTTATTATCAACCTTTAAATATTTTTTTGATCAGTCTTAGGTTTACCCTTTCCAGATCTTTCACCAACTTCACAGATAGAATTAATGAAAATTGTAACCCTCTGTTCATTTTTAGAAAGTTTTTGTTGGAAAAGTTCCAACTCTTCTTCTTTTTTCTTAAAATTTAATTCAAGATTTTCATTAAAAAACTTTTATTTATGAAGTTATTTCTTTAAATCATCAATATCTTCTAGCAACTTAACTTTCTCATCATAAAAATATTCTTGATTATTTGTTAATGCCTCTTAAATTTTGAACTTTCTGATTTCTTTCTCAAGTATCCCAATCTTCCTAAGACATGTTTTCAATTATTCTTTCAGATGAAATTATAATTGATTTTATTCTTCTTTAGAATAGATGCTTCCTAACTCTTTATTATTAACTATTTCAATAAAATTATTCTCAGACTTATCAATATAATTGTTTAGATTCAACTTCACTGTCTTCTTCTTCATTATCTTTAGATAAGAAGCTTATTCTTTTGGATTTGAATAATTTTTTATCTTTACCTTTGGAATAAGATTTTTTGTTATCACCCTATTTCTTCTATGATGTTCTCTACCTTCTATCATCTTCCTCAGTATCCTCTTTTCACATTTTTAGAAATAAGGATAAAAATTCACCAAGATTTTTACATACCTAAATTTTGGAATCAGATTCACCAGGTTCTTCTTAAATAATAATCTTCTTTGAATTTGTACTTCTTGGTAGAATTGAAAGACATTACTTTATAATTTTTTTCCTTTCATAACATTTTTACTTCTCATTTCATAAGTAATGAGAGTACTATTAAAATAATCCAAAGATAATGTATCTAGATATATATCTTCTGATGATGAAACTTTATCATCAAACTTGTCAAGAAGAATTCTTAAGATATTTTCAATAATTGTATAATATTATGACTTTTCACTAAGACATATAATAGCACTCAAAATTTTATTTACCTTAGAAAAGAAGTCACCAATAGATTCATACTCACCCATTTTTAGATCTTCATACTTTAACCTTAATATTTGTAGCTTTGCCTTCTTCACTTTTTTATTTCCTTTATAAATGTTTTTAATCTTATCCTAGATACCATTGGTAGTGTCAAAAAATTTAACTCTTAGAAAATCACTTTTAGAAATAGATGATAGTAAAAAAATTCTCAGCCTTTCCATCATTCTCAAGATTCTTGTTTCCAACATATGTAAGAATAAATTTTTCATTAATAGAAGGGAAACCATTTGTGGAAGCTTCAAGAACATAATACCTAATAGGTATAAGATTAGAAAAAATTCTATCTTTCCAGATATGATATTTTTTACCATTGAAGACCAAAATCCCATTACTGTTCACACAATTGAGATTTCCCATCACAACTTCTTCTTCAAAACTTCAGCAAAGAGTATACAAAGGGAACCTTCTCCTTTGATACCAATTGAGATTGCCTAAGAAATATCAAGTATCACTAAGAGGGGGAGGGTTGAATCAATGATATATTTTTTCCTTTAAATTTAATTTATTTTGAAACAAAATTCACCTCTTGTTAAATAGTTATCACCTTGATGAAACAAAACAATCACACATCCACAAGAACATAAGAATTTACAAGGTTAAATACCCTGCAAGAGTAGCTATGTCCTTGGTATGGTTTGGAAACAATCCAATACCACAAAATCCACTATAAAACAATCCTTTTGTGTGGATAAAACAAGTAGGATATACCCTTACAATTTTTGTATCACTATGTTCAATACAATAGTGCATGTGTTTAAAGTAGCAAAAATGATGTAATATAATTTTTGTAACATGTTAAGAAACATGTTTCTATACTTCCTTGTTAACTTTCACAAATATGTTCTTAATAAAAATTATTCACTTTCTTACCCAACAGTAGGAAATAACTTCCTGAACTTAATAATGATACTCATTCATATTTTGAAGTATAATTATTTAGTTTGATTGACCAGTCTGATTATATGACTCTACTAGAAAACCACTGAAACAAATATGAACTACTTATACCTCAATTTGAAATCCCCATTCTCATTTCTTGATATAATTTGTAAAATCTGATTACGATCTTGTCTCTTCTCCTTTATTATTCAATCCAGAAAACAACCTCAAGAAATCATGATCCAAAATTTTTTTATCACTAGAATTATTCAGTGCTCTACCTTCTCTTTTGAATAATATATCCGTGTTAGAAAGTAAAAAGTACTTCCACTATTTAAAGGTGATCCAAATATGGTTTATGTGGGATTCTGAAAATTTTTCCCACTCAACTAAATTTCCCAAATCATAAAATTCTCTTTAATTTCAGATACATATTTTACTCTTTTAGTACTTATTAATTCTTCTTATTTATTCTTGAACATTATCAAACCTTCTCAAAACATTAACTCACTTCAGGATTTCTTAACAAACTTCAGTCTGATTCTGATTTCCATTCCAATTTACTCATTATAATGAAGTCATATATACTATAATAGATTCTTCATTATGATGATTTTCTCAGATGCATCAACATCAAATTCAATATTCATTAACAAACATTTTCTTTACAATCTCCCCTTGAAAACACTCTTATAACTACCTTAGGTAGTTCTTATTTTTTTCTTTTACTCAGACTGCCGATCCTGTGTCTGATTATGTTATCAGTGTTAGCCTGTGCCAGATGGATCAATGTCTACTTCACTCTGATATATGGTATGAATTCCATTATGATGACTATCGACCCAATTGATAAGGAAATAAGACTTCTTTTTCTCATGAAAACATATCAGAGGTCTTCTTTCGTTCTTTACCCAATTGAAAATAATCAACATAATTCAAACTGTTGATAATGGTCGACTACATTGTTGATTGATCTTTGATCTAATTTTTCATCGGTCCTAAAATATTTACTTTATTTTTTTCCTTGGTCTAAAAAACTTATAATATAATCAATATTATTTGAAAATTTTTTCTGCCTCTAATGATCAGTGGCACACCACATCCAATAGACTGGTTTTAGTAGCTTCAATTTCAACAACTTATTTCCTTTTTTGATTATTATACTAGTGACCTTCCAGTACTCAAATTCTTCCTCTAAAGATTTGTATCTTTTGGATTATTATTTTGACATAAAACCAACATATTCATCTTCTCACATTCTAATCAACCTTCTTATCCTTTAAAAAATTCTACATCCGGTGATCTTACACTGATGAACTGAGACTAGAAAGCTTCAATATTCACAATATTTTCTTATTCAAAAAACTTATACTTATATCATGACTTCCTCATGACTTTGAATATGTTTAGGATCAATATATAATCATCTAACTTAAATTGGTAAGTATTGTGACTTTCCATCCTATCCAACATACATATTTCTTTCCAACCATACCTTAATACGATTAGAAGCACCAACTATCATCCTTTCCTTCATAAATCATATATGAAAAGTTTCACAAATTACTTATGATTTATGAGAACAACAATATCACCAAAGAATCAATAGATTTTCATTATATCCAATCATACTCTGAAAAAACATCCAAATAAAATATTCCTTTCATTATGGACCCGAGTTGAGTTTGATAAACCCTTTCTTCCAGAAAACTTTTCCTCAATCCATTGGAATTTCTTAAGTAATGTGAGTCTAATGTTCTAAATATGATGGTCATTTTTATTTTCAATTATTAAAAATTGATTTGATTCATTATCTTTGAAAACAAAGTACAATTCTATTAAAAATAACTTCATTCAGCATTTGAAAGCCTTCTCAAGTAAACTTGGTCCCAACAGAAACTTCATGGTCTCTGGTGATTTGAGCCCTAGTACAGTTTGAGTATCTCCTGTGAATTATCAAATAATATAAATTAAAATAGAATGAGTACCTAATTCAAATCAAAGTGTGCTCATCTATCACATGTCACTGGTGATAATTACTTGAAGGATATAAGGATGAACCCCTCTATATCATCCAAACACACTTCAAGAATCTTTGCATATGTAGTTCAATGAATTTAGGGTGCTAGCATGGAGTTGCGATGATTTGTTCGAAGTCATGACATCCACCTCAATCCTATGGCTTCAATCTATTAATTAATTCATGGATCGATCACTTATATGGATCATTTCTCTATCTAGGATGGAGGAGGAGAGAGGAGTTCTAAATCCATTGGAATGAACAACATAGTGAAAATAAGCTCCTCCAAACTTATATAGTGGATGTTAGAAATACATGGATAGGGTTCCCTAACCTTCGTATATTTAAATTCCAATAAATAATTAATAAATAATAGTTATGATGAACTAAATACATCATAAATATTATTTATATTTTATCAATTACTTTTAATATATAATAAATATATTACGTGATAAAAAAATCATTCACTCAACTCATAATTTCTACTAATATTAAAAGAACCTTGAATATTAAAATAATATTCATTCATATAATATTATTCTATGTATTTACTTAAAAAATTGTATATAATTTAAATAAATTCAACCCAATTATTTATACTCAAATAATAATGAATTTATTTATTTATTGGTGATAATTGAAACTTGGAAAACTCTCAAACCACATGGTGGGTCCCACCATGTCCTATATTCCTATTCACTAGAATATGGTAGATTCTAGAATACGCTATTGTGCGTGACCCTCTAGGAATTTATTTCGATAGTAGTGAATACTATTAATAGACTAAGAGAAGAGTCTAGAAACCCATCAAGGCCTCTAAAGAGATAAGGAATATTCATAACATTGGAAACCATCCTACAAACACACACTGTGTAATATAATATATTTTTCATAAGATATCTCATAAATAAGGATGCACACTTGTGTCATCATCCTTCCTTGATTTATTATTTGTTGATATAACTAGACATACATACCTTCGACTACCACGGGCATGGATTTATGAAGGTACTACCATCTTTATCAACAAGACCTGATATATCACTTCCTCTACTCTAAAGCGACAAATTATATCTTGATTATTCAACCAATGTCACACCACCAATGATGCACCCAATAAAAGCTACATCGCAATGACTTCAATGTTGTGGTTTGGAATTTCATCAATGTACATGATCAAATGGAACACATTTATAATGATATCAAGTCATGAGACCAATACACATATCCATAGATAAGAACAACCAATGAAACCCAAAACATGTGGTGTTCATATTGGCGGGTCTATCCTCATGATCTCATCTACTTGAGACCACCAAGTGTCAAATTCATGAGAATAAGTGTCAATGTTTATGAGCTACCAACACCTGATGGTAACAAATCATATATTTCTTGTCAGTATTATATATCTTGACCATATGACATTACTTTAAGATTTCTATTATGGAATTTACAGGTTCCCATTATAGCTTGGGAACCGCTATAACCCTTTTTTATGACATGTAATCTAAGCACATTACCATAAATATATTGGACACAAAAGTATCAACGCTATTCTGGTAAGATAAACACATGTATATATCAAAATGCATACATGTAATGGTAATTAAAATACATACATAAGTTGGGTTTGGGGCACCCAATTTCAAGATAATAATGTGATGAATTGTAATAATGGAATGGTAAATGGGTATGGGTGGAATATAATTGATTCATAGTGGTAAATAAAATATTAACGTTGAAAGGAAATGGGTAAAAACAAAAATTAATGTGGGTATTTTCTGGAAGTGGTTTATTATTAAATATGGAATTGAATGGCTTAATGAATGTAAATTGGTTGGTAAATGGTAAATCTAGAAGTGTAATAATGGTATGATTAATTTTAAATTAAACATGTTTAATGTGGCTATTCATACACAATGTGGGTCTAGTTATGGTGTTATAGTTGGAAGTGATAGAAGTGTGAGGTAATTATAGTGTAGTGATATGTGTGAGATGTTTAAGTGATGTTTAATTGTGACCCTTTTAAAATGGTCATGTGTGTGGATATAACTATACTTTTATTTTCTTATGATTTTCATATGCACCCTTTATGAGTTAGATAAACTTATTAATGCCCAAATTTCTATGGGTTTTAGGATTTTCGCAACATTTAGGTTAGTGGGTGAACTAATGATTGGAATCTACCTCTTATCTTATTTCCCTTATTGGTATAATAATGGTTATGATGGCTTGAGGTAGGTATGATAATACTACCATATTATATGGTGTATCAAAAAACCCTATGGGTATTGATGAGGAGGTATATGATGTACTAGAAGATCCTATGAGGTATTGGTGGTGATGATATAAGAGGTGAACTGATATAAACTATAGGGTATTAAGATGATAATATTATAGGTGAATTGGAATACCCTATGGGGTATTAATGAGATGTTATGTGGTGATGTTGATGTGAGGATACGTGGTGGGGGTTGTACAGTAAAGTCCCGTGTTTATCTAAACTAGAATTTTGAGCATAAATTTGAATTTTTTCCATCAGATGCTTGTAAGGAGTAAAATGGTCATTTTCCCCTAGAAGATGACCTCATAAAATTTTTCTTTCCACTCTGCTGATCCCATAATAATTTGTTTATCCTAGGAATAGAGTTTTTTAGAATTTAGGGCTGTTTGAATTTTAGTATAATAATTAATAACTTATAATTAATTAATTAATATTAATTTATTCACATAGGTTCATTCAACCATATATTTTGATGGGAGAATCATATCTAGATTACTTCTCCACCATTGAGTCTAAAATGGGGAGTTTTTCTCAGGTGAGACATAAACTAATGTCGGGTTCTGGGGTCGGGCCCCTTTTCTTTTTCTTTTATTTTTGTTCTTTTCTTTTCCTCTTTTATTTTCTTCCTCCTTGGATTCTTGTGCATTCCCCTAGGGGATTATCCTTCACTATGAAAGATATACGAGAGGTTTAGGGAGAGATAATGTGGTATATGGAAGAATATATATACCATAATGGAACTCGAGACACACCATATCATCATGTGGTAGTTGTGGACTATAGAAACGGGTGAAGCTTCAGCAGATACTTCCCAAAGGTAGGCTATTTTAAGTTTCTAACACGGATTCCCATATATTTTATGTTTTCTAGTTTTAAAATCCTATTATTCTTTTTTTTGGACCATGTGGGGATCAATCTATTTATTTTGGGGGAAAATATACGGTTTTAGGTGATTTGAGGGGTTCCCCATTTGGGAATCCCGATCACACAACATTTACATTCAGGAACACACACAATGTGTTATTCCTATTTAGGAAATATGATCCTTTATAAGTACACACTATGTATGGGGTATACACTTTGTGTACTAGGGCTCATCCATGTAGCCGAGTACCCATCTAGACAACCCGTGTAGGGGAACATGGCAGTGTAGAGCACACAACTAGACCCCATGTGGGATGCACGCTATATAGAGATACACAGCAAGGAAAAGTACATATCTAGGCCATGTGAGGCACATGGGAAGTTACCCCATGTAGGGTAAATTACATTTACATGATTAACACAAAATGTACATGGACTTTTACATCCCATGTTTGGCTGAAGTACACACCAAAGTGGGGTCATGAGGGTACACACCATGTGCTAGGGCAGACACACTATGTACTTATTTTCTAGCCTTTTTAGGGGTCTTACTTTTTTTGTATCTTTAAACCTAGGGGATATAATTGGACCTATTATTATTCAATTTTAAGTATCTTTCCATGTCAATCATGATGGTAAAACACTTGAGGTAATTTAAGGACTCCTAGGAGGCATTCTGTGATTTTCCTAAATAGAGAGGTTCTTCCTCTGGTAATCAAATCTAGTTGTCTCTTAAGAGTGAGACATTGATCTAAGATGGGACATGAGACATCTCTCTTGACTGATTCAATATTTACTCTTCCCTTGAGGATGTATCCCTTCCAAGATTTTCCCTAATGGCCCATAAGGTTGTGAGGTTGGTTGTTTATGGGATCCCATATAGGATGCCTCTTATTCTTATGCTAATTTTGAGGGTCCCCTATAGGATGCATCTTATTATATACCATTATGAGAATATTATTTAGTATGCATCTTATTTCTTACCCTTACTTCTGAGGATACCGAGTAGGATGAATTATCTTATTCATAGACCCGAGGATCCCAAGTAGTATGCCTCTCTTGTGTTTTTATTTAAGGGACCCAGGGGGTTCATCAATGTTTGACCAAGCCTGATTTAGTATGTTGGTTCTGGGTATATATGGTAGTGGGTTCCACCTTAGAACGCATACTAAACTTGTAAACCATGGGGCTGTAACAGTAGTGGTGGGTTAGGCATTCAAATACCCTCACTCTTTTATTTATGAATTTACCTTTTTACTGATAATGCAATAATGATTAATATAGGTTCTTCCTAGTTTGTGGATGATGCTCCTGATATGATGTGTCTTTCTCTCTCTTTGGGATTCCTATATATTCATCATGGGATTCGTCTTATTTGTTTATTGGGATACTGAGACATATTTCCTTAGATCCGGATTCTAATCCATGTTATTTATTATATTTATTGGGATACCCATAGGTACTACCTAGGATCTAGCTATTGATCCAGCATGTTTGACTATTACATTATTGTAATTTCTAAAGTTTCTTCCTAGGATCTGACCTTTGATCCTATTATTATGATATATGATCATTTCATCCCTAATAATGATACTCATGGATTATTATGCTCTTTTTAATTATGAGGATGATTATTATATCCTTGGTTAATTGATATGTAATGAGGATTATTATTTTATCCTCGATATGGTCATAGAATCTCTGATGATTATACTCATGGATGATTATAATATCCCGAGAAATAGGGATGATTATTCTCTCCCTGATCGATTAATTGAATGTGGTTTTGGATAAGGCTTTTCTCATTTTTGAATACTCATGGATGATGAAATTCTCTTGAGTGATATGGATGATTATTCTCTCCCTGATTAGATACCTAGAGGGGTGGGAATAATGTATCATTGATGAGAACTCATTATAGATCACCTAAGGGTTAGACCCTTAGGGTTCATCTAAGTTTCAATGTTTTGACCACCTATGGACTAGGACCTAGGTTTCAAAAATAAGATTGAATTTACATGGAATTTATGGTACAACATCTATCTCACTTTATATTTATAAGATGTCTATATACTACTCATAATCCATCATTATAGTGATTGGAGGTGAGTACGGGTAAACCTAGGGTTGGGACAAGTATCCCCCTGTGGTGATGTATCTTTCTTAGATATAATTCCTGAAATATCCAAAGCAGATATTGTTGATTGGGATTATGAACCTTGAAATTGACTTAATTATACATGACTTGAGTGGTACGATATCCATCTAAATTACGTTTTCACAGGATATCCAAAATATTGAGATTACGGACCTAAGGATCATCTACAGATGTTTTTTTTATTATGTTCTTCACCCTAATCATGTATATTCATATTCATATATATATATATATGTGTGTGTGTGTGTATGTGTCTGTTAATACACACACATATGAATATGGATATAAATTAAAACAACTTTCCCAGTTGGTCAGGATCATAGACCCATGATCGACTGTGGTTTCATGTCATTTGATTTATTTATCTTTCTAATTGTGTCTCAACTAGGATGAGCATATTTCATGACAATAAACATATGACAGCAAATTGATAGGTTCATCATTGGGGTGTCCTAATGAGATTATTTCACCACTGTACATGCACCTTGATGTGCATGGAGACCTTATGTCTACTTTATAGGTTGAGAATAGATGCATGGTCATTAGGACCAAGGCCTAATGTTTCTTGATCAAGTAGGGCCACTCATGTGGAATCATATGATTGGGATGGAGAAACTAGGAAGTTTCATAAAGACTGGGAATGTGGTATGTCTTGGAGTTAGTAATGGAGAACTATAATTTTATTTCAGTTTATTTTATGTACTCCTTCATGTATGGTTGGCCCAATGGGTGACTAGTTTTGTATGCATTACATGGATGTTTTGGATTTTATAGAGTTTTTATTTATTATTAAAACATGTTCTATATTAGTTTATTTATTACTTTATCATTCTTTTTATTTACTTCTTGGATGATATCTAGTTATTTCTTCTTTTTCTTACTCTAATACAAGAGTATAGTCTCTCCATGGACACACCCTAGTCCCTCACTGCTAGTCGGAATCCTCTGACCTATGGAGAGGCACACATGAGTCCTTATGGGGAACCACCTTGGAGCATTGATTTAGTGAAATCCAGGTTAGGACATTACAAAGTGTTATTAGATATATTCTTTTCCTCTTATATTATTATTTGGGATATTGTAGATAGAAGTATTAGTAATGTGTTGGAACATATGGTGGATATCTGACTGGTGCATTGAGAACACTTATTTTGGTAAGAAGTCCTTATTTCTAGGGTTATGGGATTTCTATACTGATACACGATTTTACAATTGTATATGATTTTCTCTTTTATAGTTGCTCATGTCATGTAGATGTTATGATTTATTATGGATTTATCGATCTTGGTCCATTTGTAAGATGCTAATTATTGGTTTTGAATCTTGGTCGATAAAGGTAAGAGGCATCTCATGAATCATATTTGGAATGTAGAATTTTCATGTTATAGGCCTTATAGTGTGTGATTTTATTTACGATAGAGGAAATTTTTTTAAAGTGTAAAAAAAAACCTAAATGGTGTTTTACGATATAGGTTTTTGGTTCCATTCTACTCAATTGATCTGACTTGCATATATATTTCATTCTGATGGAAGGTAATGTGGATCTACATTGAGGTGTTTTAGGGTGAGGATTATGAATCAGTCCTCATGAATGAGAGGTGTAATGACCCTATTAGTTAAATAGAGCACATGATTCCCATGTTTTTAACTCCTAATAGGGTTTTTTTATTTAGGTATGGTTATTTAAAGTGTTAGTAACAATCTATACAATGTTTTCTTGTATGGATTTGAATGACATTATACTTAGCCAACCGTTTTTGTAGTTTTCTAGTCAGATCACTGAGTATGATGCTGATAGGTACTAGGATATTTCTAGTAAACTAGAGCTCGAGGGGGGGGGGGGTGTATTAACATATATAGATTCTTGGTGAGTGTTAGTTCAATATCTCATATACGTTGGTATCGTGACCTCAAGGGAGTAGTTCTTTATGAGGATGCTCAGTGAGGATCAGGCCCTTATAGGTCTATGTTGATAGTTTCAACCCTTATAGGTCTTTGTAATCTTACCTTCCTTAGTGGGGTATGATATTTTGGGCTATTTGGTTAGATATTGGGACCCGATTATGAGAATTGATTTGTAGGACTAGACAGGGGACCTAGAGGACCTTAGTTTTAACTTAGACCCATGTAGGTGGACATTTTTTTTGATTGAGGGAAACCTATGAGTGGGGTTTCCCTAGGTTTTTGGATGCCTTTTTAATCATTGATCTTGATTATATTCTCATTTTGAGACCTATTCATGATTGGTTCTCAAGATTTTTGATATAGTCATGTTGATTCCTTCAGGTTTTGAAGAAGCACCTAGGTTGCTTTGATATCAATATTGGCTTCAACAGGTAGGAATATTTAGGTTCTTGTCTTAGTCGACCAACATTTCTACTGTTTCTAATGTAGTTTGAGTGTAGGTATATGCTAGTGATTAGAATGATGCAGTGTGATGAGTGGTTGTGGAATAAATCCTGTCATAGGTGAGGTGCTTAATTTTGAAGAGGAGTTATAAGGGAGATTTCAGATTAATGATATAGATGTGTCATGTAGGAAAATCATCTTAAAATTATGTTGGATGACTCATGGGACCATGATTTAGGTGATAAAGGTATACACTAGTTGCACGTGGTACCATTAAAAATCATAAATCAGTGAGTTCCAGTGTGGGAGCTGAGGATCGATGTCTTCAATAATTTCCATGGGCAACGATGCTTGGGAGTTGTGATGGAATGAAAATTTACCCCCTTGGTAGAGGATAAATAAAAATGAATCAGGTTCCATGAGGCAGTTTATTCATGTTTGGATCTGGACACACATTTTTGGGAGGCGTCGTGTTAAGATTTGGTTAAAGGAAAGTATTTCATGATGTGATCTAGGCATGGACCAAGAAGAGATATACACAATTTTTGATGGAATATTAGTGTACTCCTAATTAGAGGAAATAATTATCTACCTTGACATCATCTTGAGTACATTGAGAGAGAATTGTATCTATATTGAGCTTCTTTTTTTTCTTAAATATCTTTCTGGTTGGTGAAATAACTTGTTGAGGTTGTTCTTAAGGAGTGGTATAAGGTAAACCTTATAGTGGGGAGTACACCATTGGACATTTGAGGATGGTGAAGCTTATTTTTAGTTAAAATTAAGCATATTTCATGGTATGTTGAGCTCAAATTTTGGGTTTTATATGATGATAAGGGTATTCCTATGGTGGCGAGTACCAAATCTGCCACAACTAAACATCTTCCTAAATAGAAGAGTTATTGGTTCTATGAGACCAGTATTTGAAAAGTCATGATAGATCATTTTGTGCATATTCTAGAGTTGAGATCATGGCTACATTTTTCTACCAAGGCTTCTTGGGGATGAGAATGTTTATGGTAGGTATATTTTAAGGACCCATGTTTTTTCTGACATGAATTTTGAGAAAAAATTTGAATTTTTATCGTCAGATGATTATAAGGGGTAAAATGATCATTTTACCCTTCAATATGACCTCAGATAATTTTTTACCACTCCTTTGGTCCTGGAATAGGGTTTCTACCATAGGATAGTAGTTTGGTAGAATTCTAATCCATTTGAGCGGAGTAATAAATATTTAATATTTACTTAATTAAATATTAATTTATTCATGTATGTACGTTTGGAAATATCTTTTAAAAAGAGCATATAATTGAGATACTATCTCCATCATTGAGTTTTTAATGAGTATTTTTTTCTAGGTGGGGTATAAACTCATATCGGGCATTGGGGTTGGGCTGATCGCCCTTTCTTTTTTCCTTTGATTTTATTCTTTTCTTTTCCTCTTTTCTTGTCTTCCTCCTGGATTCTCACGCACACCACTAAGATGTTATAATTTTAATATATATATATATATATGATAGGGAGATGGAGATATAATGAGAGATAATGAAAAATATAGGTGCTGTTGTGGAGCTCAGGATTTGTAAGATCGTCATGCGGTAGCTGTGGACCGTGGAAACAAGTGAAGCTTTGACGGATTCCATCCAAAGGTAGGTCATTTTTAAGTTTCTGCTATATATCCCCATATATTTTACATTTTCTAGTTTTAAACCCATATTATTCTTTCTTAGGACCCTGTGGGGGTTGATCTGTTGATTTTGGGGAAAAACGGGGGTTTCAGATGATTTGAGTGGATTCCTGTTTGGGAATCCCAATCACACAACATGTAGGTTCAAGAACAAAAAAAGTACATTCTTATTATTCTAGTAAGATGATATTTTAGAAGTATACAACATGTATGGGGTATACATTATGTGCACTAGGATTTGGATGTATATCTGAGTACCCATCTAGACAACCTGTGTAGGGGCATATGGCTGTGTAGAGTACACAACCAAACCCTATGTGGGATATAGATTGTGTAGAGGTAAACAGCTAGGCAGAGTACATGTCCAGGCCATGTAAGGCACCCAGGAAGGTACCCCATTTAGGGCACATTCCATGTACATGATGAACACATCATGTACATGATATTTGACACACTATTTTTTTTTTGTTGAAGTACACGCCCAAGTGGGGCCACGTGGGTACACACCTTGTGTTAGGGATGGCACACCATGTACTCCTTTGAAACCCTTTTTAGTGTCTTCTTATTTTTCAAATATTTATTCACAAGAGATAGAATTGGACCCATGAGTAGTACATTTTAAGTATCTTTCAGTGTCAATCACGATTGTAAAACCCTTTAGGTGATTTAATAACTTGTAGGAGGTGTTATATGCTTTTCCTAAATGGAGAGGTTCTTCCTCTGATAATCAAATCCAGTTGTCTCATGAGAGTGAGACTTTGATATGAGATGGGACATGATCCATATTTCATGATTGATGCCTTTATAACTCTTCCCTTAAGGGTTTCTCCCTTAAAAGGTGTTCCTTATAGCCTAGAAGTTTGTGAGGTTGGTTGTTTATGATGATACCATGTAGGACACCTCTTCTTCTTATGCTACTTTTGAGGGTTCCCTATAGGAGGACTCTTCTTATATTCTATTCCAAGGATCCTATGTATGGTTTCTAAGCTTGATTACTATTAAGGATCTTGTGTTGGATTCCTCATTTTACCTTTACAGCTGAGGATCTCAAGTAGGATAACTTCTCTTATGCATGGACCTAAGGATCCTAAGTAGGATTCCTATCTTGTCTTTTGAATTAAGGGACCCAGTGGATACCCTAATGTTTGACTGACCCTGAGCTAGTATGTTGGGTTTTGATAGAGATGGTAGTGGGTGTCACCTTAGAACCCATACCAAAATTTTAAGTAGTGGGGCTATGATAATAGTGGTGGGTTAGGCATTCATACACCCTCACTCTTTTATTTACTCATTAACATGTTTACTGCTGATGTAGTGATGATTACCATAGGTGATTCTTAGTTTTTGGCAGATGAGACTGACATTACGTGTCTTTCTATCTATTTGGTATGCCCAAATGTTCTTCCAAGGATATATATTATTCATTTATTATGATCCCCTAATGTATTTCCTAGGATCCAACTTTCGATCCATGTTATTTGTTATATTTATTGGGATACCCAGAGGTACTACATGGGATTTATCTATTGAGCTTGTATATTTGACTATTATATTATTGTGATTTCAAGAGGTGCTTCCTGGGATCTAGACTTTGAGACTATGATTATAATATATGGGCATAGAATCCCTAATAATGATACTCGTGGATTATTATTCTCTCCCGAGTGATGAGGATGATTACACTCACCTCGGTTAATTGACACGTGATGAGGATGATGACACTCTCCTTGAAATGGGCATATAATCCCTGATGATTATACTCATGGACGATTATTATATCCCAAGTTATAAGGATGATTATACTCTCCCTGATCGATTACTTGACCATGGTTTTAGACATGGTGTTTCATATTGTTTGATACTTGTGGAATATTATGCTCTCATGAGGGATAAGGATGACTATGATCTCCCTTATTAGAGACCTTGCGGGGTGGGCATGGAATCTCACCGATGAGATCTCCTTACAAATCACTTAAGGGTCAGACCCTTAGTTTTTATCTATGTTACAATGTTGTGACTACCTATGGATTGAGACCTAGGTCTCAAACATCTGATTGGATTTACATGGAATGAGTGGTATATAATCCAGATTAGTTTCCATTTATAATGTGTCCAAATACTTCATGGAATCCATCATTATAGTGATTATAGGTGAGTATGGGTGAACCCAGGGTTAAGAGGAGTATCCCCCTATGGTTACGTAGATTTATGAGAGACATTTACATCACTGGATGGAGCAGGTATTGTTGATTAGGATTACAGACCTAGAAACCAACTCAATTATACATGGATTGTGTGGTATGAAATCTAGATCAATATCCTTTTCACAATATGTCCAGGCAATCAGGATTAAAGACCAGAAGATCATCTACTAATGTTTTATGTTATTTTATTCACCCTACTCATGGATATATATATATATATATATATGTATGGGAATACACACACAAAGTAATATGAATATGGATATACATGAAAGAACCTTGCCTAGTTGACTGGGATCACGAACCCTGGGATTGACTGTAGTTTCACATCATTTGATTCATTCATCTTTCTAGTTGTGTCTTATCTAGGCTAAGAATATTTAATGAGCATACACATATGATAGTATATTTATAGGTTCATAATTAGGGTGGCCTATTGAGATTATTTATCACCCCTATACATTCACCTCAGTGTGTGTGAAGAAATTATGTTTGATTTTGAAGTTGATCACAAATGCATGGTGGTTAGGGCTGAGGCCCATAGTCACATGATCAATCAGGGCCTCTCATGTGGATTCTTATGATTGCGATGAAGCATCTCAGTAGTGTCATGGTGATAAGGTATGTGGTCTAGATCAGATTTAGTAGTAGAGACCTATACTTTTATTTCAATTTCTTTCATGTACTCTTTCATGTATGGTCATCCCAATGGGTGAGCAGTGTTGTATATATGACATGGATGTTCAATATTTTAGAGTATTTTCATTTATTATTACAAAATGTTCTATATCAGTTTATTTATTTCTTCCAAAATCTGTTTATTTACTTCTTAGATGATATTTAGTTATTTCCATTATTCATTACTTTGATATGATGGAATATTCTCTCCATAAATACACCCAAGTACCTCACTACTAGTCGGAAGCCTCTAGCATATAGAGATGCATGTTTGAGTCCTTGTGGGGAACTGGATTAGACAGATTTTTTTGGAATCCGATTTAGGATGTTACATACACATTATAGGTGGATGGAATTAGGTTTATTTCCTTCATGTTCAAGATATCCTACTATACTGAATATGGGATTATAAATATGATATGTTTATCTCATGAGGTATGGTGTGTTGTGGAATGATTATATAAGGGTTTGATCTCAAAGTTTGATGTTAGGGTGTGACAAAAACAAACTGGTTGGGAAGTGGTTATAGGGAACCTTCTCAATTTATTATTTTATTATTATTTTATAATACTTGAATAAAATATTCCATGAGTGAGACTTGGGGAGGCTGGGTGGTAGCTGACTGGATAGGTTCCCATTGGTTCTATTATTTATTCATTTATTTACTAATATTCTCCTTATACATTTTCAAGAGAGATCTTGGGTCTGATCATACTAAGTATACATGTTATGATCATCCATATATATATATAAATGTTTTTCAAGTTTTCTGGGTTAGTTTTCTGACCAAGTTGGAAAATACTAGCTTGGAGCTTGTGTTTTACTATACATTCACTATATAGGAGGTCTATTTGGTATTTTATATTTGGATTTGTATTTTTTCATATATTCATGAATTATAGAATTATTGTGGGTTTTCTTGTATATATTATGGTGTTGATCAGTGGTTTTCTTTTGTATTACTGGGATATATATGGGTAATAAATCCCATTTATATGTTTTATACCCTTAGTTCCAGTTTCCAACTTGGGTACTATTAGAGGAAGGCTTATAGGTTCACTCTTATATTTACTATAGGCCCTGGAGGGATTCCTAGTGGGGGTGGGCAATTAAAGAGCGATATCAGATATTTTTTTCTAGAGATAATATGGAATTTGGAGTTAGGAACTAGTGAAGATTTCATGGGTTGGTAGGGAATCAATGTCATTTGAACTCAGTGCATGGAATAGGCTAGAGAGACTGCTATGGCATGATATTTTAAGACCCCCCATAGTCCAATGAAAGGACTTTGATCTTACCAAATGATCAAGTGAAACAGTTGTTCTTATATGGAAGAGACAAAGGAGTGGTACATGCATCATGCATGTTTGTGATTTTATTTGAAATGAGGTAATTTTTGTGGAAATTAAATGAATTTTATTTAAATTAAACCAATTAAGAAAATAAAATTATATTAGGATTAATATGTTCTTATTCTATTTATAGAGATGACTGATGGCCATCATCCATGTATGTTTTGAGTTATAGAGGTTCAGTAATCTAACCCAATTGACTGTAGGAGGTTTGACTATGTTGAGGAGGATGAGGCTTGGAGAAAGATTCGATGTGAGTTTCAATACCAGAGATCAGTGAAGTATGAGGGGAGTGTCACTAATCTAGAGACAAAGTAATGAATGAAGGATCTGAAGATCAATTTTAGTCTAATACATGTTAGGTATGAGTATCAAGTTATATTAGTAATCAGCTAGATATGGGGAGCAATGATTCAGTGGTGGATATTTTATCTCAAGGAGTGGAAGGAGGTCAATGTTTCTTGGGATGATTTTCAAGGGTAGTTTCACATAATGTTCATATTTCTAACAATGAGGGTGGTGAAGATCTTGGAGCTTCTCTCCCATTATCATGATATCCTAAGTGTTTGGGGGCTTGTGATTTGGTATAAGTTTCTTATTCTCTTCTCCCCTGATCAATTTTCCGACAAGGAGTATAGAGCTCGGTTCTTAGAGGAGGCATTGTACCCAATTATTCTCTATAAAATCACATGATTTATTCCATATAAATACTCATAGGTGAAAAATAAGTTTAAAGTGATTGATAGGATCTATACTCAATTAGGTTTATCTCAATAGGATATCCACAAGAGTTCCTTAAGGAGTATATTATTTGGTGGAGGATCTTAGGCATCCAATCCATCAAGGATTCTACTAGAATAAAATAGACCTCAATAGTTTCCTTCACATTTATATAGGGCCATCAGTTCCCAATCACCTATCGAGGGCTATAGACCAATGTTTTTTTGTAGGATGTATGATCATTGGTGATTCCAGTGCCTTATCATCCTCATTCATCAACATGGAATGGGTGGTCAAATTCCTTATCATCCCCAATAATATAAATTGCCTTAGAGGCCATATCAACAGTATGTGCATCAATATCATGTTCTGTTGAGAGGAGATAAAGCTGATAGAGGATATTCCCATGGAATCCCCCTAGGGACATAGGGATGAGTGTGGACATAGAGTTGTTCATCAATAGTAAGATAGGGGATCCATACATGGAAAAAGTTATGCTATGGATATGCATTAAAGGGAATCGAGATCATATGAAGTACCATTTTCTTATCTTATGCCATTGATTATTATTTTTTTAATTCTAAATCATCACACTCTTTTTTTCATCCTACATTACTTCATAACTTGGGACTTATGATGGGGAGGCTTCCAATACCCATTGTGTTAACTACACTTGTTGAAGGTTAGATGAGTTTAATTGATGTGTGTTAGGGATGTGGGTTAATGATGGGGAAACATCATTCATCTAGGGATTTTTTTTGCTTCAGATATAGACATAATATTTCATTCCCAACATCAACTGGTTATATTTTGTGCATGCTATTATTGATTACTTTATGAGGAGATTTGTGTACTATGATGAAGAGGGATAGTGTGTAGTTTTTATTGGTGAGTGAGAGAATCATATGGGTTGTAAATACTTATATAATTTATTTTATTATTTATAATCACTATCCTTTTATTTAGTGGTTGTGTAAATGGTGGGGTTTCCAAGAGTCATGGAATATTTCTCTGATTTTTTTCTCTAGGAGGTCGTGCCCTTACCTTATTAGTCTGATATCAAGTTTTAGATAGATATGCATCCCAGTGACTCTTTAATTTAAATGTATCCTTATCATATTGTTCCTTTAGAGTTGGGGAAGTTAAGGATTTTTATTGATGATCTAATTTAAAAGTGATTTATCTAGTCTAGTGTATCACCATATGGTGCTCTTATGTTGTTCTCTCCAAAAGATGATGGGTTTTAGTTGAGTATAGACTACCGATGGTTGAATAAGGTGACGTTAAAGAAATATTATACTCTCCTAAGTATTGATGATTTATTCAACCAATTTAAGGGATTAAACTAGATTTTGAAGTTTTTTCTATGGTCAGGATATCATTAGATGAGGGTGAAGGAGGAGGATATCTTGAAGACTGATTTTTATATGGGCACTTCAAGTTCATGGTTATGTAATTTAGTGTCATTAATTCTTCATTTATGTTTATGTGACTCGTATAATCCATTTTTCATGAGTTCCTAGATAGGTTTGTGTTTATATTCATAAAAAATATCCCTGTATACTTGAGGTCATAATAGGAGCATGTTGAGAACCTTAGGTCCATTCTATAGGTCCTTAGACACCATAAAATTTATGGGAAGATGTCTAAGTGTATTTTTTATAAAAAATAGGTTCATATAATTGGGAATGTGGTGCATCAACAATGAGTGATAGTAGATCCATAAAATATTAAGGCTATTGTTTCTTGGAAAGTACCCAATTTTTTTGCATAGGTTCATAGCTTTCTTGATCTCATAGGCAATTATTAGAGGCCTGTGTCTAATTTCTATCAGTTTATGGATCTATTAAATCCAAGAACCATAATTACTAGGATTTCATATGGACTAATTAGTTCCAATAATCCTTTAAATTCATAAAGGAGAGACTAATTAGTGCTCTTGTGTTTTAGTTTTCGGGGGAGGTATTGATGTTTGAGGAATTTTGTGATGCTTTCTATCTTTATTTGGGTTATTTATGGATGCATCAGAGAGAATTGATATCATATGGGTTCAGTTAGATACATCTCTATGAGTATAACTATGTTATCAAGGATCTTAAGTTGGCAGTGGTGGGTTTTTCTCTAAATCTATAGATACATTACCTCATTAGTGAGAAATTTGTAGTCTTCACAGATCATAAGAGTCTAAGGTATGTATTCTCTCAATGGGATTTAAATTTTTGAAAATTGAGGTGTATTAAGTTTCTTTATGATAGTGAATTTGAGATATTATACACATATGGGGAAGGGAATGTAATTGTGGATGGATTGAGTAGAAAGTCAAGGCGAGATATTTTTCACAAATATAGAGAAGTTTGGAGAGGGATAGAGTTTATTATAGAAATTCATCTTGATACAGAGGAGGTTTATTAAATAGGTCACCTATTCAAAATGATAATAAAATCATCCTTAATGAAATAGGGGGAGGATTATCTATGTGGAGACTCAAAGTTATAGGTTATGTTGGATCATGTATTCCATGCCCATTCTCCAAATGATTGTTGTAGCATAGGCAACATCAGATTATATTTTACTGGAGGTTATTAATTACACTGGTGATGTATAAGGAGGCTCTCCATGAGTTCTATATCTCATTAATGTAAGTGAATCCTAGTGTATCCAAGATGTATCATTCTTTTAGGGGCCATCTTTGGTATCCTGGGATGAAGATATTAATGGAAGATTTTGTACCACAATGTTTATTATATTAGCTGGTAAAGATAGAACATCATGTTCTAGGTTGTCTATTACAACTATTAAATATTCCTGAGTGGAAATGGGATGAAATATGGATGGATTTGATAACCAGTTTACCCTGAGACTAGGAAAGATGAGATTAAATTTGGGTTATTATGGACCATTAATGAAGTCATCCCACTTCCAAATGAATAAGGAATCAGCTACTATGGAGGATTTAGTGAGGTAGTATGTGGATGAGGTGGTGTGTCTTTATAGGGTACTGAGGACCATCATTTCTAATAAGGATCCTCATTTTATCTTGTGAGTCTGGAGAGGGTATTAGTATGATTTTGTCTCTCAATTAAAACTCAATAATGCTTTCTATCATCATATGAATGGACATATGGAGTGAACCATCCAGATGTTGTAGAATATGTTGTGTTTTTTAATCTTGAATTTTAATGGATCATGGGTAATGAATTTTCCCTTGTTTAAGTATGCTTATAATAACAAATTACACTTTTCCATTAGAATTTACTTTTTTGAGGCATTAGATAGGCTGTGATTTTTTTCTCCATTATACTAGAATGAGGTTAGGGAATTATAATTCCTTGGTATAGATATGGTATAAATCATGAAGGAGAATATTTAGATGATCTAAGAGTATATGGAGGTTACATATAACCATCAAAATTATTATGATGATTAGATATATAGGCCTATAGATTTTGATATTAGAGGCCACATGTTCTTGAGGGGTTCCCATCATCATGGGAAGTGGAGTTTATCCAAGGGAGTAATATCTATCCCCAGTTCATCAGTCCTTTATAGGTGTTATAATGTATTGTTGAGGTGGTGTATTGGTTGGATATTCCTCCACGGTTATAAAAAATCCATGTAATATTCCATGTGTTATAACTATGATGATATCTTTATGAAAATTATCATTTTATTGATTGGGGATAGTTGGATGTTGAGGATGATGCGATGGTCATAGAGTGACCAATTGAAATCTAGGGTCATTAAGAGAAAATGTTACATATGTGAGATATTCCCTTAGATTTAGTTTTGTGTAGGCATGGTAGCATGGTGGAGAGTACATCTAAAAACAAGACATAGATTCATGCTTAGTATCCCAATATATTTTGACCTTTGTTTTAGTGTGATGTTTGGGATTATTCTTGATCTAGTTTATTAAAGTTGTTTTGTACTTTATGATGATTTATTTAATTTCATGTATACTTGTTGTTATGTTTGGTTGTTGGCATTGTCTTATTTGATAGGTATCTTATAAAGAGTGATTGGTTGGTGTAATTCATGGTTTTATCTCTAGGTTTGGTCCAAATTCACAAGAACAATAATCATTTGAGATTTATCTAATGTAATGTACTAGTCCTTTTCATCTCATTACTTTTCATTTACTGGGAGTTAGAGAAGGCTAGAGGTGTTTTGATGAGGGAACTATGTGGTCTGAGCTAAAATTATATTTAGAAGAGGCTTGTGGTGTGGACTTTAAGGCTATGATGTGGTGTAGTTTGGTGATGGAATTTTATGGTGTGTTTATGTTCTTTGCCTCATGGAGACTTATGAATATGAATTTGTGAATCTTTCAATATAAAGGTTTATTCTATGTAGGTTCTAGGCCGCAATATGGATCCTCGGTGATTGATAGCATTATATTTTCTATTTTTTGGAACAATATAACATGATAAATAGGTTTCAACATAGCTATACCTCATGATTATAATATCCTGAGAAGACTATGCCATGGATTTCATAGGGAGGATTTAGGTTGAGGCACATTGTGACATAGTATAATAGGCTGTATCATGGTTTTGTGAAAAAACCTAGTTGTTATGGCCTAGTCATGGTGTTGTGATGTGTTCTGTTAAAAATATCGCATGGTTTTAAATTTGGGGGATTCTCTAAATTTCATTCATTTCAATATCTTTATAGAGACTTGGGATTTTAATACATGGGTAATACATCTTTTTAGATGAATATTTGATATATTACACAAACACATACCTAAGGTCCAAAATAGTTTAGTGTATTTGGATACCACATACACAATCTTCTAATTCGGTGAAAGACCTTCAAAATATCCCATAAATATCTTCCCCTTTAGTAATCTTTAAAAACATACCCTAATTAAAAAAAAATTCTTCATAACTTAGGGAAAGGAAACATAAGAAAGGGTGAGCTCATATTCTCCGTAAGGGTAATAAAGTGAGATATCAATGATTATATAAGAATGAAATGATCATCAATGTATAAAAAAATGATCATATCATATGAAAACTATAACCTGTGTATCAAAGATCAAAATATTGTGTCATAAAATAAATATTAAAAGTTCATAAGACATGAATAATAAGTAAATCAAAGAAAATGAGATATATGAGCATAAAATTAGCTTAAGACATAGAATTGTGGTATATACATAATCATAGAAAATCATTTCTATACTATTAAAGGATCACAACAAAGGCTATAATAGTGGAATATGTTCACTCCAAAAATCATCATAGTAGTCAAGGTTCACTCTGAAGACCATCATATTAGAAAAATTCCCTTACTGAAAAAGAATTAACCCCCATTACAATCCTTTTTATCTCATGAGATATAAGTCTTTACACAATTCATTGGAGGGAGAAATAAGTCCCACCCATATTTGGTTATAACATAACCACTATCATTGGTTATAACATAATCACCATCCTTGGTTATAATATAACCACCATCGCATAATGAAAATCATAAATATGTGTTTTACAAGGTCATAAAACATTAATCTTATCATAACCCATAAAATGAAATGGATTTCATAAACAATTCATCATATCATAACCTATGGAAAATAGATAGGTTTCATAATCATTTCATCACAATATAAATCATAGAAAAATAAGTGAGTTTTATAATAATTTTAACTTGGTATAACCCATATAAGAGAAATGGGTTTCATAAACATCTTTTCATAAAAAACATAAACCATTTAGAGAAAGAATAATAATGGTATCCTTGGATTATATCCTCAGTAATGAAAATGTTACATTAAAGGATGTCATCTTAGATGAAAAATGATTTTGAAAAATAAATCAGTTGGGAAATTTCTTGAGGAAAATAATTTTTCTTTAAAAATATCTTTTTAAAACTAAAAATTCATAAAACAATTTTGAAATTATTTTCTTTTAAAATAAACATTGAAACTTATAAAGTAATATTTAAAAATTGTTTAAAACATTTCTTGAGGAACATATCCTTTACAATTTGAAAGAAACTTATAAAAAATATTTTTTTAAAATACTATAATTTGAAAATAAATTTTAAAACATATAAATTAATCTTTAAAGTAAATAATATTCATAATGATGGAAAATTATTTTTATACAATACATGGTAAAACAAAGATTCCTTTCATATTTTCGATAAAATCCAAACAATAATTGTTTGGAAAAAGAAATGAATATTCCTTTAAAAACATTTCTTAAAAAGTAAAACATGGGTAAAAAAATTTAATAAATAATTTTAATAATGTTAAAAACATTTTTTAAAACATTTTTAGAAAACATGGTTTTTGAATAAAAAGGGTTTTTGACTGAAGAGATAAATAAAGATTATTTTTTATCAGTAAAATTTTCTTAATAATTTTAAGAACCAAAGAGTGAAAAAATGGTAATATTACTTGAAAATATATTGAATAACTATAGGATAAGAAAATTAATTGGAATTATTAATAGTTATATAATAATATTTCAACATTGGATTCTGAATAATAATTTTTTTTGATAAATGATGATATTATAACATAAATCCATTACCACTTTGGTAACATTTGAAACATAATACCCATGAAAGAGAGAAACTAAAATGGATATGTAATCAATATAATTTTCAGGATAATAATCATAAAATATATTCATGGGTTTTATATACACCACATAAGATACATAGGTGGTGAATATGAAATGTGTCTTACTGAAGCAAAAAGTGAGATATAAATCCCTTACCAGTTTATTAATCTTTTGAATCATAAGCCCCAAAAAATAACAACATAAAATAAAACTTTAAATATTATGAAAGAACTTATATTCATGATATAACATGTAAAGGGTAAAATATATACACCAAAAAAAACAAATAAGTGGTGAATTTGTATATGTCTCCCATAAATATTAGAGAGACCAGAAATCTATTACCTTAAGTCTCGAATTCCTTTGTACACATTCGAATCACCTATATAATAAATATAAGTTTATTATACATATATTATAAAATCATAATTATATATATTATACCATATATTATTTAATTATGATAATTTATCACCCCTTTATTATCAATTTCTTATTAAAATCACGTTTCGGGAAATAACTGCTTTGTTTTTATATAAATTTTGATTTGTTATTTTTGGTCATCTTAATTTAATCATAGTTAAATAATATCCATAATAATAATCATGAAATAATTATCATATATATACTTCAATTTTAAATTTAGTACTAATCCTTAAAGATGGTGTTAATAAATGAAGTATGTTACGATCATGGAGACGGTAGGCTGTACACACGCGTGGTTAACGTTTCCATTTTTCAACGATAATTATGGAAAAGAGGTAAGTAATATTTTATATTTAAATAATTATAATATTATCCTATGTAACATATTATTTATTTAAATATACTTATACATATCATCCATGTGGTATGGTGATGAAAATAGAGATTCACATCGCTTTGTGAAGGCGGTAGTCTACACATACACAAACGAGGTTATCGTCTATTAGTGAGTAAAAAGGTAAGAATGAAAATGATATATTATATTTTTAGAATAAAAAATTTGTAATTAATATAATAATTATTTAATTTATATCATATATATTCATTAACTTCATACTTATTGTCATCCATGTAAAGCGTTAGTGAAAAAAGAATCACATCGCTTCACGTGACGGTAGTTCGCTGTACACATGAGCGACGCTAGCGTAACCCCTATAGAATTGAAATTAAAACACTATATGTGATATAATGACTCCATATGTATAATTATGTTATAAATATCATATATATACTTTATATCCATCATAATACCCAATCGTGTTAGGTGGTAATGAAAAAATGAATGACATCAGTTCACGAGGCGGTAGTCCGTTGTACATACGAATGATGTTTTCATAACCCATTTTATTGAATTGTATATGGTTTTTGGTAATTAAATTAACATATTGAAATATAATTATATTTTATATACCAATATTATTATATTATATTGGTTTAATAAAAATTTAAGGAGTTGGAGTGAGGAATAAAATAAAAATTGTCATTGAAGAACGTTACCTCTTCTTTGTGTATCCTCCTTAGGTTTGCACCAAAATCTTTCCTAGGTACACGTTATGCCAAAAATAAGGCTTATAGGATGATATTAGGTATTTTTTAAGGTATTTTTTCTAGGATTTTCTAAAAAAAATTTTTTATGGTGTAAATAGTAGAGGAGAGGGGGTGGCCATTTATAAGTGAGGTGAGTGACACACTTGATTTTTTTTGAAAAGAAAAAGGTATATACACATTTTTACCATCCCAAAAGGATAAAAAATAGATTATTTTAGATTTTTAGACATTATAGGGTATACATATATACATAAAATATACTTTAGAAAAGTTTTAAGTCATTTTAACCCATATATTTTTAGTTTAACCCTCAGTAAACCCATTTTTACCTTAACCATGATAATTAATTTTTACAGTTTCACTATTCATTTTGGTTAAAAATTAATTTGACCATATTAGATAATATAAATTATTATGATTAAAAATATGTAATAAAATTTTCTAATTTAAATTCACATAAGTGGAAAGATATAATTTAAAATTAATCTCACATACGTTATGAAAATCCAGGTTTTCAAAGAGAAAAAGTTCAAAAGTTTACTTGTTTTTATATCAAAATTATATATAAAAATGATTCAAATTAAATAAATTAGATTAATAGATATATAAATGAACTAAATTTAATTTAAAACCAATTTTAAATATAATTTAACTTTATAAAATATTTTAAAAAATAGACAATTTTAATTAAAATTTAGTATTTTTCACAATTCCTCAAAAAATTAATCTTTCCAGAAAATTATCAAAAATTAATCGTAAGATATTATTTTTACATGATGATTTAAAAAATTAAATTTATTTTTTGAAATAAATTTCATAAAATTGACAAAAATTAGTTTGAAAATGAGCATGAAAAAATGTGATTAACTACTTTTTAGAAAAATACTATTTTTAAGCATAACATTAGATTTATTCTTATATATTATCTAGAAAATAAATAAGATGAATAATAAAAATTTATTTGAATATATAATATATAGATTTAATTAAAATAATTCACTAAAAGTGGTTTGTTTACTTTGTTGTGGTAAAACACGTTTTTATGCATAAAAATAGTTTTTCAAAACCAAAGATTTCATTTATTTTGAAATGGTTTTTATTTTAATTTCTAATTAATTGGTAATAAATATTATCATAATTTAGTTAATACTATTCATACCATCCCTTAAAATGGCTAAATGATAACTATTATATATAATATTTTAATAATATATCAGATTTCGTTTAAACTCAGTGTTGTGTGTAACGCAAGATATTGAAAATACTAAATTAATTTGGAAAAAAATAATTAAAAAAATCTATGGGTTTTTCATTATACCCCACTTAAAATGAATTTAGACCTCAAAATTCATCTTTATCTTGAAAGGTTTTAAATGTAAAAATTATTTTATAGAAATCAATATCATAAAAGGGTTAATAAAACATCCTCTTGAAAAAGAGAAATGAATGCATGAAAGTCATATGGAATAACACATATTAGGTTTCCAAATAAGATAACATATGTGATAAGTGAATACATGGACATGGAATAAATTCTTAAAAAATTATAGTTAGTGATAGAGATCATTTATCCCAATAAAGTGGGTGATTCAAATAAGTTTAACGATCACAAAACCATAAACCAAAGAGGCATGAAAAGGTCATTGATATCATAAAAAATGATGATAGTAGGACAAAATTTTATTTCAAGCCCCTTTTCATAATTTTGGGGAATTCCTTTTCCATCTAGATTAAGGACATATTAAAATATACTTACTAGATATATTTTTATTTCATAGGCACAATTTCATATTTTAGTTGTACCTCGATCAATTTTCACTTGATCAATTACTCTAAGATATGGATTTTTCATTTTCAAAGCACTAAATAAGATCCATAAAATAATGATAATTCATCCCTTATATCTCTAGTTAAAAAAAGGTTAACACTGGCTATCCAATATAGATAAATATTCATATGGTGAATCAATACATTAATATCTAAAACCTCACCCAAAATTAAACTTAAAACACTCCATAAATGGTTAAACTTATGACCTTTCCAAAATTAAAAATTTATAAAGAAGGTCACTAAATTTACCAAACTCAATATTAATCCTCAAAATATCATTAATCAGTTCTTAATGGTCACATGCCAAATATGTGAATACCTTGGTTATATATTCTCCATAAGATTGGTAATAACCATAATTACCATAAAACCTCATTGAAAACATGTATTCTTTATCATTACTTGAATTAAACCATATATTATTCAAGATATTCCATAGATACAATAATGTTGTAAAATACATCAATGATAACATGAACCACTTTATCAATAAATACTTTATTAGTTTTGAGGCTATAAATTCTATCCAATTTAATTTATCCATACCAATCATCTATTTATCCAAACTGAGAACCATTTTCTCAACCTCAGGAACATATAAAAGAGTTATATTACCTTAATAATGTGTTTTCTATAAAATATTACCTTTCCATTAAATCAATTTTCTAGTTCATTAGTACTATTCAACATATTCTTGCATATCCTTAATGAAAAACTTATACTAAACAATACTTATATATTTCATGATTCATATAACATAATTCCTGAATTCTAATACATAATTACTTTAATAATACCACTTCCATCTCAAAAAATTAACCAGACTTCATCATCTTATTCCTTTACACTTATTTCCTATCATATATCATTTGTAGTTTCATCATCATCAACAATATAAATTATACTCATATAACCATGATGATTCCATTCATGATATTTCTCATCAGGATATCAATTTCCATAATCTCTATAATTTACCCATTTAAAACTTTCAATAGTCAATTATAACTTAGGGAGATCATTATTCTCATCCATTAAATTAATAAAACATTTCATTTTTTTATTTTTAGTTACTTGTTTTGTGTTATTATTTTCCACACTCAAAAAATATTCCTATTCCTTTAAGACATTACCTAGAGTTCTTCTTCACATATTATCAATATATAGGAAACTAAATATTGGTTCCTCCAAGGTATGCACTACTGAAACTCTAAGAAAATATATCCTTCTCTTAATTGGTGAGTATGAGAGTTGGTTAAGGTGCACGTTTTTAATCATGTTTTGTGATAGTTGATTGAGAATAATCCCAACATCCCGTAGTGTAGTTATCACCCTATTTGGATACTCATCGGATTTTTTCCTCATTAAATGTTAACCCAACTACTTATGGTTCATGCCATTGAATAAAACCAAAAAACATAGTATCAATATTCATAGTGGGAAACCACATAATCATGAAAAATCACTTATAAGATGTCTAAATCACGACACATTATTTTAAATCTATGACACCTTAGTCTTAAACTAGGAAATTCATGGTCATTATTTAAATCCTTCATGATTGTTTTAAAATATTTTATTAATTTCATAAGCTTACCCATTGATAGTTTCAAACTATGTGTGCAACAAGGCCCATTTTCCTGCACCAGGTGACGACTGAGTCTAACTCAATGGTCCATTATCAGAGTTATTACCCCCAATTATATTTATTACAAATCCACATCAACTTTTAGAATTTATAAAGGGATGTAATTTCTTGTAAACCAATTTATTTTTCCTTTACTAAAATTCCATGACATTTTCCTATTCTTAGAAACATCCTTATAATTATCCTTAAAAATGTACTTAGGGATGTAACTAAATTTTTCTCATCCTATTTTTAAAAGTTTAAATAAATATTTCCATTGATACTAATAGTATTGACCTGAAATTTTTATATATTTATATTATATATTTTTTGATGAATATTCAATACATTATACAAACATATTCCCGAGGACCATAATAGTTTAGAGTCTTTAGAGACCTAGTACACAATATTAATTAGTGAAATATTTCCACATATCCCATAAATATCTCCCCGTTTAGTACTCTTCAAAAGCATACCATACATAAAATATTTCTTTATAAATTAAGGAAATGAAACATAAGAAAGGGTGAGATAATATGCTCAGTAAGGGTAAGAAAGTGATATATCAATGATCACATAATCATGACATGGGAATAAGGGTATGAGAATATGTTCCTAACATATGAAAACATATATTTCATATCAAATATCAAAATATTGAGTCATCACATAACTATTATAAGTTCATAAGACATGAATCATAAGGAAATCAAAGAACATGATCCATGAGAGCATAAAATTTCCCTAAGACCTAGAACTATGGCATAAACATAAGTATAGAAAATAATTTTCATAGTAGTCAAGGCTCACTTCCAGGGCTATCATAGTGGAATGTGTTCACTCGCCTAACCATCATAGTAGTCAATGTTCACTACCAATATCATCATAGAAAAAAATGTCCCTTATTGAACTGGGTTTACTCCCTATTTCAATCCTTTATATCTCATGATATATAAATATTTACCGAATTCATTAGAGGTATATATAGGTCCCACCCATATTTGGTTATAACGTAACCACTACACTTTGTTATAACATAACCACCATCCTTGTTTATAACTAAACCATCACCACATAATAAAAATCATACATATATGTTCCACAAGATCATAAAATATTCATCTTATTATAACCCATGAAATAAAATGGGTTTCATAACCATTTCATCAAATCATAACTTGTATAAAAGAGATACGTTTCATAATATTTTCATCATAGAATAATCCATGGAATAATAAGATGGTTTTGGATCATATCACTAGTATATAAAAATTTACATAAAAGGAAGTCATCTAAGATTAAAAATTATTTTTAAAGATAAATCACTTTGATGATTACTTGAGGAAAATAAAATTTCATTGAAAATAAAATTTTAAAACTAAAAATTCATAAAAAATTTTGGAAATTATTTTCTTTTAAAATAAACTTTGAAACTTATAAATGAATCTTTAAATTTTTTTAGAACATTTCTTAGGGAAAATATCATTTCCACTTTGAAAAAACTTTTGAAAACATAAAATATTTTTAAAATCATTTAATTTGAAAATAAACTTGAAAACATATAATGAAATATTTAAATAAAATAATAGTAATAATAGTGGAAAATTATGTTCATTTTGTACACATTAAAATAAATATTTCTTTTACATTTGTGATAAAATCCAATCAGGCATTGTTTGGAAAAAAAATATGAAGATTACTTTTAATTTTTTTTTGTAAAAGTAATAAATGAGTAAAAATTTATTTAATATATCATTTTATTAATGTTATAAACATGTTTTAAAACATTTTTAGTAAACATGATTTTTGAATAAAAAAGGTTTTTGACTGAAGAGAGAAATAAAAATGATTTTTTATTAATTTTTTTTCACAATTATTTTAAGTGAAATAGAGTCAAAAAATAGAACTATTACTTTAAATTTAATAAATAACCAAATTATAATAAAATTAATGATAATTTTTGATAGGTAGATCATAATATTTCAACATTGGAGACTTAATCATAAACAATCTCGATAAACGTTGATATTGTAACATAAATCCATTACCACTTTGGTATCATTTTTAACATAATCCACATGAAAAAGAGTTCCTAAAATGGATATAAAATCCCCATAATTATCCAGATAATCATTATAAAGTAAATTCAGCGGTATTTTATACACCACATTAAAGAAATACATGGCTAAGTATGTGTCTCACATAAGTAAAAAGTGAGATAGAAATCCCTTACCCCTTTAGAAATATTTTAAATCATAAGCCCCAATAAATAATAACATCAAATAAAACTTTAAATATCATGAAAATAATTATATTAATGATATAAAATGTCAAAGGAGTATCATTTACACAAAAAAATGAGTGGTGAATTTTTATATGTCTTCTAGAAATAAAAGAGGTACTAGAAATCTCTTACCCTAAGTATTGACTTCATTTGTACATATTCAAACCTCTTGTATAATAAAATTAAGTTTATTATACATACATTATAGAACCATAATCATATATACTATATGATATATTATTTACTTATGATCATTTATTACCTGTTTATTAACAATTCCCTGTTAAAATCACGTTTTGGTTAATAAACACTTTGTTTTTTATATATGTTTTGATTAGTTATTTTTGGTCTTCATAATTTGATAATGGTTCCATAATATTGAGAATAATTATAATTAAATAATTATCATATTTATTCATCAATTATATATTTAATACTGATCATGAAATATGGTTTTGATAAATGAAGTAGGTTATAATCATGGAGATGATAGGTCATACATACAAATGACTAACATTTCCATATTTCAATGATCATTATGAAAAGGAGGTAAATAACATTTTATATTTTTATAATGATAATAATATAATAAATAAAATATAATTTATTTAAATATACTTATACATATCATCTATGTGGTGTGGTGATTAAATGAGAGAGTCACATCGCTTTGTGAAGGCGTTAGTCCACATGTACATGAACCAGGTTATCATCTTTTAGTGAGTAAAAAGGTAATAAAAATGTTATATTATCTTTTTATAATTATAAATATGAAATTAATATCATAATTATTTAATTTAAATCACATATATTCATTAAATTTATCCTTATTATATTACATGTAAAGCATTAGTGAAAAATGAATCACATCGCTTCTCGAGGTAGTAGTGCGCCGTACACAAAAGAGACATTATCATATCCCCTAAAGAATATAAATTAAAAAGGTATATATGATATAATTATTCCATAGGTATAATTATTTTATAAATATAATTTATATACTTTATATCCATCATCATACCCAACCATTTTAGGTGGTAATGGAAAAATGAATGACATCGATTCATGAGGCTGTAGTCTCCCTTACACACGAAAGATGATTTCATAACCCATTTTACGGAAGTGGATATAGTTTTTTATAATAAAATTAATATAAAAGCATATAATTATATATAATATACCATTTTTTATATAATCACATTTTAATAATAATTTAATTAGGTGGAGGAAGAAATAAAATGAAAATTCTCATTGATGAACGTTACCTCTTCTTTAGGTATCCTCCATAGGTCCCATATTATATTTATTCGAAAAATAAGGATTCTATTATGAGAGGAGGGATTTTGGGAAGGGAATTGTTCAGTTATTGTCTGAAAAAAAAGGGTTTGAATATGTTAATAGGAGAGAAGAGGGGATGACCTTTTATAAGTGAGGTGAGTGACACACTTGTAATTTTTTGAAAAGAAAAATGTGTAACCACATTTTTCTCATGAAAATGGATATAAAATGGATTATTATCAATAATTATACATTATAGGGTCTAAATATGTCCATAAAATATATTTTATACAAGTTTTGAGTTTATTTTAACCCTTATTTTTTTAGTTTACTCCCTGATAAACCCATTTTTACCTTTAGTAATTAAATTTTACTATTTTCACTATTCATTTTAGTAAAAATTTATGTTAACATTTTTATATAATATAAATTATTATTATTCAAAAATATAAAAAACAATTTTATGAATTCAATTCATATAAATTTAAAAAATTAATTTAATATTAATCCCATTGACGTGATGAGAAAGCAGTTTTTCAAAGAGAAAAAGTATAAAAGTTTACAAGGTTTTTATATCAAAATTCAATATTAAAATGATTAAAATGAAATAAATTGGATTAATAGATATATAACTGAATTAATTTTACTTTAAAACCAATTTAAAATATAATTTATCTTTATAAATAATTTAAAAAAAATGGTAGTTTTCAATTAAAATTCAGTATTTTTCCCTATTCATTAAAAAATTAATCATTATATAAAATTATAAAAAATTAACCCTAAGATAATTTTTAAATGATAATTTCAAAAATAAAATCTATATTTTTAAAATAAATTTTATAAATTTTTCATAAATTATATTTAAAATAAGTGTAAAAAAATGTGATAAAACTGTTTTTAGGGAAATACAACTTTTAGGAGTAAAATTGGATTTATTCTTATCTATTTTCTAGAGAACACATAAAATAAATTTTAAATATTTAATTGAATATATAATATTTAAATTTCATGAAAATAATTCACTAATTGTTTTAATTTATTGAGTTAAAACTCATTTGTGCGCATAAAAATAGATTTTCAAAACAAAAGATTTCCTTTATTTTGAAGTGGTTTTTATTTTAATTTCTAATTAACTAGTCACCAAAATTCATTTTATATACATATATTGACCGTATATTTTAATAATTTAGTTAATATTATTCATACCTTCCAATATAATTCCTAGAAGATAACTATTATATATAATATTTTAATAATATTCACGTTTTTTATAACTTAGTGTTGCATGTAATGAAAGCTAAACTCAGTGTTGAGTGTAATGAAAAATTTAGAAAAGATTTAATTAATTTAAAAAAAAATCACAAAATCTCAGGGTGTTACACTATCCCCTTTGTCTCTTAGGTAACTTCAATTCAATTTTAGGAGACCTTTTAGCCCCTCTTATTTGGATTTGATCCTTGGATTGAAGATTTTGAGTATTGGTGATTCATGGTGAGTCCTCCGTTATTTATTATTGGTTTTTTATTTATTCATCATCTAAATAAGGTTATGGATATGGAATATAGTTGGAATTTTTAAGGATGGAGTGAGTGGTTTATGATTGGTGTTATGTTCTAGTAGGTTCCTCTAGTGTGATCTTGGTCTTAGGATTATATCTTTCTTGTTTTTTAATCTCACAAAAATTTAGAAAGATTCAATTGAGGTAAGGAATTGAAGATATCTGTTCCATTATATGTTAATTTTGGGGGTTCCATGATTTTTTTACTTTTTTTAATAGTATTAATTGTATCAATAAATATAAAAAACCAAGCCTAATGAAATTTATGGTTAGGTAATTATTATAATGTGTTTGACTTCATGATATTTCTATCACACTTGATGCTTGTTTGTTACTATTGCTAGAAATCATTGTTTTTGTTGAAATTGTTTTATTTGTGATGTCAATTATCTTTTAAAACCACATTTAATAAGATATTATTAATTTAATGATGTAAATAAACAAGTTGTGTGGATAAATGAATTGGCATAAATGAATGTTTTTTATTCTAAATAATGAAAAGTGTTAAATTATGAAATCTATTATTATGCGACGTTGAATTGTTTCTTGTGGATATTTTATGCTATTATAGTGGGGGATGTGGTATGTTGTTTTCAATTGATGGGTTTATATGTTTTGGTTGGTATGGATTGGGAATAAAGGTTATATTTTCTAGTATGGGATGCATTATAGGTTATTTTGTGGTGGTCAATTGCTGTTGATTAGGCTGTTAGTGTGGGTTATGTAGTGGGTGTTGTGGAAGATATTGTGAGTGGAATAGTGAGATACAGTTAAGGTTATGGATTTTAAAGTGGGAATATATATTCCTTTCTATGGTGGGATAGAGGTAATGAGTGGGTTGTTATGGTTTTTTTTTCATTTTCCCTATTGTAGTGGAATGTGATGACTAGTAATAATGAAATGATAAATGGTAATGGGTGGAACTGAATTGATTAATGATGGTAAATAAAATATTAATTATGAAATTAAATGGGTAAAAAATGGAATTAATTTAGGTATTTTAAGGAAGTTATTGTCATTAGATATTGAACTAAATGGATTAATGATCCCAAATTGGTTGGTAAATGGTAAATCTAGAAGTGGAATAATGGAATGATTAACTAGAAATTGCACATGATCGATGTCCCTTTTCACTTGGGATACATGGTTGGTTGTGGTGATATATTTGTAATTGATGTTGGCATGAGGTGGTGGTAGTGTGGTTATGTGTGTGATACATGGTAGAATTTTTTGAGTGAGACCTTTTTAGTCTGGGATCATGTGAAGCTATAATGATAATTTTATTTTCTTGTGATTTTTATATGCACCCCACTCATGTTGGATAACCTTACCGATGAAAAATTTTATTTGGATTATGTTTTTTTCGTGAATTCCAGGTTAGTGAGGGAATAGATGGATGATTACTCCCTCTTAACCACTCCTTATTCTCGTTGTAGTTAGGGTTGTTATTTTTTGAGGTAGGTATGAGCATATTACCATCATATGTGGTGTACTGGTTGAAACTGTGGTAATTGATAAGGAGGTACATGATGTATTAGAAGATCTAATGAGGTATTGCTAATAATGATATTATAGGTTCAATAGAAAAACTTTAAAGGTATTAAGATAATGATATTATAGGTGCAATGGAAGTCCTTGTGGGGTATTGATAATATGTGATGTGGTGATGTTGATACAAGTATATGTGGCTGGAGTCAGGCATGGTAGGAGAAATGGATGAGGTCGATGTTATTATTATTCCTGATACCCTACTATAATGAATATATGATTAATGAATCCTTCCCAATGTATTATTTTAATATTATTTTACTATACTTGACTTTGATATTTGGTGCACGAGCCTTGGTGATATTTGATGATCGCTAACCTGATATTCACTCTTTGGTTTTGTGGTTTATTTACTGATTCATTACTATGATCCTTCCATATTTTCACGAGACACCTTGAGTATGATCCTATTAATTATACATGTTATTCTCACCCCTATATATATAAAATATTTTTTATGTTTCTTGGGTGAGTTTAGTGACTGATCTAGATAGTACTAGCTTGGAGATTAGGTTTTACCATGGAGTCACTGTTGAGGTGTTCTATTTAGAATTTTCATTTTGAGTTTTGGATTTTTTTGAAATGTTCATGCATTGTTGGATTATTGTGGATTTTATTTTATATATATTATGTGATTTATCAATGGTTTACTTATGTATTCTTAGGATATATGAGGTAATGCCTATCATTTGTACTTTTTATACACTTGGTGATATTCACTGACCCAAGGCCTATTGGTGGTGGGATTTGGGGGGTCAATCTGATCCCCTCTACAGGACCAAGAAGGGATCCCAATGGGGAAAGTTTATGGGAAAATCAAAAACCACATTGATTAAAAACCATCATATCATAATATTTACAACATATCTTTTTTCAAAAACTAATTCCATTATCTTATAAGTGAAATAATATGAAAATAAACATCATTTATTTTAATCCATTTGAACTTGATATATTTATTTTCATTAAAATCCATGTTAATAACTCTTTACTTTATTACTTGAATAAAAAATAAAAGCTTCATTGATTTTTAAATTTTATTTCGAACTCCTATATACTTAAAACATTTTAAACTTTATATTTGGTATCATATAACCTTTTAAATATAAGGATTAATTTCTATAACATTAATAATTAACATAGAATATCCATAGAGTTTAAAAACTCATTTATTTATTTTAGATGACTCCATATAATGGAGATATGACCCCCACATTCATGACACCCACTTTAGTTTTCAATGAAAAAGGATGAATATTTTACAAATTGAAATAACCTAAGAATTGATGCACCATTGATGGGGGGGGGGGTGAATCAATGTTGGTTTTTTTATAATTTCTAAAGATTAGAAATAAAACCATATCATCAGTTAATACATGATCCACTCAATATATTCACTCAATCATACCTATATGAAATGAACAAGTAAACAAGACACGCACCTGAATATTTTACAAGGTTCGAACCCAGTGTGGGTTCCTACTCCTTAACATGTTCGATTCCCATTAACACATTGTTTCTCAACTAGATTTTTAGGATCAAATACAACTGGATAGTCCAGGTATCATCCTATATCCTTTTTTTATCAACATGTCGTTGAAATTTACATAAAAACACACTAGTTATACAATGAGGAATTTTTTTTAAAGATCTTCTGAAAATATTCTTTCTCAATAATAGTTAATGATTTTAACCTTGATCCATAAATGTAGATAGGATAATATGGCCACTTAATACAAAATTAGATGATGATATACTCTTTGTAACTTAGAATTATATTCAATTCAACTAAATTCTCAAGCTCACTTAGATTATGATAATATATTCTAAACTTTGGGCTTCAAAATATATTAGATCACTTTGATATTGTGTAGTATCAGATCACATAGTATTTTATTGAACCATGTTTCCAAGTACTATCAATAATTTTCGCTATTTTTTTATATTTTCATATATTCATATATTCACAAAATATTATTGTAAATAATATCTTCCATATTTAAAATATAAAATCTCCATGATCTTTGTATGGAGATGAACTTCTCATTTATATCAGTTAATGATATTCCTAATTTAATTTCCTCATTCAAAACTCCTCATTAAATATCTTAAAGACTTTGATATTTACTCCTATAAAAAATATTCTTTATTTCAGTCATTTGAAATTCCATCTATATGTACATGTATATCTGAATGGCTGGGCCTATAATGTGGCCTTTTTATTTCTATGATGTGGAACTCAAAATGGTCATTGAAAAATTACCATGGGGTTTTCTAGGATTTTTTCTTCTCAATATTACATCTCTCATACAATACATTCTGATAATATCCACAATATTATTTCAACTAACTATTTTTCATAGGTAAATTATAATCTCACCATGGTCACAAAAACACCCACCTAAACTTCACTATAGTGTGGAAACATCTTCATTTCAAATCACCCTGTGGTGTGGTCTCCATCTCATTAGATTTAAGATCATTTTAGATAAATCAAATTTAACCTCACTATATCTTATTCAATCTCAAATAATTACCTATGGTTTGATGTTTTTATTCTCAGTATCTAGGGTCAAAATCCATTCAGATCAATCATGATACTTTAATTCATGAAAAAAAATCAAAGGCATCATGAGATTAATATTCCAAATTTAATATCTGGAGATTATAACATAGCTTGAATAGAGATCAACCATTTCAGAATCACATATGAAACTACTTGAATCATATTTTAGATATTATTTATTAACCTTTGAATATTAACTTAAGAATAACTAATTTTTTTCCTCATAATATTTGAATTCTAAAAACACAACTTACCATTATGTAACATGTATATTTTCAATGTTACCTTTGAAAAAAGTTCAATTTACCCTCACACAACTACTAGATTTTCAATGTGACCTCTACATAGCTTTTAAAATTAAATTCACTTTTACATATGTCAGATGATACTTTTGAAAAACTAAAATCATATATATGAATATAGCCAAAGAAACCTATACTAATCTCAATAACACATACATAGCCTCAAAAAAACCTATGTAAACATCCAATAACACATATACACTTATTCAAAAAAAAAACACACACTTATTTTAATCCTTTTTCAAAACATAAACTCAAGAATAAGTCCTAAATTTCTTAAATAAGTATAAAAATTATACAAAATAAATTCAGGAAACATAAAATTAACTAAAGAAATTCCTTATTGCCTCAAAAAAACTAAACAACATCCAATAATTTTCAAGATTTTTTGAAAATAAATGAAAAAAAACAATAAATTCAAGGGTACTCTAATCTCCTAGTTTTTTATTTGTTGAAAACTCTATTCAATTATTCTAAATAGACTCAGATATTTTTCATTACTCATAAATCAATAATAAACTAATTAAATCATATCCTATATCTTATGATAATTATATTACACCACAAAAATAGGAAATATTATGTTTTTTAGATAATTCCACCCCTTAGTGTCAAGAAAGTGTGACCAAGTGACTTAAACGACCCCCCCTCAAATCACACATCCCTTTATCACTTATAAATTTCTCACTTATATATAAATATCTATAACTTCACATGAAAAATTAGTGAACATTCTTATTTCAATAGGAATCCACCACCCTTTGGTCAAGATTTATGTCACTATTAATACACATTTTTTAACTTAACCCAAAGAATAGTAGGTATTTTCACATGTATTCAAGTAAAATACAAGGATGAACATTAAATCTCATACTAAGCACTTAAAATATCAATCTTGGAATTTCCTTTCTAAAAATATATACAATTTTATTATTGGTGAAAATATACTCGTTATATCACCAATTTACACTCCCTCTCACAAAATGGCATCTGATATCAATATTTTTGGATCTTGAGTATTATAAAGGATTCTTTGAGAGATATATGAAACTCATATTTTTATAATAAATATGTAATGGTTTCTCAAAGAATAATTTTAAATCAGCTAGTTGCACTTGATTCCATTGCATCTATATATAATTGGGTGTAGCTGTAATATACTTATTCCCAACTGTACTTAGATCCACTGAATATAGATTTTTTTCTATTTTAACTCACAAATATCTCAATAAGGAATAAGACTCTACCAGAATTGGACTTATAGTCAGTAAAATATCCTAACTAATCCATATCTCTGTGCCCCTACAATTTTAAATCAATTTTTTTATATACAATAGTATAGTCTTGAATGTACCCTTGAAATATCTCAAGATTATCTTGGCTTCCAGCATATGATATTCTTTTGGATCACTTTTAAATCTATAATATAGATTCAAAAAACAAAAATACAATATCTAACCTTAATATTGTGATTTTGAGTAAGAGTATAACAATTATTTTTAATTCTTTTTGATTGACACCATTTTTAGATTCTTCTTTGTTTAATTTGGTTCCAACATCAATGGGAGTGGAAACCTCCTTTGAATTATTCATTTCAAACTTTATAAAAAATTATTTAACATATTTTTCTTGAGATAAAAAATGTAATAAAATCCTTGTAATATTTTTAATCCCAATAAATAAGTCATCACTCCCAATAAACACATTTCAAAGTTCTTCTATATTTTATTTTAAAATTCTTCACAGAGATACTTCTGATCACTTGAAAACCACATGTCATCAACTTAGATCAAAACAATGAGAGTACCTATAGTATCTTCTTTCATATATAAGTTTCTATGAACCTTTCCTTTTGAAAATTTCATATTCTTCAAGAATACATCCATTTTATAGTGCTAGGACCATGGGGTCTATTTCAATCCCTATAATGATTTCTTTAACTTGTAAACCATGATACCATATACATTAATATTAAAACCTTCAAGATAATCAATAAAAACTTCCTATTTAAGATCTTTATTCAAAAAATAATACTCTACATTCATTTGAAAAACATTATATTTTATGTTAGATTCCACTACTAATAACATCTTGATGTATTACAACCTTGAAACTAGAGAAATCATCACTTCAAAATCTTTGTTTCCCATTTAAGAGTACCCTTTTCAAATCAGTCAAGATTTATTCCTAAACACTCCCCCCCTAACTATTGAGTTTGTTTTTAAAAACCTACTTGGTGTCTAAAACATTTTTATTTTTAGTCCTTGGCATAATCTCCTATGTGAAGTTATTCTCAATTTGATCTATCCATTAATTCACAGTACCAATCTATTCTTCTTTTTCAACTACATCTAATACTAATTTTGATTCAATTTATGAAATGATAGTAGTTTGGTTATCAATTATAATATTTCATCTAGTTTAGAATAGTTATTCTTGATTATGAATTATATTTTCAATATAAATATTTTTATTTATCCTTATATTATTAATTGTTTAATTATCACCAACCTTGTCATCAATAGAAGTTTGATCTAAATAAAAAACTTCCAATGTTTTCACATTATCTGCTCATTTTAATGTATAATTTTGGAAATTATGCTCACCATTAGCCTACGAAAAATTGTATGTTGAATCAAATAAACTTTACTTCATACACTAATTTTCAATAATTATTACATCACAATAATCATTCAGTTTATATATCCCTTTATTCTAACACTTTATACCACTTTTATTAAAAGGGAAACCCACAAAAATGCTTTCATCTACTTTATCTTAAAATTTTCCCAGATTACCAACTTTCATCTTTATGAAACATATAATTAAAAATAATTTGAATTATTTTATAGTAGTATTATTATAGAACCACATCTCATAAAGTCTATTTTTGTATCATATATCATCAAGAATTTATTTTAAATGTGGACAACAGTGTACACAACTTATCTGCATAAAAATTTAGAAAGTTTATGCTGAATCAAAATTTTATTTACCATTTTAACCATACTTAAATGTTTTTCCTTTAAAATATTACATTCTATTTTTGAGTTTAGGGTTAAATAAATTGATGTTTAATTCCATTATTATCTAGATAGTTTTCATGTACATTACATGTATATTCCTTTCAATCTTTTGTTCTCAGTTTTAAAATGTAAACTCTTAGATCATTATGAACTTGTTTTCTATATATTTTAAATAAGTTAATGAATTTATATTTATGTTTAATTATCATTACTATAGTCATATAAGTAAAACCACCAATTAATGTAATGAAATAAAAATCACATTTGGTGGAACGATTCCTCATAGGACCATATAGATCTAAATTAATGAGTTAAAATCTATTGATGATGAGATCTCCACTCTTATGTGATTAGTTTGGACCATATTCCCCTTTTATCATGTTTAAAAAATAACCTCTATTTCCATTTTAATTTGGGAAATGTCTCTTACCATATCATTCTTTATGATTTTACTCAGACTCCTTTAACCAAGGTGGCTAAGTATCTTGTTCCACAATTTGTTTTATTCTTTAGCATTCAAGTATCATGAGTTCGTTGGATCAACAATTTCGAATAAGTTTCCAATTTTTATTTATCCTCCTATGTTGACACTTAAATATTTATAACTTTTTATGATACATGAATTTTTATTGAATAGAACTTCACTACCTTCATCACAAAATTTTATTAGACTCAAGAGATTATGCTTAAACCCTTCCATATAAAGAACAACATTTCAATTTAGCTTATTTTCTTCAATATCAATTGAAAAAATGCCTTTAATTATCAATAAACTATAATTTATGAAATTAAATATACCTCTATCATGTTTTCTAATATTTTTAAGAGTTTTGTGTCACCTAAAATGTGTAAATAAAAACCACTATTCAAGATCCATGTATTTAATCTCTTAATTTCCTTCAAAGTGAACTGAACTATAAAGGATTTTTCTCTAAGATATTACTTTAGTTTTCCTTTCCCCTTATAATTATAAGGAATTTTTTTTAGGAAAACTAGTCATGGAATCTTCAAATATATGACCTTATTGTTCACATCTTTCATATACATCATCCAAGCATTCGAATCTATTTTGTGTGGGTAGATAAAATGTTTCTCTATAATCAGTCTGCTTATTATATGAATTTATTCTCATATTATTATAATTTATATCCCTTGATTCATAACTTTTTCTTAGTAGATACAAATTATTCTAGTATTAATAATATTTATGATAAAAAAACACCACAAAACTAGTAGTACCCATTCAATCTGGGATTCCCATAGTCATATGAGTTTTGTCCATAATTTTGATGTGATTTGACTGAAAATGTTGTTTCTTTATTATTACTTGGAGAGACAAGTTTTATAGATATTTTATTCTCATTTTTTAGGTGTATAAGATAGTTTCTTTTAACCCTTCTTGTCCCATACATGAACAAATTTTGAATTTGTTCCTGTATTATTAGGAAAAATAGATTTACAACAATAAATATCAGATAGCGATTTGACTTTCCACCATGAGTTAAGATTTTCAGTAGAATTAGATGAATCATATTTGATCTACATATATTTATTATAATATTCTCTCAAATTATTTAGTTATTTTTCAGATTCTAGTCATTTATATTGAGTCTTTCAAAACTCTTCTTTCAACTTGAGTTTCTCCTCAATAACTTTCACAATATTATCTTTTTCTATAGATTTTAGCTTGAAAATTTTAATATATTCAATATAGACAACTTAATTTATAGAAAATACATCATATGATTCATCTTTAATTTCATTATCCCTTTTTAAGAGTTTAATTTCTTTCTTGAGCTATGTATTCTTCTCTGAACATGATTCTAGTTTAGATTTCAGTATATATTCTATATAGGCTATTTCATCAAATTATCCTTCACTACCAGAATATTACTCATGTATCACTATATGAGACAGAAAGTTATGAATTTTTTATTAGCTTCTTCATATGATTGGGATCTAGAAGACACTTCTTCCCGTTATTACTTACTTAATAGATTTCTTATTTTTCTTCTTGGGAAATTCCTATTCTCAACAGATTTTGAGAATTTTTTTGTGCACTTTCCCCATATATTCTTATTGAGGTTTATTGTCCTCAACATCACACTATAAAATTTTAATATTTTTTATCTAATGTAAAAGTATAAAATATCCCCAAAATTTTGGAATTTAAGTGGGATTTTACCTTTATATTTTCCCTTTTCTTTCTTGAACTTCTGTGTGATAAGTAACATGAATATTTTATGTTCATAATCTTTTTGATCATATTCATATAAGAAACTAGGTCCTTAAACTTATTCATATTTGATCATCATATTATTTAGGGTTTCAAAATACATTTATTATTTATATTTATTTTTAAATTATAGAGTATTTCTCATTTTATATGTAATAAGTATATTGTGAATCTCATAAATAACAAGATCATCTATATCTTTTAGATATGAAATATTAGGATTAAACATGTCTAAAAAGTTACTCATAATTTTATTTAAATAGTATAGTATTCTATATTATCAAAATATACTTTGATGTTACTAACAATTTCATTTACCATTATAAATTAATCATCAATGTTTTTATCTTCAATCATCTTGATGCCATCAAATTTTCTTCTTCAGATTTTTAGCTTAGCTTCTTTGACTTTAAAATTTCCTTTAATGGAGCCCTCAAGATTATCACATATTTCCTTCATAGTTTGTAGGTCCATCACCTTAATCAAACGTTTTTAGATAAGGATATCAAAATTGAATTTATCACCTTCCCATTAGTCTCTAAATTTATCTTTTTAGTAAAATTAATTTGAGAATTTATATAAAATGGTGGGAAACCAACTTAAACTTCATTAAAAACTTATAAGAAAAGTGATAAAAGAAAAGTAAGAAGGCAATTATTCCATCTATTATAGTTTTTTTCCATTTAAGGCTGACAAAAATTTTCTATAAAATGAATTAATATTCTTTATAATAATCTTTTTAGGGATCATATAGAGGGAACTTGGGTGCTCTAATAACACTTAAAATTCCCTAAGAACCAATGTACCACTGGGGGGGGGGGGGTGAATCAGTAGTGGTTGTATTTTATAATTTTCTTTTATTAGAAATAAAACTATCCTACCATTTAATACTTGATAAACTCAATATATTCACTCAGTATTACTCGTATGAAATGAATAAGTAAAAAAACAAAGAACAATTTTTTACAAGGTTTATACCAAGTGAAAGTTCCTACCTCTTTCCATGTTTTACTCTCACCAAGCCATAGATTCTCTAGTAAATTTTTATAATAAAATACAAGTGTATATGTGAGGTATCATCCTAAAAAATTATTCATCACAATCCCATTTACATTTACATAGTATCTCGCTAGTTATAAAATGATCAGAACAAAGTAGAAAAATCTATTAAGAATCTGGTTACCCACCAATAATTAAGTGTCTTACCCTTTATCATTCAATATAGATAGAATAATATGATCAATTAATGTTGAATTAGATACTTATTTTTTCATGGAAACTCATAATTAGATTCAATTCAACAGAATTTTCTAGCTCAAATAGATGATGATAACAACTTCTAAACTTTAGGATTAAAACTATCTTCTCTCTCTTTGATACCATATAATATCATATCTCCTATCATTTACCCACAATTTGATTCTAATTACTCTAAAAAATTTATATTCTTTTCTTATTCTATTCCTTCATATTTATATATTCATGGAAATAATATTATGAATAATATCATCCATATTGAAAATATGGAAACTCTATGATCTTTAGATGAAAGTGCTCTTCTCATTTAAACCAGTCAGAGATATTATTGATTTATTTTCCTCATTCAAAATTCATCATTTAAATATATTTAATACTTAGGTACTTCCTCCTCTATAAGTTATAATTTATTTAATTCATATGAAATTACATCCACATGTGCATGTATATTTGAATTCATGGGCCTATGACGTGACTTTTTCTTTTTGTGTTGTGAAAACCAAAATGTTAACCAAAAAATTACCATGATATTTTCTATGTAATATTTATTCTCAGTCCTGATTATCTCATATGAGACACTAAGGCTATCTCCAAAATATAGTTTCAGCTCACATTTTTTCATACATAAATTATAATCTCACCTGGATCACAAAAATTCCCACCAGAACCTCACTATGACATAGTGGAATCTTCATTTCATAGGACCATGTGGAATGGTCTCCATATCATTGGTGTGAAGATAATTTTATATAAACTATCTTCATCCTCACCAGATATTATTTAATCTCAAATCGTCACCTCTAGTTTGATGTTTTTATTATTAATATCTAGGATCATAGTCCATTAAGTTAAATCATGATACTAGAATCTATGAAGAACATTATAGGCATCATCTTATTAAAATTTTATATTTAATATCTATAGATTCTAACTCATTTTGAATAGTGATCACCCATTTTGAATTATCAAAAGAAACTACTAGAATAATATTTTAAATATAATTTATTAACCATTTAAGACCATATGAAGTATCAACATATTTATTTTTACTCATAATATTAGAATTCTGGAAACCCAACATACCTATACATAGCTTTTGTTTTGATTTTGAATTAACCTTATATAGGTCCAGAAAATCATTATATAACCTAAATATTTTCAAAGATTCCTTTACACATACTTTTGTTTACCCTCATGAAGCTCTTGGTTTTTCAATGTCACCTTTACATATTTATTGATCACCTTTACACAACTCCTCAAACTAAATCCACTTTTACCTATTTCATATAACACTTACGTAAAACTGAAATCATACTTACATAGATAGCCAAAAAAACCTATTCCGATCTTAATAAAAATTTATCAGCCTAAAAAATATCTATGAAGAGAACCTAATAAATCATACATAGTTTCCAAAAACACACTTATATAGAAAGAAAAATACACTTACAAAAATCCTTTACTGAAACTCAAAATCAAGAAGAATTCTATAATTTAGCAAATAAGCATAGAACTACTTCAAAATAATTTCAATCCATCTAGAATCAACTAAAACAATTCCTAAAATATTCAATAAATATTAAAAATCCTCCAATTATTTTTAATATCTATTGAAAAAATACAAACCCTCAACAAATCTAAGGGTACATCCAAATAAAAAATTCTTTTTTTTGATGTAACCCTTTACCCTTTGTACTATCTATAAAGAACTAGAGCCTAAACATACCATATTATGATCATGTGTCCTCAACACTTTGATAAATAGGGTAAAAATTTCTTAAACAAATTTAAGTTGTTATAACATTTCCAATTATGGCTATAGAATGAATTACATGGCTAGAACAATCCTTAAGGGATACTTTAAGTATCTCCAAGTTATTTACAAACCCAATCATATTGAGTACTTGAGCGGAGAATAAAGTTACTTTTAACATATTTCTCCTAAATAATTCCTTTGAATCCTTAAGTGAATTTATCTATGATTTTTATAAAAATCAAGATCAACTTATTGAACAAGTTCAATATTTGGTTAATCAAGAAGGTGTTTCTATAATAAACTGAATTCTCCTTCTTGATTAAGAACTATTATCAATTTTTTATTATACTCTATGAGAGTTGATTATATTTTTCTATTTATTTTCAATATTTTATATCGAAGTCATACTTTCTGATGATGATGTCATTTTATCTACAAATAAATCTTTTTATAGATGAGTATCATGTCTTACATTCATTTAATAAGGTATTTTATTAAATGTTATCTTACTAAAACAATTAACCCTTTTAAATTACACCATATCAATTAGTGGTTCAAGATCTATATTTCATTAAGCAAGGAAGTTAATTTAGTTTATATCTCATCACATAGATTTTTTAGGTATGCTATCATGATAATCATATCATATATGATTCTTGTATGGTTGAGTGAATAACTCTTTGTCAATCCCATCACATGGATAAACTCAAAAATATTCTTTTGGTATCCTTACAAAGGGACTAAAAACTAAGGGTAACCAAATAAAACTCCAAAAAATGGGTACTTAATCCTATAAATTTCACCCATCACTTTCTTTCCTTATGAAAACTAACCCAGGGGCTCCCATATTTTCCCTAAAACTACCTAGTTAGAAAATAAATGACTTAGAAATTGTTTTATTTATAAGGAATCTAACACTTAGTATTTTATAACGGGTTTCAATGTCAACATATTATCTTATGAATTCCATTTTCTTGTATACATACTTATAATGATTTAGTTTTGAATTATATTCCTTCATTAAAATAATATGTTCAAACCATATTGAATTGTAACTATTTATGAAACTCATTACTTATGTTATTAAACCAATTAAAAGTAAAATTATATATACACATATCCAAAATTAATCCTCTGCATAAGGTATATAAAACCATTTGATATCATTTCATTGAATCATATAGAACCAAAAATACCCCAAGAGTAAACTAGGAGTGATAGGTAACCAACCCCAATTTTTTTGATAAGGCATATGCTTCTAGAAAAGTGAGAAGTCTGACTCAATGTCCCTCTACCCACAATTCTTTATTCAAAAGAGTCTTCAATTCCACACCAATTCTTACACCTATTGAGTGTAAATTATAATTAACTTCTTAATTTAAGACCATAACCTAATACAAGATGAAGTCAAGGTATAAGAATACTAAATAAATTATTATACCAAGCATGAAACTCCTTAAATGCTTGTATAATAATTTATAGATGTAGTTTAACACTTTTAAACTAAAAGATAAATTAATTCAAACCATAAATATTATACTCATGAATATATAATAATATATAATAAATAAATAATCTATTCATATACATTTAAACATGAGATAAACAATTTATGAATAATTTATAAATAAATTACAAAAACTTTATAATTTAGGCGTGCATTATAGACATTCCATAATTAAATAAATATAAAAACTTTATATTTATTTCCAATATAAACTCATTATTTTTATCATTTCATATAAAATTTAATTAAATATACGATATTAAATGAAATAAAAAATTTTATATTCTAATTCTATTGTGTAAATAATTTTCATAATCTAAATATTACATATTTAATATTATTTAAACCTTCGATCATATCATTTATCAAAACTAATTTTTATATGGTTCAAATAATTTCTTATATAAGGTCTTTAATTTGAACAATTGAAATTAAATATTATAAAAAATTCTTAATTTAATATAAACTCCTTTATATTTTTTACTTATTTTTTAATTTATAAACGTTTTATAAATTACCGTAATAATTTTTATTTGAAAATTATTTTCATTCTATATAAATTCAAAAGTTATTTAATATGAACAATTAATATTATAGAATATTTACTTATTCAATGTTTTATAAAAACTTAAAAAATAATTTTATTCACTTTAGAACTAATTAATTTATAAATACATTTATAAGTTTAACATATATCCCCAAATACCTTTTCATAATATTTGTAAACAATTTACAAATAATATAATTCAATTCACAATTGAAATTTAGAAAAATCAATATTTTCTTATTGTTGTATTTTTCAAAAAACACTATAGCATAACATGTGAATTTACCCTTTTCCAGTAACATTTATTATGATTGGTGACTCATGAGTTATGATAGATAATTAAGGGAAATCTATTATATTCAATGACATCTGTATATCATTGTCTGTGACAAAGATCAAAATCCATATTGCACAATATGGAAGGCCTATGATATAACCTTTTATGCATGGGAGTAATATTTTATGGTATCATCTATATCATAATTATAGTACGATGCTGTACTTTACAACTTGGATCAATGCTATCATCCCATATCATATGCTACGATATATCAAAAAACTGAAGGGTTGCACTGGATCATATTTTATGATATCACATATCTTAAGAAATGAACATATCATAGCTTATGATATCATATATCATAAACCATGCCATAATAAAAATTGTATATCATATTTAACGACATTTATTATAATATCCATTTTTAATAGAAAATATTTATCAAATCCTATGATATCCAATATGAAATACATAGTTTCTTTATTTTAAATATTATTTTGATAATCAAGAAGCATGGTAAGATCTGATACCACTATAATGTTTTTGAGGAAAAAAAAACTTATTTAATTCACAATAAGAAAATATAAACCAAAATTTCCAATATTAGCATGCTATGAAAATTTAAATAATGTATATTGTAAATAGAGAATATGTACCTTTCACCATATATGGTCAAACCTCCTTCTTCAATCAAGTTATAGATATAGATGACTAAAAATAACCAAAGAAATATTCCCTCCAAGGTGTATCCATGAGTATAATAAATCACCCAATGCTTGGGTAGGACCCTCATAATGACCATGATATGATAGCATCCCTCAAGGAAAAGGAATATGGAGAAAGAGTGGTTTGGTAGGGATTCATTAGATGGTTTGAACATGTATCACACATGAATAACCATGTTAATGATTAATCTCTCCTAATATATCCCTTATATACACCCCCTAAGTATTAATTCATGTACTCATATGTTATAAAATGTATGAGTAATACATGTGATGAAAAACCCTTTGTAACCCCTTGGATAATACAATCCTCCCAAACGTTCCATTATATTAAAAATTTTAATTGATGATATCCAACATGAAAGATTCCTGAACATTATCACTTAATGTTTGAATTCCATACTTAATCATAGGGTTTTAAATGAATTGTATATTATGATTCTACACATAACACTGCCCTATGATAACCCATTCCATACACTATGACTGACCTAGGTAGCTATAATATGATTCCATCATGTCATATATAGTGATATCCCAAAATTTATATGATATGCCTTCCATATATGGATTTCATATAACATGACATCCCTATATTATTTCCTAGAACATAGTATAAAATACATCAAATGTATACATGATTTAGGGAATATCACCATCAAATTCAATATAATCCGTAAACTAAAATGATCTAATTAATCAACATATGAAACAATTTCATTATTTTAGATGATCAATTTACTATGAAATTAAGTTTTTCCCACCTCAATCTTATCAAGGTGTCTCAATACCCTTAAAAAATATGATTATATACTTTTTTGACACTATGAACATCTCAAAGTTTTAAAACTTCTAACAAAAACTCTCACATGTTCTTATTAAATCACACACATCAATATTTATCAGGTTTAACAACTCACAAGACCTTCCATTTTTCATAAAAAGGAAATTTAGTAATTTTTCACACATAATAAATACTTGACAAAATTGAATGAATTAAAATATAATGATCTTAACAATCCATATTATGGATTATTTATATTCATTTATTTTTTATATGACTGAATATATAATTTAGTTATTTTAGAATCAACAACATTGATTTTATCAATTACTATGTTATAGACTAAACTCTACAAATCTAAAATATAAAGTATTAACTATATTACACATCCTTCATTCATGGATACAATTTTTTTATTTTTAATCATGATGCGAAACCCTTGTTTTCATATAATAAATAAAAATAAAATTTCAAGTAATGTCATAATAACATTTTTTAAAATTTAGATTCAACCCACTAGGTAAATGTTGATCAAATATTCCTTCCTTTAATATAGTAAAACATTATTTAACTATAAACATGAATATCTACATTTAAATCAATATATTATTTTCAATATCTTAATCCATTTACACCAATAAATATGTGTGATGAAAATTTAGTGTCTCATATGTAGAAGGATGAAAATTTATAGCCTTGTAGTTCATGAAATTACAAGGGGAATTTTGGAACCTGATATAAAAAATAGAAATTTTAACTTGGTAAAAAATATTGAATATTTTTTTGATGGTTATGTTGAACTCTAAATGCAGTGTTTATGTTTGAGTGAAATATTGGTATGAATTGGGGGGTTTTGTTTTTTGAAATTTAAATTTATTTATTTATGTCTTTTTTGAATTATTTAATTTTGAAGGAAAATGAGGATAATTTTAAAACATGATATTGAATTTAAAATTTTTCAGTATAGTTTTACTTAGAAAAAAATGTCTCATTTAAATCTAACATAAAATAATAGTGGGCTTCGATATTATTATGGGACCATATTTTTATAACTAGTTAATTATGTCTCATTAATCCTCATTTTTGGAATGATTTTCAAGGTTATGAATCAAAGGGTTTTAGAGAAATCCAAGGAGGAGCTATTTCTCTATTACAGTAAGATTGTGAGAACCCTTTTTCAATTATCCTTTATAAATCTTGATTAATGTAGTATAGTTATAATTATAGTTTGAAGTAAAAGTATTTTTATTAAATTATTATAATTAATCCATTCTTAATAAACACTATTTATCACATTTTTATATAACATGATGCTTTTTTGGTTAGATATTCACTTCCTTAGGCTACAAAAAGTTTCTATGACAACCATCAACACCACATTATCCTTTGTCTGTGACTTGCATTGAAATTATGAGACATCACCGTTGAACATGGTGGGGACTGACATTTTGAGGATCAACAAGGGGGTTTGACTAAGGTATTGGGTGTAAATTTAGTATCCCACCCAACTCATTGGATTGAGAAGAGGTATAGGTGCTACAAACCTTAGGTTACATCTCTATGACACTAAAGTCAGGAAATAAATTAAAAGGAACTAATAAATTACATAAATTTGTAAAAAACAATAAAAGAACAATATTAGACTAATAGTGAAAAAATAAATAAATATAAAAAGATATGAATCCAATACATAAGACTCTAGCACCAAAGTTGCCCTACTCCAAACCAAGATGCAGACACTCCACAACTCCAACCCCATTGAATATTATAACAACATCAAGGAATTCCACTTGAGAAGTAATAAACATGACCCTTCCCTGTATCTCAGTAAATAATATCAATAAATGTAACACATTTCCCAATAAATGGGTGAGGAAAACTTAGTAGGCATTCCCCAAAGACTTACCAATCCATGCCACTAGGATAAGAATAGATTATCGCATTTTATATAAAGCATTTAATAAGTAGATAAAAAATTAATACAAGATATAAACAAGTTCAATGAAAAACATTAAAAAAATATTTTATTACTATTCTTTATTACTTGGAATAATTATTCTAATTCTACACCTCCATACACACAATGTATATAACCATATAACTTTCTATACTCGTGAGTGGTGAGTTATCCTTTCAACAAGACATTTCTTGGTGAACACATTTGATGGTAAAATTTCTACCCAAAATACATCTATATAATTACTTAAATGGTGTTAATTATTCCCATAAACTACCCCACATCAATATGAAAAAATATAACACTTTTATAACTAATTACTAATAATATATCTATTTAAAAAAAATACCATCTTTCAAAACTAACCCTTTTAAAATCACATCAAATTGGGGTTCTTCAAAATCAATTCCAAAATGTATTTCCAAAAAATAAGAAAAAAATTATAAAAAATCAACACAATTAGTTCCATGATAGTAGAGTGAGAGAGAATCCACCTACCTCGAAAAAATCGGGCTGTACAAGGAAACTAAGACAAAACCACTGATCTCAACTCCTCCTCCCATTACTTTATAACAATCCAAGAATATATTATAAACATAAAACCAACCACTTAAATATATGTTTTATAATACTAGGTTTGGTTTTGATCAATACAACCAAAGAGATCAATAATGAGACAGAGGAACCATACCCTAACCTTTGATTTTTGTAATCGAGCACTTGTAGAATTTCTAGAATTAGTGTCTGGACATAAAATATCTCTAAAAACTACCTACGATTTCCCTAGAAGTCAAGTGGAATAAAAAATTCATATAAGAGGAATTAAAATTTATTTACATGCTAAATTTTTCTAGTTTCGGACAAATTTATGACATAAATTAAGAATTTATACCATAAATTCATTTAGGGTCATTTTACATCGAAAAAATCGATGTCTCGGTTTAATTTTCTAAAAAACCATTTTTATAAAGTAAATTTCATTTATTTCATAAATTTATTAGACAAAGACCCAAAAATTACATTTATTCAATGAATAGGTTTATTTCCTTCACCCCGTTATATTTATTTCATAAAATAAACATTTACATCATAAATTTTACCGATAGAAAATTGCAGCAGACCGAATCTAGTATATTTTCCAAAGTAATCTAAAACAAATTTCAATACACTTATCAATGAGGAAGGAAAAGAATAAAAAAATGGAATACCTCAAATTAGGTGTGATACATTCTCCCCACAATTGGGATTTCTATATTTGGAAATGAGACATCCCCATTGAGTTTGAGAAATTCAGGACATTTCTCTTATGAAAACTATTCCTATTCCCATGTTTCCTCTTAAACCTAAATATGATGGCATAAGACTCAAACCAAGTAAATATATCTCACTTTCAGGGTACTTTCCTATCTGTCCATAACCCAAAATAATTCATGGATAATCACATCAGGCTCAATAGTAACATGATCCTAACTGATCATATGATGAGGATCAGTGTGATACTTATTTACTTGAGAAACATGAAAAACATTATGAACATCACTGAATATCAGTAGTAAGTAAAACTGATATTCAATGTCACCAATCCATTTAAAAACTTCAAACAGTTCCACATACTCTGGTGCTAATTTCCCTTATTCCACCAACCATTAATGACCAAATCTTAGTGACACTTTTAAGAATACGTGGTCACTCAAATTAGAAGATAAAGGTTAACGATGATTATATGCATATGATTTCTATTAGCTTTGATCTGTATCCCATTTATTCTAGATCATTTTAATTCTATCCATATTCTTATGGATATGAATCGTTCTAATCAAATATGACTCTCCTGTTTCTACCCAACATAATAGAGAATGAAAAGGACAACCATAAAACACATCAAAAGGCCATTGGTATCATTACATGATATCTATTATTATAGGAGAATTCAACCAAAGGTATATGATACTCCCATGATCCACCTAAGTCCATGAAACATGCTCTAAGAATATCCTCCAATGTATGAATTGAGCACTCTAACTTCCCATGAATCTATGGATGATATTCTATCCTAATGCTCAACCACCTCTCAAGATCCTATTGTAACAATCTCTAGAATTATGTAGTGCATATAGGATATCTATTAGATAAAAATAAAAATTATAAATCCATGTAATCTGAATAATTCTTGAATATATAACTTTTCCAAGTCCTCTTTCACATTGGATTCTTTGATATGGAGAAAATTTTCTAATTTGGTGAATGGATCCACAATCAACCAAATCACATCATGCTTATGAAAATTCCTCAGTAAAACTATGACAAATACTATTGAAATATATTCACACTTCCATATAGTTATAGTTATAGAATGTAATATACCATCTAGCCTTTTATGTTCAGACTTTACTTGCTAAAAATTTGGACATTTCATTACAAAATTTGTGATCATGTGTCTCATACCCAACCACCCGAAATGTGATTTCATTTCCTTGTACATTTTTTTAATACTTGGATGAATGGAACATTTTTAATGGTGATATGATAAAAGTATATATTCCTAGAAATACGGAGGAACTATAATCCATTTTCAAAGACATAAAAAAGAGTTCTTATCCAATGTTTATCTATCAAGAGTCTCTCCACCATTTAGGTTTGAACTAATGGTGACACAATCGAGATCTTCTATCTAAAACTATTTCACCAAATCTATCCATCTAGGTATAAGGATAACTAGAAAGAAAACTGTATGATCACTCTATGATTCATAATCTAGGTGTATATCAGCAATCACACTAATAAACTTCCATTGGTCTTGATCTTCTTGGACCACTTCACTATACTCTTTATGACTCAACACATCTGATATATAATTCCCTTTATTGATTGTGTATACTAATTCAATGCCAAACATAAAGAGGTACTTTATCCATATCTATTACCTTATGTTCAAGTCTTATTGAGAAAATATATATTTCAAACTCTTATGGTTAATAAAAACTATGAAATTTTCCCCAAAGAGGTAATGTCACCAAGTATTTAAGGCATGAACAACCACAATTAATTCCATGTCATGCGTAGGATAATTGCTCTCATGTTCTTGCAAATTCCATTAACCATATGACACACCACGATCTTCCTACATGATAATGTAACCAAGACTAGATCCATATGCATCCCAATATACCATAAATTCCTTACCTAGTTCTTGAAAGATTAGGATTGGTGTTGACGTGAGATGAGTTTTAATCTATAAAATTATTTTATAATAGATATAATTCCACAAAAATGGAATACCATTTATTGTAAAATCATTAATGGGGTATGCAAGTCTATAAAAATATAAAAAAAGTGATGATAATAACCCTATAATCCAAGAAAACTGAATATATCAAAATCATTATTTTTTTGTTTCCAAGAGACAATTACTTATATTTGTAGGATCATTGATATAATTTATTTATAAATGACATGCCTGAGGAAATGAACCTCTTTAATTAAAAAAATTATCATACTACTATTGATCATGAAATGTATTTAGTACAATGTCTAAGTGATCCTCTTTTCCATTCCTGCTTCAAGAGTAAACTATAATATCATAAACAATGCCACTAAAAAGTTTATTGATACCTATAAAATATATGATCATCAAGGAGATGAAAAATTTAGGTTCATTTATCAAAACAAAAGGAATGAAGAAATATTTGTAATGTACATAGAAACTATGAAATGATATCTTTGGAATATCCTCTCTTCGAGCTCTAAGATGATGATATCCTAAGTATAGATCAATTTTATAGAATCACTTGGATCCATTTAATTGGTAAAAATAGGTCATCGATTCAAGGAAACAAATACCGATTTTTGATCATTTCTTTATTTAACCTATGATAATCAGTTTATAACTGGAGATTACCATCTACCTTATTTATGAATAAAACTAGTGCATCCCAAGGTGATGTACTCAGTCTGATGAAGTCTTTAATTTCCAACTATTTTAGCTGAACCTTTAAATATGACAACTCAGTTAGATGTTATCTACAAGATAGTAATGAAATTGGTCTTGTTCTGGTATGTAGATTGATAACAAAAATCGATTTCCCACTTAGGTGGTAACCCAAAGAAATCATTTGGAAAGTCATCCTAGTATCAATCTACTAAAGGCATTTGATGATAAAAAAATTACACTATTAGAAAATAGACCTATACCCACAGTTTGGGAAAACAACATGGGTATATGGGACCCCAATACCCACGCTTTTGGAAAACTGTGGGTATAGGGATAATATTAGAACCTATACCCACAAATTTCTAAAACTGTGGGTATAGGTCACCTATACCCCCAATTTTTCCCAAAAAACGTGGGTATAGGTTTTTTTGATGACCTATTCCCATGGTTTTAGAAAACCTTCGGTATAGGTCGCCTATACCCATGGTTTTGATGAAAACTGTGGGTATATGTGTTTTTTTTCAAGGCCTATACCCACAATTTTGGAAAAACTGTGAGTATAGGATATATTTTTTTTGAATTCCTATACACATGGTTTTGTAAAACTATGGGTATAACTTCCCCGCGTTATAGTGGGGAAAAAAAATTCCACGGGACCCAAAAAATATTTGGCGAGAAAACCTATACCCACAATTTTCCCTCCTATATCCATAGTTTAGATTAATATGTATAGGTTGATACAAATATATAAACAGAAAAGCTATGTAGTCATGTTAGTGAAGCACATATTTTTATTACTGGCAGTCACAGGATCAAATCCCATTAAGTGTTTTCTTCTAATGGATGAGTAATATTAATATATGTTATTAAATGTATATATAAATAATCATAAGTTCGGTTTTTGGGTTGGTGGGGTGCGTTATAGTGTAACCTAATGACGCGGGATTGAAACTCGCCATTGTCTTTTTTATAATACAAACGAATATATCAATATATTAATTAAAATTTACATATAAATGTATATAAGTGCTATAAATGGAGTGGTGAGATGTGTTGATTTGTGAATGCTGGTCATGAGTTCTAAATGTGGTGGCTATTTTTTTCTTAAATTTAATACCCACATTTTGAAAACTGTGGGTAAAAGGATTTGACATGGTGGAATGCCTATATAAGTCATATTACATGGTAGAAAATTCATACCCACAGTTTAGAAAACTACAGGTATAGGATGTGGAGCTATCCCGATGCCTCGGTTGCCCACGGTTCTCAAAGCTGTGGGTATAGGCTATACCCATGGTTTTGAATCGTAGGTAATGGTCATTTTTTCAGTAGTGTTAGCTGTTTTTAAATTCATTTCCACTAACTGGGTTGAGATGGTTCTATCCACTGTTACCAAAGGTTTAGCTCTACCTAAATTTGTATCCCAACCACCATTGAATACATGAAGAAATCCATCCAAGGATGTGAACATCACTTGACTAAAATAGTAGTCTATATGGTATTTAAATCCCACCAACCAATCCATTCCAAATATTATTAAAAAACATCCATCTTTAATAGCATAAATTCCTAGAGAAACTGAATTGTATCAATGGTAATAGAAAATGATGGGCATTAAAATCCTATGCACTCACTCTTTCTTATTTTAGTCCAGATACTAATTATATGAGACATCATTTCCATCCGTAATCTAAATTTTTTAAAAATAGAAGATGAAAAGAAATAATGAGATTCACTATTATCAAAAAATAAATGCACAAGAGTTGAGTTTATAAGGATGATACCTTACACCATAGAGGGGCATGGTTGCTCATTCATGATAGACTTCTCTGATCTGTATAACAACTACTCATCCATCACATGATAGTTCTTGATTCTTTACCGAGGTGTCAAATGGACAACCAAAGTGTTCTTTGGGGTATCCTAGTTTACCTATGTTTGTGGATGAAAACTAGTCTGATGAGACTATTCCATCTGAGAAAAAGAGACCTAAGCTTGAGTTGAGCTTATTCCCCCTGTTGATTTCTAATTTTTAATAAATAATATCTTGATATTCCTTTTCTATATGAAGTGGTGGAAATTCCTCAATGGTGTAGTGCATTCATTTTTTCTATTCCCAAGATATCCACATTAGAAAATCCTATTTTTATTATAGACCTTCTAGAAAAGGTAACTGCTTTAGAGGTCTAAGTCTAAGGTGCACCACCTCCTTGAGAATAGACATTCCACATCCTCTTATTTCTATAATTATAGTTCCCACCTATTCTTGTGGAAACAAACACACTCCCACCTACTGGATTCCCAACAAGATCTCTTTCTTCCACTACTGCCTTGTTAACTATCTATGTATAATATGAAATACAGAGGATAAGTATCTTGGAAAAAATTCTTGGTCCCAATCTTAACTCAAAGATGCATTCCTTCAAGGATTCACTAGAAGCTACTTATGGAGAAAAATGGACCAAGATCATTAACTTAGTTATATATATATATTTGATATATAAGTTATCTTACTTTAAGCTGAAAAGTCTGTTTTTCTTTCTTTCTTGAAAGTATAAATATATAATTGTTTATTAAACAATTTCACAAAATACTCCCATATAAACCATTGTATGAGTTTATCTTGTATAGATAAATACCACCATTGGAGTGAAATTTCTTCTAATATATATGTTTCTAGGTCCACTTTCATCTCTTCAAGTATACTAAGGAAATTGAAAATTCTATTTATTCATTTGAGCCACTCTTCTGATTTTTTAGGTTCAGATTAACCTTAAAAAACTAGTGGATTCTATTTCTAAAACTACACCAAATTATCCACTTACCTTGGTTCATCATTTCAATTTACTCTTTCATCATCTTGAAAAGATTTCACAATACTTTGCACAGTCTTTTGGATCACATATGGATCAGGTGAAACTGTATTTTCCACAGTTTATTCATGCTAATTTCTACAGTATATACTGGGTGCCATTTTTATAACTAGAAAAAAGATAATTTATTCATCACTATCTATGAAATAATGTCTTGAAAACTTTCAAAAAAATATTAACAATAATCACGAGGATTTCCATTATCAAAAATAGAGGCCTTTAACTATTTAATTAATTTTTCAAAAATAAATTAATAGTAAATTAATAACGTATTCATAGTGGGAAGTTTCGATACTAATGAATGATATGATACACTCATGAACTAAAACCATGATGATGATATAACAACTTACCTTGAAGTGTTTTAGAACACATGTATACCTAAACAACCCTGGTAAATTGAAGTTCAACATAAAAAATTAGCTACATCTTTTAAATATATACATTTAATGTTCTATAAATCCTATATCCTTACTACAAACCCAACTCAATGACTGAATAAGATTGATACCATTTGTAACATCCCACCCCAACTCATTGTTTTGAGATAAGGCAGTGGTTCTACTAACCTTAGGTGATATCCCCTAAAAAAGTTAGCTACATATTTTTAATCTATACATTTAATGTTCCAAAAATCCTATCTCCTTGATACTAACCCAACTCAAGGACTGAACAAGATTGATACCATTTGTAACATCCCACCCTAACTAATTAGTCTTAGATGAATCAAATGTTCTACTAACCTTATAAATAAATTCCTAAGGATCTATAAACCTTTAAGGGATGATTTTTCATAAATAATACACAAACTACTGAGAAAAAATAATAAAAAAACCCAACTATATGATACATGAGAAATAAATCACATAATTTAGAAAAGCACCAATATAATAACAATATCAAAGTAACATAGGAAAAATAAATATAGGTGAAAGGATAAGACTCAAAGACATAATAATCTATCACCGAAGTGGAGCCACTCCAAACCAAGATGGAGATATTGAATAACTCCAACCCCACAGACTATGATAAAAATGTCAAGGAACTCCACTTGAGAAGTAAGAATCAATCCCCTTCCCTATATCTTGGTAGATGAAATCTAAAAATAGACCAATGTTCCCAAGTAGGGGGTGAGTAAAACACAGTAGGCATTCCCCAAATACTTCTTAATGTATTCCACTAGGATAAGAAAATATTAGCACATTTTATATAAAGCAGTTAAGAAGTATATAAATAGTTGATAAAATATATAAACAAGTTCCATTGAAAACATTAAACAAAGATTTTAAAACCATTCTTTGTTACTTGTCATAATAATTCTAATTCAACACCCCCCCACACACACATAATGAATGTAACCATTGAAATACCTATACAAGTGAGTGGTGAGTCATCATTTCTCCAAGACATCACTTGGTGAACCCATTTGATAGTGGTAATTCTTCCCACAATCTTCCCATACAATTACTTAAACGGTGGTACTTTTACCTATCAACCTTCTTACATGAACATGAACACACCCAACACTTTTATTCCATATTTCAAATAATACATTTATTTAAAAAAAATCAATCTTTAAAATGAAAACCTTTCAAAATCACATCAAATAGAGGTATTTTCAAGTCAATTACACAAGGTATTTTAAAAAAATCATAAAAAAATATTAGAAAATATTAATCCAATCAGTTCCAAAATAGTATAGTGAGATAAAATCCAGTTACCTCCAACACAATAAGGTTGCACAAGAAAACTAATAAAAAACCACCGATCTCGAATACTCATCCAATTAATTTATAAAAATCCTATAATATCTCATTAATATCAAACCAACCATAAAAATATAGGTATTAAAATATTAGGTATGGTTTCGATCATGAAAAACAAAGACATAAACAATGAAAAAGAGGAAAAATACCTTGAACTTTTTTTTCTGTAATCAAGTGCTCACAGATCTACTATAATTAGAGTTAGGAAATCAAATATCTCTATAAATAACCTATAGATTACCTATAATTTAAGAGGAATGAAATAATCACTTAAGAGTAATTACAACTGTTGGAAACACTAAATCTGGATGGATCCAGACCAATTTATGATGTAAATCATGAATCTACTTCATAAATTCATTGAGAGTTACTTTATGCTAAAAACTCAATGCCTCAATTTAATTTTATGGAAAACCCACTTTTACGATGTTAATTTCATTTACGTCATAAATTTCTCAACCAAATACCCAATGAAATAAATTTACACCATGAAAAAATTTATTTCCTTCACCCCATTATATTTATGACATAAAATCAACATTTTTATATTAGATTTTCTATACATAAAATTACAGTAGCCACACTCTAGTATCTTTTCCAATTTAACCCCTGAACACATTTAGTACACTTACTAGTGAGGAAGGAAAATCAAAAAACAATGGTGTACCTCATACCAGGAGTTCAATAGGAAATATCTATTCATTAATTAGTAGAATTATTCCTGAAGAAGATACTATATTCATGATTCCCTTGATGATACTAACTTTACAAGGTATGATATTTGAAAAATAAGTAACTGAAGAGGAATATTATGTTAGGCCCAAGTTGTGTTTTGGTTGTATTTGTTGTTAATAAATAGGTATACCAAAGAAAGAACAGATGTTGATGAATGAGAATTGTTAATGAAAGGTATTGAAAGAAGTGTTTGTTTTGTGGGTGATAGGTTTTTCTTGGAAGGAATAAATGTATTCCGATTCTATTCACTTTGTTTTTGAAAATAATTGTGCTACTGATGGTATTGATAGAAATAGGAATCACTGTGAAAGTCTATTGTAATGAGAAGAAGTGTATTTGAAAGTGGAAACATCTTTCTGGAAGTATATGGTCATCAGATTCACTTTGAATACAATGATAAAGAGGTGTTTTTTTTCTCTAGAGAATCAGAGTCACTATGACTATGATCGAATCAATTGTGATGATTCTTTGTTGATTTTTATTTCATATAAATCATGATTTGTATTGATAAATTGTGATTCAATCTTGATAGAAGAAAAGGGGAGTGAAAGAGATGCTACTAATAGAAAATAATCATATCCATATTTATCATATCTAGATAGCATAGACAAAGAAGTTGTATCAATTGTCTTTCAAAACAATCAGAAAAGAATTGTATTTAGATTTATTGTATTCAGATGGAAAAGAGAAAGAAGTGGTACCGGTTTTTTTTCAAAACAATCTGTAAAGAATCATATCCATATTGTATCAATTTTCTTTCAAAACAATCATATCAATATTGTATCAGTTGTCATTAAAAACAATTGTATCCATATTGTATTGACTATCTTTCAAAATAATTGGATACTGAGTGGAAGTAAAAGATATGTTGCCGATTTTTATTTAGGTAGTACTAATGGAAGGTGGTGCTGATGAAAAGTGGTGTTGATGGGAAATGTTATTCCAATGGAAAGTGGTTCCAATCGAAGTGGTTTAATTGGAAGAGGTGATGCCGATGGAAGATGATACACTAAGTGTTTTTTCAAAACAATCATATTCATATTAAAGAGGCGGTACCAATTTTTTTCAAAACAATTGGATTCTGGGAGAAAGTAAAAGGTTGTATCGATGAAAGGTTGTACCCGTGAAAGGTGGTATCGATGAAGGTGGTGCCAATAGAAAAGGAGGTTCTGATGAAAAGGGTGATGCCAATGGAAGAGGTTATACCGATGAATGATGAGACACATATTGTTTTTAAAAAAATCGTATTTGGGTAAAATAAATGGAAAGATATGGTATTGATTGAAAATGAATCATATTCAGAATGTTTTGTATCATATCTAGGCAGAACTTTGTTATCATGTTGTTTTGTATAGTATCCGGGAAGATCATCCTTATCAGATTGTATTGTATCGTATCGGGGCAGATCATTATTTTCAGATTGTATTTGATCTTAACTAGAACAATCATAACTAGAATGATCATAAATAGAAATAATTGTATTCAAGATGATCATATCCAAAACATTTGTATTCAGAAAAAATCATGCTTGGGTTGAGATAAAAACAAAGAAGTAGTAATGAATGGGAAGTTACAATACTTTCCAATTTAAATCAGGTGATGTTAAAGCTAATCCTCAATGAATTCAAAGTCATGAATGAAGTCAAGATACACGAACATGTTGGTGAATGAAGGTAGTTGCTATAGATGATGTGTTTTCTCATGTGGATAAAGAGAAAATAAAAGATAAGGAGACTAATGAATGAAATTTCAAAGGGGGAGTCTTTCATTCGAAAGAGTGTTTTGTGGAAGAATGCATCTCTTCATACATTTGTTTTCAAATGGTACAAACCTTTGTTTTGAAGAAATCACAATGATAGAATCAGACTCAGATGATCAAAACCATGTATTTCTCATCAATTTTAATCGTTTTTATGATTGAAATAGGAGTCTGAAGAAGAAGAGGTGCGGATTATGGAAGTTTTGAGAAGATCAATAAGTGTTGAAGTAGTCATAATTGCTCTGAGATTTCAGGAGAAATTTTTATTTGGGTGAATTTAAGTGAGAGGGAATTTTTTTTGGGATTCCCTCCTAAACATGTTATGGGTCACCTATAAAAGGTGTGAAGAACATTGTACTTGTGTGATGAATAAGTACTGTTCATTGTATTAGAGAGAGAAACTCTGAGTTCTCAGAGAGAGAAAGGGGTACCGTTTTCTTGTGTATTGAAGAAAATTTTATGGGGAAGAAGTAAAATAGATGAGTCAAGATTTCAATGATTTTATTTGGATGATCATTGTATTCAATATTTATCATATTAAGTGAATCATCATATTTATCTTGTTAATTGTATTCAGATGATTTTTGGTATTGGGCTAAACTAATCAGATTCGGGATTTCCATACTGGGTATCTTCATATTGGGTTTCTCGGACTATGGAAGTATTTTATTCTAAATTTAAGCAATGCCGATCCATTTGTATTGCATTCTATCAGGAAAATCAGACTTGAATAATTGTATTGAAAGAATCTTACTTAGATAATCGGACTGAGAAAATTGGACTTGGCATTCAGGCTGATTTCTTTATTAAAGTCCTTTGCGGTTCTTACATTTCTTCTGGGTAAGGAATTGATGAATTGTATTTCAATTGAATATATTTGATGAATTGAAAAGAAGCGCATGTAACATGAGTTGTTACGAAACAATTATATTTCTCTATTGTGCTAAGAGGGTGCACATGCACTAGTGGGATTATTTCATAGTTCTACTGGAGTGTAAGGGTACTTCCTACTCATTGTAATCTAAGGATTATTTTCTTAGTGGATTGTATGATATTTGATAATTTCCAAACCATACCAAAGATGTAGCTATTCTTATTGAATAGTTAACTTTGTAAATATTTGTGTTCGTAAAGATGTGTGTTGAGTTGGTTTTTAGTAGGTAATTGAAATCTCTAATAGGAGGCGAAGTTTGTTTCAATTGAAAATAAACATAAAAGAAAAATATTATCCCTGACTCACCCCTCCCCTATCTTTGATACAATACTACGACTCGACAATTTTAATTGGTATCATATGGGGTTATATTTTTCTATTCCTTGCTAATGGAGAACGTGAACTGTGTGAACAATAAATGTATTCCATTCTTTTATGGAAAGAACTATCATATCTGGAAAGATAGAATGCTGCCATATTTTATTTCTATCATCTATGATGTTCTTGAAGCTACAACAGTTGGGTTTCCTCCCATTGATGATAAAAATCCACCTACAACTATTGATAAGAGACATCTTAAGAATGACGGAAGGGCGAAGAATTCTATATTGTCATCAATTTCCGAAAGTGAATTCTTGAGAGTAAAGGGTGTTGTCACAGTTAAAGGTATATGGGATAAATTGAAAAACAAATATGAAGGAAATAAAAAAAGTGAAGAAGGAAAAGTTACAAATATTGATATTGAAGTATGAAGATCTCAAGATGGATAAACATACATTTGTTGGGAATTTATTTACCAGGGTTAATGACATATTAAGTACTATCAAATGTATTTTTGAAACATTTCATGATTCTACTATGGATGAAAAGATCTTGAGAATCCTACTCAAAAAATTAGATGCAAAAGTTTCTCCATTGGAAGATATACATCCTAAAATATTAACTCTTGATGATTTTCATATTACTCTCATTACTTAGGAAATTATAAGGTATAATGATATGAAATGAAAAAATAAATTTTATAGATAAATGTCTTTCAAGGCTTACAAGAAAGAAAATAAGATTCTTGAAGAAGAAGAAGCTTGATATTCTAACTCTGAAAATTAGGTATGTAAAAATCTTGATTAAATTTTGTCCTTGTTTTCTAAGAATGTGAAAAGAGGTACATGAACATATAAATGAAAACTTCCCTTAAAGTATTTTAGATGTGGATCCATTGGATTTTTTTTGGAATTTTTCCACAAATAGGAAATGATGAAGAAAGTGATGAATAAGAAAGTGAAGACGAAGAAAGAAGGCTAAGAAGATCATGGAAGAAAAAGGGTGATAAAGAAAAATTCTTTTCCAAGAGTGAAGATAAAAGGTTATATAATTCCAAAAAGAGAATATTTTGGTCTATGGAAGATAATAGTGAGGATGTTACAAATGATGGTGAAGGAAAAATGTTCATTTTAATAGTTAATGAAGAAATTCTTCCAGTAATGAAAGTAGTTGTGCTGAAGAAGAAGAAGAAAGTAAAGATGAATCCAAAAATTCAATCGATCATGCTAGGGAAAATAATTTTATTTCAACAATTAATGGTGATGAATTCAGAAGCAGCATTTCTGATGAAGAATATACTCAACTGATATGCATTTGAAATAATAATTGAAAGAATTCTTGTGAAAGATCAGAAGGCTTGAAAGAAAAACAAAAAGTTGGAAGATAAATCTTCCTCAATAAGTAATCAAGGATGTTTTTTCAAATAGGATAATATATAGAAAGATATTAATTATTTAAAGAAATATTTTGAAGAAAAAAAATGCAATGAGCATATGAAATTGAAGCTGAAGGAAAAGGAAGAAGAGTTGGGACTTTTCCAACAAAATTTATCTGAAGATTAATTGAGAAATACAAGTTTCTAAAACTCTATCACTAAAATTAGTGGATGTTCTTGAAATGAGAAACCTCTAAATTCTCAATAAAAGTTACCATAAAAGGGTGAGACAAAGAATGAAATTGTGTTTGAAAATAAGAAAGCTAGGAATGTTATGTATGTGTCCAAGACCAACAAGGATGGGAATTTAGAATTGTCAAAGAACCTTGAGTCCAAATGTAAAGACCCGTAAAATTAAAGGGAATTTTTTTCCTTAATTTTCTTTGGAATTTTACAAGAACGCGGTTTCTGAAAGCACCTGATTCCGAGGCCTGGTGTGCCCGGAATCAATTTCTGAAGTTTGGGTCGGGTACGTTCAGTGAACGAACGAGCGGGTTATCCTATCTTTTGAACCGGTGCTCGGAATTGAAATCTGATGGCACCGATGGACTCGCAACGCCGGTAATCGCTTAAGGGAACCTTTACCGTAGTTGTGTTTGTGCGGGAGAAGAAGTTAATTAATGGGGTTTAATTAAGAAGTAAATAAAATTGTTGGATCAATTTTTTATTTTATTTTAAGGTGGTTAATTTCTCCCATGGGAAGTTGGTGGTGGGGTCCACATCCACCCAACTTCCCATGTGTGGATAATTGAAAGGGTGGGGCCCACACGAGCCCCAAACTTTCACCTTCCCCCTTTAAACTCCTTAACCCCCTATTTAAATATTGCCAACTTAACTCCTCATTAATTTATACAACTCATGTTAATGACTTAAGTGAGTTAAGTGTGGGTTTTGATTTTCAAACTCTTAAATTTTCAAAAGCCTTTTTGTGATAATAAAATAAGTTGGGAACTTATTTTATTTGGGTTAGTTTGGGATTGTTTGAGTGCCTTTGGAGGGAAAGCTAAAGGAAGTCTTCTTCTTCTTCAACTTCGACGAAGAACGTGAAGAACACCTCAGACTCCAACGAAGAACACTGTTCTTCAAACGAAGAACATCTCCGCCGAAGAACGCAACGTCTTCTCCAACGACGTTTCTTCTTCGGACGCACCTCAACGACAACGGAATCAACGTTCGTTTTCTGCGAAACCCGATTTCCGCGACGCTCGTCTTCTGAGGATCATTGACGTACACCGTTCCTGAAACCGAGGTAGGGGTTTGAATCTTTTTAAGTTGGTGATTTCCTTCCTTCGAATAAGAAAGATAAATCTGACGACCATGTTCCAATTTTTATTTAAATTAAAAATTGTGAAGGTTAAACATTTTACGTTTTGGCCAACTGCTATCGACATAACGGGAGGGGATCGGTCCGCACAAACACGGCCAATACCCCTCCCCCCTTTTTCTATTCTTCATTTTTATTAGCGAAGACGGTAATGCATCGTTGCACCGCACTTGAGCGAAAGGAGACGTGAACGATGCGGGCCACGACGAAGAAACGCGACGCCGTGGCGCTGCGTCGAGGGTACGAACGAGGCCACGACCAGAGTCGGGCCGCGACGGAAGGACGTGGCGTCATCACGCTGCGCCAGACAAATTTGTAGCCATCCTGGAAGTAGAAGCCGGAAAAAAACCACCCACCGGAGAATTCGAAGAAGGCGGCCAGAACTCCGGCCGCCAGCGCCGGAAGGCGCGGGACCGCGGGGTCCTGCGGTGAGAAACCGACCGACCCTGCGCTAGCCGGCCTTTATAGGGGAAAAGTCGGGGTGGGGGGGGGGGGGGTACACCCCCCGGGTTGCACATGTGGCGCAGCCCCTTAAAGGGGGCCGCCGTTTTGTAATAAAGGAGGGGCGTAGCCCCTCCCGTGGGCGCGCTCGCGCTGGACGCGCCGCCGCGCCGCCAGCCGGGCCCGACTTTCGGGCCGGGCCGGGTGGTCAGGCCGGGTCGCCACCCGGGCTGGGTCAACCCGGTTCGGCCGACCCAGGGGGTACTGGGTCGGGCCGGGCCGGGCCCAGACCCCCTAATTTCAGACTACTTTCGGTAAAATGCACATATCTTGGGCTATGAACCTCCGATCAACGCACCGTCAGTTGCGTAGCGATCCTTGGAATGAGACCGTCGTTTCGGTATATCGCACTCAAGGTTTCAAAATACTTTGAGTTCAGCCGGGTTGGTACGTACACGAAACCAACTAGGCCCTCGGAGCAAAAACACTCATATCTTGAGCTACGAACGTCCGATTGACGTGCCATCGACTTTTTTGAGTTCCTCTTAGTGAGACGAATCTTTTGGTTTACTCCGGACAAGGTTTGGATGCAGGTGGAGTACGGTCGGGTTGGTTTTGCCTTAAAAACCAACCGGGCCCCTAGGACGAAAAAGCCAATAACTCTCAGACCGGGCGTCCGATTGACACGCCGTCTGCGACGTTGAGTTCCTGTTGACGATACGAAACTTTTGGATACATCAACTCTGGAATATGTGACAGTTGATGTATCAGCCTCTCGGCTCGTGGAGCGGACCTCCCGAACGAGCTTGCTGTGTGCGGAAACCCTAGTGCTGGCTGTGACTACGACGATGAAGAGTGCTGGTCTTGTATCCTATGTGGGTCCCAGCTGTGCTGGTCTTGTATCCTATGTGGGTCCCAGCTTAGATGATTCAGTGCTGGTCTTGTATCCTATGTGGGTCCCAGCATAGATGAATCAATGAAGAGTGCTGGTCTTGTATCCTATATGGGTCCCAACTGTGCTGGTCTTGTATCCTATGTGGGTCCCAGCTTAGATGATTCAGTGCTAGTCTTGTATCCTATGTGGGTCCCAGCATAGATGAATCAATGAAGAGTGCTGGTCTTGTATCCTATGTCGGTCCCAGTAGTGCTGGTCTTGTATCCTATGTGGGTCCCAGCTTAGATGATCCAGAGCTGGTCTTGTATCCTTAGTGGGTCCCAACTTAGATGATTCAGTATCTATATCTGATCATCCCTTTCACCTTTTCGACGATGTATACCTGTGTGAGCTGAATCCTGTTTGCTTTCCTGTGTAGATTGTGTTGTGCTATCCTGTGTTGATTACGTTTTTCTTTCCTGCGTGGAATACGTATACTTTCCTGTGTGGACTGAGTTGTACTTGGGCACGGAGGTTGGAGCGTATTAGAATTGTTGACTTAGGTATATGTATGGGAATATACCTAAGCAATGTCGGTTGTTACTTCGTGATTGTATATTCCCTTTGTGGTTTATCCTTTGTGGATTTTGGGAGACCTTTGGGGGTCTCGGGGTCCCTACTGAGTAGCTTATACTCACCCCTGCACGGGATATGCCTGCACAACGTTGTGTTGGTTGCAGACGACGGACATCGTTGATCGTGGTTGAGGCTTGCAGAGCAGGACGATACCTGGAGGAGGACCACTGGGCGGGACGTACTCGGAGCGGACGGCGGAACCAGAGGAGCAGTGGAGCTATATGTACCCACCCTTCAGGTGGGATTTCCAGTGGATAGCTCAGCGTAGCGGATTTTACTTTTTAGTTGCTGTTTTTCCTTTCGAGTTGTACTTTACTTTCAGTTTGGATTTGTATTCTGGCCCACTTACTTTCCGCACTTACAGTTGTACTATGTTTTTACTTAGTGTTTACTTTTTCCTCTTTCTTACTCTGAGGTGCTTGTTTACTTTACAAAGGCAATGCCTTCCCTTTTACCGGGATTTATGACTTGGTGCTAGTCGCCAGCCCCTGGCCTATGGAAGGCGGGCTTGGGGTAGTCACGACACGGGCCCCGAGGACGGGTCATGACAAATTGGTATCAGAGGAGTTCAGTTCTACCACGGACTCTGATCTTTCTTCTATGTGAATAAATAGTGTTAAGCGTATTGAGTGTGGTTATCAGTCCAGGGAGCCCAGTGTTGGTGCGGCGGCCGATGTATCCGTACACCAGGACCCTGACTTCCGATTTCCGACTTAATGCTCGAAAACATTTATTGCATGTGTGTATCAAGTTTCCTTTATGATTACTTTATATCAGCTCACCAGGTATACTGATCTGACCGTGGAACACCTGTTTCCTTTCAGGATGGCCCCACGATGGCAGCCAGCTAGGGTTCCGAGAGTCGAGCGTGAAGACAGCCCACCGAGCGATGAGGCCTCGGTGAAGGGCCCTTTGTCAACAGTGGCACCGGCAGTAGCTCTACCCACCGAGCCACCGATGCTTCCAGCCCCAACCACTGACGATGCACGTCGCCTTAGTGCACTGCATGAGTTCCAGCACCAGCGACCGCCCAGGTTCTGCGGGGAGATGGACCCCCAGGCAGCTGAGGACTGGCTGGAGGTAGTAGTGAGAGTTTTTCGATTAGTGAGGACACCAGCAGACCTCATGGTGATCCTCACAGTGAGCCTACTGCACGCGGCAACGGGCCGATGGTGGATATTGATGCTCCAGGTGAACGATGTGGCATCTCTACTCTGGACTGACTTTGAGAGCCTCTTCCGCTCGGAGTTCATTCCAGCCACCCTTCATGCGGTGCGCATTCAGGAGATTCTTCAGCTGCGACAGGGAAGCATGACCGTCGCCCAGTACTCGGCGAGATTTACCGATCTCTTGCGCTACTCGACCGACATGGTATGGGACCCATTCTTCCAGTCCCGGACCTTTGAGAAGGGATTGAGACACGAGATCAAGGCTTCGAAGATCTCCCTCAACATTCCAACACATGCTGAGGTGTTGGAGAGAGCCCTTCTAGTAGAGAGTTTTCTCGCCGAGCAGGCTCCAGTGATAGGGCCCTCCGCAGGACGGCCCGTAGCAGGGTCTTCTGCAGCTGGCAGTAGAAAGGTGACGCAGAGGTCCAAACGGGCCAGACCATCAGATGGGTAGTCTCAGGATGAAGATTCGGTTGTGCGGGGCACCTGAAGGAGAGCCAGCTACACGAGGGGCAAGCATTGCTACGCATGCAGTGGACGAGGTCACATGGCTCGAGACTGCCCGACTCGTCTTACAGATGAGCAGCAGGTGGTAGAGGGAACTCCTAGACAGAGGTTCGTCCATGGTGGTCCGCGGGGTGTAGGCGGACGCGGCAGAGGAGCTGTCCGAGTAGCAGATGGTGGGCGACACTTCGAGGTGTTTCCACCACCACCACCAGGAGGTCCACCCCGACCGTAGGGAGTTGGTGGACATGTGAGAGCTCAGCTTCAGGCATCTGAGGCCTTCGATCATGGAGCTCTAAGAGAAGATGGACAGGAGAAGAACTAGTGGATACGTCCTTTGTACTTCTAGTTCCTTGTTGCTGTTGTGTAGTGTCTTTGTATTATGAGCTGCAATAGTAAAAGATGCTTACCTTTGTGATGTTTTCATTCCTGTCCTCTTTTGTGTTGTTACTAAGAGGTTCCAGTTTAGACTATTGACTTGACCCTCACTTGTGAGACATCTACTGGAGGAGAACCAGTTACCACACACTGATGCCGACAGTTTGACTCAACCCTTGGAGGCGAGAGTAATGGTTGGATCTCTTGGTAGTAGCGTCGAGGCCTTACGGCGTCATCCTTGGTATGCATTAGTAACATCCATGTCGGGATTGACTGTATTAGGCAAAGGAAGTGGTTCATCCAGGGGATGAAACTAGATTTCTCTTATCGGAAAAGAAGAAATCTTAGCAGTTCTTGTGGGATCGAAGATGGTCCAGGTCATCCAGGAGCGGATGAGTATAGCTCAGAGCTGACAGAAGTCCTATGCTGACAGGAGGCGGAGGCCACCTGAGTTCGAGGATGGAAACCACGTATTCATGCGGGTCTCACCTCGACGTGGATTACGGAAGTTTGACCAAGGCAGCAAGTTGTCTCTATGCTTCATTGGACCGTTCCAGGTCCTCAGCAGGATTGGCGAGGTGGCTTATCGCCTGGCTCTGCCACCTCAGTTGCACCAGGTGCACGACGTCTTCCACGTATCTTAGATGAGGAGATACTTGCACGACCCGACACACATCATTGACTATGGGGAGATTGACATTGATGATGGGGCTACTTTTGTGGAGGTCCCAGTGGAGATCGAGGATCGACAGGAGCGGGTCCTACGTGGATGGTCTATTCCTCTAGTGCACATCAGATGGCGGCACGGGAACCTCCAGGAGAGCACTTGGGAGCGGGAGGCTCAGATGCGTGCCCAGTACCCTTTTTTGTTTCCATAGTTTTCGATGTATCTTTACGAGGATGTAAAGCCCTGAGGTGGGAGTAATGTAAAGACCCGTAAAATTCAAGGGAAATTTTTTCTTAATTTTCTTTGGAATTTTACAAGAACGCGGTTTCTGACGGCACCTGATTCTGAGGCCCGGTATGCCCAGAATCAATTTCCGAAGTTTGGCTCGGGTATGTTCAGTGAACGAACGAGTGGGTTATCATATCTTTTGAACTGGTGCTCAGAATTGAAATCCGATGGCACCGATGGACTCGCAACACCGGTAATTGTTTAAGGGAACCTTTACCATAGTTGCGTTTGTGCGGGAGAAGAAGTTACTTAATGGGGTTTAATTAAGAAGTAAATAAAATTGTTGGATCAATTTTTTATTTTATTTTAAAGTGGTTAATTTCTCCCATGGGAAGTTGGTGGTGGGGCCCACATCCACCCAACTTCCCATGTGTGGATAATTGAAAGGGTGGGGCCCACACGAGCCCCAACCTTTCACCTTCCCCCTTTAAACTCCTTAACCCCCCATTTAAATCTTTCCAACTTAACTCCTCATTAATTTATACAACTCATGTTAATGACTTAAGTGAGTTAAGTGTGGGTTTTGATTTTCAAACTCTTAAATTTTCAAAATCCTTTTTGTGATAATAAAATAAGTTGGGAACTTATTTTATTTGGGTTAGTTTGGGATTTTTTGAGAGCTTTTGGAGAGAAAGCTAAAGGAAGTCTTCTTCTTCTTCAACTTCGACGAAGAACGTGAAGAACACCTCAGACTCCAACGAAGAACACCATTATTCAAACGAAGAACATCTCCGCCTAAGAACACAACGTATTCTCCAACGATGTTTCTTCTTTGGACACACCTCGATGACAACAGAATCAACGTTCGTTTTCCGCGACGCCCGATTTCCACGACGCTCGTCTTCCGAGGATCGTTGACATACACCGTTCCTGAAACCGAGGTAGGGGTTTGAATCTTTTTAAGTTGGTGATCTCTTTCCTTCGAATAAGAAAGATAAATCTGACGGCCATGTTCCAATTTTTATTTAAATTAAAAATTGTGAAGGTTAAACGTTTTACGTTTCAGCCAACTGCTATCAATATAATGGGAGGGGATCGGTCCGCACAAACACGCCTGATACCCCCCCTTTTTCTATTCTTCGTTTTTATTAGCGAAGACGGTAATGCATCGTTGCACCGTGCTTGAGCGAAAGGAGACGTGAACGATGCAGGCCACGATGAAGAAACGCGACGCCGTGGCGCTGCGTCGAGGGTACGAACGAGGCCGCGGCCGGAGTCGGGCCGCGGCGGAAGGATGCGGCGTCGTCACACCGCGCCAGACGAATTTGTAGCCATCCTGGAAGTAGCGGTCGGAAAAAACCACCCATCGGAGAATTCGAAGAATGCGGCCGGAACTCCTGCCGCCGGTGCCGTAAGGCGCGGGACCGCGGGGTCCCGCAGCGAGAAACCGGCCGGCCCTGCGCTGGTCGGCCGTTACAGGGGAAAAGCCGGGGGGTTACACCCCCTGGGTTGCACACATGGCACGACCACTTAAAGGGGGCCGCCGTTTTGTAATAAATGAGGGGCATAGACCCTCCATTGGGCGCGCTCGCACGGCCCGCTGGCCGCGATGGACACGCCGCCGGCCGGGCCGGGTCGCAGCCCGGGCCGGGTCGACCCGGTTCGGCCGACCCAGGGGGTACTGGGTCGGGCCGGGCTGGGCCCAGACCCCCTAATTTCGGACTACTTTCGGTCAAATGCCCATATCTTGGGCTACGGACCTCCGATCGACGCACCGTCAGTTGCGTAGCGATCCTCGAAACGAGACGGTCATTTTAGTATATTGCACTCAAGGTTTCGGATTACTTTGAGTTCGGTCGGGTTGGTTCGTACACGAAACCAACCGGGCCCTTGGAGCGGAAACACTCATATCTTGAGCTACAGACGTCCGATTGACATGCCATCGACTTTGTTGAGTTCCTCTTAGTGAGACGAATCTTTTGGTTTACTACGGCCGAGGTTTGGACGCAGGTGGAGTACAGTCCGGTTGGTTTTTCCTTAAAAACCAACCGGGCCCCTAGGACGAAAAAGCCAATAACTCTCAGACCGGGCGTTCGATTGACGCGCCGTCTGCGACGTTGAGTTCCTGTTGACGATACGGAACTTTTGGATACATCAACTCCGGAATATGTGACAGTTTATGTATCAGCCTCTCGGCTCGTGGAGCGGACCTCCCGAACGAGCTTGCTGTGTGCGGAAACCCTAGTGCTGGCTGTGACTGCGACGATGAAGAGTGCTGGTCTTGTATCATATGTTGGTCCCAGCTATGCTGGTCTTGTATCCTATGTGGGTCCCAGCTTAGATGATTCAGTGCTGGTCTTGTATCCTATGTGGGTCCTAGCATAGATGAAACAATGAAGAGTGCTGGTCTTGTATCCTATGTGGGTCCCAGCTGTGCTGGTCTTGTATCCTATGTGGGTCCCGGCTTAGATGATTCAGTGCTGGTCTTGTATCCTATGTGGGTCCCAGCATAGATGAATCAATGAAGAGTGCTGGTCTTGTATCCTATGTGGGTCCCAGCTGTGCTGGTCTTGTATCCTATGTGGGTCCCAACTTAGATGATCCAATGCTGGTCTTGTATCCTATGTGGGTCCCAGCCTAGATGGATCAGTGAAGACAGCTGGTCTTGTATCCTAAGTGGGTCCCAACATAGATGATTCAGTATCTATATCTGATCATCCCTTTCACCTTTTCGACGATGTATACCTGTGTGAGCTGAATCCTGTTTGCTTTCCTGTGTAGATTGTGTTGTGCTATCCTGTGTGGATTACGTTTTGCTTTCCTGTGTGGAATACGTATACTTTCCTGTGTGGACTGAGTTTTACTTGGGCTCGGAGGTTGGAGTGTATTAGAATTGTTGACTTAGGTATATGTATGGGCATATACCTAAGCAGTGTCGGTTGTTACTTCGTGATTGTATCTTTCCTTTGTGGTTTATCCTTTGTGGATTTTGGGAGACCTTTGAGGGTCTCGGGGTCCCTACTGAGTAGCTTATACTCACCCCTGCACGGGCTATGCCTGCACAACGTTGTGTTGGTTGCAGACGACGGACAACGTTGATCGTGGTTGAGGCTTGCAGAGAAGGACGATACCTGGAGGAGGACCACTGAGCGGGACGTACTCGGAGCAGACCGCAGAACCCGAGGAGCAGTGGAGCTATCTGTACCCACCCTTCAGGTGGGATTTCCAGTGGATAGCTCGGCGTAGCGGCTTTTACTTTTCAGTTGTTGTTTTCCCTTTTGAGTTGTACTTTACTTTCAGTTTGGGTTTGTATTCTGGCCCACTTACTTTCCGCACTTACAGTTGTTCTCTGTTTTTACTTAGTGTTTACTTTTTCCGCTTGCTTACTCTGAGGTGCTTGTTTACTTTACAAAGGCAATGCCTTCCCTTTTACCAGGATTTACGCCTTGGTGCTAGTCACCAGCCCCTGGCCTATGGAAGGCGGGCTCGGGGTAGTCACGGCACGGGCCCCGAGGACGGGTCGTGACTCCAAAAATGTTTTGAAAAATTATGAATCTAGAAATGTTTCCAATACTTCTAGTTCTGATATTGTAGAAATGAAAATGAAGAATCCGATTGATAATAGAAGGGTTGTCAGATTGGAAAAGAAAGATAAGAAGGTCACTAAGAAACACATTCACAATTCTAAACAATATCAAAGTTTTAGAGGTAAATACTCCTTTTATGGATATTGTTGGTATTGTGGTAGATTTGGGCATATAGAGAATATGTGTTGGTTTAACCAACAACAATACTATTATTCGATAGGTTATTGAATTCATGGTTTGATGGGGAGTCAATTATCTCAAAATAAGAATCCGGAGAAGGTTTTGTTGAAGAAATATGAGAAGAATGAAGTAAATATTGAAAATAGGTTCTAACCATTGGAAACTATTTGTGAAAGGTGTGAGAAACCTAGACACCATGTGAAAGGATGTCTTGTTTTGTTACTGGAATAATAAAATATTCTAAACAATTCTTAGAATCCGGATGTTTTGGAAGTCAAGAAAGACAGATCTTCTAAATTTCAAAAGAAAGAGTGGTTAGTTGTTTGGTTAAAACACATTGACCTGACTATAAAATTGGAGGCATCACAAAAGAAAGTGAAATAAGAGAGGAATAAGAAGACTTCAGAATATATGAGAAATGATGACAAAAATTTATAAATATATGGTGAAGATGAGAAAGAAATGAATGATATCAAAACTTGTTCAACTATATTTCCATAGAAAAATATAGGAATGGACAACATGGAACAAACAGATTGTAACAAGGATCTTCCTAAAGATGAGTAAAAGTCATCATCCTCATCATAAGATTTGACAGATAATAATAAAGTTGTTACAAAACTTTATAAGGATGAACAGATGGAAGAAATCAAATCCAGTGAAAAATCCAAGAAGAAGAATAAGAAGGTAAGACTGAGAGAGGATTCTCAGTCCGATTTTTGTTTCTAACAAACAATCGAGGTTCCTCCTTATTCCCAATATATTTTTATACTTGTGATAACATGTAGGGAATTTAGGGAGTATAAATAAGGAAGATGGAATTGAGGATTCTATCAATTTTCTTTCAAAATAAAGTAATGAGGATGAGAAAAGTTTGTTTTGATAAGTTGTGTTTTTATACATATGAACTTTATGATGTGTTTTATGAGAAGGGTGTAGGTTAATTTTTTCTTAGAAAAATTACTTCAAGGTTTCCCCCCAGTCATGATAATGTTGAAAGAAGTATGTAAAAGTTATTAAATGAAAGTTGTGTTAATAAAAACATCGATCACCTTGATTATACACTCTTTTTTTCTACATCGGGTTCTCCCACGTAGACTTAGGGTTGTTTAGTTAATAGTTATTTGTTTATAAAATCATGTGATACCCTTTTTAAGAAAAGTAACAACCTATGAAAATGGAGATAATTTACAATGAAGGGAGAAATTTATCATGATGGTTCCTTTGAATTTGGTTGTCAATAAGGGGGAGAGATAAAATAAAGGGAGAGAAACAAAAGAAGTATGGGGATGAATAAAATAAACAATACCACTAATTGTTTTTATTGAAGTGTTTGAAGTGGGTATTGAAAAAAAATACAAAGGGGGAGATTGTTAGGCCCAAGTTGTGTTTTGGTTATATTTGTTGTCAATTGATAGTTATGATAAAGAAAGAAAGGATGTTGATGAATGAGAATTCAGAATGAAAGGGATTGAAATAAGTGTTTGTTTTGTGGGTGATAGGTTTTTCTTATAAATAATAAATGTATTTAGATTCGATTCAATTTGTTTATGGAAAAAATTGTTCTACTGGTGGTATTGATAGAAATAGGAATCACTGTGAAAGTATATTGTAATGATAAGAAGAAGATTTGAAAGTGGAAACATCCTACTGGAAGTAGATGGTAATAAAATTCACTCTAAATACAATGATAAAGTGGTGTTTGTTTTTCTGGGGAATTGGAGTCACTATGACTATGATTGAATCAATTGTGATGATGCTTTACTTATTTTTTATTTCATATAAATCATGATTTGTATTGATAACTTGTGATTCAAGCTTGATAGAAGAAAGAAGGAGTGAAAGAGATGCTGCCAATTAGAAAAGAATCATATTCCGATTTATCGTATCAAGATATAAGAGAAAAAAAGTGGTACCGATTTTCTCTCAAAATAATCAAAAAATAATCGTATTCAGATTTATTGTATTCAGATGGCAGAGAGAAAGAAGTGGTACCGATTGTTTTTCAAAAAAATCAGAAAATAATTGTATCTAGATTGTATCGATTGTCTTTCAAAACAATTATATCCATATTGTATCGATTTTCTTTCAAAACAATCATATCCAGATTATATTCACTATCTTTCAAAACAATTGGATACCAAGTGAAAGTAAAATAACTGGTGCCAATTTGTATTCAGGCGGTGCCTATGAAAATTGGTGCCAATGGGAAAGGTGATGCCGATGGAAAGTGGTACCGATCAAAGTGGTGTTGTTGGAAGAGGTGATGCTGATGGAAGATGAGACACTGATTTTTTTTAAAACAATCATATTCAAATTGAAGAGGCAGTGCTGATTTTTTTTTCAAAACAATTAGATTCTGGGTGAAAGTAAAATGTTGTATCGATGAAAGGTTGTACCAGTGAAAGGTGGTGCCGGTGAAGGTGGTGCCAATAAAAAGGAGGTGTTTATGAAAAGGGTGATGCTGATGGAAGAGGTTATGTAGATGAATGATGAGACACATATTGTTTTTCAAAACAATCATATTCAGGTAGAAGAAAAAGAAAGATATGGTATCGATTGAAAATGAATCATATTCAGAATGTTCTGTATCATATCTACGTAGATATTTGTTATCATATTGTTTTGTATCATATCTAGGAAGATCATCCTTATTATATTGTATTGTATTGTATTAGGGAAGATCATTGTTTTCATATTGTATCTGATCATAACCAAAATGATAATAACAAAAAATGATTATATTCAAAATGATTGTATCCAGAACATTTGTATTCACAAAAGATCATGCTTGGGTTGAGATGAAAATAAATAAGCAGAAATGAATAGGAAGTTACAATACTTTCCAATTGAAATCAGGTGATGCTAAAGTTGATCCTCAATGAATTCAATGTCATAAATGAAGTCATGATAAAAGCACATGTTAGTGAATGAAGGTAGTTTCTGGAGATGATGTGTTTTATCATATGGGAAAAGAGAAAAGAAAAGAGAAGGAGACTGATTAATGTATTGTCAAATGGGGAGTTATTCATTAAAAAGAGTGTTTTGTGGAAGAATTTATTTCTTCATACATTTTTTTTTCAAATGGTACAGACCTTTGTTTTGAAGAAATCAACATGAGATAAACAGACTTAGATGATTGGGCCCATGTATTTCTCATCAATTGTAATTGTATTGGTGATTCAAATGGGAGTCTGAAGAAGAATAGGTGCAAATTGTGGAAGTTTTGAGAAGAATCTAGAAGCATTGACGAAGTCATAATTGCTCTGAGATTTCATGAGAAATTCAAATTTGGTTGAATTTAAGTGAGCGGGAAAGTGTTTTGGGATTCCTGCCTAAACATATTTTGGGTCACCTATAAAAGGTGTCAAGTACATTGTACTTGTGTAATGACAAAGTATTGTTTATTGTATTAGAGAGAGTAGCTCTTAATTTTCAGAGAGAGAAAGTGGTACTATTTTGTTTTGTGTTGAATACAATTCGATGGGGAAGAAGTGAAATAGAATAGGAAAGATTTCAATGATTTTATTCATCTAATCATTGTATTCAGGATTTATCGTATTCAGTGAATCATCATATTCAGCTTGTCAATTGTATTCAGATGATTTTTCTATTGGGATGAATTAATCAGCTTTGGGATTTCCATACTGGGTATCTCTGTATTGGGTTTCTCAGACTAAGGAAGTATTGTTTTCTGAATTTAATAAGTGCTTATTCATTTTTATTTCATTCTATCATGAAAATCGGACTTTAAGAATTATATTTAAAGAATCATACTTAGAGAATCAGACTAAGAAAATAGGACTTGGCATTTAGGATGATTTCTTTATCAAAGTCCTTTGAGGTTTTTACATTTCTTCTGAGTAAGGAATTGATGAATTGTATTTCAATTGAATATATTTTTTGAATTGAAAGGATCATAGGTAACATGAGTTTTTATGAAACAATTATATTACCCTATTGTGCTAAGAGGGTGCACAATCACTAATGGGATTGTTTCATAGTGATACATGAGTGTAAGGTTACTTCCTACTCATTGCTATCCAAGGATTGTTTTATTAGTGGATTGTATGGTATTGTATCATTTCCAAACCATAACAAGGATGTATCTATTCTTATTGAATTGTGAACCTTGTAAATATTTGTGTTCCTGTGGATGTGTGTTGAGTTGGTTTTTAGTAAGGAATTGAAATCTCTAACAAGAGGTGAAGGTTGTTTCAATTGAAAATAAATATAAAAGAAAAAGAGTATCATTGATTCACCCCTCCCCCTCTAAGTGATACAATTATCCAAATGGGCACTTTCATATTAATGTGTGAATGTTCTACATAGATAGTGTATTGTGATTATGTAAGAAAAAGGGTTAGTTAGATTGAGATGATGATGACATTATATGTGGTAGATGAAATTAATATAATGAGCTATAATGTCTGGAGAGTGGCGGTCTTCAAGCATACATCAAAGGTGGATCAGTTCCCTCTTAGTTGATAGTTGGGTCATGATAATTAATAAAGAGAGGAGTTATCTATGAGGGATATAAAGAAGGTAAATTTTGAAAATCATATCAGAGAGGTAAAACATTTGAGTGAAACTCTTGACAGGTAGGTTATGTGATAGAGGTGTGAGCAGACAAACCCACATGGGTTGTTGGGTTATTAATGTGATAGCATGAGACCCATACACCCAGACTTGGTGCTAAAACCATATTCTTTATATACTAGATTTGATACCAACTGAAATGACCCAATTTTAACCATCCACAGTTACAATATCTATAGCCAACATTGAGTCACTTACATACCAAATACCTTTTAGGTTTATAGTTTTAATGAATTAAAAAAACCCTTTAGGTAAGGAAACCCATGTCTTTCTTTTAAAATGTGATTTTTTCTTTTATACCATGATTTTCTTATTCCATAAGAATAACTTAACATCTCCCACAAAATTCTCTATACATGATACCCTTCTAAACCAATATTACATAATATCATTATTCATAACCTGGGGAAAATAGAAATATAAGAAAGGATGAGTCCAGATTCTTAGAAAGGGAAATCATGATAGATATCAATTGATGATCATATGTAATAATAATATAAGCATAATGGTATGATATCACGATCATAAATTATAAATTTCAAACCCAATATATTATAGAACATAAAACATGATTCATAACATAAATCTTTATCATTAAAAAAAATGATTTTGAAGACTGAGGAATCATCATTAATCAATCATGATCCATGAGAGCATATAATAAGAATAAAAACATGTCATATGAATTTTGGAACAATCATATGTATACAGAACTATTTCATTAGTCAAGGTTTACTTCCAAGACTATCATAATGGAAAAATTACCATAGTGGATTAGTTTTACCCCATTCCATTATTTCTTTAGTCAAGGTTCACTCTCAATATTATCATAGTGGATAGAGTCTCATACTAAACTAGGTTCACTGCCCATTTCATTCCATATTTTCTCATGAGATATAAATCATTACCCAATTCATTAAAGGGATTTTGTAAAAACCCATCTTTTCACAAAGGTATGACTCATCTGTTTTTGGGTTAAATTCATTTAAAAGTCCCTAGTAATGTCAAAAAATGGAGTCACAAAGGTCATGATGGTGTCCAAGGCTTATTCAGAGCCCAAAACCCCAAAATTTTGAAAAAATAATGGGCCACCGGGTTATTAGAAACCATGCGGCCAAACTCACAAGGTCTTTACTAACAGTGTAGGGAGAAATAGAGGAGAAGTAGAATCAACACTGTTTGTTTGCAATTGTACGACTCTAGGTGCGTTCCCATGAAAGAAATTATATCCTTTAAAAAAGTATTTTCACATGGTTTATTCATGGTTAGTGAAGTTGTGCACCTTAACTATACATAGTCTCTCCTTGGGTAGTGTCTTGAGCATAGTTTTCACACAGTTTGTACAAACCATGTGGACTAACCCTGAACCCCCTATTTTGAATGTTAAATTCCAAAAATTATCTAAATGACCCTAATTTGTAAACCCAATTTTTCTCCCCTTAATTTCTAGTAGATGAGGGTGTTTCCTCCTTCCTTGGGCTCTCACCTCCATCAACCTAAGTAAATTGATAACTTATTCATTCGTTGTCTAAATCAAGATCCATCAGAAGCATCAGATTTGGCTCAGTAAGATATATAATCCTCTACCTTCCAGTTTTAGTATATCTTCAGATTTGTTTCACTATTTAAATGCAATATATTTCCACCTATTTTTAGGTATTTAGACCATTTATTTAATTTCTTCCAACCTACTTCAAATCTGAGGCCTCCATCAGATGAGGAGTTGTAAAAGGCCCTAAGGGAGGTGGTATCATTATTTTCCCAAATATTTTTGGTTTTTATTATATTTTATATTGTGTCACATGTTTTCCTTTTCCATGAATCTCCATTTAATTGAGTTATTAATATTAATTTGATCCACACACCTTGATATATGCCTGTTTATCCTTGTTTGGTGGATTATAGGATGTTGACCTCAGTTATGGACACCCCTTGGGTGTGATGAGTTGAATTTACCTATTATAATTAATTCAATATATACACATACCACCTTATAAGCATTTTAATTGGTTCATTAATTGGATTTCTCTATTTTATATAAATGTTAAAGGAACCCAAGTACATCCTAAGTATTCAGATTGTCTTATAAAGGGAATTGGCCATGTAGGTAATTACCACATTAATATTGGCACCTTATAAATGACTCTTGACCCTTTTAAATTGAATTTGCATGAATTTTTTAATTGAATGGTTTGTAGTAAATTGAAGGGATTTTTCATGAGGGTTTTTACCTTACTTAAATAAATTAAATGGATTAAGTGAATAACTTATAAAGGGAGGTATGGCCACAAATTTTGTTCATTTCATATTAAATGCTCATTGAGGGTTGTAATTCCTTAGTTATAATTGGATTTGACTATTGAGATACATGAGATGTAATGCATTATGTATTTTATTATAAATATGATCATGAATTTGATATATGATATGGAATGGTGGTAAGGGTTATTTTGGGTATGATGATTAATGCTCGCTTACATCGAGTGTTGAGAATGAAATCTCACACCACTAACACTATTTGGATGGTGGGCATGACACACCACATTCCTTGTTTCGTGTGTTGGAATGATAGAACACTCACCATATTTAGTGTTGATCGTGACGTATATCACTCTTTATGGGATTTAAGGAATGTTCCATATTTATTGATCTTATAGGATCATTTAGACGGGTTATGGATGTCTGAGTTACACCTTGGTCCATCCAGAACCTAGTATTCCAGGTATATGGTCACTTACATCCACATGTACTTGGTTTATATAGGTGGATGATATATATATATATATATATTATTACTATATATATAGTTATTAATTAGATGCTCATTCTGGACATGAGCCAAAGTTGGTAGAGCCGCCAGGTGTCCTTTAGAAACCTGAGTAGGTTGGTTTACTTTTTCCCAGCATTATTAATTAATTATTATACCTGCAAACAATTTATCTATGAGCACTGATTGAATAACTTCTATACACCACTATTGGTGGTCTAATAAGATTTTATCCCACACCCTAATATGTATTCATTTGGTACCTAAGAATATTATATGAATGTAGGTATGGATATGGGTAAGTTCCCTGCTATGGAGCCTTAACATGCTTTACCTTTAGATAGAGCATAAGAGCAAGGGATTGAGAATATGATCGAGATGCTACTGGAGTTTCATATTGTTCTTTTTATAATTTTTTATAGCATTATTATGTATGTCTTTCCCCTATTCCCCTTTTGTATATCATTATTCCATGAATCGATGCATATGGAACTTCATAGTGGCTTTTGATTATTTTTTAGTTGATCAGTTATTTATTCTTCCACTATTTATTATTCTATTGGTTTATTCATATTCTTCCATTTTTGTATATTTATAGTTGTACCTGCTCTACCACTCTGATATGAGGGTATAATATCCCCACTATATCACCTTTACACCCTCACTACAAGTCGATAACCTTTGTGTACGAGGTGGTGTGCTTGCGGCCATGTGACCCACCGAATTGAGACATGAGTTAAGTGGATCCTGGGTTGGGATGTTACAAAGTGGTATTTGAGGGGTTATTTTTCCTTTTTATTACTATTTGTGTATTATAAAGGATACTAGGAGTTAAAGGAATTTGGAATTTTCCCTATTCCTAGATGTAGCTAACCCATGTACTGGGGAAACCCAAATTACATGGGATGAGAATTGTAGTTATTGATTATGCCATTTATAGTTGATATGACTTCACTATTGGGTGACACAATTGTTGCATGGTGATATTATTATTGTTATTATTGAAAATATGGTTTCTTTTACCTAGAACCAATGAAATGAAGACATCACATGATATGGATCATTATAGTCACAATAAGACTAATATTCCAGGCATTTCCAATGTCACATCTATTTTCTTTGTGCATTTTCCTATTGCATATTTATAGTTCCTTGATTATGTATTGAAATGTGCTAAATTTCTTGTAGGTATTATAAAAAATAATTGACACTTAAAGTTAATGCCTTAAACTAATAGTGTTTTCCTACATAAGTTAAATTAAACACCTTAAGCAGTCAATTATGGAATGTTGAGCCATGGATCATTTATCGCATGGGTTGGAATGTGTTATGGTATGGGTTAAGTGGATTCCATAATTTTTTTCATAAAGAGCATGGGACATTATAGATTGGAAATGGTGGTCTATCTAATTAAACCATTTAAAGATATTTAAATATCCGAATAAGAAAATCTAAAAAGAATATGACTTTTAAAGTAAGAATTATCATATTATATATTTTAAACAGAGACATAGACCCAAACCTAGACTTAGTAGTGGGTAGTTGGTGAGCCTCTTACATTTTTATATCCTACTATAGTATTTCTATAATACCCAGTCCTGGATTTAGGAGCAGGAATATGGGAATGATCAATCTATAGGAAGGCTATACACCTGTCCTAGTTTTCTATCTGCAATATTTTCAATTGTAAAAAATATATTTTGAGGCATTTGTTTGTAATTGTAGTATCATGCCACCATGATTTATTCTATTCGTATGTCTTGAAGCTAGTGGAAACTACACACCAGAGGTGGTGGTCCTTGTTCCTCTAGTGATTCCTCCAGTCCCACCTATTGAACCTCTTCCTATTCCCGAGGGGGATTTCTATGTATGTTTAGAAATATAAAAGGTGTTTTTTTGACTTTCCCTAAGTATATAAGAGTTGAATCAGGAGTTATAATAGTATAATCCTCTGATAATTTTAGGGTATTGAGGACCTCATGATACCGAGTCATGGCTTGAAGCTATTATTTCTATATTCAAGCATCTAGAGACTCCTCCAGAGTAAAGGTTCAATCTTGTAGTGTATATGCTACGTGATTCTGCCAAGCAGTGGTGGAATGTTTTTACCCAGGAATATAGACATAGAGTTATGGTTTGATAATATTTTTAGACTTTCTTATATGATTATTTCATTTTGCAGACTCTGAGAAATGACAAAGATAGAGAATTCATGAACCTTCAGTAGGGAAGCATGTCTGTTATGGAATACTATGCTCATTTAACTGAGCTTTAATGGTTCACTCCTACTCTAGAAAGTGATGATATTATGACCTCTAAGAGATTCAAGTATGGGATGATATATTCCATCCGATTATAGATAAATGTATTTATTTTGAATAATATTTTGAAGTCTTCAAACATGACATTATAATATAGCCAAATTTTAGAGAAGCTGATGGTACAAGTCAGGGAGGCTTGCGCATAGATCTATCATTGGTTCTTCTTATGGGAAAAAAATATGTTTTTAGGCTACTCGTGGAGGTAGAAGTAGTCACGATACTCATGCTTAAAGCTTCATGATATTTCACTAGTGCGGGAAGTTGGGGCATAAGAAACCACAATGCTTATGTGACCCCATGGAATGTAGAGGCTGTCGTAGGATGTTCTATATCAAACACTTCTTCAAAACTTTTCCATCAGTGCCTAGAAATCCAGGATATAATACTACCCCACATCCTAGAGTGGGGACATTAGGATCATGCTGGGAAAGAATCTATAAAACAACTGGATGATCAAGCCAAGGTGGTAGTCAAGGAAGAGGCAATCAAACTCATGATTCTCAGTGTTAGCAGAGAAGACTTGCACAGGGAATCTAGGTAACGACTCAGGACCATGGTATAGTCCAGTTACATGTAGTCCAACCTATGACAGAGGATCAGATTCCCGAACCTTCTACTATAAAAGGTACTATTCTAGTAACCTCTACTTTAGTTTATGGTTTATTTGACATAAGAGGATCTCACTCTTTTATAGCTGAGACTATTATAGATATTATGGGCCTTAACATCAAATACTGTCATGGAATTATGAATCTTGATACCTAGTTAGGTATCCGATTAGAGGGAATTCTCCATTATAAGGATTGTCCCCTTGATATAGGAAAATACCTCTTCTTATGGAATAATTTTATCCTCAACATGATGGTCTTTTATGAAATCATTAGGATGGACTGATTATTTCCCTATCAGGACCATATAGATTTATATCATTGGAGGATGAAATTTACATCACTATAGGGAATTAAGAACATGAATAAGGGGGAATGAGATGTGAAAGCTATGCGATCAGGACCCGAGCAGCAGAGACTGGGTATCATGAAAAATTAGATCGCTAGTATTTTCTTAGATGACCAAGGATTGTGAATTGATATTTTCCCTCCTACAGTGGATCATTTCAAGGATTTATTTCCTATTGACTTCTTTGGTCTACCTCTGGTGTGATAGGTAGAATTATTTATTAAGCTAATGTGAGGAGCTGCACTAGTGACCATTCCTCCTTATAGGATGAAACCTATAAAGATTCTATAACTCAAGAAATAGTTGGAGGATTTAAAGACTAAAGGATTTATACAACCCATAAATTATACTTGGGGTTCACCAACCCTTTTTTCTAATAAGGCGGATGGTACCCTCAAGATTTTCATGGATTACCATCGATTGAACTAGTTCACAGTAAAGAATCAGTATCCACTACCTTGAATAGATTAAATCTTTGATTTACTTAGAGGAGTGAGAGTATTTTAAAAGATATATTTTATGTCTGTATATCATCTGGTGTGTTTCTAGTCATCACACATACCTCACAAAACTTTCAATAGAAGGTATGGTCTATATGAGTACTTAGTCATTCCATTCTGTCTTATGAACTCACCTATAGTCTTCATGGATCTTATTAGTTGATTTTCCCACCCATATCTAGATAATTCATGGTAGCCTTTGTCGATGATATATTAGTGTATTCATGATTTGGACACAACCATGAAAATCATATTGATATCATGCTGAATACACTGAGATAACATAAAATCTTGTCTAATATTAGTAAATGACACTTTTGGATCGACAAAGTCCACTTCCAGGGTTATATCATCATAGTGCTAGGAGTTTTATTAGACCCAAAAAAGTGAGAGTTGTAGTTTCTTGGGAGAAACCAAATAATTTCTTTGACATATGAAGATTATTAGGGATAACTATGTATTATATACACTTCTAGGATTTCTCATGTATAAAAACACCACTTACGAGATTGAAAAAGAATGTATGAAATTCATATAGTCAGAATCTTGTGAAGAAGCCTTTAATGAGTTGAAGGTTAGATTTAATTCATCACTGATACTAACTAATCCAGATCCAAGCATGAGATATATAGTCTACTATGATGCATCAGGTATCTATCTTGGAGTTTTTCTAATGTAATAAGAGTGATTCATTATATACGGGTCTCATCAATTGATGCCTCACGAGTGGAATTACTCAACACATGACATCAACATAGCAACTATAGTTCATGATATACACTGTTAAAGAAAATATCTACTTGGAGATCATTTTTTGGTATCCACTAACCAAAATAGCCTCAAGTACATCTTTACACAATGAGATCTAAATCTTAGTATGTTTAGGTGAGTTGAGTATCTACAATCATTTGATTTCAAGTTGATTGCACACCTGGTAAGGGAAATGAAATAGCCAATGATCTGAGCCAAAAGACTCAAACACATGTGGTTCAAGAGTCTAGTGGATAATGATAGCTCATAGCCTTATTCTTACAGATGCATATTGAGGTTTAAGAGGATGATGGTAAGAATATACTCATAACCTTAGTGGTGACCTCTACTCTTCTAGAACTAGTTAAAATGATGCTACTATATGATATTGAAGGCCTTGTACTAAGGGAAATAATTTTGATGATGATACATCTTCAGGTTAGAACATGTATGGGGATGCTAATTTACTATTCTATGGGTGTGTTTGGGTCTCAGTTAATATCAGAGAGGAGTTGATGAAATAATTTAATTCCACAACAAAGGTAGTTCATCTCAATGTCACCAAGATGTATCAAGACTTACAATACCAGTATTGGTGGCCTAGTATAAAATGCACTATCAATAGGTGAAAGTAGAAAATCCGTGTTTGGTAGGGATTTTATAGCCATTTTCCATTCCTGAGTGGAAGTGGGATGATGTTTCAATGGATTTTGTGACTGGTTTACCCATATCACCTCATGGTAATGATATAATGTGGGTTGTTATTGATCTCTTGATGAAGGTTTCACTCTTCTAACCTATGTGAGAGAATTTGATGGTATATGATCTAGGAAAGATGTATTCCAAGGAGGTTGTACATCTTCATGGAGATCCTTATTCTATCATTTTTGACATAGATTATTACTTTACATCATGGTTATGGTAGGGGATGTAGAAGGCCTTGGGTACATAGGTGATTCTGAGAATGACCTATCACCCACCGACTGATGGATATATAGATAATACTATTTAGGTTCTAGAGTACATGATCTGTTTATGTTTCCTTGACTTCAGGGGTTCTTGGAGAAATACATTCCCCTTGTTGAGTTCACTTATAACGACAGTTTTTAGGGTAACATCGACATGAATCCTTATGAATCTTTATATGTAAGGCCTTTCCATTCACCTCTGTTCTGGCTAGAGGTAGGGTAAGAAGCTATGATTGGACTATGTCTTGTGTAAAAGACTACAGAGAAGGTCCATTTGATCAGAAAACACATGATGAAAGTTCAGTCCAGATAAAAGTTGTATGCAAACAGATGCTGGTGACCTCTTGATTTTGAGGTCGGAGATTGGGTTTTCTGGTGAGTCTCACACAATTGGGGACATATACATATTTATAGGAAGGGTATACTCTCACATTGGTTCATTGGAACCTTTAAGGTTGTGAAATGAATTGGGCCAATGGATTACCAGTTGGAACTTCCTTTGAAATACCGATCAATGCATGATGTATTTCACATGTCTCAGCTACACTGATATCATCCAAACACATCACATTTCTTTCATCATGATAAGGTTTAATTGGAAATAAATTCTTCTTTTGAGGAGTATCTAGTTCGTATTGTTGATCGGAGTGTGAAGAAACTCTGAGGCAAGTTAGTTACTTTGGTATGAGTGCTATGGCAGCACAACCGTGTACAAGATGAGACCTAGGAATAAGAAGCTGATATGAAAGATCAATGGATAGAAGTCTTTTATAATGATACCTCTTTACCCTTAGAAGGAAAAATTGATGATGAGCTACTTTAAGAAGTGGAGGTTGTAATGAATTGTCTTTTCATAAAAGTATAAATCATATATTTTTGTTATAAATTCCCATAAATGGCCCTAGTAATGTCAACCAATAGATCCATAAAGGTAATAAGGGTGTCTTAGGCTTGTTCAGAGCCCATAAACATGGAATTTGGAAAAAAATTACTAGGCCACATTTTTAGTAGAAACCATTAACCCCAGCCTGAATGGTCTCTACTAACCATGTGGGAAAATTATAGGAGCAGCAAGAGCCACACAGTTTGTCTGAAACTGTGAAACTCCAGGATCACGCTCATGTGAGAATATTAAAAATTTTAATAGAGGATTTTGACATGGTTTGCACATGGTTAGTGAAACCATTCACCTTAACCATGCATGGTCTCTCATTAAGCAGTGGCTTGAGCATGGTTTGTCCAAATTGTGCACCCCCTATATTGAGGGTGAAATTCCCAAAATTCCCTTAATGCACTTAATTTATAAACCCTCTCTATATCCCCTTAATTTATAGTGGCTGAGTGTGTTTCCTCTTCCCATGGGATCTCACCTTCTTCAACCTAGGAAAATTGATAACTTCTTCATCCATTGTCCAAATTAAGATCCATCAAAAGCATCAGATATGAATCAGTAAGATCTATAATCCTCCCCCTTCCTATTTTAGTTTATCTTAAAATCTGTTGTTCTATTTAGGTGTGAGATCTTTTTCTCTATTTTTAGGCCTTTGGAAAATTTCTTTAATTTATTCCAACCTAAATCAAATATGAGACCTCCATCAGATGAGAAGTCATCAACAGACCTAAGGTAGTTTGTATCATCATTTTCCCAAGAGTTTTGGTGTTTCATATATTTTACATTGTGCCACATTCTGAAATTTTCCACGCATAGCTATTTAATTGATTTATTCATATTAATTTGATCTACACACCTTAGTATATTACCATTTATCTTTTCTTGGTGGATTAGGGGATATTTACCTTAGTTATGGACACCCCTTTAGTGTTTCGACTTGAATGAACCTATTATAATTAATTGAATATAAGTCTAGATCACCTTATAAGTGTTCGATTTGGATCATTAATTTAATTTCACTATTTTATATAAATGTTAAAGGAATCCAAGTACCTCCTAAGTTTCCATATTGTCTTATAAATGGAATTGACCATGTATGTAATTACACCATTAATATTGGAACCTTCTAAATGACTATTGGCCCTTTTAAACTGTATTTCCAATCATTGTTTAATTTAATGGTATGTATTAAATTGAATGGATTTTTCATGAGGGTTTTACCATCCTTAAATAAATTAAATTTATTAAGTGAATGACTTATAAAGGGTGGTAAGTCCATTCCATTTTTTCATGCCTTATTAAATTCTCATTGAGGGTTGTAATGCCTTTGTTGTAATTGGATTTCACTATTGAGATACATGAGAGGTAATGACACATGTATTTTATTATAAATATGATCATGCATTTTCTTTAGGATGTGTAACTATGGTAAGGGTTTTGTTGGGCGTGATGATCCGCACTCTCTTACATCAGGTGTTGATCATGACAACTCACACCATTGACACTATTTGAATGGTGGTCATGACATAACACATCCCATATTTTGAGTGTTGACAAGATAGAACATTGTTTAGATATGATGATTGCTTATATTACTTAAAGACACTATTGGTTGTGGCCTACTTTGATTTTATCTCACACCCTACTTGGGTTTCTTTTGGTACTTGAGAAGATTATATGACTACAAGTATGGATAAGGGAAAGAACCCTACTATAGAGTCTTGATATGATTTAACTTTGGCTGGAGCATAGGAGTAGGGGACTGAGCATATGCTCGAGATGATATTAGAGAAACCATTTGTTATTTTGTTATAGCATGATTACATATTCCCATCCCCTATTCCACTTTTGTATATCAACATTCCATGAATCCAGGTATATGAAACTGCCTAATGGATTTTGATTATTACTCAATTTCCTAGTTATCTATTCTTCCATTATTTATTATTATGTCTTTTTATTCATATGATTCTGCTATTGTATGTTTATGGTTGTATCCACTATTCCACTCTGATATGAGGGTATAGTATTCCCACCATATAACCTTTACACCCTCGCTGCTAGTCATCAACCTCTAGCATACTGGGAGGCACACTTGAGGCCATGTGACCCACTGACTTAGGAAACAAGTTAAGTAGATCCTAGGTTGGGATGTTACAACTTTAATAACCCCACCCCACCACATAATAAAAACCATACATGTGTTCCATAATATTATAAAAACATTCATCAATTCATTATAGCAAAACCTATAGAAAAGAAATGAGTTTCCTATTTTTTTTATAAAAACATAATAATATGCCTTCCATAAATAGAAAATGGATGGTATAATTAGATCATATCCCTTTTTAATCATAATAAATATCAAAGTTTGTTTATAGATGAAAATACCTTTAAAATATAATTTGAACATTTCTTTGTTAACAGGGGAAAATATCATTTTACTTTACTATCTTTCAAAATATTTTTTTAAAATATTGAGAAAAATATTTTCATTAAAAATATCCATGGAAACATGTAAAGAAATATTAAAATTAAACAACAGTCATGATGATATATCAGAAATATTTTTATGTGTAAATGTTAAAATAAATATTCCTTTCACCCTTTTGGTAAAAATTCCAAAAACACCTCATTCAAAAAATGAAAAGTAGATTTATTTTAAAACATTGAAAATAAATTCATATATGGTTGAAAATTAATTTAAATAATTCTTTTAGGATATTAAAAAAATTATTTTAAATAATTTTAGAGAATAAGGATATGAAGGAGAAAGATTCTCGTCTAAAAGAGAATAAAGTTATTTTTTTTAAAAAAATATTTTCTCAATAGTTGTATATATAAAATAGAGAAGAATGAAAAGAAAACATGGTACTATTAGAAATAAAAAAACAATAATAATAAAATATATGGTGTTTAAAAGATAAGGATCATATGATTTTGATCAATGAAAATTTAACACCGACAATCTTCAAACAAAAAGATATTATAATAAAATCCCTTATAAATCTGGTAATCTTTGAATCAAAATCTCATGATAGAGAGAACATTATATGGATTTGTAAATCCATATAATTTTCATGAAAATAATCATAAAACAAATTCATGGGTAGTATACACACCACTAAATGTGATGTTATTGTCGAAGATGACATACATCTTAATGAAATAAAATTAAGAAAACAAATCCTTACCACATGTACTGTTTTGATTCATACACATTCTAAACTCCTATATAATAAATATATATTTATTATAAATAAATTATAGAACCATATTCATAAATATATTAAAATATATAATTCCATTATAATTTCAAATTATCCTCTTATTAACAACTCTTCATTAAAATCATTACTCAGGTAAAAATCGGTCTGTTTTCCATGTATGTTTTGGTCTAGAGGTTTTGGTCCTTGGACCTTAGTCATGGTTTCATCATATCCATAATCATAATAATGTAATAATAATAATATTTATTCATTATATTCACTTTTATAATCCTAAATATAAGGTGGTTATGAAAAAGTAATTACATCACTTTGTGGAGATGATAGTCCGTATGCATGCACAAGTGTTATTTCCAATTTTAGATGGATGGAAAGAAAGAAAGGTAAAAAATAATTCAAATCTATATACTCATAATTATATCATAATTATAATATATATTATTTAAATGTATCCTTATTTCTATCCATTTAAACTGAAAATGAAAAATAGGTTTCATCACTTCGTAAAGGTTGTAGTCCACACATATACATGAACACCATTATTATTTTCTAACGGAAGGAAAGGTAGGAAGTTAGATAAAATATTATAATTATAGAATAATAATAATTTCATAAATATAATATTTAAACATTAAATCCATCATAAAAACCATAATTGAATTGATGAGATGTAAAATAAAATATATCCCTTCGTGGAGATGGTAGTACATACATACTTATGAGTGATGATTTAATTTCCCATTGGGATGAAAAGGAGATGAAAAAGGGCTGTGAAATGAACATAATAAATTTTTAGTATATTTAATATACTTATGTTATTATATTAACATGGTTATAAAATATTTATATGAGTCTGAAGAAGAAATAAACATATAAATACTCGGTTAAGAGTTATACCACTACTTTAAAAAACCTCCTTTATCTTACAAATCAAGCCTTAAAAGGTTGGTATTGTGGTGATATCAGGTATTATAGGAAATTGGAATGAAATTTATTAATTTATTTGGTCTGGGATTTTTTGAACTAAATTGATTAAAATTTGTGAAGAAGCGGGGATAGAAGGTGCCTTTTATAAGTGAGGTGGGTGAAAAACTTGTAAATACTTGAAACATTAATATATAATATGTGTATAACTCATCTAAAATGTATCTAACATGGAATATATTATAATATAAGTATTATAATATTAAAATATATTCAACCAATTAATTTTATACAGGTTTATGTGTCATTTTAAAACTTATCTTTTGGTTTAACCCCCCTCGTTAACCCTGTTTAACCTTAATTTAAGTAACAAATTTTACACTCTTTAAGGGACATAAAAGTATTTTTAAAAATTAAAAGTGGAAAATAAATTATAAATGAATTATATTCATAAAAATATTTTATAAAATTGTGTCAATATAGTATTTTTAAAATTTTAAAATGATTTAAAAATAGTTTTAAAACATTAAATACCTTTTAAGGTATTTTTTCAGGTCTATTCACATATCTTTATTTTAAAAGCATCAAGATAACAATGAAATTATAAGATAAAATACATAACCATAAATTTTACATTATAATTATCCAATAACATCATGAAATATTATAATTAATCCGAAAAATGTTACCTTTAATGTTTTTAAATTCATTTACTTGAATTTTCTACTCCTTGCACAAGAACTGGGTCAACATTATTTAAGTGTTCAAGTTTATTATACTATCTCTAAAAATAAAAAATAAATAAATTTCATAAAATAAATTTATTAAAATTTTTAATAACCATTTATAATCATTCATGTCCTCTTTTTATCCCTATAAAAACATATTAGATATGTTAAAAGAAAGAGCGTGAAATTTTGTAAATGTTTCTAACTTAAAATAATATTATGGTCATAATCAAAGTCGAGTGAAACAAAAATGAAATATTTTAGAATTTAAGAAGGTTATTTCATATCTAAACCCATAAAATGAAATAAATTTAAGTTTTTTGTAAATTTTAGACCATATCCTATAGTTTTAACCTTAATTGATATGGTTTACCCACTACCATAATGATAAACTTTTACCATGGTTATTATTCATTATGAATAAAAATGAAATTGACCTATTTAAAAAATTTGAAACTCCTGATTAAAAATATTAAATCCATTTTCAAGATTCAGTTTTCAGAATTGGTAGAAATCAATTTTAATCTATGTTCGCAAAATGCAATGAAATACAATTTTTTAGAAAAAATGTGTTTTTAAACATAAAAATTATTTTATACCAAATAAATTATAATGATGATTCATATGGAATTAATTATATCATGTTAAATAAAAGGGAATTTATGTTAATTTAAAACAAAATAAAAAACATAAATTTAAATTATTTGATTTAATGAAAATAAATAAGAGTTTTTAAAAAATCAACATTTTTCACTATTCACTAAAAAAATAAATATTTTTTGAAAAATGACAAATATTAATCCTATTACTATTATAAAAATATGATTTAAATAATTATTACCATTTTTATATAATTTTTTTAAAAATTTCATAAATTAATTGTAATATTCATCTACAAAATGAAATAAAACCCATTTCTTAACCGTAGAATGAATTTATTATCATTTATTTCCTAATAAAAATAATTAAATGAATTTTAGTTAATAAAATTAGATATATACTACACTTATTTCATTATAATAATTTATCAATGGTGATTAATTTAATCTATTAAGATAAAAATATATTTTACACATAAAAACATTTTTAGGAAAAATATCTATTTTACCATAAAAATATTTTATCTTTATTTTAATAAAATCAATAATAAATGTATAATATGTTATTCATTTTATTAATAAAAAAAATTCTAAATATATTTTATAATGTGGTTATTCCTAGTTATACCCCTCAAACCAATGAAAAGGTCATAACAATCATATTTAAATCATATTTCTATTGTATATCATAGTTTATTTAAGTTAGATGTTTCATTAATCACAATATATCAACTAAATAAAATCAATTAAATAGAAATATATTCTAAAATATTGGGGTGTTATGTCATGAACCAAGCTGGGATTCTATCCATCCTGATACCTGGCCCAGTCTGAGACATGGACCAATGGGCATTCCCAATCCCCATAGGCTAACAACTCGTTCCTAGATATCAACAACATACTTTGGGAATGATTTCAACCATGAGTCTAACCATAATCAGTAAAAAAAGAACAATAAACCATAACTAATAACATAACCAAACAAGGTATAGAAATTTAAAGAATGAAGGTTTTACAACTTTAACCGAAAACCAAAATACTAAAATGGGATGGAAACTAAAAAATATAAAAAAATATCCGTGCAACATGAGGGACATCACCCTAATGCCACCACCACCAACACCTACAACAAGTGGAAGAATAGAAACCAGATCCAACATCATCACTATGTAAAATATTACTTTTACCTAGGACATATATAATGAATTATATATACACCTAAAGGTTTATATAGGGTGTGATCCAAATCTTGGTAGGATCCCACCCAAAATAAAAGATTCCATGCCACAACATTAGAATACAAATCAACATGCACATTTATACAAAATCCTTTGAAAAAATTTCAGGAATTTTTTTAAGAAAAACCATTCTCAGGGAAACACTTTCAAGGAAGACCATTTCTAAACAAAATTTCTTAAAAATTAAGTATTCAAAAGTTCCACTGTATACCTATAGATGGAACCAAATTATATAAGCATCATGTCACAATAGAGTACCATGGGTAAATATCTAAGGGTAACTAGCACAAGTGGAACTCTAGAAACCTCGTACCTTGGTGAAATGTGGTATAACAACCACAACCCACAACTTCCTTATGCACATGCCCCTAGAGAGGAATTTATCCAAAATTATAGTGCTCTCCAATCATCATTATAGTTTAGTTATTATTGTAATCCTCAATCCTGGTATGTGAATTTAATCATTTTCACTTTCAAGTCAACTAACATTAATTCACTAGAAGAATATGGGATTTCCACATCTGAATCACTTGCGTACTAGTTCTAGTTTTCCTTCCTAGGTACCAGGGATTCTCTTTGTGCTCAATTTCACATTCACATGTCACATATATCAACAATTTCACAATATAAGACAAATATCTCAAGCACACAAGGAAATAACCACTTCCAAATAACCAAAACCGTTCCTAATTTCCAAACACACACTAAAACCATTTGGAAATAAATTTTCACCACTTACACAATTTATGGAACCCATTTGAAAACATAACATAAAGATATCATTTTAAGTCTAACCATTTCCATGGGAAATCCCATTTTTTAAATCCACACATGAGCCCAAATCATTTTTAATTTTTTCCCATTATTTAAACAATTCATAATTCATGTTAAGCATGTACAATAAGGAAGCCAATGTGTAAAAATTCTCATTTCATTTAGAACAATCATTTTCAACTATAAATCCATTTGAAATTCCACTTCACACCTTTCACACGAGGCATAAAAACCTTTTTAGAAGCATCATAATGAAGCATACATAAAACATAACAATTTTCATTTATAAAATCCACTTTTATCATATATGCATGCCAAAACACTACCAAAATATATTTCTCTCCACACAATTAAACCATTGAAGACTTTCATGAAAGTAAGAGAGAAATTCAAAATCATATAATACTGTAAAATCCTGGAATGAACTACCTAGAGCTTGAAAAATTCTGTAAATTGGTGTGAAACCACAAACACACCACCACAAGACCCTAAGAAGGCAAGATTAACAACAAAAATCAAGATCTTACTCAACAACATAAGATCAAACCCTATCTAGGTCAAATAACTCTCTGGAAAATAAGAACCCAAATAGGGAGTATGATAAATCCTAAAAGAAGGAATAAACCATGGGAGAAAACATTCACTTGATGATTCATTAATGAATCCACAAAAAAAAACCAAAGGAAGGGAGTCCAAGGGAGCCAAGAGGGAGAGATGGAGGCGCATAGGGCTGAGAAGATCAAATGGGTAGAGCAAGGGAGGATTTGGGGTTAAATCCCAAGAGGAAACAAAAGTCATTTCCAAATTTTTAATGACATCAACATGGTGTATAGTTTTCCTACATGGGTTTCCTAATAGTGCGGTAACCATGCACCCCTCACTATTTAAAAGGGACATACTGCATGATTAGACTGCATAATTTAAAAAACATAAGCAAAACATGCAGTTTTACACTATCCAAAAAAAATTCCACTTGTCTGTATGGTTTTTTTGGGTAAGGGCACATAGTTTTCCAAAACCGTGCTCTAACCACGCACCACCGACTATAAACCCAAAAACTCCAATTTTCACCAGAAACTCCCAGGAAAACTCAAGGAATAACCACTAGGTCAAAATTAAACCAAAGTTACCCTCAGAATTTAAACCCCATAACACCCCTAACTCAAGAGGAAAATTGAGATCAAAAAATGAACTAGAATAAAAGGTTAAAATAAAAATCTGGGTGTAACAGTTCTCCCCACCATAATTTTTTCCTCCTTGGAAATCCACAACATTTTTCATTTGATTGATCAAATTCAAAAGATTTTCACACCCAAATGATCCAACCTCTAAAACTGAGAACAAAAATTTCACCACCAAATGAAACAAACCATTAAATCCAAACCACTTCTAAGAAACAACAGAAGGCTTAAATCACATGTTTTCAAAATCTCAATGTTCCCTAGAATGGAGAGAAACTCAAAATTTAACAACGTAAAACAGAAACCACTTCCCATGAAACCAATTCCAAAAACCAATATGAATTATCAACATAGGAGGATAAAACAGACTCCACACTATTAGAAACTAAGTAGATTTGATAAAAACTAGAAGAAACCACAATGACACACGTGATGAGTCTCCCCAGCATTAGAGACCAACTAGCACAGATTGACACGGGAAACCCGTCATGGGTCTACCCCAAACTCTCCACATTGGCTAGAAAACCCCCAACACAAGGGGAAAGAACTTGAAGAGGGAAACACCAACATATGTAATGGGATAAAAACAAAAATGAATCATGAAGGCTAACCACACAAGGAAAACCAATCGAAATCTCATATCCCAAAAGGCACACCATTGGAATTCTAAGAAAACAGAACCACCACACCTTCTTATAACCAAGGAGTAACTCTTCAATCCACAAGGATTTAAATAATAAAATGAGGTATTTACACCTGTTTCCATAAAATGAGACCTTTCAAGAAGAGGTAGCTACCACAAAAAATCTTGAACTATCCTCATTCCACTACTGAAGATAGAAGCTAGACCAAGGTTCCTCACACCCTATAATTCTTAACTATGTGCTAGATTCAATTTGGGTCCTACGGCTAGAGCCCTGATGTTTGAAGAATCTATTACCTCATAGTTAAGAACTAAAAACCCTTAGTCATAACTCAATATTCCCACCAAAATAGGGATTCTGAAGATACACACTCATCTTCCTCTTTTACTTTGAATGAAAAATGGAAGAGACAATACACTCGATAAGAATAAACTCGTTTAAAATGGAAAGATTCATAATTTTCCAAAATAGAAACATACTTACATTGAAATGGAAGGTGACAAGAGATCCGCAACACCAACTTTTATAATTTAAGGAGAAAAAAACACTACAAAAGACCACCACACGTAACCATCACACCTTAAGAGGTATACATAGAAAGGGATTCTAAACCAACTTAAGACAATACACTACACCTATGAACTAGCTCCAAATCTCCCCTAAAAAATCCCAAAAGAAAGACTTGAAATTACCTAAGTGTCCATAGGTATGATAGGTATTTAGAGCTTTCATGTTTGATGACTTATTATGATTTGAAATACCGCACTGATGACACACCATGATCCTTGCATGGAAGAAAATGAAGAAATATAAAGAGGGTTTTTAATTCCACGAACAACACCAATAACTCTAATCCACTTCCGCATCTCCTTACTGAAATCCCCTTCACCACTTATAGAGTTCAGATAAAGGTTGGATACAAAAAGAACTCCCTCTAACACATGTTCAAAATGAATAACTTTCCTCACCATGTAGGCAGAAGAGGTTAAGATGAGTTCTAACACCTTTTATTAGAGACTAGGATGAATCCCACTCTCAAAATTATGAGATTTCCAAAAATAATTTTTAGAACACACCATAATATAATGAACTAGGTCTAAAAAATAAAAAAAATTCTCCAGCATCATTCCATCACCTTACTGTGGAAAACATGTTTCCATTCCATTTGTCACCTTCACTTCCTTAGAGAAAATACTAACGGATGACCGAAGCCTTGAAGAACTCCTATATAAGATCTTCCGATGTTTTTCTTAATGAAACCAACTTCCACCACTTCCATATCAGACCTTAAAGCATAAAGGTAGAAAAATTATCCTTTAAAGACTTAGGAAACTCAAGGAGACTGAAAATCCTTTCAATTTTCTGCATCCACTCTTCTACATCAAGAGGATCTGATTGACCATAAAATAGAGGTGGATTTAACTTCTAAAAATCTATGAGTAAATCCATAGTTTGATTAACTAGAAGGTTTTCTTGCGGTGAACCACCCATGGATGCACCATGAATATACATTAAAACTTTGTGGGGGAGAACACTAACCAACTAGAGAACCAAGAGATCAATCAAAACCAACTCATCAACCAGGGTTCTCAAACTAAAAAACCACATAAAAATAATTCCCAAATCATAGGAAAATAGGCCACACAACCACTAGATATCAAAACATCACAACTTTTATCTTAAAATAACTTTTGAAAGAAATCAAACTTAGTGGGTTGCACACTCACCAATGGTATTCTATGGAGCCTCACACATGCATATTCTCATTCCAAATCGGGATCCCATCACCTCATGCCATCAACCACCAAAACTTCCACAAATATCCATGAATTTGATCACTCATGGAAATAAAAAAGGTTATTATTTTTTTTCTACATTCCAAGAAAAAAATGAAACCCATTCTTTCAACTTCTCAATTTACTTCCCATTTCAAAATTCATATAACATTTCAAAATATCACTCACCACCGAGTCATAAATTACATTCAAATCCCACACATCTCATCATTTCATCTTTTATCAAAATAAAATCCCATAGATCCCATTAAAAAATCCATTTCATCTCATTCAAAACATTTTTGAACAGCTCAAAAAATATCATTTCATCAATAATAGTTTAATGAAAAACTAATCCATTCTTATTTAAAACAAGTTTCAAAAACCCTCTTGAAAATAAATTCAGTTTTCCAAACAAAAAATTTCGATAAACCCCAGGTTTTGATTATAGAAACTTAATTCTTAATATAATCATTCCCACTTTACCAAAAAATAATTATACAAAAATACACTTTTTTAAATATACCTTCAAAATGATCCTAAAAATCCATTTTCCACCTTCCTAAAACTAAACCATTACCATTTTAAATCCAATTTTCACACTTCCAAAAAAAAGAGTTTTCATGTAAATTTTTAGTATCAAGAGAAACCCAAAACAACTCACATGGGGAAACATTTGTTGATGGGTGACTTGGTAATATGGTTTGTAGCCACATAAAAATTTCACTACCATTATGGAGAATCTTCTAGAACCTTATACCTGACTTCTCATGGATTTACAGGCCCTATGAGTTTAAAAAGGCCATTAGACCAATTCCCACTTCATTTCCCAAACATCAAACAAACTATAAGAACCAAAGAAACCAAAAGAAACTTAACTTCCCATGGAAAATCAAGGTTCATCCAAGAGATTATTGGGAAGACACTACCATAGACCTATACCCTATGTTATGACAGTCCTACTACATTTACCTTGAAATCCCAAATAACATATCACACTTTGTAAGAAAGGTCTTCTAAAGAACCAACCTTCACTGATACCATTTTTTGAAAAACTAAGCTAGGATACCATCCAACCTGACACCCAGCCTGATCTAAAACATGGATTGAAGGTAATTATCAATCCTCATTGGCTAGAAACTAGTTCCTGGGTATCAAGAACATACTTTGGGAATGATTTCACTCATGAGTATAACTATAATCAATAAAAAAATATAACAATAACCATAACTGATATGATAACCAAACAAGGTACAAAAATTTCCAAAATCAATGTTTTTAAAATTTAACCAAAAACAAAAATTATACAATGGAAAGGAAACAAAAAAATTTCCCAAAATCCTATATGAAACATGAGGGGCATCACCCTCAATCTACCACCACCAACACCTGCAACAAGTGGAAGAATAGAAACCAGAACCACCATCCTCACCATGAAACATCTTGCCTTTACCTAGGTCATATATAATGAAGTATAAATACAACCAAAGGTGTAAGTAGGGTGTTATAAAAAGATTAGTTATATTCTACCCAAAATAAAAGATTCTATGTTACAATATTAGAATAGAAATCAAAATGAACATTTATACAAAATCCTTCGAAACATTTTCGGGAAAACAATTTAAAAAAACCATTCTTAAGGAAAAAATTTCAAGGAAAACCATTTCTCAACAAAATTTATTTAAAATGAATTATACACAAGGTCCACCATATACCAAAGTATGGAACCACGTCATATAAGCATCATGTTACAATAGAGCACCATGGGTAAATTTCTAAGTGTAACTAACACAAGTGGAACTCTAGAACCTCATACCTCGGTGAATCATGGTATATAAACCACAACCCATAGAATCCTAATGCACAAGATACTAGAGTGGAATCTATACAAAATTATAGTGGTCTACAATCATTATCATATTTTAGTTAGTGTTGTAATTATCAATCCTACTAATTGAATCCAGGACTTGACACTTCTGAGTCAACTAGCATCAATTCACTAGGAGAATCAGGGCTTTCAAATTATAAATCACTAGCGTACTTGTTCTTGTTTTCCCACCTAGGTACCTAAGATTTTCTTTTTTATCAAGTTAATACTAATATGTTACATATATCAATACTTTCACAATGTAATCTAAACATCCCAAGAACACAAGAAAATCACAACTTCCACATAACCAAAACCATTACCAATTTTCAAACACACAATAAAACCAGTTGTAAATACATTTTTCACCAGTTATATAATTTTTGGAACCCATTTTAAAACATAAAAATAATAGAACATTTGAATTAAAACCATTTACATTATAAATCTTCTTTTTAAATCCACAAATGAACCCAACTCAGTTTTAAAAATAGTTTCATATCATTTACACAATTCAAAATTCTTGTTAAGGGTGTACAACAAGGATGAAAACATGAAAAAAAATATAATTTTATTTAGAAAAATAATTTTCAACTTTAAATCCCTTTTAAATACCATTTCACACCTTCCACACAAAGAATAAAACCCTTATTAATAAACATTATAATGAAGAATACACAAAACATAAGAATTTTACTTTAGAAAATACAATTTCATCATATATGAATGCCAAGAAACTTCCAAAATATATATTAAACCAAAAAAAATTAAACCATAGAACACTTTAATAAAATAAATCAAGTCAAAATCATAGAATAATGTAAAATCATGGAACCACCTACCTTGACCATGGAAAATTCCCAAAATTGGCGTGAAACCACAACCTCACCACCAAAAGACCCTAACAAGGAAAGATTAAAAAAATCAATATATTTCTAAAAAACAAAAGATAAAATCCACCCTAGGTCAAATAACCCATTGGAAAAGAAGAACCCAAATAGGGAGGAGGATAAACCCTAAAATAAGGAAGAAACCCTAGGAGAAAATACTTACTTGATGATTCCTTAATGATCCCACACCAAAACCACCAAAGGAAGGGAGTAAAATGGATCCAAGATGGAGAGAGGGAGGTGCCTAGGGTTGTGAAGCTTTAATGGGACTTGTAATGGAGGATTTGTGGTTAAATCTTGAGGGGACACATAGGTTATTTTCAATTTTTTTTAATGAACTATACATGGTTCATGGTTTACCCATACAACTTTCCTAACTGTGTGGAAACCATGTTCCCCTCATTTTCCAAGAGGGAAATTTTGCACGGTTATCCTTCGTGTTTTGAAAATAGTCTGTAAACTATGAAATTCACCACCGTCCAAAAGTTCCACTTAGCCACATGATTTTTTGGTTAAGGGCGCATGATTTTTCAAATTGTGCGCTGATCGTGTGACACCTTCTGTTAACCAAAAAACTCAAATTTTCACCAAGAACTCTCAAAATTTAAATCACATCACACCCAAAACTTAATAGGAAAACCAAGATCCAAAAATAAAATTAAATGAAAGGTTAAAAAAAACCTAGGTGTGACGTGTTACATTCTACCCATTTAAAGACATTTCTTTCTTACTATTTTTATCTCCTATTTTATGGAAAATTATTTAAAGCATTTTGAAAATAAATTTCAAGGAGTGGAAGATAAATATACATAAGTGGAAATAAATACAATTTAATTCACATAGATCACATTTATAATTGAAAATTAATTTAATGTATATGTTAATAATAGAAAAATTATAATTTCCTAAATAGTTATATTATAAAATGCATAATTTTGAATAGGTTTCAAAAAGCATACCTTTATAGTTAAGATATATTTTCCACATAGTACTTAATATATTTGTCTTACTATTTCTCTAGTTTGAGGAATTATATTACCCTTGAGATAAATAAAGTGAGAAAATATGCTTACTTGAATTATTTCTACAATTTCATCCTTTTTCTATGATTCAATTAGTTTTAATCCTTTGCTTTATGATAAACAACCATAATGAATTTTTTATGCTTAAATCATCAAAATTATCTTTTAATAGATCATAAGATCCATAGAATAATGAAATTTATTCCTCCCATATCGAGATATTTACCAAACCAAAATGTTAAGCATAAGGAAATATAATAATTAATATGAATAAAAATTTATATGAAGAAATAATTTACTATTCTTATAAATCTCCAAAATAACATAAATAACTAAACAAAATTAATTCTATAAATAAATAAACTAAAAAATCTTCAAAATATTCCTAACCAAATGCAAAACCCAAAAATTAGAAATATTTGATCACATATTTTTCCAACATCAACTTAACATTTATCCCTAAATAACATTAATCACTCATAAATTTACATACCAAACATTCATATACCATAATAATATATTCTCTAAAATATACTAACCATTTACCAAAATTACTTGAATCAACATAAAACCACAACAAAAAAATATGTTCTTCTATAAGTTAACTAAATATTTACCCCTATAATAAAATTTGATCCTATAAAATTATATTCTATTAACATAAATCATATAAGGTTCCAAATATCATAAACCTCCTCAAAAATAACTTTAATAACTTAGTCACTGAATCACTTTTCAATCTCATATATTCCCAAAATATGATAACCCATTTATTCCCATTAAACATATTTACCTCATCATCAAAGAATTTATTAACTATAAAGGTTATTTGTTTCTTTCAAATCATATTACTAATAACATAAATCCTGAATAAATTCACACTAAATAACTTGTTAAAACTAAGGTTTATATATACTTAAATGATATATTAAAACTTAATAAATGTTCCCAAAAATATCATCCATCAATTTAAAATCCCATAATATAAAACCTTAAAATGGTATTTATGACTTTAGCTTATCATCATCTTTAAACTTATCAAACCATAATGGTATTATAAACTCTTAAATTATTCTCACATGATAACTTCCTAACTCCTAAAGTTTTCTAAATCCAGCTATGATATCAATTGAGACATCCTGAGACTCGTACACCTATATTCGGTTCTAAAAACATATTCTTTACATACTATATTTGATACTGACTAAAAAAACATAGTTTTAACCATCCATACTTACAATATCCATATTGAACATTGAGTTAATTACATACCTAATACATTTTAGGTTTAGATTTTTTGAGAATTAATAACAACCCCTTACATAACAAAATCCATGTATTTCTCCCCAAATGGACATTTTTTGTATAATACCCAAATTTTCTTCTTCTATAATATGACTTCAACATATCCCAAAAAATTATCATCACATGATACCCTTATATACCAATATTATATAATATCATTATTCATAACTTGGGGAAAATGTAAACATAAGAAAGGGTGATCTCTAATGCTTAGTAAGGGTAAACATGGGAGATATGAATCAATGATCATATGAATGAATAAGATAGTAATGAGGGTATGAGATCATAATAATAATTTAAAATTTTCATACTTAATCTATTATAGATCATAAAACATGATTCATGGTATAAATATTTATCATTTCAAAAGACACAAGTCATAAGAGTGAATAATCATCACTCATCAATCATAATCCATGACAGTATATCACAAGAAGAAGAACAAGTAACATGAATTTTTTCATAATAATAATCATATATAACTGTTTCATTAGTCAAGGTTAACTTCTAAGACTATAATAGTGGAAAAAGTCCCACAATGGATTGATTTTAGTCCCCAATCTATCATTTCCTTAGTCAAGGTTCACTCCCAAGATTATCATAGTGGATATATTCCCATAAGGAATTGGGTTCACTCCTCATTATAGTGCATATTATCTCATAAAATATCAATGACTACCTAATTAATTGTATGGATTTAATAAACTCACCTATCACATAATGAAAACCATACACATGTGTTCCAAAAGATCATAAAACATTCATCAATTCAATATAGCATAACCCATGGAAAAGAAAAGGGTTTCATAAACATTTTATCATAAAATAATCACAATAAACCTATAAAAATAACATGGATGGTATCATTAAATTAAATCCATAGTGAATCATAATAAACATAAAAAGGTTATTTACATAGATGAAAAATACATCTAAAAGAGTATTTGGACATTTCTTTGAAAAAAGGGTAAAATGTAATTTTCCTACGGTATCATTAAAAATAAAAATTTATAGAATATTAAGAAAAATATTTTCATTTAAAATAAACATGAAATATTTAAAGAAAATAATAATCATGATGGTTGGAAAATATTTTCTTGTAGTAAATTCTAAAAAAATTATTTCTTTCACACTTTTGGTAAAAAGTTAAAAAGCACATAATTTGGAAAACAACTATAAGATTCCTTTTAGAAATTTGAAAATAAATTTAGATATGTTTGAAAATTAATTTAAAAAATAATTGTAGCACTGTAAACACATTATTTAAAATCATTTTATAGAACATGGGTATGGAGGAGAAGGATTCCCAACCAAAAGGGAATAAAGTTGATTTTTCTTAAAAAAACATTTTCTCAATAGTTTTATGTAACAAAGATAGGATAATGAAATAAAAACAAGAAAACCATATAAATAAACATTGTATAAGAAAATAAATGGGGTTTAAATTATAATGATAATTTAATTTCTATAAATATAAATTTAACATATATAATCCTGAAACAAAAATAAATTGTAACATAAATCCATTACATCTTTGATAATATTTGAATCAAAATATACTGAAAGAGGGTAACATATATAGATTTTAAAATATAGATAATTTTCATAAAAATAATCATATAATAAATTTATAGGAAGTATATACACCAATAAATTTAAAATAAGTGATTAAGATGACATATGTCTCAAAGAAATAAAATTGAGATGATAAACTCTACCCTCAAGTCCTGTCTTGCTTCATATGCATTCAAAAATTCTATATAATAAATATATATTTATTATACATAAAATATAGAACCATAATTAGATACACACACACACAATAATATATATCATTCTATTATAATTCATATTATCCTTTTGTTAACAATTCTTTATTAAAATTATTATTCAAGGAAAAACTCGTCTTTTTTCTATGTATGTTTCAGTTCGACGGTTTCGATCCTTGCACCTTTTTCATGTTTTTATAATCTCTAAAATCATAATAATTTCACAATAGTCATATTTATTAATTATGTACACTTTTATAATCATCTAAATAAGGTGTATATGAAAAATTAATTACATCACTTTGTAGAGATGGTAGTCCGTAAATACGCACAAGTGAGGTTTCCTGTTAGGCCCACTAGGTCAAATACCCTGAGGGGGGGGGGGTGAATCAGGGTATGAAAGATTAAAACTAATGAACCTTTGGATATTTTTTCTTCATTAAAAAAACATACTTCTCTCTTTCTCCCATAGTAATGTATGAACATAAATTAACTCATGCACATGAACAAACAATTTTACTTGGTTCACCCTCAGTGCGTTATGTCCATGGAGAATATAACAAAAATGTGTCAATGTACTAAATCTAATAAATACAAGTTACAATTACAAGGTTTGGGATATATCACTTATATACCCAGACTCACTTCCTTTATAATGTTTAGGGTCATCTCACCGCTTACCCAAGGGTCACTCCCTATGTCTTTTTCTCAGCCTCACTGCCAGTGGAAAGAGTAACTATCTTCTTCTTCCTTTTATCACTGCTATTAGAAGGAATCCAATAATGTTTTATATACTTGTAGGTATATTAATTTAGATAAATTAATGCATGTTTAGGTAGATACTCTATTGAAGTTCCACTTTCATCCACTGATGAATACCGCTTTACCACAGATGTATTGGGAAACTTAAAACCTTCATGAAACCTTAAGGTGACTTGTTTGCAACATTAATTTCTTGCATGAAACTTTTGAATTTTTCATATAAAATCAACATTCACACAAATTTCTACTTGAACAAAACTCTATACTTACATGAAACTCCCTTCTTACATGCAACTCCCTTCCTACAATCAATTCTTATGCGCAACTCACTACTTGCGCACAACTCCCTTCTTACACACAACTCAATAATTGTGATATTAATATCTCTAATACTCCGTAAGTGTTGATAATCATCCAATGAGGTGGTATCTAATTATTTATAGGAATTTTTTATACCCTTCACAAAAATCTTTCAACTTTCCCGAGCGTACAAGTTTCATTCCCACAAGTCTCATTCACCCAACATCACCTTTCACCCAAAACCATCACTTGCATAAAATTCTTCAATTTACCATATTTTTATGTAATTAACTTGAAAAAATGGTTTTTTTTCAAATTTAAAAACCTCCTAAACACTTGCTAACAATTTATATTTCCAAAAACACTTTTGTCCATTCTCTAATTTTTGGACCAAAAAATTTGGCAAACACTAGGAAAAAACACCACTTTGTATAAAATATTTTTTACCAAATAAATATAATCAATTACTTTTTGATAGTTATTTATCAACATAGTTTGTCAAAAATATCTTTGGGACTCCCCAAATGACTATGGAAACCTGCTTTTTCAACAAACAAAATCAACCCAAAAATAAATCAATGTTACATTAGATGATTTTTCCCAACAATCTCCCCCTTTGGGTTTGTTGAGAACTCTTCACACTTTTATACCTCATGAAATATTCTTCTATCATCTAATACTATTAAATTATTACAATTCAGATAGTGATCAAAGACTTATTCAACACACACTCTATTCCCACATGAGTAATGCTCAACATAAGAAATAAGAGTACAATGAAAAGTTCATCAATAAATCACTTAATTCTAAAAAAACTCAACTGATTTCATCACAAACTCCATATATTATGCTATATAACCTTTTTTCAATCACCTTTATCATCATTAGATTTAAAACTCTCTCAATCTCTCTACTCTCCCTATCTCGCTGCTCCACCTGTCAGTCTCTCCCTGTGTCTTGACTAAGACATTTTCTTTCTTTTATAGCCAAAATTTCTCCCTCTTTGTCAATGAACCCAAAGGTCAATTCATCAATGAACCTAAAGGTCACTTTATTATGGTATTCTATAGGGTAAATAACACATATCATTACTTTAGGAAAAAACACACCATACCTTGGGGAGAGGGGTCCTATATCCACACATTTTCAACTGAGGGGAGTCGACTAAACTCCTAGAGCTAGATGATGCCTCTCCAATGATTCTTTACATAAGGCCTTTGTTAGAATTTCTGCAACCTATAGTTTTGTGAGAACATACTACAACTTCACAAGACCTTACTCGACCTTCTACTTGATAAAATGATATTTAATTTAAATGTGATTTGTCCTTGAGTTATGGACTAAATTTTTACTAATATTTATAGAACTTGAATTATCACAATGAATTCTGATTGAATAATTCACTTCAACTCCCATGTCATCAAGCTACTTCTTAATGCACAATAAATGCATGCATTATTGAGTAGCAGTAATATATTCAGCTTCTATAGTGCTCAATGAAATGAAATCCTATTTCTTGATAAGATAAGAAATACTCAATCTACCAAGATAAAAAGAACCTCATGACATTGATTTCTTATTATCTACTAAACCAACCTAATATACATATGTATAACCCAATAACTCTTTTTGGGATTTTTCATTATATAGAAAGCCTAAAACCATTGTTCCCTTGATATACTAAAGTATTATTTTCACTCCAAGCAAGTTTATTTTCTTGGGATTTATTTGATACTCCATTACTTAATACATGGTAAAAGTAATATATAGTCGTGTCACTGTTAAGTACAAAATACATCCAATGATCTGCCAGTATTCTGTGAGATTAACCAATTTTCCCTCATCATCTCATGATAGTTTCATCTAGGTAGCCACCAGAGTATTCATCTCCCTAGAATTATCCATTCAAAATCTTCTAAAAACCTCCTTGGAATATTTAGATTGTGAAACTATCATGAGATGATGAGGGAAAACATCATCTCACTAATCATTAACATTATAAAATCACTTTCATGAATTTTGCAAACTTTTTGCACTAAGATTTATTTGATCCACCAAATATTATGCCATCAACATAAACTAGCACCATCAACATTTGATTACATTAATTGTTGACATATATATTGTAATTAACTCCACCACCCTAAAAATCGAGACTCTTACAAAACTGATCTAGTATTGACTACCATTCTCTTGGTGCTTTCTTGAACCCATATAGTTCCTTCTTCAACTGATATGCTTTATTCTCATCTTCACGAATGAGAAAACCATATGGATTCTCAATGTAAACTTATTCATCCAGAACCCATTCAAAAATGAATACTTAAAATCCATATGGAAAACTTTGAACATTATTTGTACTTCTATGGGGAAGAGTAATCTTATTGTATCTAGCCGTGAAATAAGTGAAAAAGTTTCATCAACATAAATACTCTCTATATGTGAGTACCCTTTTCACACTAGTCATGCTTTGTTTCAAATCACTATGTCATCTTCATTCATCTTATTACGAAAGACCTATTTAGACTTGAGGATATTCTTATCTGTTGGCCTCAAAACAATCTCCCATGTCTGATTCTTCTCAATTTGGTCAAGTTATTCATTCATAGCCTGGACCCAATTCTCATCTCCAGCTACTTCATAAAAATATTTAGGCTCTACTTGTGATAAGTATGATTATTATTGTAGAGTCTTCATACATCTTATCTTCACTGGAACTATCTGATCACCAATTATGTTCTATCTATCAATTTCAGATCTTCTCATTGGTTTCTACATAGATACAGATTTATTCTCACCCTTCTAATTATTTGAGTCTTATTTTTAATCAACCTCTAGAAATGGAACATCCCTTGATATTCTTATCTCTTCATTGCTATCCTCCCGAATTTGATTATGTATTTTCTGAAGATTCGGCTCCTTCTCTACAATAGTTACATAACTAATTTCAACTACCTTTCCCATTCACTTATTAAAGAATTTATATACTTTGATTTTATTTGAGTAGCCAAGAAATATCCCTTAGTCTATATAGGATTCAAAGTTCCCATGTTTCTCCTTATTTAGAATAAAACACTTACTTCTGAAGACTCGAAAGTACATCAACATTGGATTCTTTCCATACCAAATATCTTATAGAGTCTTTTCCTCTTTTAGACACAATAAAGCTCAATTTGATATGTAGACTGATGTCATGACTTCTTATTTTCAAAACTTCTCTATGAGGACTTTCTCAATGAACATTAATCTATATATGTTGTTGATAATTTGATTTCTTCTCTCAACTACTCCATTCTATTATGGAGTTATTACAACTAAAACATGGTGCCTTATCCTATAATTCTTTAGTTAATCCCCCACTTGTAAATATTGAACACTCTTCTATTATCTTTTTAAATCTTCCATATTGTTTGACCCAACATCTTCTAAACTTCTCTTTAATAAGTTTTTATTCAACTTAACACCTTAGATTTGTGGGTGATGAATGAAACCTATGGAATTTTTATAAAATCATCAATGAAGAGAATATAATATACCCTCCCATAAATATCTCTTGGTGAAATAGATATTCACACATCAATATACACCAACTTAATCACTTTTATCGACCTTTTATCTTTTTCCTTATATGTATTTCGAATGATATTACCTTGTTGAAATGCATCACATGTATGAGTACGATCATGTGATAGTCATGGGAGGTCACGAGACACATCATATTTCACCAGGACTTATAAGGAAGTTTGGATCAAGTGTGCAATACATTTATTCCATAACTTTTTTTCTTATTCCTTAGAAAGAAAGAAAATGTCTTCTTCTCCATTTACCAGGTAAAGATTTCTCTTTGTATGATTTACTTGCAAAAAAAATTCACCATATTTTTACTTAATGATACATGAATTCTTTGAAAAATTTATGGCATTTACTGAGTCACATAGTTGACTAACACATAGTAAGTTGTGACTAAGACATTAAATAACCAATACATCTTCACATCTAATGTCTTTTCCCCAAAAAATGGATTTAGTTGACCTAAAAATATTCATGCCTTCATCATTAATAAATCTTATGATACCTTCCTTATCGTACCTAATTCTAGCCACTAGATCTTTATTTACTATCATATGACAAGTGAATACACTATCATTAATCCATATTCTAGTGCGATATGACGATTTAAAAACAATATATGAAACCACTTCCTTCTAAAATATTTTCTTCTTGATCCATGTTTTTGATTTCATACCCATTATGGATTGATAATATGTATATTCCTTGGTGTATGATGGAACAACTTCATCTTGAAACACTATGAACCAATTTTTCATTTTCAGCTTGCTCGATGGTTTACTGAATTAATTCTTATGACCAATTTGGTTCTACTTCAACATATTCCTCTGTATGGTTGATGTATAGTATCTATCCATGTGTCCAAATCATCTACACTAGAAACAATGACCCTTGAAATATATTCTAGAGTATTTGACTCTGTTTGGATTCCATTGTTTTTCTTATTCCCTTCAGTATCTCTTGGATAAGGAACACACATTTTGTGAGTGTCCCATATTTCTATAACAATAACACTTATGCGAGGTGAATTAATGTGTATCACTTATACACTAATAGTTATCCCTTGTGTTTTATGAATATTCTTACTCTGATTCATACTCAAATGAATCTTCACTTTTGGAGCGGGTTCTTGTGGTCTGGCATTAATCATTCACCACTTTGTTTTTGATCAACCCTCATATCAACCTTATTATAACACCCCAAGAATTTAAAAATTAATATATCCTATAATTCACACAACAATGAGTCTCTATGAATTTTTTTTTGTTATTATAATTATTTACACAAGATAGTTATAACCTATCCATGAAACATAATTTTTCCACTTTTGTGATTTGAATTTGAAAAAATATACATACACAATTGTGATCGATATGTTATGTATAGTCTAATATGATTAACTTAATTTTTTATTGAATAGTAATTTAACCCTTAAGAATAGTAATGTACTCTTATGAATAGTATTTTTACCCTTATGAATAGTAAATTGACCCTTATGAATAGTAACATCACCCATGAAAGTATAAATAAAATTTAGGCAACTTATAAATGAAAGTGAATGTTTTAAAAATTAATAATTAAGTATTGGTATTTTTGTGAGTAATAAATATTTAATTACAATTTTAAATTAATTTAAAATAAAATTTATTTTCATAAAATTTCTTACTAAATAAATATTTTGTTTTCTAATGATTCATGGATAATTATATGAGACCTATGTTAATTTTTGAAAGTATTATAAAATCAGTTTTAAATTTAAAATATGTATTTTTAAAGTGAATAATGATTTTATTTAAAAATTAAATTTCACATATTTAGAAAATTATTTAGATAAAATTTAATCCATTTTTGAATTATACATGTTGAAAAATGGTTAGGGTGAATTTTTGGGGTTTTTTTTGAAATACTTGAATTTTTGCTGAATATTGAAATTCGATAATTTATGAAATATGATAAATAAATAAATTTCTACATAATTCCTGAGTCATGGCTTATGTAAACGGCCATTGGTTCAAACTTTTAATGACCCTCTTATATCTAGTGTCTTGATAATACAAAAAATCATTTCTAGGCCTTAAGTGATATTCCCAAGATGCCAAAGGATGGAAATAAATGCTGAAGGGTTTCAAATACAAATGGGGGATGATTTACCCTTAAATAAATAAACCACTAAACCAAAAAACCATAACCAAACCATTCACTAAACGATTCATGAACAAAATAAATACAACACAACTACTTTATTCATATCAAAACCACTCCAAAGTGTATAACAACATAAGACCAAACAATTATCAAAATAAACAGCAGAACAAAAACTAAAGACTCCCAAAAGACCACAAGAGTACATAGTCCACAATAACCAATCTCCACAATCACCAAACAACCCAAGTATCATGAGGTGGTTCCAAGAACATGTGATACTTTACCTTTTCCAATATCCCAGAATATTACATCTGAAAAAGCACCAAAGTGCGAAAGCATGGGTGAGTATAACACTTATTAGGTTTTCCCCAATGAATTCCCTACTCACTCCACAAGTATAAAAGAGTTAAAAACATTTATATAAAATATTTTATATAAAATAATTTCACAAAGTAGTTTATAACTAAATATAAATATGTTTCCAAAACCATTTATAACCAAAATCATACAAGTGAAATTGAAACCAATTTTACAACAAGGTATTTTTCCAAAAAAAAAACTAAACAAAGATTTATTTTTTTAAATATTCCTTTGGCATACCCAATCCATTCCCCACATCCACACAACCAATCATGCGTGCTACGTGATGGAAATTCCATACCCATGAGCGGTTTCTCGTCGATCTACCAATTTGTCAGAAGGTAATTATATCCTATGTGCCAATTGAATTTTTTCATTGAGAACAAGTTCATATTTCAACCAATCCCCATAAATGAAATATGAACACACACACACACTAATATGCACAATGATAATGAAAATAAATACTTTTCAATAAGATCACATTTTTTTATTAAAAATAGTTTTCCATCAAAACCATCCCAAAGCCAAACCATTTCAATAAAATGACCTTTTTATTTAAAAAAACCTTTCAAAAAAACCATTTAGAAATTCTAGAAAATCCAAAATTTAAAATCACAATTTCAAATTCAATAAACCAAATAACTTTTCACAACAATTTACCAAGATCACACAATTTCACCCAAAACCATAAATCATCACTAGATAATATTTATTCCATGATTTTAATAATAAATTCCATTAAAATAAATAAATTTTAAACTAATAAAATAAATTCTAGCAAGAGGAGTCGTGAGAGAAGCCACTGACCTTGAAGGTTTTAACAGAAACCTACAACGGACGAAGAACGCTCACACAACCGGGTTGAAATTTAAAAAAACGGCATTAGATATATTACACTACCATCAACGAACCAATATATCATCATATTTTTCTTCTGAAAACATAGATATACCCATAATAGTCATGGATATGAAAAAATAGTATATGATAAGTAGATATAAGAAACGAGACCAGAACAGTGAAGAACGTCTCTTGCAGTGAGAATTAGGCTTAAAAACGCCAAGGGAGGGATCTAGATCGGTTACAAAACATTTAGGAGAGGTTCCCAAACCTTTTATGGAGTCAAATATTTAATTAGGGCCATTTAGGAGTAGAAAAAATAAATTATAAGAAAAAATGAGTAAGATCTTAAAAAATAGGATCTTACTTTTTCCCCTGCGCTTAGTTTCTTCTAGGATATCCGCACGGTTTAGGAAAACCATGTGTATCCTATGTGCATATAATTTATCCCCTCAAACTTATTTATATTTTACCCAACCCTCCCAAACTTCATGCTTACATAAAAAGAATCAAGTAAGGATTACATACCAGAAACTGGGGGTACTAAATTCTCCCCACAATTGGTTTTTCTGTCTTCAGAAAGTAGAAAACCCTCACCACCCAAAAAGAGTTCTGGATATTGCTCTTTTATTTCCTTCTCACATTCCCAAATCTCTTTTTTAATCTAACCATGTTTCCATAAAACAGTCACTAGACTGATGATTTTTCCATGTAGGACTTTCTCTTTCCTATCCACAATCCATACTAGGATATGTACCAACGAAGCATCCGTCTCCTGGTCAACGTGATCCCATCTGATAAAATTGTCAGAATAAGGTTTATACTTCTTGAATTAAGATACATGGAACACATTATGCACTGAAATAAACCATGGTGGAAATACCAACTGAAATTCCACCTCTCCAACCTATTCCAATATCTTGAAAGGGCCAATGTATTGAGGTGATAACATTCCCTGCTACCAAAAACAATGATGTCCAAGCCTCAGAGAGATCCTAAAGAACACATGATCACTCACCAAAAATGAAAAAGGACTTCAAAAATGATCTTCATAAGATTTATGATGACTCTAGGCCATATTCATCCACTTTATTATCAACAGAATATTCACTATTGTTTCTTGGACAAGACTAGGCCTAACTAGTGAGTCTCCCCTATTTCCAACCAACATAGTGGAGAATGACAAGGATTCCCATGCAATGATTCAAATATATCCATATGTATCGAGGTTTGATAGGTGTTATTATACAAGAACTATACTAAGGTTATGTTATCTTTCGATGATCCACCCAAATCCATTACATAATCCTAAAACATGTCCTACAATGTTTGTATCATCCTTTTGGATTACCCATCCATCGTAGGATGATATGCTGTACTCATAGTCAACTGATTCCCAAGGTATTTCTTTAAGGATTTATAGAAATGATACATAAACCTTAGTTCCCTATCAGACATGATTGACAATGGCATGTCATGTCTCTTTACCAATTCTTGGATGTAGATTTTAGATAGATATTATACCGTATGAGTTTCATGAATTGGAATTAAATGATCCAAATTAGTAAGATGATCCACTATCACTCATATGGAATAATGTTTCTGAGCCATTATTGGGAGATATATAACAAAATACATCGCTATCTTCTTCCATTTCCACACTGAGATAGGTAAAGACTACAACATACCCGCTGGCCACTGATGCTCTACCTTAACATTATAACAAGTTAAGCATCATGAGACAAAGTCAACTACTTTTCTTCTCATTCCAATCCATCAAAACTGTAACTTCAACAACTTATAAATCTTCTTTATTCTTGGATTTAAATCCCATCTTGAATGGTGGTAAGCATGAAGAAGTTGTTCCTGACAAGATGTAGGCACAACCATCTGATCTCTGAACCACAACACTACATACCCATCAAGTTTACAGCCCTCAGTGGTCTCCCTACCATTGATTTTTGAACTCATAAACCAACATTTTTCATTGAATGTTTGTTCCTTTTTGACCATCTTTACCAAACCAAGAACCACATAAATTGAAAAGAAAACCACAATATCACCCCGGTATTCACATTCCGCATGCATTTTAGCTAAGACCGAAATAAACTTCCATTCATTTGAAGATTCATTTTCTAACTATGCATATGAATTTATGCTTAATGCATAAGCAACCAAATTACCTTTTCCTAGTGTATACATTAAGTCAAAGTCAAACATTTAGAGATAATCCATCCATATCCTTTGCCTCCAATTAAAATATCATTGTGTGAAAATGTGTTTCATGATTTTATGATCCGTGAATACAATAAATTTCTCCCCAAAGAGATAATGATGCCAAGTCTTCAAAGAATTTACAAAGGAAGATAACTCCAAGTTTTGTGTTGGGTAGTTCTTCTCATGCACTCTCAACTACCTTGAACCATAAGAAACAACATGGTCTCCTTGCATGAGAACACATCCCAACCTAGATCCTGAAGCATCACAATACACTACATAAACTTGTCTTAATTATGAAAAAATCAATATGGGTTCCAATTTAAGTTGAACTTTTAGCTCTTGTCAAGAATTTTTTCATTCATTTAGTCCGTTGGAATGGAGCATCATTCTTTATTAGATCTGTCATTGGAGAATCTAGTCGTGAGAATTCATTCACAAATCATCAGTAATAACTAGATAGAACAAGAAAACATCGTATCTCAAAGACATTATTTGGTGGTTTCCACGAGATAAAAGATTATATATTTTCTAGATTCACTAAAACTACCTTTTCAAAAATTATATGGCCATGAGAGCATACCTCTTTCATCCAAAAATCACACTTTGAAAATTTGGCATAGAAACAATTGTATCACAAGATTCCCAACACTATCTTTAAGTGTTTCTCATTCTCATCCCTTATCCTTGAATACACCAATATGTTATCTACAAATACAACAAAAAAAGAATCCAGATATCTCTAAAATATTCGATTCATCGATTCCATAAAGACCACTAGTTAATTAGTAAGACCAAAAAGCATGAATACATATTCATACTGGTCATATCTGCTTGTGAAATCAGTCTTCAGAATATCTTCCTTCCAAACTCCCAATTGATGATATCTTGATCACAATTCAATTTTAGAGAACCACTGAGCTCCCCTCAATTGATCAAAAAGATCATCAATTCAAGGAATTGGATACTGATTCTTTATCATAACTTGGTTAAGCTTACGATAACCCACACATATCCTTATAGTTCCATATACTTTCTTTACAAACAATACTAGTGATGCCTACAAAGATGTACTTGGACAAATGTAACATTTTATTTTTCAGTTTCTCTAAATGAACTTTCAATTCCCGTAATTATTTTGGTTCCATCCTATAAGATGAAATAGAAATAGGACTAGTCCCCAGAAAGAGATCAATTGTAAACTCCACTTCCCTTATAGGTGGTAACCCTTAAAAGTTCCTAGGAAAGACATCTAGAAATTGATGCAAAACTACTAGAAATCTATCTTCTTCAATATCTCCCATTGATTGTAAAGTCAATGATTCCAAATAATAAGATATAATTCCCATCGTTGGTTCTAAAAATCTCATTGCGCCTTTCTTTAAAACCTTCTCTCCTCTAAAGAGATTCTCGACTCTATCATCAATCATGAAACTAACTGTCCTCCTATAAGAGTCGATGTGAGACTTGAACATTTTCAGCCAATCCATAACCAAGATTACATCATAGATATCCATCTCTAACATTGCAAAGTACCATTTCAACTCAGCTCCATCAATAGTTATAGAACACTCTCTACATACAAAAACATGACACTCTCTTTCACCAAGAGGTGTTTGAAGTATTATCACAGAACACATCATCTCATGTTTTGAACACAACAAGTCTATAAAACAAGAATCAATGAAGGAATTTGATGCTCCAATATCAAAAAAAAACTTTCATAAGGGTAGAATTCAAAAGAATTGTACCTCTCACTGTAGATGGTCCAACCTGATCATCCAGAATCAACTTCTCATATCCATACAATTGATTCATCCCTACACTTTTCTACTTGTTTTCTTGCTGATATTGCGATCATTCTGTTGAATTATATTGTGTTTGTGATGCCTGAGAAGTGTCTCAAGAACCTGACCTTGGATCACTACAATAAAATATCTTAAGATGCCCATCTTGTTGCAATTATGGTAAGCTCATGGTTGTGTTGTACACTATTACTTGATGTGACTTAGTGAACCACACTGAAAACACCCAAGACTACTATTGGGTATTGGGGGAAGTTTAGTTGCTATTGTGGTTTGATTCTGATGTGTTCCACCTCTTTGAGAATAGGTTTCCCATTTTTTCTTAATTTTAGTGCAAGAGTTCTCATCTCCTCTAGTGAAGATAACCATACTTCATCCACTTAGAATTTAAGAAGTTACAGATATCATAAACAAAGTATCTAGTCACAGTCATAATTCAATGGTTTGAAAAGCCTGAGTGATGCTTTGGACCAATTGTTGGTTCACCTGTGGCTTAGGTGCAACCACATTATTGGTGTCCTCTTCCGACTGGTTCCTATGGCACTTTCTGGGTGCCATTTTCTAAACCAACCACGAACTCGGTAAGGCTCACTCCCTAGAAACTGATGGCTTAGAATTTCAAGTTCTATCACATCGACTATCACACATTGTTTTCCAAAAACAATATTTTTCCATGTTCAACCATTCTTGAAAAAATCACATTCTTTCTTTAGAAAATCAACCCATTTTCAAAATACATCAATCATACCCTTTTTAAAAGTCTTTCATTTGAAAATAATTTCTACATTTTTCAAATATTTACACATTCGCACAAATAATAAATAATTACTCTAAATGAAAATATGAAATCCTAGTGGGAAGTAATTCCTATACAATTCATTTCATGCTCATCTCATTAGCTAAACCCATAACAATGAGATTCCAAATCTTATAAGTGTCTCTAAAACACTTATGTACCCAACTCCCTGGTAACTTGAAGTTCAACATAAACGGTTTAGCTAAATCCTTTTATGATATACATTTCAAGTTCTAAAAATCCTACTTCTTTCCAAGATTCCAACCCAAGGAATAGAAAAGATGTAATTTTAACTCCAAGACTAAGAACACTGATGACTACTTGTTAGGCAAGGACCGAACAAGCTATTTCCATTTGTAATGACCCACTTTTTCCCAATATCTTGAGAATAAAAAAATCATTACTAGGAATTAAGTGATATACCAAAGATGCCAAATGATAGAAATAAATTCCAAAGGTTTTCAAATACAAGTGGTGGATGATTTACCCTTAAATAAATAACTACTGAACCGAAAAACCATAACCAAACTATTTACTAAATGATGCATGACCAAAATTAAGAAAACAAAACTACATTATTCATATCAAAACTACTCCCAAGTGTGCCATAGAGGAAGATTTTTTTATCAAATTAAACAGTGGAAGAACAACTAAAGACTCCAAAAATACCATAATACTCCATGCTCCACAATCACCAAGCTCCACAATCACCAGACAACCCAAGTATCACAAGGTGGTGCAAAAAACATGTGATACTTTAACTTTTCCCATGTTCCAGAAGATAAAATCTGGAAAAGAACCAAAGTTCCAAAGAAGGGGTGAGTATAACACTTAGTAGGTTTCACCAATGACTTCCTTACTCACTATACTAGGATAGAATAGTTATCCACATTTACATAAAATAGTTTATATAAAACAATTAGTCAAATAGTTTATAACTAAATATAAAAAAGTTTTCAGAACTATTTATAACCAAAATCATACAAGTGAAATTGAACCAAATTTTAAAGAAAGTTATTTTTCTAGAAAGTAACTAAAAAAATCTTTAAAACCAGTTTTCAATATTACTTTGGAATACCCAATCCATTCGACACATTCACACTACCAACCATGCATGCTACGTGATAACAGTTCCATACTCATGATCGGTTTATCATCAATATAACAAGTCGTAACAAGGTAATTATATCCTATGTGCCAGTTTAATTTTGGCACTGTGAACAAGGTCATATTTCAACCAAGCCCCATAAATTCAATATGAACACACACACCAATATTCCCAATGATCATGACAAAAAAAACATTTTCAATAGAATCACCTTTTTTTGAAAAATGTTTTCCATCAAAACTGTCCCAAAGACAAACCATTTCAATAAAACTCCCTTTTTATTAAAAACACCCTTTCTAAAAAAACATTTAGAAATTCCAGCACATCCAAAATTTAAAATCACCATTTTATATTAAAGAAACTAAATCACTTTTCACAACAATTCACCAAGATCACACAATTTCACCCAAAACCGTAAATCATCACTAGACAAGATTTATTCCATGATTTTCACAATAAATTACATTAAAATAAAACAATTTTAAACTAATACAATCAATTCTAGCAAGAGGAGTCGAGAGACAAGCCACCTACCTTGAATCTTTTGATAAAAACCAACAACTGATGAAGAATGCTCACACAACTAGGTTGAAACTCCCCCAAAAGGACTTAGATATCTTCTCCTACCACCAAAAAACCAAAATATCATCATATTTTTCATCCACCAACATATAAATACCCATAATAGGTTTATAAATGAAAAATAAATAGGAGAGGAGAAGTATATCTAAGTAGATCTAAGAAACAAGACATGAATGGTGAAGAACATCACTTACCATGAGAATCAGGCTTGAAAACACTAAGGCAGGGCTCTGAATCAGTTTCAAAATGCTTGGGATAGGCTCCCCAACCTTCAATGGAGAGAAATCTCAAATTAGTGCCATTTAGGAAAAAAATGAGAATGTATGAGCCAAAACGAGTGAGATCCTAAATAATAGGATCTTACATTTTCCCTACATATGGTTTCTTCTAGGATATCCAGGCGGTTTAAAGAAGCAGTGCGCAAATAGTGCACATAAACTTTATCCCTAAAAATTATTTAAAGTTTACCTAACTTTCCTAACCTTCAACCTTATATAAAAAGAATAAAGTAAGGGTTACATAATAGAAACCAGAGGTACTACATTATCCAAACCATTGGTCTTTCCGTCCTAAAAAAGTAGAAAAAACTCATTACCCTAAAAGAGTTCCAAACATCACTCTTTCATTTCCATCTCACATTCCCAAGTCTCTTCCTAAATCTAACGATGTTTCCATAAAACCCGCACTAGACCTATGATTTTTCCATACAAGACATTTTATTTCCTCTCCACAATCCGTACTAGTATATGTACCAACAAATCATTCATCTCTAGGTCAACATGATCCCATCTGATCACATGGTTAGGATCAGGCTGGTACTTCTTCAACTGAGATACGTGGAACACATTATGCACCGAACTGAACCATGTTGGAAATGAAACCAATATGACACCTCTACAACCCATTCCAATATCCATAAAGGGACAATGTATCAAGGAGATAAATTTCTCTACTTCCCAAAATGATGATGTCCAAGCCCTGAATAGATCATTAAGAACACATGATCACACACCGAAAATGAAAATAGTCTTTTGTGATGATACAAATAATATTTCTAATGACTATAAGACATCTCCATCCTCTTTCTAATCAACAGAATCTTCTCCATTGTTTCTTGGACAAGACTAGGCCCAACTAGTGAAGTCTCCCCTGTTTCCACCCAACACAATGGATAATGATAAGGATGCCCATACAATGCTTCAAATAGATCCATATGTATTGAGTCCTGATACCTGTTATTATATAATAACTTCACTAAGGGTATGCGCTCTTCCCATGATCCACCAAAATCCATTACACAATCCGGAAACATGTATTACAACGTATGTATCATCCTTTTAGATTTCTCATCCGTCTATGAATTATACACGGTACACATAGTCAACTGAGTCCCAAAGGATTTCTGTAAGGATTTCCAAAAATGAGATGGGAATCTTGAATCTCTATCTAACATGATTGAAATTGGTACACCATGTATCTTTACAACTTATTGGATATATATTTTGGATAGATCCTCCACCATATGAGTTTCATGAATTGGAATGAGATGAGCTAACTTGGTAAGACAATCCACTATCACCCATATGGAATCATGTTTCTGAACTATTATTGGGAGATATGTAACAAAATACATCACTATATTCTCCCATTTCCACACTCGGATGAGAAAATACTACAACATACCCACTGGTCGCCAATGATCTTCCTTAACATGTTGACAAGTTAAGCACTGTGAGACAAACTTGACCACTTTCCTTTTCATGCCGCTCTACCAAAAATGAACATTCATTGCCATATAAATATTCTATATTCCTGGATTTACAGCCCACATCAAATGGTGGTCGGCATGAATAATTTGTTTCTAAAAATATGTAGGTACAACCATCTGATCTCTGAACCATAACACTGCATCCCCATCAAGTTTCCAGCCCTCAATGGTCTCCTTACCATTAGGTTTTATACACATAACCTGACATTTTGTATCGGACATTTGTGCCTCTTTGACCATCTTTACCAAACAAGGAACCACAAAATCTGAAAGGAAAACCGTAACATCACCTCAGTCTTCACATTCCTCATGCATGTCAGCTAATATCAACATCAACTACCATTCATATGAATCTTCCTTTTCCAACTACGCATATGACTTTTTGCTTAATGAAATATCCACCAGATGACCTTTTCCTAGTGTATAAATTAAGTCAAAGTCAAACATTTGGAGATAATCCATCTATCTCCCTTTTCAAAGATTACATGGCCAAGAAATCATACCTCTTGTGTACAAAAATTAAACTTTGAAAATTTAGCATACAAACGATTGTCTCTAAAAATTACCAATATCATCGTCAAGTGTTTCTCATGCTCAAACCTTTTCCTTGAATACACCAATATGCCATCTACAAACACCACAAAAAAGAATCTATATATATCTGAAATATCCAATTCATCAATTACATAAAGACATATAGTTCATTCGTTAGACCAAAAGGCATGACTACATATTCGTAGGGTTCATATCTGCTTTTGAAGGCTGTCTTTAGAATATCTTCCTTCTGAACTCTCAATTGATGATATCCTGACCTCAAGTAAATTTTATAGAACCACTGAGCTCCCCTAAATTGATCAAATAAATCATTAATATATGGAATTGGATATTGATTATTTTTCATAACTTGGTTAATCTTACAATAATCCACACACAACCTTAGAGTTCCATATTCTTTCTTCACAAACAATACCGGTGTTGCCCACGAAGATGTACTTGGCCGAATGAAACACTTGCTTTCCAGTTCCTTCAAATTTACTTTCAATTACCATAATTCTTTTGGTTCCATCCAATAATATGGAAGGGAAATAGGACTTGTCCCTATAAAGAGATCAATCATAAAATCTACTTTCCTTAGAGTTGGTAACCCTAATATGTTCCCAGGAAAGACATCTAAACATTGATCCACAAATACTAGAAAACTATCTTTCTTGATATCTTATATTGATGCCAAAGTCAATGCTTCCAAATGATAAGAGATCGTTCCCATAGTTAGTGCCAAAAATACCACTTCACCTTTCTTTACAATCTTCTCTCCTATGAAGAGATGCTCGATGCCATCCTCAGTCATAAAACTAACTATCCTTCTATAACAATCAATGTGAGCCTTGAACATTGTCATCCAATACATACCTAGAATTACATAATAAAACTCCATATCCAATATAAATATGTCCCATTTCATCTCAGAACCATCAATAGTTACAGCACATTCTCTACACATAGAATCTTGACACTCTCTTTCATTGAGAGGAGTTTGAAGTTTTATCATAGAAGGAATAATCTCATGTTTTGAACATAGAAATTCAACAATGTTGGACTCACCTGTTTTGATAATCCCAAATCATTGTTTTGATAATCCCAAATTATGTTTTAGTTATGTGATAATCATGTTTTCATATTATGATAATCATATTTCATTACAAATTCACCGTTTATAGTACTATCATTCTCACTGCTTGATTGGTTCAGTTTACAGTACAAATGTTATCTAAGTACAAGGTTACCGTTACAAGGTTACTGACACAAGGTTATCGTTACATGGTCACTGATACAAGGTTACCGATACAAGGTTACCATTACAAGGTTACAACTACATGGTCACTGATACAAGATTACTGTTACATGGTTGCCGATACAAGGTTACCGATACAAGGTTACCGTTACAAGGTTACAACTACATGGTCACCGATAAAAGGTTACAGTTACAAGGTCACCGCTACAAGATCACCGTTACAAGGTCAAAAATACAAGGTCACTGTTACATGGTGACTAGTGTAAGCATACTGTTAAAGGTTACAGTTGGAGATTACTGATGTGCACCTACTATTGAATCCTAATGATATGAAGGCTACCATTACCAGTCTACCAACACTTATTCTTCCATACTTTTTTAATTTCTCAATATTATAATAAAGGTCATATTTGATAAATTAAATTCCTTTGATATTAATTAATGCTGATTGTAAATGTTTTAGGAGAAAATACATGGGACAGTACAAGGTACGAGAAAGATTTCACATGATCTACTCATTCCTATTGTCATACCTCAAATATAAAAGGAAAAGACCCTGAAAGAGAGATAAGAGTAACATATACGTAGACATGAATAAAGGGATGCATGAGAAGTGTGACAGAGCTTAATCACTAGATCAAAAGGCCGAACCATCTAGCATTAACAAAAAAAGGGACCCACAAGCTTCATGAAGATCATTATAGGATAAAATCATTCCTGACTTCTGTGGTGCATCAACTCTTGATCAAACACCAGAAGCAGAACACTGAATGCTAGAACCTGGAGTTGTGACACTTTGTTTTGAAGACAAGTTTCAGAGAGAGACATCATCATCAAATTCTTCACTCTAAGGAGTCAAGAACTGATCTACTAACACATAGATCTTTCCAAACTCAAAGATTACTTTCTTAGATTGATTTTGTTATTTCTTTTACATATTTGAGAAGTGTGTGTGTCTGTTTGTATCACATACTATCTCCTATGCTTGAAATAAAAGATACTAAATATCCTCACATAAAACTTTACCTCATCTGTGTTTCCCACGTATAACTGTGGAAGATACCATGTGTGGTCTGTGCTATTAGTTTTTCCCACGAAGAGCTGTGGAAGAGGGTGTGAACCTTGAATAGTTTGTGAAAATTTTTGTAAAGCCCGATACATGTTTTGTATCAACATTATTGTTAATATAAACTTATTAGTGTCAGGTGATCACCAAGTGAAGAGGATTAAGTCTCGAATTGAGACTGAACCTCTTGTTTTACTTAACTAAGTTCTTTATTTAGTTATACCCTATTTTTATATTAACTGCTTCTTATATTTTTTAAAACATAAAACTGTTTCTTCATACACTTTGATAGTTAGTTTTGGTTAGTGTTTCTATTTTTTTAATTCAGTAAACTTGTTTCAAAAGTTGAATTGGTGTTCTACACTGATTCATCTGAGTATTAATCACCCTTTGAGAAACCTGTTGACCAATTGAACATTTACATTTTTACTGCCTTAATTAACTGGGCTGTTTTTACATTGGGGGTTTTCTTAACCATAAAGTTTTTTACAGAAATTTTAATTGGTACTTAATTCACCCCTCCTCTTGAGTATCCACTCCGACCAACCAAAAACATGAGAATAAATGAAGGAATGAGATGCCCTAGTATCAAAAAACACTTTCATAAGGGTATAATTCCAAAGAATCATACCTCTCACCATAGATGGTCTGGCCTAATAATCCAAAATCATCTGATCAACTCCATAAAATTGCTTAATTACTAAAATTTTCTCCTTATTACCTTGCTGAGATTGTGCTCGTTATGTCAAAGTATACCATGTTTGTGATTCCTGAGAAGTTTCTAGAGCACCTGAACTTGGAGCACACTGAAAACATCCAAGCTTAATCTTGGGTATTAGGGGGAGGTTAGTTGCTTTTGTGGTTCGATTCCGATATCTTCCACATCTTTTAGAATAGGTGTCCCATTTCCTCTTCATGTTAATGCTAGATTTCTCAGTTCCTCTAGTAACGACAACCATACTTCCTCCACTTGGATTTTCAGTAGTGACAACTATTATAAACAGAGTATCTGGTTGCAGTCCTAACTCAATAGTTTGAAAATACTAAGTGATGCTTTGGACCAACTATTAGTTCACCTTTATCTTAGGTGCAACCACATTCTTAGTGGCCTCTTCTGACTGGTTCCTATGACTCATATTGGGTTCCATTTTCTAAACAAACAACAATATCATTAAGTCTCACTCCCCATCAACTGATGACTTAGCAGTTCAAATTCTATCACATTGACCATCACATATTGTTTTCCAAAAACAAAATTTTCCACGTTCAACCATATTTAAAAAAATCCCATTATTTATTTCGAAAATCAACCAATTTTCAAAATACATCAATCATTACCTTTTTCAAAGTCTTTCATTTGAAAATAATTTCTGCATTTTTCAAAAATTTACATGTTTTCAGAAATCATAAATCATTAATCCAAATGAAATATTCAATCCTAGTGGGAATTAATTCCTCTACAATGAATGTCATGATCATATAATTGGACAAACACATGATATTAAGATTCCAAAATCCTAAAGTGTCTCAAAAACACTTTTGTACCAAACTCCCTGGTAACTTGAAGTTCAACATAAACGGGTTTGCTACATCCCTTTATACTATACATTACAAGTTCCAAAAATCCTACTCCTTTCTAAGATTCCATCCTAAGGAATAGAAAGAATTTATTTTAAGTCCAAGACCAAGAACAATGATGAGTACTTGTTAGGAAAGGACTAAACAATCTGATACCATTTGTATTGAGCCACTTATTCCCAGTGGTTTATGAATACAACGAATCATTACTAGGCCTTAAGTGACATCCCCAAGATACCAAAGGCTAGAAATAAATGCCAAAGGGTTTCAAATAAAAGTGTGGTATGATTTAGCCTTAAATAAATAAACCAATAAACCAATAAACCATTACCAAACCATTCACTAAATGATGCATGAACAAAATCAAGACAACACAACTACTTTATTCATATCAAAACAAATCCAAAGTTCGCAAAAATGGAAGACCAAACCCTTATCAAATTAAAAAGGGGAAGAAAAATTGAAGACTACCAAAATACCACAAGACTCCATTATACACAAGAAAAAATATCCACAATCATGGAACATCCTAAGTATCACAAGGTGGTTCCAAAAACAAGTGATACTTTACCATTTCCCAGGTCCTGGAAGATATCATCTACAAAAGCACAAAAGTTCTAAATCATGGGTGAGTATAACACTTAGTATTTTTCCCCAATGGCTTACCTACTCAATACAATAGGATAGAAGAGTTGGAAGCATTTACATAAAATAGTTTATATAAAACAATTTCTCAAAATAGTTTATAACTAAATATAAACAAGTTTCCAAAATCGTTTATAACCAAAAACACACAAGTTCAATCGAAACCAATTTTATAGAAAGTTATTTTTTCATAAAAATAACTAAACAAAGATTTAAAACCATTTTTCAATATTCCTTTGGTATACCCAATCCATTCCACACATCCATATAACCAACCATGCATGCAACTCGATGACAGTTCCATACTCATGAACGGTATCTTCTTGATCTACCAAGTAATCACAAGGTAATTATATCCCATTTTCTAGTTGACTTTTGGAACTAATCACAAGGTAATATTTCAACCATGCCCTAGAAATGAAATATGAACACACACAAGAATATTCCCAAGGATCATGAAAAAAATCCTTTTCATTAAAATCACCTTTTTATTGAAGACCGTTTACCATAAAACCATACCAAATCTAAACCCTTTCAATAAAACACCATTTCAAAAAACCATTTAGAAATTCCAATAAAATTAATCTGTTTGAACAATAATTCAACAAGATCACACAATTTCACCCAAAACCATAATTCATTAATAGATAAGATTTATTCCATGCATTAAACAATAAATTACATTCAAATAAAACAATTTGAAACTAATGCAATAAATTCTAGTAAGATTATTTGAGATAGAAGCCACCTACCTTGAAGGTTTTAAAAAAAACCGAAAACGGATGAAGAACACTCACGCAACCAGGTTGAAACTCCCCAAAAACTGCCTTAGATATCTTCTCCTACCGTCAACAAACCCAAATCTCATCATATTTGGAATCCCCCAACATATATCTTCCCATAACAGGAGTAGATCTGAAAAATAATAGGGATAGGAGAAGTAGATCTACATAGATCTAAGAAACAAGACCAAAACGGTGAATGAATGTCACTTACTGTGATAATTGATCTTGAAAATTCCAAGGGAGGGTTCCGAATCAGTTCCAAAATTTTTGGGAGATGTTACCAAAACTTTAATGGAGAGAAATATATAATTAGATCCATTTTGGAGTAAAAAAATAAAGTAGGAGAAAAAATGAGTAAGATTCTAAAAAATAGGATCTTACTTTTTTCCCTACGCATGGTTTCTTTTAGGATATCCCCATGATTTAGACAAACTCTGTATAGCCCGTGTGAATCTACTTTATCACAAAAAACTTATTGAAAGTTTATCTAACTCTTCTAACCTTCACATCTGCATAAAAATAATCAATTAAGGGTTACATACTAGAAATTAGGGGTACTATGAAACTCAAATGCACTTATTACTGTTTTCAGTGACAAGAATCAAGACTATTCAAATTCTTGAGCCAAAATAATAAAATAATGAATAAAATAATGGAAACCCCCTCTCCTCCAATATAAAAACCACCCATCACTCTCTATTCTCTTCACTTCTATAAGACTTTAAGAATATCAAATTTCTCCCCAAATACTCTTCCCAAGTCCCTCCCCACATCTATGAGCCCATGGTCTTTCCAAAATACCAAAACCCTTTCCCTTAAGGAGGTTCTCAAGGAGGATATTTCAAGAGGTAAATACTCTTCCTTTTTCATTTAATTTAATTTCAATTTATATTATTTTATTATTATTTCCTAACATACTCTATCCAATTGATCATGATAACTCCAGTATCATCTATATAATGGAATTATAAAATATTAATTTAATAACCACTATCAATTTTCTTACTACCCCTCTTTTATTTTATAAATGGAATCATTGTCCGGGAGGTTCCAATTTACAACCTTCATGCACGATGAAGTTTCGTTCTTCAAATTCTTCTTCAAATATATCCATAAAACCATTTTAATTATTGATACAGATTATAAAATTTATAATATAACCATTTTTATATTCTTGAAGTAACATAGTTACATAATACTAAACAATAAAACAAAATGAGTTCGTTATGATCAATAACTATTGTAATAATCTAAACTATATCACTAAATGACTTATCTAATGATTCATCCTCATACCATGTAACCAAATGATATATAACCATTTAAAATTTTGTATGTTCATTAATAATATATAAATTAAATTCTATATAATTACAACCATTCCAAATGAACTTCTATACTCATATACAAGTATGTCAATCATGAAAACCAAGGAAACAAATGCTACCGAGCAACAAATTCGTATCTTATAACTCTTCCAAAAGAAAATAAATTAACTCAATAAAATTATAATAAATAAAATAAATTTATATATGGTTTTTAATTAATTAATTAATGTATTTAATTTGATTATCCAGGACATTAAGGTTAAGTGGAGAACATGTTCGGACATAAGGTAAGGGGTTTCTCATATCACTTTTAATTATGTGAGATTTCTATTATTCACCACTTATATATTGTATGTGGTGTATGGATAATAAATTTTGACATATAATGTCATGAATATAACTATATTCATGGTATTAAATGATTCATTGGATGATTTTTAATTTTTGGGCATATGATTCAATTGATTACAAAGTAGTAAGGGTTTTCTCATCTCACTTCCATTTTTCTGTGATATTCCTTATTCACCACTATTTCTTATGTATGGTGTATGTATACCTTCCATTGATGTAACATATCATTAATCTCCTTATTTTCATGGAATTAAATATATCATTTTATGATTAATAATTTTTGGGTATATGTTTCGATTGATTACAAACCAGTAAGGGATTCCACCCAAACCTTCATTTCTCCATCGAGTTATTCTTTCACTATCCTTACCCCAATGTAATGTTTATTTATTTTTGTGTAATTATTTTATATTCTGTTTATATGTTTGAAAATAATATATCCATATCATTTAATCATTCTTTTATGGGAATTTTTTTGTTTTAAAATGGCTCCCTTCCCAATTCTACCCGATAAAAATCCCGATTCAAGGGAACTTCTAGAATTCTTACCCATTTTCATGTTCACTATATAATATTTTTTAAAAATAATTATATTTATAAAATATCTCATTTTATCATTAAAAACTATATTTTATCATTTCTATTTTTTTAAAATCAAGCATGCCTTTTGGATTTAAAATCTCTTAAATATTTCCCTTAAACCACACTAAAATATTTTATTTCTAAATTTCTTAAAAACTATTTTTAAATCATTTCACTTAAGTGGGTAATAATTTTTGCCTAAAATATAATTTCAATATATTTCCCTTTCTTTTTTTGGATATAAATATTTACATTTTGATTTTATGAGAAATAAAAATGATTTTCCAAAAGAACTCTTATTTCTAAAGTAAAAAGTATTTTTCTCATATCACTTTAACTTTTATGAAATATATGACTTGTTTGACACTTATGAATTTCTTGTGGTGTATGTAATTCCATTTGATATTTCATATCAAGAGTCATTTTATTATCCTAATATTCTAATGGATTAGGATTTTAATGTTGCAAAGTGGTATGAGATACTTTGGAATGTTTAAAGAATATCTCCTTATGAAATTTTCAATGGTCTCATTTAAAATTATATTCATCTATGTCAACATCCTTTTTTTGAATATTGTACTTAATTGAGGTTTATCTCTTATGATGTCATATATCATATTTTTTTGAAGGTTTTATGATTTTTTTGAATGTGGATGTGCTAATTTTATACCATTCATGGGTTATAGTTAAAATATTCACATTTCATATGATAGTTTTTAGATATGAATGTTTATGTTGTTTATGTTTAACACTTTTCATATGAGGTATTTATTGGACATAATATGTAACAGATAGGTCCTGTTATTGCCCCTTGGTGAATTAGTAGGTCTCATGATACAAACTAGTTTGGGGTTTTAACAGTTTATTAATGGTCTTGGCATGAGGCCTTGATAAAATGTTTATGATTTCCGATATTATTAATTCCATCATTATGAAACTACAGATTGATAGTCCATTTGACTAGTAGAATATCCATGGTTGCGTTTTATGGAATTATTTAATCAGTTTTTATTCCTGCCATATTATGCACAAGTTTATTTTTAAAGGCATATGATTTTAGTTATTCATCATGCATAGTATTTATGTTTATGATTACTTATGCTAAATTATTACCCTATTGAGCAACTTATTATTATGTTTTATATTTCCCCAGGATGTAAAGAAGTGTATTATGAATAAATTTTAGGGACAATATTGGAGTTATGGGAGTTACTAATGGATTTTCTATATTTATTTTTCATTTCAAGTTGTAACATTGAACTTATGTATGTATCTGGTTTTCCAAAACAACTAAACTACTTAGTCTTTCAGGATACAAGTTTCTTTTAATAATGAAAATTTAATAAAATAATGCACTGGCTGTAGAGACCTGTATCTTTACATACATGGACATTACATTACATTTGCGGAATACTTAGTACATAACAAAAACACACACACAAGGATCGTAATAGTTTAGTGTCTTTGGAAACTCGGAACGTAATCTTCTAATCATGGTGAAAGATCTTCAATATCTCCCATAAAGATCTTCCCTTTTTTTTATACCTAAAACCTTTCTTTATATCCTGGGGAAAAGAAAACATAAAAGGGTGAGCTCAAATGCTCAGTAAGGGTAAACAAAAGAAATATCAATCACATCATATACATAAGAACATACCTTTTGGAAATCTTAACCTGCAAAAGAGATCATAATATCTTATCATGGGATAAATCATAGAAGTGAAAATGAGATCCCCATAATCATAACATAAAACTTGAAACTTTGTGGCATGCACACATAATCATGGAAAATAATTTCTTGTTAGTCATGACTCATTGCCAAGACTATCTTAGTGGACAAAGTCCCTTTCTGAATCGAGTTCACTCCTCGTTTCAGTCCTGTATCACTGAACCGAAATAACCTTCCGTTCCAGCCATGTCTATCTCATGAGATATAAAATCTTTACCCAATGCATTGGAGGGAGATATAGGTCCCACCCATCTTATAATGAATCCTTTCTTATGTGTTCCACATAATCATAAACCATACATCATAGCGTAACCCATGTAATAAAAATGGGATTCTTAAACAACATGACTTCATAAACAATTCATATAAGATAAAGGAATTCATAAACATATTTCCATCACAACATAATCAAATCCATGTAATAATAGGGATAAAAACAGAACCCTTTATTATCTTAGATGGAAAATAATTTTGATAAAACACTTGAACTCCATTCTTGAGGAAAATATCCTTTCTTCTTTAAAAATACTTTTCTTTTCTTAACATGTCATACAATTATAAACTAAAAGAAGTTGATTAAAAATAAACTTGAAAACTTGTAAAGGAAGCTTCTTGGAAATAATGTTTTAAAAAACCATTCTTTCCGTATAAGTTAAAGAAAAACATTCTTCGTACTTTTGTCGGAAAAGTCAAAAAGTACCTCGTATGAAAAACGACAAAAGATTCCTTTCATATTCTTTACTAAAAACTCATCGAAGGGTAAAATTGGATTTAAACTATTGTAAGTGGATGGAAAAAATATTACATATTGAGGGAACATGGATGTGGATGATTAAATACACCCCAGTAAATACCAAAGTATAAACAATCTCGGATAAAAATGAGATTGTGATATTTTCCCTTACCTTATGTCCGACTTGCTTTGTAAGTGTCCAAACCTCCTGTATAATGATTTAAATCATGTTATTGACTTATTCCAGAATCATATTCATTGTTATGATATCATATATGGTTCACTTATGACATTATATTACCCGTTCTTTTGTAAATTCCATGTTAAAGAAGCGTTTTGGGTAAAATCGTTTCATTTATCTTAGGTGTTTTGACTTGTTGTTCTTGACATCACTATTACTTATATCATGATTTACTTACTTCCAGAATATAAAATATGATTTATATATCATATATATTCAGTATATATATATATATAATAGGTAGATAAATAAAATGGAAAACACCGTTCATGGAGACGGTAGTCCGTACGTACGCATGAACGTTGTTTTCCTTTCCTTATTGTCTTGAAATGGAAGTAAGTAGATGACATACATATATATATATATATATATACATAAATCCAGTAGCTTTATAATTTCATATATTTCATTATTATTTCTTATATATACTTTATAATCATTCTTAAATGGTTAACATGGAGAATGAATCTCATCGCGTCGTGGAGACGGTATTCCGTACGTACGCACGCGCGGTGATTTCTTTTTCCGTAGGATGGATAGATGGTGAAATAGGGTTGTTTCATACTTATAATAACATATCCGTATATGAGTGATACTGATGTTATTACTTCATAATGAAACAACCTAAGAAGAAGAAGTGGAAGAAGAAATAAAGATGAAAGAATTGGTAACGGTAATTACCTCTTCTTTGAAGTGCCTCTTTGAGACCTCCTCTTAAGGCACTAAAATTGGTCTTTGAGGAATACCAGAACCTCTAGAATTATTCTAGGGAAGTGGAGAAGAGATTTTGGCAGGGGTTGGCCGAGCTTGAGTGCTCAATTTGGTGTGAGGAGGAGGGGGAGGAGGTATCCTTTTATAAGGGAGGAGAGGGGCACCTTAGGAATACCTCAAAATATTATTTTATATTAATGTCAAAATCGGTTTATAATGGTTCCAAAGGGTCTTATTTAGAAGCTAAAGTGGGGATGGGTGGAAATCCTATCAACCAATAGAATTTAGACAAGTTTAGGTTATTATTTTAACCTTATCAATTAGATTTAACTCTAAGTTAAATAATTTAACTTTTACCGTGTCTTTTTGTTTTCTTATACTATATGGTTAATACACTTACTATAACATGACAAAAGAACCCCAAATTGTTTATTATTAATATATATATCCTTATCTAAGTCATTTTGCCGAACCTTAGATTTTTAGGAATAAAATAACAATTAATAATATAATATTTTATTTAAAAACTATTTTGTGTCAATTTTGACACTATTTGATATATGATTTTTTGTGAAAGTCATAACAGAATTATATGTTCGAACCAAGTTGATTAAATCAACACTAATATATCATAGTAACCTAGAAAATTAGTGGAATTCATAAAAAGTCTCAAATTATATTTATTTTGGTGTTTATAACATCAATTATGTCAATATTTCATTAATATGATAATTACTGCATCATCACTGTGTCATAAATAAATTAAATTATTTGATGTCTAAAAATTACAAATAAAATACCATCATGTATTAAATCTTTTTAGCTTTCTAATGAATATTTACAATCGAATTTATCTTATGTATAACCCCATATTAAAAATGTTTTAGTAAATAAACTTTGATTTTAACTCTTTTAACTCTTCTTTGAATTAAATAATAATAAATGTCCTAATCTAATCCAAGTGGGCCTAAATGATAATATTTTACACTTAAGGTTGTTTTTGGTCGAGATAAACTTGTCCAATAGGATTAGGACATGTGTTAGGGTAATATTAATATCATATTTACCCTTAGTTACCCTATTTACTATTAACCGCGGTAAAAAAAGTAAAAAGTTACTATTCACCAAAAATTATTTTCATCTCATTGAACCACATTTTAGTCCTTGATATTAACCATGTCTCTTGGATTTTTGAAATTCCATTCACAGAAGCGGTAAAATTATGTTTTATGAAAAATTCAGTTTTTAACCTACCACTTAGTGGTTTCACTATTCATCAAAAATTGAAAGTTTTCAGAAAAATACCAAAATTTCATCCTAAGCTATATTTCTTATTCCGAATTCAAAAATGAAGTCTTTTTTACCAAATTCATAACATAGAAGTTTCATTAATTAATTTTATAATTAAATCCCGCTATTAAAAAAAATAGCGTGTTTTTAAGAAACAATATCTATCAAAAGATTGACACTTGATTATGTCTGGTTTAAATGTGAAATTACATCCAATGACCAATATTGTATTAAATTGTAAAAATATATTCTAAATATACTTTAAAACAACTCAAATTAATAATTTATCACTATTAATTATTTTGATTAAAAAAGTTGTTTTTAATTATAATTTAGTAATTTTCACTATTCATCAGAATATGAAAGTTATCCGAAAAGTACCAAAATTTCACCTTAGGCTAAATTCGATACTCCGAATCCATAAATGAAGTCCATTTTGAAAAATAAAATTTACAAAATTTCAAAAAGTGGTTATTACTATTCTCAACAGCTAGTTTTAATAATATCTTAATAGCATATCATTGTTTAGCGATACTTGGCGTTGCGTACAACACATGCTATCGAGGAAGGTCGTGATTGCGTGTAATGCAAGGCAAGTCAAGGATGTGTGTTGTGCAAGCTCCTTTTGGTGTAGCGTACAACACCAGACATAAATAAAATTAAAAGGAACATTTTTCATAAAATCTCGGGCTGTTACATTCTACCCCCCTTAAAATGAATTTCGCCCTCGAAATTCGTCGGGGTTATAAATGGTTTACTATTCGAAAGTTTCTTTAATTGAAACCCACATCGTAAAAAGGAATACCAAAACTTGGCTTTAAAAAACTAAAGTATGAAATGTAACGATTACCCAAATAAACTAATCACTGGGTTTCCACATAGGTGAAAATATGGATATGGAAGAGAAATCTAACCATCATGTTCTGATGGAGAGTGGTAGAGAACATGGCTATGGAAAAGCCAGTAATCACAAATCCATAAATTTGTGACGATCTAAGGTACCATCTGATTCATCAGGTATAAGATCACTAGGACAACATTTTTGGTTTTCAAGATCATTTCCCTAAAGTTGAAAATTTGAATTAGAATAAATACTTACTTTATTTTGGTACAATCTCACTGTTGTTCGTGCCTTGAACAATTTCCACTTCATCTCTTAAATAAATGAAGTTGAATTTGTTATTCGTGAAGTGTTAGCAGATCATGTGATAGAATGACGGGTCATTCCATCTGTCTCAAAAGGTTAGCAAAATTTATATACATAAGTCGATCTATAGTGGGATTAATCATATATAGTTCCTAAAATGGGCTTATACTTCATATATCATACTGCTTAATATAATAAAACTAGTTTCTACTAAACAAGGACTTCCTGTAGGTCAGTGGTAGGCGATAAAGGCCAGTCGCACTTCGGTTGTGGGTTCGATTCCTACAGCCTTGTCCGAAGCGATGGGCTGTCGCCCGTCCTGCAGGTTGTCCTTTTTCTAAAACTACGTTACTATAACATCCCATCAATAATATCGAAAATCTTCTATCCTTAAACAATACTAACTTATGTCCAACATAATCCAGTCTAATCTTTAGGCTTGTACATAATACTGTAGTCAACGATTACCAGAGATTTAATACTGTCGTTGATCCCCACATATCATAAGATATGTCTTGTTGGTCACATTCCAAACATTCAAAGTCCTTAATCGTGTATTCTCTTGAATACCTTAGTGAAAACATGAGTGTAGTTAAAAGTTTACACTTTCCACATACCAAAATCCTCAAAATTCTATATACTCAAACCATGATATCACTTAGTCCTTATATCAATCATGAGATCATGAATACTATCAAATATTTAATTTTCTCCTTATCCCTTCATTATGCGCATATCATCTACATTCCAAAAATATCTGAATAACCTTTCATGGATACTGGTAACATTAATCATACACTTTCAAAACACAAGGAAAGACAACAGTGTAACAATCCATAGATATCTCTTTATTCCAAAATTACACATGATAAACATGTAATCATTCCACTACATTCTCAAACCATTGACCGAGCTTCAAAAATTCTTTCATCTCACATATCATTTGTAGTCTCTTCATCATCATCCACATAAATACTACCCATATGACCATACTGATTCTCTTCATGAGTCTTTCCCTTAGGGCATTTGTTTGCATAATGCCCATACATTCCACATTTAAAACACTTAACCATTTTTGATGTCGTAGCATTACCATTATCCTCATCCATGGTGTTAACCGACCCTTTTTCTTTGCACTTACTTGCTTTGTGTCATTCTTTTCCACACCCAAAGCATCTTCCAGTTCCCTTGAAACATTCTCCTTGATGCCTCTTCCCACATGATTTACATTGGGGAAATTGAACTTTCTTTCCTCTATGATCATCATGGAACTCCATCTTTCTCTTATTAGTCGAGTCAGGAAACTTACCAAATTTTACTTTATTGATCATAGTATGAGATTGCTGATTCGGCATAATAATGATGTTTGGACTTCCAAATCCCATTTCATTTGGTTGCTCATGAAGGATATCATTCCATTGTCCATCATATCCTCCATTATCGTGAATCACCTTGTTTCCAACCATTTTCTAAAACCCAAAAAGAATAGTGTTAGATGAAAAAATCATAATAAAGGGGGAGTAACTTAAATATCTATCATCTTTGGTTTAATCTAATATCGTTACCATAGTCCTAGGACTATATCCTATACATATACTTATCCTTAGGGGCATCCCTAGACATACCTTAGAAATATCTCTAGGGATCTCACTAACGTTTTCGCATCCTAGTTTCCAAAGGTTGACTAAACCTTTCCTCTGATACCAACTGTAGAGACCCGTATCTTGATGTACATGGACATTACATTACATTTGCGGAATACTTAGCACATAAAAAAAACACACACACAAGGATCGTAATAGTTTAGTGTCTTTGGAAACTCGGAACGTAATCTTCTAATCGTGGTGAAAGATCTTCAATATCTCCCATAAAGATCTTCCCTTTTTTTTATACCTAAAACCTTTCTTTATATCCTGGGGAAAAGAAAACATAAAAGGGTGAGCTCAAATGCTCAGTAAGGGTAAACAAAAGAAATATCAATCACATCATATACATAAGAACATAGCTTTTGGAAATCTTAACCTGCAAAAGAGATCATAATATCTTATCATGGGATAAATCATAGAAGTGAAAATGAGATCCCCATAATCATAACATAAAACTTGAAACTTTGTGGCATGCACACATAATCATGGAAAATCATTTCTTGTTAGTCATGACTCATTGCCAAGACTATCTTAGTGGACAAAGTCCCTTTCTGAACCGAGTTCACTCCTCGTTTCAGTCCTGTATCACTAAACCGAAATAACCTTCCGTTCTAGCCATGTCTATCTCATTAGATATAAAATCTTTACCCAATGCATTGGAGGGAGATATAGGTCCCACCCATCTTATAATGAATCATTTCTTATGTGTGCCACATAATCATAAACCATACATCATAGCGTAACCCATGTAATAAAAATGGGATTCTTAAACAACATGACTTCATAAACAATTCATATAAGATAAAGGAATTCATAAACATATTTCCATCACAACATAATCAAATCCATGTAATAATAGGGATAAAAACAGAACCCTTTATTATCTTAGATGGAAAATAATTTTGATAAAACACTTGAACTCCATTCTTGAGGAAAATATCCTTTCTTCTTTAAAAATAATTTTCTTTTCTTAACATGTCATACAATTATAAACTAAAAGAAGTTGATTAAAAATAAACTTGAAAACTTGTAAAGGAAGATTCTTGGAAATAATGTTTTAAAAATCCATTCTTGCCGTATAAGTTAAAGAAAAACATTCTTCGTACTTTTGTCGGAAAAGTCAAAAAGTACCTCGTATGAAAAACGACAAAAGATTCCTTTCATATTCTTTACTAAAAACTCACCGAAGGGTAAAATTGGATTTAAACTATTGTAAGTGGATGGAAAAAATATTACATATTGAGGGAACATGGATGTGGATGATAAAATACACCCCAGTAAATACCAAAGTATAAACAATCTCGGATAAAAATGAGATTGTGATATTTTCCCTTACCTTATGTCCGACTTGCTTTGTAAGTGTCCAAACCTCCTGTATAATGATTTAAATCATGTTATTGACTTATTCCAGAATCATATTCATTGTTATGATATCATATATGGTTCACTTATGACATTATATTACCCGTTCTTTTGTAAATTCCATGTTAAAGAAGCGTTTTGGGTAAAATCGTTTCATTTATCTTAGGTGTTTTGACTTGTTGTTCTTGACATCACTATTACTTATATCATGATTTACTTAATTCCAGAATATAAAATATGATTTATATATCATATATATTCAGTATATATATATATATAATAGGTAGATAAATAAAATGGAAAACACCGTTCATGGAGACGGTAGTCCGTACGTACGCATGAACGTTGTTTTCCTTTCCTTATTGTCTTGAAATGGAAGTAAGTAGATGACATACATATATATATATATATATACATAAATCCAGTAGCTTAATAATGTCATATATTTCATTATTATTTCTTATATATACTTTATAATCATTCTTAAATGGTTAACATGGAGAATGAATCTCATCGCGTCGTGGAGACGGTATTCCGTACGTACGCACGCGCGGTGATTTCTTTTTCCGTAGGATGGATAGATGGTGAAATAGGGTTGTTTCATACTTATAATAACATATCAGTATATGAGTGATACTGATGTTATTACTTCATAATGAAACAACCTAAGAATAAGAAGTGGAAGAAGAAATAAAGATGAAAGAATTGGTAACGGTAATTACCTCTTCTTTGAAGTGCCTCTTTGAGACCTCCTCTTAAGGCACTAAAATTGGTCTTTGAGGAATACCAGAACCTCTAGGATTATTATAGGGAAGTGGAGAAGAGATTTTGGCAGGGGTTGGCCGAGCTTGAGTGCTCAATTTGGTGTGAGGAGGAGGGGGAGGAGGTATCCTTTTATAAGGGAGGAGAGGGGCACCTTAGGAATACCTCAAAATATTATTTTATATTAATGTCAAAATCGGTTTATAATGGTTCCAAAGGGTCTTATTTCGAAGCTAAAGTGGGTATGGGTGGAAATCCTATCAACCAATAGAATTTAGACAAGTTTAGGTTATTATTTTAACCTTATCAATTAGATTTAACTCTAAGTTAAATAATTTAACTTTTACCGTGTCTTTTTGTTTTCTTATACTATATGGTTAATACACTTACTATAACATGCCAAACGAACCCCAAATTGTTTATTATTAATATATATATCTTTATCTAAGTCATTTGGCCGAACCTTAGATTTTTAGGAATAAAATAACAATTAATAATATAATATTTGATTTAAAAACTATTTTGTGTCAATTTAGACACTATTTGATATATGATTTTTTGTGAAAGTCATAACAGAATTATATGTTCGAACCAAGTTGATTAAATAAACACTAATATATCATAGTAACCTATAAAATTAGTGGAATTCATTAAAAGTCTCAAATTATATTTATTTTGGTGTTTATAACATCAATTATGTCAATATTTCATTAATAAGATAATTACTGCATCATCACTGTGTCATAAATAAATTAAATTATTTGATGTCTAAAAATTACAAATAAAATACCATCATGTATTAAATCTTTTTAGCTTTCTAATGAATATTTACAATCGAATTTATCTTATGTATAACCCCATATTAAAAATGTTTTAGTAAATAAACTTTGATTTTAACTCTTTTAACTCTTCTTTGAATTAAATAATAATAAATGTCCTAATCTAATCCAAGTGGGCCTAAATGATAATATTTTACACTTAAGGTTGTTTTTGGTCGAGATACACTTGTCCAATAGGATTAGGACATGTGTTAGGGTAATATTAATATCATATTTACCCTTAGTTACCCTATTTACTATTAACCGCGGTAAAAAAAGTAAAAAGTTACTATTCACCAAAAATTATTTTCATCTCATTGAACCACATTTTAGTCCTTGATATTAACCATGTCTCTTGGATTTTTGAAATTCCATTCACAGAAGCGGTAAAATTATGTTTTATGAAAAATTCAGTTTTTAACCTACCACTTAGTGGTTTCACTATTCATCAAAAATTGAAAGTTTTCAGAAAAATACCAAAATTTCATCCTAAGCTATATTTCTTATTCCGAATTCAAAAATGAAGTCTTTTTTACCAAATTCATAACATAGAAGTTTCATTAATTAATTTTATAATTAAATCCCGCTATTAAAAAAAATAGCGTGTTTTTAAGAAACAATATCTATCAAAAGATTGACACTTGATTATGTCTGGTTTAAATGTGAAATTACATCCAATGACCAATATTGTATTAAATTGTAAAAATATATTCTAAATATACTTTAAAACAACTCAAATTAATAATTTATCACTATTAATTATTTTGATTAAAAAAGTTGTTTTTAATTATAATTTAGTAATTTTCACTATTCATCAGAATATGAAAGTTATCCGAAAAGTACCAAAATTTCACCTTAGGCTAAATTCGATACTCCGAATCCATAAATGAAGTCCATTTTGAAAAATAAAATTTACAAAATTTCAAAAAGTGGTTATTACTATTCTCAACAGCTAGTTTTAATAATATCTTAATAGCATATCATTGTTTAGCGAAACTTGGCGTTGCGTACAACACACGCTATCGAGGAAGGTCGTGATTGCGTGTAATGCAAGGCAAGTCAAGGATGTGTGTTGTGCAAGCTCCTTTTGGTGTAGCGTACAACACCAGACAGAAATAAAATTAAAAGGAACATTTTTCATAAAATCTCGGGCTGTTACACTTGCTTTGAGAAATTGGGGTTGAAGAATGATAGTTGGCATTAAAGTAAGTTTAGTAGAATCCCTAGAAAACTAGATTTAGAAAATGTAGACTACTGAACAAAACCCTAAGATGAAATTTTATGATAAAAATATAAGAACATCCTAGAATTTTAGAAAGGTTTATATTATGTGAATATTCATAGAAAATAAATCCTTTTTTGGATACTACAAGTGGAAATGGATCTCATATAGGTGTACCTAGGATTAACAACTCCAACAAGGTCTTCCGAGCTTGACCTGGGGTAACCTGGTACACAAAAATGGGCCTTAATGAGCACCTGGTTTGAAACTCATAAGGGATATTCTTGGGATAATTCATATTTTATTTACAAACCTTTATTATGGATTTTAATATATAATGAAAATTAATGACCTAAGTGAAACCTAAGGTTTTTTAGGTTGAAAATAAGTTTTCATGATATTTTATAAATGATTACACATTTTTCTCACTATTACTATTGTTACTTACTACGTTTTCTAGTTTTAGTCAATTGATAGAATCCAAAGGATTCATATTAACATTAAAATTGATAGAAAAGGTGGAGGTGATGAAAAACCAAATGGGATGTTGGTAGGAGTGAAAGATATCATGTTCTTCCCTAATTAGTTTTCACGAAATATTATTAACAACATATACATTAACCAACACCCAAACCCACTAAAGAAGTGAATAATAGAGTTTTATAAGAGCTTCAGTAGTGGAGACCATGGAGAAAAGAAGGCTCGCATACCTATGTAAAAAATTTGGAAGGAGACACATAGGTAAGTGTCTCAAAGGAATGAATAAATTATTTATGTATGGGAAGGAAGGTCATAAAGAAAATAATTGCCGAGTAAAAAATGAAGAGTATAATTCTAGGAAATAAAATTGATAATAAGAATCCATTTTTATATATTTTCCTTAAATGTAAGGGACCTGGGTATTACCCGAGTCAATGCCCTATTCTATAGGATAACCTCTAAACCAAGGAAGGCCCTAGGTGGAAATAAATGTATGGTGTTTTTCTTTGTTGAGGTTGTATGGAAAATCCTTGTTAAAAGAATGTTTAGCAATTTACGTTATTTCAAGAATGTCCATAATATTTATTTTCGAAGATATATGGTTTTAGAAAAAGGACATCCAATATATCGGTGAAAACCCACTACATTCAGCAAGGATGCGGTGTTTGAACCCACAACTGAAGGGCGACAAGGGTGAAATGCCTACCACTAGCCTACGTGAAGTCATTATTATCATGATTATTTTTTTAGTTAAAATATCCAATGGATAAATGTTTTTTTGAGGAATAAATGTTGTATTTTATTTTGGAGTCAAATATAATTTTATTTTGGACATATTATTATCTATTTTATTTATCAAAATTGATATAATATCTTGGATAATATGTGATAGTAGAAATTACAAATTTGGTATAAGAGAATAAGAGTTATCGATGACATTTATAAGACTATATGAACAAATCCTTCTCATTTTGGGGTTATAGTCTAGAATGTGTTTTTGAAGAATGATAGTAATTTGAAAAATGATATATGTCGACCATTAAGATTTACATTTGAATTTTGGAGAATAAAGTTTCTTTTCATCATATAAAGGTTTATTATTTTTGGGAAATTATCTTAAATTATCCTAAAATTTTTGGATTTTGTTGATGTATAAAGACAAGAGGAATAAATAATTATACTTTTGTTGGATATGTGATCTATACAAGTTAATTCGAATTCTTTATTTGTGAAAAATTCATCTTGAGTATTCCTTACTAGGTATAGGGAATGAAGTGAAAATAGATCAAAGCACAACCAAAGGATGATATTATTCTTATGACATGGAAAGTAATCAAGTAAGTTTAATTTATTAAGTGCCTGCCTAGATAGAAATGGAATCCCTCAATTCAAGGAAAAAAATTTTGTAACAAAAATGTTATCCATGTAGTTTTCTTCCTAATAGATCAATGTTCTTTTAACCAATCACAAGATTTATAGCTTTTTGACACTTAAAATTTTAATGACCATGTTCTATATCACTCTCCATCAGAACATGATGGTTAGATTATTCTTCCATATACATATTTTCACTTTATACTAATGTTACCATATTCAAATTTGTAGTTTTGTAGTAACCTATAATTTTTACCCCCCTCTTATTAAGAGGATATTTTATTAACCATATTTTTTATGTGGGTTTCTGAAAAAGGGAATTTTTAAGTATTAAACTTTAACTTTTGGAGTGAAATTTAAAATTACAAGGACACAATTTATTGAAAGAGGGGAGAATGTAACACCCCAAGAATTTAAAAATAAATATATCCTGTAATGTATAAAACACTGAGTCTCTATAAAAAAGCTTTGTTATTATAATTATTTACACAAGATAGTTATAAAATAGCCATGAAACATAATTTTTCCACTTCTATGATTTTAATTTTGAAAAACGAACATACACCATTATGATCAGTAAGTTTTTTAGAGTATAACAGGATTGACTTAATTTTTTTGATGAATAGTAACTTGAACCTTATGAATAGTAACATCACCCATTAAACTATAAATAAAATTTAGGCATCTTATAAATGAGAGTGAATGTTTTAAAAATTAAAAATTAAGTGTTGGTTTTTTTGTGAGTAATAAATTTTTAATTAAAATTTTAAATTAATTTAAAATAAAATTCCTTTTCATAAAATTTATTCCAAAACAAATATTTTATTGTCCTATGATTTTAGGATAATTTTATGATACCTCAGTTAATTTTTAAAAGTAGTATAAAATTAGTTTTAAATTTAAAATATGTATTTTTTAAGTAAATAATGATTTTATTTAAAAATTAAATTTAAAATTTTTAGAAAATTATATAGATAAAACAAGGTCCATTTTTTAATTCTATACATCGAAAAAATTTTAGAGTGAAATTTTGGGACTTTTCTGAAATACTTGAATTTTTAGTGAATAGTGAAATTCGATAATTTACAAAATATGCTAAATAAATCAATTTTTTCATCATGCTTGAGTCATGGATGATTTAAATAGATTTTGTTTAAAGTAACACGCACTTATTACTTTTTTTAGTCACAATAATCAGCACTATTCATATTCTTGAGCCAAAATATTAAAATAATGATTAAAATAATGGGAAAACCCTTCTCTCCTCCACTATAAAAATAACCCCTCACTCCCTCTTCTCTTCACTCCTCTAATCCTTGAATATTATCAAAGTTCCCACCAAATAATCTTCCCTAGTTACTCCCCACGTCCAATATCCATTGTTCTTTACAAAACACCTAAACCTTTTTCCTAAATGAGGTTCTCAGTGAGGATATTTCAAGAGGTAAATCCTCTTCCTTTTTTTCATTTAATTTAATTTCATTTAATATTATTTTCTTATTCTTTCCTAACCTAATATATCAAATTTATCTTGATAAATATAGAATAATATATATACTGGAATTATATCATTTTAATATAGTATCCATTATAAATCTATTTTCTCTCCCAATTTTATTTTATAAATGAAATCATTATCTCGAAGGTTCCAATTTACAACCTTCGTGGACGACGAAGTTTCATTCTTAAAATTATTCTTAAAATCTGTTCATGAAAAAATTTTAATGGTTTAAACATATTTTAAAATGTATTATATAACCCTTTTTATGTTCTAGAATTAATATATTTAAATAATACTAAATGATAAAACAAAATGAGTTCGTTATGATCAATAACCGCTGTAATAATCTAAATGATTATCACTTAATGAATTATCTAATGATTCATCCCAATACCATGTAACCAAATTATATATATAACCATTTAAAATTATTTACATTCATTAATAATATATAAATTCAATTTTGGAGAATTATATCCATTCTACATGAACTTCTATACTCATGTACAAGTATGCCGATCGTGAAAACTAAGGAAACAAGCACTCCCGAGTGATAAATTTATATCTTATAACTCATAAAAAAGGACATAAATAAAATTAATAAAATTATAATAAATCAAATACATCTATATAATGTTCTTAATTACTGAATTAATGTATTTATTTTTATTATCCAGTATGTTAAGGTCAAGTGCAAAACACGTTTATACATAAGGTAAATGGTTTCTTTTCTCACTTTTATTTCCGTGAGATTTCCATTATACACCACTTATTTCTTGTATGTAGTGTATGTATACTAAAATTTGATATATAATATCATGAATATATTTATATTCATGTTATTAAATTATTCATTTGATGATTGTTAATTTTTGGACATACGATTCAATTGACTACAAAGTAGTAAGGGTTTTTCTCCTCTCACTTCCATTTTTGTGAGTCATTCTTTATTAACCACTATTTATTGTGTATGGTGTATGTATACTTCCAATTTATGTAACATATCATGAATATATTTATTTTAATTTTATTAAATTTATCATTTTATGATTATTAATTTTGGGGCATATGTTTCAATTGATTACAAACTAGTAAGGGATTCCACCAAAACCTTCATTTTTCCATCGGGTTATTCTTTCTGTATCCTTAACCCAATGTAATATTAATTTATTTTTGTGTAATTAATATATATTATATTAATATGTTTCAAAATAATATATTTAGATCATTTCCTCTTTTTTTTATGGTAATTTTATGTTTTTAAATGGTTCCCTTCTCAATTCTTCTTGATAAACAAGACCAATTCAAGAGAATTTCCTGAATTACTACCCATTTTCAAGTGCACCATATATTTAGTTTTAATCCATAATTATATTTATAAAATCACTCATTTTATCATGAAAAAAATATCTTTTTTTCATTTATGGTTTTATGAAATTAAACATGACTTTCCTCTTTAAAATCTCTTTAATATTTCCTTTAAACTGCACAAAATTTTTTTTCTTTCTAAAGTTTCTTAAAAACTATTTTTACATGATTTAAATTTAGTGAAAAATCATTTAGGCCTCAAATATAATTTCAAAGAACATAAATTTATTTTTTTGGGATAAACATGTTTATAATTTTATTTTACAACAAATACAAATGATTTTACAAAAGAACTCTACTTTCAAAAGTAAAAAAGGATTTTTATCATATCAATTTATCTTTTGTGAGAAATATGCCTTGTTCACCACTTATTCCTTAAGTGTTGTGTATGTAATTACCCTTGATATATTATATTAATTGTCTAATTATTTTCCTAAAATTCTAAGGGATTATGATTCAAATTTTTCAAAGTGGTATGGGACACTTTGGAATGTTTAAATATTATTTCCTTGTGAACTTTTCAATGGCCTCATTTAAAATTATCTTAATCTATGTCAACATCCTTTGTTGAATCTTTTACTTCATTGAGGACTATCTATTATGATATAATCTACCATATGTTGTGTATGGGTTGATGATTAGTTTGACTGTTCATGTGCTAATTTGATACCATTTATGGGTTATAGTTAAAGTATTCACATTTCATATGCTAGTTTTTCAATATGAATGTTTATTTTGTTTGTGTTTCATCCTTTTAATATGAGAAATTTATTTGACTTAGTAAGTGATAGATTTTTCCCTCTATATCCCCTTGATTCATCGGTTGGCCTCATGAGAAAAATTAGTTTTGATTTTTACCTATTTATATATGGTCTTTCCATGAGGCCTTGGAAGAATGATTATGATGTCCAACATTATGCATTCCCTAATTATGAAACTAGAGATTGATAGTACATTCAACTAGTAGAATATCCATGGTTTTGTTTTATGGAATTATTTAATCAGTTTTCTTTCCTTCTATATTATGCCCATGTTTATTTTTAAAGGCATGTGTTTTTATTTATTTATCATGCCTAGTGTTTTTATTTATGATTAATTCAGATGTATTATTACCCTTACTAAGAATCTAAGATCATCCCTTAATTATGGTATACATTTCCCCAGGATACAAATAAGTGTATTATGAATGAATTTTAGGGACAATCTAAGAGTTATGGGAGTTATTAATGGTTATTCTATATTTTGTTTCATTTCAAGTTGTAATGTTAAAATTTTGTATATATCTGGTTTTACAAAACTACTAAACTACCCTGTCCTTTGGGATATAAATTTATTATAACCATGAAAATTTAATAAAATAATGCACCATATTTGGGAAACTTGGGTTGGGGCGTTATACTTATCATTTGGATTTGACTATTTCTTTTGTTCTGCTGGAACTTTATGCTCCACCTATATCTTATTGATTTCTTAAATGATCTTATTTCTCAATGTCATACCAATAGTCAATAGTTTTTCTTGATCATTAACATTTCATTGCAGACTGATGACCTCCTCTTCAATTTTTTCAATAAATTTTATTTCATCTTTTACAGTTTGGGTAAAACTATCAATTTCCCTTTCCTGTTCTTCAATTTTGAGCTTTTACTCAAATAACCTTATCTGATCTCTCTAGAATTGAAGACTTTAGGTTTTCAATTTCTTCATTCAGATAATACTTATATTTTTCTTTATAATCTATATAGAGTTTGTCATAATGATCTACTTTGTTGGATTTATTCCTTTGTCTCTCTAAACATCTATTTCCTAAAGAGTGGCTTAAAATTTGACTTGAAGATCGACTCTTCCTTAGACTTCTCTTTATTTATTGTCACATTATTCCCTTATTTTGGAATTTAAAAAAATAGCCACTATAAAATTCTATTCATGATCCTTGTAGTCTTCCAACTCTTATGCCATAGATTTTTCTTAACTTTCATCTTCTTTTGAAATAATACTCTTCTTTCAGAAATTAAATTTTTTGGAAATTTTTATTTCCTTTCATATTGGCTAAAGAATTATTTGCCGGAATTTCAAATTCATCCACTTCATCTTCTTAAAACTTATTGGGGAACCTTGCTGAAAGATTTCCAACCTTTACATATTGAAAGCATGCAAGAGTTAGTTTCAATTTGAACTTTCCTTTACCTCTTAAAAGATTTTAGGAAAGGAATGACATCACTTCATCCATCTATTCATCTTCCTGACCATCTTCAATGGTTAGCATATTCATGGAATTTAATTCCAATTCTTTAGTATTCACTTTTTACATAGACTTGTTATCATCATTACTCATTTTGTATGCAATAAGAGTTCTATGCAAGCTATCCAGTGTCAGCTCCTTCATAACTTTATCCTTCAAAATAGAAATTTCTGGATTAAATTGAGTTGGTACTTCTCTTAGGATGCGCTTAACAATATTTATATATTCAATAATTTCTCCAAGACCATGAATGTATTCCATAACAATACTTACCCAGTCAATGAATGTATCAACAGACTCATTAGGGTGAATTCTAAGATCCTCATATTTGTTCCATAGAACCTGGAACTTTTCTTCTCAGACTTTTAAGTTACCCTTATAAATATTCAACAGCTTTTCCCACATATCATGTGATGAATTAAGAGACATAATCTTTGTATATATTGAATTTGATAGGGATCCCCCTAAACCATTGATTCTTTTAGTATCAACATCTTATTCTCTTCTGTTAGCTTCTGATAACACACCACTATCGATATTAGCTATTATTCCATGCATAGTTGCTGTAAATACAACCATTCTTAATGATTGGAAATAGTGATGCATCTAATTCTTCCATAGTTGAAAATTATTTTCATCAAAGATCGTAATCCATTTGTGATTTAAGACCTCAATTTATTCTACTCAGAGAGATCCACTGACTTTTAGCCTTTCACTATGATACCAATTGTTAGACCCACTTGGTCAAATACCCTAATACGAGGGGGGGGGGGGTGAATCAGGGAATGACAGATTAAAACTAATTCCCCTTTGGATCTTGTTTCTTTATTAAACATATCACACTTATCTCTTTCTCCTATAGCAATGCATGAAAGAAAATTTACTCATTCATAAGAAACAACAATTTTACTTGGTTCAACCTCATTGGGCTACGTCCAAGAAGCATAAAATGGAAATGTACCGATATACCAAATACACTAAAGATCACTTCAAATTAAAAGGTTTTTTCTAGATTACTTCTATTCCCTGTTTCACTACCTTTACAATGCTTAGGGTCAGCTCACTACTTCCCCAATAGTCACTTCCTATGTCTCTTTCTCTGGTTCACTATTGGTGGAAAATGATCATCGTCTTCCTCTTACTTTGCTCATAGATCTTGGAAGGGATAAACTCAAAGTTTATAGACTTGTAGGTCTCTTTATTTGAATGAATAAATTCATCATCAACTGTAGGTAGATACCCTGTTGAAGTTCCACTTTTATCCACTGATGAATACTGATTTTCTACTTATGTATTGGGAAACATCAAACTTTCACACAACCTTAAGGTGTCTTATGTGAAACCTTAATTTCTTGCATGAAACTTTTGCCTTTTTTGTAGAAAATAAACTTGAGAATAACTCTATACTTGCATGTAACTCCAATCTTACATTCAAATCCCTTCTTACATGCTACTCCCTTCTTACGCAGAACTCTTATGTGCAACTCACTACTTGCGCACAACACCCTTCTTGTGTGAAACTCAATACTCGTGAGATTCAGAGATCCGATTCTCTCTAAGTGTTGATAATCCTCAAATGAGGGTGTAAATGCCTATTTATAGGCATTGTTTTAACCCTTCAGGCAACTCGTGCAACTTTACTGATCATGCGAGTCTCATTCACTTAGCCTCACCTTTCATGCAAAACCATAAATTACATGAACTTCTTAACTTTGTCATATTTTGATGTAATGACCTTGAAAAATGTATTACACAAAAATTTTCAAACCCCCTAAACACGTTTGTGCATCTTCCTTTTCCAAAAACACTTTTCTTCATTTTCCAATTTTTGGACCCAAAATTTTTGAAAACACTGTGAAACAACACCACCTTATATACGATATTTTTGTTCCGCATACATAGAGTACATTCATTTATCATGGTTCTTTATCAACATAGTTTGTAAAAATTATCCTTGGAACTCCACAAATAACCATGGAACCCTGCTTTGTTAATAGACAAAATCAACCAAAAACTGCATCAATGTTACTTTGGGGTATTTTTTACCAACATTTCCACTTTTCGATGGATGGAAATAAATAAAGTTGAATTATACTTAAAATTTATGGAATTATAATTATATCACAATTATCATATATATTCATTAAATAAATCTTTATTACCATCCATGTAAATGAAAAATGAAAAAAAGTCATATCGCTTTATGAAGGTGGTAGTCTGCGCGTACTCATGAACAACATTAACTTTTTCCAATGGTTGAAAATGTAAGATAGTAGATAAAGTATTATAATTAAATAAGAATAAATATTTCATAAATTTCATATATAATCATAAAATCCATCATAATAACCATACATTGAAGGTGGTGATGGAAAATGGAATACATCACTTCGTAGAGGAGGTAGTTCATATATATGCATAAGCGATGTATTCATTTCCCATTGGGATGAAAAAGATGAAAAAGTGTTTTTACATAAAATTATTTACATTTTAGTATATTTAAGATAAATATTTTATTTTATAAATTTGGTTGTAGAATATTTAGAGGAGGTGGAAGAAGAAATAAATATGGATACACTAGGTTAAGAGTTATAAATCTACTTTAGAAAACCTCGTTTAGATTACTCCTTAACCCTTAAAGGTTAGTTTTCAGATGAGATAATAGATTCTAGGACATGGGGAGTGAATAAAAAAATTATTTTTTAGGTATTGCATGAAATAAATATCTCAACATGTGTGAATAATTGGAGATAAGATATTCTCTTTTATAAGTGAGGTGGGTGGAAAACTTGTAAATACTTGAAACATCAACATATAATATGTTTCTAACTCATGTAAAATGTCTCAAAAGTTACATAAATTTAAATATTTAGTATATAAGGTCTAAATATAATCATAAAATCAAAATTTTAATGGTTTAGATGTCATTTTAAACCTTATTTTTGGTTTAATCACCTTCGTTAACCATGTTTAACCTTAACAGAAGTAACACATTTTTCACAATTTAAGGGTCATAATAGAAATTTTAAAAAGTTAAAGTGAAAAATAAATGAAAAATGAATGATATGATCAAAAATTTCCCATCAAATATAATAAATATAGATTTTATTAATTTTATAATTAATAAAAAATAATTTTAAAACATTAAATACCATTTAAGGCCATTTTCAGGACTATTCACATTTCTTGATTTTAAAGGCAACAAGATAAAAATTTAATTAAAATATAAAATCATTCACAATAGATTATACATTATAATTATACAATATATTCATGAAACATCATTAATTTATCAAAAAATTATTACTTTTAATGTTTTTAAAGTCATTAACTTTATTTTTTACTGCTTTCACAGGCGCTGCATCAACATTCCGTAAGTATGAAAGGTAATTATACTATCTATAAAAATTAAAAATTAAATTACTATAACAATTTTTTTATTAATATTTAAAATAATCATTTATAGTCTTTCATATACCTTTTTATCCCTATAGATACATATTAGAGATGTTAAAAAAAGAGAGTTAAATTTTATAATATTTATTAACTTAAAATAATATAAAGTTCATAACCAAATTAAAGTGGAAAAAAAGACATATTTTAAAATATAGGTTATTTATGGTCAAATTAATCTGATAAAATGAAAAAAGGAATGTTTTGGTTTGATTTTGATACCTTTTCCCATACCTTTAATGTTAATTAATTTTTTTTACCCATCACCATAGTGATAAACATTTAGCATGGTTATTATTCATTATTAATAAAAATGAAATTTTACTATTTACCAAATTTTAACCTTATAATTGAAAATATTAAATCAACTTCTCAATATTCAATTTGTATATGTGTCGGAAATAAATTTTTATATAAGTGTGAAAAACTCAATGAAAAACATTATTTTAGAAAAAATGTGTTTTTAAGAATAAAAATTATTTTATACCAAATCACGTATAATACTAATTCCCAATAAATTAATTTGATTATGTATAATAAATGGTATATCATCTTACTTTTAAAAAAATCCAAAATATAAAGGTTCTTTTAAATTATTTAATTTACAAAAAAATAAATGACAGTTTTGAAAAAAACAACATTTTATTATTCAATAAAAAAGAAATATTTTAAAAATCCCAAAAAAACATCCTAGTACTATTATGAAATGTTGATTTAAAAAATGATGGAAATTTTTCCCAAAAAAATTCAAAATTTTTTAAAATTTAATTATAATCTCCTTATAAAAAATGTACTAAAAAACATTTTGAAGCATAAAATGAATTTATTCTCATCACCTGACTGATAAACATAATTAAATGAATATTAATTAATTAAATTTGATATAAAATATAATTATTTCTATATATTCATTTATCAACAATGATTAATTTAATATATTAAGATGAAAACACGTTACACACATAAAAAAAATATTATGAAAAATATATCTTTCACCTTCACTAGTGGAAAAGTGACCTATACCCATGAACCTATACAAATGGTTTTAAAAAACAATTGGTATAGGTATCACTATTCCAATGGTTCAACATAACTGTTGATATATCTTGTTTATGTAAAGGCTATACTAATGGTTTTTTAAAACCATTGGTATAGATATGGTTATCCCTATAATTTTAAAAAACCAATGGTCTAACATTCATTAATCTACCTAGTGTGTGGGCTTCCCTATTCTCATCTAATTCACATAAAAATTAAAATATAGTAGTTATGAGAATTTTATTTTTTTCCCCACCCTTTAAAATCTCTCCTCAGTTATGTTTCAATTCCATTCTTATTAAATATAAAATTAGTGGCTTCCAAATCAGTTATCTCTTCTATAAACCATCAATTTAATTTTTTTATAGGTCTAAAACACCCCCATAGATTAGTTTTTTTCTCTATTTAATTTATTTTGATATGTCTATATCTTCTTATGTTCTATTGAAACAAGGTGTTTCCATACTTCTATTGTAGGAGAATTTATTAATTTTTTAGTTTCTCAATCTATTTATTTAATTTTTTTTTCTACGTGGACTAAAACTATATATTTAATTTTAGTTTTTTATTGTAATATTTTCTTAGTTAAATACCTATAGAGGAATTATTTAGTGATGGTTTTCTCACTCTCATTATCAGCCTTACATTTTTTGATATATGGAACCTAATTTGACTCTATTAGGTAGTTTTTTCACGCATCATTTTTATTTTCAGTTTTTCACTAACATTTGTAGTGTAAGAAATTCAATCTTTCAAACAATCCAAATTTTTTATTCTTGAGTGATAAATTTAAAAGTTTACCAATAATGCATTAGTGAGTTAAAATACAATAATTTCTTGTAACAATATATAACTATGTAGGAATTTTCAAATCAATTAAAATATTATTATTAGTTGGTCTTATTATTTATAAAAGATATTTTCTAGTTATTGATTAGTTAATGAATATTTATGGTGATCCCTAAAACATTAAAAGAGGATCAGTTATCCTATAATGGAAACTTATGTCTGGAAAACATTTTCAAGAAACCCAAATCAAATATAGACCCCTTATAATAATCACATTGATTTCAATCATGTTGTCATCACTACTTTAACTTGATCACTATTTTATCTCATACACCCATTGTTCACACTTTCCCATTTTTTACCATGATATTCATCACACACAATTATTATTTAGTTTTGCCACTATTTTGTATCTTTCATCTATTTTATCACCTCTATCGAACTTCCACTCATCATTTCACACACTTCTACCAATTTCTCATGTTACCATAATTATCTTAAAACCCACTTCCACTTCAAAATTTTCTATGGATTTTATACATCATCATGTGATACTGCATGGTAAAAATTCATAGTTAAATGTAAGAATATTCAAACTAAACATTTAAATGCATATTAATTGAATACTATAATGAAGTAAGTATACTAAAACTGAATATTCAAACTACATATTAGTGTTATTGAACTATAACATAATAGTAGGTTTGAAAATTCATTTTATACCTAAATTGGTTGTTAAAAATACAATAGAACCACCAAAAAGCATGAAAAAGGAAATTTAATTCAATATTAAGAAGATCTATACCAAATTCTAGATAGACAAAACTATAGTAATGGGGGATGATTATTAAATCTTAAAAGGAATCACTTTAATATCCATCAGTATGATAAGCCACTAATTATGGATTTATCCAATCTAAATTTATAATTTTTGTGTGGTATAGAAGATGCTTACTAATAAATAGTAATCCTTTATACATGAATATATATAACAAAAATAACATAAGTTCAAAAGTTAATTGAATAAGAGAAAAAATTAAAGTGACAATTATAAAAATTTTTTTATGTATTATTATGTATAGTTATTACTCATTGATATAATGGAATTCAATATCATGGTTTTATTTATATAGTATTTTGTTATATATATAGCATTTTTTGTCTTTTATATTATTATTCTTATATAGTATAGTTTTTTATTTACGGATTTATATAAAGTGAAAAAATATCATTTCTTTAAATATATTTTTTCATTAGACTTTAATATTATTTCATTTATTTTATGGCATGACATATATATTTTTTTCAAAACAGATAGAGGTTGGATGTATTAAATTGATTAGATCTCAAGAAGTTTTCAAAACAAGTTAGAGATATTTTTATATTTTTAATTTAAAAATTCTTAAGTTAGAGGTCTTATACACTTCCATTGTTATAATTATATTGCAATACCCTGGTTATGTCATGAACAAGTTAGATACCATATAAAAAAATGGTTTAAAAAAAATACTATGTTTGGTATCACAATGTGGAGAAAAGGAAATCAATAAATGCTCATTATCTAAATGGGAGGACTAGATTGGATAATTTATTAAATGACCAGTTTCCATTTATTATTCATCATTATAAATAAAGGATTCGAATAAAATAATATAGTGATATTATTACACATGATTCTTGTAATGAAAATTATGATGTTAACAAGGTGAAAAAATTGAATGATTCTTCCATGACTCTAGTATATTAGTAATGTGGTAAAATGAAAAAACTAGTTTTTTTAATATGGATATTTCATGGGAAAATCATGTACGATATTTATAATACTTCAATCAATTATATTATCAAAATTTTAAAGGACTTACTTCTAGATGATGCATATATTCCCTTGAACCATAATATAGAATGGAATTTAGTTGAAGAATTCATGTCCGCCATAAATATTTTAGCTTATTCTGAGAGGAAATCGCTGATCGAAATGATTTTATAAAATATAGAACATCTCGATGGAATATAAATACTAATGGAACACCATATCATGAACCAAAAAAGTAATGTGGAACTTTACATTGATTCCTAAACTTTAAAATATTTTCACATCTGATGAAATATCAATAATTATATGATGAAATGATACTAATAGAAAGAAAGATGATGAAGAATTCATTCATCCTATAGATAAATTATCATGGTGGAAATTTTATATTTGCTATAATTATTTTTAAGTTGACGTGCATAATGCAATGTTGTGTCTATAATGTGATAGTTTTAATCTTTTGGGTTATAATCTTACTTCACATAACACATGGTCCATTTTCATACACATTTATAACCTTCCTATATGTATGTGTATGAAAAAACTTTCACTTTCAAGAGTTTACTCATATTTGGGACTTCTTATCATGGTAATGATATAGATATATACATTCCACCTTTAATAAAAGAGTTTAAGTATCTTTGGAATGTGGGTGTAAGCACATATGATCCTTATTAGAAAGACATATTTCATAAGTGTGCTATGATTATGTGTATGATAAGTTATTTTCATGATTATACAATGATGTATGGCCAGAGAAAAAAGGGAAAACTTTATTGACCTATTTTTAGGAATAATAAATGATCTAGAAGACCTAAATATAATCATAGTTTCAGATTTATGGGAAATAGAAAATTCTTGTTAATGGATCATCTATATAGAAATAATTATTGAAGGTTTGAAAATACCATCGATGCTGAAATTCCACCTATGTTTATGTATGAAATTTATGTGATTAATGAATTTCAAGAAGCCAATTTTTCATTTGGGAAAGGTCACATAAAATTAAGAAATAAGAATAATGTTTCCACTAAATCCAATTATAATTAAAAGAAGGAAATTATATTCTTTTAGTTTCCTTATTGGACAACCAATTTGTCACATCATTGTTTAGATGTAATTAAAATTAAAAAAAATATGGGATTTTTTTTTAATTTTTCTAATTGTCAAGAGGAAGAAAAAATTTGATTTATGATCTCAATGTTACTTGGTGGATTCAGTTATCAGACCAAAATTGCATCCTGTGTGTGTCAGTGAAAATAAATGGAAAGTTTCATGTGATTCTTATGTGATGGAACCTATAGAAAAGAATAAATTTATGAAATTACTATTGACTATAAAGTACATAATAAATATTCAAAAAACATATCTAAATTGGTCAATAAAAGATATTTGGAGCTAAAATATTTAAAGACTCATGATTATAGCATCCTTATTCATGAGTTGATTTCGATAGCAAACTTTCATCCACTATTCAATAATGTAAGGGTGGAAGTAATTCAATTATGCCATTCTTATAGAGATATTTGTGTTAAAAAGTTTTTTTTAATATTTCTTGTAAATTTTTTTGGAAGTGGCACCATTAATTTTGTGTGAGTTATAGAAACTTTTTCCTTCATCATTTTTTCACATGCATGCTACATTCAACTGTCTGTCTTACTACTGAAATACTTCTAGGAGGACATGTTTATTTTCATTGGATGTATCCAACTAAAATAAATATGTACACATTGAAGTCTTATATTCATAATAGGAATCATATTAAAGGTTGCATTTTGAATGGTTACTTGTCTCAAGACTGTATAGATTTCTGTTCAATGTATTTGTTTGATTTGACCCCAAGATGAAACTGACTAATGAGAAATGGGGAAGATTAGTATGAAAAAATTGAACCAAATTTTAAATCACATTAAAAAATAGGTGGAATTATTAGATCATATAAATTGACTATATTAGTAAGAGATAACACATCACATAGTTTTATTTAACTATGATTTTTTACTACATCAAGTAAGTAAATTGAACATGTATATGTTTTATCATTCCATATAATTGTATATATGTGCTAAAATATTCTTTATTTTTATGCATAGACTATAAAAAATTATAAATAGAAATAATCATTCTTTATATTTGATAAGGAGATATAATTTTTATAGAAAAAAGTATTCTGCTTAGTTGAAATTGAAGTTAGACGTATTACTGTAAAATTAAAATAATATTAATATTAATTTATTTTTAATATTCATTTATATTTTAGGTATTGAGTTTACTTGTTGAATCTATCTCCGAGTAAATTAGATCTTTCGATTTTGGTCCTAATTCAGTGGTTCGTAAATATAATTGAATTATGATGAATGGGTAAAAATTTATTATGACTACATGTGTAATGAACATGAGAATAAAACATAATGGTGTTTTGGAAAATGTTATAACAGACTGTTATTCCAGTGAATCAGATAATAGACCTTAATTTTAAAATGTATCTTATTATGGATTTTTTTAGAAAATACTAATATTTGATTATTAATCTCATGGTTGAGTCACTATGATGAAATGAAAGTATTTTTATTCGGTGATGAGACCTGAAACATTTATTCATGATTATGGATTTTGAGTTATTCACATGAATCACATTCTTGCTACTGATGATCCATATATAAAGGAATCAATGGAGAAACAAGTTTTTTATGTGAAATATCATCCAATACCTAAATTTGGTGTCATTATTGAATTAATCGAAAGATATATTTTTGATTATGGTGGGGATGAAATTGAAACCATCACTTCCACCATTGGCCTCAATCAATTTATTAATTAGGAAAACTCTAATAGTTTAATTTTTAGATTTTATTATGAACATTAATTTGTGGTGAGTAATATATAGAATCATCCATATATATTCTCAGTTTTTTGGGTTTAGCTCGACTTAGTTTTTCCAGGTTCGTATAGTTAAACTTTCTTTCAATTTGATTACAAATATTTTGTATCCAACTTATACTTCATGTGGATTTTTATTGTATACTAGTTGTACTTTTCTTTGAGTTCTATAATCTAACATTTAATTGAATTATAACCTAAAAAACATTCAAAACTAAAAAAATTCAATTATAATAAAATAAAGAGGAATCAAACTGAAACATATTAAAAAATTATAATTAAAATCAAAACCAATGAAAAGAATGACCTAACCCAAAAAATGAAAAAATAACCTAACCCAAAATATGAACCTAATGGACTAACCCAAAAAATAAACAATTGACCTAATAAATTGACCAAAATAAACCAAATTACCTAACCAAATATGAATTGGATCTAATTTAAAATAGAATAAGAAAACTATATCATACCCATGATAAACATGATAATTTTAACATGTTGATTTTTATAGATATGTATTTTATGTTTTGATATTATTAAAAGTAAATATAATGTGATTTTGTTATGTCACTATGCATCATTTATTTGGTTTGAAAATTAGTATTCATTAATTATTAAATGTTTAATTTTCTTTCTTGTTTTCATTATACATTAGTTATGAAATTATAATTAAATAAATATTTTTTTCAAATGCAAAAAATGAAAAACATTGAAGAGGTATAAAGGAAGACGATGTAGGAAAATAACCAAATAAGAGATATTTTCATTCCTCCTCTAGTTCCATTTGGGATAATTTTAATTCATATATATATATATATCAATAATATATAATGTCACATGGTTAATTTTGATTTTTACATTTAATCAGGATCCACCACCTAGGAGATAATTATTCTTTAAAAAACCTAATGGAAGAAGTGCTCAAACAGGTAATGTGACGGGGGGGGGGGGGGGACTAGAGATACTCACACCACTCTTTGTACCAGATCACACCCTGTACCTTCATCAAATATACCACCTAATAAACTTTCTTATCCCACAGTATTGTTATAGGAACCCAAGATATTTAGGCCACCTATAATTTCACCACCATTTATATCTGATCCTCATCATCTTTATTTCCATTAGATGATGATGAATCCTACTACCCATTTATATTATACTTTTCTATAGTTTTATACAACATATTATTTTCCTTCTATTTCATTAATCCCAAAATTCTATGTCTGTGTTCCTTAAAATTATACTTAAACACATTCTGAGCCTCACGAGAAGACATTGGACCCCAGTACTACTATACAGGCCAACGGTCCTTCAGAGCCTAGGGATCAATTAGTACCCACTGATAATCCTATCTCAAGTATATTTATACAACCCTAGTAATTTTTCACCATAATTATTTTTCATTATAATATTTTTTGATATAATATATTTTTTATTTCATAGATTAATTTGCAACAAGGAGGCATGGATGAAAACACATGAATAAAGTGTGGAACCACCATACATATCTTATTGATAAGTACAATAAGGATAATAATTTTTTTGGTAAAACAACGAAATAATGTAGGAGTTTTATGGAGATGTATCCCAAATAATTTGATATCATTCGTATCAGGCCACTCTCTTAGAGAAACATTCAAAATCAAGTAAAGTATAATGCTTGGGAACAAATATGTGTTAAAAAATCATTAGATTTAATATTATATTATTATTATATTTATATGAATTTAATATTTTGGTACCATCTTCGTTATAATTTTCCAAATAGTGAGGTTGTGAGTATTGAATGATTCATGGAATTTGTTGAGCTGTTGAGAGCATATAAGCATGAGTTATATAGTGGCTAAGTTTCTAGATTTGGACCAGATTTTGAGGCCATAAATATCATTAATTATGGTCCAACATCACATTATTAGGAAATTATTTCTCATCAGAAAAGTACTGAGGATAAGGTATTAATCAAATTTTAGGTTTTTAATGAAAATTACAGTGATATAAATTAATAATATATTTTTTATTATTGGAAATTATTTTCTAAGGAGTTTCCAAATGAAATAAAAAATCAAGGATAATACTAAACAACTCCACACTTTAGGATATCCTATGATACCAGAACATGAGAGGGAGCATGTATTTTTCTTCGACACTTGTTTATAATTTTTCTATTTAAAGGAATTATGGAAATAAAATTTCATCAATGGTAAATTATATAAATTCATTGTAATTTTTTTATTAAAAAATATATTTATGTATAAGTTAATTTTTTAATATTACAATATATTAATGAGAAACAAATCGATCAAAGAGTTTTTTGATAGATTGAATTTAAAATTTGGATTAATATTGAGTTCAGTTATTATAATAAAGATCTATTTCAGAGTAAATATTTACCTAGTTTGGTTCATGATCATCTTCAATTTTAACGGCTTCATCAAAGTTGTGATTTTAATAACCCATTAACTCTTTAAATAATCATCACACATTTGCATCAAACTATGTTTATTTTCAATGACATTAATGTCATTGAAATCACTCAACTAATGTAGCCTTTTATTATAGCACATGTAGCATATTAAATAAGATGAGTGTCTCATGAAAACATATTCCTAAACTATTTTACTCACTTGTTTTGATAATCCCAAATCATGTTTAAATAGTTATAATGATATATTAAGTCCTTTGCTAACTCTTTTTAATCTGTATTTATAATTATTTTATCCTGAAAAATGTATACTCTTAGTCTCATGACTTTGCTGCATCAGATTACAATTTACATTCATCTAAATATAAGTTCACTGTTAAAGGCTACTGGTTAGAGTCTTCTGTTCAAATTCACCATTATAGCTCACTATTACTATCGGTCACTGATCCTATAAGGTTACTGTTGAAGATCTTTTGTCACTAATATAGGCTACTGGTATAAGGATACTATCAGAAGTCTACCATTGATCTACTTATCAATTCTCACAGACAAAGAGTCACCATCACAAGGTCACTGCTATGGCAAGGCTTATGTTAGAATTTCACTGTTAGACTCTGTCTCAAGTATTCTATTCAGAACCTCACTGTTCAAGTCTACAGTTGAACATGTCTACCATTAGTAGAAGAATACCACTAGACAAATCCTACTGTTGAGATAGTCAATTGTTGTTCAAAGTATACTGATGGAAATACTACATCATTAATGAAATTACCTGTTGAGATAAGTCTACAGTTGTAAAGGTCACTGTTGAAGTAGTTTGATGTTACAAAGCTTCCGTTAGAAGCTTACTGTTGGAGTTTACCACTGATCCAGCCTACTGATGAAGCTCACAGTTGAATAGCCTACTGATGAAGTCTACTGATGAGGAGCTACTTTTACATAGAGTAACAACTACTGTTACAAGACATCCACTGACACAAAGCCTACTATTACAAGTCTACATAAAAAGAGCCTACCGATGAAGTCCACAGTTAGAAAGACTACCATTGAAGTCTACCGTGTGACATGCATCTTCTACCAGTCTAATGATATTCTATTATTTTCTTTTTCAATTTTATTATTGTTATTATAACGGTCATTTCTGGGAAAATTAATTCAACTGACATTATTTAATGTTATTTGCAGGCATATCAGGATACAATACGATGTACGAGGAAGACCACATGTGGTTGAAACATTTCACTTGTCGGCCTCTACTGAACCAAATGAAAAAATCTCAGCCGGAAAAGTGTACATATATATATATATATGTGTGTAGAGACAGACATTAAAAAATAATCACCACAAAGATATATACGAAGAAGACACATAAACAAGAGAAAATCGTGGACACATTGAATACACACAAAACACTCATAAGATAGAAACATACACAATCTGAAGAATAACACTCAAGAACTCCTTCTGAAGAACAAAGAGCTTCACGAAGATCTATTGAAAGAACCTTTTCAAGCTGTAGTTGTGTGATGCAAAAGAGCTTCAAACCCAAGAAGCTGATCATCTATACATTTGGAAGTCAAAACCCGGAAGAAGTTGCAACACTCTGTTTTGGAGGAAACTTGCAGAGAAAGACCAAAACTTCATTTATTTCATACCAACAAGTCCATAGTTAATCTGCCAACACAACAGAGCATTCTAAACTTATCACTACTATCTTTAGCTCTATTGTGTTTAATTATTTTACATTTGTGAGAAGTGTGTTTGTGTTACACACAATAACTCTTGTTCTTGAACTGAGGGATACTGAAAATCCCCATACCAAACTCTCTTTACATTTGTTTCCCACGTATAACTGTGGAAGAATCCTAGTGTGTCTTGGTTGTTATATTTTTCCCACGTATAACTGTGGTAGAGGTTACAAAACCTGGACAGTTTGTGAAAACTGTTGTAAAGCCCGATACATGCTGTGTATCACTTTTTAATATAATTGCTTGGTGGAAGGTGATCACCAAGTGGAGAGGACTAGGTCATGTCTTAAGACTGAGACTCTTGTTTTAAATTTTTGTGTTCATCCTTCCTTTACTCTGTTTTACATTTATCCACTGTGCTTATATTTTCAAAGACAGAAATCAGTTTTTACATTCACTCTGATAGTTAGTTCTGGTTAGTGTGTATATCTGATTTGTTTAGTAAACTTGTTTCAAAAGTCGAATTAGTTCTCATATAGATTCAACTGAGGAGTAATCAACCTTTGAAAAACCTGTTGAACAATAAGTCATTTATATCTCTACTTCCTTAATTTACTGGGCCGTTTTAATTTGGGGGAGTTTAATTCTAAAAGTTTTTAACAGAAATTTTAATTGGAACTCAATTCACCCCCTCTGGAGTATCCACTCCGACCAACATTTGGTATCAAAGGAAACATTATTATTTATAAAAATCTTCAAACCCTCTTTTTTTAAACAGTGATTTTAGTTTTATCTTAAAGATCTTAAATTTTTGTTAGTTCTAAATTTTATCTCTTTAATATTATTTAAAATCTAGTTATGGACAATAGACTAGAAGGTGTTGCTACTAACATGCCACATTTCTTTAATGGTGTGAATTATGCTCAATGTAAAATTAAAATGAAAATTTATTTGGAAGGTATTGGTTTTGATATCTGGTCTGCTATAGAATTAGAATATGAGATCCCCAAAAATGCTAGATCTTCCTGGGATGATGGTATAAATTCTAACTATAACAATAACTGTAAATCTATGAATTCCCTTTACTGCTCTTTAGGAGATGAGTAATTTAACCGAATTTCTGCATGTAAAACAACTCATGAAATCTGGGACACCTTGGCTGTTTCTCATGAAGGAACAACCAATGTCAAGGAAATGAGATTGAATACTTATACTATTAAATATGATAATTTTAAGCTGAGACCTAATGAACCCATTTATGATATGTACCTTCGGTTTAATGAGATTGTCAACACCATGAGTTCACTGGGAAAAGCTGTTCTAGAAAAGGATCAGATCATGAGAATATTGAGATGTTTTCCAGACAGATGGAGAGACACTTCTGTGTCTATCCGAGAGTCATGTGACATCAGTAAGCTACCTGTTAAGGAGTTCATTGGTAAACTAATGATGTATGAAGAAGAACTGAAGGTGAAAAAAGAAGAAGATGATGAACCCAAGAGAAAATCCGTAGCATTCAATTCAACTGCTTCAAAGAGCAAATATAAGGAGAAAATACATGTACCTACTGAAATTTCAACCCGTGAAGATTCAGATTCATAAAGTGATTAAGAAATGGCTCAAATAGCTAGGAGATTTTAGAAGTTCTATAGGAAGAAGAAGTTTTTCAGAAAATCAAACTACAAAGAAAATTATGACAATAAGGGACATTGGAAGAAGTATTGGAAGAAATATGATAAGGAAGATGATATAGTCTACTATGAATGCAAGAGGAAAGGACACATCAAGGCTGACTGTCTGAAGTTAAAATTCAAAAAGAAATATGATTATAAGGGAAAAAGTTATAAAAAGGCTATGAAAGAAACATGGAGCGCTTTGGAAGATAGTTCGAGTGAATCTGATGCTTCAGACTCAGAACAGAACAAACATGCCAATCTATGTTTTATGACAGAGACATCCGAGGTAACAATTAATTCCCATGTGCATAATACTTATTATTCTGGAAATAACAGTGATTCAGATAATGAGGAAAATATATCTAAGACTGAACTGTTTGAATATTGAAATATACTAGAAGATACATGCAATAAACTAAAAGATAAATATAAATCTTTGAAGAAATATCATGCCTTTACTAGTGATATTAAAACAGATCTAAGTGTAGAAAAAGAAAATAATGCTCAACTGTTGAAAGAGAACACTCAACTAAAATTATCTAATGAACAATTAAGAAAGGATATTGAGAAGTTCACTACTGGTAGGGATACCTAGACACAGTTTCTTGGAAAACATATTGCTCCAAAATATACAACAGGTCTAGGATATCAGCCTGGATAGAGACAAATTAGCAAAACCAAATTTGTTCCAAAATTTGGACAGTTCACTGCTAGTTCTGGACCATCTTTTGAGAAACAATTTTCTAAAGGACCTAACAAGATATTTATGTCTCAAAATATGTTTTATGATTTTAGAAAACCAATAAATAAAAGATGGGTTCCCAAAGTTTTACTAGCTAACCTCTCTGGACCCAAGAAGATCTAGGTACCAAAATTACCCCATGTTTAATTTGTTTTGCAGGGACGTTTCTTAAAGAGTTCCTATAAGACCCTATGGTACTTGGACATTGGATGTTCAATAAATATGATAGGAGACTATTCTTTCTTCAAGAGTCTAATTAAAGTTGATGGTGGGCATGTCACCTTTAGTGACAATGCAAAAGGAAAAATCATCGGCTTAGGCCAGATTGGTAACCCTAATACAATATTAATTTCTAAAGTACTTTTTGTTGATGGATTAAAGTAAAATATACTTAGCATATCTCAGTTATAAGATGATGGCTTAAATGTTAAGTTTGAAAATTATTAATGCCATGTTTTTAATTCAAAAAATGATTTAGTTTTCACTACATGTTGAAATGAGAATGTGTATGTTGTTGATTTAAATTCCTTATCCAATCAAAATGTTTCCTACTTAAATGATTTTAATAAAGTGTCTTGGTTGTGGCATAGAAGATTAGGACATTGTAATGTGCACTCACTTAGGAAGCTGTCTAAGAAATTTTTAGTTAGAGACATACCTAAATTCGAATTCCCAGTTGATAAAGTGTGTAATCCCTGTCAAAAGGGAAAACAACACAATGTTTATTTCAAACCCAAGAAAGAAGTTTCAACTTCTGAACCACTTGAGTTGGTTCACATGGATTTTTTTGGACCATCAAGAGTTTCAAGTCTAAACGGGAAGCACTATGTTTATGTTCTTGTGGATGACTTTTCTAGGTATACTTGGGTATACTTTTTATATCACAAAAGTGAAGCCTTCTCTTACATTATTAAATATTCCAAGTCTGTAGAAAATCTTAGTGGACATAGAATTAAGACCCTGAGAAGTGATCATGGCCGTGAGTTTGAGAATCATGAGTTTGAATCCTACTACTCACATAATGGCTATAGTCACAAATTTTTTGCCCCTAGGACACCTCAACAAAATGGAGTTGTAGAAAGAATAAATAGGACCCTTCAATAAATTTCTAGAACTTTGCTTAATGAGTATGACTTACCTGTTTTTTTGGGCTGAAGCTGTAAAAATAACTTGTTATGTTATCAATAGAGTTTTAATTGGGCCTGTTCTCAAAAGGACCCCTTATGAACTTTGGAATAATAGGAAGCCTAAGTTTAATTACTTTAGAGTTTTTGGTTGCAAAGTCTTTATTCTTAATACTAAAGATAATCTTGACAAATTTGCTTCTAAGAGTTATGAAGGAATTTTCCTGGGTTATTCTATCTTAAGTAAAGCCTATAGAGTGTTCAATAAGAAAACCAAATGTGTGGAAGATTCATCTCATGTCAAATTCAACGAGACTGATTCACATGAACCAAAAAACTCTCTTGAAAATCTTGAGGAAGATTTGTCAAATCTAAACTTTAATGATAAGAATAGTGAATCCCCTGTAAAAGTATCCAGTTCTGGAAATTTTAAAGAATCTGCTCCTACTGATTCTGAACCAATAGACAACAATGAAGAATCTAGTTTAAAACTTCATAAAGGTATTAGGACTCTCAAGAATCATCCTCTAGATGCTGTTGTAGGCGATTTAAATAGAGGAACACAAACTAGAGCTTCTCTAGGAAACCAAGTTGAACATCAATCTTTTCTTTCACAGCTTGAACCCAAAAATATTAATGATTCTATCAATGATGAATTTTGGGTAATGGCTATGCAAGAAGAACTAAATCAGTTCGAAAGAAACAAAGTTTGAGAATTAGTGGAAAGACCTAAGGACACCTTGGCCATAGGCATTTTATGGGTGTTTAGGAACAAAGTAGATGAGTCTGGGAATATAGTTAGAAATAAATCTAGGCTAGTTTCACAAGGATATAGTCAATAGTAAGGAATAGACTATGAGGATACCTTTTCACCTATAGCTAGATTAGAAGCTATTAGGATACTACTTGCATATGCAGCTCATCTGAATTTCAAACTTTATCAAATGGATGTTAAAATTGCTTTTCTAAATGGGTATATAGTTGAGGATGTATTTTTGGAACAACCTCCTGGTTTTACAAATACCCATTTTTCCAATCATGTTTTTAAACTATCTAAATATTTATATGGCTTAAAACAAGCTCCAAGAGCATGGTATGATAGGCTCAACTCTTTTATTATTTCAAAAGGTTTTACCAAAGGGATAGTTGATCCTACTCTTTCATTAAATGGATTTCTAAAGATGTTTTGATAGTAAAAATTTATGTGGATGATATTATTTTTGGATCTTCTAAAAATTCATTATGTACTGATTTTTCAAAAATTATGCAAAATGAGTTTGAAATGAGTGTAATGGGAGAACTCAAAATTTTCCTTGGATTTCAGATCTTTCAAAATAAAAATGGCATTATTTTGAATCAAAGTAAATATATTAAGGATCTTTTAAAATGTTTTTCTTTGGATGGTAGTAAAGGTAGTGACACACCTATGAGTACCACATGTAAGTTGGATACTGATGAAGATGGAGAACCAGTGGATCAAACCAACTATAGAGGTATGAAAGGGAGTCTACTCTATATTACATCTAGCAGACCTGACATTATGTTTAGTGTATGCATGTGTGCTCGCTTTCAAGCCAATCCAAAAGAGTCTCATTTAACTACTGTAAAAATGATTTTTAAATATCTCAAACATACTCCCAATATAGGATTATTTTATCCAAAAGGAAAATCATTTGATTTGTTGATTTATTCTGATGCTGATTTTTCTAGTTGCAAGTTAGATAGAAAAAGAACCTCTGGGACATGTCACATTTTAGGCAAGTCACTGGTATCTTAGCATAGTAAGATACAGAATTCTGTTGCATTATCCACTGCCAAAGCTGAATAAATAGCTGCTGGTAGTTGCTGTGCACAAATTCTGTGGATGAAACACACTTTAATGGACTATGGATATCAATTAAAACATGTCTCTATAAAGTGTGAGAATAAAAGTTCTATTTACATTTCCAAAAATCCAGTATCTCATGCTAGGACAAAGCATATTGATGTGAGACATCACTTTTTGAGGGATCATTATCAAAAGGGTGATATCACTCTTGAATTCATTACCACTGAACATAAATTGGCTGATATATTCACAAAGCCTTTGAATTTTGAGATGTTAAATTATATCAAACATGAGTTAGGTATGATTAACTTTAGCACAGTCGGACCTCACTGTTAGACCACACAGTTAGACCTCACTGTTAGACCACACGGTTAGACCTCACTATTAGACCTCACTGTTAGACCTAATAGTCAGACCTCACTGTTAGAACTCACCGATTGGACCTCATAGTTAGAACTCACTATTGGACCTCACAGTTGGACCTCACAGTTAGACCTCACTGATAAACCCAACTGTTACACCTCACCGTTGCACCTCACTGGTGTACCTTACTGGTACATCTCACTATTGGATACCTCGTTGTTTGTCTTTATTTTTTCGGGAATTCGAACCATTTTTATTCCTATTTATTATTTCTATTTTATTTTGTTTTAATCCCTAAATTATAAAACCAAAGGTGACGAACGTATCTCAATCCACCTTCCTCTCTCATTCTCAAACCTTGCTCTCAAAATTCCTAAACCCTAACCCTTCACCTGAACCCTCGAACCTCCTTCAATCTCCATGGCTAGAACCAATCGCCCCCCCACTGTTAATGAGGATATGCCAAGGCCAAAAAGGACTCAAGCCGAATCCAATGGAACCAGTAATACTCTGACGGGACCTGTTAACTCGCATCTGACCAAGAGATAAATCTTTACTGAGAATGAGTTAAGTGAAGAATGGCTACTATCGAGCAAGTCATTAGTGCTGAAAGCACTAGATGCCCAAGGATGGAACAAATGTTTTTCCATCAACAATGGACCATACTAACCGAATCTTGTGAAATAATTCTATGAATATCTGATGTTTTAAGAGGAAGATGATGTGCATAAGCTAATATCTAGAGTCAATGGCAATGAAGTCAGCTTCTCGTCTGCTGAGTGGGCTACCTATTTGAGAGTTCCTCATGAAGGAATATATGATTACTACTCTAGAGTGCCTCCTCCAGATAATGATGTTTTTTAATATGAAGAAGCTCTCGAAGAACTGATAAGAAATGGAAAATCATGGAAGATCATTGCAGTTGAGATGAATGGAGAATACATGCTTTTATTCAAATTCATTCAACATGTACTTAGTCCCAGGAGAGGAGATTTTGCAGTGCTGAAGTACCAGGACATATTCCTAATGTACTTACTAAAGCATGGAAAGAAGATTAACCTATGTAGGTTACTGATGGCACAATTGGAGGATCTGACTAAGATAAGCTCAAAAACCAATGCCCTATTCCATGCCAAGCTTATTTCAGTAATGCTAAAGGTAAAGGGTGTGGTTGGAAATCAAGAAATTATGATAGTGGCCATGAACAGTGTTTGTATCTCCAATGTGATTTGAAAATTTATGAAAATTAGCTGGAATCCATGGAATAAGGAATGGGTAAATGATGAAGGAAAGGTATATGAAAAGTTTGACCCTACTACACACCCATCTAGGCCAAAAGACCAAAGAGATCCAGGTTTGAAGCCTGATGAGCCAGAACCGGCTTATTTAGATGAGGACGAAGAAGATGAAGGTGCTATGGACCCTGAAAGAGAAAACACCCCCATTGATGATGGGAATGATCCTGATTTTACTCACAGTCCTGTAAGGACAGTAGCTTTCGGAGTAGCTAGCCCTCCAAAAGAACTGCCAAGAATAGAGACTATTCTGAAGGACAGTGACACTGAGACCACTGAAGAAGAAGAAGCGTATCAAAATATTGTCAAGGACACCTCTTAAGAGGATGATGCAGAGGAATATTATGAAAAGTATGAAGGAAAGGAGGTTGTTGCTGAAGCTGATGATGAGGAAAATGAAGAAGAAGAGCTCAGTTTGAGCCCTCTTATAGATAATACAGACAAGGAAGTGTCTGACAGGAAGCAGGAGTGGAATCTACTGCCATTAATATGGAATTAATTGATGACTCAGTGAAGGATGTGACTCACCCCACTGGTGAACCAACAATATAGACTATTGTTGAAACTGCTGGAGTTGCAGAAGAGGCTGTGGAGTTACCTAGAGCATAACAAGTAGAGGAGAATACTTAGGAGAGAGCTCTAAGTGAGGGGGAGAATCTTGGTTCAGTTTCTGTGCTATATGACATAGAATGTTGGTCATTAGATCCATGATACATGGTACATGGACTCAGTTACGAAGATTCTGATGAGGAAGACCAGCCTCAAAGGGATTCTGTTATCCTACCTGAAAGTATTCCGGTAGTTGTGGCTGAAAATTTGGAAACCAAGGAGGACCTTGAGTCCTTGAAAGTTAAAATGCAAAAGGCAGTGATAGAATCAGTGGTAGATTTGAAAAATAGCCTTGTTGAAGAGCTGAGGAATGTAGATAAATCCTTGGAGCTATCTCTAGGATGTGTTGTGTCTAGTCCAGTGAAATAAATTATGGATGCGGTTAAAGTGTGCCATACTCGAATTCAAAGTTGGATAGGAGCTGTGGTTGCTCTGAGAAAATCAGTTGCTTCATTGACTTCCATGAGCAGTTCTCAAAACCAAGTGAATGATGAGATTAGATATATCAAAGAGGTAGTCAAGCAGTTTGTGGACGTTTTTGAGGCTTTTAAGATATCGGTCAAAGAACATATGAATAGTCAGGATGCACTTGTTTATAAAGTGATTGGTAACTTTAATCAGTCTTTCAAAGAGACAGTATCCTTCTCGGTCAAACCCCTTCCCTCATCTAGCTCCCCTGTGAACATTGACCAGATCAAAAATGTGATCTAGGAAGAACTTGCGATGTTCCGTACCAGTGGAACCTCTAATTCTCGAGTACTTGCTACCACTAGAGAAGTCAACAGTTATGTTCGTGAACATTTGCAAGCAACTACTGCTACTCAGGAAGCCATTAAGAATAAGGTAGATTCTTACATTGAGAAGATCTATACCAAGAACCAAATGACCAACCACTTCAAGCTTTTGGTAGAGAATCTGAAGATGCCTCTAGTGAATCAGGCATTCAAGGAGCTGGTCAGCAAATTGAGAGGATTTATCCCTGCTTTGGATAATTTTTTGGAGAATAAAGATGATTTTTTATCTAGCATGGAAAGAAAAGGAATCATTATTATGGATTTCAGAAACCTTCTTCTACCCTTTCTCCATGTGGACTGCACCCCTGTCATCATCCCTCTTGCCTTACCAGCATATCAACCTAGTGGTTCTTCTACGATGTCTCCTGCTGAAGCTATAAAAATCCTTAATCCACTGATACCTCAACGATCTACCCACTACAGACCCACAAGAGCTTCTGTTGCTGCCCCTCTAGTCATTCCTGCAACAATTCCTAAACCTGCTGATCCACCGGCTCATCCTCCATCTTCTTCTTCCAAAGAGAAAGACCCCTTACCAACGGATGATGTGGATTGAGTCTGTTTATGTCTTTTGATAGGGACTCTGTATTGTTTTTGGGTCATGTACTGTCCTTTTATTAATACAATCTTTCTCGGTTTTCTCTATTTTGTGTTTCTTTTTGCTAATCACAAAGGGAGGGAAATACTGTGCTAATTCTAGACTAATCATGTGATTGGGGAGCAATATGATAATATGATACTATGTTGAATCTTTTCTGCCTTTCTCTCTAATCCCATGTACCAATATTTTTTGGTTTTACACTCTTATTAATCTCTGATACTTGAGACATTTTTGATCTATGTTTAGTAACTGTATTATATATGATATCTATCTTTAATACATACTGGCATAATTTGGGATTATCAAAAAGGGGGATATTGTTGGACTCACCTGTTTTGATAATCCCAAATCATGTTTAAATATTGATCATGATATATTAAGTCCTTTTCTAACTCTTTTTAATCTGTATTTATAATTATTTTATCCTGAACAATGTATAATCTTAGTCTCATGACTTTGCTGCATCAGCTTACAGTTTACATTCATCTAAATATAAGTTCACTGTTAAAGGCTACTGGTTAGAGTCTTCTATTCAAAGTCATAGTTATAGCTCACTATTACTATAGTTCACTGATCTTAGAAGGTTACTGTTGAATATCTTCTGTCACTAATATAGGCTACTGGTACAAGGTTACTGTCACAGGTCTACCATTGATCTTCTTATCAAAGCTCACAGACAAAGAGTCACCGTCACAAGGTCACTGCTGTGGCAAGTCTTATGTTAGAAGTTCACTGTCAGACTCTGTCTCAAGTCTTCTGTTGATAACCTCACTATTCAAGTCTACAATTGAACATGTCTACCATTCGTAGAAGGCTACCACTAGAAAACTCCTACTGTCGAGATAGTCGACTGTTGTTCAAAGTATAATGATGGACATACTCCACCGTTAATGAAATTACCTATTAGGATAAGTCTATAGTTAGAAAGGTCACTGTTGAAGTAGTCTGTTGTTACAAAGCTTCCGTTAGAAGCTTACTGTTTCAGTCTACCGCTGATCAATCCTACTGATGAAGCTCACAATTGAATAGCCTACCGATGAAGTCTAATGATGAGGAGAAACTGTTACATAGAGTAACAGATACCGTTACAAGACATCCACTGACACAAAGTCTACCGTTACAAGCCTACAGACAAAGAGCCTACCGATGAAGTCCACAGTTAGAAAGACTACCGTTTAAGTCTACCGTGTGACATGCATCTGCTACCAGTCTAATGATATTATATTATTTTCTTTACTAATTGTATTATTTTTATTATAATGGCCATTTCTGGACAAATGAATGCACCTGACATTATTTAATGTTATTTTCAGGCATATTAGGAGACAGTACGATGTACGAGGAAGACCACATGTGGTTGAAACATTTCTCTTGTCGGCCTCTGCTGAACCAAATGAAAAAAGCTCAGCTGGAATAGTGTATATATATATGTGTGTGTGTGTAGATACAGACATCAAAAAATAATCACCACATAGATATATACGAAGAAGACACAGAAACAAGAGACAAGCATGGACACATTGAATATACACAGAACACTCATAAGAGATAAACATACAAAATATGAAGAAAAACACTCAAGAACTCCTTCTGAAGAACAAAGAGCTTCATAAAGATCTATTGAAAGAACCTTTTCAAGCTGTAGTGGTGTGCTGAAAAAGAGCTTCAAACCCAAGAAGCTGATCATCTCTACATCTGGAAGTCAAAACCTGGAAGTTGCGGCACTCTGTTTTGGAGGAAACTTGCAGAGAAAGACCGAAACTTCATTTCTTTCATACCAACGAGTCTAGAGATGAGCTGCCAACACAACCAAGCATTATAAATTTATCACTACTATATTTAGCTCTATTGTGTTTAATTATTTTACATTTGTGAGTAGTGTGTCTGTGTTACACACACTGACTCTTGTGCTTGAACAGAGGGATACTGAAAATCCCCATACCAAACTCTCTTTACATTTGTTTCCCACGTATAACTGTGGAAGAAGCATGGTGTGGCTTGGTTGTTATATTTTTACCACGTATAACTATGGTAGAGGTTGCAAAACCTGGACAATTTGTGAAAACTGTTGTAAAGCCTGATACAGGCTGTGTATCACTTTTTAATATAATTTCTTGGTGGAAGGTGATCAACAAGTGGAGAGGACTAGGTATTGTCTTAAGACTGAACCTCTTGTTTTAAATTATTGTGTTCATCTTTCCTTTACTCTGTTTTACATTTATCCGTCGTGCTTATATTTTCAAAGATAGAAATCGGTTTTTTACATTCACTCTGATTTTTAGTTCTGGTTAGTGTGTATACCTGATTTGTTTAGTAAACTTGTTTGAAAAGTCGAATTAGTTCTCATACTGATTCAACTGAGGAGTAATCAACCTTTGAGAAACCTGTTGAACAATAAGTCACTTATATATCTACTACCTTAATTGACTGGGCCGTTTTAATTTGGGGGATTTTAATCATAAAAGTTTTTAACAGAAATTTTAATTGGAACTCAATTCACCCCCCTCCTGAGTATCCACTCCAACCAACATGAACTTTTTCATCATATTTTCCCATATTTTAATTTTTAATCTTCATTAATCATGGACATAAAAAAACTAACCAATTTCCCCCACACATGACCAATTATTTTTATCATGCATATTCTCTCCAAAATAGTATCACCATAAAATCATATCCCCTAAAGTTTAATCCAAAATTAAATGAATCTTTAAAAGTTTATACAATAAAAATTTGATTTATAACTAATATCTAGACTTATTTCATTCCATGTGAACTCCCTTATCCCTTGGAAACCCCAAGGATGAATTTGAGTGATTTATCACCCTCTTTTGGATGATTTACAATGTATAATTATTAGTTGATATTTAGATATTTTTAATCCTCATATTTGGAATTACGAATTCTTATTATATCATTCATTTGACCAATAATATTAGAAATTATATTATGAGTGCTAAAAATTTAGTTCATTTATTTTGATTTTTTTTGTTTCCCATGAAAAGGAATTGAGAGACCCGATGTTTAGGTGTGGCATATTTATAATAGAATTTGAGGAATCATTAAGAGATTATATAACATTATAGGCATATTTAAAATCACCCTTGAATTGTATAATTCTATAGTTCATGTGATTTATTTTTATTCTTGAAATTTCTATTGTTTAATTTAAGAAAAAATATTTTGTGAAAAATGATATTTTTATGAAACGATTAAGATTTTGATAAAAAAATTGGGGACTTAAATGATTTTTTTGGAACATGGATTGAAATATGGATTTATGTGGGTTCCTTGGTGGTTTATAAAAGGATTTTTTTTTTGTATTTTATGTAGTGGATATAGGTGTGGATTTTTTGGGTGAACATTGAATTTGGATATGGAAGTATTAGGTGTGCGCATTGTGTGAATAACTAGAAAAACTCTAAGTTTCATATTGTGAGGCTGGGTTGACTAGATATTATAAGTAAAATCTCTAGGTTTAATACCATGAGGGTAGGTTTCCTAGATCTAGTAGTGACTACTAGATAGAGGTGGGTGTATTAAATAGTATAAGTAAAATATCTAGGTTTCATATCACATGGATAGTTTTCCTAGGATAGGTAATGACTACTAGATGGGTAAGAAGGCATCACTTATAGAGGGGGAGAGGTAACCTTGAATGAGGAGATATCTAGAATTGTATATGAACAGGAAATATAGTATCATTATGGAAATGGAAGAATAAATATAATTAATTTGGGAAGGCCACAAAACATGAAATAGAGCTTCCATGTGATAGTGGAAAAACATAAAACAATTTTTTTGGTTGAGATTTTAATATATTAACTTAGAAATAGGACCTTGGGTAGGGAAGAATTATTTTTACTTTTTTACTAGGAAATAGTTATTTCCTTTAGGACTTGGGTTGATTTAGTGAAATAGTTTAGATTGGATGATGTGTGTGATTTATGGAATTGTTGTGCTTTTTTGAAATATATTGTTTCCCAAGTCTCTTACCTTGTCAGTAACTGATTGATTTTTTGACACCTGATTATCATAATTTTATACCCATACTCAAGTATTTCATTTTATCTAGTCATACTAGGAAACTTTTATCCATGTTTTTATATAAGGAATAACATATTCCTCAATATCATGGTAATTTTTATCATGGTTATTTTTGATTACATTGTTTATTTTCATACAAAATTTTTCATCACCACACCTGAGACTTAATAGTTATATCTCAAAACAATAGCCTCATTTTTATGGTAATATCATTACTAATATCATACTGAGTTTGATAATTCATTGATTCCTACTTAAATTTAATGTATTTACTCAATAAATTAATTGAAAAAAATGATGAAACCTCAACTAAAACCCAAAAAAAATCCATGATATTTATCATAATTATTCAATCCACCCTCCTCATATGATTTCATGGAAAAAATTCCTCTAATATGGATGGATTAAGGTAATATCTTCACACTCATGTATGTAAAAACATACAAGGTATATCCTCATACTCAAGAAAGTCAATTTATTGATGGTGGTACCTAAATTACAAGAAAAATGTAGGGAGTAATGTATGATCCACTAGTATCAACATGTATGTACAAAAATGTAGTTAATATCATTATACTCATTATATGTATCTCCCAACTATGTTTGAATGATTATTTCACTAATTAAAATGATAAATGATTTGGTTGATCTATTTGAAGAGACCCTCAAATTATACTACACTTCCATCCATGTTATTGCAGTACTGATTCTTCATGATGTTATTCAACCTATACAGTTGTAGGTTACTTCTTATCATTATGTAATCCACATAGAAAATTATTCTTCTTGTTTTACTAAATAACAAGCTTAATAATTTTTATAAAGTGTAATCACAATTTTTATTTTTCTATAACACATCACTCCAAAAAAATTCATACAAAAATCAAAACATATATGACGCACAAGAAGAAGAAAATATAAATTTATTTTTAAATTGAAATAAAAATTCCAATAAAATAACATTTTCATCTATTTATAATTTTTTCTTCTTCATACTTATTTTTATTTTTTTTCAAACTCCATTACACATACACTACAACAGAACATAATTTTATATATCATGGATAAGTTGTTACATTTAAACTAATCCTACTTTATTCAAAGTATCAACTTATTCAAAGTTTGAACCTTCTAATTCTTTTTCATGAATTCTAAATCTCACATTGTGATGTTTTATCTATGATTGAATATATTGGGAATCATACTAATAAATTTTATTTTATCCAAATAATTTTAGAAAATTGAGTATTCAATCTATTGAATAATAATATTTTCTTTAAGTGTTGAATCATACGAATTTCAGGATCACTCATACACAAAAGTGGAATCACTCATAAAAGATTTAATTGAATCATACATAGAGGGAAATTACTAATATTCTATATAAAATAACTCTTAAATTGTCCAAAATGACACGTATATAGGTTAAATGACTCATAAAAAACTCAAAATTATTTATATGTAGGTTAAATAACTCATACACACCTCAAAATAACTTATACACAAGTCAAGAATGACTTATAAAATCTTTTAAGATAACTCATACACACCTATAGACCTAGATTTGTTTTAACATGGCTCCAAATTCCACAACATTTCAAAAATACTTCTATATTATCTCCAAACATTGAAAAAATGATTATAATCATCTACAAACCATAAATAAATATTAGAATGAACATCATATCAAATGGATTGTCAAATATCACGTCAATTTGAACATGTATTTTTTTGACAAAAAAAGTAAACAAAATGATCACATCCATTTAAAACTTATCCAAAACATCTTCTATAGATATTTTCATTATTCTAGAATTAAATTCATGTAAAAAAATCTCATTAAGAATCTAACTACTTCCAAACATCACTTAGGATCAATAATCTCATTAAGAATATAACTACTTCAAAACATATCATCAAGAATCCAACTAATTCTAGTCATCTCTTACCTTAATTATAATTAACATAGGATAAACAAGATTAAGAAAGTCAATATATTTCTAGAGGTACATCATAGAGCAACTATATCCGGATTAGGTTTAGAAGGTTGATCATGGAGATCTTCCCAATGGGTAGATCTATCTCAAATTGTTTTATACAACAATCCATTAAAAACCATTTATAATTACTAAAAAGGATACAATTAGGGTTGTTATTAGAATCAGATCAACATAAAGGACTCTTAGGCCATTACCTACTACATCAATGTGATACTGGTGAATTCCTCATGAAAAATTATGATGATGATAAATTAGATGGAATTATTATACCATAAAAAATATGACCATACATAGACCATTCCATATTTCCTACATCACCCAATAGAATATTGTAAATTATTATCACTTTAGTAATTTTAGCCTTAATTCCATTAGTATTGAAAACCCATACGGGGAGATGATTACCATAGTAATATCAATAAAAATATAAAAAATAACTTCAAAATATATTTTAAAATTATAATAAATTAAAGAATAATGAAATTTTATATGAAATGAAGTCATGAATTGAACCATAAATCATGTTATTAGAAAATCATAGTCATTTAAATCATATAGTCACATATTAATGAAAGGAAAACCAAATAAATAATCAAGTAAAATAATATAAAAAATGAAAAAAATAAATAAAGGCAACATTTATTCTCCAATACCTTACCTCAGGCCAATATATATATCTATTTTGATACCCTCTATCACACTCACCAATAAATAGTTTATTTATATTCTTAATAGTGTTATTTAGAGGCCCTTGATGAGTTGGAAGCTGAAAACTTTAGGATAAATGATCATTTTCATCAGGTATTAGGAGATGTGAACCATGAAGGAGTATGTTTCCGACCAGGGAAGAGTATTTTACCCCTAGATATTGTCCCACTTTAGATTCCATCTCTACTAGCACTAAGTTGGAAACAAATCATATATGGAAAATATATGCTCGTATATAGGTATAAGAGGCCAAAATATGGTAATGCAAGAGTTTGAATGGAATCAAAAGGCTAATTTTTAATTTAGGAAATTTATGGTAGCCTTATTTCCATCACTTCCACTAGATACCATTGCATCTTATGATAAATTTATGTCGATGATATGTATATTATATAGTTCACCAAGAGATGGTTCTAGTGGTGGATGAGATGATGATGTTCCTTGAGATTGTGATGGAGATGGCGATGGTGATGCTGGGGATTATGTTGAGGATGATGGTGAGGATGATAGTGAGGATGATAGTGAATATGCTGATGATACTGATGGTGGTGATGGTGGTGGTGGTGGTGATGATGATGAAGATGGTTATGATGTTGGTTTTTATGAGAGAGAGATTTATCATTTACATTTTTTATTGATATTTATGAAATAGGATGTTTGAAAATTAGATGTGAATAAATATATATGATGTTCTAAATGCGTGTTATCAATGGATGAATACACTAATTAGTTTCTTGAATTTTTTATATTTTCTGGAAGTGGTTTGGGTTTTTATGTTTTCAAGTGAAGGTATTTGATGATGTTTGTAGGTTTTGGGCCATGGTGGAGGGCTAAAAATGTTTTCTAATGTTTTTAGGTATTTATAAATGGTGGGTTTTCTGTTGTCTACTAAGGTAAGGAATGTCTATACCAATGGTTTGAGAATCTACTAGTATAGTTTTTAGCTAGGAATTGATATTCCAATGGTTTATAGAACCATTGGTATATAATTATTTGAAAACCCATTGTTATAGTCAAATACAAATAGTTTCATAAAAACTTCAGTAAAATGTAAACCCGGGTGGCCTTTACTAATGGTTCTCCAGCCTATACCAACTTTTTTGAACCGCTGGTATTGCCCCAATTTCCAGCAGTTCTTTAAAAGATCTTACTTTCATTTCCAACCATTTTTAAATCTATGTATGATTTATTATTGATTTATTAAGGAAAACATTTCTACATGTATTTCATAATATGGTTATTCCTATTCATACCCATCAAACCAATTTATAGGTTATAAAAATCATATTTAAATAATATTTCTATAGTATATGATAATTCGTTTATGCTCAGTGTTTTGTGTATCATAATATATCAAACAGATATAATATATTTAATAGAAATATATTATAAAATATTAGTGTTACATTTTACCCCCTTAAATGAATTATTCCCTAACAATTTTTATCTTGTGTTTGATTAAATGGAACTCAAAACATTTTCAAAATCAATTCCGAGTGGATGATAAATATACCTAATTGGAAAGAAATACCTTTTAATCTTCATCGATGAAATTTACTATTAAAAAGGGATTTATTGTATAAGTTAATATTATTAATTTTATCATTTTATAAATACATTTTTTACAAAACTCATAATTGTGACTAATAATGAAAGATAATAACTTGATAACTATGATATATTTTCCAAATAGGACTTAATAAATTTATCTTCCTCTTGCTTGAGTTTGAGGAATTATTTTACTATAGAGATAAATAATGTGAGAAAATATAATTACTTAATTTATTTCCATAATTTCATCATTTGGTTATCTTTTAAGAAATTTTCCTCCTTTGATTCATGATAAATGACCATGGTAATGTTTTCATGCTTAAAGAATTAAAACTAAATTTTCATGGATTATACGATCCATAAAATGATGACAAGTTTTTCCTCTTTTCTATAGACATTTACCAAAACAAAAATGGTTAGTACAAGGTACAATAGTACTTAATATTTATAAAACATCATATGAATAAATAATACACTATTATTAAAAACCTTAATAAAAACACCCAAATTTCAACTTAATTCATTCCATAAATAACTAACTTTAAAACTCTTCAAATTATGCAAAAAAAAATTCAAAACCCAAAAATCAGAAATATTTATTCGCATATTTTTCCAAAAATAAAATTAATATTTACCCCAAAATATCATTAATCACATGTAAAGTCAAATACCAAAAATGTATATACCCTAATCATATATTTTTGAAAATATACTAATCATTTTTTAAAATAACCAGAATCACCATAAACCATAACAAAAAAATATGTACTTCTACAAGTTAACACAATATTTATTCATCAAATAAACTTAAATCATAGAAAATAATATTCAGCTTATATTAATCATATAATTTTCACAATATAGTGTACTTCCTCAATAATAACTTTAATCACTTAGTCATGAAATCACTTTTCAATGTCATAAATTCTAAAAAAATGATAACTCCTTTATTCCCGTTAACCATAATTACCCTATCATCAAAGAATATATTAACCTTAAAGGTCATATATTTCTTTCAACTTATGTTTCCAATAGCATTCATCCTAAATAACTTCTCCCTAAATCACCTGTTAAACCTAAGGGTTAAATATACTTCAATGACATATTAAAACTTAATAAACATTTACCAAAATATCGGGAGTCACTTTAAAATAGAATAACATAAAACCTCAAAAGGGTATCTATGTCTTTAAATTATCATCATACCTAAACTTATCAACCAATAAAGGAATTATTAACTCATAAATTATTATCATATGATAACTTCATAGCCTATAAAGTTATCTAAACCCTGCTCTAATACCAATTGAGATAACCTGAGACTTATACAACTAAATCTGGTGCTAAAAATGTATTATTTACACAATAACTTTAATAACAACTAAAATGACCCAATTATAACCATCTATAATTAAAATATCAATTTCCATCATTGATTCACTTACATACCTATGAACCTGTAGTTTTAGAGTTTTAGAGAATTATGGAAAATACTTTATATATCAAAACCCATATCTTTCTCCTAAAATGGGTATTTTTTTATTACAACCATATTTTATTATTCTATAATAATACTTCAACATCTACCAAAAAATTATCCACACATTATACTATTCTATAAAAATATACATAATATCATTCTTTATAACTTGAGGAAAATGGAACCATAAGAAAGGGTGAGCTCATATGCTCAGTAAGGGTAAACATGGGAGGTATCATTGAATACCATACACAAGAATAAGATAATCATAAGGGTATGAGATCTTGATAATAACTTAAAAATTTCATTCCCAACCAATCATAGATCATAAAACATGAGTCATGGCATGAATCTTTAGAATTTAAAAATATATGAGTCATAAGAGTTAAGAATTGATAATAATCAATCATGATCCATGAGATCATATAATAAGCATAAGAGCATAAAATATGAATTGTGGCATAAAAAAAATCATTAAAAATAATTTCATTACTAAAGTTACATTTACAATACTATCATAGGGGACAAAGTCCCATAGTGGACTAATTTCACACCCCATTCCATCATTTCCTTAGTCAAGGTTCACTCCCAAGACTATCATAGTGGACATAGTCTCATACTGAGCTGGGTTCACTCCTCATTATAGTCCATATTATTTAATGATATTTCAATCATCACCCAATTAATTTAATTTTTTAATAGATCCACTCATCACATAATAAAAACCATACACATTTGTTCCAAAAGATCATAAAAATATTCACCAATTCATCATATCATAACCCATGAAAAAACCCGGATGCATAAAAATTTCACAATCATATAATCATTTTTCATCTAGAGAAATAAAATGGATGATATCATTATATTATATCCCCTATGAAGCATAATACACAATAAATTATTTTGACATAGATGAAAACTATCTTTAAAAGATAATTCAAGAATTTATTTTAAAATATAGGAAATTATCCTTTTTTTGGAATGTTTTGAACTAACAATTTACAGAATATTGATATTTTTTTATTAAAAAAACCATGTAAAATTATAGAGGAATATTAAAATAAAATAATTTTTATGATGGTGGTAAAATCCATCCATGTGGTAAATGTTAAAACAAATATTCCTTTCACATTTTTGGTAAAAATTCCAAATGTATATCATTTGGGAAATGATAAGAATATTAATTTTAAAAATATGAAAAAAATGTTAAATATGGTTTTAAATATCTTTAATAAATCATTATATCAGAGTAAAAACATTTTTTAAAATAATTTTAGAGAACATGAATATAGAGTAGAAAGATTACTGACCAAAAGTGAATAAAGTTGTTTTTTCATAAAATACATTTTTCACAATAATTTTATATAAAAAAGAGAGGGGAATGGAAGGAAAACATGAAAACTAAAAAAAATAACTAGATTAGAATAAAATATATGGGGTTTAATGGATAAATATAATATAATTTTTCTCAATGTAAATTTAATATAGACTATCCTGAAACAAAAAATAGATTGTAACATAAATCCTTTACAGCTTCAGTAATCTTTCAATCAAAATCTCATGAAAGGGGGAAAATTATATGTATTTTTAAATCCCTATAATTTTCATGAAAATAATCATAAAATACATTCATGGACATTATATATATAACTAAATGTAAAAAAGTTGTCATTATGGCATATGTCTCAAGGAAATAAAATTTAGACGATAAACCCTTACCTCATGTCCTGTCTTGATTTTTATGAATTCCATCCTCATATATAATAAATATAGATATATTATAAATTAATTAAATAACAAAATTCACACACACACACACACATATATTAATTATAATTATCTTATAATTTCTAATAATCTTTTTATTAATATTTTTTCATCAAAATCAATTTTCGGGTAAATATTGGTTCATTTTCCATGTTGGTTTAGGTTTGATGGTGCTATTCCTTGAACCTTGTTCATAGATTCATCATATATTTACTAATAATAATTTAAAATAATCATATTTATTAATTTTATTCACTTTTATAATCATTCATACAATGTGGTGATTAAAAATTAATTACATCACTTCATGGAGATGATAGTCCATACGAACACATGAGTGATGTTTCCACTTTTAGATGGATATAATGAAAGCAAGGTAATAATAATACACATTTAAATAATAATAATTATATCATAAATGTCATATATTTTCATGAATCCTATCCTTATTACCATCCATTTAAAACAAAAAAGAAAAATAAGTCACATCGCTTCATCAAGGTGGTAGTCTACACATATGCGTGAACGACATCATCATTTTCTAAAAGATGGATAGGTCCAAAGGAAGACAACATATTATAATTATAAAAGAATAATTATGTCATAAATATTATATATAAACACTAAATCTATCATAATAACCTTCCATGAAAGGCGGTGATGGAAAATAAAATACGTCGCTTTATGGAGACGGTAGTTTGTACGAACGTACGAGAAATGATTTCATTTCATATTGGGATGAAAAGGATATGAAAAATGGGGTTTAAATTAACCAAATTACATTTATGTTTACTATAGATACTTATTTTATTATATCAAAATGTTTTTATAATATTTAGAGGAGGTTGAAGATGAAAGAAACATGGAAACACTCAGTTTAGAGTTATACCTCCACTTTATAAAAACTACTTTGGATTACATATTAAACCCATAAAGATTGGTATTATAGTAATAAAATGGATTCTAGGACCTTTTTAGGGAAGTTATTAAGGTATTTTGGTAAGTAATTTAAAAACTAAATTCCCAAAAAGGTGTGAATAAGTGAGGAGAGGAGGTTCCCTTTTATAAGTGAGGTGAGTGAAGAACTTGTAAATACATGAAAAATTAATATATAATACATATATAATTCATGTAAAATTGATAAAAAGTGATATAAATTAGAATATAAGTAGTATATTTATAAATATAATCAAAAAATCAATTTTATAGAGGTTTATGTGTAATTTTATACCTTATATTTTGGTTTAATGCCCCTCATTAACCCTATTTAACCTTAACCGAAGTAACAAAATTTTCACTTTTTAAGGGATATAAAATTAATTTTAAAAAATATGTGTGTAACATAAATGAAAAATTAACAATATTATAGAAAATATTACATACACTTGAATTAATATAGGCACTTTAAAAAAAATTAATGGTATAAAATAATTTTAAAACACTAAATAACATTTAAGGTTATTTTCATGACTACTCACATATATTGAATTTAAAGGAATCAATATAAAAATGAAATTTGAATAAAAAAATTTTACCCTAAATTTTACATTATAATTATCCATTAAATTCATGGGACATAATAATTTTTCTAAAAATTATTACTTTCATTTACTTGATTTGTCTACTGCTTGTACAAGCATTAGGCCGATGTTGCGTAAGTATTCATGGTAATTATACTTTCTATAAAAAATAAAAATAAATTAATATCATAAAAATAATATATTTATATTCAATGTAACTATTTATAATCATTAATATCCTATTTCTATCCCTATGATAACATATTGGAGATGTTAAAAGAAACTGAGTGACATTTTTTAATTTTTCTTAACTTAAAATAATATAATGGTCATAATTAATGTAAAGTTGAAAAAATACCATATTTTATAAGTTGGGATGAATATGGTTGAATTAAAACCATCCAATTAAATAAATTTAGTGTTGAGTTTATTTTTATACCTTACCCCATATTTTTTAACCTTAGTAAACCTATTTTACCAATTATAGTAGTGGTAAACTTTTACCATGGGTTACAATTCATTATGATTAAAAATGAAGTTGAACAATTTATAAAATTATAAAATCCCTACTAAAAATTTTAATTTTTTTTTCAAGATTAAATTTTTATAAGTGGCATAAATCAATTTTAATATAAGCGCAAAAAATGCAACAAAAAACAGTTTTTAAAAAAAAATTCCTTTTTGAGCATAAAAATGATTTAGTTACAAATAATGTATAATGATGATTAATTTGGAAATAATTATATTATTTTTAATAAAATAAAACTTATTTTACTTTAAAACCAAAAAAATATTGTGACTTCTATGTTACCTGATTTAAATAATAGAAATGGAATTTTTGCTAAAAATTATGTTTTTCACTATTCACTAAAAAATCTATCTTTTTAGAAAAATACCAAAAAAGTAATCCTTATGATATTATGAATTGATGATTTAAAAAATTATTCCAATTTTTAATTGAAAATTTCTAATTTTTACATAAATTAATTATAATATATGTGTATAAAATGTAATAAAGAACATTTTTGAAGAAAATGCATTTTGAAGCATAGAATGAATTTATTCTCATTAATTACCTAGTAAACATAATTAAATAAATTTCAATTAATTAAATTGGATATATAATCTAATTATTTCATTATAATAATTTTTAAATAGATATTAATTTAATCTATTAAGAAAAAAATTCTTTTCTCATCTAATAATAGTTCTTTGAAAAATATCATTATTACCTTAAAAATATTTTATCTCTATTTACAACCAATTGATAATAAATGTATGATTGAAATTTCATTTTATTAACTTAAAAATTATACATATATTATATAATATGGTTATTCTTATTCATAGCCTCCAAACCAATAGTTGTGTCATAATATTCATAGTTAAATAATAGTTTTTTATATATCATAGTTCCTTTAAGATTGTTGTTGAATGTATTAAAAGATATCAAAACATTGAATATATTAAATAGAAATATATTATAAAATCTTGGTTATTTATAGATAATTAGAGACATGACCATTGGGGTTGGTCAATTCAAATAGGTGGTGACATGAACAAACCTACTAAGACCCTATTTGGGCAGACATCAAGATGAGAGTTCAACCCTAATCCCCCATATGATAAGTTAGGGGATAATGATTAGAAGTAAGAAGATATAAATCATGTATGGTAGGAATTAACTTATATAACTAGCTTATAACCACACACACACACATATATATAAATAAAAGGGTACAATCATGAAAAAATAATAACAATAACCCACTATCATAATGAATTAATGCGGAACATACTACACAACCACATATTATAGAAAATAAAATGACAGAAAAAGTAAGGGAAAAACATGAAATCAATATCCCAAAGTAAATTTCAACCTAGGAAAATTAGTAAATAGGGTAACACCATCACAAAAAATTAACACCTACTCATACCTTCACCTCTAATAACCAATAAACTCCCACTCTTCTAACTATGTGTCCACAATAATCCCCACCAAACTTCCTATTTTCTGTATAAGTTAAAAAAAAGTGCAAATGGAACACTCATTTAGTCATGAGTGTAACCAGACATAGTAGGATACCCTGAAAACAAAAATGATGCAATGGAATACTTTTTAGATCAATTACATATAAAAAATGATAACCCTTATATACTTCAGGGATTGATAATTTGGGACATATGAGGGTCCCAATTACCATAGATAGCTATATAAGGATCAAACACTGCAAGAAACCCAAGGAACCCCTACTACCCAACCATTTGAAACCCAAATACTCTCTTAGGTATTATAATGGGGGATCCATGCCTAAAAAGGGTATGAGTTTCATTATATGGGGTATTTACCACAATATATGACCTAAGCCTCATTTATTAAAGTATATCGAAAAAGGGAGAATCAAATACATAGATTGGGGACTCATGCTCTGTTAGTGGGGAAGTTCCCAACTCCATTATTCTTGTGGGGGGACTGTGATTTATCGGGACCAAGGGATTATTGAACCCATGAAAAAATTTTTAAGGCCCCAAACTCTGTGTATATGGGGGATTACCAAACTCTATATGTTATGAAAGGGACACACACCTTATCATTTGTACATCATCGGGAGAGTACCAAACCCCGTTTCTTACTTAATCATTTGTTACAAACTTAATCATTGGATCTACATAGATAAACAGATAAATATATATAAATCACCAGAAAAATATCCCTTGGTGTCCTTGAGAGTCACACTATCACATTCTATGTGAAAAAATGTTAGGATAGACTATCTGCTTTCCTTAAACTAGTTCATGAGAAATAAGTGGTGAAACATGATGAAGAACACATAGTTTAATATAAGAACTTAATGGAAAAATTCATGAAATCCTCATCAAGTGGCTGAGTATTTATTTCCAAATACCTTTCACGTGTATGTTGACATGCACGATGTTTCCAAGGGAGGTACGTGGTGTTTGAGACCAATAAGTTACATGGTGTCTATTCTTGATAAAACGATCCATATATTTTAATATTACATGGTGTGTCCCATGGAATAAAACATGTATGTGGCTAATGGGATAACCAAGCATGTACTTCGATACACCCCAAGCCACATACCCTAATAAAATATGACATGTGCACCAAAGTTGAACCATATGTGATATTTTTCATGTTTTTGGAAACCCAAGCCCCATTGGAATGTGATACATGGTATGTATCAAAAATACCATGAAAGCATGCCTCCCATATACAACGTCACACTTTATTTCTATAATCCCATACACCACACCTTTCTAATGGATTTTTGTTAACATCACATATCACCAACCACCTTGAAAGCTGATAAAAGGTTGCACAAGTGGGAAAGATAGAGGGAGAGAGAGAAAGGGATGGAAAATGGATTGGAAGTTGGAGTTATAACCTCAGTGACCTCATACTAAATCTCTACATGAGGGATATGTTAGAGGGGGAGATGATTTAGGGTCTTAAATTAATCTATCCTCTTGAGGTGTTTGATCTACTAATGGTTTTCTATGATGAAAAATCACACAAATAAAAACCAAGTATTAGATAAAAAATCCATCAAAAATGAGATTCTGGGAAGTGATGCATTTTGATGAAATTCATAAATAAAAATTTATAATTGAAAGTTCAAGAACAATTATATAATAAATTAAATAAAAACCCCTACCTATTATTATTATTGGTGTTTTTCAAAAAATTTGTCAACACAACAAATTCATTGATGACTCTTTGACGAAAACACACATCAAATCTCCATTATCCAAAGTTCTATTTCACTCTATGTATAATTAGGGTTTATATAAAAATATTAACCCTAATTAATGGAGTTAATAATAATTTAATAAGGGTATTTTAGTTAGTGGAGACTATCTCAACCCAAGGCCGAAAACTAAAATTTCAATTACACCATCTGTGGGGTAAACCCACCATTCTAATTCAAAACACAATGATAGTTTTCCCATTCAAGACTATATTTAGGAGATATTTTTGATTCTTCATGATAACATATTTAGGCTAAAAATTAATATATTATTTTCATTATAATATATTTGATCACTTACAAAAAAAATTTAGTGTAAAATACACAATAATAACATTATAAAATATCATTTATAATATTCCAAATGTTGAAAAAAAATTACAGGTCACTATATTCTCCCCACATTAATGTATTTTTGTTAGAAAAAAGTATTTCTTTGTAAATATGGTGAGGTTAGTGGGAATGAATCAGACTCTCATGCTCATATGATCTCTCCTAAATATTTCTTTATTTCCAAAATATGTGCTCCAATAATATCATCCAAACCTATGGGGTCCTCTCCCACTGATCCTAAATCACCTTCAGGTACTCAATGAATGTAGTCTCTTCATCGATGTTAAGATTTCCCCAGTTCATAATGTGAAACTAATTATTAAAATACTAAATTATTTATGGCATAAGTAAGATGTTGTGTATTTGGTCCAACTTTTGGGGTACCATTGGGTGATAAGAAAACTTTCCCACCCTGTGTAGGATAAAAAATAACTTAATGAAATTGGGGGACAACCTTTTTCCCCAATAAAACATCTACAAACCACATTGTCGAGAGACATTAAAGAACCCATGATCTCTCTTATTAAAATTCAAAATCATTCATCATCATTCCACTTAGAACTTTTGATAGATTTGAGTTTTCCTCACCCACTCATGGATCACCTTCACCATATCTATTGTTAACCTCATTATATATATTCCAATAAGAGATATATTTATATTATATGTACAATAGAGTGGTTACCTGATGGGTCTTCCAAATAGGCCTTGAAATGCAGTGCGACAATAGAAGATTAGCAACTGTTATATCTAAACTCCACTAAATCCAGGATATTAACCCAAATATTACCAAAATAAAAAACTCAAAACCTCAACATGTTCTAAAGAACATGAATCATCCTATTTTTATAGTTATCTATCAGAGGGAATAAAACTATAATTAATTTAATTCAAGTCCTGAACACCACCTGTAAGGTCCTCCATAACATGGACTTGAGAATCCTAATTAGAAAAAATTAAAAAGGGTTTTACATTTAATCAGATGATATCATATGTGTAAAGGCATTAAAAGTCCTTCATCAAACTATTTTCTTAAATAGAAAGGACATAGAATGAATTTGTGAGTTAGTTTATGATCACCTAGACAACATTGTGACCATTTTCCAAACTTTTTAGTCTTACCACATAGTCCATTAATATAACATCCCAATTCCACTCTGTAACATCAAGTGGCTAAACCAAACCACTTAGAACCTAATGCTCCACCTTCACATGCTAATAAGTGATACACCATGACACAAACTCCAATACACACCTCTTCAATCAATTCCAGTAAAATTGAAACTTGAATTCTAGATACATCTTCATCACACCTAGATATACCACTAATGCAGAATTTGGAAACTCCCTTAGTACCTCCTCACACAATATGACTGGGACTACTGTCCTCCCTTAAAAGAAGATGACATGCTCCCCACTATTATAAAATCTTTCAAGTGAATTAATTGAGGATATCTAGATGTGATGGATCTCATAATAAATGTACATGAGTAGTAACTATATCACTTAATGAAGAAGTGCAGGGGTTACCAAAATCGATTGAAGGTGAGTGACATTTCCCTTACCCACCAAGGATATCTGTATAAAGGAGAACTGCTCAAATGGATCTTCTATCAACAAAACAAGAGACTTCATTATAAGGGAATATTTCAACAAATTTCCCTTCATAATAGTATAGATAATATCAAATTAATAGTCTTATAGGAACTCCATCCATGAACTTGGCCTATGGTTGATATCTTTCTAAGTGAATATGTACAAGTGACATGTGTGACCCATATACACCATGAATAATTCATCAATAAGATAATGCTTCAATGTTTTAAAGGTTAAAATCACATTTTTAAGATTAAGGTCAGGGATAAAATAATTTTTCTTGTGAGGCCTCATCTTCTTGGACCCATAAATAATCACTGTATGTCTCTGCATCACCACACAACCATTCCCCATCCCAAAGTCACCATAAAAAACCATATCGAAAACCATATTTTTTTATAATTTATTTAATGATCTATTATATAAATATACACATAAAAAAATCCCAAAAGATAAATATTCATAGTTACTTTGGGTAATTAAACACATAACATAATAACTTGAAATAGGGGTACAATTACAATATTTTAAAAAACTCAATAACACTTCCTTAAATTCCATTGATATACTAAAACTGCATAGGATAACATGGGGATGCACATTAGAAATAGGTGAGATATAAATCCAATTAAGGTACTAATAAAATCATAACATGATGAATTTAATATTAGAGGAATATTAAGGTGAAATATAACGGTGAGAATTATAAACATGAAATCAAGGCATAATATAAGATGATAGTATCAAGGAAACATAAAAATGATGTAACAACATAAAACATAACATCATGAGCATAAGTTATAGATTAATACTAATACATAATAAAATATTGTTCTTAAGATAAATTACCATGAACTATACATGATATCTGATGAGATAAAAATATTACCCAATGCATTGGATGGATGTATAAATTTGGGACCACCCATCACATTCATATTATGTGCATGCAACCATATGTCACATAGAGCATACCAAATAAGGATGTTTTTCATCACATTTAATTCATATATTAAGGAGTGTTGTTTAAATAAATATAATTTACCAATAAATTAAGGATATATACATCTATGTGAATACCCTTGAGTGGAAATGGAGATTAGTATTCAAAAAACAAAATTTTGACATAGAAAATCATGGAATAATTTTAGCAACCTAATAGGTGCACATAAATGACCATGAAAGGGCTTATTGAGAGTGAAATGTGGCCTCTAATTACTTGGGAGTCACAATTTTAGTAAATAGTTGTTTATAAAACAAATTATAACATGAAAAATTGGAAATAAAAAGGCTTCATGTTAAGAAAGTATTTGAATAAATAGGAAGAGGGGAGAATCCCTTACACTATGAGTGTCTTCTAAAATCATGGGAGGAGATTTTTAATTACTTGGGAACACATTGGGAGGTATTTATATAGGTATAGGTAGAGTAAATTCATGATCAATGGATCTTTAGTGAAGAGTAATGGGAGTTTGGATGGGTATTTATAGAAAAATAGAGAGAAATTCTTTATTAATTTCTAAACATAGATTTTGGACTCTAAGTGATAAAATAATCAAATACAAAAACCTTCCCTTAGTTTCACCCATGGTTTCTACCAAAAAGAAGTGTTTTTAAATATTTTATTAGCATAATAACTAAAATCCTTCAAATAATATCAATTATGACATGTAAGTGAGTCATGTTCATAAAGAACTTTTTTTAAAGTTTTAAAATATAATATAGGTTTTGGAGGATCCATTGTTGATTTATAGAATTAATAAAATTATGTAAAAAACATTATTTTAAAGGGTAAATCAATTTTTGTGAATATATTCCCTTCATAGTATTTGTTACATCACTTTTAGGATATTATGGTGTCATAATACATACAATATATTTATACCATATCTAATTTTTACTTAAAAGATTCAACCATCTCAAAAAATTATGAAAAATTTAACATTGGATAATTTTGATATATTGATTTAAAAAATAATATTTATTATTCTAAATCAATTTTTTTAAAAAAAGAATTTACTCTTTTAAATAAAAGTCCTTATTTATTGAAAAATACTAGTTTTTAAAATATAAACCACCTTTTCGCCCTTATAAAAATTACATTGGACTTCATTAAATTATATTATAATTTATATTTAAATAAATATTAATAAATAATAATATTTCATGAAAAAATTATTTAAAAAATTATTGAATTTATCAAAAAGAGTGTATTAATTGAAATCATATATTTACTAAATGTAAAATTTTTATTTCTTCATATCAAAATCTATTTTTTACCAAATTCATTATATTAACATGTTTATATATAAAGTAATAATTAAAATGGATAAATATAATTATTATTTTATTTAAAATAAAATAAAAAAAATTCATATTAATAGGATCTAGAAACATAACCCTTTATTACACCAGCATATGTCATAAGGGTAAGCTGTCTCTGATTGGACTTTCTTAAGGTGGTTTAGAGAATATGGTTTGGGTCATCATCTCGATAAGATTGAATTTATCTCATAATAAGTTTCTATTGAACTTAAGTTGTTGAATCTTGATATGGGATTGTTCAAGGGAAAATCCTAGTGATTCCATCTCCCTTGGAAGCTCTAATAAATGGGCTTCATAGGGTATGATCCTACTGATTGATTATATCATTCCTTACATCTATGTAAATTTGATATTATTATAACCCTTAATATATACAATTATTAACAGTCAATATAGAATGAATATATTTTCAATGGTTATTATGATTAAAGTTATTTTAAACCCAACATGTTATATTTTATAATTGTCCAAAATAAAAAATACAGTGCACATGTTTTCTAAAACTACATTAATGAATAATGAATTTATTCATTTAAAAGGGAATTTAATTTATAAAATTTTGGGTTATCACACAACACATACTCAACTCATTCATTTATAAATGAAAAAATAAGAGAATTGGTGAGGACCACCTAGAGGTGGTGGTTGTAGAAATTGATTATATATTCATCTACCTCTGACTCCTCTTAGTGAATTGCAGGATCCTATATTATAGAGAACACCTAAGGGACCACCCTAACCACTATAAATTAGACATTTATTGATTTTTCCTCGATTAAGGTGGTAAATCCACCCTAATTTACCAAAATTTCACATTTAGTTGGGAATTATGAAGCCATATGACCTCATCCTCAATAGTTATAGAATTTTTTATATATAGGTTGGATCTTTAGTGTAAATATCCTACCCATGATCCTTGGGACAAGGATCATGAATATGTATTCCTATGATGTCATGTCCCAAATAATTTCCCTTTTCTATCCCCAATTAAAGATATTACTCTAGAAAACTAGTATCCGTTTCTTTTCCTAATGTCCCTTTTCTAAAATACCTCAATCACCAGAGACTTACAAAAAATTCCAGTGTAGGTGGGAATGGAAATAGGGAAAACCCTATCTTATATCTCTATATGAAATATAATGTTGATATTATTGAAGGAATACATTATGTATCATATTTATAAAGTAAATAATGAGTTTAATGAACCTTGATGTGTACTCCATGGTAGAAATACCACCATACAACAAGTCTAATGGAAATTCGACATGAATCATCCTTAATTACATTAGGAAATATTCCTAATGAAATATGTTCTTGAAATTTAACCAAGGAATAATAAAATAATTAGGTATAGGAGTCATTTGGGTCCACTAGTGACTAACTACACCATAGAGAAGACTAGATGAAAAATCATTATATAATTAATGAGTGTCCAAACTAAGTGGAACACCTAGGTCACTGCCTCTAGACAGTCCTTAAAAAATCGAGAATCAGAAAGACCCTAAAACCTAGGAGGTATTTTCCATAAAAAATCTAGAAGCATACTCAACCTATATGCATTGTATTTCTAACTAAATAGAACTATACACTTCCTAGTAGGTGAAGAAATAAGACTTTTCACTATGGGTTGAGGTTTATCTAAATAAATCATGGGAAGAGTAACTCCCCACTCTCTTTATGAGAATATATAATGAATAACTCCCCATATAGAGGAATCAACACTCAACCATTTAGTGATAAGAATCTTTAACACTAGAAAAATTGAATTAGGACCCTACCTCAAAATCCATTTTGGTTATATATGTGATGGAATCCTGTATTTAGAAAGGTAAACACATAATTATTAAAGAATTTTTGGGTGATATGATTGATATAGACACTGAAACCAATAACTAGATATTGACTAAAATTGGAAATTTTATTTTAGAGTAAAAGGGGGTCTAGACTATAGGAAATAAAGGAAAATGGGTTTAAGTTGGTTTGAAAAAATTCTAACATAGAGAATCACTGATAATCATGTTTATACCCATAAAGGGATGGATTTAGTGCCAGAGAAATAGATGAGAGAGTTGTGTCGTGAAACTCTAGTTGCAAAGAAATCTACTGCTCTGTTACCCTCATGACGGGTGTGAGAAATAATAATCATTCCTCAGATTATTATTTTTCACTTTCTAACATGATAATAAATAATCCAAGGATAGAAAGAGCTTCCAGAAATTACATTAAAGAGAATCTGAAAACTTTTCTCAGCAATAGCAAGATAGATGTTCTTTGAACTGCACAGTTGAAGACCGAAGAGCCTAGCATAGGTCTCCACATTTAAAAATATCTCAGACTATATGGATCCAAAAAATAAAAGATAACATATCCTCTACGGTCATGAAAAATACATACACCCCTTATCAATAGTTTTTATACAATGCCTTAGAGTTCATAGTCGATAGACAGATTATTAGAGTCGTAGTGAAAAATGAATTAGTGAACACACTAATCACTGGGTTCCATAGTTAGAAAACTGAACTCAATTCCCACTAAAATCATTTTTATAACTTACCAAACCTTTTTTAACTGACTCTAAATTCTAAAAAAACATTGCTGGGACTAACCTAATTTGATACCATTATGACATGGTCCAACCTACTTGGACCCTACTTGGGTTGGTAGTAAGCCAAGTGTACTACCCTAAGATCTATTGTGGTAGGTCAGGGGCTGGTTAAAACCTCCAATAATTCTTCACTAATGTATGGTATACCTTATCCTATACAACCTACATGAAACTATATGTATCCACAGTAGAATAAAACCACTAAAAACTAATAAAAATAACTAACTATCATTAAAATTTCACATAACACACATTAAACATCCATAGATTATAAAAAATGAAATGATATAAAAAGTAGGGTGAAACATGATCCCAATATTCAAACCAAATACCAACCAAGAATAACAAACAATTTGGGTAATACCACCACCAAACATGAACAATAACTATGAATTTTACCTCCAATAATTAATAATATCCTACTCCTCCAACTCCATGTCCACTATAGTCACCACAAAACTACCCATAATCTATATAGGACACAACACATATAGGCGAAACACCCTTGTTGGGGTGAGTATAAACATACCCAATGGGATGCATAAAAAACACAATAATGAAAGACTCTTTAGATAAATCCCATAACAAAAATTAAATATTATCGAGATATGGTTTAGAGGTGGAGAACCTAGGATGTGGGAGAGTCCCCCTTATCAAAAACCAGTTATATAAGGATCAAACACCACAGGTAACCTAAGGATACCATGCTACCAAGATATTATGAAACCCATATTGTATGTCAATAACTTTAGTGGGGAAATTATTCCTCACTAAGTTATGAATGTTGGTTGAGGTAGTATTGACTCAAATGGAGGATATTTATCTTATTAATACAATCATATCAATTTAGATAGCACTAACTTTATAAATATATAACCCATGCCCCATTATTTTGGGAGTTCTAAAATTCATTAGTCATATCGTGGATTAAAGCTTTATTGAGACCAAGGGAGTACTGAACCCAAGAAACTTTTTTGGAAGACCCATGACACATGTATATGGGGGAGAATAAAACTCCACAAGGTACGTGAGATACATATTCCCTATCATTAAAATTCTACCAGGGGATCACCAAAAAAAGTTTTACACTCCAATTATTAGGACCAAACTGAATCAACAGTCTTAAAAAGGTAAATAGAAAAATCTACTTGAAATGATGAAAGAATAGTCTTCGGTGTTCCCAAGGGTAACATAATCACATTCTATATATAAAAACACCCAAGATAGGATATCTATTAGCTTGAAATATATACACATGAATTAAGTTGCAAAAAAACTAGAGGAACACATAATATATGGAATGTACTCAAAGGGACTTGGCTTGTAAGCCATGGATATTGGCCAAGAATGTAGTTCTATCAACATTTCATGTGTAAATTGACCTAAAAAAATTATGAGGGAGGTAAATGATGTACGGTACACACATTTTACTCAACAGGCTCTATCAGTGACATGAGTCATTCATTTTAATACTACATGGTGTGTCACTTTTAAAACATGGTGTGTGTGGCTAGTGGGAAGATGAGCGTATACTCTGGTATACCCTAATACACCCCAAGATTGTACCTTAACCTAATATTATATGTGAACCAAAATTAAACCATGTGTGAAATTTTAGGTAATCTTGGATGCCCTATCCTCCATTGGAATGTGACACATGATGTGTGTCTTGGAAATCACATGTCATGTGATTGCTATTTCAAATAGTAAAAACCCTCTCCACCTAGTAAATACACTACCTCTATTGATTTCACTTCTAATAATTCTTAAAAAACTAGTTACCAAACTATAATATTTTTCCCTTTCCTCTAGTGATAGTTTCCACCCGTCTTCAAAGTCTTACCAACTGTCTGTTGTCGAAACGACATTAAACCACATGTCTCATGCACCTACACACTACCACTCACCAGAATCCTAGCCACCTCACCCTACTAATGGAATTTGATTTTCATTAAACAGTTATGGTTATCTTGAAGGTTTAAGGACCTTCACTTAAGCATGTAAGAGAGATAAAGAAAGAGGCTACTCAGGGACCACTGATGTCTATGGCTAGAGGCCTGAAACCTAATCAAAATTAATGTGGTGCATAAGAGGGGGAGGGGATTTAATGGAAAAAATTCATCCAACTACCTTGGATCTTTGATCCACTACCAATTTGAAATTATGAAACATTAAACAAATATAAAACCAATAGTTTGATAAAAAATACTTCATTAATGTAATTTCAGGAAGCGACAGAATATTATAAAATTCATAAATGAAATTTTTTTAAAAAAATCTTGATGAAATGTATAATAAATTAAATAAAAAAACATACCTTCTATCTAGATTAATGATTTTTAAAATGTGAATTTACACTAGTTCTATTGACCACCCTTCAAAGAACAAACATACTAAATATCCATCTTCAAATCTCTCTCTCCCTCTCTATTTAATTATGGGGTTTTACAAAATACTAACCCTAATTAAAGGGTTTAAGAAATTTTATAAAGCTATTATAAGTTTAATTATATTTTTATTCAAATACATGAGACAGTCCCAATCTGAGGCTCAAAACCAAAATTTTCAATTATCCCATTTTTGGAGAGAACACCCATCTCAAGTCAAACTACAATGACAATTTTACCATTTGGAAATCCATTTAGGAGATATTCATGATTCTTGATGATCACACATGAAAAATAAAAATTAATATGTTATTTTTACTATAATATATTAGAATAAATGTGTTGGTCATAGTAGATTACTCAATAGGAGGGTTAATTGAGAATCTATTTAAATTTATGTTTAAAAATTGGATCATTGAAAATTTCCCCCAATTAAAAAATATAATCAAACTCAGTTTGTAGTGAAATTATAAAAGTCTTGAATGTTAAATTAATTTCTTAAAATATTGATTAGTTCTTACCTGTTCTAATCTTATGATTAATATAAATTTTTAAACTAACCTACTGGTTCAACAAAGTAACAAAAACTTGCGAAACTAACTATCAAAGTTCAAATTAGTTTTATGTAAAATGAAATAAACACATATTAAAATTAAAAGGTAAAAACACAGTGTATATAATCAAGAGGTTCAGTCTCAAGCTGAGACTTAGTCCTCTCCACTTAGTGATCACCTGCCACCAAGAAATTTAATTCAATAAACAATTTTATCCACACCATAGATCTAGGTTCACAACAACAAACAAGGCTGTCCAGGTCACATCTGACCTATACCACAGTTATTCATATGAAAAACCAAAAACAGGCCACACTTGACCTCTTCCACTGTTCTATATGGGATAAAGGAGCTAATAATGAGAGCGTGTTTTGGAGATATTAGGTATCCTCCGATTATGCATAGGAGTTAGTGTGTGTGACAGACAGATATAGACACTGCTCAAAGAATGTAAAAAAAGAAAAAAATAGAGCTAAATATGTAGAATATGGTTTAAAAGTCTCTGTGTGCTATGTATTGATTCTCTGGACTCATTTGATGTAGAGAAAATAAAGTTTTAATACTCATCTGAAGGTTAGCTCCAAAATAGAGTATCGTAGTCTCTCTGGTCTGGTTTCGAAGAGTGAAGTGTTCATCTCATTGTTTGAAAGATGTTCAGTGCATCTAAATAGGTTTTGATCATCTTATTGATTTTCTTGTATGTTATTGCTTTGAGTTCTTGGTATTTTGAAGAAGGCTCAAGAGTTGAAGGAGTTCGTAGTTCTTATGTTCCTTTTTTTTACTTTTCAATATATTCCTCATCTCATTAAATGATCCGGTTAGTAATTCTTTTGTACTTCTAGGTCCAGTAGGAATGAAGATCTCCCCACGTTCACATACCTTGTACTATCTACTGATGGTCCTACAAAAAACATTAAATAATGTAAAAAACATTAATTTGTCTATATATGACCCTTAGATATAAATTTGAATAAATAAAATAAAATAGTTTTTAGGACTATCAGTGAGTCATAAGTATTGATGAATCATTTTTGTCGGTCTATTATCATCAGTCAGTCAGCATCAGTGACTCAGGGTATCAGTGAGTCATTTCCATCGGTATCGGTGACTCAGTGTATCCATAATTCCATTGTGCTATTGATTCGACCGATCATCAGTGAGACATATGAACTAATGGTAAATCATATCAACTGTGAGTACTTCCTTATTTTGGTGAGATTGTTGAACCAATGGTGACTCATTTTAACTGACGGTGTCATGTCCAATGATGAGTATTTTGTCTCTTAGTGTCACATCCAACAATGAGTCTTTTATCTGTCAGTGTCATGTCCATGGTGAGTATTTTCCAACGGTGTTAGATTCACATACTTATAAAATATGAAATATTCCTATTTTATCTATCTGTCAGTAAGAATTATGTTTGACGGTGAGTTATCAGCTTGTCAGTGTCAGTGACTTATACTTAGACAATTTTAGATGATCTATCTTGTAATTCAGCAAAGTTAGAAACCAGTAATCCTCATAATTACACATAGATAAACCATTAAAAACTTTTTTAGAATTAAGCACACATAAATTGTTATATGAATGAAATGATCTAAAATTCAAGATACCGTTTTTTCATAATATAAGATATAACATGAAATAAGATATATTATAATATATGACATGATTTGTGACAATTATGACCTTTATAGTTAGAGATAGTGGCAAAAAACATCTACAGGCCAATAATTTCCCACCTTTTAATAATCACAAATCATGGCATCAAACCATTGCATTATCGAATCTCGTAAAATTTATCCTCTTTTTGGGATTTAAACAAATTTATAGAAAAAAGAATAGGAAAAATAGTAAAGTAGAAACAAGGAAATAACATAAATAAAATGATTACACAGAAAAGGAAAACATACAAGAATGCAACCCTATAAATTGAAAAAAGTACACACTACAGAATAGAATCAAGTGGTTGGATCAAGGGGTGCCTTTACCTTATTATAAGGATCAATGAAAGGTTTATTAGGAGAGTTTTACTGAGGAGTAGGAGGGTTCGAACTGATTTTGAGAGGAGGAAGAGGCACTCCTTCAGGAACAATAAAAGCATGGGTTGGTCAGTGTTGAGAAATAACTCAAGATATAACAATTGTTGTGATGACTGAGTTGATGTGAGATAAGGCCTAAGAAACTGACATTTGAGGTTGAGTATCCATAGAACTTGTAGGGACAAGAATTGCAGCAGGAGGTACCACAATGGCTTCACTTTAGACATGAAGATATGGTTTCAATAACTTGAAGAATTATTCAATGATCTATGCACCATATCTCATAGATTTTTCAAAATCATCCATTTTTTCTATAAACTTATCCAATGAAGGAGTAAATTCTTCAAGGTTTTGAATCTAATCCTTAAAGGACTTTGTCACTAGAGGAAGAGTAAGTGATGTGGCTGAATACTTAAACATACTATTCATTTGGTGCTTTGTGATGAGTTTGTAGAAAAACTCATTAATCCTCTTGGTAAACTCTTCATGAGTCTATGAAGTAGTCCTTGTATAATAATTCACATGATCATTCAATTTATCTGAAGTAACCTCTACATTGAATAAACTTGCAATCAACACTTGTAGCTCATCTTTCAACAATGAACTAATAGTAGTAAGATCTACAAGATCTGCATATTGTGAGGACTGAGTAAGTAGAGTTGAACTTGAAGCTATAGAAAAAGAGGTGAGGTCCTGAACTTATTTTCTCATCTTGGAAAACTAAATAACTTTAAAATGAGAAATAAGGTTCTCAAGACCTTTCATGATAATTTCCATTGTATTCCTATACTCTATGGTCAAGGCATTGATCGCAGTTGTCACCTTCTTCATATCATTTCTAAGATTGGTATTTCTTATCACAATTGTCTCTGCAGTTGTGATTAGATTTGACTGAATCTCTTTTCCCACTATCTTTGAAATAGAAGTAGCATCATCTTGAGATAGACTAGTTGAAGCAGGAGATGAACTAGAAGCACTAGCGTGCTTTACACCATCAACCACAGATTTGATTTCTTTTAAAATTCTCAATCAGCTCAGTATTCTATCTCTTGGGTTCATCAATCTCATACCTCATTTTATATTGCACTGAGTGTCTTATGGAGGCACATATCTCTTCCTTGAAAAGTTAAAAATCAGCTTTAGTGGCATAGTCACTAGAAGTGGTATCATCCATTGGTTCTTTTTCCCCAGGGGAAACAATTTCATCATCAAAATCTTCATAATCCAATCCCAAGGCTACATAACTAGGATTCCTTATCCATTCAATAAGAATATAATAATCCAAAGGAGAAATAGTATCAAGCCTTACTCTTCCTATTTGATGCTCTTCCTTAGGTAGTGTAATTTTCCTAGTATATAAAACATGAGAAACAAGTTCATCAAGAGAAACATTTTCTTCTTGAACAATACCCTCAATAGAGACACCACTATTAGCATCAGTAACTTCCATACTCACAACATCTGGATTTTCATCAGGGTGACCAGAGTCACTATCACTCTCACTTTCACTACTTTATTCATTATTACTATCTTCATTATTCTCATCTTTGACTTGTTCATATCCTTCTTCCCTTCTTGATTCTGAACAATTTTCACCACTACTAACTTCTTCCACTTCATCTTCTTCCTCATTGGATTCACTAACATACTCTACACTGCCTTAAACTTTGGTTTCTTCACTACCAGAATATTTGAGAATAGGTTCCTGAGAGGGTAAATATATAGGTGGAATTGAAGGTCCAATATAGATTCTTTTTGATGGTACAATAGTGTCTGTGTCACTTCGATCATAAACTGCTGATCCCACATCTCTAATAGGGGTAGGAGGTTCCTCTTCCCCATTTGAGGAATAAGTTACTTGTTCATCTGGACTAAGAACATGACCCACTAGATCCCTTGGTATAACTAAATGGTATATGGGATTGAACTTCTCATACAATCTGTCTTTATCACCAACCCACTCTTTCCTCCAAGGGTCCCAATTTATTTTCATTATTTTACATATGTTAGAGCTTAAACAGATTCCACTATATTCATTAACTACCATGTCCTCAGCTTTATTAATTATAGTAAACTAGGTTTTATCATCTCATTGATGTGCACCATAAGATATCTACATAAATTCCATTTAACATCTTTCTGAAGCAAATAAACCAAGTATACTTCTTGATACTTGAGAGAATAAAAGTCCCATTTCCTTAGAAAAATCTGATGCTGAATAAACATTAAACTAATTCTGCATTAACCATTTAATTCTAAGGCAATGGGTCTTCTATGCTCTTTATTTCTAGTCAACTCCTTTAGATCATTATCATAACATAAGAATTCACTTTAAGGAGGAGAATTACCTCGGTAATAATCAAACCTTCCTTCATGAGTTACCTTTAGACATTCAACCTAATGCCTTGAAGAGAATGAGATTCTCTTCCCTTTCACAACTAAATTATTCCATGAAACATCACTTCCTTCCATAAAAAGTTCCAGATTCATATAAAAATACTAAAACAACAAAAGATAAAAGACTCTATCATTATTTTCATACCATTCAATCCATCCTTGACCTTTCAGCACTTTGAACAACAAATATTGTCTCTCAAATATCCATTCCACTAAAACTTCCTTCTCTAAAGTTACAACATAGTGTATTATACTAGTATTCGTCGGACCTGGAAATTTTATTGATTCTACTTTTTGTTTCTTGGACAGAAAAGACTCACCCTCTTACAGAGCTCTCTTTACTTGAGCCATTCGGATCAGTTCAATCCTATGGTTAGAAGGTGAAAGGCCACGAGTAGAGAAATAGAAAGGCAGAAGAGAGAGATTAGTTATATTGGGAGTATATTGGATTGATTTAAATTTATATTATTTAGGGATTTTATGATTTTAAAATCACTGAATCATGAATCAGGTTCATTGGAATTAATGAAACAATGTCATTTTGATAAAAACATACAACGTATAAAATTGACGAGTCATCGGTGTCAGCATGATTGTCACGTACGTAACCTATTCTAGGGTTATTTTAAATTTATTTTCCACTCATGATTTGTTTTGGTGGTTTCCAAAGGTTTTATTGAGAATAGGTGAGTTTTCATGAATTGGGCCAAACTGCGAGCCCAATTCCAGATTTAAAAATAAATTTTGTTTCATTTATAACTTTTTCAATTTTTAATATTTTTGACTCATTCCAACTCCTAATTGTTCTCCCCTGATATATTAACCCCAAATTTAAATTTTGGGTCTTTATAAATCCATAAGAATGGGGGATTTTTGTTTTTATTTGAGAGTTGGGCCAACCCGAAGGCCCATTTTCCAGTTTTAAATTGTTTCATTAATTTATTATTATCTTATTCATTAAAATGGATTTTTCGGTGATTCCACCTCCCTATCGACCCTAAGAAGCCTAGGCGCGACCCAATGCCATCCTCCCACAATTTTGAGCTCGATAGAGTCGTGAAAATAGTCTAAACCTTCTGGATTTCAGAAATCGTCCAGATTTTGGAGAGGTAAATTGATCCTTTCATAACACCTTCTATTCTTAATCTTTTACCTCCATTCCAATTCCTAAATGACCTAATAATTCTTGTGAGACCATCCCCTGAGTTTTGGCCGTTTTAAATTTCGGATACTAGTGTTTTGGGGAGATTGAGTCTAGATTTCTCAAGTAAGTTTGTCCATTTCTTTTCCCCTTTCAAATTGATTAGGGTTTCATTCTATTTTTTTAGGGTTTCCTCCCTTTTTATTGAAGTGAACAATGACCAGTGGGTAGGGGTTCGAACCTAAGGTTTAACCTTGGGTTTTCTTGGTCCAATTTTCTATTTTTAGGTTTGATCTACCCTTCTTGAGGTGCGGCGGTGGTGCGTTTGTGTTTTCGCACAAAGGATTCAATGGTTTCATTTGATTTGGTAGGTGATTCCAATGTTGATGCAATATTTGTGTATTAGCATGCTGTATTTATCATATTTTCAAGTTTATATAATTTTATTATTGCTACAAAAATTGGTTCTAATGATGTTTCCATTGCAATTAAATTTAAAATGCCAATTTGGTGTGAAATTGGGGGTTTTCCAAAGAAGTGTTTTGTTTGTTTATTTGGGGATGCCCTATAAATACTTAGTTGTTTTTATTGATCTGTAATAAGGCATAAAATACTGTTTATAATGTTTATCCCCTTTGGTAATTGCTGCAAAAAAATGGGTTTTAATTGTGTTTGTAAAGAAAGTGATGTTTTGGTTCCACTTTTGTGTGAAAACGAAGGTTTTACAAAGATAACACTTCTTGTTTAACATAAGGATGCCCAAAAATTGATTTGTTGTTTTAATTGATATTTATTGGGCTGCCTTTACTGTTATGGTAACTTACAATTGTGAACATCATGTACAAGTGGGTTTCTTAAGGGGTTTTGTGTGCAAAACTACACGAGATTTTGTGAAATTGATTTATTCAAATTCAAAGAGTTTGTTGTGTGTTTTAAGTGGTATAAAATGAGATAGCTACTGTATTTGGTATATGTGACCAGTAGTGGTGTTTTACATTAAAATGGATGTGTGTTAAATCTTGAAATTGTTTGAGCACAAAGGGGGAAGCCCGGGTACCTAGGTGGGGCGGATTTGTACTAGTACGGCTAGTGGACCGGATGGGTTTTGTCCCTGTTTCACTTAGCATTTGGATAACGACAACTCTAACTAAACTTTGTGGATGATGATTGGGGACCACTAGGTTATGGGTATGTTCCCTACTAGTGGCTCATGCACGAGAAAGGATTTTACTATGGTTACATTACACTGAGGTACGAGGTACATGGGGCCTGAGACTATCTAGTGCCTAGGGGTGTTCCCGGTTTTGTTGCTCAGTGGATTTGTGGTATTTGCCCTTGTTTTTGGGTGTATTTGGAATTATAATGCAGTATCTAATATTCCTATTTAAATGTGTTAACATTCTGAAAGTTTTATCTTGAAAAATGTTTTCAATTTAAAGTTTCATTTTGTGGAATTTTTCACCGCTTTTAATTGCATATTAAAACTGCTTGCTTTTTCACCTTGTATTGCATGCACCTTGGAATCATAGGGTGGTATCCTATTGGGCTTAGGCTCACACCCTACTTACACCCCTTGGGTGTAAGTAGACCTTTTTTTTGACCCAGGTAAAGGAAAGGCTAAGGGTGATGGCGGTTCAGGGTGTTAGTCCTCATCCTTGGGGCGAAGTAGTGGAGATGACTTGGGGGTGATGACCCCTTGTCATGTGGAGTCCATGGGGCTGTTTTGTTTCTGTTCCATTATGTCATTGGACCTTTTGTATTGAATCTAAACCTATGTATTCTGTTCTGGTTTTTGTTTAAACATCATTTGGTATAAATTTTCAGATTTAGTTTATTGATTGTTTTTAATGGTTTATGACTTCATATTCGGGTAAATCGTTCCCAAACCTAAATAAATGATACCCGGGAACTTGTGCCAGCCCGTGGGGATCGGGAACGCCCTTCGGGTCATGTCACGGGCTGGGTTTGGTGCCGGTTTGGGCGGCGACCAGATTTGGTTCGTGACAAAATGGTATCAAAGGAGGTTCATGTTAACTCTTTGGGTCATGTTATTTCGGGAAGAGTCAGGATATCATGGAGTTAGGATTGTAGGGACTTGGTATTATAGTTATGGGTAGTGTGCTTGATCACCACACCTCATGACAGGATTCAAGTTTCCTAGGGAAGTCAGGATTTATCTATGTCCTTTGGTTTTCTTGTTTTAATGATGGTTAGGGGAAATGAAAAGAGGGTTGGGTTAATGGTCTCCGTAAGATCGCAGGGCCTGGCAAGCCATGTGAAGCTGGGGATATTCCCTAAAACACTCTCTGTGACAGTGAAGTGATTGGAATATGGCTGCCAACCATATTTCCAAGTCACCCATTAAAACTAGTTTCCTCTCGGATTGTTTTGTGCTTTAGTTTTGAAATCCTAGCACTTTGGTTTTCTGGTGACTTGGTTTTAATAAGCATAAAGTTTTTATGAAATGATTTTCAAATAAAGAGGGAATGGTTCGGTTTATGAAATTGAGGAATTGAATTTTCAGAATTGTTTTGAAATGTAAAATGGTGTGCTTACACCTCTTTTGAAATAAGGAACTATATTAAAGTTGGTTTTGAAAAGTGTTTCCAATAGAGTTTTCTAAATAATAAAACAGTGTTTTAATGGGATGAGATGTTTTGATATTGATATGAATATCTTGAATGTGGGTTCTTTTCCAAATTTTTGTGTCTTTATGAAATGTTTTGTAAGATTTGAATTGGGATTTTGATCTCATTCTTAGCAGTTTTGAGAAAAAGGTTGGGTTGGTTGAGCATTTTGTTTTTGAAAAGTGGAAGGAATTTTTGTTTTACCCTTTGGTATTTCCATGAGTGACCACATGCATGGGGTTATATGGGATGATGGATGGTTGATGGCATGACTGGATGAGTGCTGGGATGGTTATGAGGAGGGTGCCCGGTGTGACACAAAAACATGCATGTGTGAGGCCCATGGGGTACCAATGGTGGATACTCTTACTGCAAAACCGTTTGTTTTCAAAGAAATAGTTTTAAAGAAAAACATGATGTATTGATGAATAGTTTGGTATAGTTTTTATTATGGGTTTTTGATAATGTTGATGTTGTGGGATGTTTTGAGTCCAAGAACCCCTCCTGTTTGAACTGTGTTTTGGGTTTGTGTTTGGTCGGTGAGCTGTGTTGTAGGGACGATTAGTGGTCTCTTTTGAAAAATGTTTTGGGATGCCTCTACGGTGGTTCCCATCCTGTGTTTGGATCTGGTTTGAGGCATGTTTTGACTAATGGACTAGATTGGTTGGGTCCTTGGGTTCTCTCATTGGATAAGGTATGCCCCCATTAAGGGTTAATGCACAACTGAAGTGCAATCCATATTGTTTCTCCATTGGAAAATCCTCCAGTTGATCAATATAAGGAATATTTTATCGATCATTGTTGATTGAGTCTACACCCATTCATTTCGTTGATTTTTGGATCCTCTTGTAGTGGTAAAGTTATTGTGGAAGTTTGAAAGAAACCACAGTTTCTAATGTTTCATGATTCATCGAAGGTGGAAGTGTTCTTTGGTTCTAAGTGTGGATGAGTGTCTCGATGGTGTCTAAGAGGACCTTTGGGTTCTTCAAAGTTTCTTTGATGCATTAATTCATGTTAAACCACCGGTGTGGGAAATATGGTCACGATAGGATATTGTGGCCACTTTCGAGAATTGTGTGTTGTTTGGGGATGTTGTATAAGGTCCCTCTCCATGAATATTTTATATCAGTTGAAATGGTCATGTTTGGTGATGCCTTATGATGTCATGTACTCGATTGACTGTATAGGTGAAAGTAGTGAAATCCTCTGAGAGTCCCAGTTATGTTGGGAAAATGTCTCCCTTGGAAAAACTTCAAAATCATCTATTTTAGAGGAATGTGAGTGTAGGTGTTCTTTACTTATATTGTTTCTCACCTGAAGAAACAAGTTGTGATGTGTGTGTATCTTCTCAGCCCTTGTTTCAGTGAAATATCGGGATAAGGTAAAGTGAGTTTGGAATGTGTTATGTCTAGAAAACTTATTTGGGACTGCGGTGTAGTTTTTGGTGGCACCGAAAAGAAGAATTCTCATTCAGTGGGTTTCCAAATATTAACTACGAGGCCGAAGATGCTTCAATCATTTGAGCTCCAGCCATAGGTCTCAGAGAGAAGCTGGCTCGTAGTCAGGGAAAATCCTAGGGCCATTTAAACCCTTGTACAAAGTCCTATCCTTAGTATAAAAGATGGGAATAGTTCAAACCTATGGTTTCGTCATGGTTGAGAACATAGCTTGTGCACGTTTAGTAGTGGCCGTGTTCTAGGAAGCCATGTAGAAAGAATTATATTCATAGTTAGTGCACAGTTTCCCAAACCATGCATACTAATCCTGCGCCCTTCCTAAATCTTTGATTTCTTTTTGGGTCTTTCTGTGTCGGCCCATGCTGGTCGGTTAAGATGGTCAGTTATTATGGTGGGGAGACCCACTATGATTCTCATGAATATTCCTTCATAAAAATTTAATGGAAGTATATCCCTTTTACTAGAGAGTATGTTTGGGCCTCCCACTATTAGTGACTTGATTCTGTCTCGGGAAAACAATTTAAGTTGTCTCTTATGGTGGGGAGCCCATTTGTGTCTCTTCATACGAGTAACTCAATTTTTTTTTTCTTTGGACTTGTCTGGGAAGTAGGTATTATCATTCTAAGATATCTAACTACCTACATATTCATTGGGTAAACATTGATATTGGAGAGTTTCCAATGGTTTAGTTATAATAGGGAAGTGTAACCTTGTTCAATGTTGTTGTTTTTTTTGGGTAAATTGATTGAGTATTGTTCAGATTGTATTTGAGGAGTTTTCATTTGGGATAAATCCTGAATGTAATTTATTGTTTCAGGAAAGTGGTGTAAGTTTGGTTTGTGATATTATTTTTTCCATCATTGATCACTGGAGGTGTTTTGACCTTTGGGGGTGAAACCTGGCAAGGGTGTACCTATTGGTTTCTCAGTTGGGTTTGGTTGTTGCTTTGACATTGCTGTGACTTTATGGGGAGGAAAGTTTTCAAGGTAGGGAGAATTGTCACGTACGTAACCTATTCTAGGGTTATTTTAAATTTATTTTCCACTCATGATTTGTTTTGGTGGTTTCCAAAGGTTTTATTGAGAATAGGTGAGTTTTCATGAATTGGGCCAAACTGCAAGCCCAATTCCAGATTTAAAAATAAATTTTGTTTCATTTATAAATTTTTCAATTTTTAATATTTTTGACTCATTCCAACTCCTAATTGTTCTCCCCTGATATATTAACCCCAAATTTAAATTTTGGGCCTTTATAAATCCATAAGCATGGGGGATTTTTGTTTTTATTTGAGAGTTGGTCCAACCCGAAGGCCCATTTTCCAGTTTTAAATTGTTTCATTAATTTATTAATATCTTATTCATTAAAATTGCTTTTTCGGTGATTCCACCTCCCTATCTACCCTAAGTATCCCAGGCGCGACCCCATGCCCTCCTCCCACAATTTTGAGCTCGATAGAGTCGTGAAAATAGTCGAATCTTTCGGGATTTCAGAAATCGTCCAGATTTTGGAGAGGTAAATTGATCCTTTCATAACTCCTTCTATTCTTAATATTTTACCTCCATTACAATTCCTAAATGACCTAATAATTCTTGTGAGACCATCCCCTGAGTTTTGGCCGTTTTAAATTTCGGATACTAGTGTTTTGGGGAGATTGATTCTAGATTTCTCAAGTAAGTTTGTCCATTTCTTTTCCCCTTTCAAATTGATTAGGGTTTCATTCTATTTTTTTAGGGTTTCCTCCCTTTTTATTGAAGTGAACAATGACCAGTGGGTAGGGGTTCGAACCTAAGGTTTAACCTTGGGTTTTCTTGGTCCAATTTTCTATTTTTAGGTTTGATCTACCCTTCTTGAGGTGCGGCGGTGGTGCGTTTGTGTTTTCGCACAAAGGATTCAATGGTTTCATTTGATTTGGTAGGTGATTCCAATGTTGATGCAATATTTGTGTATTAGCATGCTGTATTTATCATATTTTCAAGTTTATATAATTTTATTACTGCTACAAAAATTGGTTCTAATGATGTTTCCATTGCAATTAAATTTAAAATTCCAATTTGGTGTGAAATTGGGGGTTTTCCAAAGAAGTGTTTTGTTTGTTTATTTGGGGATGCCCTATAAATACTTAGTTGTTTTTATTGATCTGTAATAAGGAATAAAATACTGTTTATAATGTTTATCCCCTTTGGTAATTGCTGCAAAAAAATGGGTTTTAATTGTGTTTGTAAAGAAACTGATGTTTTGGTTCCACTTTTGTGTGAAAATGAAGGTTTTACAAAGATAACACTTCTTGTTTAACATAAGGATGCCCAAAAATTGATTTGTTGTTTTAATTGATATTTATTGGGCTGACTTTACTGTTTTGGTAACTTACAATTGTGAACATCATGTACAAGTGGGTTTCTTAAGGGGTTTTGTGTGCAAAACTACACGAGATTTTGTGAAATTGATTTATTCAAATTCAAAGAGTTTGTTGTGTGTTTTAAGTGGTATAAAATGAGATAGCTACTGTATTTGGTGTATGTGACCAGTAGTGGTGTTTTAAATTAAAATTGATGTGTGTTAAATCCTGAAATTGTTTGAGCACAAAGGGGGAAGCCCGGGTACCTAGGTGGGGCGGATTTGTACTAGTACGGCTAGTGGACCGGATGGGTTTTGTCCCTGTTTCACTTAGAATTTGGATAACGACAACTCTAACTAAACTTTGTGGATGATGATTGGTGACCACTAGGTTATGGGTATGTTCCCTACTAGTGTCTCGTGCATGAGAAATGATTTTACTATGGTTACATTACACTAAGGTACGAGGTACATGGGGCCTGAGACTATCTAGTGCCTAGGGGTGTTCCCGGTTTTGTTGCTCAGTGGATTTGTGGTATTTGCCCTTGTTTTTGGGTGTCTTTGGAATTATAATGTAGTATCTAATATTACTATTTAAATGTGTTAACATTCTGAAAGTTTTATCTTGAAAAATGTTTTCAATTTAAAGTTTCATTTTGTGGAATTTTTCACCGCTTTTAATTGCATATTAAAACTGCTTGCTTTTTCACCTTGTATTGCATGCACCTTGGAATCATAGGGTGGTATCCTATTGGGCTTAGGCTCACACCCTACTTACACCCCTTGGGTGTAAGTAGACCTTTTTTTTGACCCAGGTAAAGGAAAGGCTAAGGGTGATGGCGGTTCAGGGTGTTAGTCCTCATCCTTGGGGCGGAGTAGTGGGGACGACTTGGGGGTGATGACCCCTTGTCATGTGGAGTCCATGGGGCTGTTTTGTTTCTGTTCCATTATGTCATTGGACCTTTTGTATTGAATCTAAACCTATGTATTCCGTTCTGGTTTTTGTTTAAACATCATTTGGTATAAATTTTCAGATTTAGTTTATTGATTGTTTTTAATGGTTTATGACTTCATATTCGGGTAAATCGTTCCCAAACCTAAATAAATGATACCCGGGCACTTGTGCCAGCCCGTGGGGATCGGGAACGCCCTTCGGGTCATGTCACGGGCTGGGTTTGGTGCCGGTTTGGGCGGCGACCAGATTTGGTTCGTGACAATGATAGACTTCGAAAAACACCAATGGTGTCAGCATGAAAGACTTCTCAAAACACCAATGGTGTTGGAATGAAATACTTCACAAAACACAAATGGTTTTGACATGACAACGATGTCGGCATGACAACTACAGATAAAAAGATTAAAGGAAAGATAAAAATAGGGTCTTATTGGTTGAAAATTCCAAACTCATGTATGATGTAAAGTATCTATTCAGAGTTCAATGGATTCGTGAATATATCCTCAAGATGATATTTAGTCCCAAAAAATTCTAATGTAATATCACCCTTTTGATAATGATCTCACAAAAAGTGATGGCTTACATCAATATGTTTTGTTCTAGAGTGAGAGACTGGGTTCTTGGAGATGTTAATATCACTTGTGTTGTCACATTTTATAGGTACATGTCTAAATTTATATCCATAGTCTAGAATAGTGTGTTTTATCTACAAAATCTGTGCACAACAGCTACCAGTACCCATGAAACCAAAGATTTTACCAAAAAGTGGAATATACTAGAGGTTCTCTTCTATCTAACTTAAATCCACCAAAATCAGCATCAGAATGACTCACTATATCAAATTATTGTCCTTTGGGATAAAACAAGGATAAATTAATAGTATGTTTGAGGTATTTGAAAATTATTTTAATATAATTCAAGTGAGATTATTTTTGAATAGCTTGAAAATGGGCACACATACACACACTAAACATTATATATTACCTAGAAGTCTAGTAGATAAAGCTTCCAATCATTCCTCTATAAGTGGTTTGATCAATAGATTTACCATCTTCATCAAGATCTAACTTAAAAGTATTACTCATGGGAGTGTCACTACTTTTAATGCTATCAAACCGAAATCTTCTTAAAATATATTTTTTATACTTACTTTGATTTAAAGTGGTATCTTATTTATTTTGAAAAACTTGAAATCCAAGAAAGAATTAAGTTCACCCATTAAACTCGTTTCAAATTAATTTTGTGTCATTTTATAAAATTCAATACATAAATAATTTCTTGAAAATCCAAAAATAATATCATTAAAAAAGATTTAGACTACTAAAACATCTTTAAACATTCACTTTATAAAAATATTAGGATCAAGTATTCCTTTTGAAAAACCTTTTTAAATAAGAAAATTACTTATTCTATCATACAAAGATCTTGGAGCTTGTTTTAAACCATATAAATATTTTTCCAATTTGAAAACATGATTTTGAAAATGAGGATTTTTAAAACCATGGGGTTTTTCAACAAAAACATCCTTAACTATATATCCATTTAAGAATTCAATCTTAACATCCATTTGACACTGTTTGAAATTATGATGGGAAACATATGAAATTAGGATTATGATGGATTCATGTCTAGAAATAGGTGTAAATGTTTCTTCAAAGTCAATGCCTTCCTCTTGAATATAACCTTGTGAAACTAATCTATCTTTGTTTCGAACAATATTACCAGCTTCATCTACTTTATTTTTAAACAACCACTTAGTTCTTATGATCAATGTGTCTTTGGTTCTATCCACAAGTTTCCAAACTTTATTTCCTTCAAATTGATTAAGTTATTATTTCATATCCATCACCAAAATTCATCTCTAATTGCATCATTGATGATTTTAGGTTCAAGATGTGACAAGAAATCTTTATGTTCAACCTGATTTCTAAAGGAAGCTTTATATTTTATTCCTTTATCTAAGTCTCCAACAACAATGTCTAAGGTATGGTTTTTAAGGGTTCTAGTTGGCCTGGAAAAGGTAAGACTAGTTATTTTAGGTTCATCATTTTGATCTGGTTCATTATGGACAGATTCTGGAGAATTTCTAGAATTGTTTAATTTTATAGAATGCTTGACAAAAGGATTATATGACTTTTCATTTATGTCTAGATTTTATATATCGTCTTCAAGGTTGTATAGAGAGGTCTTATGATCATGAGGATTTGTTTCATCAAATTTGATATGCATATATTCTTCCGCACACTTGGTTCTTTTATTAAATAATCTATAGGATTTTCTAGAGGTTGAATAACCTAGAAGGATTCCTTCATCAGTTTTGCATGCAAATTTTTCTAGATTGTATTTAGTGTTCAAAATATAAACTTTACATATATACACTTTAAAATAACTTAGTTTGGGTTTCATATTATTCCATAACTCATAGGGAGTCTTATTAAGGATAGGTCTGATTAAGACTCTGTTTATTATATAACAAGTTGTATTAATAGCTTCATCCCAGAAGTAAATTGGCAGGTCATATTCATTAAGAATAATTATAGCAATTTCTTGCAAGGTTTTATTTCTTATTTCTACAACTCCATTTTGTTGAATTGTCCTAGAGGCAGAGAATTTATGACTATAGACATTGTGTGAGAAAAAATATTCAAAGTCTTGATTTTCAAACTCACAGCCATGATCACTTCTTAGATATTTAATTCTAATTCCACTAAGATTTTCTACAGTTTTAGCATACTTGGTGAAGTAAGTACATGCTTCACTTTTGTGATCTAAAAAATATATCCAAGTATACCTAGAATATTTATCCACAAGAATATATAAATAGTGCTTCCCATTTAAACTAGAAACTCGAGAAGGTCCAAAAAAATCTATGTGAACCAACTCTAAAGGTTGAGAAGTTGAAACTTCTTTCTTTGATTTGAAATATATCTCGTGTTGTTTTTACTTTTGACAAGGATTATAGATTTTATCATTTGAAAACTATAGTTTGGGTAGATCATTGACTATGACTTTTCTCGTATGTTTTCTAAGAGAGTGTAAATTGAAATGTCCTAGTCTTCTGTGCTAGAGCCAAGACTCTTTGTGAAAGGAACTTAGACATGAAACATTCTATGAAGCTAGTGTGTCTAAATTTATAGCATATACATTTTCATTTCTAAGAGCAGTAAATACTATGTTATTCTTGGCATAAAAAACACAACATGATTTTTTTTAAAATTTACATTAAATACATCATCACATAGTTGAGATATTATAAGAATATTATACTTTAATCCGTCAAAATAAAGTACTTTGGAAATTGAAATAGATTTTGGGTTACCAATATGGCCTAGGGCGATGATTTTTCCATTACCATTGTCACCAAATGTTACATATCCTACATCAATTTTGATAAGACTTTTGAAGATTGAGTATTCCCTTGTATTGTGTCTTGAACACTAACTGTCCATGTACCATAGATTTCTATAGGAACTCTTTAGGTAGTTTATCTACAAAACAATTTATCCAAGAAATGATTTTGGTACCCATATTTGTTTGGGTCCACAAACATAAGTAATAAAATAATTAAGAACCCATAATTGTATTATGGATTTACTATATGCATAATATAGATTATTTTAAAAATAAACTATGTTGGGTCCAGAAGAACTGGATGCAGTAAAAGAATTTTTATGACTGGAGCTTGTAGTAAAATTCTGGTTTTTGAAGAATGAAGCAAATTTTCTAGATTTGGTCATAAAATGTGTTTTGGATAATTTAATTTGTCCTAGTTGATATCCTACTCCAAAAGTGTACTTGGGATCTATCTTTTTACCAAGAATTAGAGTAAGTGTGTTTTTATTATTGGTAAAATTTTCAAGATCCTTCTTTAATTGCTCATTAGAAATATTCAACTCATTTTTTTCATTGAGCAGTTGGGCATTATTTTCATTTTTAGTAGTAAGTCCAGAATTAATATTTATAGTAAGAGCATGTTTTTTATTTATATATTTATACTTATCCTTTATTTCATTACATGCCTCTTACAAGATGTTACAATATTCAAATAATTCTTCACTTGATAGATTTTCAGACTCATATTCATTTTCAGAATAATAAGAGTTGTGTGTAGGTGAGTCTAAGGATACCTCAGAAGTGTTTTCCATAAAACACATATTAGCCATATCTTCTTTCTAATCATGAGAAGAAGAAAATTTACTAGATCTATCCTCAGAGGCACTCCAAGTGGCCTTCATGGCTTTCTTATATTTTCTATCCTTGTTCTCATACGTATTTTTGTATTTCAACTTTAGAAAGTCATATTTGACATGTACTTTTCTTTTACATTTTTATAAAAATATCTCTTCTGATTTATCATTTCTCTTCTAATCCTTTTTCCAATCTCCTTTTTATCATAATTTTCTTTGTAATTGGGATTTTTGAAAAACTTCTTTTTCCTATAAAATTTCTTGAATCTTCCGGCCAGCTAGGCCACTTCTTCATCACTGTCTAAAGATGATTCTTCACTACTGGAGCTTTCAAAAGTATCTTGAATTTTCTCTTTGCCTTTATTTTTAGAGGATGTAGTCTTAAAATATATATACTTTCACTTAAAATCATCATCCTCCTCTTTGTTGACTTTCATCACTTCTTCGTACATCATCAACTTTCCAATGAGTTATTTCAAAAGTAATTTTCGGATGTCACATGATTCTATAATTGAGACAGAGGTTCCTATCTATCTATTAAGTAAAAATATGAGAATATTTATGATTTTTTCTTTGGTTGTAACTTCTCTTCCAAGAGAGATCATTGTGTTGACAATTTCATTAAACCTAAGATACATATCAGAAATAGATTCATCAAAATTCATTCTAAAATTTCCATACATAATAGTATAAGTATTTAATCTCATTTCCTTTACATTATATGTTCCATCATGAGAAAAATACAATGTGTCCCAAATCTCATTGGTAGTTTTACAAGTAGAAATAGGATTAAACTCTTCATATCCTAGTGTACAGTATAGAGTATTAATTTATTTACAATTATTGTTATAGGCAGTCTTGGTTGGTTCATTAAAAGTGTTTCTAGTAGTTTTAGGAATTGCATATTTACTTTCAATAGTAGTGATGATTTCAAGTCCCATTCTTTCCTGATGTATTTTCATTTTAAGCTTCCACTGAGCATAGTTTGTGCCATTAAAAAAGGAGGTATATTAGTGGCAGCTCCATCTAGTATATTTTCTATTATATAAATTATGAACATATTTCAAAGAGATGAAAATTTAGAAACAATATAAAATTTAAGACATTTGAAATACAATTTCAATCACAGTTTAAAAAGAGTTGAAAAAGATTTGAAAACTGAAAAATATCAACACTCCTTTGATACAAAATGTTGGTTGGAGTAGATTAATCAAGAGGTGGGTGAATTGAGAATCTATTTAAATTTATGTTTAAAAATGGTTTTTTTAAAATTTACCCCAATTAAAAAATATAATAAAAGTCAGTTTGTAGTGAATTTATAAAAGTCTTGAATGTTCAATTAATTTCTTAAAAGATTGATTAGTTCACAACTATTCTAATCTTAAGATTAATATAACTTTTGATACTAACCTAATAGTTCAACACTGTTATAAACACTTGATAAACTAACTATAAAAGTTAAATTTTGTTTCATGTAAAATGAAGGAAACACAGATTAAAACTAAAATATAAAAACACAGTGGATATAAACAAGAGGTTCAATCTCAAGATGAGACTTAGTCCTCTAAACTTGTTGATCACCTTCCACCAATAAGTTTAATTTAATAAAAAATTTGATCCACACCCTAGATCAGGGTTCACAATAGCACACAAGGCTATCCAGGTCACACCTGACCTCTACCACAATTATTCATGGGAAAAACAACAAACATGTCATACTTTAAATATTCCACTATTCTATGTGGGATACAAGAGATAATAATGAGAGTGAGTTTGAGGATATCAGGTATCCTCCAGTTATGCACAGGAGTCAGTGTGTGTGTAACAGACAGATACACACACTACTCAAAGAATTTAAACAAAAGAACAAAACAGAGCTAAATATGTAGAATAAGGTTTAGAAGTCCTTTTCTTCTATGTAGTGGTTCTCTAGACTCATTTTATGTAGAGAAAATGAATTTTGTTCCCTCTTCTGAAAGTTGGCTCCAAAATAGAGTATCATAGTCTTTGTGGTCTGGTTTCAAGGTGTGAAGTGTTCATCTCCTTGTATAAAAGATGTTCAGTGAAGCTCAATAGATTTTTCTCATCTTATTGGTGTACCCCTATGTTCCTACTTTGAGTTCATGGGTTTTTGAAGAAGGATCGAGAGTTGTAGGAGTTCGTAGTTCTAATGTTACTTTTTTTTACTTTTCAGCATATTCCTCATCTCTTTAAATGATCAAATTGGTAATACTTTTATACTTTGAGGTCAAGTAGGCATGAAGATCTCCCCACATGCACGCACCTCATACTGTTTACTGATAGTCCTACAGAAAACATTAAATAATGTTAGAAACATTAATTTGTCTAAATATGACCATTATATATAAATTTGAATACTTAAAATAAAATATTTTTATGACTATTGGTGAGTCAGAAGTATCGGTGACTCATTTTCATCAGTCTGTCATCATCGGTAAGTCAGCATCAATGACTCTGTGTATCGGTGAGTCCTTTCCATTGGGGTTGGTGACTCAGTGTATTGGTGAGTCCTTTCCATCAGTATATGTGACTCCGTGTATTGGTGAGTCCTTTGTGCTATCGGTATGACTGATCATCTGTGAGACAGATAAACTAACAGTGAATCATATCAACCATGAGTCCTTCCTTCTATCAGTGAGATAGTTAAACCAATAGTGACTCATTTTAACTGACGATGTCATGTCTAACGGTGAGTCTTTTTTCTATCGGTGTCACGCCCAATGGTGAGTCTTTTTTCTGTCAGTGTCACGTCTACAGTGAGACTTTTCCAATGGTGTCAGCTTCACATACTTAGAAAATATAAAATATGCCTATTTGATCTATCTATCAGTAAGACTTATGTCTGATGGTGATTCGTCAGCTTGCTAGTGTTAGTAACTTATACTTAGACAATTTTAGATGATCTATCATGTAATTCAGAAAATTTAGAAACTGGTAATCCTCATAATTACACATAGATAAACAATTAAAAACTTGTATAGACTTAAGCACACATAAATGATTATATTAATGAAATGATTTTTTATTTGAGATACTATTTTTTCATAATATAATATCTAACATGAAATAAGATATATGATATTATATGACATGATTTCTGATAATTAAAACCTTTATAGTTAGAGATAGTGTCCAACAACATCTATGGGACAATAACATTTATCACTATTTTAGAAAAAAAAACTTAGTGGACACATCATAAAACATTATATAGGTTTAATGAAATTTTTTTCTGTTACTAAAGGTAGGTCAGTCAAGATCATCCATACTTGGTAGTCTAGTGTGTACCTAGGAAAGGGCCACCACCTATTCCTTTATTTTATAATATACAAATATAATAATTATATTAATATTATAAAAGTATATTTATAGGTATTTACATATATAAAAATCTATAATTTGAGGTAAATAAATATCTCATATTTTATGTCTGAATTCAATAAATAAATAGTTGGTTTTGCTTTTTTTCTACATAGATCATGGTTGTGATATTTCCATGGAAAACAGATATAGTTTAAAGTATGATTTTTTTCTTTTTAAATGATTAGAAATCGATAATGGAGATGACCTTTCCCAAGTAAATTTTAAGGGAATATGTTTTTCTATTTTTTAAGTAAAATATAATGGATCCATTAATTTAGTGATTTGAGTATAAAATTTATAAAAAATTTGATATTAGAATATGGGTGGGAATTTCATTGACTGTTGTGATTACTATGATTCACAAGAAGATCACGATGGAAACCATGACCATGTGTGTAACTGTGAAAAATAATATTGATCAATGAATTAGAATGATATGAGGATTTAATTAATTTATTATTATAAAAGTTGATAGGTACAATTCAATAAGAATGATGATAATAGATATAACACTTGATAATTTTTAGATGATTAGTGTGATTCAAGTTGTACATCGATGGATTGATACTTGTATCCTTATCATGATGTGAAATTATCATTTAAATGACAAAGAATAGACATTCTAATGAACATAATTTACTATATTGATCAATTAAAATTACTATATGATATTGTTTTACTATGGAATCAAAGATTAGATGATGTTCTATAACGAGATAACAAACATTTTAATATTAAAATATTTCTCATTCTAAATTATAGAATGGTACTGAACCTGATGTACGGTACTTTAATATAAGGATTATTATGAAATGGTTTTCTATACCACTATAGCAGTATGATTAGGTTGTAAGTGAAACTAGCTTGATGTGCCATTAACTTTATTTTATGAAAGTATAAGATTTACCTGAAGAGTAATTTCCTTTGATACATTAATTATAATGTCAACATGAACTATAAGTAATTATTATACATATATGGTCATCCCTATATGACTTTCCTAGATGGATGGTGAAATTTTAATGGAATTTTTGGTAATTCAGGTGGAATAGTTGACTTGTACATTACCTTTGGACTCTATTGGAATAAATTCCTTGATTTGTATCCAAATGTTGATGGTATGATGATGCTGATGTTTATATGGTTTATAAAATGATAGTTTTTCTTATATCACAGTCATTACCATGATATCATGAGAGATATTACTTATTATTTTCAAATGTCATTTCAATGATGAGAGTACTACTATTTATTCAAACACCACCTGAGGGAAATTTTCTTAGGTGAGAACCAACATTTGGTGGGTCAGTAGACTAAATGAATAAACATACTAGTGTACCTCCTCACTAAACTAGTATGGTAGTAATATTATAGTGATTCAATGATAAAATGTTATCTATCAGAGAATATAGATACTAACTATTACAAGATGGTTTATAGGGTCCCATTTATATATTGATGTTGTGTGTTATATTATATATAATTTTTATTTGTAAATTTATTCTTGTGGTGATATTGATAATATAATACTATGATGAGATGAATTTATATACACTAAAATTGGAAGTTTTTAAGTGAGATAGAATTTTATGTAGTATCTTTTGAGGATCCAATGATTAAATGGTTAACTAGTTTATTTTTGAACAAGATAACCCTTGGTTGTTATTAAACCATGAGTACATGACTATGTATTATGATTTTAATATAATTATTATTCATAAATGATAATACCTTAGTTTTTTATCATTATGAGAATGCCTATGGAATATGTGGATATACTCACCTGTACTTTTACATACAGGGTTATAGGATAGTGTTGGTGTAGGTTTTAAGAAAAATAAGAAAGTAGACCAATATTTATATCTATGAATTATTATTTGGGGACTATTTTGTATACTATTTAGGTATATAGGGTGTAAGTGATTTTCTATATGTTGGGTTTTAACAGTTATTTTTTCAAAATTGTAGTTATCTTGAATTTTCATTATATTATGTGAAATTTATTTATTTATTATATTGGTTATTTTAAATTGAGGTTATTCAATTGTTTATGGTTTTTTTCTTCAGTTTATTTTATACTATTCTACCATTTTTTCTAAAGTGTAATTACTTCCATTTGAGTGTTTAAAACTCTTGATTCTACTCAATAAACCTTGGCCTATTAAAGGCGGGATCGAGATGGAACTCTTATTCTATTTACTAATCCAAGGTGGGGTCTTGATGAGGACGGGTCATGTCAGAGTGGTATTAGAGAATTTTCTTAATATCTAGGATATATTTTAAAGTGATGCCCATGTTAGGTTTTTTACCATTTTATAAAACTTAAGAAATAATAATAAAGTCATTATAGTTAATTATGAAAATCTAAAGACCCTAACATAGGGTGTGGTGATAAAAACATTCTTACTCATGGATTTTTATTATCCAATAATTAAATTGAGTACATAAAAAATTTATTTCAGTGTATATTTATATTTTGACATACACCATCTAGTGGTTACATCAAGATCTATACACATGGTTTTTTATGATAGGGGAAATATTATGGGTTTGGAAGTTATTAAATTTTAGCTAATATTTTCTAAAATTCTCTCTTTATTGCAATATGTACCTATCATTTTTTTATATTTTTTTAAATTTGGTATTATATATAATCGTAACTATTATTCATAGGAATGAGTTGAGATTAATTATGTCAATACATATTAAAGTGCCACTCACTATTTATAATGAGGATGATAATGAATTTATATAGGGAACAATGTAAGTAGGACTTCACCAAATATTAAACTAAATATTGAGCCCATTGTAGAGGATACTATGGTGGTTGTGACTACTCATATTGGTGAGATGGGTTTGGGAACTAATATGAGAGATATGAATGATTTAAATTTATTTCATTTGATATTAAATCCAACTTTTATTGACAATTTATTATTTTCCTAACAAGTTTTTTTATTTCTAGTTATTTTATAACCAGTCTTCTCTTTGTTTCTTATTTTTATTATTTATTATAGTGAAAATTTTTATTATGATATTTGTTCCTATTTAATTACCCATTTTTTACATTCATATTATGACTATGATTTTCTTTGATATTTTAGGTTCAGATATTGATATTCTATGGTATGATGCATGGGATATTTGGAATTCTAATGAGCTGTGAGAAGTGTTATATGTACCATAATGAGAATATTACAAATTTTACAAGAAGGTGATGAAAAATTATCATCTTAAATTAAAATATCATTAAAATTACTTTAAGATTATATCTATGAGTGTTCTAATAGTATTTGGTTCTTTATTTCGACAATGGATATATTTCTTTCACTATGTTATTTGTTACATGTTTCTTGATAGATATAAACCATAAATTTTTATGTGTGAGTTTTTTTATATTTCATGAGATACAAAGTGATGAGAATTTGAGAAATTTTCATTATAATCATGAGTTACAAAATGGGGTTTTATGATGAGACTATTTATCGAATTATTTCAAGGTGATATGATATATTATTCATATTGAGGTCATTTTAGTAGGGCATGGATTGAAATTTCCATCCCACTTATGTGAACTAAAAATAATTGGATATGTGAGAATGAAAATATAATGAGAGTCTTAGGTGAAAGATATGGTAAAAAATTTCTCTAAATGATATCCTAACCTTAGGGTAGTTGGGTAAAATATTTTAACATACCATGTGTGAAAGGTTGTTCACTTGAGGTTTGAACATTATGGGTTCAAACCACTATGATTTCATTATGATTGATCAAATGATTTAAAATGTGTATCCCATTAATATCAGTATATATGGTAGGAATTTTTTATTGATGATATATTTTATGTTGCTTCCATTATGGGGGATTAAATTTTAAGATGTTTTGTTTCCAGCTCTCTTGGAGTCACTTGCTTAGGTAGGTGACTTACTGGGTTCTGAGGAATAAAGATTGAATTTATTAAGTAAATCAAGACCTCATTTTCTTTGTATTATGGAAATATGGATTCTGGATATGGTAAATATATGAGAATATTGGACCTTTATGTGAGGTGTTATTATAACACATTCTTATTATTATTTCAAAGGTTTTTAGGCATCCACCTCTATAAGGGTAGATATGATGATTAAACCATGGTTATTTTGATATTTTAATATATATAAAGATGATTAAAGTTAGTGGTGAGATATTATTTGTCTTAAGGGATTATAAGTTAGTTAATTATAGAATGAAAATTTATGTTTTGGTCAAGTTATAATAATTATTGATGTCAAAATTAATGGTAGATTAATAAATGTGGCATATAAAATTAGAAATTTCATTGAATTTAAATGATTCCTCAGGGCTATATAGGTTGTGAATAATAGATGTAAAAAAATTTGAATTTATTTAATTAATTATAGGGATACTTATATAATTAAGTAATGTGTTTTTTAATCATCATTACACATGATTAGAAATATAATATTTTATTATGAGCATGTACTATGAGTTATAGTGATGAAATTATTAATTTGGAAAAGAAAAAACATACTCTTAGTGTTTAGTTTAATGATAATCCATGAAATGAATAATTTGTGATAATTAGTGTTTCCTAAATAGATGATGGGTATTGTATTCAGTGAAAAGTCAGGAAACATGTAGTTTCTGATGATGAGTTGAAGAGTAAATAATTAAATAATATAAGTTTTGTTTTTCGTTATTTTATTATTCATCCTCATATAGAATTTAGATATTTAAAATCATTGACTTATATAAATGTTGATATGATAAATCACTATACCTAATCTACTATATATCTATAACTATTGGTTTCACTAAAAAGGCACACAAAATTTATTAAAGGGATATTCCTTTGGGGGCAGAATCTATAAGAGAGGATTAGAGTTTTAATCAATTTTTTTTTAAAATAAATGAATATGATACTAACATTTTATTATAATATTTTTTAAATTTAATTAGTATTTTGTTCACTTAACTAGAATAATGATTTATCCTATATTGTTTTGCCATGGATTTTAGATTGCAATGTTTTCTTATAGATTATAAAAATGAGTTTTTGGGATGCCATTTTGACATCCATGCAAGGTAATGATGCCTATTTTACTCCTATATTGAAGTGAAGATGTGGTGAAAAAGTTAAGTTATCACCAGGTTTGGTAGGACCCTTTAATTTATTAAATCAGGTTGGATAATTGGTTCTCCACTAAATAGGATGCATGATTTATTCTCCAAGTAAATTTCCAAGGTATCCATTTAATCCTTCCCATGTTGTGGCATGGAGTTATTTAGATTCAAAGGGGGGAATTAAATGTATATAGTAATTTTTTTAATAATTTAGAACTTTTAAAAGTAGGTTATAATAGAAGGGTTATGGGTCCATAACCTATATGTTATTTAAGGGAAAATTATACAATTTATTTCAGTGTAATGGAGGCAAAAATTTGTGTAAAAGATAACTTATGAGTTGAATCCCAAGGTGAGGTAGTAGTACCTTGATATATTTATGTTTTTTCCTTTTTATCTTGATGTACATCAAATCCAGTGTTGTGTTTTTGGATAATTTAATTAAATGGAGGTTCTTCATAGTATTTAAATTGGTTTTTTCTTCCTATAATTATGGATGGATATTTTTAAAAGTGTATTTGTTAAGGAGTTTCTTATGTAGGTATTTTTTAGGTTTTAACACTTATGGTTTTATGTTTATAAGGAAATGTTTCTTATTTTATAGGAAGAAATGTTTTATAGGTGTATCTATTATAAAATCCTTAAAAATCCCACTCCATTATTTTTTGAAATTATAAAGTCATTTTTGAATTTTTAAACTTAAGGGAAAAATGAAAAGTTAAACCTGGTAAATTAATCCATGAAAAACAATTTATGGTCTAATTTATATTTAAATACAATTTTTACCTTTGGGTGGATGTTTGAAATAAATAAAAAGTGTTTTGGTTTTCAATATTTTAGTTATAATGTTTTAATTAATAAATTAACTTAATTATTTATATTCGGAGAAAAATAAGGAAAAATTTTAAACAAGACCCATGATTAAAATTTCAAAAGAGTAGTATTTATCAATAGATAGCATTTCATTTAACACCAATATAAAATGAAACTGTTCAATTGGAAAGTTTTTATATAAATAGTTAATCATGTATCCTCAATCATTATTTTTATTACATTTACACGGTGATGAATCGTAGGATTTTCAAGAAATCCATGTAGGATCCAATAGTCCCATGAGGTTTGAAATTCCACTTCATTATGGGTCAATAGAATCAATAATTGAGTTAACACTTATAGTCATGAATCCAATGATAACTTTATATTTTGATTGTGGATCAGTGGGATGATTGTTTATCCGTTTTAGAGTTTTAAATGGTGGTTTTGGAAGTGTAGGAGTGGGTGAAAAGTCTAAGATTGCATTTTTGGGTGGAAAATAATTGAAACATTTTTATCAGATTATATTAAGTCCCATTGGAAGTCTAGCAGGGTCTCATTATAAGCCTAGTGGGATAGGTAGTGGAAATTTTCCACTTACCATTATATTGGGGGCCTAGTGGAGGATAAAATTATAATCTGAATGTGTCTTACAATATTTGTAAAGACCCAGACACCAATAGCTCAGAGCTAATTCCTTAGTCTAATATATTGGTATAATAAACAAGGAAGTCACATCTCGAAAGAGTGAATATTTTAGTAGATTTAGAGAACTAGATAAAAACATAATCTTTACATTACAACATGAAAGGAAAAACAACATATAAAATCTATTGGAAACATCCTTAAACTCCTATATTATTCCTGTAAGTCAATCATAATATACTTTTTCACATCCTGGAGAAAAATAAAACATAATAAATGAGTGAGTTCAAATTCTCAGTAAGGGTAAAAAATACAGTAAAAAATAATCATAAATAATAAGGCATGGCAAATAACTAAAAAAAATTCCATTAAAACATAATCTTTTGAATAATATGGTAAGAATATAAGTTGATCAAAAAATTCCATTTAAATAATGAAATGAGAATAAAACTTAACCATGGATATTATACTAATAGAATAATTACATGGATTATCAATTAATAAAACATAATAATGGAATGAATAATGTTGGATATCTAAAACATAATATTGATTCCTCGACCAAGACAATTGAAAATAAATGGTTAAGGCCTCGACCAAATCTATATCTGAAAATATATAGGCAAGCCCTCGACCAAGTACATATCTTTTTTTTCTCATGAGACATACTAATGAATCGAGGGAATATAGTGGGATCTAAAAATCACTTACAAAGTCCAATGCATTCCTCATATGAATTTGGTGAAATATAAACAACATATACATACAAAATATAAATAACATTCCTCAACCACCAAACATAATCACTAACCATTCTGAGTAATATGGTGAATGGTATCAAGATAGCACATCCACATTTAAAATGATCATAAACTAATTAATAAAATATGGTATATGATATCATGAAATATTGGCAATAATTAAGAATAATATTCAATAGAGGTTGTTAAAATAAATGAAAATACTCTAATAAAATTATTGAATAATTCTTGAGAAAAATATAATTTTTTTACTTGGTAAAAAAGAGTTATTTTGGAAAAATCATTTGTATTTGTCATAAAATTAAATTATAAACATGTATATACCTGAAAATAAAAGTTAATGAAAATGAAATTATTTTTAAGGCATAAATTAAGTCCAAATTAAGTGAAAACATATAAAATAATTTTTAAGAAACATTAGAAATGGGACACTTTAGTACGGTTTGAGAGAAAATATAAGAGTATTTAAAATTGAAAAGGTCATAATATCTTATATAAAACCAGAAATTAACAAATATAGTTTTTCATGATAAAAATATTGATTTTATAAAAATATTTTTAGCTTAAAACAGATTATGTACGGTACTTGAAAATGGGTATGAAATTAGGAAGCTCCCTTTAATCGGGCTTGCTTAACGTGAGGAATTTATAATGGAACATTATGAAACATGTATTAACCCATGAAAGAAAGATGAATTGTGTTAAATACATATATTTAGAACATATAAAAATATTTTATGATGTTTAAATAATAATAATTAATAATTACATTATGGTGAGAGAGATAAAGTGTAACTCGAAGAAAAAATGGAGGTTTTGGAAGAAATCCTTACTTTATGTCCGAAAGCGTTCTGCAATTGTAGTTAACATCCTGGATAATGAAATTAGATTAAATAATAATTTAATTAAGAACCAATTATATATATATTTTATTTATTATAATTTTATTATGTTCATTTATTGTCTATTTTATGAGTTATAAGATTAAATTTCTTCATTCAGAAGTGTTTGTTTCTTCGGTTTTCATGATTTTTTCACTTTTATACATATAAGAAAGATCATATAAAATGAGAATAGTTATATGTAATTGAAATTATTTATTATTAATGAAATTATATAATATTTAATGGTCTTATATATAAGTTTGTTTCTAGATATAAGGATGATTCATTAGATAAAATGTTAATGATAACCATTTGGATTATTTTGGTGTTTTTCCGATCATCACACACTAGTTTTGTTTTATTAATTAATATTATTTATATATACTGGTTACATAATATTAAATAGGTTATAATATACATATTATAATCTTTTCTAATAATAAAAACGATTTTATGACCAGCCTTTAAGGTGTTATTAGAAAAAAATCATCGTCCTTGAAGGTGGTGAATCGACACCTCACAGATGATGTTTTCATTTTAAGAACAAAAAGGGGAAGATAAAATTATTGATGGTGTATATCCTATAATTATAATAAAATTATAGTATATATAATATACTAGATTTATCATCTATTTTTTTTACAAATTAGGTAAAGAAATGATCAAAAATGAAAATAAATTGAAAGAAAATTAAAAGAAAAAAAGGGGATTTTACCTCTTGAATTTCTCTCTTTGAGAAATTACTTAATGAACTTTGAAATGGTATTTTGGGAGATTCCATCAAGACCAGAAATTATAGTAGTGGTATTGAGAAGAAACTATACATTATTCAAGGCTTTGGATGTGTGAGGAGAAGTGGCGGTGAGGGTTGGTATTTATAGTGGAGGAGAGGGGTGTTCTTTGATTATTTAATTTATTTGTTTATTATTTTGGATCAAGGTTATGAATAGTTTGATAATTATAAATAAATATATTAAAATAATTAAGGAGAGTTCAGGATAATAGTGATTACATAAAAAATTACTCATGGAATAGTGTATTTAATTTATAATGTATATATATCATAAATTACCGAATTTTTCTTTTCAAAATTTTTAAGTATTTTAGAAAAATCCAAAATATTCAACCTAAATTATTTTCACAATTATAATTCAAAAATGAACTCAATTTTATGAAAATAATTTTCAAAATATGAAAATTTAATTTTTGATTAGAATAATAATTTATTAAAAAAATATAGATTTTAAAATTATAATTGATTTTATAACACTTTGAAAAATTAATTGATCCTTCATAAAATTATCTTATAATCATAAGAAAACAAAATATTAATTTTGGAATCTATTTTATGAAAATAAATATTATCTTAAAATATTATTTTAATTATAAAATTATAAAGAAACATTTATTTTTCACAAAAATATAAACACAACATTTATTTTTTTTAAAACATTTATTTACATATTCTATGATATAAATATACCATATTTTAATTTATAAGATACCAAGATTTTATTTATATTTTTATAGGTGAAGTTACTATTCTATAGGTCATATTACTATTCTTATTGGTTATATTACTATTCAAATGGTCATAGTTAATATTATATTATAGTTTTAAACTCAGTTCTGCGTGAAGCCTAAACCATCGAAGATATTAAATTTTAAAATAGGCGTATCATAAAATGTTGGGGTGTTACAATCCCCCTCAAAATAAATTTTTTCCTTGAAATTTATTAAATGTCACCTCATAAAAATATTTGGATAGTTCATCATCATAAATTCCTCCAGTTCCCAAGTTGCCTCTTTCATTTTATGATTTTTTCAAAGTAACATTACCAACTGAGTCATCCATTTCCTCAACACCTATTCTCTAGTGTCTAAAATATGGATATGCTCTTAATAATAAGATAATTCATGTTCCAATTATATTCCATCATAAGTGAGGACATGTGTTGGGTCTGACATGTACTTCTTTAACAATGAGATGTGGAATACATTGTGTTCTTTTGAAAGTATAGGTGGCCTTACCAAATGATAAGCCACAACTCCAACTCTTTATAGGATTTAAAAAGGACCAATGTACATGGGGATTAGTTTCCATCTCTTTCCAAATATTATAACAAATTTCCATAGAGATATATTCATAAAAATATGATTTCCCACTTGAAATTACAAAACCATCCTTTTATTATAGAAATAGATCTTTTTCCTACTTTGAACTAGTTTGATATGGGTTTGAATATTTATTAACTTTTCCGTTGTTTCCTCTATAATATCTAGTCCTACAAGCTTCCTTTCACAAACTTCATCCCAACAAGTTGGTGTACCATATCTTTTTCTGAACAATACTTTATATGGTTCCATTTCAATTTTTTAACGGAAACTATTATTGTATGAAAACTCTGCCAAAGGTAAATACTAATACCACATACCTTGAAAGTTAAGTGAGAATGATCGCAACATATCCTCTAATGTTTTAATGGTACTTTAAAATTACTCATTAGATTGAGGGTGATAAGATGTACTAAAATGAAGCTTAGTGTCTAAAGATTTTAGAAGATTTTTTTTAGAATTTTGATATAGATCACGGATCATAATTAGATACAATTGAAATAGGTTCTCCATGAAGTCTAACAACTTTATTAATATAGATTCTTTCAAGGTGCTCTAGTGTAAAATTCTCCACTATAACTATGAAATGTTCTGATTTGGTAAGTTGATAAACAATTACCTATATTTCATCATTATTTCTTGGAGTATTTGGAAATATAGTGAAAAAATTCATAATAATGTCACCCTATTTCCATGTAGGAATAGGAAAAGGTTGTATGACTTGTCTAATAATTTGTCTTTATGCCTTCACCTATTGACAGACTAAAAATATTGATATATAATTAGAAATTTACCGCTTCATATTGTTCTACAAGAAATATTCCTTCAAATATCTAATCATCTTAGTGCTGCCAGGGTGTATAGAGAAATTAATTCTATGGGAATTATCCAATAACTCTCTTTTTATCTTGTGTATTAAGGGAACATAGAGCCTCTTCCCAAATTTTAGAATTTTATCCTCACAAACGAATTCCAAAAATTTTCCATCATTCAAAACATTACTTTTCTTTTAAATATTATCATCATCATATTTTGAAAATTTAGTCCTTTACAAAAAATATGGTTTGGAAACCATTTGAAAAACTTGTGATGTTTCACCTTTCTTGATAATTACCATATCCATATACACTAGATCCATGAACATAAGATCCATTTTGATCCTCATTTTGTTTAGAACTCTATGGTCCTTTATAGTCAATGCATCTTCTACCTTATTTTACTTCCCTGGGTGATAGTGTATTGAATGATCATAATCCCTGAGTAGCTTAAGCCATAATATTTTCCTCTTTTTGAGTTCTTTTCATGATAAGATATATTTAAAACTCATGTGATATAAATATATCTCACATATTTTACCACATAGATAGTGTCTCCTTATCTTCTGAGAAAATATTGCAGTTGGTAACTCAAGATCATGAGTTGGATAGTTCTGTTCATGAGTTTTTAACTTCCTTGATGCATATGAAATTAATATATCATTCTACATAATGACACAACCAAGTCCTTTATTTGATGAATAATTATGAATAAAAAATCCACCATTTCCCAATGGTCTAGTCAAGATCATAGCATTAAGAAATATCCTCTTCAATTCTTCAAAGAATTATTCACCTTCCTTTGTCCAAATAAACTTAACCCCTATATAAGTAAGCTTGTTTAATGGGTTAGATAATCAGAAAAAATTCTAAACAAAATGCTGATAGTAACCTACTAAACCAATTAAACTATGTACCTCACTTATTTTTGTTGGTGCAGGCCATTCCTGAACTGACTTTTTCATCACATGATCAACTAATATTCCATCCTTAGAGACAATATGAACAAGAAATGAAACTGTTTGAAGCTATAATTCACACTTGATAAACATCCGATATAACTTTTTTTCTTATAAGAGTCTCCAGAATAATCCACAGGTGGTTCTCATGGTCCTCATAAATTTTGGAATATAAAATGTTATCATTAATAAATACCATAAACAATCATCAAGATTTTCCTGAACACTTTGTTCATTAGATCCATATAAACAGAGGGTTCACTAGTCAGTCCAAATTGCATTACAATAATCTTTTAATATCTATAATTGGTTCAAAATGTTGTCTTTGGAATATCTTCCATCTTAACATGTAATTTATGATATCTAGATCTAAGGTTAATCTTCAAAAAATATTTATCTCTATGAAGTTTATCAAATAAATCATCAATACGCGGTAGAGGATACTTGTTTTTTATTTTAATAACACTAATTTATCTATATTCGATGCATAACCACATGGATCCATATTTATTCATGATAAAGAGAGCAGGGGATCCCCAATGAGAAACATTAGGGTGAATAAATCCCTTATCACTCAACTTCTCTAGTTGTTTCCTCAACTCCACCATTTCCATAGTGTCTAATAAATAAGGAGTCTTTGATAATAGCCTAGTATTAAGGATTAAATCAATTGAAAATAGAACTTCCCACTCAAGAGGATGTCCAGGTAAAGTATCTAGAAATAAATCAATTTATTACTATAAAATAAGTACATCATTAATTAGAATATTTATTTCCTCATCCATAGATGATATTTTATCTTCTTCCCCAAGAATTTCATTTAGAAGAGCTACTGGCGGTGGACTAAGATATGACTCAAATGATGAAGTCTCCCCTATAAAGATGATAAATTTCATACCTTCATCACAAATCATATTTTCCATCTATTTTAAATACATTTTTACATTATATTTTGAAATATAGTTCATACCAAGGATTAAATCAAAATCAACCATACATATTATCAAAAAATTATAAATTAGAGAATGTTTATGTGTAATAATAGGATCTGATCAACACATCTTTGTTGCAATAAGGTTTCCACTAAGATTATTTACTAAAAACTCCCTTGTTATAGTGAATCAGAAATATCTATTTTTTAAAGCTAACTAGGAAGATGTAAAGGAATGTGATGGTTCAAAATCCAATAAATCTTTAGCTAAATTTGAGTATATTACTAAATTAACAACCACCACATCATTAGTAACTTCATCCTTAGCTATTCTGATTGCATAATAGTGTCCTTAATCTTATAGCCTCTTCTGAGGTAATTTTCCTTGAGGCTTAGGACAATCATTTTCATAGTGTCCCATCAACCTGCAATTATAGCATTGAAAATTGGTATCTTCTTTCTTTCCCATTCAATTGTGAGCATGATGGAATTTCTCACTTCATTTGAAGAAAAATCCTTTTCCTTTTAAGCAGACACCAGAGGGTTTCCTTCCATAAGTATCACATGTTGGAAAATTTCCTTTTTTATTCTTACCTTTATCCATTCTTTTCTCCACCACCCTATTCTTCTCTTGTTTTCTCTTAAAGTCATAAGACATAGAGAATTATTTATTTGCACTAATAGAATATGAGACTATATATTCATATGATGAGAAATTTTGGGAGATCAGTTCCATTTAGAAGAATTGTTTCAACCCATCAAAGAATCCATCAATATTTATCTTTATATTAAATACAAAATCTATATAATGCCTTTCTAACCTTGTAAAAATATATTCATACTTAGAAACATATTCATCCTCTTTTTGTATCAGTATCAAGAATTCACTCTCTATATCCACTCATTGTTCTCAAGGGAAATAAATTTCTATGAAAATCTCCTGAAAATATTCTCATTCAATATTTTCAATTTCTTCCTTTTCTATTGTGTTTTGAATTAACAAACATCACTGATCAGAATATACCAAGAGATGATAAACTACCATGGTAACTTTTTCCATTTCATTACTTCCCAAAGTGATAAATATCTTCTCTAGGGAACTTATCCATTGCTCGACTAAAAATTGGATTATAATACCATTTAATGATGGAGGTTGTTTTCATATAAATCAGTCAAACATTATTACACCATGTTGTGGATCGGGTTGCTCCATATGAGTAAGGTTGTTACTCAAAACTTGATTCAGTTTCCCAATATAGCTATAAGTTGTTTAGCTATAATTATAGCTCCTACTAGAACATAATTATCTTTCATAGGAGGGTAATCCCTACATGGAATATGTTCATTTATATAGTTTAAATTTCTTCTACTAGGAACCATTTATAAATAATGGAATACACTTAATTAGTTTATGAATCATAATACATAATTTAAAACCAGAAAAACATCTAACATAAATTTAAAATTTATGCATATCTAATCATAAACATGGTTTCCTTGAGGAAATATTTAATTTTAAATACTTTATAATGGTTTGTAAAGATAATATGAATTATATTAAGAACATCCACTAGGAGTTTCAAACCAGGTTTATAGTAAGACCTGTTTTCATGTACTAGGTTTCACCATGTCAGGCTCGATACACCTTGTCGGAGTTATTTCCCCTAGGAACATATGTTCAAGAACCATGTCCACTTGTAGTTTCCAGATCAGGATATATTACTAGGAATACCAACATAATCTCTACCTTACCAAAATTATAGGATGCTCTTCTATTATTATCCTCAAAGAATATATTTGGGTTATGTTCCCTAATCCTGTTTCCAAGGTTTCTTCTAAACTAACTCTAATACCAACAATAAAGACCCATACCCCAGCAACTCAGAGTCTATGCCTTACTTTATTACATTGGTATAATAAACAAGGAAGTTTCTCATCGAAGGAGTAAATAGTTAAGTATATTTGGAAAACCAAATACAAACATAAGATTTATATTAAAACATAAAATGAAAAAACATAGTAACTCCATTGAAATCATCCTTAAACTCCTCAATTATCCCTAGAAGTCATTCATAATATACATCTTCACATCATGGGGAAAACTAAAACAAAAGAAAGGGGTGAGATCAAGTTCTATGTAAGGGTAAGAAATACCATGAAAACTTATCATAAAAAAATAAGTCAAGGTGAATAACTAAAACACATTCCATTACAACATAACCTTGAGGATAATATGGAATGAATATAAGCTGATCAAATAATTCCATTTAGAAAATTACATGAGAATAAAAGTAAACCATGGATATTATACAAGATGAATAATCACATGGATTATCATTTACTAATATCATAATGATGAAATGAATAATGATGGAAATCTGAAAAATACCATTAAGGCCTCGACCAAGACACCTAAAAATAAATTATTAATCTCTCGACCAAATCATATCTAAAAATAAATGGGCATGACCTCAGCCAAGTCCATATTTGTTTTGTCTCATGAGACCTATCAAGGCATCAATGGGATATTTTAGGCCCCAAACATCACTTAATAAGATAATTTAATTTCTCATATTAATTGGGAGAAACATAAAAAACATAAAAATATGAAATGTAAATAAATTTCCCTAATTAGTAAACACAATCACTTACCATTCTGAGTAATATGAGGAATGGTATTAAGATAGAATATCCAATAAAACTAATAATAAAATTATTAATAAAATATGGTAGATAATATCAAGAAATATCAATACCAATTAATCATAATATTCAATATAGGTTGTTAAAATAGATGAAAATACACTAATAAAATCATCAAGTAATTATTGAGAAAAATACCCTTTTTACTTTTCAAAGAAGGGTTATTTTGGAAAAATCATTTGTATTTATAATAAAATATGATTTTCAACATGTATATCCTTGAAAATAAAATTTAAGGATAATGAAATTATGCTTGAGGCATAAATGATTTCCAACTGAAGTGAAAACATGTAAAATAGATTTTAATAAACTTTATAAATGGGCCACTTCAGTGCGGTTTAAGAGAAAATATAAAAGAGTATTTAAAATGGAAAAAGTCATAATTGTTTGTATAAAACAAAAAATGAACAAATATAGGTTTTCATGAAAAAAATTGTGATTTTATAAAAATATTGGTAGCTTAAAACTAATTATGAATGGTACTTCAAAATCGGTATGAAATTGGGAAGTTACCTTTAATTGGGCTTGCTTAATGAGAGGAATTGAAAATAAAACCATATAAAACATGAATTTCCCCATCATAGAAAGATGAATTGTTCTAGATACATATATTTGGAATATACATAATTAATTTAAGAGAAGTAAATAAAATTAATTAAGAATTACACTGTGGTAAAGAGAGAGAAAGTGTATCTCGAAGGAAAAATAGAGGTTCATAAAGAAAACCTTACCTTATGTATGAAAGCATTATGTACTTGTACATAACATCCTAGATAATGAAATTATATTAATTAATAATTTAATTAATAAAATATTAAACATTTATTTAATTTATTTTAAGTTTATTATGTTAATTTATAGTCTTTTTTAGGATTTATAATATTCAATTTCTTCATTCAGAAGTGTTTGCTTCCTTTGTTTTCACAATTGGTTCACTTGTATCCATCTACAGAAGATCATGTAAATTGGGAATAGTTACCTAGAATTGAAATTATTTATTATTAATGAAATTAAAGAATATTTAATGGTCTTATATATCATTTTATTTCCTAATATGATAATTCTTCATTAGATAAAATGTTAATGATAACCATTTGGAATATTTTAGTGTTTTTTCGATCATCACAGAGTAGTTTTGTTTTATTAATTAGTATTATGTATATATAATGGTTATTGAACACTAAATAAGTTTTAATATACATATTATAGTCTAGTGTAATAATAAAAAATGGTTTTATTAACATCCTTTAAAGTGGTATTAGAAAAAAAAGAATTATCATCCACAAAGGTGGTGAATCGACTCCATAGAGATGACATTTTCATTTTTAGAACAAAAAGGGAAATAGAAAATAATTGATGTTAGATATACCATAATCATAATAAAATTATAGTATATATAATATACTGATGTTATAATGTATTTTTGGTTAGAGGAGGTAAGGAAAGGATAAGAAAAGAAAATAAATTGAAAGAAAATTAAAAGAATGAAAGGGGATTTTACCTCTTGAATTCCTCTCCTTGAGAACCTCCTTAAGGAACTTTGAAATGGTATTTTGGGTGATAACAGATAGTAGAAAATGTGGGGGATAGGTTTGGTAGAGATATTGGTAGAAATTGGAAATATTTAAGGTATTTAAGGTGTGAGGAGAAGAGTTGGTGAGGGTTGATATTTATAGTGGATGATAGGGGTGTTTTTTGATTATAAAATTCATTTGTTTAGTAATTTGGATCAATACTTTGAATAGTTTGATAATTATTCATAAATATATTAAAATAATTAAAGAGATTTCTATATTATGGTGATTATATAAGATATTCATCTTAGATAAGTGTATTTAACTTATAATGTATATATATTGTAAATTACCATATTTTACTATTCATAAAAATTCAATTATTTTAGAAAAATTTGAAAAATTCCCCCTAACTATTTTTTGACATGTATAATTCGAAAATGAACTCAATTTTATAAAACTAATTTTCTATATATGATAAATTTTAGTTTTAATTCGAATCATTATTTATTAAAAAAATACTGATTTTAAAATTATAACTGATTTTATAACACTTTGAAAAATTATTTAAGGTCTCATAGAATTATCTTATAATCATAAGAAAAAAATATTAATTTATGAATCTATTTTTGGAAAAGAAATATTTTTTTTAACATATTATATTAATTACAAAATTATAAATAAACATTTATGTCTCACAAAAATATAAAAACTTAATTTATTATTTTTAAAACATTTATTTGTATATTCCATGATAAAAATATACCAAATTTTCATTTAAAAGATATCCAAATTTTATTTATACATTCATAGGTGAAGTTACAATTCAATTGGTCATTTTACTATTCCTAATGGTCACATTACTATTTCAATGACCATACTTAATAGTATATTATAGTTTTAAACTCAGTGTTGTGTGATGCATAAACTATCGAAGATATTAAATTTTAAAAGAGTCATACCATAAAATATTGGGGTGTTACAATATTTCTTATTCTAGGTTTGATTATGAGTAAAGTGGGCTAGGTTTCCGATGATAAAGCCTTATGTTATGTGATCCTATAAATAGAAATCAATGGATGAGCCATTCATTAGAATTGATCTATGAATTCACTTTGTACTATTAAAGGGCTTGGAGTTGGCTAAATGATGCATTTAAAATGTTTAGTTTTTCTTTATCCTATCTATTATTTGTTCAACTTACGGATGTAATGATTATTCTTGATAAAGTGGGTCTATATACACCCTTTTATGATTCAAATAATCTTCTTATGGAAGTGGTTCACTATACATCCCTTCTATGATTCGAACAATCTTCCCGAGGTAGTGAGTAATGGTATTCACATCAAAGTTTTGAAATAAATTATTAAGGTATTGGGTCATCGTACTCCCCTTCCTGGATTCTAATCAACTCCTCAATAGTTTTTATATTCTAGGGGACCAATAGTGAAACATATCACCCCATGATTTTTATTTTTACACTATGGATAGGATATGTTAAACCCCTTATATGATTAGGATGCCTACCTTTGGTATTATTGACTAAATTGAAGTCTAGGTTTCTATTATGGAATGGTTTTGGTATAATATATATGATTCAACAACACTGGATTATATTGGTAGGTTGAGAAATTTAATGTCTTTGTTAGAACACGATAGATCAACTTGGTTGTGTGTATTTTATGTGATCCTGAATGATTTACTTTCTTTAATCCACATAAATATGAGATATATTCAGTACAAGAATTATAATAGATTGCAACAGTTTTTTAGTGATGGTTTCTAAATCTTCCATTAAAAATTTGAATAATATTTCCAAACTTTTTTCTAATGATTATTATGGATAACATTCCCAACAGTGATATTTAGTGGTGATTTCTATTAAAATTCCACTATCTATGATATTGAGAAATTTTTTTATTAAACTTCCACTATATTTTTTAAATACAATCGTCCTCAACCACCCCTATCCTCAAATCCATTGGTTTCTTAACACCCTCTACCCATCGACACTAATACCATTTCTCCTTTAACACCGACGCTATCTCCCCCTTGACACTTCATGAAGATGGACCCCTCCCTTATACAATTTCCCCTATCCCCCTCACTTATACTCTAACTGCCTTTATGATAATATATATGTTTCTTGATGATATACCCCCTATCCAATACCATACTTGCCTCGTCGATATCTAGGATTTTCTATTAGGTTTGTTTCTGATAGTGGTGTTTAATATGATGTTTCAATCAACATTATGAATATTATTTCTTACATATGGTGTTGTTAAATGTAAAATAATGGATTGATTAAATTTTCTTAGTGAAATCGTAAAATCAAAAATTTGTGTTTCGGATTCATTAATTTTTTTTAACATATGTTATTTCTTAAGATTATTTCCCCATATTATTAAGAAATTCATATATGTTAAATTATTTAATTTTCATTTGAAGGATAAATTTAGTGTGGTTATTTATTAATTAGTGTTTGGAGATATGGTGTGTGATTATTTTATGTGAATAATTTTCAATTTATATACTATATTAATAATAAATCTACTAAGAATACTTAGAGTGCCTAAATCAGGCAATCTAGTGATAAAAACATTACTCAGTTATGATTCCAAATTTTAATATCTTATTTCTTACCTAGTAGAGATTTCATAAAATTAAGGATACTCTACATTTGGTTTTTTCTTTATATAGTTCCATTTTAGGATTTTATTATAAACTATTTTAGTATGTGACTCGAACTAGTGATTGTTGGGTCATTTAGAAATATAATTTGACTTGTAGCTTATATACCAATGAATGGAAGTCTTAGTGATGGGATACTTGAGCTTCGATTGATCATATTTTAGTTACTCTTCTATGATTACTTAAAATAAACTGAATTATATTTTTTTAAAATTTGATTTGACTTATAGATATATATTAGTTTAAATTTAGATAACATGTTTATTATTAAATTAATGGTATCAATTTTGTACTAAATTTTTTATGATTTTATAATATTTGGAATAGTATGTTCTATATTAATTATAACTTTGTGTGTCTTGGTGTATTTTATAATTTTATAAATAGGGAATGTGTTGTAATATTACTTTATATCTTCACTTACATTATTCATAATTTTTTTTTGTATTTAGATGTGGTTTTATTACTTAATGTAAGTACAAGGAACCATATTTAGATGGAAAACATGTGATTTTTTTCTATTGATTTAGAGGACTTGACTAGTTGATGGTGAAACTATTCAAATTACGATGGATAACACTTGGTTATTTAAGGCACAATTTTGGTTATGCATTTTTTTAATCCTTTTTTATTCAACCTCTTATACTTCACATTCTTATTATTCCACATTATTAGACCCACAATGGATTTAAATATTATAGATGGTTGTATGTAATAGTTGTTAATTATTTTCAATTTTAATGTATTTATAGTTTAAGTTTCATTGAATATTTTATTCTGTTAATACAACTCATTAGGAATAAATCAATTTCTAAATTGACTATATCGATATGAAATCAATATTCTATCTAGTAGTAATGTTTGAATCTAATTTAAAAAATGTGATTTTATTCTTTATATTCCACAATTTGAAAAATATTCCTTTCACTTAAATATAATATATATATATATAGTAAAATTATTATATTTTGTATTTAATAGTGTAGGAAGTTGAGTACATATGAATGAAAGTTGGACCACCTTACCTTAGAACAAATCTTAGTATGTTATAAGTTTGAAGATGTTTTTGGATTTTTCAACTAAAAATTGATCCATGGTTGGAAGAATCAAACGACCATCTCCTAAATAAAAATTCATATGATGGTTTAATAGAGATGAAGTATTTTAGAAATTGATATTGAAACAATTTCCTCCTCATTATGTTTTTTGGATTTGGCATGGAAAATCAATCATTATAGAAAATTTGAGCATTTATATATATAATAAAAATGGAAAAGATAATGCCTTGATAGTGGATAATGAAATTCAAAACTTTTTAAATGATGATTTCAACACAATAGGGAAACACTATCAATAATGTGACACATCATTTGATTCATTTTTTTATATTTCAGATATTAATGATCTTTCAAACCAACAGGATACCCTGATCAAGATGATAATATATTAATGGATGATATTAAGGAGACTAATACAAGGGAAAACTCAACCGAGAAAACAAATGAGTTTTATAAATTAGTTATAGATGTAAATCAGGAATTGTATGAAGGATTTTCTAAATATTCAAAATTGTATTTTTTTATTGAAATTTTACCACATCAAGAGTTTATATGGAATTACAAATAAAGTAATATCCATGATATTGAAATTGTGGTGTGACACATTTTCTGAAGCTAAAATATCCATTTCATTTTATGGGGTGAATAATATTATTAACAATCTTGGACTCAATTATAAAAAGATACAGACATGTCCCAAGGATTGTATACTTTATGGGAAACAATATTTTAATAGAGAAACGTGAAAAAATGTTTTACTTTTAGATAAAAATAAAAAAATAATGATTTCATCTTGAATCCACACATGAAAAATAAATGGAAAAGTAAAATTATTGTAAAGGTTTTATGTTACATTCCATTAAAACCATATACCATGAAAATGTTCAAAATGCATGTTACCCTCATCTGGACCATTAGTGAATTTCCTATAATAGTAAATTTGTCCACTTGAAACATACAAATTGTTTGTATTTTCCAGTTTTTAACTTAGGTTTTGAGTTTTAATGGATACCTTATAGAAAAAGTGGAACTTCATATGTCACTATCGCTTCCATAATACATATCAGAGATTCTGGTTTAACAAGTCACATTTTAATAAAAAATTATTTAAGGCTTCCAACAAAATTATTATCAGGATCATAGATCTTAGAATAATTATAAAATGTTGGTAAATATTTTGGAAAATACTTTCATCTAAATAAAATCAGAAAATGATTTAGAAAACCACCTGTTATAATTGGATTATAATAATGGAAGAAAAAGATCATATTTTTCAAACTTGTATATTGGGAATATAATTTGTGACGTCATAATATGGGTGATATTAACATTAAGAGGAATTCATGTGATAATTTTTTATGTACATCTCTTAATAATCATGGAAAATACAAGGATAATTTAAATTACCATAAGAATTTAGAATAAAAAAATATAAAACACGATCTATAGATAAATGAGGATGGGAAATATCTACTACTAATTTCATAATGAAAAATCATCAGAAAGATTTTTTTCATTTGTGGATAAAAAATGTGAATGTTCATGACAGATATTCTAGAAATATTTCAAGATTTTTTGATTTCAATCATCATAAGATACATGGATTGAAAATTCATGACCCTCATATATTGATGGAGGAGTTTATACCATTGGAAATGAATAATTTCTTACCTAAAAAAAACCATAATCCAAATAAAAATTTTCACATTATTTAGATGTTTTTTTGGGAATACATTAAACACCAATGAATTGGATAATCTTTAGGAAATAATTTTCAGATTCTATGTAATTTTTAGATGTTATTTACCTAGTCATTTTTAATTGTGATGATTCATTTGAGGATGCATTTTCCTGAAGAAGCAAAAATTATAGGCTCCATACATTATCGATATATGTATACCATAGTTGTGTATGGTTGAACTTTTTAAGAGTGTATAACCTTATATTAAAGGTATTTATATTTGATAGATATACGATACAATTAAGTGGGATGTGTTGATGATAATTTGAGCCAATTTTAGGATATAATGGGTCATCAATGTTTGTAAATTTATATTAATAATTTGAAAAATCATATTCATTTACATTGATAAATATATAATTAATAAAAGCACATAAATATATAATACTGAATACTGACATAGTTGATACCTATTTTGAATAATTAAGGAAACAAAAAATGTCTTAACAGCCAAATTTGGAATGAGAGAGAGATAAAAAAAATTACCAAATAAATTGTTGAATGGTTTTCATATGATATGTAAGTTCTTAATCTAATTTATATTTTTAATATTTTGATAATTATCTAAATCAAGAAATAATTTTTTATATAAACTTGTACAGTAAATGAATGATAATAATCAAGTTGAACTATATGAATATTTGAAATTTTTTTCTTGAAGTCCTATGAGGCATTCTAAGAGATTAAATGATTACAATATCAGTGGTTTTAAGATTCATACTGTTGATGAAAAGGAATGTTTTAAAATAAAAAATAGTGCTATATTCATAGTCTTCGATCCATGTTACTATGAAAAGTTGGTTGATATTATCTAGTTAAATTTTATTGTGAAATTTGTAGTTGTGTTATTTAAATGTAATTTGATTAATATTAACATGGGTATAAAGAATTATTCATTTTAGTTTATTTATGAAAATTTCTCTCGATTTTTTGATATTAGAGGATGGGAAGAACATGAACCATATATTATGGCTTCCTAAGGATTAATATAATATCATGTTGAAATATAGTGGATGGAAGGTGGATTGTTATTTCCCATCTGAAACTGAGATAAATGTATGATATGGGTGATGAAGGTGAAGTCATTTTTGATAGTGAACCCATAAATAACAACATTCTGATTTTTTTACCTAATGATATTTAAAATTTTAGTCTTGTGGGTAGAGTGAAGAATAAGAAGAATAAATAGAAAAATAAGATATAATGTTAAAAATATAACCAGATAAAAACCTACATAAACTAGGAATATAAATTTTAAGTTGTTTTTTAATATTAATAAATGAAAGGAATGTTTTTTACATTAATAAATGAATGAACTTTTTTTATATAAATAAATGAAATTAATGTTTTTTTAAGTATGACATGTGAGAAGAGGTTATTTAAAAGTACCCACTCCACATAAATGTATTCTCGGTATCCCTTCGCAACAAAAGGTACACTTCATCACATAATTTGAAAAAAAAAACTTGATATCATTTCATATAATCATAGTACTCTTTTATCTATAGGTATGGAATCTATTGATGATGTTGAGTAATCAGAAAAGACAACTATGATGGATATGTCTGGTAATTTGGCCAACAAAAATTGTCATCAAGAGGTTATTCGTGGGTCACAATCATCAATATGCAATTAAATGTGAAAACATTAATTTCTTAAATATTGATAATAATTGTTTAATTTATATGTTAAATAAATAAAAAATAATAATATAAGGGAGAAAAAAAAAATTTTCAAGATGTTTGGAATTTCAATAATTTAAAGTTAGTTGTTCCTTTCAATTAATATGGGGTACCAAATTTTGATTCAACACACATTTTTTGGTAGTTTCAAGGGAATTTAGAATATAAAGCGACATACCTCACCATTCATTATTTAGATTGTATAAAAATTCCATTATATCTAAAAAATATGTTGTTTTATTCTCAAATAAAGGTATTATCATTATCATGTGTTCAAATACTATTAAATTAATCATTGTTACTTAATGTGACAATAATTTAAGGAATTTTATGTATTTATTTGTAAATGATGTTCCATTTTGACATGAATGATTTCATTTCATTTCTATAAACCTTAAATATTTTTAGAAAATATGGAAACATTTCAATTGGTGATTAGGTCACAAATTTAATGGCATGTATCGATCATTAGAACAAATGTATGAGAATTTCCCCAAATGCATGACTAGTGACCAATGTAAAACATTCATTGACCATAATCATTCTAAATATTATAAGTTATTTTATTAAATTTCATTAGATTAATAACAATGTTTTAACAACATTTTAAGTTTTGTTGATATATGATTTATTTAGTTGATTCGTATGAGACATTATATCAATCGAGAGAAGAAAATGATTCCCCGCACCTTTGGATCAATTAGTTTCATGAGAAAATGATATGGAAAGGTTCAATTAAATTTATTATAATAGATATATTTAACAAATCATGTAATCCAAATTTTCAAAATATTAGTTATGTAATTTTTGAAACAAGTGAAGAAGGTAGTTAATTCCATTGGAAGGATAGAATTAAGGTTTAATGTTTACAAAAAATTGAATTTATGTCAACAAAACTTCAGAAAACATAGGGGTAAAAAATTTTAATTATTATCTGGTGTAAAAAAATTACCTTATATTATAATATTATTCAATTTATAGTGTAAAATAAAATAATGATTAAATGATATCACTACCTTATTAGTTTCAATATTCACAAAGGATATCATGGTTCAAGTTCGTGGAAATGAGAATTTTGGTCATGTTAGGGGGGTGGATTATGGTCCATCTCTATCAAGGGGTGTTTGGTAGGGTATATACATATTCACTGAAGATTTCAGTAGGAGGGGGTTTAGAGGTTTTGGTGATCCTGGTGCATAAAATAAAATTGCTGAATTTACAAATACTGATAAAGATCATGAATCACTTCTTAATATATAGAATGATCGAGTCTTATCATCAGAGAGTGTTTTGGATATTTCTTTTCAAAAGATGGATGAAAGTATTTATAAATAAATAAAAATTCTCAAAGGGGGTGCACGAGAGGTAAATTTCATAAATTTAGACTTATATTATTTTTTTAGTAGTAATTTTTCTAATAGTAAATATTGGAAAAGATTTATAATGCAAAACTATATTGTACACAATAATAAGTTGTTAAAGGTTCAGTGAAATCTTATATTATTTAAAATTTCATATTCAATTATGGGATTGAAAATAAAATACAGAAATATAATTTCATTAGATATATTCTTGTATGTAATTATTTTTAGAACCAAGGATTTTCACAGCAGGAAATCTATTTTGTGTGTGTTTGTTGTCAATCCATACTGGGTTGATCCGGTGGGTTGATCAGGGAGTCTGTAAGATAAGTGAAATTACAGTGTAAGTGGATTCAATATTTAATGTGGCATCATTTTCTAGTGTTTTCCAAAAAATTGGTTCTCAAAATCCATAGGAAGGGACAATATTTGTTAAATTATAAATTAATTGAATCAATTTTTACAAATATGGAAAAATCACAGATTTCATAATGATTGAGGTTTCATGAATAAGTGGAGCTTCATAAAAGAATCTATCATCTGTTGTCATTAATTTTTTAATGTTCAAGAAATAGGTTTCATGAAGAATGGATAAGGTATGATGGAATGATAGTAAGCTATTTGATTAAGAAAAGATTCATGAATGATAAATTTCTCTAGAGCATCAGGAAGATAAGGAAATTCATGAAAATGGAAAAAGAGGTTTACAAAAAAGTTGATATGGGCTTAGAAACATCAAAAAAGTTGATTTCTATAAATAGGTTCCCACTCATCCTATGAAGAAGAGAAGATAATTTTGAAAAGGGGAGAAATTATATAATTTCATGAAGGTCCTATGAGAATTGAATTTGTTGTGAATTAGCAACTCTTTATGAGTAGATGCATCAAGAATGGAGTGATTTAAAACCAATTGGTGCTAAGGCATTCCAAAAAAGGGAGTTTCTAAAAAATTGAGTACTTTATGATAGTTTATAGTTTTATAAATGATAAGATCTTAAAAAAGGTTGGTAGATTCATGAAATTAGGTGGGTTTTCAAAGGATGAAACATATTTGAAATAGAAAGGGGGATTCATGAAGGCTAGGAGATTCATGAATAGTAGTGTTGAACATCTGGTTTCAGTAAAGAGTTCATTCTTGTGTATCAAATCAGGACTATGATGCAAGAATAGTATCATTCTAATTAGGTAAAAAGACTTATATTCCTGATCTTTTTATTTTACCTTCAAGTTGATAAACTGAGTAAGTTACTTCACCTAAGGTAGTGAGTAATGGGTAGTCGAAAGAAGTGATCCTAGGGAGGGAGTGTGCTATCCCTAAAATTATTTTAAAGAAAGTGTGCTTGGTATAAAATGAACCTATCTAAAAATTATAATCTACAATACCCGATGAATCTTAGTGGATTCATGTATGATTGATGCACTTCCAATGAAAGTTCTCTATTCTATGACTCAAGGGATTTAGGTCAGTGATGTGATATGTCTTTCTAGGACTAAAATAGATAAAGAAATGATTGATGAAGATGAAAAGTCACAAAATAATATTTATTTAGAATTATATAATAATATTTATTTGGATGTTATTAGTTTAACTATATCCAACTACATATGGTAAAAAATGAAAAATATATGTGAAGGAGATAATAAAATGAAGGATGCCAAAATTAAAGTTTTTCACAAACAGTTAGATTATCTAAAAATGCATCCAAATGAAAATGTAGATAGTTTTTAATCAAATTAATAGAGTTTTCGGTTCTCTTAGAGGACTTTGGAAAAAATTCAAGGATATTTACATTTTCTCCCACCTTTTTATAATTCAAAAGTGTCAGCCCTTGAGGAAAGAGACCTGTCTATGCTTTCTCTTAATGAACTGATAAGTAGTCTAATGTCATATGAAATTAAAGTCAAACTAGATGATACAAAATTATAGTGAAAAAGGAAATGAAAATAAAATCCATGAAAAAACTTTACATTTACAAAGTTAGTGATTATTTAAATGATGTGGATGATGAAATTATACCTTCTTTCACCAAAACATTCATGAGAGGAAAAGGGATATTTTAAGTCATGCTTCCTTTGGCTTGTTTTTGGTTTGGTAAATTTGTGAACATTGTAGATTAGTGATGAAGGAGACTTGAAGATAAAGAAAGTGAAGAAGAATTCATGTAGAGGTCCCATAAGAATTTCCCGCCAAAGAGAAACTTTAAATAAGGAATGAAGTTATAAATAAAGAGATTCTTCTGCAAAGGAAAACAAGATAGTAATTAATTTTTAGAGGATAATGATACAGAGTTCAAATATTATGTTGAATAATCCATCATGACTACATTTAAAAATGTATAACTTATTAAAGATAAATATAATAAGTCTAATGGTGTTTTATATCTCTAGGTGGAACTTGAGGGTGCTCTTGATGATCTTGAATGTAACGCCCAGACCCAAGAAGCCCAGAGCCGGTGCCTTAATTTATTACATTGGCATGATTACATGGAATTAAATACCAATGAACTGATCAATTTGTTAATTTTCGAAAAAAAATATTATAGACATGATACCCATATTACATTGGTAAATATAAAATACAACATGATACATAATAAAATGAAATGAACAACATCCTTGAAATCTCATTAAATTATTTCTTTTTCATTCCATGGGGAAAGGAAAAAAATAAGGGTGAGCTTAAATTCTTAGTAAGGGTAAGTAATGTGGAATAAATAATGAATCAATTATTATAATCATCATTTAATGGTAAATAATTGATCACAAATTCCATTTATATAACTGGATATGTAAAAATCAATATAGAAAGGTATGTAACTGAAACTCATTCTATTTAATCTATTAACTGAGAATGAAATGTATCCATAGATAATGTAAAATTGAAAATATCATGTATAAATAATAACTAAATCTGAATGAATGAAAATATTTATTATTGTATTCAATGTTTCCATGGTACATGATACCTTTAATGTCAAGATCTATTATTAGGAAAGTTTAAACTACTCTTACTTGGCCAACTGATTCATCTCATGAGAACCTATCGATGCATCGAGGGGCTATATATAAATGGGTCCCACCCATTTCAAACTATTCCAAATAATTATTCTTATATGTAATTATTAATTTAATTAATAAGCAATGTGCTATATCATCAAATATCTATATTGAATAAATAATAAGTATTTATCAATAATTCCCCAGTTAATAAAATAACTTTTAAAGGAAACATCATACGCAAAAGAAGAATAAAATTTAGGAAATAATAATATCCATCAAAAAATAATATGGATATTGAATATAAATGTAATTTCCATTAAAAAATTATTACAATAAAGTTATTTTTTCAAGTGGGAGTTAACAATCACAAAAGAAAGTGATATTTCTAAATAACTTTTACCACATGGGAATTTTAAAATTAAAACTCATTAGATGAGATAAATTAACGTAAAACCATATATAACATGAATATAAAAGGATTAATGTTATAATATATTAAATTGGGTAGTAGATAGACCACAAAAAATAATTTAGTGTTTAATGTGACGTTTATCTCACAGATGTAAAAAGTGTGTTTAAAAACCCTTACCTTACACACTATTTTGGTTGAAAGATCTTTAAACTTCTATATAATTGTTTTAATCATGTTATTAAATTATAAAACATCCATATTAATATTTATTATATCATTAATTATCCCATTATAACATATTATTACCCGTTTGTCAATAGTCTTTCATTATTTTCATTGTTTTTGTTGTTAATTACATTGTTTTCTGAGTTTATCTTGATTTGTTATTTTTCATTAATATTACATATATCATGATTTAATCATATAAATAATGTAAAATATTATTTAAATATTATATATATTTATTATATATTTATTTATAGTAATCCATAAATTCTAGAGATAGGAAATGAAATACACTATTCATAGAGATGGTAGGTCATACGTACGTATGAACGCTACTTCCACTTTCTTTTCATATTAAAAGAAATAAAATAAAATGATATATATGAATATTATAATTAAATTATAATATTAATGTCACATTTATCAAATACTATAATTAAAACCATCCTTAATGCATTCCATTTAATGGGTGAATGAATCACTTCGCTTTTAGGAGGCAGTATTCCACACGTCCAAAAACAATGTTACCTTATTCCCACAAAATAGAAATAATGAAGGAATGCGTTATATAAAAATTTATAGAATAATAATTAATTATAAATATCATATATATCATATATAAACTATAATTTCATCATTATTCCCAACCTTCAAAGGTGGGAATGAAAGAACAAATGACATCGGTTCATGAGATAGTAGTCCGTTGTACACACGAACAATGAATACATATCCCATTTGATGGAAGTGTGTGTAGTGTAAGTTTGTATCCTTAAGATAAATAAATATTATTATATTTAATATAATTATGTTATTATATTATAAAGATATATATGTATATATAATTTAAGGGGTGGAGAATGAAATAAAAAAAATTGATCGTTGAAGAACGTTACCTCTTATTCGGGTAACTCCTTTTGGTTTATACCAAAAACCTTACGTGGTTTGATTTATCACCAAAGTGAGGCTTCTAAAATTAGATTAGAGATGTTTTAATATTATTTGATCATTTTTTATGATACAAAGTGGCTTTATAGGTTTTAGGGATGGGAAGAGTGAATAACTTTTTATAGTGGAGGAGGAGTGAAATTCTTATAAATACCAAAAGGTGAACACTAATGGGAGGCCCCCATTAACATATGTGATAAAAAATGGAAAAATATTGGATTAAAGATTATTAATTGTATATAAAACCACCAAAACACAGAAATTAGTGCATTTTTATAATTTTCTTCCTTAACTTATAAGTTTCTCCACTTTTACTATTTTGGTTTTTATTAAGGTAACTAGTTTTATAACTTAGGTAATTTAAACATTAAGAATAAACTAAAGTGAGATTTATTAGAAAATATAGACCAATTTAATTATAAATGTGATATATAATATATAAAATAAAAATCTCATGTGTGTTGTAAATTAATTTTAAAACAGGTGCATGTAATGCACAAAACACGGTCTTAACCGGAATCGTGCTAACAATGTTTCTACAATTTAGGGGTCAATATGATCATTATAAAAGATAAATTGATCCATTAATAGACGATATTTAAAATTTATTAAAATTTAAAACTAAATTTGCAGAATATAGTATTTTTCATAAATTTTAGATATTTAAATAAAATATCATTTATTATAAAATATCTTTAATGTCAATTTTGACATTATTTAATTAATTTAAATTTAAAAATACAAACATAATTATGGAATTAAAATATATTATCTTCAAAACAATTTAACATGAAATATTAATATACAAAAATAAGGGAACACAATAATTTATTCAATCTTCATCAGTTTTAATATTATTTTTATCATTTATTTTATTTAATTTTTAACTAAATAGTCACTGTGTTGGTGTTTCCTAAAACCTTTAAGTAACTAATTCATAAATAAAAAATAAATGATAAATAATTATGATAAAAATAAATCATTTATATTTTAAAATGATACTTATAACCTAAAATATGATATTGCTTCAATATGTCAAGGCCTTATAAATGTTAAAGGTAAGAAAGGTTCCTTTTTTGTTTTTTTGCTTACATAACTTATTATATAGGTCAATTTCATGAAATAGTATCCCAATAAAACAAAAAATTAGAAAAAAATATGCGATATGTTATAAATTTGGGCATAAAATGGATTTTGGACAAGTTTCTAGGCCATTTTTTCCTTAAGATTAAAGTTTCACTAGTAAGTAAACTAAATTTTACCTTTATCACTGTAATTAATTTTAATCACTTTCACTATTTTTTTTGGTCAAAAACTATGTTGTTATTATTAGAATATAAATATTATAATGATTACAACTGTGTATATCCATTTTTCAAATTCAATTCACAAAAGTGGAAAAATTGAATTTGAAGCTCACCCCATAGACGTGGGGAGAAAGTAGGTTTTTAAAGTGAAAAAGATCAAAAGTTCATTAATTTTTTATATATAAATTAAATATAAAAAGGATTAAAATAACCTAAATTGGATTAATAGATTAATAATTTATCTATTTTACTTGAAAAATAATTTAAAATATAATTTAAAATTAATAATTATTTAAATAAAAAGGTAGGTTTCAACAAAAATGCAGTATTTTTCACTATTCATCAAAAAAATAAAACTTCTTAGAAAAATACCAAAAAATCACCCAAAGAAAATTTTAAAATTAATAAATCCGAAATTATGTTTATTTTGACAAAAAAAAATTATAAAAGGGTCAAAATTAAGTTTTAAAATAGGTGCACCATCAAAAGACGAAAAAACTGCCTTTAGAAAAATATATATTTTTATGAGTAAAACTAGATTTCTTCTTATAATATGCCTATAAAATATTATGTATGAAGGTGAAAACATTTGATAATATATCATAATGTCCCAGGACATTATATAAACTTATAATATTATCCTTTTGTGCCTTATATGCTATCAAAGGAACTCAGTATTGTATGTAATAAAAGATAACTTAGTGTTGCGTATAAAACAAGCTAGAAAAAAATTAAATTTATTCTAAAAAGAAAATATTATAAATTATTTTGGTGTTACATTCACCCCATATTAAATAAATTACATCCTATTAATTTAAAATTGATCTTAGTAATCAAGGGGTTGATATTTGAAAATACTATTGTCAAAAAACCCACATTGTAAATGGGGTTAATAACACCTCTTCTTAAAGATAGGGAAAAAGAAATGTGAAGGTTAACACCAAAATATGTATTAGAATAATATAACATTAGTGAAAAAATGGAAATGGAAGAAGAATATAACTATCAAGTTCTGATGGAGAGTGATAGAGAACATTTTCATGAGAATGTGTTTGACCAAAAAGTTATAAACCAGAGGTGTGAAAAAGGTAATTAATATCAGAAAAAATGATGATAATAGGGAATTATTTCATTAAGATCATGTTCCTAGAGTTGAGGAATTATTTCACTATCTAGGTATATAATAAAAAATAGGCACATGATACATTACTATTTCATAAACACAATCATATCCTTTGGTTCTTACTTGAATTATATATACTTCATTTCTCAGTACATGTTTCATTATATGTTGAAGTAATACATTAACCTCTAATACTCATCCAAATATCAACTTAAACCATTTCATAAATGGTAAAATTTTAAAAAATATTATGATCCAAAACATTGGAAAGGATTTCACTAAATTTCCAAAATGAACTTATCAAACAACATAGATTGGCTCTAAATCATGACATACCAAACATGTGAATACCTTCATAATGTGTTCTATTTAAATTTGTCAATAACTTAAAATACCATAAAAACTTATTGAAAACTTGTATGATTCATTATTACTTAAGTCAAAAATGGATTATTGGACATATTCCTTAAATCCAAAACTATTGTAAACTCCATTAATCATTGCATAAAACACATTTTAAACAAACCATTAATCTGTTTCAAGGTAGATGGTACAATACAATTTACTTTATCCAAATCAATAATTTCATTATTCCAACATCATTATCTCAATATCATAAACATATTAAGGGTTATCTTTCCATCAACCATATGTTTTTCAAAGAAGTTAAACTTTAAACTGAATCATTTATCTTGGTCATCGGTACCATTCAACATACGCTTTCAAATCCTTAAAAATGTTACTATAGTACAATACTTACATATTTCATAATTATTATAACCAGTACCTTACTGATAAAATACTCAAATGAAATAATTATTGAATCAAAACATAGACATATTAATCATATCTATTCATCTGTGGAAATAACATAATCTTGATCATGATTCATTAGCTTCTTCTGAGGTATATTATCTTGAAGCTTGTGGAATTTATTTTCCTAGTGCTCTCTTTCACTATAGTTGAAAAACTAAACATAATTTTTACTTTCACACATTTTAATTATTTTTCTTAATGACCTTTATCTCTTCACTTATAAGAAACTCCCATTCCATGAAGCAAGTAACAAGGTTTTTCTTTCCATAGTTATCACATATGGTAAAATCCTTCTTTCAATTATCCCCTTTATCCATATATTTCTAAACTTTACTCTTTTTATCATAATTCCCTTTGAATCCACAATAATTATAGAATTATATATCTACCTAATTAGAAAATTATACTATGTCCCCAAATAATTATATTTCTCGAGAGACTAGTTATCTTCAAAATATTGGCTTAAGACCATAAAAGATATGACCCTTATTACTCTTTGGATGACATGTATTAGTGAGTTTGACTATTAATTATGATAGGATCCATTTATAAATGACTATATACACTATATTATATCATCAAATTATGTGAAAAAAATTTAATCCCAAAAACAGTGAAATAATTATCATAAATTGAAAAATTTATGCATAACTAATCTCATAATCATAATCTCATAATCATAAATAGGGTTTCTTTGGGACATTCTTCTATACTTATCCTAGAATTATATCATAGGGTATTCTCTATAGCCTATTTATTTTCTAAATAGAGTTTTAAATGTTTCTAAAAAACTTCCTCTGATACCAACTGTAATGCCCCAACCCCAGAAGCCTAGAGCCAGTGCCTTAGTTTATTACATTGGCATGATTACAAGGAATAAAATCCCAAAGGATCGATCAGTTTAGTAGTTTTGGAATACAAAATTACATACATGATACCCATATTACATTGGGAAATAGAAAATAAATAATGATACAAAATAAAATAAAATAAAAAATATCTTTGAAAAATCATTCGAAGATTTATTCTTCATATTATAGGGTAAGGAAACAAAATAAGGGTGATATCAAATGATCAGTAAGGTCAATTAAAGAGTAATAAATAATTAATAAATGCGAATATTCATCATAGTAGGGTAAATAATTGATAACACAATCAATTTATATAATTGGATAACCAAAAATCAATATGGAAATGAAATTAACTAAAACACATGTCGTTTAATCAATAAACTGAGAATGAACTGCATCCATAGGTAATTTCAAAGAGAAAATATCATGGATAAATAATAACTAAATATTAATTAAGGTAATGATTTATTATTTCATTCTATGTTTCCTTGGTACATGATACCTTTAGCGTCAATGTCTATTCTCAAGACAGTTTGGACTACTCTAATTGGACAACTGATTCGTCTCATGAGAAACTATCGATGCATCGAGGGGATATCTATAATCAGTCCCAACCTGTGTCAACCTAGTCCAAATTATTCATCTTATATCAAATAATATATTTAATTAATAAACAATGTTCCATATCATCAAATATCTATATTGAATAAATAATATGGATTTATCAATAATTTCCTTGTTAATCAAATAAATTTTAACATAAAAACAATATGTAAAAATGGAATAAGGTTTGGGAAATAATAATATCCTTCATAAAATAATATGGATATTAAAGATAAATATAATTTCCCATTAAAAATTATTACAATAAAGTTATTTTTTCAAGATAAAGTCAACAATCAGAAAAGAATGTGATATTTCCAAATAATTTTTACCACATGGTACTTTTCAAATTAAAACAACTTAGATGAGATAATTAAAATTAAAAACTTAAATAACATTTATATAAAAGGATTCATGATATAATATATCAAAAGGGAAAGTATATACACTATGGAAAATAATTAAGCGGTGAATATTACACTTATATAACATATTTAAAAAGTGAGACGAAAAACCCTTACCTTACACACTCTTTTGGTTGAATGCTCTTTAACCTCATATATAATGGGTTTGAGAATGTTATTAACTTATAAAAAAACCATATATATTTTTATATATAATTAATTATCCCTTTATTACATATTATTACTAGTTTGTTAAAATTATTTCATTATTTTCATTGTTTCGGGTGTTAATTTCCTTATTTTTCGAGTATGTCTCGATTTTTTATTTTTTTTCCTATTACATAGATCATTATTTAATCATCTCCAGAATTAAATTCATGATGTAAATATTATATATATTCACTATATATGTATTTATAGTAATCTATAAAGTTTGGAAATAAGAAATGAAATACACTTTCCATGAAGACGGTAGGCCGCACGTATGCATGACCGCTGCTTTCATTTTCTTGTCATATTAAAAGAAAGAAAAGTAAATAATATATATGAATATTATAATTAAATTATAATATTAATTTCATATTTTTCACATATTTTAATTAAAACCATCTTCAATACATTCCATTTAATGTGTGAATAAATCACATCGCTTTGATCAGGCGATTGTCCACCCATCAAAAAACTATGTTATCATATCCCACAAAATAGAAAGAATAACGATATGTATTATATAAAAAATTAAATAATCATAAATAAATTATAAATAAATTATTAATAATATATATATAATATAAACTATAATCACATCAGTATTTGCAACCTTGAAATGTGGTAATGAAAGAGTGAATTACATCAGTTCGCGAGGTGGTAGTCCTCCATACACATGAACGATGAGTGTTTATACCATTTGATAAATGTGTGTATAGATGTAGGTAATACCATTTAGATAAAAATAGTCTCAATATATTGAGGATAATTATGATATTATATAATATATATATATATATATATATAAATAACTGAAGGGGTGGAGAATGAAATGAAACAAAAGTGATCGTTGAAGAACCATACCTCTTATTCGAGTAACTCTGTTTGGTTTATATGAAAATATTTCATTGGTTTGATTTATTCACTATGTGATGATTCTAGGATTATGTTAGGGATGTTTTAATATTATTTGGGTAGAGTTTGGATTAGCCAAAGTGACTTGATAGGCATGAGGATAGGGAAGAGTGGATTCCTTTTTATAGTGGAGTGACATTCTTGTAAATACCAAAATGTGAACACTCTGGGGATGTATCCCTTACCTCACGTGCTTAAAAAATGGTAAAATTATGGATTAAAGTGTAATTATGGTCTATAAAAATCTCCACCACACAGAAATAATTGTATTTTTATAATTTTGCTCCTTAACTTTTAAATTTTTCCACCTTTTCATTTTAGTTTTTATTAAGGTAAGTAGTCTTCCAACCTAAGTAATTTAACCATTAAGACTAATTTAACGTGATATTTACTTTAAAATATATAACAATTTAATTATAAATGTTTAATATAATTTAAAAAATAAAAAACTCATGTGTGTTAGAAATTAATTTTAAAACAAGCACATGTACGCGCAAAAACCCTACTTTAACCCGAACCATGTTAACAATGTTTTTTCTATTTAGAGGTCAATATGATTATTATAAAAGATCTATTGGTACATTAATAGACCATATTTTATATTTAAAAATATTTAAAAATAAAATTTCATAAGATAATATTTTTATTAAATTTTAAATCCTTAAATAAAATATCCTTTATTGTAAAATAAAATTAATATTAATTTTAATATTATTTATTTAATTTAAATTTAAATATATCAATAAAATGATGGGATTAAAATATATTATGTTAAAATATATTTAACATGATTTATTCATCTAAAAACATATTTTAACCAAATAATTTATTTATTTTTCCTCACTTTTAAAATTTTTAGTAGGATTTCTTTTATTTAATTATCAACTAAGTAATATCTATGTCAGTGGTTCCTAAGCATTGTAGGTATTTAATTCATATATAAAAATTAATGATAAATTATTATGATAAAATAAGTCATTAATATTTCAAAAGGATATGTATAACAAAAAATATGATGTTTTTTCTATATCTCAAGGCTTTAAAAATGTTAAAGGTATGGAAGGTTCCTTTTTTGTCCTTTTTCCTTACAAAAAATATTATATAGGTAAATTTCGTGGAATAGTATCCCAATAACTCATAAAATTATAAAAATAATAAATTCTATAAATTTTGGTATCCAATTACTTTTGGACAAGTGTCTACATCCTTTTTACCCTTAGATTAAAGTTTAACCACTAAGTAAACTAATTTTTACCTTAATCACTGAAATTAATTTTAATCACTTTCACTAATATTTTTGGTCAAAAACTAAGTTTATATTATTGGAATATAAATACTATATGGATTAAAACTATTTATACACATTTTACAATTTAAATTCACTTAATTGGAAAAATTAAATTTAATGCTAATCCCGCAGACGTAGCAAGAGATCATATTTTCAATTTGAAAAAGCTCAAAAGTTCATTAAGTTCTGATATCTAAATTAAAGATAAAAATAATTCCAATGATCTAAATTGGATTAATATAATTATAATTGATATATTTTTACTTTTTAAACAGGTTAAAATATAATTTAACTTTAATAATAATTTAAATGAATAAGCAGTTTTCAACCAAAATATAGTATTTTTTCACTATTCATTAAAAAAAATGAATCTTCTTAGAAAAAAACCCATAAATAAACCTAAGAAAAATTTGAAATTGTGAATTCAAAAATGAATTTTTTTAAAAAAATTATAATTTATAAAAGTTTCATTTTTTAAAATAGGTGCGCCATTAAAAGGTATAAAAATTGCCTATAAAAAAATATAGTTTTTTATGCATAAAATTATATTTGTTCTTATCGTATGCCTATAGAACAAATTAGATGAATGTAACAAAAATTATAATATATTGTAATGTCTTGAGATGTTATATATACTTCCAAGATCATCCTTTCATGTCTTATATGCTATTGAAGGAACTCTGTATTGTGTGTAACACAAGCCAAATTAGTGTTTCTTATAAAGTAAGTTAGAAAAAAAAATTCTAAAAGGAAAATATTATAAATTTCTGGGTGTTTAACATTAAAATTAAAATAAATAAAAATATAAATATGAGATAATTTTTGAAAGATTCATCTGAGTATGTGAATCAACTTGAAATAGAGATTGATCTATTGCAAGAAGAGGAAAAGGAACATTTTACAGCTTTTGAAAGCATAAAATATGTTTTGAAGTTTATAATTAGGATTGAAGATAAATAAAAATTCATCAATGAAATTAAATAAATATTTAAGGAAAATGATAATATATTTTAGGGCCTTGAATAATAAGTTGTTTCTTTAAAGAGTAAGTTGGAATCAAAATCTAAATAAATAGAAATGAAGATGAAACTACAGTTTGGAAGGTTTTCTGTTGTAGAGATTTTGGAAAGAGTTAAACATGGTTCTAAAGGAGTATAGAATGGCTTGAATGATCAAAGATTTAAATTTATGGGAAAAAATTTAATTGGATATGATATAGAAATAATAAAGGCTAAAAATGAGATGATCCCAAGAAAAGGGAAGTAGAAAGATAGACATATCGAGAAGGTACCAGTTGTCTAATAGAGACAGGTTTGAACCAAAAAGATAATAGTTCTAAAAATAATTCTCAATTATCTAGATTAGATCTTTAGAAAATAAACTTATAAAATATAATTAAAAATGTTGAGTAATGGAAGTGAGAAGATATTTCCTCTTATGAAATGTCAATTATTTGTCTTTTTAATATATAATATTTATTAATGTTAAGAGGAAAGGATATATCGGGATGGGGAAGAACCTAAAATTCAAAAAAGGATAATGAGATCATATCCTTCATAATATAGAAGAAATAATCTATATTGATATTTTTTTTCACTATTCTAGCTATGGATAAAATGTAATTCATTGTAGGTAGGTTAAAGGTGGTAATAATAACTACAAAACTCCGAGACAAGTCAATATCAGTCAACCAAGAATAATTACCCTTGAAAATAATTATTCTCATCTATAATAATAATATGAGATGATTCACCCATGCATGTTGAAAAGATATTGTAGAGGACATATTTTTCCTCCACTCAATTAGGTGTCATGGAAAGAAAAGATAAAGAACAAGAAATCCATTCTCACATAAATTGCTCTCAAAACTATAAATAAAAGTTATACTATATAATTAAAAGTGGATTCTCATCCCACATGACATGAAATTAAAATTTATTAAAAAATGTTAAGAAAAGGGTTGATATAATAGTTATATTTAGTAATGATGGTGCCTTGAAGATCAATGGTAGTGGAAACACATAATTATAAAAGGATGAGCTAATGAAAACAAAAGTTCTCTACATAAATGATTTGCCTCAAAATCTCCTGAGTCTGATCAAAATCAATGAATCAGGTCTAATAATGATATTTAATCAGAAGGGGTGCACTATCAAAGGAAAGAAATGTAATTCTATCATGAAATGTTGCAAGACAAATGGTCATTTATACCAAGTAGTTAGTAAAGAAAATAATTTTTACTTAATAATTGAAGAGAAACAAAACTTATGGAACCATAGGTTAGGTCACATTAATTAACAAAGGATGAAGAAAATATCTAAGATAAAGGCTATTTTTGACATTCCCAATCTAATGCGTGATCGAGAAAAGACATGGTACCCTTGTATATGAGGAAAGATGGTCTGTAATTCTTATCGAGCATAGAAAAAGGGAATTTAATCTACTTGATCTCATCAACACAAATGTGTGTGGTCTAATAAATGTTGCTATAACTTATGAAGGGAGTTACGACATTCTTTTTATTGATTATTATAGTAGAATGGAATTTGTGATATTTATGTAGCACAAATGGAAAGTGTTTGAATACATGAATAAATATCTCTAAAGATTTGAGAATTAAACTAGACACATTATAAAGATTTTATGATCTGATAATGGAATTGAGTACACATCCAATGAATTTAAAAATTTCTATGAAAAACATGGGATCAAACATGAAGTATTTTCAGTGAAAATGCATCAATAAATTGGGGGTTTTGAATGTAGAAATTGAGAGATGAATAATATGGCTAGAAATATGATAATTGAGATTTTTATTTCTCATCATTTCTGGAAATAGGTTATTCAAGTTACATTGTATACTCAATATCGAACATGGATATTTATATGAGAGGGAAGGAAAATGTATGGAATATGGAATGATAGGAGTCCCTCACTAATGCATTTTCATGTTTTAGAAGTAAAATTTTTATCCAAAACAATGAATGAGATGAAGGAAAGTATGGTGATTCTGTAGCTGAGGGAATGTTCCTTGGATACTCAATGAAGTGTAAAGCCTATAAATGCTATAATAATCATCTTAAAAATATTATGGAGATAAAATATTTCAAAATAATTGAGTATAAAAATATGGGTAGCTCGAGGATCTAACATGTTGATATGATTGAAGATGAGGAATAAAGTGTAAGAGGGATATATTCAAATATAGAAATAGTGGAATTCTAGAACAAAAATCACAGACCACAAAATAATGATAATTTAGAAGTATAATTAAAAGAGGAAACCATTTCTGAAGAAACTCTACAAAAACATCACATGTGTAATATAAGAGTAGAATTTAATTAATCCAACATCACTGGGGATTGGACTACACTTACACAGATGAAGAGAATGTGGACTAAAGCACATTTTTCCCTCCTATAAATTGTGGAAACAACCTCATTTTAAGAAGTAGTGAAGGATGAATCATCTTTTAAGTCCATTAATGAAGAACTAGAATAGATTTACAAAAACTAGACTTGGGATCTTTTTAAGATACCAGAAAATAAAAATGTCATTGGAACTGAGTGTATTTTAAAAAAATCACTAAGAATGGAAATGTGATCAGAAACAAGTCACACTTGGTGTGTAAAGGCTATGAAAAAATTGAAGGTAATGATGTCAAAGAAAATATTTCACTATTAGCTTTACTGGAGTCTATTAGTATCTTCCTTTCCATGGTGATTAAAATTTGGTACAGAGATTATCAGATGGATGTGAAAACTACATTTTTAAATAGTGTTCTTGATGAATAAGTCTATATTTAACAATAATTGTTATTTTTAATTATAAATGATGAATCAAAGGTTTTTAGAATAAATAAAGATCTTTATGGTTTAATATAGGTGCCAAATCATGGTATTCTTGACTAGATGCTTATTTTAAGAAGCTGAAATTTAAAAGAGGATGTTTCGATCATAATCTTTATGTGGAAAATTCTCAAGGACATCAATTTATGGTGCTTGTGTAGGTAGAAGATATTATATTTGGTGGAAGTAGTCATGGACCAGTAGAAGAGTTTTCTATTCACTAAAATAATAATTTGAAATTTATATGATCGGTAATCTCATGTACTTTTTGAGGCTATAAGTTATTCCAAAAAATGAATAAACCTTCATTTCTTAGTAACAGTTTTCAAGAAAGGTTTTGAAGAAATTTAACATGCATGAATCCAAACTAATATATACTCAGATTGTGGTTTAGAAAAAACATTGAAAGCATGAGGATGGGAAATATGTGGTTCTCACCTTGTATAGGAGGATAATTGGAAACTTATTATATTTTAATTCAACATGTAAAAATATAATATTTAGAACATGTTTATTAGATTACTTCCAAAGTAATCTGATGGAATATCATTTTGTGACTGTTAAAACAATCCCAAGGTATATTCATGGTAATCTCAATTTCGTCTTATGATTTTAAGTAGGAATATATAGTGAATTATAATAATTTTCTGATGCTAAAAAAGATGGATATGTAGTGGATCTAAAGTCAATATGTGGGCATTTATTCTTTATTGGAGATAAGTATGTATGATATTTGAGAAAGAAACAATACAACACTTCTCTTAGTATGACTGAATTAGAATACATATCTATAAAAAAGGAATGTACTCAGGTATTGTGGATGATGAAAAAACTAACTAATATTTGTGATGAGGTGAAAAATCCAATGGTTATTCACTGTCACAACAAGATCATGACCGATCTTATGAAAAATCTAGTGCAACATTCTCATAAAAAACATATTTAGATCAGATATCACTTCATAAATAAAAAATTTGAAGAAGGGGTGATTAAAATATGGCACATTGGAACTAATGATCATTAGGATGATATCCTGACTAATCCCTTGGTAGCATAAATATTCAAGAAACATTGGTTGAACCTCAGTGTTAAGCCACCTCCTAGTGCATGAGGAGGTTACAATTTGATCCCATCTCCCCATTTGTGAAATATTTTTAATCTGATTTTGGATTTCATATAGGTCTATGGAGGAGATACGATCTATGGGGATGTTTTTATTGAATTCTAGGATCCTGATTTAAGTTCTTTGTGTTTATTTTCAAATGGGGAGATAAGTAAAATTCAATGAATTTTAGGTTTGTAGGATAGGTGGACTGGTCAGTATTGGGACATGAAAATATCATTTTCAAATCTTGTTTTCTGCACTGAGATTTTCTCATGTAGACATAGAGTGATGGATAAGTTATTTCATTCCTATTAGGTTTTCGATCAACACTAGCATTTATTTAATTTATCTACAGATTAATAACAAACCTAAATGTGTATATTGTTATAACCAAGGTTTTTTATAGCTGGAAATAGTTTGTTTTTGTGTTTATTGTCAATCCATATTGGGTTGATTTGGTGGATTGATCAGGGATTTAGAAATACAAGTGATCTTATGCTGTAGGTGGCTTTAATGTTGAAGGTGGAATAATTTCCTATTGTTTTTAAAATTTTTGGTGCACAAAATCTAGAGGAAGGGATAAGTTTTTTGAAATGATGATTTATAGGACTAAAGTATTATAAATATGAAAAATGTATGGATTTCATGAATATTGAAGTTTCTTGAATATGTGGAGCTTTTTGAAGTAATCTAGAATCGATTTTCATTATTTATTTATGGTTCCTAAAATAGGTTTCATGAATAATGGATGAGGTGTGATGTAAAGATGGTAAGCTACGTGATAACAAGATGCTTCATGAATGGTAAATTTCATTAGTGATTATTGAAGACAAGGAGCTTTGAAAATGTGGAATAATATGTTCATGAAAAGGTCAGGATGGTCTTAAAAACTTCATTAAAGTTTATTTTTATAAATATGGGTTCATTCATCCAATAAAATAGAGAAGAGAATTTGGAAAAGGGGTTAAATGCTCTGATTTCACGATGGTCCTATGAGAAGGTAATTATTCACGAATTAGTAATTATTCATGAGTAGAAGCATCGCTAATGGAATTGTATAGAACTAATTGACCTTAATAAATTTCAGAAAAGTGAGTTTCATTAATACTGATAGCTTCATGATAGTTTGGAGTTCCACAAGATATAGTAACTTTGAAAAGGTATTTGGGTTAATGAAGGATGAGACATCTTTGAAATACAAAGGGGGTTTAGTGAAGGGTAGGATCTTCACAAAGAGTAGTGTTAAACATCTATTTTTAATAAAAAATGATTTCATGTACATCAAATCAGGAATATGATGCAATAAGAGTCTCATTCTAATCAGGGAAAAAGATTTTTATTCCAATATATAGATGTTCCCTTCATGTATATAATCTGAGTAAGAATTCACTTGAGGTAGTGAGAAATGGGGATTTAACGAATGTGATCTGAGGTAGGAAGTGTTTTATCCTTAAAATTCTTATAAAGGTAGTGTTCTTAGAATGAAGTGGTCATGTTTGAACAATTGTAATACACAATACCTAGTGAATCTTATTGAATTCAAGTACGACCAATGCACTATCGGTGTATACTCCTTAGACTAGCCCTTAGTGGTGAACTAAGTAAAACTTCCATGATGTGTTTATTTTCTGTATCTATCTATTTAATAATTTCCTAATGCCATCAAATAGGTTTAACAGGTTCCTACAAACATGGGTACAAGATCCATCTCATTTAAAGAAAAATTTTACACCCTGATTTACCACTCCCATCTTAGGGTGTTCTAGGATCCTACAGATATAGACAATTATTTTTCTTAATATAATGACTGTTCACCATGTGATGGTGAACTTATTACATTTGAATTTTAGATTATCTCAATGAGAGTATCTCATAGTATTGATTTTCCTAGTTATGTTTGAGTATGTTTTTAGTGTCGAAATCTTGAGTATGTGATGTTCTAATTCAAAAGTCAACTATTATAGCCTTGTGATGAGTTGAATCAAGTAGCGAGTCTCATGAATCATATAGTGGATCATCATATTTTATTTTCTTTTGTATGTATACCAATTATTCATTATTATAATACTAATTAAATTGATTTTTGAGAAAATCATATATCATTTTAATGTTACTTAATTTATCATTCATTGAATATGTTCACTATTGATGTGTGGTAAACTCCTTTAAATACAGGAAATAGAGGTGGGAATTAGGGAATAAGGGGATGAGTAGTTTCATGACTAAGTAATATAGGTAAAGGGGTATATAACTTAGTAGAGTATCCATGACTCATGTGTGTATTGAAATTTTGAGAAACATGGAATTTTGTATACTATGATGTAATCTAATGTTATATAATATGTAATATAATTTTTTTAATGTATGAAAGTTATTTACTTATACTATATACGATGCCTAATTTCTGTATATATTTCTCATGTATTGGTTTTTGGTGGATTAGGTAGCCATGAATATTGTGATTTCTAAAACTGTATTACTATCACTTATTTTAACCACCATGAATAAAATATTGGTGGTTAAAACTTCTATAAAATATGGTAAATTTACATATTTTCCAGCAGTTTAAACCACATCAAAAAAAAATTCTCCAAAAAAAACATCGCTAGAAAAAAATCACCGCTATATTTCTCATCATGGAAAACCACTGCAAATTTAAAAAACCCCACTAAATATAAATTTTGTTAAAAATAAATACCATTTCATGAAAAATATTGTTGTTAAATATTCAACAACACTCTATTTCACAACAGTTTTAAAAAACTACCATGGAACCTTTTAGAGGCGGTTAAACCCACCTTTAAACCCAAAAAAAATCTGTTATATGATGTTTTTATTATATTGATTATTCTATATTTTAGGAACATTGGTTGTGGTGTCCTTTTAGGATATTATCTCACACAATGAAAATACAGTTCAATAGATGTGAAAATCTAGTCCTGACACAGAATTTGACATGATGACCTTTTTTTAATTAATAACATTTATATAGCAAGAAGGGGTTATGGAATTGATATTATGGTGGGGCTCAGGATTAAGGATTGGAGAGTAGATGTATTTATTTTGATTCTTTTGTTTATATTTTTATATTAGTATCATAGTAGGTTATCACCTTTATAATATATAACTTATTTTGTAGAATGATTCCATTTTGTAATTATATATGGAATATGTTTTATTTAATGGTTAGTATTTTACTATAAAAATTCCATATATATATTATGGTATTCTTTTTAGAAATGTTTATGTGTTTTTTCTTATTATTATATCAATGGAATATAGTCTCCCCAATGTCGTTCATAGACCCTCATCATTAGTTGATAGATTCTGGTACATGGGGAGATAAGAAAGAGGTATGGAAAAATCAAGTTCATCCATGTAAAGTTGGGAAAAGATATTATAAATGGTATTAGATAATTATTTATTCTATATTATTATGTGGGGACTTATTAAATGGAGGTAGGAATGGTTGTAACTTAGGACTAACATGAACCTTGTACCTAGATTCCATTTATATAATAGAAGTCTATGTTTCCATGGGTTATGGGATTGTGGTAATTATTTTTCATGGTTATAATTGATTTATTTTTGATGATATATGATGCTATATATTATGTTTTATTGTTTTAATCTTGGCTAGGGGTGGTAAGAGGTGTGAATACATGCATCATACTTGGTATGTAGTATTTCCTAGAATGTACATGATTTCATATGATTAGAAAATGGATTTTTGGAAAATGTTTTTGGAGAAATATATTTGAGAAATAAAGTTTTAGTATATATTTCAAAAAATGTTTTGAAAATATTTTCTAGAAATAAGGTTTTAATTAATTAAACATCAATAATAAACCACTCATTATATTTTTGAATAAATTATTATGAGAATGATTATTAAATGTACCCAACATTGATGATTTTATATATTGTTACCTCTTTAACATGATTTAATTAATTTTTATGAACATGGGTATGATGAAAATCCTAGAGTGGGTTAATATAATCATTACACACAATATATATAGATTAATACCAATACAGTATAACTGGGTTGTGGTTTGGTATAGGCTCGAGATGCCTGTATGTTTGGGATACCCTAAATGGGGTATATAAATGTAGGTATATATAACATACACAACCCGAGAGACACTAAACCGACACCTTGATCCTAGTCTCAACTTAACCTCAAGCACACCTCCTCGTATTCTAGAGGTTGTCAACTAGAAGTGAGGGTCTAATGTATCATGTGGGTAGACTATACCCCATTTATCAGAGTAAGCCACATCAGTCTATATATTAAATAAGGGAAACAATAAAAAAATAGAATCATGCATTACTAACTATTTCCCCAAATAGGACAGAAACCACAACTATATAAATAAATATGTCATGTCAAGATAACAATGCTAAATTGAGTGAAAACCCAAAATAAATTGAAGCAGTAAATCCTCAAAATGGGTCCTGACTCTAAGTTTGGATCCTCATCCATGCACATCGCAATCCCAACTCAACTCCCTAGCATATAGATATTTCCCTTATATTGACCCAAAAAAATGAATTCTAATCAAGTACCCAATGAAAAAATAAGTAGGGTGTAAGTACAAATCAGTAGGAAATTACCAGTTATGTCTATAAAACATTCAACCTAAATAGATAGTACATGAAAAAACTAAATAGACTATAAGGTAAACGAAAGAAAACTCAGGTGCCATTAGGTAAGAATATTCACTTGGTCCCAAACTATCATTATTTCCATTTTTATCAGTTATACCATCTTGATTACTAAATTTTTATTCATGACATGTTCTATGGGTTTAGAATTTCCTTCATTTACACAATTTCCTTCATTTACACAATTTCCTAAGCCAGTTAATTTCTATGCATAAGAGAATAAATCTAGTTCCCTATCTCACTAGGGAAAAATACTTCACAATCAATCATATCACACTTTCCTTGGGGACTCAATTCCTATAGTCTCATACAATGAAAATTTTAGGGGCATATATCCTCAGTCCGACTCCCTAACCCATGCATTCTAGGGGTGGGGTTTAGAGCCTCTGTCACAACCCATCCTAGTGGGGCCCGAGCCGCAACTCCCCAAGCCTGCCTCCAATAGGCCAGGGGCTAGTGACTAGCACTGAGTAGGCATGCTACTAACATGGGAGGAATTGACTATAACCTGTACACACGCACAAACATCTCCAAGCCCACAAAGCTGAAAAGTAAAAACTACTAAAAGGAAAAGATGCATGCATACACTAAAACCCAACCAAAAGAGTACGATAGGGAAGTAAAGTACAGTAAAGTAAAACCCTGGGCCAAAAGTACAAGCCCACCAAAAGAAAGTCTGTAACAAGTCCAACCTATAGAGAAAGGTACTAGGACTGTAACCCGTCACCGAAGGAACACACCTTGGGCTGTCTATTCTTACTGAGCACCGTCCAGTCCTAGTATGCCTAGAATCTTGTCAAAGGATCCCTCATCTTCACAAGACACGACACGAGCGGGCAAAGCCCATGCAGGGGTGAGTATAACAATACCCAATAGGACACCCTGAAAAACACAAAGGAAAAATACAAAAAAGGAAAATAACACAAAGAAAGGTACAGTCAGCTCTACACAGTATATATCTACGGAACATATAACAAGAATATCTAGATATACTCATACACATGAGACCATTGAAAAACCACCACTAAGATCCAGCTCGAAGATTCCACTAAGCATACAATCAGGAGAACACACTCCTAGGTATGAAGAGAGAGACACGAAGTACTCGTTCCGGGAGAACACACTCCACAAGTACCTTGGGAACAAGATGCTCATATGAGGATCATAGCCAAGTCATGGGGTGATTCCCACAACTCAGTCTGTGCTAATCCACTAAGCAGAGGATCGGTGCCCGGGTAAAGTTGGTCACGTTGATACCAAGAACCCTACCTAGGGTTCCAGGAATGAATAGAGGATCCAGCTATAAGTCTCACAAAGGGGATTCCAACAACTCTATTCAGGGAGTTCTACTGAAGGGATCATACTCTTGTATAATGGAATTGATACCAGAACCTTCAGGGGATTACCAAGGGTACGAACCCTAAGAACTAGTCCAAGTCACAGAAGGAAAGTGGCTCAAGATATGAAGAAAAAGTTACACGGCATGTAGTATGGTTACACGCCGTGTTCCTTGACCCCGGGTACTTCCCGTGTAAACTTCTCATGTCCTTCATTCAAGCCGTAAAAAACCAAACTACACGGCATGTAGAAAAGTACACCCCGTGTTCCTTGACCCCGGGTGCTACCCATGTAACCGACCCGTGTCATTCGGTTTGTCAGATAGAAAGAAACTACACGATGTGTAGAAGAAATCACATGCCGTGTTCGAGCGCCTGGGCTCGCTCAGTGTATGCTGGCCATGTGCCCGTACACGGTCTCTGCCCATGCCCGTGTCGCCTTCCCGTGTACTAGTACACGAGGTACCCCGTGTATCTGGCCGGGTCTGGCTGGGGAGGAGTATACACGGCATGTCCATGGCTGTGTACCCCTCCCATGTTAGTGTACTCCCAGAGTACATGCCAGGTTGTTCATCGACGAACACACGCTGTGTAGCCCATACTACACGGCATGTAGTCAGGATTTTTCCAGAACCGCTGTCTTTCTTCGCACACCTCAGCTGATCCTCTGGACTTTGATTCAGTTGTCTGTTTGTCTCAAAACTCAAGATGCTGGATCGCCTCATCATCGTGATGCCGAATCCATGGGTTTCGGGCCTTCAATCGGGTCCAAAATCCGATTCCGGTCACCCGTTCAGAAATCGTTCAAAGAGAGATTTATTCCAATCCGCTTCGATCCGTCCATAGCTACCACAGCCGCACCTCCGTAGGGTCGTACCGATGCCAGATCATCAATTTGGGACCGTTGCATCGCACAACGGGTGTGCAACGCTCCGTTGTTCCTCATCTCGCAAAGAACGCGAAGAACAATCACGAAGAACGCAATACAATTTAGGGAAGAGGCACACACAAATCGAGAGGGACGAACCTCGATTGATGTTCAGGTCAATCTTGGTCCGTCACTGTTAGAAGGTTGAACGAAACCAAACAATAACAAGAATCAAATCCCCAAAATCCCCGCAAAATCCCATCCCACAACAATGATCGATCCGAGGGATAATCTGATCATGGATGAGTCCGCGTTCATCGTAGAAATCAAAAAAGGGAAAAAATAAAATCACAACGACATCCTACCTAGATCTTGGCGTTCGTTGGCAAATATTTGGTCGCCTTGTCGTCATCGCCGACGAAATCCGTCAAGAATGCCGCTGCCGCATTGGGGGTTTCCTCTAGTGCTTTCCCAGAGCCTCCAGGGGAAAATCAAGGTTATGGAGATTGTAACCATGATCCCCTGCGTAATATCTATTTAAAAGATAAGAGATATTTAACATAAAAAGGTTTACATAAAATATTTTAATTAAATATTTTATTACTATTGCGTCCAAAAAAACCAGATTTCACCACCGACGTATGCCAGTTGAAGTTAGGCCTTGTCATAGGTAAAATCACTATTCTGAAAGAAACGGTGCCCTCGGATTTATGATCCGAGCACCCATTAGGGTGTTATTCCACTTTTTCAAGAAAACCGCACGTGCGTGAAATTTAACTATTAAATTAAATTCAAACATTTGTTTCGGGTTCACTGGGCCTTGGAACTGCACTCCGTCTCAGAGCCTGGTCTCCAATTAATTCCCATATAATATTAAAATAATACATGGAAAAATATGGGAAATTACAACCCACCCACCTTAGGGATTTTACGTCCCCAAAAAGCCAAAACAAACGCTACTCAAAAAGATGTGGGTACTGCACGTGAATCTGAGCCTCCCGCTCCCACATGCTCTCCTGGAGATTCCCATGCTACCACCGGACATGCACCAAGGGAATAGCTCTCCCACGAAGGATCTTCTCCTGCCGATCCTCGATCTCCACTATGTACTCAGCAAAAGTCGCTCTGTCATCGGTGTCCAGCTCGCCCCAGTCGATGGCGTGCGATGGATCATGCACGTACCTCCGTATCTACGACAAATGGAAGACGTTGTGTACTCGGTCCATTTGAGGAGGAAGAGCCAAGCGATACGCCACCTTGCCAACTCTACTAAGAATCTGAAAAGGGCCAACGAACCTCGGAGATAGCTTGCCGCCTCGGCCAAATCTCTGCAATCCCCGTCGAGGTGAGACCTGAAGGAACACATGGTCTCCCTCCTCGAACTCCAAAGGCCTCCACCTTCGGTCGTCATAAGACTTTTCCTAACTATGTGTAGTCTTCATCCACTCTTGGATGACCTGCACCTTCTCTGTAGTATCTCTCACCATTTCTGGGCCCATAAGTGCTGACTCTCCTGGGCCAGTCTAGCAAAGTGGCGACCTACAAGGTCGCCCGTATAGAGCCTCGAATGGTGCCATACCAATAGTGGAATGATAACTATTGTTATAAGAAAATTGCACCAGTGGTAGGTGATCCTCCCAGCTATGACCGAAGTCAAGTATGCAAGCTCATAGCATATCCTCCAGGACCTGGATGGTCTGCTCTGTCTGACCATAAATCTGGGGATGAAACGCTGTGCTCAAGTGTAACTGAGTCCCAAAAGCTTCATGCAATCCCCTCCACAACCGGGATGTGAAACGAGCATCATGACCTGAGACGATCGTGGATGGTACTCCATGAAGTCGAACTATCTCTTGCACGTAGAGGCATCCCAAGCTCTCTAATGAACTCTGCTCCCATATGGCTAGGAAGGGGGCTGACTTGGTGAGTCAATCAATGATCACCCAGATGGAATCATGTCCCCTGGACGTGCGTGGTAAACTCGTCACAAAGTCCATGGATATACCATCACACTTCCACTCTGGCACCTCAAGGGGCTGAGTCAAACCTGCTGAAACCTGGTGCTCAGCCTTTACTTGCTGACAAGTAAAGCTCTGAGAAACAGACTCTGCCACACTCTTCTTCATCCCTGGCCAACAGAATTGACGTAGGAGGTCCTGGTACATCTTCTCCACGCCTGGATGCACCGCCAAAGGGGATTTATGGAACTCCCTCAAAACCTCCTCCCGCAACGTCACTGGTACTACTATGCACCCTATGAAAAGGGAAACGTGCTCCCCTCCTTCTGAAAATCCATTATCCTTATCACCAGTGGATATCTTAGCACGTAGAGTCTCATATCTGGCATCCTCGCGCTGTGCTTCCCTGAATCACTGTAAGAGTGGAGGGGTAACAACCATCAACTGAAGGTAAGCTCCCTCATCTCTATCCTCGAAGGACAACTGCAAAGAGGCCAACTGCCTTGTCGCCTCATCGAACAACTGCGAACTGGGTTTTCTACTGAGAGCATCTGCCACCATGTTCCCCTTCCCATGAGTATAAACTATCTCAAAGTCATAATCCTGGAGGAACTCAAGTCATAGACTCCGTCTCAAATTCAGATCCTTCTGAGAAAAGATATATCTGAGACTCTTGTGATCAGAGTAGATGGTAAACCGTTCACCCATCCGGTAGTTCCGCCACATCTTCAATGCGAAGACTACCGCTGCCAACTCAAGATCATGGGTCGCATAGTTCTGCTCATGTGGCCTCAACTGATGTGAGACATAGGAAATCACCGCTTACCTCTGCATTAGGACACAACCAAGCCCGGTTCCTGATGTGTCGCAAAACACTATGTACTCAAAACCCTCCTCCGGTAATCTCAACATCGGGGCACTCGTCAGACTCTATCTCAACTGCTGAAAAGCCTACTAGCATCTCTCGGTCCACATGAAAGGCTGTACCTTTCGGGTCAAAGCTGTCATGGGTGCTGTAATCCTGGAGAAATCATGGATGAATCAACGATAGTATCCTGCCAACCCAAGGAAACTCCGCACCTCCGTCACGCTCTGGGGTGGCTCCCATGCTAGCACTACCTCCACCTTTGTTGGGTCCACTGCTACACCATCCACTGAGATAACGTGCCCCAGAAAGTGGACCTCCTATAACCAGAACTGACACTTTGAGAGTTTCCCATACAACTGGTGCTCTCAGAGTGTGTCCAGAACCATCCTTAGGTGTCTTGCGTGATCCTCCTCAGACAAAAAGTACACAAGGATATCATCGATGAAAAACAATAAAACATAGTCTAGATAAGGCTAAAAGATCCGGTTCATGAGTCCCATGAACACTGTCGGGGAGTTCATCATGCCAAAGGGCATCACCAAGTACTCATAGTGATCATGGTGACATCTGAAAGCCGTCTTCGGTATATCCTCCTCTCGTACTCGCAACTGGCGATAGACTGATCATAGATCAACCTTCGAGAACCATCATGCCCCACTGAACTGGTTGAAGAGGTCATCGATCCTTGGTAGTGGATACCAGTTCTTCACGGTCACCTGATTTAAGCACCGGTAATCCACACACAGCCTCAATCTCCTGTCTGCCTTCTTGGAAAACAACACCGGGGCCACCCAGGGTGAAACACTGGGTCTCACAAATCCCTTCTTCTACATGTCTTCCAACAACATCCTCAGCTCACGATGCTCTGAAGGAGCCATCCGATAAGCTGATGCTGATATCGGGGTCGTCCCAAGTTGCAAATCAATGCAGAAATATATCTCCCAACGGGGAGGTAGCCCAGGGACATCCTCCGGAAAGACGTCCTCGTACTCATCCACCACTGTTGGGAACCAGAAACTCGTAACATCTTCCAATCCAAGGGATATGCTAGCCAACTGGTGTGAAATCGGCTGTGCCCTCCTATGCACGAGTCCATCCTGCACTGCATGGGTCTCTCTTTCACCGACAAAAGAGAACCTCGTTCCATCACTGCGGACACACCACACCCTTCGCCTAAAATAATAAACCTGGGCATGAACTATGGATAACGAATCCATGCTGAGAATGACATCGTAAGGGCTCGACGCTACCACCAAGAGGTTCCAACCGAAACTCTCACCTCTAAGGGACAGGTCACACTGCCTGCAAAGGTGTGTGATCTATGAATCTTCTCCAGTCGGTGTTTCTAAGCGTAATGGTCGAGTCAACAGATCAACAGGAATCTCAAGGTCTTGAACAAGATAAGCATCCAGAAAGGAATGACTAGCACCTATGTCTATCAATACGGCAACCAAAGTAGAAAAGACACAGATTGTACCACTAATCATTATGGGAGTACCTGGGTCATAAGCCTCTACCGCCTGCAGCTGTCCCTGCCTCTGTCCACCAGCTCCCTGAGCCTGGGGTGGACCTCTTGGGGGGGGGGGGTGGTGGTAAAGGGTCGAAATGCCAACCACCTCCAGCTGCTCTCCCAGCTCCTCTGACATGTCCGCCGCCTCACGGATCTTCCTGCTCAACACGTTGCCTCTACCTCGGTGGTCCATCCACTTCTCTAGTGTCAGTAGTACAGCGGGACAGACAATCTCGAAAGAGATGTCCCCTTCCGTCATATGATTAACATAGCCTCTCTCGAAGATGGATGGATGTGCCCTGTGAACCCTGTACGGCTGATCCCCTGTCTTGGGATCTCCTCTGAAAATGTCTCCCATGCCTGGGTCCCTGACGTCGGCTCGCTGCCGCTGAGGTCTCTGCTCCAGCTCGCCCACTACAGACAACTGTCGGATGTCCCTACCCCGCCAGGAAGCCCTCGAAGACCAAAGCCTGCTCGAGCACCCCAACATAAGTAGGAATACTCATAGAGATGATGCTATCTCAGATATCCTCGCACAATCCCCGCTCAAAATTCTGAGCTCTAAAGTACTGATCTTTGACCATATCCATCGAGTACCGCGAGAGGTCGGTAAACCTCGATGAATAGTCATCCACCATCATGGTTCCCTGCTAGAGCTGAAGAAGCTCCTGTATACATACTGCTCTCAGGGTAACTGTTGAGAACTCCTCTCTGAAGAGATGTTCAAACTCTGACCATGCAAGAGTCTCCTCGTCATGAGTCTGGATGAACAAACTCCACCATCACCCTGTCGAGCCCTGTAGAAGGCTCGCTGCCGGGATCAACATCTGGTCTGCTGGTTTCCTGACCAAACGGAAGACTCTAGTCACTGCCTCAAGCCAGTCCTCTACTGCCTGAGGGTCAGGCTCTCTTAGAAACCTGAGGGGTCTCTGTCTCTAAAACTCGTGGAGTACGCTCATCCTGCGCTCCTCCTCCACTGGTACAGCAGGCACTAAACACTACTCGATAGGTGGCGGGATAACTGGCACACCACATGGTGGTAGAACTAGGGGATCTGGTCCTTGTATCAAAGATTCATCACTGAGGGGGTCATCCTCGCGATCGAGCTGCTGGATCCTAGCGGGTGCCCATCGTGGAGGCATCCAGTTTAAGAAACAAGATGTATCACAGTCAGTGAGTATATCTAGAGAGTTGACTCAAGAATGACATGGAAACCACAACCCATTCCTATATGATGCATGTACCATTTTTTCCCAATGAAACTAGTATTTTCATGTTCCGAGTCGAAAATCAAGTTATCAGAGTCCTGATGTATGGATACGTCGGCTGTTGCACCGACACTGGGGTCCCTGGCCTGAGAGACGAACTCGAAACACTTAACACTGTTTCCCCAAACCAACTCACAGACTCTCGGTCCTAAGGTAGAACCGACCACCTCTGATACCACTCTGTCATGACCCATCCCAGTGGGGCCCAATCCGCAACTCTCCAAGCCCACCTCCAATAGGCCAGGGGATGGTGACTAGTACCGAGTAGGCATGCTACTAACATGGGAGGAATTGCCTATAACCTGTACACACACACACACATCTCCAAGCCCACAAAGCTGAAAAGTAAAACCTACTAAAATGAAAAGATTCATGCATACACTAAAACCCAACCAACCGAGTATGACAGGGAAGTAAAGTACAGTAATGTAAAATCCTGGTCCAAAAGTACAAGCCCACCAAAAAAAAGTCTGCAACAAGTCCAACCTGCAGATAAAGGTACTAGGACTGCAACCCATCACCAAAGGAATGCACCTCGGCCTGTCTGATCTTACTGAGCACCATCCAGTCCTGGTCCACCTAGAATCCTGTCAAAGACTCGCTCCTCTTCACAAGACATGACACGTGCGAGCAATGCCCGTGCATGGGTGAGTATAAAAATACCCAGTACGACACCCCGAAAACCAAAAAGAAAAAATACAAACAAGGAAAATACCACAAAGAAAGGTACAGTCATCTCTACACAGTATATGTCTACGGAACATATAACAAGAATATCCAGATATACTCATACACAAGAGACCATCTCAAAACCACCACTAAGATCCAACTCGAAGATTCCACTAAGCATACCATCGAGAGAACACACTCCTAGGTCTGAAGAGAGAGACACGAAGTACTCGTTCTGGGAGAACACACTCCAAAAGTACCTTGGGAACAAGATGCTCAGATGAGGATCACAGCCAAGTCATGGGGTGATTCCGACAACTCATTCTGAGCTAATCCGCTAAGCAGAGGATCGGCTCCTGGGTAAAGTTGGTCACGTAGATACCAAGAACTCTACCTAGGGTTCCAGGAATGAATAGAGGATCCGACTCTAAGTCTCACAGAGGGGATTCCAACAACTCTATTTAGAGATTTCTGCTGAAGGGATCATACTCCTGTATAAAGGAATTGATACCAGAACCTTCATGGGATTACCAAGGGTACGAACCCTAAGAACTAGTCTAAGTTACAGAAGGGAAGTGGCTCAAGCTATGAAAAAAAAGTTACACGCCGTGTAGTATGGTTACACGCCATGTTCCTTGACCCTGGGTATTGCCCGTGTAAATGGCCCACGTCCTTCGTTCAAGCCGTGCAAAACCAAACTACCTGGCGTGTAGAAAATTACACGCCGTGTTCCTTGACCCCGTGTGCTTCCCGTGTAACCGGCCAGTGTTATTCAGCTTTTTGAATAGAAAACAAGTACACGAAGTGCACAAGAAATCACACACCATGTTCGAGCACCTAGGCTCACTCCGTGTACGCTGGCCATGTGCCCGTAGACGGTCTCTGCCAGTGCCCGTGTCGCCTGCCTATGTACCATTACACAGGGTACCCGGTGTATTTGGCCGGGTCTGGTCGAGGAGGGGTATACACGGCGTGTCCATGGCCGTGTACCCTTCCCGTGTCCGTGTACTCTCGGAGTACACTCCAAGTCATTCTTCGACGAACACACGCCGTGTAGCCCATATTACACGGCGTGTAGTCGGGGTTTTTCTAGAACCGGCGTCTTCCTCCGCGCGTCTCAGCTGATCCTCCGAACTTTGATTCTACCATCTATTTGCTGCGAAACTCAAGATGCTAGATCTCCTCGTCATCGTGATGCCGAGTCCATGGGTTTCGAGCCTTTAATCAGCTCCAAAATCCGATTCCGGTCACCCGTGCGGAAATCGTTCGAAGAACGATTTCTTCCAATCTGCTTCGATCCGTCCGTCTCCACCGCAACCGCACCTCCGTAGGGTCGTACCGATGGTAGATCATGAATTTGGGACCGTTGCATCACACAACGAGTGCGCAATGATCCATTGTTCCTCATCCTACGAAGAACGCAAAGAACACTCATGAAGAATGCGATAAAATTTGGGGAAGAGACACACACAAATCAAGAGGGATGAACCTCGATCGATGTTCGTGTCGATCTTGGTCTATCACCATTAGATGTTTGAACGAAAACAAACAATAACAAGAATCAAATCTCCAAAATCCCCGCAAAAGCCCATCCCGCAACAACGATTTATTCGCGGGATAATCTGCTCGTGGATTAGTCCGCGTTCATAGTAGAAATCAAAAATGGGGAAGAATAAAATCACAAAGACATCCTACCTGGATCCCGGCATTCGTTGGAGAAGATTAGGTCATTGCATCGTCATCGCCGATGAAATCCATCAAGAATGTCGCAGCCGCATTGGGGGTTTCCTCCAGAGCTTTCCCATAGCCTCCAGGAGAAAATCAGGGTTATGAGGATTGTAACCTTGATCCCCTGCGTAATCTCTATTTAAAAGACAAGAGATATTTGACATAACAAGGTTTAAATAAAATATTTTAATAAAATATTTTATTACTGTTGCGTAAAAAAACTAGATTTCACCACCGTCCTGTGCCGGCCAATGTTAAGCCTCGGCTTAGGTAAAATCGTTGTTCTGAACGCAACGGTGCCCTCAGATTTCTGATCTGAGCACCTGTTCGGGAGTTATTCCAATTTTTCAGGAAAACCGCATGCGCGTGAAATTTAACTATTAAATTAAATTCAAACATTTATTCCAGGATCACTGGGCCTCAGAACTGTATGCCGTCTTAGAACCTGGTCTTGAATTAATTCTTATATAATATTAAAATAATACATGGAAAAATACGGGACATTACAGCCTCATTCCAACTTGACCTGTGGGTGTAGAACTTCGAGTAAATACCCCACATTCCACCAATCCAAGTGCATATTCTTATTTATCCAATTACCACATATACCAAATCACAAACCATACAAAAAAAATATACATAACATTCAAATTTCATAAATATTCAACATATAATTCAACATTAAGACTTAACCCATTAGTACATTCAACATTTACATTGAATATCCCACTTAAACCATTTCCCTTTCTCATGCCTTATCCTATTAAGCATATTCAACACTTCCCATATATTATCCTATTTTACATATTTATCAATTTACATACTTTAATCCATTTAATCATTCAATATACATGCATTTTTCCATTTAATATATCCATCATTTTTTACATGCATTAACCCACTTATGAATTTCAATTTAAATTGATAATTCATTTAGCACAATCACTTTATTTCATCTACCCCATTACATTTTTAGCTAAATAATCCCTTATTCCATTATTAAAGTCTACAAACAATAGTCAATACCCCCTTTTCAACTCAACTAAAATATCAACACTTTCTTCATGGTCTCTACTTTATCATAAGTCAAATCTATGCTTAATATTATAATTCACCTTATTTGTAAATGTTGGTGCACCTCAGGGGTGGCCTTAAATTGGTATATTCATCCTCAAGGCATCACACATGGATCACCATGAGTTGAATTCATTATTTAGTGAACCATTTTACCAAATCCATTTAAAAATATAAATAGTAAAATAAGAGGGAACCCTTAACACAACCACACATACATGAATAAACTTCAAGACTATGGAATATAACATGTAGACCACTTACCTCAAATCTGAAGATGAAAACACTTAATCTTGGCCTTAGATAATGATTCAAGAACCCTTTGAATCCACAACCTAAGATCTACTAGAAAAAGAGGGCTTTTGGGATTCAAAAGAATAAGAATGAAAACATAATCCCTAATCTAGAAAAGAGAAGCAAGAAAAGCGTTAGACTTACCAGCAGCTTCATTCCACACCCAATGTCAGTCCAAAACATTTAAAATCAAAGTAGAACCACTATTGGTAACATTTAGAGGTTACATTCATCAGTAGGGTTGTAGTGGGAAGAATCTGGAAGAAAATCAGGTGAGAGTCTTAAAATCCTATGGGAGAATTTTAGAAATGTATCATTTTTTAATGCGGCACACAGTTTGGATGAATGGTTTTCCAAACCATGTACTATCCTCTATCCAAAAAGGGTTAAGACACACGATTAACTAGGGAAGCACACATGGTTTTAAAAACTATGAGCTAACCATGCAGAATGCCTCTATCCAGGGCCACACAATTTGGATATTCCCCCTTGCATGGTTTGCTTAACTTTGTACCCATCCTCATCACTTTCAGGGTTTGTGCGTACGATTATCTATAAACATGCTCCAACCATGGGACATGTATTAGATGACAAAAATATCCCTTCATTCAAGTCACGACCCCTGAAACACCCTATAACCTCTTCATATATTTGTTAAGAAATACATTAACCAAAATTCAGAGATCTAAAAAAAATTAAACAAGGTAATACCTCTATGAAGGTCGTGATCTTACAACCTCCCCACCTTACAACGTATCATCATTAATTCACACTTCCAACATCACTGAGCTTCTAAAGCAAATATATCAAGAAACTGGGCCTACATATCTGAATCTATTTCCCAAGCTTCCTCTTAAATGTTACCTTCAATCCATAAAACTCGAACTAATGAAATATTATTTCCCCATAATACTTTCTCACTATGATCCAATATGAACCAGATGTTCCCCAAAGGTAAAATCAGCCTCAAGCTCAATATCCCCAACATAGATCATGTGATATGGGTTAGGGTGATACTACCAAATATGTGACACATGAAAAACATCATTCATACTACTATACCACTATGGAAGATCAAATCAGTATGCCACCGGTATGATCCTCTCCACAATCTCAAATGGCCCCACATACCTGTGTGCCAACTTTCCCTGTTTGCAAAATCTATGGTGACCCAATATTGGAGACACCTGAAGAAACACATGATCACACACACCACAATCTCAATAGGTTAACGATGATGATCCGCATATGACTTCTTCCTACTCTGAGCTATTTCCATATGTTTCTGAATCAATATAATCTATTTAGACATCTCTTACATGATATTTGGTCCCAAAAAACTCTGATTCTCCATCCTCTAACCAACACAATGGAGATTTACATTGTCTACCATAGAGTGAATAAAATGGCTCCATATGAATTATAGCTTGGTGACTATTTTTTTAGGCAAACTCAACCAGTGGAAAATGCTTTTCCAAAGTTCCAACAAAGTCTAGGACACAAGCTCTCAACATTTCATCTAATACATGAATAATACACTTTGACTTCCCATATTTCTATAGGTAAAAATACATACTAAAAAACACTTGGGTACCAAGTGGCCTCTAAAATCCCAACCAAAAGCATGAGGTAAATCACAGATCTTGATTTGAAACTATCATTCAAAGAACACAATGAAACTATACTATCTCTTTAACATTAAACTCATCCTGCTGATCCACAATGAATGTCTCATGAGTCAGAAATAAATGTGTTTTCTTGGTCAACCGATCCAAAACCACCCAAATTTCATCATTACGATGTGGAATCCTCAGAAGACCCACAACAAAATCCATCATCATGTCATCCCATTTCTATCTTGGGAAGGAAAATGGAAGTAACAAGCCACCAGATAGTTGATTTTAAGCTTTAACTTGCTGGAAGGTAATGCATCACACCAAAAAACCTAAAACCTCTTTCATTATTCCTAAAAACCAATGTTTCCTACAAAGATCATGATACATTTTTGTCAAACCAAGATGCGATGCCCACTTAAATTCATGAAACTCTCACATAAACTCTTCTTGCATACACATTGGCACAACCACACATCCATGAACATAAATGATTCCATCATCTACAATGGTCCAACCAGAAGATGACTCCCCACCTTTAAAACATTTCCTTAAGGTCACATATTTAATATCTTCATACTTACCTTACTTAATACGACTTAGAAGTGTGGAATCAACTACCAAGGATTAAAGGTTCATATTTCCTTAGACTTCATAAACCTTAAGATGCATCTCAGCAAACAACTCCATCATTATCCATTCTGAACATGATTCTTGAACCTCTTGATTTTGATTATTCTGACTCAAAGTATATGTAACATTGTTTCCCTTCTTGGTGTGTAAACTGGATCAACATGGAAGGTATGTATGTACTCAAACCATATTTACTGCTGAAGATTTAAATATCACTGAGAGAAAATGTATTTCAAGATTTTATGATTAGTAGACACTGTAAATTGTTCACCTAAAAAGTATTACCACCAACACTTTAATGCATAAACCACCAAAACTAATTTGAGGTCATGCATAGGTTTGTTCATTTCATGAGGCCTCAAATTTCATGACCCATATGCCACAACCTGATAATTTGTCATCAACACCGCCCTAAGACCAACACTAAATGCATTAAAAAACAAGGTATAATCCTTAATTAGATCAGGTAGGATCAGAATCAATACAGATATGAACCACCTCTTTAATTCCTAAAATGCACTCTCACATTCCCCAGAACACTCTAACTTGATGACCTTTTTAAAAAAACTGAAATTAGTGCTTCGAAAAGGGAAAAGTATTTAATGATCCTTCAGTAATATCCAGGAAAACCTAGAAAAACTGGGACATCTCAAACATTTTTGGGATGATCCCAAGTCACAACCACCTACACTTTCTCTAGATTCATTGAAACACACTACTCAGAGATGATGTGTCCCATGAAATGCACCCTATCAATACAGAAATGAAATTTGTATAGAATGGAATATATCATATGATATATTAGTGTACCTACTATGATTTAACGATGTTTTCCATGATAATCATGAGTCTTAGAGTACACCCAGATGTCAACAAAAAATACAAATACAAACTAATCTAGGTAAGTGTGAAAGATTTAGTTCATTAGGGATAAAATCACTTCCAGCACATTGATTAAACTGAATGACATAACAAAAAAATCATAAAACCCATAAATTATTCTGAAAGTAGTCTATATTATACCAAAATGAAATAACCTCAGCCGAGGGTACCCCGATATTAGATCAATTTTAGAAAACAGTGATCCACCTCTTATCTGGTCAAACATATAATTGATTCTAAGAACAAGATATTTATTCTTAACCATCATATAATTCATATTCCTAAAATAAACACAAAACCACAACAATCCATAAGATTTATTGGAAAATAGAATTGGATATCCCCATGGTAACACACAAGGATGAATAAACCCTTTATTATCCAATTCCTAAAATAGGGTTTTATGCTCCTGCAGTTCTTCTATTTCCATTCTATATAGAGGAGCTTCTCTTTGTAGAAACTATATTTTGAACTCAAAATTTCTATTAGATGACAACCCTAATAATTCCTTAATAAACACACATGTAAATGATCCACCATAAAAGGAAAAAAATCATCTCTACTCCCTCACCATATATCATGAGATAAGCCACTTGAGCTATGATCTCACCCAAATACTGGAAAACTAGCCCTACATAGACTTCCCAAACATCCCACTCACCATTATGGACATAAGTGTCTCCCTCAAGAGATGTAAATGTTACATTATGGTGGTAATAGTATATATGGTCTTAGTAGAACACCATCCAATCCATTCCAAAGATAAAATCAAAACTTGACATCTCGAGCACAAACAAGTTCCACAAGAAATGGTATCTACCAGTTTCAAGTGCACACCCTTTACACTGCCTAGTATTTTATTCTCTCACCCATAATAGTGTATCAATATACATAAACCCACACATAAATTCTACCTCTAGTCCCAAAAAACCACAAAATGAGAAGAAATGAAATAATTTGAGGCACATGTATCAAATAAAGCACTAGAAAGTGTAGATTCCACAAGAATCATACCACGAAATGTTATGGGAAAGCCTCACCACCTATCGGTATAGGTTGAACTGAATGAAGATGCCCCATTACTCTATCATGGTATTATTTTTGAGCTCTCTATACTGCACTACCCTACTGATATGAATTATCTCTTCCTAGAGTACCATGATCACCACCTTGACCTGTATGACTGGTAGAGCTCCAACTGCTTTCCTGGAATGGGGTAACTGACCCCATAATGCACTATTAACTAGCCTAAACCCTCCATCAGTACCAATTTATTTAGAGTTTCTATAGAAACTCTACACGTGCCCTAAGATTCTACATGCTCGGAACTCAACCGATGACCGAGGACATTGACTCCGCATATGTCCCAGCCTGCCATACTATACCATAATTAATGGATGTTTATGAAATGATATAGATTCAATATCATTATAACAGATGAATAATGATCTTATTTAATGTTTATAAGTGTGATGTATCATAATTTTAAATATTTTAAAGAAATAATATAACTTATAGAAAGTTATTACATAATACAGAGACATCATTTTTCTCATAGCATGCACTTTTAAAGGATGAATTTACCATAGTTTTTTATTGCTCATATTGTTAATATATTTTACAATATTTCATTAAAGAACCTTAATAGTTTCATAGAAATCATATATATCCCTTAAATCCATTATCATGACCATATATGCAAGATTTAGATGAAAATGAAAATAGAAATCAATCATTCCATATAGGTGGTAGTCTACACTTATGCATGGATAATGATTTTGTGTTCCATAGAACATGTAAAAGTGGAAATATGTTATATAATTTTGGAATATAAAATATTTCACAAATATCATATATATATATATATATACTAAATTCCATATTATTACCTTATTTATAAGATGGTGAAATAAAATGAAACATGTTATGTCATTGAGACTGTAGTCTACACAATGCACGAATAACAATTAAAATTTTCCTAATAGACAAGAGAATAGTGGATAATTCTTATAACATAATTATAAAAACATATAATAATAATTATGATACTGATGTTATCATTTTATAATAGTTTAATATAATTTAATAAGTAATAAATGAACTTATGGAAATAGAAATGAGAAAGGAGAGGTTAGAGGTTTTTATATAACTTCTTAGATTATATCCATTACAAATGGGGCTAACCATTTGAGGGATGCTATTTTTAGAATAATAGAACCTCTTAAAGTTTTATATTATGTTTTCTGAGAGTTTTTGGTAAACATTTTATGGACCTAATTTGGTTGTGTTGTTAAGGTATGTTAGGAGAAGAGTGCCACATTTATAAGTGGAAAGGGATGGATGTTTTTCTAAATACCCAAAAAATTCTAATAATGGGAAGTCACTATAATGTAAATTATATAAAAAATTGTAAAATAATGTAAATGATAAGTGATAATTCTTATCATGGACTAAACCACCCAATAATACACATGTTATAAACAAGTTATTTATCATTCCTCTTAGTTAAACCTCATTCATCACTTTTGAATTTTTGAGATAATTAGTGTTAACCAAATTAATTTATGATTTATCATTGAAAATAAATTGGTCTTTATTTCATAATATAGACCTAATTATTGACATTTGAATTCCATTTTATGATGTTGATTTTATATTTGTGAGAAAATTTAATTTTAAAATAACAACTGTATCATGTTTTAAAACCATTTTTCTTAAAATAGAACTTATGTTCTAAAATGTCAAATATGGTTTTTAAATTAAAATAATTTGAAAATTATAAATTCATTAATAAAATAAAAATTTGGTATTATAAAAATGTTTTATGAATTTTAAATTGATACTGATATACTAATAATTTCATAAAAGTAATGTTATTTATTACAATGGTATTTTCCACTATTCACCATAAAATCAAAGTCTTTAAATAAAATCCCAAAAATTCATCTTCAATTAGTAGTAATTTTTTGAATTAATAAAATACGACCATTTTTTAAACATAAAATTATAAAATTTATAAATATTCCTTTTAAATGAAAATATAAATATGATTTCTTTTTTTTAAAATGTCATTTTTAAACATTATATGTACTCAATACTATCTAATTCCAATTCCAAACATAATGATATAAATATGTTATTTAATGTATTTAAATAGTTAATATTATCAAATAATCATCTAAGAGTGATATATTTTAATTCGTTAATAAGTTAAATAATTATTTTATAATGGAAAATCTTTTTATCTATTAAATCATATTAATTATATATAATCTAAATTTTATAATTTTTAATCATTTAATATACTTTTATTTAATATAGATTTTATTATTTTTAATATTAATTAATAATAAATACTTCACCACTTATTTTAGTTTGGTGTGGTGTGTGGAGAAAGCTATTGAAAAAAGTACTTATTCAACATAATATATTATAAAATCTAAGTGGAATACATCCCCCCTGAATTAATTGCTCTCTCAAAATTTTAATTATCACTTACTAGTGAAAATTACTAAGGGTATCAAAGAAATAGAAAAGTCTCAAAATAATTTCCAGAGTGTTGTTAATTTTTTTAAATATATAATTTTCTCTAGAATAGTTGAATAATAATATTTAGTTTTTATCCAATATTTTTACATAAAAACCCCTCATTATTTCACATCATAATTCTTATAATAGATTTATTTTTCTGAGAGATCTTGTATCCATACTTTCACTAATAGACTATAATAGGTTTTCTTGAAATATGAAATGTAATTTCCCTATTTTGTTGATAGTTAGGATTCTATTTGGGGATATCCAATAAATTTATAAAATCATATCTAATTAATATAAATGAGGGATAATAATAATTTAAAAAGAATATTACATAATCATTAATGTGGGATTTAGTAATAATATAAGTTAATATAAAATCATTGGCATGTTGATTCAGTGATATTAGAAAACGTCCTAGGATACCTAGGGTGGCTAGAACAACATTCCAATTGGACATCAAAAAATCTTGATTGGAGGGTGAGTATAACCTTTACAATTATTTTTAATATCCTAGTTTTAGTAGTAAGGATAACATAAGATTTCTCTTGTTTCCTTTTTAGGAGGTTATTTGTGTTTATTATCTTAATTTTCTATTGGGTTAGGGAATCAGTTTTCGTTATTCCAAAACTCTAGAAATTTGAGGCATTGGAATTTATTCACCTCCACTTCATTAATATTCTTCTTTACTCATAGTCAATAATAATGATTTTGATGGACAGTCCTTCCATACTTGGAATAATTTATTGTTATTTTGAGGCATTCCCTTGGATGATTCTTCCCTCCTTTTTTACATGTAGGATGGTCAATCTTCTCCCCTTTATCATCTTTATCATATGATCATATATTAAAATAAATACTTTTATTATTTGGAATTATTTTATATTAGGAAGTATAGAAGATATTAATTGTAACTATAGATAGTTTGGGTAGCATAAAAAAAGATTTTAAACACCAACTTATATCCCATTTGACTTCTCATTAGTAAAATTAATCTATTTTACCACACTAATATTATTAACTTGGTTTTTCCTAAATTTTACAATTTGTAAAAAAATGATTTAATCTATAGTGATGAGAAATTAACACTATCAGAGAATTAATATATGATAATTAACTGAAACAAATGAAACTTAAAATATCTTACTCGTTAAAATTAATCAATTATATTTCAGTTCAACATAAAAAACATTTGGTTTAATCTAGGTTTCTTTGTATTTGGTTCTATCATAATCCTTAACCTAATTAATTAACATAATAAGTTCTAAATATTGGATTATAAATAGAATGTTATTAAGAAAATAATATCCCCTAAAAGAGTATAGTCATGTGTACAGTCTGTTTCCCACTCATAGTGTACCAGAGTAAAGATCAATATGATGATAAACTATCCTTTTCAAGGTGATTTCCCATAAGTGAATCTATTCCAGAGCTGCATCCACTTTCTTTTATCCAAATAAGGATAAAATTGTTTGGATAATAAAAAAATCACTATGTTACCAAAACATAGAGGTGTTATCCAATTTATACACATACCATTGAGACTTATTCCTTTGTGTTTCCATAATTTTCTCTTATCCTATTTTCCAAAATAACTATACTTATCTGAAAAAACAAATAAAAACTTATTTTATACCAACTTTAGTGAATCATTCTAAATAAAAACATGTATTTCATTATTTTACACGTATAATCAGCCCATATCGAAAATAGTTGAAACCAACTTGAGAATAGATGGTTTTATGTCACTGAGGACAAGTTATATAAGTAACACATGTGAAAATTTCTCTATAATAAAACCAAAACACACTCCCTTCTAGAATTCTCATAAGTTACACTCATCTTTATAAACCAGGGAAACATAAATTTAAGAAAGGGGTGAGGTCAAATGATTAGTAAGGAAAACTTATCAACTTGTAATAAAGGTTTATATCATAATTATACGAGGAAACATGATCATTGGAGAAATATAATATTAAAATATAATGTAACTATAAGTCTCCTCTTAAATTACTAATAGAAGGGAATATAATCTTAGATGAAAAAACATATACTATGGAATTTTATTTTGTAATCCTGAGAAATTAAACATGAGTAAAGTATTATAATAATTTTCAAAAGATTATGTAAAAAGAGTGTAGAATAATCATAATTATTGAAATAGTATGTCAAGGATACCTACCAAGAAATTAATTAGATTGTAGACTTGAACTAATCACCTATTTAACTTTGTGTACTTGGGATAAATCATGTTTTTTACCCTTTATCTTGGGATAAATCCTCTCATGTACCCTATATCTTGGTATAAATCCTCGTCTTTAACCTTTGGCTTGGGGTAAATCTTTCTATGTACCCTTTTTTTTATAATAAATCCTACAGATTACACTTTTCATAAGAATAAATCCTCCTATGGACCCTTTTTATAGGGATAAACCATCTCATTTACACTTTGGCTCTAGATAAATCCTTTCATGCATCCTTTGTTTTGGAATAAAGAATCCCATGTACCCATTTGATATCATGAGATATAAAATTCCCAATTCAGAAGATATCTATATATAAACCCGTACATAAATCATCCAAACATATGGTTTCACTTGAAAAAAAAGTCATTAAACACATCATAATGTTCCCATGGAAAAAAATTGGTTTCATAACCCTTCCATAAGGAATAACCAAAATTGAACTCAAGAAAGTAAACATTAGATAAAAAAATTAAATAACCAAAAAAATACAACTTCATAAGAACATTTAGAGGGTAATATATGGAAAAAAATACTAATGAAATGATACATTTAGATATAAAAAGGAAAATAATAGTGAAAAATTAAAAGTTTTTTTTAGAAAAAAACTTTAATCATTGGCATAAAATAAGAAGTTAAAATAAATTTGAAAACTCAATTTTGAAAGGATGGATTGAATTTTTTGTAAAATATTTACTTTTTAATAGAACTTTAAATGGGGTGTCCTTCAAAAAAATAAAGTATTTAAAAAGGTGATGTGGAAACAATTTGGAAACATTCATTTTTAAAAAAATAATCTTTACTAATGAAGCCTTAAGAATTTATCAAATACTTCATAAAAAAATATGTGAAAACTCATTGAAAATAATTACTCTTAAACATAGTATTCAATAATTGTTATTTGAAAAGGAATAAAGAATATAAAAAAGTAATGTGGTGTGGAAACTAAAACGTTTTATTTTAAAGGATGGAAAACCTTTTAAATATTTCAAAATATCATTGTTGAAAACTTGTATAATAAAATGAGTCAATAAAAATTTATTTTGAAAAGAAGTGATGGGAAAGATGAAGTTCACAAGTGACAACACATAATTATTTTTACAAATATAATATATATCTTTTTAAAGAATTTAAAACATGTACATAATGGGGAAACCATTGTTAATGAGGATGGTAAATATACATAATGAATAAATACTTTTTGAGAAATAAATCCACGTAGGTACAATATTTGTATTTAAAAGTAATATTCCTATAGAGAAGAAGATAATTTACAATGATATGGAATATTTTGTTGGAATAAATAAATTTTGTAAGAATGAAGTTCAATACGAAGCATTATAACTCAATGAAGGGAGGTGAGTTAACAAACAACCTTATATCCCCGATATCTATTAAACCAAAATACATTTAAATAAAGAAACCAATATATATCTATCAACACCATGAATTACATGAATAATAGTTTTAGTTTTATTAATAGAAAATATAAAAGTTTTTAATGATTATAACATGATTTTAATAAAATAATAGTATCATAATGAAATTTATTTCATCATTTTATAACGGTTTAATGGAATTTTAATAATAATAAAGACATGTATTGAAATATTAATGAGAAATGAGATGTTGTAAATATATACCTTACTTCTAGGATTATCTCCTTTGAAAAAGTAGTTAATAATTTGATGGATTGGTTTTTCAAAAGGCCATAAAATATGAATGTTTGATAAGAATTATTTAGAGAGGTTTTGTAAGTATTTTTCCAAACCTTATGGGTTTTGGTGTGATTGAAAGTGAGGAGTAGAGTTCCCATTTTCTAAGTGAAAAGGGATGAAAATTTTGTAAATACCAAATCCAAATTCATAATGGGAAGTTGCAACCGTGTAAAGAATCTAAAAAATTAATAATTAATGGATTTGAGAAGTTATAATTTGAAGAAAGGTCTCAAATACCCATTCCATCTATCTTTTAAACATATTTTGGCCATTTCATTTTGGTTAAACCATTTTCCCCCTTCAGATTTTTAACGAGGTAACAAGATTTTACATAATTAATTAATCCTTTATGCATGAAAATAAATTGGTCCTTGTTATATAATTTGGACTTAATGATTCCAAATTTGAAATAAAATTTATTATATTAATTTTCTTGTAGTGATAAAAATAATTGTCAAATTACTAAAGGTATATTATATTAGAAATGATTTTCTTGGAAAAATATAACTTAAGATATAAAATAAAAAATTTTAGCTTCAAATTAAAATAAAAAATTATAAAATTATAAATTGGATTATTAGATTAAAATTCTTATAAAAAGGTTTCATGGATTTCCAAGTCATAATTACATAATAATAATGTCATAGAATTCATGTTATTTCTAAAAAAAGTATTTTGAACTAGTCACCAAAAATTCAATTTTTTTATAAAAATTTTAAAAAATAATCTTAAAATAATATTTGATATTTATAATAAAAAAACGAACTCCATTATTTCAAAATAAAAGTAAAAAAATTAAAAAATATTATTTTAAATAAAAATATAAAGAAAACAACTTTTGTTGAGCAGTGGCGTTTTTAAACATTAAGTTTTCTTAGTGCTATCAAATACCAATTCCTAAATTAAAGATATTGATATGTTGGTTTATACATTTAAATTTTATATATTTTCAAAATAATCTTTTAAAAGGGATTTATTTTAATTTTTTAATATGTTAAACAATTATATAATAAATGAAATTCCTTTTACATAATAAATCATATTAATTTTACATCCTCTAAATGTATTCATTATTAATTAATTATTATGTTTTTATTTACCATATAATTTATTATTATTAATTTTACTAATAATAAATATTTTTTGGATTCTTTACTTAGGTTTTGAATGTAGAGAAATCTATTGACCAAAGTATATAATCAAAGAAACATATTCCAATATATCTGTGTGTTACATCTAGAAAATGTTTTATATGGATTATTAAGAGTTATTACATATAATTTAGCATATTGTGAAAGTCTATAATGACATTTCCAAAAATATTTTTTGAATATATCAAAAAATATTTTCAAATAAATTTTCACAAGTGATGTGTCCTTTTATGCATACATTTTCTATATAATCTCTCTGAAAATATCACGCTTTTTATGTTAAAATGTGTTTTAATCAATGAATTAGTGAATTGTGTCTCATTATGTATTGATATTATAAATCCTTGAATATATTATTTTAAATTTGTGTTCTAGTGCTTAATTATTAAAAGTTCATTGATTTAATTTCTATTTTTTTATGAAAAAAATGTGTGACGCTTTTGATATATCATTCATTGTAAAAAAAATTATGGATGTCATTTGATGTTAGTGGTATTAATTTTCCCAAGACCATTGATATTATCTTGAATATAATATTTTTGATTACATTTTTAATTATAACATTGAACTTTGGAATACCTGGACTTATTCTTTTAAGAAAATTATTTTCATTTTAAAATTGATCATACACCCAAGTGCTGGATTCTATGATTGATGTTTATTTTAAAATTGGATTGATAATGTTTAAATTCATTTGGTGTTTTAATTATGGGAACCTAGTTGTGTGTAAGGATTATACCATTTTCTCAAGATCTGTAACACCCCAAGCTTCCACAGTATGTTTCAGTTTGAATAATGTAATATTTTTCATTGTACGCAACTTTGAGATTCTAACACATCGTGACCAATCAAACTAGCCGTTATGAATAGTAATACCCACTTTTTGAAATTTTATCAATTTTATCTTTCAAAATTTACTTCATTTTTTGGTTCATAATATTGAAATTATCTTAGGGTTAATTTTTGGTATTTTTCTGAAAACATTCAGTTTTTGATGAATAGTGAACAATACTAAATTTTAATTTATAAAAACTTTTTAATAAAAATAATTTATAGAGATAAATTATACTATTGAGTGTTTTTTTAAGTATAATTAGTTTATATTTTTACAATTTAATCCAATTTTGGTCATTGGACTTAATTTAACATTTAAACTGGACATAAGCAAGTGTCAGTCTTTTGATAGTTATTATTTCTTAAAAACACTCTTTTTGTTTTGACAACGGGAATTAATTTTAAATTAATTTCTACCACTTGGATGTTTTGAATTTATAAAAACGGATTCCATATTCATAATCAAGTGGTCCAAATTGTGTAAATATGTAACTTTTATTTTTAGACATTTTGAATAATTACTTCGGTAAATATTTCATTTACCATGGTTAAAGGGTAAATCCGGTAAATAAGGGTAAAACAATAATAATATTATAGTAATATTAAATTATCTTAACACATTTTATAACCCTATTGGATGATAAATGTCCAACAATGGGCATCTTTGGGTCAATTTTAGGATCCCATGGAGCTACTAGTAAGTGATAATGACACTTTATATAAATTAAGTTAAAGTAAATACAAAAATGACAAAAGCATACATCTTTTAGTAATTTTTTTACATGGGGTTATATATGTTATATATTAGAATATAAATATTCATTATAATTATAAAAATATTACCTAAATAATGGTATTTTATTTATAATTTTTAGAGATTGAATAATTAAATTTATTTGTGACACAATGATGATGATGTATTTTCCTTATTAATGAAAGAATGAAATAAATGATATTATAGATGTTAAAATAAATATAATGTGAAAATTTTGATTCCATGATATAATTTTATAGGTTAATGTTACATGTTAGGATTGATTAAATGAATTTTTTTCTAAGTAATAATGCGGTTAAAAATTTAAGAAAAACAAAATAGCAAATACTGTCAAAATTGACATGAAAGTTTTTTTTAAAACAAATATTATATTATTAATTGATATTATATTTCTAAATATCTAAGGTTCTGCCAAAGGTATTAAATAATATTATATATTTCATTAATGAACCACTTGAGGTTTTCTTGGAAGTTTATAGTATGTTTATTAACCATATAATATAAAAATACAAAGAGACATTGTAAATGTCAAACTAGTTAACTAAGAGTTAAATCTAGAAGATATGGTTAATAGAGTGACCCAAACATATATAAAACCAATTGGTTGAGAGTTTTTAGAACCATACTCACTTTATATTCTTAATAAATCAATTTTTAGCCATTATAAACCGAATATGATTTCATTATAAAATAATATTTCAATCTTTTCCTAAGGTGCACATCTCCCCTCTTATAAAAGGGTACTCACCCTTCTCTAAAATTCACACCTTCAAATCCATTTGGATCGGCCAAACCCTTCCCAAATATCCTATCAAATATCCTCCCTCAATACTATAGGCCTTACTTTTTTCTTAAAGCTTACCTAAGGAGCCCTTTTGATCAAATCAAAAGGAAGGACACGAAGAATAGGTAAATATTTCATCACCTCTTTCAAGTTCTTTTCTTCTTCCACTTATTCTTTCCTTGTTGTTCCCGTTGTAAATAAATAACTCAAGTATATTATATATACATTTATGTTATTATAAATATCGTACAACCATATTCATTATTCCATCAATCCTATGAATGACATGTCACCATACATGCATACATGCGGCTTACCGTCTCCACGTCATGGTGTTGTTGTCATTCAATACATTATTATATTGGATGTGTATAATAATGATGTATAATTGAATTAAATAATAAATATAACATGTTAATTATTCTTTATATATGATATACCATCCAATTATATATGATTTTAATATCAAAATAATGATATTGTCGCTCGTGCGTACGTACGGATTACCGTCTCCACGACGCGATGAGATTCATTTCCATGTTCACCATTCAATGATGATTATAAAAATATATATTTTTAATAAGTATGTAATATATGACATAATAACGCTAATGGAAATATATATATATATGTATTTATTTATGTATATATGTACTTACATATATCTTATTCACTTACTTCAGTTCAATACAATGTGAAAATGGAAATAACGTTTATGCCTACGTACGACCTACCATATTCATAAACGGTGTCTTCAATTTCATATATAAATCTATTATAAATATTTATATTCTAAATATATATGATATATAAATCAAGGTTTATATTCAGGAATCATTTAAATCATGATCTAAATGATACGATCAAGAATAACAAGTTAAAACACATACGATAAAGAAAGTGATTATTACACAAAATGTTAATTTAACATGGAAACCATTATTAAATGGGAAGTATAAAGTCAAAAATTAATCATGTATGATATAATAAATATTAATATGGTTATTTTATAATTTAATAACATAATATGGTTATTATACATGAGGTTAAATGTACCCTCGACCAATGGAAAGTGCAAGGTAAGGGTTAATTCCTCAATCTCAATACAATTCGAGATTGTTTATGGTTAAGTTTTTACTGAGACATATTTATTATCCATGTCCATGTTTCATAAAGTAGTTTTCCCTGGGATTATTTTAAGGTACACTTCTATTAAAACATCATTGTAAATGTTTTAAATATTTATTCTTCTAAATCATTCTCATTAACGTCCATGTGTTTAAAATGGTTTCTTAAGGATTTATTTATATGGACATGATTGTTTTTAAAATGTTAATTCCATTCAAAAATTTTAAAGTTTTATGGGACACTTTGATTCAAAAATTTCTTTAAATTTATTCCTTTCTAAATTGTGTGACTTTTAAATGTTTTCATAAAAAAGGGATATTTCTCTCAAAGAGTTTTACAAATAATTTTCATCTATGTTAACATCCTTTGATGGATTTTAAAATTGTTTGAAGTTAAATATTATGATACAAATATTCCATATTGTATTGAAGGTTTTGTGATATGTTTGACTATGGATGTATTATTTTTATTCCATTCATGTTTTATGGTAAAAGTATTGACATTTCGTATGCTAGTTCTAATATGAATGTTTATGTTATGTTTCAACCTTTTCATATGAGGAATGTATTGGAAATAGTAAGTGATGGGTGGAGCCTGATATAGCTCCTTGATGCATCGGTAGGTCTCATGAGACAATTAGACGTGGAATTGGTTGAGGCCTTTCCCAATTTTATATATGGTTTTGGCATATGGCTTAATAATTTTTAGACATCTTGGCCGAGGCCTCGAAAAAATGTTTCAAAATGTCTGGCATTATACATTCCAATATTATGAAAATAATTTTGATGGTTCATGTGGTTATTATACTAGTATAATACACATGACTATGTTTTATTATGGCATTATTTACTCAACTCATATTTCTACCATAAAGTGTTCATGTTTATTATTTGTAAAGGCATGTGTTTTCAATTATTCACCATACCTATTGTTTATGTTATCTTTTGATAAATTATTTTCCCTTACTGAGAATCTAAGATCACCCCTTTATTATGTTTTATTTTCCCAGGATCCCAAGAAGTGTTTTATGTTCGAGATTGAGGGTTAAGCTATGGGAATAATGGCATTCTCAAAGGATTACTTTTTTTGTTTGTTAGAAATTGTAATGTAATGTTCATATATGTAATCTATTTTCCAAGACTGCTAAGCTGATCAGTATTTTAGGGCTTGAGTCCTTTTAATCATGCCAATGTATTAAAATGATGCACCAACTCTGGGAATATAGGGTCGGGGCGTTACAATTTGTATCAGAAGAAGTTTAGAAACACCATTGGAAATAGATTTAGTTAAACTCTAATTAGATAACATTACCCTATGATAGACTTTGAGGATTAGTATAGAAGAACTTCCTATAATTTTTGTAATTTAGAGATTTTGGGAGTTTTCCAAGAAATACATCCCCGTCTAGATATAATCAGGAAGAGGCGGCTCTGGTAGAAATGTTCCTAGGGGTAAAACCTGAAAACACCGCTTTGAGCTAGACTCGAACGGGAACTCGTGCACGAAAATGGGCCTTGCTACACTCTTGGTTATGACACTCCCGGGTGATATGCTTAGGATAATTCACATTTTCATTACATGCCACTATAAATGATTTAGGATTAAATACTTCCTCAAGGAATTTTTTTTTATTATTATAGATTATATCAACAAATAATTCAATTTACATTAGGTATTTTACAAGTTTTGAATTATTCATTGTGACTCATAAAATGACCTAGTGTATGCCATTATTTAGAAATGGCACCCAATAGAAGGAATGATAACTCCAACAATAAGTATGATCCAAAGAGTATGAAGGATCATATATTTCATGGTTTTAAGCCAACATTTAGAAGGGAAATTGTCTCCCATGTATTCTCAACATATGAAGAAATAATATCATGTGTGAATAAGATAAGTAAGAATTATATGAGTTATGTGGCTTTGAAGGGAAGCAAGAGAAGAAAAGGATGGTAGAGAGAAAGATAGATAAAGAGAAGAGGGGAAAAAGGATTTTCCCATATGTGATAAATGTGGAAAGAATCACCTTGGTAGATTCTTGAAGGGAATGAGAGTTTGTTATAATTTTGGAGAAAAAGGACACCATGTACGTGATTGCAAGGGTAAGAAAAAGGTTTCAAATGTAAAATTCTTCATCTACAAGGCCTTGGGACACTATGTGAATCAATGTACCAGTCATCAGAATATACAACAAATGATTCTATTGGATAATAATCAAGTTATGATACTACCTTAGTTGTAGAGGAATGACTAGTGTTGTTATGTTTTTAATATAGAATTATTTCATTTGAGTGTTGTATCAACAATATACGGGTTATATGAATTATGAAGATAAATAAGGATTGTACTATAGTACTACTTTATTGAGGATTTGAGATCATATGGTTCTAAGAAAAGTGACTTAATACTAAGCTACACATTTTGGAAAATACATGGTTGAAGGAAAGGTAATCATTAATATGGTCCTGATAATGGGGTAGTGATTTTGGAATAAGAGATGGTTGATTTGGATAAATTATATTGGATATTATTGACTTCCTTCGAACTGATTAACAGTTTGTTTATTTTATAATTGTTGGAATATTCAAATTTTTTGGATGTAAGGAATATATCCAGAAATTCTATAAAGAATATGGGAGAATGAATCTAATCAATAAGGTTTTATGGTAATTCAGGGTGTTACCTTGTTTAAAAAGAATACATGATGAAGGTGTTCACATGTTATTACATGGTAAAAAGGATCTTCATTGTGTTTAAATTCCTTATAAATTTTGGATTGTGAGTTCCAATAGAAGTATTTTGGATAAGTCTAAAGGTTGGAATTTATTAAGTTTGAAATTGGTTACAATTGTTAAGGTTATTTTTGGATTGTCATAAAAAGGACAACCCATAGGTCGGGTGACAACCAGTCACGTCTGGAAAGGCCTCAAGACTTGAACTCCCAAACAAAGGTCGACAAGGGTGCATCACCTACCACTGGCCTACGTGATGTCCTAGATTGTATAATATAGTTTCTTTTTAAAATTTCTGATAGGTGAATTATAAATTCATTATTTTTGGAACCCTATAAGATTAGGATAAATAGAATATTTTTTGGAAATTTTTTGGAGTTAATGATGAGTTTATGGTAGGAATTAGTTAAACGATGTAACTGGACTTGTCAAATATATATATATATATATATATATTCCCCTCTTATTCTATGACTAAATTAATTCTTAAACTTTAGTTAAGGGATTTCGCCTCAATCTCCTTTCATTGAGGCATCCTTTTATTTCTAAACAAGTTTCTTTTTTATGGTGTATAAAACCCTTTGACTTTTCATTTCAAGGGGAATCTTTTTCTGCGAAGCGTTTTACTAAACGAAGAAGAAGAAATGTTTTTTTAACATAAGCAGTGACAATGAACTTTCCGCCGCATCGAGTTTTATTTGATCTTTGTCTTCCTTAACAAAGAAAACTTTTTTTTAAAAGAAACTGAATACCATATACTCTTTTTATGTATTTTGGTATTGAAAATGGTTTTGATACTGGATTTCTTATGATAATATATTTAAATGATATATTGTGATTGATGACCTCAATCACTCCCTATAAATATTTATGTTTTCCCTCAAATTATGTGTCCTTAATTTCTACCAATTTTCTCCTAATCGAGATCATAATTTGGTGGTAAATTTTTCATTTCCCTTTCCTTCTTATTAAGACAAAATTTTGTTATCCCAATTTTTGATGTGGGTTTTCCACAAAGGTATTTCTCTATTTTTAACCTTTTACTTTATAAAAACAATTTCAAATTGAGAGGCCTCTATTTATTGAAGGAGGGTAGAATGAAACACCCCAATCTTCCACAATACGTTTCCCTTTGAATAATGCAATAGCTTTCATTGTACGCAACTTCAAGAATCTAACACATCACGACCAATCAAACTAGCAGTTTTGAATAATAATACCCACTTTTTGAAATTTTATCAATTTTATCTTTCAAAATGGACTTCTTTTTTGGGTTTGGAATATTGAAATTGTCTTAGGGTGACTTTTTTGTATTTTTCTGAAAATATTTAGTTTTTGATGAATAGTGAAAAATACTAAATTATAATCAAAACCAACTTTTTAAATCAAAATAATTTATAGTGATAAATTATAATATTGAGTGTTTTTAAGTATAATGAGATTATATTTTTACCATTTAATCAAATTTTGGTCATTGGACTTAATTTCACATTTAAACGGGACATAAGCAAGTGTCAATCTTTTGATAGTTATTATTTCTTAAAAACATGCTTTTTGTTTTGACAATGAAAATTTATTTTAAATTATTATCGACCACTTATTTGATTAGAATTTATAAAAATGGATTCAATATTTATAATATAGAGGTCCAAATTGTGTAAATAGGTAACTTTTATTTTTATACATTTTGAATAATTACTTTGGTAAATATTTTATTTACCATGGTTAAAGGGTAAATCCATTAAATAAGTGTAAAAAAATAATATTATAATAATATTAAATTACCCAAACAAGTGTTATAACCCTGTTTTATGATACATGTCCGACCATGGGAATCCTTGGGTTGATTTTGGGACCCCATGGAGCCACTTGTAAGTGATAATGACACTTTATATTAATTTAGTTAAAGTAAATACAAAAATAACATAAGCATATATCTTTTAGTAAAAAAATTTTCACATAAAGTTATATATGTTTTCTCTTCAACTATAAATATTCATTATAAATATAAAAACATTGCCTACATAATGGTATTTTATTTATAATTTTTTTATGTTGAATAATTTAATTTATTTATGACACAATGATGATGCGGTATTTTCCTTATTAATGAAAGAGTCAAATAAATGGTACTATAGATGTTAAAATAAATATAATTAAAAAGTTTTGATTCCATCCTAAAATTCTATAGGTTAATGTGACATGTTAGGATTTATTAAATGAATTTTTTTCAAAGTAATAATTCTTTTAGAAATTTAACAAAAACAAAATAGAAAACAGTGTCAAAATTGACATAAAAGAGTTTTTAAAACAAATATTATACTATTAATTGATATTATATTTATAAAAATATAAGGGTCAGAAAAAGGTTTTAAATAATATTATATATGTTATTAATTAACCACATGATGTTCTCTTGGAAGTTTATAGTTAGTTTATTTACCATATAATATAAAAATAAAAAGAGACATTGTAAATGTCAAACTAATTAACTATGAGTTAAATCTAGAAGATATGGTTAATATTGTGGCACAAACTTGTCTAAAACCTATTGGTTGAGTGGTTTTCGACCCATCCACACTTTATCTTAGAAATAAATTAATTTTGAGCCATTATAAACTGAATATGATTTTATTATAAAATAATATTTCAATCTTTTCCTAAGGTGCCCTTCACACCTCTTATACAAGGGCTCTCCCCCTTCTCTCACATTTACACATTAAAATCCATTTGGATAAGTCAACCCCTTCCCAAATATCTTCTAAAATATCCTCCCTTAATCCTAGAGGACTTCTTGTGGTTATAAATCTAACATAAATATCCCTTTTGATCAAATCAAAAGGAAGAACCCAAAGAAGAGGTAAATATTTCATCACCTATTTCAAGTTCTTTTCTTCTTACATTTCTTCTTTCATTGTTGTTTCCATTTTAAAACAATAACTCCAGTATATTCTATAAATTGTGATGTTATTATAAATATGGTATAACTATATTCATTATTATATCCATCATATGAATGAAATGTCACCATACATGCATACGTACGGCTTACCGTCTCCACGTCGTGGTGTAGTTGTTATTCTATACATTATTATATTGGATGGTTATAATAATGATGTATAATTGATGTAAATAATAAATATAACATGTTAATTATTCTGTATATATGATATATTATCCATTTATATACAATTTTAATATCAAAATAATGATATTTTCACTCGTGCATACGTACGGATTACCGTCTCCACGACGCGATGAGATTCATTTCATGTTCATCATTGAACGATGATTATAAAAATATATATTATTAATAAGTATGTAATATATGACCTAATAATTGTAATGTAGATATATATATATATATATATTTATATTTATGTATTTATGTACTTACATATATCTTATTCACTTACTTCTGTTCAATACGATGTGAAAACGAAAACAACGTTTATGCGTACGTACGGCCTACCGTCTCCATAAACGGTGTCTTCCATTTCATATATACAACTATTATAAATATTTATATTCTAAATATATATGATATATAAATCAATGTTTATATTCTGGAATCATTTAAATCATGCCTTAAATGATATGATCAAGAATAACAAGTTAAAACACATACGATAAAGAAAGTGATTATTACCAAAAATGTTAATTTAAAATGGAAATCATTATTAAATGGGTAGTATAAATTCATAAATGAATCATGTATGATATAATTAATATGAATATGGTTCTTAAATAATTTAATAACATACCATGGTTATTATACTAGAGTTTAAACATACCCTCGACCAAAAGAAAGTGCACGGTAAGGGTTAATTTCTCAATCTCATTATTATTCGAGATTGTTTAAGGGTAAGTTTTTACTGGGACATATTTATTATCCATGTCCATGTTTTATAAAGTAGTTTTCAATAGGATTATTTTAATGGAATATTTTATTATAACATAATTTTAAATGTTTTAAATATTTATTCTTCTATATCATTCTCATTAATGTCCATGTTTTCAAAATGGTTTTTAAGGATTCATTTATATGGACATAAATGTTTTCAAAATGATAATTCCATTCAAAAGATTCAAAGTGGTATGAGACACTTTGATTAAAAAATTTCTTTAAATGCCTTCCTTTCTAAATTGTGTGACTTTTCAATGTTTTCATGAAAAAGGGATATTTCTCTCAATGAGGTTTAAAAATCATTTTCATCTATGTCAACATCCTTTGATGGATTTTAAACTTTTTTGAAGTTGATTTATTATGATACAAATCTTCCATATTGTATTGAAGGTTTTGTGATATGTTTGACTATGGATGTGTTATTTTTATACCGTTCATGGTTTATGGTTAAAGTATTGACATTTAGAATGCTAGTTCTAATACGAATGTTTATGTTATGTTTCAACCTTTTCATATGAGGAATGTATTGGGAATAGTAAGTGATGGGTGGATCCTGCTATAACCCCTCTATGCATGGGTAGGTCTCATGAGACAATTTGACATGGAATTAGCCGAGGCCTTTCCCAATTTTATATATGGTTTTGGGTGAGGACTTAATCATTTTTAGAAATCTTGGACAAGGCCTTGACAAAATGTTTTATAATGTTTGGCATTATACATTACCCCATTATGAAAATAATATTGATGGTTCATGTGGTTATTCCACTAGTAGAATACACATGACTATGTTTAATTAAGGTATTATTTACTCAGCTCATATTTTTTCCATTAATTGTTCATGTTTAATATTTGTAAAGGAATGTGTTTTCAATTATTCACCATGCCTATTGTTTATGTTATCTTCCACTAAATTATTTACCCTTACTCAGTATCTAAGATCACTCTTTTCTTATGTTTTATTTTCCCCAGATTTTAAGAAGTGTTTTATGTTTGATATCCAGGGTTAAGATAAGGGAACAATTGTGTTCTAAAAGGATTATTTTTTTGTTCTATTTTAGAATGTGTAATGTAACATTCATGTATGTAATCTATTTTACAAGATTTCTAAACTGATCGGTCTTTCAGGACTTGATTCCTTGTAATCATGCTAATGTATTAAAATGATTCACTGACTCTAGGAATCTAGGGTCGAGGCATTACAGTTGGTATCAGAGGAAGTTTAACAACAACCTTGAAAATAGATTTAGATAGAATTAGATTAGATAACATTACCCAAAGATAGACTTTGAGGATTAATATAGAAGAACTTCCTAAAAGTTTGGTAATTTATAGATTTTGGGAATTTCCATGCAATACATCCATGTATGGATATGACTAGGTAGAGGTGGATCTGGTATAGATGTACCTAGGGGTAAAACCCGAAAACACCACTTTGTGCTAGAATCGAAGGGGAACTGGTGCACGACAATGGTCCTTGCTGCACTCTTGGTTACGAAACTCCTAGGAGACATGCTTAGGATAATTCACATGTTCATTACAAGCCACTATAAATTATTTAGGAGTAAACAATTCCTTAAAGAAAACATTTTTATTACTATTGATTATATCAATAAACGGTTCAATTTATGTTAGGTATTTTACAAGTTTTGAATTATTCACTGTGATTCATAAACTGACCTAGTGTATGCCATTGTTTATAAATGGTGCCTAGTATAAGGAATGAGAACTCCAGCAATACGTATGATCTAAAGAGTAAGAAGGATCATATCTTTCATGGTATTAATCCAACATTTAGAAGGTAAATAGTCTCCCATGAATTCTCAACATATGATTAAATAATATCATGTTTTAATAAGATATGTAAGAATTATATGAGGTCTATGGCTTTTAAGGGAAGCAAGATAAGAAAAGGGTGGTAGAGAGAAATATAGAAAAAGAGAAGAGGGGAAAAAGGATTTTCCCTTATGTGATAAATGTGGAAAGAATCACCTTGGTAAATGCTTGAAGAGAATGAGAGTTTGTTATAAGTGTGGAGAAAAAGGACACCATGTACGTGATTTCAAGGGTAAGAAAAATATTTCAAATGTAAAATGCTTCATCTACAAGGCGTTGGAAAACTACGCGAATCAATGTACCCGTTATCAGAGTATACTAAAAATGGTGTTATTGGATAATAATCAAGTTATGATACTACCTCAGTAGAAGAAGAATTACTAGTGTTCTTATGTTGTTATTATAGAATTATTTCATTTGAGTGTTGTATCAAAAATATACTGGTTATATGAATTATGGAGATAAATAAGTATTATATTGCAGTACTATTTTATTGAGGATTTGAGAATATATGTTTCTAAGAAAAGTGACTTAATAGTAAGCTACACTTTTTTGGAAAATACATGGTTGAAGGAAAGGTAATCCTTAATATGGTCCTAATAATGAGGTATTTATTTTGGAATTGTTAGGTTTCCGGGGCCCACAACGGAAGCCAGTGGGCCGGGGATTTTAAAATTTTTGTCAACGGGATGCTGGAAATTTTCGTCGTCGACAATCCGAGCCCCAGTGAGGTCTGTGGGTCTCGTGTAGATTTTAAAGAGCACAAAATTAAAATGAAAACGTACTAGTTTCAAATCCAAAATATGTGGTAGACTACAACTAGTTGATGGCGATCATCACTTGAAGGATCCAAAGTAGAATCCCTCTATATCTTCCACACGCGCTCCAAAAATCCACTGGAACATCGATTGTCAAACTCCAGGTGCTAGCATAGTGATCCGACGATGATTTTGACTTCCCGACGATCACCACATCGAGACTCCTTCGATGCATGAGAGAGATCTTGATCTGAGCTTCTTGGATCGAGAGATTCTCTCTCTAGAGAGCGGTAGGAGGGAGAGGCTCTCAAATTTCATTCCATAAAATGAATGAATAGTGATTTTCACACCCAAGAGAGAGATCCTCCTCTCTTATTTATAGAGACGTTGAGAAATACCCAGTTGGGTTCCCCAGCCCCCTTTTATTTCAACGTTCACTAAATAAATAATTTTGACAAACTAAACTGCGCCAATATTATTTATTATTTTATCATATACTTGTTATATATATGAAATATATTACGTGATAAAGCTGAGTCATTTAACTCGACTCGCTATCCCGCTTAATATTAAAAGAACCTTGAATATTAAATTATATTCCTTCGATTAATATTTTTCTATTATTTACTAAACTCTTAAATACATTAAATAAATTCAATCCCAAATATTCATAACTTGAATATTAATGAATTTATTTAATTATTTTGGTGATCGATAACTTGGAAAACGCTCAGACCCCATGGCGGGGCCCACTATGTCCATATACCTATTCAACTGAATAGGGTGGATTTTTGAATACGCTATTGTGTGTGACCCTCTAGGCCCTCATCTCAATAGCAGTGAATAAAATCCATAGACTAAGAGCGGATTCTAACAACTCATCATGGCCCCTAAAGAGATAAGGATAGTCATAGAAATGACTACCATCCTACAAACACTGACTATGTACTATAATCTCTTTGTCATTAAATATCTCATAAATCAGGATGCACTCTTGTGTCATCGTCCTTATCTTTCTTTATTATTTGTTGATCTATCCAGATGGGTTTTCCTTTCTACTACTTTGTCCAAAGACTTATGTTGGCAGCACCATCCAGATCAACCAGGCCTGAGATATACAACTTCCTAAACTTGGAAGTGACAAATCCTTTCTTGACCATTCAGCCAACGTCATACCACCAATGACGCACCCAACACAAACAACCTCACCATGACATCTTTGCCATGGTTTTCGTCTTGCATCAAAGTATGTAATCAGATGATATACATTAGTAATGGTATCAAGACAAGAGACCAATACACATGCTTGTAGATAGGAACAACCAATGACACCCAAAACATGTGGTGTTCCTATTGGCAGGTCTGTCCTCAGGATCTCACTACTAGAGATCACCAAGTGCGGACTTCATGAGAAGAAGTGTCAATGCTTATGATCCCCCAACACCTGATAGTTATACATCTACTGTGTCTAGTCAGTAATATGTATCTATACTATAGAACATATATTTAAGATCAATGTCATAGTATCTCGAGTTTCTCATTATAGTTTAGGATCTGATATAACCTCTTGACATGACAATTAACCTTTAGACATTACCATTATTATAGTGGACGCAGAAAAGTCTACACTATAATGGTAATATATCATCATGCATATCTAACTATACACATGATAAAGTAATCAAAAGTACTACATAGTTGGGTCTAGGGCACCCACTATTTCAACACTCCCACTTTCACTAGAGCCAACTTGCTAACTAAACTTTTTAGCTACTCACATGATAAATACCATGCTTCTACTGAGTAATGTCTTTAACTTCTAGGAATTCTACGTTTTCTCCATGTGGCATATCTGCTATATGGGACCTCATCAGCTTGAGTAAATCTTCTCAAGATAAGGTATCTCCGAGTATATTACTTGTTTCCATTATCATAACTTGACAAATTGGATAGTAAGAATATCATAATTCTCATTATGATAATACTTTTCTCACTAGGTGTGAATCCAATAATTAGAGCAAATCTTTTCAATTTATAACTGCTTCTTAGTTGCCTTAGAAGCTGTAACGTACTCGAGATTTATAGGTATGGCTACCAAAATCTTTTTATGAGCTTGAATATCTCATCTCTTTTTCCAAAATGTGATACTAGATGAAATTGATTTAAGGATTACTAGTCTGTGTACCACCATAACTAGTATACCTTCTTCTCCATATTCCAGGTACATATCATTTGTACTTTCTGAATTACAAGATGATAGTTCTGACTGCATCACTTTCAGTACTCCTGGAAATAATTGATATCTGCCTATAATAAATTATGTCCTTGCAGTATCAATTATTGTACATATTATAAAATATGTGATTGATCCATCGCTAAAGCATATGGTATCAATTCACAACTTTAATCTCTTCCTGTGTTCCGAACATGTTAACTTGAAGAGATAAAGCCATATGACCTATGAAACAATTATGAACTTGAATTGTTCGAACATGTATTTTTCAATACAATGTCACTATATATATGATTGACTTGGACCAAGCAACCTTTGGATCTACCTTAGTGGATCCTATTATCTATAACTTTGGTTTCTACTTGAAGTCAATCATTGGAGAATTTCTTTTATCCTGATCTTATCTAACTGTAAGATCAAAATCTGTTTTCCATATGTTGCCGAACATATTTCATTTGGAAAACATTGGTGCTCCCACTAACCTTTGGTAGACACAAGGGAAAGATTCATTTATAATGAATGCCCAAAGATCTTATTGATTAATTTAATCCAGAATTTGATTTTAGTAACTATCAAAAATTATTGGCATCATTTGATGTCATCATCACTTTCTAGTTGCGTCGTATAGACACCTTTCCATGAAACATGATCTTGACATCCAATGACCAATAAATTGATCATAGAAGTTCATCTATGACAAGTAAAATTATAATAGATTTAGGCATACCGATTTGGTATAACCAATCAAGCCTTATTGGTACCATACATTTACCATCCAGGTATCATTTCATTTGAATACCCACCATAATATTCAATTTATAATCCCCTTTGCAATTTGATACATGGAATCCATTATTGAATTTTAGTGGATCTTTTCAATATTAGCTCATTTCCATATACTGCTTACTTCTAGGATTTATTACTCTTAATGAATAATTTATCATCGGACGCGGTGAATATAAAACTATCACCATGGTTTCATTCTTCCTACGCAATATGTGTCTCTAGAACATGCCTATTCCACAAGTACTTGTGGAACTTGTTTCCTTTGCCAACTATTTGTGCATCTTGAGCATTGACTAAGTCCTAGTCAATTTAGCTCCCACTATCTATAATAGATATGTGCACCCTTGTATAGAAATGTAGTCTAATAATTGACTACATATTTTCTATTTTATGTATTTAGGTAATATCATACGAAACTGTTAGGATAATTACCTCAAATGCACAATGTGTATAACTTGATGCATGTTTGTTTAAATCCTAAAAAATGCTTTGTATATAAACATGTCATATAACATAATGGATTTTCCACCATACTATGACTCGTATGATATCAATTTTTCATTTTAGTTGGCATATCGGTTATGGGTTTAAGAATTTATTTGCAAATAACATCATGAAATATAATGGATGTTTCTGTAGGTTGTAAGATTGATACAACTTACATCATAACTTTGATGTATAAAATGTGCGTTTAGGAATTGCTCCATGCTACATTTTTTGATCAATGTTAATATGTAAGACTCGTCATCGATCCTCCTTAAGAAAATCAATATGGTGATGTAGATAAGGTAACATGTGTTTAGGAATTACTCTATGCAACATTATCATGATCGATTATTTTTTGGTCAAGATATTATTCGGCATGCCAATCTGAAGTAACTCATATCTTCGTACCAAACTTATAATTCACTGGTACATTACTTAATGACTAAAAGGAAACTTATGAAGTATCTTTACCTCTTGATTTCTTTGGAATAGTTTACACTGTCTTGTTGAACTAACCTCAGAACGATTTGTGGCATACATTTATTTCTAAAGTTTTCTTTGTATAAACTAAGGATGTCAATAATACCAAAGATTTTTAGCTTTTTCAAGCCTAAATACCATACTAGGTATATATTTTACGTCCACTTTTAGTTTTACTTGACAAAGAATCACATTTCCAAAACTGGGTAGGTCTTACATTTTATATTCATCATGTATTGACATTGATTCAAGTAGCAGTGAACTATTTGTTGAGTATGTTACCACAAACAAATTTCATTCCAAAACATGGAATAACGTCTCATAATGTCCAAATGGGCACATGAGATAAGTGTATTTGGTTATAATCCATAACTTGTTCTATTTGAATCAATCACTTGGCAATTTGAAGTTATGTGTTTCTCACTACAGACTTAGGAATCACCCTTTCTCAGTTACTTGGAGAAGACACATTACTTCTAGTAATGTTTCTCTGCTTGCTTGGTTACTGTATTTAAATACATATGTTATTGGAATATTATATTCAATACCAAATAAGTATGTTAGAAACATTAATATACTTGATAAATATAAACTGAACATGAAGCTTGTACTTGCTTCTTGTATTTCAGTTTTTAAACTTCCATGAATTTATATGTGATGTAAATAAACTCCTATTAAATAACCAACCACTTTTCATTGAAGGACATGATGAAAGTGCCTTTGGTGTAACTTTCCAGAAGTCTTTTTTCCTTTTCATTTAATGTATTCGCCATAAGAATAAAATATGGCACTATCTCCAATATTCTTATTACATAGAGAATGTTACCATAAAGGTAATGAAGCACTTACTCTATACCGTTCATTTGTACCTTTAAACGAAACTAGAGTAATTGGGTGAAAAAGGTATAAGAATGGGATGACATGAAAAGTTGTGAACTATTTTTCACATTACACAATCAGAGTGCAATCATCACATTCAAATCTTGCTGCAATTTCTCCTTGGAAACTTCTTGGAGATGAGACTACATGTAACATAATCCATGTCATGATATAGTGGCCTCAACTAACATATGAACGTGATGATAGCATTATAAAAGAACCATAATATGCTTGATTTATGAGTCAACTGTAAGCAGTTTTCCCCCATTACTTCATAAGGTGATTTAACAGGTTGGGACACAAGCAGCTTGAATTTCCATTATGGTAGTAATGTGCACAAGCGTCTTTACTACACATGGATTTCGTGCTTGTTTGGACACTAACTTTGTCTAATAATTATCGTAGTTTTATTCTGGTATTGGATGCCTTTATCTACAAATATACTATAGCAGATTGTACTTTTATGTGATTACCAGTTTAGACATAATTGATTAATTTAATCATTAAATATCTTCCACTAATTTTTCGAATTCTAGGAACCCTATGTTCTAGAATCAGAATACACTTGAGTATTCTAGTGTCAAGGATCCCTGAACCGCCCTCATAGTCTACAAGATATGGCTACTCCACTACTTGGAGGGTCCAAGTTAGGCTTTTGGCTGGCCAACCACATTAATTTGTGGTTCCTTAATCTTTTGAGTGAAGTCCCAGCTTCAATAATCATTTACTGATTTACTCAATGCTTGCCTCTAAAATTACAACAAACTAGATAAGGCTATATCTTTGTGGAAATTTTAGTTAAGTCGACCCACCACACAAATAAGAACTCCTCGGAAGTAAGAGGAACCCTCAACTGAGGCATGTCCAGCACCTCGAACACCCGGTTTTGTTCAAACATGAATGATGGAAGGCTGTTTGTGACTTAATATTTTCTTTGAGGGTTTTATTGGTTATCTCTCTCTCGACGAATGTGATCCATTTCTATTAAACTTGTTCATCTATGTTGTCGCACTCACAACTAAACTTTAATAGAAATACATACGCCACTTCTTTATGGTTTTTATTATATATTATTTTATGTATTTTTCCCACTGTTCTAAAATGCATAAAATAATAAATAAACGCATAAAGGAAAACTATTACCCCACTGCTCTTGAGCATCTAAATGACCTAAGAGCATCTTACCTGAGTCGAAGATTGACTTATAATGCATCTTGCCACTTGTCTTCTATGTTTGCTTCACTTCTGAAACATTGTCTTGTCTTGGTAGGGTCCACGTCACATCTTGGAGTACCGGCTCGTCTTGGTGGAATCCACATGTCGTCTTGCACCGTCGTGCACTGCCTTATCTTATCAGGGTCCACGTCGCTCGCCGCCTTCATCTGAAGTACAAGGATACTCGCGTGCAGGTGAGGGGAACTCGAGTATAAATGTACATCATATAAATATTGGTCACACATGCCCTTATACATTTTAATCGAAAAATAAAGATGATGAGTAGACCATATATTTAATTAATTACAATCATCACACACATTTAAATAATTAATTAAATAAATCATTAAATGCAGACATACAAGGGTCGATGCTCAAGACCAGACGACGAGTAAAATAAAGTGTGATAAAAATTAAAATGAATTAATTATGTATGAGGGTTTATTTTATTAAATTAATGAATTAATAAAATCAAATAATTTAATTAATTATCAGTCCTCTAATTAATTTAATTTTAATGCCAAAATAAAATTAATTTAACTTAATTCAATTTAATAATTAAATTGAATTAATTTTATCTGGTTATTATAATAATTAACCAAAATTAATATTAATTAATTTAATTTACAAACTAAAATTAAATTAATTAATTTAATTAATCTTGATTAATTTTAAATTGGTCGGTATATGAAAACACCGTTGCATGACCTGTGTGGGTCGGGCCAAACCCGCACAAGGCCATGCCTTGGCTGAAATGGGCCGGTCTGATCCACCCCAACTCGTTTTGGGTTAGGCAGGTACGCTCGGACCGCTTCAGGGTTATATTTGCACTGAGAAATAATTACAAGAAAAATAAAAGTAGCTCATAGATTTGACCAATGTTGTGGCAATGAACGTTGCACCTGAAAGGCCGAGTGGGGCGCTGTCATGGCTGCTACATGCAGTGGGTTGGAGAAAACCGGTGGTCCGGTTCTGTCAGGCAGAACCGCTGTGTGCAGTCGGCAGCAGGTTGTGGGAAGTGGCCGCAGCGTCCAGGGCATGCGAGGGAAGAGTCGGCTACTGCTGCAGGGAGGCCTGGTGGGAGGGATGCTGGGGCGCGACCAGGAGAGAAGCAGGCGGCGGCCGGGAGAGGAGTAAGTGGCGCCTTCCATGCAGGAGAGGGGTTGAGGCGCCGGTGGAGGAGGAGCAGGGCGTCTAGGCAGTGACGACCTGATCTGGGGGCTTGGCTGGGGTGCACCATGCAGGTCCGCAGGGTGAGGGGCAGGCGGCTGGCCGAGCCACCTTTGTGGCATGCAGAGCGTGGGTGAGGCACCAGCGGCCCTGTGCTGTGCGTCACATCGAGATGTGGTGCTGCAGTGCGCCGTGCCAGAGACAGGGGTCTTCTGGACCCCTGCTTTTCCCTTTTTTTATTTTTTTTGTTTTTGTTGTTTCCACAATATAACCACCTCTTCCCCTTTTTTGTAAATTTAACAATGCTTTTTGAAGTCTTTCTTTACCCACCCTTTTTTTAATTTTTTTAGGTCAATTCCACCTCCAAAAATCTAAAGGCTACTCAATAGCATTTGGATTTAATAATAATAAATTTATTATAAAAAAATAATAATTTATTATTATTTTACTATTATAATAATAAAATTATTATCATAAAAATAATATTTTATTATTATTAGACTATTATAATAATAAAATAATAATTATTATAATAATAATAAAATTATTATGGAAATCATAAAATAAAATTATAATTTGCACTTAAATTTTTTTAGGATGAACTAAATCAATTTCAAGAGAAACTTGATTAGTTCTTCAGGATGGAAAAATTAATACCCAAGATCAAATCACATACTCGATCCAATCCAAACAACTAAACTGACCATAACTCGGTCATTTAGCATCGGATCGATGCATAGTTTGAACCGTTGGGACCGTATTTAAACCCTATACTTAAGTTTTATGCAAATTTAATTTTTAAGGATCAGAAAATTTATGTGATCGCTCTGATACCACTGTTAGGTTTCTAGGGCCTGCAACAGAAGCCGGTGGGTCGGGGATTTTAAAATTTTCATCAGTGGGATGACAGAACTTGTTGTCACTGACGATCCGATCCCCAGAGGGTCCGAGGATCTCACGTAGATTGTAAAGAGTAAAAAATTAAAATAAAAACAAACTTGTTTCAAATCCGAAGGCACGGTCGACTGCAACTAGTCGATGGCGATCGTCGCTTGAAGGATCCAAAGAAGGATCCCTCTAGATCATCCAAACGGACTCCAAAAATCCGCTGGACTGTTGATCGTCAAACTCCGGCTGCTAGCATGGTGATCCGATGATGCTATCGATGTACCGACGATCACCGCATCGAGAAGACTTAGATGCATGAGAGTGATCTTGATCTAAGCTTCTTGGATCAAGAGCTTCTCTCTCTAGAGAGCGGGAGGAGAGAGAGGCTCTTAGCTTTCATTCCATAAAATTAATGATTAGTGATTTGAACACCCAAGAGAGAGAGCCCCCTCTCTTATTTATAGAGACGTTGAGAAATACCTAGTTGGGTTCCCCGGCCCCCGTTTATTTCAATGTTGACTAAATAAATAATTTTTACAAACTAAACTACACCAATATTGTTTATTATTTTATCACATACTTGTAATATATATTAAATATATTACATGATAAAACCGAGTCATTTAACTCAACTCGCTATCCCACTTAATATTAAACGAACCATGAATATCAAATAATATTCATTCGATTAATATTTTTCTTGTATTTACTAAACTCATAAATACATTAAATAAATTCAATCCCAAATATTCATAACTTGAATATTAATGAATTTATTTAATTTTTTGGTGATTGATAACTTGGACAATGCTCAGACCCCATAGCGGGGCCCACTATGTCCATATATCTATTCAACTGAATATGGAGGATTCCTGAATACGCTATTGTGTGTGACTCTCTAGGCTCTCATCATGATAGCAGTGAATGAAATCCACAGACCAAGACCGGAGTCTAGCAACTCGTCATGGCCCCTAATGAGATAAGGATGTTCATAGCAATGACTACCATCCTATAAACACTGACTGTGTACTATAATCTATTTTTCATTAAATATCTCATAAAGTAGGATGCAATCTTGTGTCATCATCCTTATGTTGATTTATTATTTGTTGATCTATCTAGATGGATATTCCTTTCTACTACTTTGGCCAAAGACTTATGAAGGTGACAACATCCTGATCAACCAGGCCTGAGATATACAACTTCCTAAACATGGAATTGAGAAATCCTTTCTTGACCATTCAGCCAACGTCATACTACCAACAACGCACCCAACACAAACTACCTTTCCATGACATCATTACCACAGTTTTCATCTTGCATCAAAGTACATAATCAAATTATATACATTGATAATGGTATCAAGTCAGGAGACCAATACACATGTCTGTAGATAGGAACAACCAATGACACCCAAAACATGTGGTGTTCCTATTGTACGGTCTGTCCTCATGATCTCGCTACTAGAGATCACCAATGGCGAACTTCATGAGATGAAGTCTCTATGCTTATGATCCCCTAACACCTGATAGTCAGAAATCTACTATGTTCAGTCAGTAAGATGTATCTAGACTATAGAACATATATTTAAGATCAATGTCACTGTATCTCTAGGTTCTCATTATAACCTGGTATCTGCTATAACCTCTTGACATGAAAATTAAACTTTGGAAATTACCATTATTATTGTGGACATAGAAAAGTCTTTACTATAATGGTAAGATATCATCATACATATCTAACTGTACACATGATACGATAATCAAAATTACTATATAGTTGGGTCTAGGGCGCCCACTATTTCTACAGGAATAATATATGGTTGACTTGGATAAATTATATAGGATATTCTTGAATTCCTTGGAACTATTTAATAGTCTGTTTATTTCATCATTGTGGAATATTAAAAAAATTTGGATATAAGGAATATATCCAATATTCTATAAAGAATAAGGGAGCATGAAAGTAATCAATATGGTTTTATGGTAATTCAGGGTGTTACCATGTTTAAAAAGAATACATGATGAAGGTGTTCACATGTTATTACGTGGAAAAATGGATCTTTATTGTGTTTAACTTCCTTAGAAATTTTGGACTCTGAGTTTGCATAGAAGTATTTTGGATAAATATAATGTTTGGAATGTATTAAGTTTCAAATTGGATACAATTGTTAAGGTTATTTTTGGATTTTCATAAAAAGGACAACCCAGAGGTCAGGTGACAACCAGTCAGGTCCAGCAAGGCCACAAGACTTGAACCCACAACCAAAGGGCAACAAAGGTGCATCACCTACCACTGGCCTATGTGATGTTCTGGATTGTATAATGTAGTTTCTTTTTAAAAGGTATGATAGATGAGTTATTACATCATTATTTTTAGAACCCTATATGATTAGGATAAATAGAATATTTGTTTGAATTTTTTTGGTGTGAAAGATGATTTTATGGTAGGAATTAGTTAAAGGATGTAACTCGACATGTCAAGTATATATATATATATATTCCCCTCTTATTCTATGACTACATTAATTATTAAATGTTAGTTAAGGGACTTCGCCTCAATCTCCTTTTATTGAGGAATCCATCAATTTCTAAACGACTTTCTTTTATACGGTGTATAAAACCCTTTTAATTTTCATTTCAAGGGGAATCTTTTTCTACAAAGCATTTTACTAAATGAAAAAAAGGAATGTTTTTTAACGTAAGTGGTGACAATGACTTTTCCGCTGCCACGAGTTTTATTTGATCTTTGTCTTCATTAACAAGACAAATTGTTTTTTAAAAGAAAATAAATTCCATATACTCTGTTTACATATTTTTGGTATTGAAAATGGTTTTGATAATATATTTGTTATTTCAATATATTTAAATGATATATGGTTATTGATGACCTCAATAAATCCCTATAAATATTTATGTTTTCCTTCCAATTATGTGTCTCTAATTTCCACCAATGTTCTCTTAATCGAGATCATAATTTTGTGGTAACATTTTCATTTCTCTTTCCTTCTTATTAAGACTAAATTTTATTAACCTAATTTCCAATGTGTGTTTTCCACAAATGTATTTATCTACTTCTAAAATTTTATTTTTGAAGAACAATTTAAAATTGCGAGGACACAATTTATTGAAGAAGGGGAGAATATAACACCCTAATCTTCCATAGTACATTTCCCTTTGAATAATGCAATAGCTTGCATTGTATGCCACTTTGAGATTCTAACACATCGCGACCAATCAAACTAGTCGTTATGAATAGTAATACCCACTTTTTAAAATTTTATCAATTTTATCTTTCATAATGGACATAATTTTTGGGTTCTGAATATCAAAAATATCTTAGGGTGTTTTTTTGGTATTTTTATGAAAAAATTCAATTTTTGATGAATAGTGAAAAATACTAAATTTTAATCAAAAACAAATTTTTTAATCAAAATAATTTATAGTGATAAATTATAATATTGAGTGGTTTTTAAGTATAATTAGATTATATTTTTTCCCATTTAATCCAATTCAGGTCATTGGACTTAATTTCACATTTAAATTGGACATAAGAAAGTGTCAATCTTTTGATAATTATTATTTCTTAAAAACACGCTTTTTGTTGACAATGAGAATTAATTTTAAATTAATTTTTTCCACTTTTATGTTTTGAATTTAGAAAAATGGATTTTATATTTAGAATAAGGAGGTCCAAATTGTGTAAATAGGTAACTTTTATTTTTATAAATTTTGAATAATTACTTCGGTAAATATTTTATTTACTATGGTTAAAGGGTAAATTCGGTAAATAAAGGTAAAAAAATAATATTATAATCTTATTAAATTACCCTAAAATGTGTTCTAACACTATTGGATTCTACATTTTTGACCATGGGCATCCTTGGGTTGATTTTGGGACCACATGGAGCCACTTGTAAGTGATTATGACACTTTATATTAATTAAGTTAAAGTAAATACAAAAATGACACAATCATATATCTTTTAGTAAAACATTTTTTACATAAGGTTATATAAGTTATATATTAAACTATAAATATTAATTATAATTATAATAATATTAACTACATAATGGTATTTTATTTATAATTTTTAGACATTGAATAATTAAATTTACTTATGACACAATGATGATGCAGTTTTTTCCTAATTAATGAAAGAGTCAAATAAATGGTATTATAGATGTTAAAATAAATATAATTTGAAAGTTTTGATTCCATCCAAAAATTTTATAGGTTAATGTGACATGTTAGGATTTATTAAATGAATTTTTTTTCGAAGTAATAATTCTTTTAAGAATTTAACAAAAACAAAATAGAAAACAGTGTCAAAATTGACATAAAAGAGTTTTTAAAACAAATATTATATTATTAATTGATATTCTATTTATAAAAATATAAGGGTTAGAAAAAGGTCTTAAATAATATTATATATGTTATTAATGGACCACATGAGGTTCTCTTGGAAGTTTATAGTATGTTTATTAACCATATAATATAAAAATACAAAGAGACATGGTAAATGTCAAACTAATTAACTAAGAGTTAAATCTAGATTATAAGGTTAATATAGTGATCCAAACCTGTATAAAAACTATTGGTTGAGTGATTTTATACCCATAATCACTTTATCTTCGAAATAAATCAATTTTAAGACATTATATACCGAATATTATTTTATTATAAAATAATATTTCAATCTTTCCTAAGGTGCCCCTCACCCCTCTTATAAAAGGGAACTCCCCCTTCTCTCAAATTCACACCTTCAAATCCATTTGTTTCGGCCAAAACCTGCACCAATATCCTCTAAACTATCCTCCCTATATCCTAGAGGCCTTAATTTGGTCATAAATCTAACATATGGAGACCTTTTGATCAAATCAAAAGGAAGAACCCGAAGAAGAGGTAAATATTTCATCACATATTTCATGTTATTTTCTTCTGACACTTCTTATTTCCTTTTTGTTTCTATTGTAAAACAATAACTCTAGTATCTTCTATATAATTTGATGTTATTATAAATATGGTACAACCAGATTCATTATTCTATTCATCCTATAGATGACATGTCACCATGTGTGCATACGTATGACTTACCGTCTCCACGTCGTGGCGTAGTTGTTATTCAATACATTATTATATTGGATGGGTATAATAATGATGTATTATTGATGTAAATAATAAATATAACATTTTAATGATTCTTTATATATGATATAACATCCAATTATATACGATTTTAATATCAAAAGAATGATAGTGTCGCTCATGCGTACATATGGATTACCGTCTCCACGATGCGATGAGATTCATTTCCATGTTCACCATTCAACGATGATTATAAAAATATATATTATTAATAAGTATGTAATATATGAAATAATAATTCTACTAGATATATATATATATATATTTTATGTATTTATGTATGTATGTACTTATATATATCTTATTCAGTTACTTCTGTTCAATAAGATGTGAAAACGGAAACAACAACTATGCATACGTACGACCTACCATCTCCATAAATGGTAGATTCCATTTCATATATACATATATTCTAAATATTTATATTCTAAATATATATGTTATATAAATCATGGTTTATATTCTGGAATAATTTAAATCATGATCTAAATGATACGATCAAGAATAACTAGTTAAAACACATACGATAAAGAAAGCAATTATTACCCAAAATGTTAATTCAACATGGAAATCATTATTAAATGGGTAGTATAAATTCATAAATGAATCATTTATGTTATAATATAAATGAATATGGTTCTAGTATAATTTAAAAACATATTGTGGTTATTATAAAAGAGGATAAATGTACCCTCGACCAAAGGAAAGTGCAAGGTAAGGGTTTATTCCTCAATCTCATTATTATTTGAGATTATTTATGGGTAAGTTTTTACTGGGACATATTTATTATCCATGTACATGTTTCATAAAGTACTTTTAAATGGGATTATTTTAAGGTAATATTTTATTAAAACATCATTTTAAATGTTTTAATATTTAGCCTTCAAAATCATTCTCATTAATGTCCATGTTTTCAAAATGGGTTTTAAAGATTTATTTATATGGACATGAATGTTTTTAAAATGTTAATTCCATTCAAAAGTTTCAAAGTGGTATGAGACACTTTGATTCAAAAATGTCATTAAATTTCTTCCTTTCTAAATTATGTGACTTTTAAATGTTTTCATGAAAAATGGATATTTCTCTCAAAGAGTTTTACAAATCATTTTCATCTATGTCAACATCCTTTGATGGATTCAAAACTTGTTTGAAGTTGATTTATTATGATACAAATATTCCATATTATATTGAAGGTCTTGTGATATGTTTGACTGTGGATGTGTTATTTTTATACCATTAATGGTTTATGGTTAAAGTTTTGACATTTCGTATGCTAGTTCTAATACGAATGTTTATGTTATGTTTCAACATTTTCATATGAGGAATGTATTGGACATAGTAAGTGACTGGTGGAGGCCACTATAGATAATCTATGAATCAGTAGGTATCATGAGAAAATTAGACATGGAATTGGCTGAGGCCTTTCCCAATTTGATATTTGGTTTTGGTCGAGGCCTTAATCATTTTTATATTTCATGTCCGAGGCCTTGAAAAAATGTTTTAGAATGTCTTACATTTTACATTCCCTCATTATGAAAATAATATTGATGGTTCATGTGGTTATTAGACAAGTATAATACACATGACTATATTTTATTATGGAATTATTTAATCAGATCATATTTCTGCCATAAAGTGTTCATATTTATTATTTGTAAAGTCATGTGTTTTCAATTATTCATCATGCCTATTGTTTATGTTATCTTCCACTAAATTATTTACCCTTACGGGGCATCTATGCTCACCCCTTTATTATGTTTTATTTTCCCAGGATCCCAAGAATTATTTTATGTTTGAGATCCATGGTTAAGCTAAGGGAACAATGGCATTCTCAAAGGATTATTTTTTTTGTTGTATGTTAGAAAGTGTAATGTAACGTTCATGTGTGTAATCTATTTTCCAAGACAGCTAAACTGATCGGTCTTTTGGGACTTGATTCCTTGTAGTCATGCCAATGTATTAAAATGATGCAATGACTTTGAGAATCTAGGGTCTGGTCATTATAATATCTATGGTAACTTTTCATGCTACAATGAACAATCAAAGTTTTCCTCACATACCTACTACAAGTGAATAGTTCAACCAATTGTGAAGGGGAAACTAACCATAAGAGAAAATTGGACAATCCTTTATTCCAACCTCAAACCTACCATATGATAGGAGTGTCCATAAGATGGAAATTCATCTGATAATTTATCAACTAACTTAAGATTCCTATTAAAAGAGGATAGACTTACCTTACTATACTAAATGTGTTATTGTTGACTTGAAGTGGAAGATTACTGGAATCGATCTTAGTTGATTGAGCATGAGGTCAAGACGTGTAACAAACCAATTATTTACAAATGGAAATTGATTTCTTATAAATATTTCATGAAATAAAGACACAATGATCTACTAATTGCAATGTGTCCTTTAAACGTCAGTTTTTCACTTCTGTGATTTAAATTTCAAAAATATAACATACATGGTTGCAATTAGTAAGTTGTTTGGAGTCCGATAAAAAAACTTAATTTTTAGTGAATAGTAAGCTACCATTATGAATAGTAACATACCATTATGAATAGTGATATACCTTAATGAATAGTAATACAACTTATGATAGTTTAAAAATAATATTCAAGTGAAAGTATGATTTACCTATATTTTAGAATAAGTAAATGAATGTTTTAAAATTGGTTTCTTTAATAAATTATGAGTTAAATAAAATATTAAAATAATCATATTTAGAAAATTATTTTTGAAAAATGGATTTTATTTTTGGATTAAACTCTTTGGAAAATGTTTAGGATTAATTTTTGGGATTTTTCTAAAATACATGAATTTTTTAAGAATTGTAAAATACGACAATTGGCGATAAATACTAAATAATGGATTTATAGAGTCATTGATGATGATCTACTGATGTAATTCAAATTGGTTCTAAGTCACATCCATTTATTAATATTATTTTTCATGGAATCATCCCTATTTCTAGTCTTGAGGTAAATTAATAAACTAATGATTAAAGAATTATGAAAACCCTGCTCTCCTCCACTATAAAAACCACCATCACTCCCTCTTCTCTTAACTACTATAAAGCCTTGTTCCTTTCCAATATTCTACCCAAATATATCCAAAATATCCTCCCCCACTTAAAAATCCCCCTATTCTCTTCAAAATACCAAAAACCCTCCCCTTAAGAGGTTCTCAAAGGAGGTAAACTCAAGAGGTAAATTCATATTTCCAATTCTTTCATTTCTTTTATGTTCTTTTCTTTTATTGTATCATTCCTCACCTACCATCACCAAAAATGGTTTGATAACTCCAATAACATACATGTACTAGAAATTTTTTAAGCTAATGGGAAAATTATTTATATTCTATCCTTTCCCCATCTTTTATTTAGAAATGAAAACACCGTTTGAGATGTGTTAATTTAGCACTTTGAAGGAAAACAATTTATCAATTTTTATTATGATCTTTAATTCTGGTCATGAAACATTTTGTGTTATGATTAAACCAAATTATTTTATATATAATATATCCTTGTTATGGTTATGTAATTATTTTTTACAAATTTTATTATGTTATAAATCAAAACATGTTCATTGTAATCAAACCCACAGATTAACCAAAACAGTTATCACTAAGATTTTATATAATAATTAAACTTCACTCTAGGTAAAAATATTAAATTTAAAACCATTTAATCTCTTGTATGTTCACTAATATCATATAAATTCAATTCTTGACAACCACTTTCATATTTCATGTATATAAAGACATGAATATAAGCGAACCAGTCATTAAAAACCAAGTAAGAAAATGAGCCCGAACAATGAAATTAAACCTTATAACCAATAAAAAGGTCTGGAATGAAAAAAAAGGGTTAAAATAACTCAATTAAATATATAAAAGGTTTTGTGATTGTAAATTAATAAACCTAATTTGTTTATTTAGGTCATTAATTATAAGTGGAGAACACCACCAGATTTAAGGTAAGGGATCCTCTCAATTTCTCTCTTAATCAATATTGTCCTCTATGATATGCCTTTATTTGGTGTAAACAAAAATGATGGGGTATGTTTTAGCACCTACCCCTTAGTTCCTTCATGATGTATAAGTGATGGTAAACCCCTTTTATCTCTCATCAATCCCTCTTAGGTAAATCCGACACTATGTCAATAAATCGTAACAAATTATACATGAACCTTCTTTGTTATTTCGAGTAGCCTTATATTTCAATATATAAAAAATGAGTTATCTTATATATTAATGTAAATATTATAAATCATATTTAGTTTTACAAAATTTGTTTATGAAGACCCTTTCATCACTGTGTTTTGGGGATATACATGTTTTTATAAAAAATTCCCTCCTTACAACTTTCAGATAAGAAAACCTATTTTAAGGTAACTTCCCAAAATTTAAACCAATTTCAAGTTCCCTCCATCCTCTATTTTAATCCACCATTGTATTTATAAAATCATTCTTTTATTATGAAATCCTTCTTGGTCCAATTCTAATTTTATATAAAATGTTGGTCGGAGTAGAGTACTCAAGTGGGGGGGGGGGGGTGAATTGAGTATTTATAAAAAATTATGTTTAAAAGGTATTCTTAAAAAGGTTCCCCAATAAATTTAAGTACAACCCAATTAACCAAAGTAATATTGTTATGAAGGTTTGAATATTTAAATAACTTCTTAGAATATTGATTAATTCTAAGTAATCTTAATATTAGTTATTAAAATTACTTTTGAAGCAATTCTAATAAGGAAAAACAATTATAACTTCTTTCCAATATTAACTATCAAAGTAAATTTAGTGATTTCTGAATTAAACAGTAAAACAGAGACAACTAAAATAAACAGCACAACAGATATAAAACAAGTGGTTCAGTCTCAAGCTGAGACCTAATCCACTCCAGTTGGTGATCACCCGCCACCAAGAAGTTTATATAAATAAACTTGATCCACACACTAGATTGGGGTTAACAACAGTACACAAGACTATCCAGGTCACACGACCTCTTCCATAGTTCTTTGTGGGTATGAACTAATATGTCACAAATGGACCTCTTCCACACTTATCTGTGGGAATACACAAGTGTAAAAAAATGTAATAGAATGGATATCTTGTATCCATTAGTTTAATGTTGGAGATAGTGTGTGTTTTTATACAAATACACACAAACACTACCCTAAAGATAAAAATAATACACAGCAGAGCAAAAATTATGAGATAAGGTTAGAAGTGCTCTGAGTGTTAGTCTATGTAGCTCTGGACTTCTAGGATGAAGAAGATGCAAAAATCAAGTCCTCTTGTGGAAAACAGAGCATCGCAAGTCACCTAGATCTGGATCGTGTTCTTCGTGGAGTTGATAATACAGAAATGCTCTCGACTCTAGAATTTGAATATGCTTCATATGTTCTTCAATAGTACCGAGTTTCATGTGCTAGTTATTCTTTTAAGAATGCTCATGCTTCTTCATGATGTCACCACAGTCATGCATCTTTCTTCTAAAAAGGTTGTTCTTTTTATTCTTTGAATGCATGTGTTGGAGCTGACAGGATGTGTGTATTCTGAACCTCGTACCTTGTACTATTAGTTAATATGTCTACAAAGAAACATTAATTATGTCAGTGCATTTAAAATCTTTAAATATGACAGTTATAAATTAAATTAAAAAAATTAAAAAATAGATTAAGAAATGGTGTCACAGTTTGTCGGGAAACGGTGTCTCCATGAAATGGTGTCTCCTTGAAACTATGTCTCATTGAAACAGTGTCTCCTAGAAACGATGTCTTATTCTTTGACTTTGAGCGGTGAGAAAATTATGATGGCATAGTGGGATAGTGATTAGGAACTGGTAGCATAGATGTGGTGTTTGATCCCGGTGTCTGGATGGTCACAATGCCTGGATGGTCATGGTGTCTAGTCATGGTGTTTGGGTCCTTTTCCAAAAAAACACAACTAGTGGCAGACTCACAGTTTCTCTAGCTTAGCCAAATATCTGTATATAGACTGAAACAGTGATATTCATAGAATGAAATAAACTTAATCATTCACAAGATAATTTCAATATAAACAAAAATAGTTTACACTAATTATTTTAGGCATAAAGAAAGTAATCATCTCTACACATGATTTTAGAAAGATTAAATAGGATTAATAATCTTTACAGAATGCATTGGATTTGTGATCATTAAAACATGATTAAAACATGAGGAGTCCAATAATCTCCTCCCTTTTTATGATAAAAAATCATGTGAGTGAGATATTTGTTTTTAGTGAATGTGCATCCTTAGTGTGTATATAGAATACATATTCCTACCCCTTTTTGTATTATTAAAAAGTGTAAATAAAAAATAGACAATAAAGATTCACAATGAATTATATGGATAAAAAGTGGCATTACAAACGGTAAGGGACAAGACTATATAAAACATCCCTATCAAAAGATAGTAGTCACATTTCTTCAGCACTGGCTTGTCTTCTCTTTGCCTTTGGCAGCAGCATCAGAAGAAGAATCCATATGAGTAGAGGTAGAAGTGGAAGAAGGGAGTGAACCGGATGATAGAGAAGGTAAAGGGAGTCTTTCAAAAACAGAAGGGACCAAGGCAGGTGCAGCGGAAGACCAAGGAAAATATTGATCAATTCTAGCATGCCTAATCTGACTCAGAGCCTGAGAGATAGACATAGAGGTAGAGGAAGGGGCCAAGGATGAGAAGTTAGGAAAACCTGATCACAGGGGTGCAGCTGGAGGAGCGAAAATTTTAGTACTCTGGACATGAAGATAAGGCCTCAAAAAGCTTCATGAAGTCAACAATTATCTTTCCACCATACTGCATGGCTTTATCAAATTCATCCTTGTTCTCTATAAACTTATACAACAAAGGAGGGAAATATTTGAGCTTTTGGACTTGGCTTTCGAAATCTTGAGTGACAGGAGGGATCCTCAGATTCTCCACTAGGTACTTAAAGTGGTTGGTTTTTCATTCTTAGAGAATATCCAATTGAAGTTGAAATCCACCTTCTTAGAAATTTCTTTCTGAGCATCATTGAAAATCATGGAATGAATTTTAACTAAATCAAGAACTCTGTCACTATTCTTGATAACTTAAAATAGAGATTCCTTGTCAAAGCCACTAAGCACAGAGTGAATTTCTTCTTTGACAACTCTTCAGAGAAGATCAATGTCTAAAGAAGTTTGAGATGACTGTCCAGAAGTATGAGAAGCAATGAAAACCGAGGTAAGGGATTTCAATTGATTTAGAACTTTTTGGATACCACCCTTATACTCATCAGTTAACTTGTTAAGACAAATAATAAGATCATGGATCTCTTGAACAATCTTCTTCTTTCTTTTAATTGCCTTTTCAACCAAGGAGGTTAGATGAGGTTGAATCAGTGAGGCTACTTCCTATTGGGTTTGACTAACAATATCCTCAATAGGATAAGAAATAGGTTTTGGTCTCGAGTTCCTCACTCTCTGCATATCTTCAACCATACCTCTGAGAGTTTTTACTTCATCACTAAGATGTTGTTTCTCAAATCTAACTTCTTGAATCTCATGAAGTATCTTGGGTTGAATCTTCTATATGATCTTTCCCAAAAACATGGTATCATCTCTCTCACTTAAATTGGTTATATGATATAGTTGGGTATTCATGAGTTTTTTAACTCCAGCCAATAGGGTAGTTCCAAATTATTTCAGATCATAATTATTCACCATGTTTGGAGGTTCTTACGAGGGTTTAGGAATAGAAGCTGAGACATAATCAGGTTACTTGGTAGAGATACTTTCATGTGAAGATTCCAGTTTCAAATGAAACATAGTAGACATATCAATTCCTTTCACTGATACTTCATGTGAATCATTCACATCAAAATAAATAGGGAATTTATAACATGTATCCACTGATTTTGGATCAAAAAGATTAAGCAATTAAATAGATTCCTGATTCGGGTGCTACTCCCCCTCAACAGGTGAATCTTTCTCAGGACTGAGAGATTTAGATCCTTGATCTATTTCCATGATTTTAACCCTGATATCCTCACCCATTTCATTTCAAGCCAACTAAAAGGCTTGCTCCATTCTCTCTTTAGCAAATAGAAAAACTTCACGAAAAACCTTTTCTTATGGGTGTTCTTCAAGAGAAGTTTTGTGTACAACAGAAAAATATTCTTGTATATTCTCTTTTAAACATCCTTTTTCACTTACCCTTGAAATAGATTCTTCTTTGGAAGCAATTTGTTCTTCCAGATCAACAACTTCTTTAGGAACATGAATTTCTTTCTCAAATAAGACATGAGTAGTAGGTGTACTGTCTTCCTTATCAAGAACAGTTTCTCTTAGATGTACAACAACCTCTTCTTCTTCTTCCTCATCAAAATACTCAACAAGTTCATCTGGTTCCAAACCAGGATCAGAAATATCCTTAGATCTTAAAGGGTGTTCCACCAGATTAATATTTTTAAAAACTCTGTCATTATCTTCCACCCATGCCTTTTCCATAGATTCCAACAGATTTTTATTCTCTTTACTATAAATTTGGAAATACAGAACTCATAATCCTTAATGAATTTTTCATCTAGTCCAACCAATCCCTTTTCATGAAGCATAGATGAAATTAATCTTGAGTAGAATAGGGATGTTGACTTGGAGGTGGGCTTTATCAACTCATACATATGGTGTATAACATACTTTCATATGTTGATATTATGTCCATTCTACATAAGGTGTATCAAAAATACATCCTGATAATTGAGTATAGAAATATCACCCTTTCTAGGGCTAATCAAATTTTGAGCAAATTGAAACTAGAGTCTAGATTCACAATCTAGCTCGGTAGATATGGCTCTCCTCTTAGTTTCATTCCCAATTAAGCTTTCCAATGCATCTTCCAAAACAAAAAACTCACTTGGAGGTGGAGGAACTCTCTGATAGTCCTCACAAATACCCTCATGAGGTATCTTAAAAAATGTAGCCCATAACCTTGAAGAAAAGGTACAACTCTCTCCATTGATCCCAGTTCGTACAACATAGCCATCTTCTAAATCAAAAGAGAATTGCATATACTAATAAAAATGTGCTACATGTTTTGGGTAAATAGGCCTATCCTACTTTTTGAACCAATCCATCCATACATGATCTTTAAGCACTTTCAATACCAAGGACATACTTGAAAGAAGATAGTTAGGAAATATCTCTTTTTCTGGTACCACTACTATGTTCACTAGATTCAGATTCAGAGGACCTTCGAGCGCTAAATTCATCACCGTTTTCAACTTCTTCTTTGAACTACACTTATTAAGAGTTTACTACTATGAGAATTTCATCCTGGGCATTCATCAACGGTTTGGGAGAGAGAAGGGTTGAAAGAGGGGTTATGGTTTGATATAAGATAGCTTGAATGAAGAAAGAGTGAAACAACTTTTATTTTTTCACTTAGGGATATCAAGCATCACAGGATCAAAAGCGTGGGAAAGTAGTGAAGAATAAAACCATGAATTACCATGATACATGTTATAATGTATAAATAAAACAGTAAAGCATCTTTATGGTGAGACCGTAATCAACTTTCACTATGAGACCATAATAAGTGTTCACGGTGAGACTATAACAGTGTGATTTCTAAACTGTGTGACCGAATTGTTTGAGATAGTAAGTGCCACATAGTAAAAAAGAAATAGTAACTTTGAGACTGTAAACATGAAACAGTAACTCTTAAGATAGTAAAAATATAGAACTATTAGAGTTATATAGTAATCTTAAGACAGTGACTTGTGAAACTGTAAACTGGGAAACAATATACTTAGTAATTAAGATTTATCATTCCCAATTCATGTATGATGTAATCTATTCTTTCATAATTTAATGGTTTAGTGAATATATCAGTAAGATGATATTCAGTTCAAATGAATTCCAAAGTGATGGCACCTTTTTGATAATGATCTTTCAAAAAGTGATGTATTACATCAATATGTTTGTCCTAGAGTATGAAACATGATTTTTTGAGATGTTAAGAGAACTTTTTTTGTCACAATTTTTAGGTACATGTCTAAATTGTTATCCATAATCTATTAATGTGTGTTTCATCGAAAAAATTTGTACAGAACAACTTCCAAAAACTATGTATTCAGCTTCTATAGTAGATAATGCAACTGAGTCTTTTTTCTTACTACACCATGATACTAGGGACTTTCCTAAAAAGTGACATGTTCTAGAGGTTCTTTTTCTATCTAACTTACAACCACCGATGTCGGAATGAAAATAACTCACTAACTCAAATGATTTTGCTCTGGGATAGAACAGTTCTAGATAGGGTGTATGCTTGAGGTATTTGAGAATTCTATTAACATCATTTTAATGATATTCCTTAAGATTTTCTTGAAACCGAGCACACATACACACACTAAACATAATTTCAGGTCAACTAGTAGTTAAGTAGAATAAGATTCCAATCATTCCTCCATAAGTGGTTTGATCAATAGATTTTCCATCTTCATCAAGATCCAACTTACAAGTTGTACTCATTGGAGTGTCACAACTTTAAGTGCTATCCAAACAAAAATGTTTTATAAGTTATTTATTATATTTTCTTTGGTTTAAAATAATACCATCATTATTTTGAAAATTTTTAAAACAAAGAAAGAATTTTAGTTCATCCATTAATATTATTTCAAATTCATTTTGCATCATTTTAGAAAATTAAATGCATAAAGAATATTTTGAATATCCAAAGATAATGTAATCTACATAGATTTGAACTACTAAAACATTATTGGAAATTCATTTTATAAAAAGGGTAGGATCAACTATTCCTTTTGTAAAACCTTTAGAAATAATAAAAGTACTTAATCTATCATACCAAGATCTTTGAGCTTGTTTTAAACCATATAAATATTTTTGATAATTTAAAATTTGTGATTTAGAAAAAGAGGGTTTGTAAAACTTGGGGTTTCTCAAAAAATACATCCTCAGCTATGTACCAATTTAGAATTGAAATTTTGACATCAATTTGATATAGTTTGAAATTCAGATGTGCAGCATAATCAGGCAATATTCTGATGACTTTAAGTCTAGCTACTAGTGCAAAGGTCTCTTCATAGTCAATTCCTTCCTTTTGACTATAGCTTTGTGCAACCAATCTAGCCTTGTTTCTAACTATATTACCATCTTCATCTACCTTATTTCTAAATACCCATTTAGTTCCTATGGTGAATGTGTCTTTGGGTCTATCAACAAGTTCCCAAACTTTGTTCCTTTCAAATTGATTAAGTTCTTCTGGCATACCCATTACCCAAAATTAATCATTGATTACATCATTAATGTTTTTAGGTTCATATTGTGACAAGTAGACTTGATGTTCAACCATATTTCTAATAGAATCTCTAGTTTGAGTTCCTTTATCTAGGTATCCTACAAAAACTTCCGAAGGATGGTTATTAAGAGTTCTAACAGCTCTCGAAAAAGAAGGAGTAGTGATTTTAGGTTCATCAACTGGTTCAAGTTCAATGTGACTTGAGTCTAACGAATTACCAGAACTGTAAGTTTTCACAGATTCCTTTAAAGGATGGTTTAGGGATTTTGAATTAATTTCCAGATTTGACACATCATTCTCCAGGTTCTTTATAGTGGTCTTAGGCTCATATGGATCTGTTTCATCAAATTTGACATGGAAAGATTCTTCCACACATTTTGTTCTTTTATTAAACACTCTATAGGCTTTACTAGAGATCGAATATCCTAAAAATATTCCTTCATCACTCTTGGATGCAAAATTTTCAATATTTTCCTTAGTATTAAGGATATAGACTTTGCAACCAAAAACTTCAAAGTAGCTAACTCTGTGTTTTCTATTGATACATAACTCATATGGAGTTCTTTTAAGGATAGGTCTAATCAAAACTCTATTGATTATGTTGCAAGCTATATTGACAGCTTCAGCCCAAAAGAAAATAGGTAAGTCATATTCACTAAGCATGGTTCTAGAAATCTCTTGCAAGGTTTTGTTTCTTCTTTCTACAACACCATTTTTTTGGGGTGTTCTAAGGGAAGAGAAATTATGGCTATATCCATTTTGTGAGAAAAAAGATTCAAAATATTGATTTTCAAACCCACATCCATGATCACTTCTTAATGATTCAATTAAATGTCAACTAAGATTTTATACATTTTTGGAATATTTGGTAAAATGAGAGTAAGCTTCACTTTTGTGAGGCAAAAAGAAAGTATAAGTATATTTATAAAAGTCATCTACAAGAACATAAACACAGTGCTTCCCATTTAAGCTAGAAACTCTATATAGTCCAAAAAAATCCATGTGAACCAATTGGAGAGGTTGATAAGTTGTCACTTATTTCTTTGGTTTGAATAAAATTTTGTGTTTATTTCCTTTTTGACAAGGATTATACACTTTATCATTTGGAAACTCAAGTTTGGGTAGGTCTTTGACAAATAATTTTCTAGTTAACTTTCTAAGAGATTGAATATTACAGTTTCCTAGTCTCCTATGCCAAATCCAAGACACTTTGTGAAATACACTTAAACATGAATCATTTTGAGAAACTAAATAATTTAAGTTAACAGAGTATACATTTTTATTTCTTAATGCAGAAAACACTAATTCATTTTTATAATTAAAAACATTGCAAGTATTATTTTCAAATTTTACATGAAATCCATCATCACATAGTTGTGAGATACTAAGAAAACTATATTTCAATCCATCATTAAAAAATACTTTGTAAATCAAAACTGAGTTAGAGTTACGTATTAGTCCTATTCCAATAATCTTTCCTTTGGAATTTTCACAAAACGTGACATATCCTCATCAATTTTTATTAAATTCTTGAAGCATGAATAGTCTCTTGTCATGTGTCTTGAACACCCACTTTCCAATTACCACAATCTTTTACAAGAATTATTTAATAAACTTTCCTACAAAATAGTAAAATAAAAACAGATTTTGGTACCCATACTTTTTTGGATCCAGTAATATTAGTGACTAGTGCCTTAGGAACCCATATCTGCCTCATAGGTTTCCTATAAGAACTATGTAAAGTATTTGAAATATAAACTCTATTTGGTCTATAAAGGTTTGAAACAATAGAGAGTGTATCATAACTTGAACTAGCGGAATGCTTTCTAGAACTAGGAGTAAAAGTGTATGTCCTAGACTTAGAAACAAAATTAGTTCCTCAAAAATTTCTTTTACCAGGTTGATAGCCAATTCCATTAGTATACTTAGGAGAAATATGTTTACCTAGAATATGAGTAAGGGTATTTTTCCCATTGGTAATATTTTATAAGTATTTCTTCAATTTCACATTATAAATTTTTAGTTCATTGTTCTCTTTGAGTAATTGAGCATCTTTCTATTTCTACAGTGAGTTCAGTTTTAACAGTTGAGGTAAGAGCATGTTGTTTCTTTAAAGACTTGTATTTATCTTTGAGTTCATTGCATATCTCATCAAGAATCTTACAGTATTCAAACATTTCTTCATTATAAATATTTTCAGAGTCACTCTCATATCTAGAGTAATAATAATTGTGTATAGGAGATTCCGGTGTTACATTAGATGTGTTTGTCATAAAACACATTTTGGCTTTGTTAGCCAGTTCATCATGTGAAGATTCTGAGTCACTGGAACTGTCCTCAGAAGCTACCCATGTTGCTTTCATTGACATTTTATACTTTTTATCTTTGTCTTCATGTTTATTTTTTTACTTGATCTTGGGACAGTTAGCCTTGATATGACCCATTCGCTTACATTCATAGTTGAGTATCTCATCAGACTTGTCACTCCTTTCCCAATCTTTCTTCCAACTTCCTTTTTTATCATACCTTCCATTGAAGTTAGCCTTTATAAAATAGTTCTTCTTCTTGTAAAATATATTAAACCTTCTGGCTAGTTGAGACATATCCTCATCACTGTCAGGTGATGATATTTAACTGCTGGAATTTTCTATAGAAACTTCTAATTTCCCTTTCTATTTCGGTTTAGAAGTGGTGGTTTTGAAGGCAACTGATTTTCTTTTGGGTTAATACTCTGCTTCCTTGTTGACTTTCATCTCCTCTTCATACACCATCAGTTTTCTAATGAGTTATTTTAGAGGTATCTTGCTGGTGTCGCATGAATCTCTAATAGAGACAGAGGTTCCTCTCTATCTATCTGGTAGGCATATGAGAATTCTCATGATTTATTCTTTGGCAGTGGCTTATCTTCCAAGAGAAATCATTGTGTTGAAAATTTTGTTGAACCTGATATACATGTCAGAAATAGGTTCATCAGGTTTCATTCAGAAGTTTTCATATATAATAGTATAAGTATTAAGTATTATTTCTTTCACACTAGAAGTTCCTTTATGTTAAGCAAACATGGTATCCCAAATTTCATGGGTAGTTTTACAAGCATAAATTCTATTAAATTACCCATCTCCAAAAGAGCAGTATAAAGAATTCATAGCATTGTATTTGTTATTGTAGGAAGTTTTGGTAGGTTTATCCCAAGTGATTCTATTAGTATCATGAATATTATATTCATTTATAATTGAAGACCAGATTTAAAAGCACACACTTTCTAAATGCATTTTCATTTTGATTTTCCATTGGGTATAATTGGTTCCATTAAGGAATGGTGGTCAGTTTGTTACAAAACCTTCCGATATATTATCCATAATATAGAAATACATTAAAATAGCTATAAATTTAGAATTAACATATATTTATAGATCTTTAAAGTGTAACTACAATAATAGTTCAATAGGGTCAAAAATAGAGTCTTAATAAACAATCCTATGATCCAAATGTTGGTAGGAGTAGATTACTCAAGAGGGGGGGATTGAGTATCTATAAATATTTTTGTTTAAAAAGTATTCTTAAAAAGGTTCCCCAATAAATTTAAGTACAACCTAGTTAATCAAAGTAGTACGATTTTAAAGGTTTGACTGTTTAAATAACTTCTTAGAAGATTTATTAATTCTTAGTAATCTTAATATCAATTATTAACAGTACTTTCAAAGATATTCTAATAAGTCAAAACTATTATAGCTTCTTTCCAAGATTAACTATCAAATTAAATTTTATGATTTTTGAATTAAACAGTGAAGGATAGACAACTAAAATAAACAACACAATGGATATACAACAACTGGTTCGGTCTTAAGGCAAGACCTAATCCACTCCATTTGGAGATCACCTTCCACCAAGAAGTTTATATAAATAAACTTGATCCACACCATGGATCAGGGTTAACAATTGTACACAAGATTGTCCAGGTCACATGACCTCTTACATAGTTCTTCATGGGTATGAACTAACAGGTCACATATGGACCTCTTCCACACTTATCTATGGGAATATACAAGTGTAAAAAGATATAAGAGAAAGGATATCTTGTATCCTTCAGTTTAATGTAGGTGACCATGATTGTTTTTATATAGATACACAAACACTTCTAGAAAGATAAAAATAATATAAAATAGAGAATAATTGAGGAGATAAGGTTAAAAGTTCTCTGAGTGTTAGTCTATGCAGCTCTGGACTTCTAGGATGAAGTAGATGAAAAAATAAAGTCCTCTTGCAAAAAATATAGTATCGTAAGTCAGCTAGATCTAGCTCATGTTCTTCCTGGAGTTGATAGTGCGGAAATATTATTGAATCTAGTATTTGAATATGATTCATGTGTTCTTCAGTAGTGTCGTGTTACATGAGTCAGTTCTTCTTTTAATAATGCTATTTCTTCTTCGTTATGTCACCAGAGTTTTGGTTCTTTCTTCTGGCCATGTTTTTCTTTTTATTCTTAGAATGCATGTGTTGGAGCTGACATGATACATGTATTCTGTACCTCATACCTCATACTGTTAGGTGATATGTATTCAAAGAAACATTAATTATGTCTGTTCATTTACAAGCATCAAATTTGACTATTAGAAATTAAATTAAAAAATGACAAAAGAGATTAAGAAATGGCGTCACGGTTTGTTTGGAAGCAGTGCCTCCATGAAATAGTGCCTCCATGCAATGGTGTCTCCTTGAAATTTTTTCTCCTAGAAATGACATATTCTTATTTTCCTTTGAGAAGTGAGACAGCTATGATGGCATAGTTGGATAGAGATCAGGAACCGATAACACAAATGCGGTGTTTGATCACGGTGTCTGGTTGGTCTCAGTGTCTAGATGGTCACAATGTCTGGATGGTCATAGTGTCTGGATGGTCACGGTGTCTGAATGGTCATAGTGTCTGGTCACAGTGTCCGGTTCCTTTTCTAGAAAAACACAACCAGTGGCAGACTCATAGTTTCTTAGACATAGGTAAATATCTGTCTACAGACTTAAACAGTGATATTCATAGAATGAATTAAACTTAATCATTCATAAGATAATTTCATTATAAACAAAGTAGTTTACAATAATTATTTTAGGCATAAAGAAACTAATCATCTGTACACATGATTTTAGATATATTAAATAGGATTAACAAGATTTATATAATTTATAGTATTTTTGATCATTATAACATGATTAACACTTGAGGAGTCCAACATAAAATATTGTCCCCATTTCTATTTTAAAATCTCTATAGTATTTTCATATAACCGCACAAATTTTTTTTAATGCTAATGTTTCTCAAATACATTTATTATATGTTTTCAGTTATATTTGAAACCACTTAACATATTATTGGCCTATTTTACCTTATGAACGTCCATGTATGTTCTAAATCATTTCTTTCATAGACACTTTCATGATATGCCTATTGGTTATGATTTATGTCATGATTGTGGTGCCCAATTCTTTCCTTGGGTACCCTTATGTTTATGCATGGTTTATTATGTATGATTATTTATGTGGAAATAATATTCATGTAAATGTTGAGATGGGTGCGTCCAGATAGCGCTCCAATGCATTGGGTAAAGTTAAGTCTCCAGAGATGCAATGTGAAACGGGATTGGCGGTTAGCCTTGACTCGTACTAAAATGGGAATCGAGATTGGCGGTTAGCCTTGACCCGTACTAAAATAGGAAATAGGATTTTTAGTTAGCCTTGACCCGTAATAAAGACATGTATTATGATTCTACCACATTTATATAATTCCATGTTTATATGATCCCAGGCTTATATGATATGTTTTCATATGTTTCATGCTTTGGATATCATTATTCCATGCCTCTTAACTCATGTTTTTAATATGTATCCTTATGTTCATTCCCTTTCTTGTATTTTTAGCTCATCTCTTTGTTCATGTGTTCCCTAGGGTACCCTGTACAGATGTAAGGGCTCAAAGGAAGTTATAATCTCATTATGGAGATAAAATAAAGAAGTAATTTTTATCCCCATGTTTTATGTTCTATGTACTTAGTCTTCCAAGACACTAGACTTAATGATCCTTGGATTGTACTATGATCTATAATTATGGTTAAAATCATGTAATTTTATGTGTAAAAGGCTAGCATCTCTATAAGACGTTATAGTAGTACTGAACCCAATTTGGATAAAAGGGTGGATGGAATCATGTCTAAATAGCTGATAAAGCCTAATAGACACTAAAAACTAATCAAGACAAGGAACTATGGACACAATGAACCATGATTTATTAGAACTAGTGATTGAATAAATTTTCCATATGAGAAAGAGAACAGTGATTATCTTTCTAGATCAAATGTTTAATGAAAGTGGAATAGATAAATACCCACCAGAACAGAAATCTTATCTAGGGGAGATGTTGTTCGAACTATCATTTTATGGGCGATTGAGTATTACTATTGGCGACCACATTCAATAAAGGGAAAATTTATATTAGATTAAGAACTGAGGTTTCCCATCATGGATTTTGGGTAAGGAAGATAGAGGATAAATTGAGTGAATCGACGTGTGTTCATAGTATTGGTTTGAAAATAAAGAAGATGATGATTGTTACTTAACTATTCTCATTATCTTTATTATGTGATCAAAGTCATGTTCTGTCCAAAATTTTGATAAAATTATTAAAAGAAAATTTCATTTTGATATACATTATTTCTTGTAATACTGGATGAGGTCACATGAGTTTTTAAAAAAAATGACATTCTTCAAACTCATTTTAGGTTCTGTTGTTGAAGTAAAACTGATGTTGAGTGGATCGGTTGAGTGTGAACCATTTGAAGTAAATTCATCTTAATATGGGGGATCATGTTTGATTTTTCTTCATTATGTTTTCTTAGTTGATTTAAGTCTGGTCAAGAATTATTAGGTCTGAATACCAGCTATTCAAGATGAGAAGGGAGTGAGGTAGAGCAGTGATGTTGACCAGAGTGACATAATGTTTACCACCATCTTATTTGTGGGTAATATCATGGATAAATATCTATTATAGTGTAGTAGGGAAATTGTGTTAGGGTAATTATATACTTTGGGAATCTGTATCAAGGTATCCATTCCCTCACCATAGGGTAAAATCGTCCAACTTCCATATAGTTAACTCACATGGGATCTAGTCTATAGAAAAGTAATCATCGTACATTTGAGGTACCATGTAAGGGTAAGGTAACTTCAAGGAATTCAAATTAATTTTTTTTGATCACTAAATTATAATTAGAAAAATCAAATTTGGAGGGGTTGGAACATGTAAAATCTGAGAAGATGTTGTAAACACATAGAGATTATGGGAATCCTCATCGGGATATTGAACTGGGAAATCAAGTGCATGAAGAACTCTCATATTTAGTTATAGGGTTTTTATTATGTTAATATAGGAATTGGTTCCAAAGTTAAGGGGTTACACTCTGAGACATGGTGGATAAGATTAATAGATCTGAATTCGATCCATATAAGGAGTGGGTGAGTGAATTGATTTTAATGAATGGCATCCCATAACAATTGACATATGGGAAGCACACGATTGGTTATGGGGTTAAACTACATTTTTAAATACGTATGAAAAATTAGTGAGGAGTGTGTATCTAGAGGAAGTGGATGATCTCAAAATATAATATTCTTCATCTCTTTGTCTTTTACTTGATAATTTTTATATCAATATGAATTCTTTGAATATACATTTTGTTATTGAAGACATATTTAGCTAAATTATATAGTGGTGCTTGATTAGAATTAATAGAATCCCTTTTCCTAATCGAATTTTGGTTAAAATTATTGATGTATATGATATTCCTGAACCACTTCTCTAAAAACGTTTTTTACTTTTTCAATCATGTCATGACCCATCCTCCGGGCCCATGCCGTGACTACCCCAAGTCCGCCTTCCATAGGCTAGGGGATGGCGACTAGCACCGAAGGCGTAATCCCTATAAAAGGGAAGGAATTTCCTTTTAACCTGTAACACACACACACAGCCTGATCACAAGCAGTAGAGTACACAACTGAAAGTAAACACTAAGTAAAACTATATACAAAAGTAAGTGCTGAAAGGAAAGGGTCCAGAAATACAAGACCAACAGTAAATTACAACAACTGTAAAGCTAGTACAACTGTAGAAAGGAAAACAACAACTACTGATTCGTCCTCTGGGAATCCCACCTGAAGGGTGGGTACAGATGGCCTCCTTAGCACCCCAGGTCTGTCTGTATGCTCCGAGTACATCTCGCCATGTGGTCCACCTCCGGGTTCCATCCAGCTCTATAACCCACTGCCTCGATCAATGTTGTCTGTCATCTACAACCAACAAAAAAATGTGCTGGCACAGCC